>OX439142.1:111418444-112792777 GCA_949318255.1 Pollenia labialis | reverse complement strand
ATTTTCAAAATTAATTAAAACATTGTTTGAAACGGCAATTGCTTGATTCTATGAATTTCGAATGAATTTGGTGATAAGAGACAATTTTTAATTTTTTTCTGTGTGTGTTTAACCTTTTTTTAAAAAAAAAGTGTGCCGGAAATTTTGTTCCTTATTTAACTTTTTAAACATGAAAAAATAATTTTTTTTTCTTCTTTTACACAAAGAAAGCAAATCGTTCTTACCTACTTTTGCATTGTTGTTGCTGTTTTTTCTACAACAAACTTTTACAAACAGACGCTTATGCACGCATATATAATGCTAGGAAAGAAATCCTATTTTGGATTGTTGTAAAGTAATTTTTAAGTTGGACTCGTACTAAAAGTAAGTGGGAAAAACTTAAATTTAGTACGAGTTTTTGCTTTCTGTGTAGTCTTTTTTTAGTACCGAGCTTGTTAAAAAATATTAGATGATAATATTAAAAAATAAGCATTTTTAAAGAGTTTAAATCCTTTAAAAAGGACAAAAGATATGTCACTTGATACAGACAGAGGAAAAATAAGGTTGGGCATGGTTACGGCAACTACACTATGTTTATTGTAACAATATATTTTTGTCTTTCACAAAAAAATATAATTTTCATTAAATATAAGCAATATTATAGTTACTGTAAACATATCAATGTTTATCGTAATTATAAATTTGAGTATGGTTCTCTGAAACATAATTTAATAATTTTTCTAACAACTAAAAAATGATAACTTTGAAAACATATTTGGGGGATTCATAAGGTGTCATAAAGTCATAAGTCTAAAAATAATAACATGAAAAAATACGACTTTTGTGAACAACCCCTCATAATTTAGGGTGCTATTTTGAATTTAAATCAGCTGATTCAAAACAAATATATAAAATAAATAACATCAAAATATTTTTTAATTTTAATCCATGAATTAATAAATTAAATTATATTTTCCATTTTTTAGACGCAAATCACAAATAAATTTTATTTTGTTTGTTTACGAAACATCAGAGTCCTAGGCCGATATAATTTGACGCCGCAAGTGTTTTGTTCCAAAAATTGCTAGCCGCAGGTGAAGTGAATTAATATGGTAATATTATGATTGACTCTTAACTTATAATGATTAACATGATAATACTATGATTAAGGGAAAAATATTATGTTGTAATATTACGAAAGTATTTGTCATAATATGATTCAATAATAATCGTTATATGTAGACTACAATCACTAATGTTTTTTCTTTGCGTGTATAATCCTTCCGGACAATGTTGAAAAGATTTACGTAGTCTTTTATCATAAAATTGTCCAGAATAAGAAAGGCTTAGCTAGAGAAACTCGGTGACGGAATATTTGCATTCGAAAAAGTTTTTCGTTAAGTGAAATAATACAAAAAAAAGTGTTAGATATTTTCGGAAATCTTAATTAGTTTTAAATGCCTTTTGATGTCATTGTGTATGGAATAAAACATCGTGCAAATGTGTGTCGCGGGTTCGCTGGGTGGGTCGATTTATCGAGTAATCCAATCCTCATCGCGCTATCGTCGTGCACCAGCCTAGTTTTCTGGACGATGCCTTCAGACAAAAATTCGCACTAAACAGTGACACATTCTGGATACATATTTCGGATTTTTGCCAAAAATAAGCATTGAGTTTTTCGTTCAATAGTCTAATCGAGGAACTCTCCTCACTGTCTTTAGTAATCTAACCCTAACATTAAGCTGTCAAATTTTTCTAAATTAAAAGAATAAAATGTTCCGCCTTCCGCTGTGGTTTAAGTACGGCCTTAACACTTTACTGCACAAATTACCATAAATTCAAATCTTGCGTTTATTTCAGGACACCTTTTATTTCTGGAGAACCGAATCGAAACAAGAACTTCATATATTGACTATTTATATGGACGGTGATGTCGCTCCGACATGTCCCCTGCGATTTGTGTTTGTAGGCGGCAAGTGTAGAAAAGCTTGCGTGGTAGTAAAAGTCGGACGAGCAATTAGCTATTTTATAGCAACACTGCTACGAATGAACGAAAAAGCTGTATTGAACAATTTTAATGTCTAAAAGACCCCTGATTGTAGCAAACTTAGGCTAAGATTTTGAAGAATATGTAACAAAAGAACTTTTATTGCAAACTGGGCAAGTTTTTCTAAATAAATTTTTTTTTTTAAATAGAAATTCTTTAAATAGAAATACCGCCAATAAAATTCGTGTAAAACTTCAATAAAATTGTGACTTATTTGCTTTCATGACAGTAACAGTGGGAAACTTATATTAAGGTTGTTTAACGAGAATAATGGGGATTGTTTTTGTTAAAGTATTTGTTTTATAACAAACCATCTTTCATATTCGCGTTAAACAACTAAGGAAACAAATTTAATAATGTGAAGTAATTTTTTTTCTCCAGCATCAACAACAAGCAACTTCTGATTATTTGTTGTTGGTTTTTGCGTCCTAAGCGCGCTTGTTAAACAAACGAGGTGCAAACCAGCGCCACGTTAAAAGCAGCCACCTTGGCTGGTAGTAAAACAGGGTAATTTAAGGTTTGCTTGAATTGTTGCTGGGTATGCTTAAACAAACATATTCATAAATAATTTGCATGGGCATTTACACATACATAAGTATTTACTCATTCGCACATACATTTACATACTTTAAACAAATATAAAAAACAAAATAAAAAAAAAAAAACTCCTTTATTTCTTTACAGATTTCTAAATTATAGAAATTTTCACTTTTTTTAAGCAGCAGTTGTCTGATTACAAAAAAAATAAAACGAAACCAAAAAGTTTAAGCAGAAATCCCACAAAAAATTCGCCAAAATAAATGGATTCGTTTTAAAAAAGTAACACGTTCTAATCTGATGATGTTTCCCCAGCTAAAGCCTGTCATTAGTGGTTTTTATGGATAAAAATGTTTTGCATTTGTACAAAAGCTTCTTGTATTCAATTTAAACGATGGTTAGAAATTTGTTTAAATTTTAAATTATTGTTTTCAAATGTTTACGCATCCGTTTTAGTAAAATTTTACTTTTGATGGTGTATACTTAAAATAAATCTATTTGTTTTGCTTGTTTGGGAGAAAATATGTAATTTAATCTTCAGTGAAATAAAAACAAACTTCAGTTTGCGTTTTCTAAATTACCAATTTAGTTTTGTGGCTTTAATTATTTAAAAAAACTAAAAGAAATAAACTGTTAATGATGGATAGTTAAATTGTTACGACTAGTTAATAAAGATGTTGAAAATTCCACGGCATATAATTTAACCGGTTAATTTATGTTCAAAAACACTTCTTTAAATTCTACAAGTTAGAATATTTTGACGAATCTTTGATACCCTTCAGCAATTATTACTCCAGGAGTAAACTTCTTTCATCAATGATTTCAATTGAGCCTTGACATTAAACAGGTTCAGTTCGTAATTAACAAGATTGGATAAATTTTGTGAACGTTTTAATTACTTTTAATAAAGTTTGTTAAGATGAAAAAGTGCGTGTATTTATTTTGATTTACAATTAAAAGAACTCCAAGGTTTTTGCAAATGCGTTTATGCAAGAAAAACGTAACAATATATTGAAATTTAACCACAATATTATTATTTGATTAACAAGATTTTGTTTGTCGGGCTCAATTCCCAATTTTTATTTTTGATAAAAACACAGAAATTTATTGTTGAAAAACATGTTGCATATTTTACTGCCCTGTTATTTTAAGCGCCGATGTTGAATGTGAACAACACCGAAACGTCAAGTTTTTTTCTACATTTCATTTTAAATTTCCCAATTTCCGACTAACTCAATTTGAACCATGGATACACAATCGAGCAACACGCTAAAGTTATTCAGGCTTATTATGAAAATGGGCGTTCAAATCCAAATGTATATCGTGCACTTCATCTTCTGTTCGCATTTGGTCGAATGATAATCCAAGAGTGATTGTCGAAAAACCAATGCACCCACAAAGAGTGACTGCTTGGCGCGGTTTATGGTCTGGCAGCATCATCGGGCCGCATTTTTACCAAAATGAGGCCGGTCAGGCAGTTACTGTGAATGGTGTTTGCTATCGTGAGATGATAAAGAACTTTTTATGGCCCGAATTGGAAGATATGGATGTGGACGATATGTTGTTTCAAAAGGACGGTGCCACTTGCCACACAGCTAACGAAACAATTGCTCTTTTGCGCGACAAATTCAATGACCGTGTTATCTCACCTGTTGGCGATGTCAATTGGCCGCCAAGATCATGTGATTTGGCACCGTTATACTTTTTTCTTTGGGGTTATTTGCTAATGTCAATAAGCCAGCAACAATTCAAGAGCTAAAGGATGAGATAATTCGGCCCATTAACGGCATAGGACTTCAATTATGCATCAGCGTCATCGAAAATTTGGACCATCGAATGGAGGTGTGCCGCCGAGGCCTCTATTTTGTTCCATACATACTTGAAACATACCAATATTATCATAATAAAAAGACATGCCAATAATTTAGTATTGTTTTGAGTTCGGTTTAGTGTTATTTGTACTTGAATTATTGAGTACGTCTTGTACTTAAAGTAAACATAAAAAACTTGATCTATCCCGAGTGTTTTTCTTTCTGTGTACTTGTAAAAATATAAAAGCTTAAACAATGAGTTTATATTTTTTACATTTCCCACTACAATTGGTTGGAATTCTCCCAATTTAAAATACTCACATTTTAAGCGCCTGGATGATTAATTTGCGATTGCTATACGATTTGTTATTGACTTAAAAATCATATACATACTTTGAAGCCAGTCAATTTTTAAGCGTGTAACAGATTTATCAGTTTTCGATCCCAAAACGTACTCGCAAAAAGTCTCGTTAAGATGATTTTTGAAAAAGCAATCTTCCAAATGCTTGCTGTGAGGTTTTATATAAAAATCTTGCTAATAATGTTGAAAAACTCATCGTCCACACTTGCAATTTTTTAAAAGTCTGCTTTGAAATTGCATTTGTGCCGAGATTAAGAAATTTTAGTTTTGCTTTTTTTTTTTTGGTGTTTGTATCTTGTTTTTCCGCTCCCCATTTTTACATTTAGATATAAATGCAAATACTCCGACAGCAAACTTCAAGTTATAAAGTGTGAGAATTACAAATCAAAACAGAATTGCAGAGTACATGATCAATCTTCTCACCGCCCGCATCAATAAACTTAAGAATTGCTGCAACAAAAAATTTTTCAACTAAAATTTCCGTAAAAACAACAGTTGGGAGAAAAGAATATTTACATTAATTTTTTTTTTAACTTCTCGGAGGAGAAGAAAATTAAAAAAGTTACTCTATTAATAAAAAAGACCTTGCAGCTGAGTAAAATGTTTAAAAATATTATCAAGAACAACCTTAACTTGACCAATATTTTTCTATTCGAATGTCTTGTTATATGCAAAATTTAAAATGATAAAGTCATTTTTTAAAAACTATTTTATGAACCAATTAAGATATTTAAATATGGCCACTAAAAATGTTTAATTAAATGCACTTTAATACGTAATAAGCCAAAGGCTTAAAGTAAGTTTTTATATATTTACAGTGCATTCGCGTAAGCAACAATATGGGATATAAAATCAAGTGGCCGTTTTACATTATATTTAATTTTTTTGTGCTTTATTTTGTGCGATAAAACATAAAAGCCTGCCGAGTTACAGATTGTGAAAGAATAAAAAAAAAAATATTTAAAAGACTTTTAGTTACAAGAGTATTTAAAAATTTTCATGTTTTATGTCACACAATTTATGTTTTTTTCACAAACATCATATACAGTCACTAAATTCAAAGTAGAGACGTACGACTTCTTAGCACTTCACCCAGTTGGTCTGAATTGATAAGCCAGCCGACACAGAATTTTATTATTTTTTTTTTTTTTTTGTTTTGTTTCTTAAATGTTAAAGTGGTTATTTTCTTTAAGTTTAAGAAGGACTTTTAAAAAATATGAAACTTTATTAAAATGTTGAAATTAAAACAAGAAAACTTTTTTTTCCAGATCCAGATTTGTTTGTTAGCCTTCTGATTTTACATGCAATTTTCAGTGAATATTTTTGTTTTCTTTAATTGTCGCAGTGGCAAACAACGAGGACACCAGAACTCCACATACCATTTATTAGTTACTTAAACGTTCGTTACTAAATCAAAAAACAAATTTTTATATGTTTTAATTTTTTTGTTTTTTTTTTACAAAAAAAAAAAAAAAAAATAAACTGGCCAGGTCTTGGACGCCAGTTCTCAAAGTGTAGTTTCGTTTTTAATAAAATACAAATGAAAAAAAAGTCATAAAACAAATTAATATCCTGAACTTGTTTTCTTTGACTTAAAATCAGATGCAAATTGAAATCACGCAATTTATGCTGAAATCAATTAAGATTTTTTTTCCCAATTTTATTGCAACAAATTCTTGGCGGTTTTATTGGAATTTAATGCCTCGGGAAGCAATCTGGGGTGTTTAAATCGGGGTGTTAACAAATAAGTGGATGAAAATGACAAATTTATTTTCAACAAATAAAAGAATAAGAATAAAAGTATATTGAGAATAAAGTGAAGCGTTGTAAGCGTTCAATAAAAATTTAAATGACTTTGTTTTAAGCACTTGACGTTTCTTTTGCTTTTTGGAAACTGCCCCTTTAGTCTCTATCTGTGTTTTCATATGTCACAATGGAGATGACTCCAGTCCAGGCGATTACTTTGTTATTAAAGGACGGCCATTTAAATCAAAGTTTCATTTCTAGGGCGACTGAAAGTTCTGGCCGAATACCAGTATTAATATATATTGTACATTTAAAATAAATCTAAGGCAAATTGGCCGTCATTGAGATTTGTGCCGTACTTACGAAAAGTGGCACCGTCGCGGTCTTTTTGTCCGGTTATGAGAGATGTCTACGAACTATTATTTTAAATATTTTATTTTGATATGATATATTTCGTTTAAGCAATGATAGGCTATTGGTGAGTTTTAAATTGATTTTCAATGTTTTTTTGATGTGCTAAATCAGGGCTGTGAAGTCGGATTTGTAGAGTCGGGGTTAAGGTTTTTGTACCGTAGTCGAAGTGTCTACAACAGCTCGCGACTCCGACTCCAAGTCAGAAAATAAGGAACAGTCTTCTTTAAGTTACACGCCATAACGCTGATGTATTTTGTCTTTGTTTTTGATCACATGACACTTTTCGTAATTGTGATGTCAGCCTTAACATCACTTGGCCAAAAAGTCATCATGTGAAGTTATGTCATCAATAGGATGACACATATGCATCACAGATATGACGAATCGGAGTCAGTTTAATAAAAATGTTATCAGTGCGATGACATAGTAACATCGGAGAAAGAACTCATTAGGTAAAATTTAATGACAAACTGTCATTTAATTAGGTCAACGTGATTGACTTAAGTCAAAGTGAGAAAACATTGTTATTTACTTACTCGTTACACTTGTGTTGCATTCCGTTCTTGGTTTACAAAAGAACACCAGCTGCATGCCTGATATGGTTTTCGTAATCATACTGCTTTGAAAATTTAATGTATTTAACTAAATTATTAAAAAAAAAGAATATGGGTATTTTTGTTTCTTATTATACTTTTTAAACAAGAAAATAAGAGATTAATAATACTCAAAATGTTGCATCGAATTGATGTCACTATAGATGACGCATAAAATATGACAAAATTTTAGAATGACGGTCGTCATTAGATTGATGTCACTTTTTGCCTCTTTCATATATGCATTGTAAGGGCATATTACGATGGATTTGTTAGAATTAAAAATCGATATGAAATTTTTACAGAATCATTTTCTCGCTATACTTAACCATTTAAAAGGTACTGCATTTAAAAAAAGAGTTTAGAGTCAAATAAGGACCAGTCTCATACTTTTAGCATCAAGGTTAGAGTAGGAGTCGGAGGCAGTGCTGGGAAACTATCGATAGTCTTAAAATATCGAAAATATCGATATTATTATTATTCAAAATACAGGTATGAAGACATGTTACAGCAGTTTTTAACTCGCAACAAGAATGTCAGGTGGTATGGATTGCTTGGATGTGCTTTTTTACTGCTAAATAAAGGCCTTTACGTCGAAAATTGTATAGGGACTGAAGTGTCATATATTTTTGTAATGTTGTAAAAAAATTGCAGAGCAAAATGCAATTGCAATTGCGAGTATAGAATAAAACATTGATCGGCCATTAGAGGAAAAGTCCGCTAAATTGAATACCTTTTTGATTGAGAAACAAAACCAATTTAGAACATTATCTAAAGTTGCAATATAATATTTTATAGTCCCTACTACTTCGGTTCCTTCAGAAAGGTGTACAATTTTTAAAAACTGCCATCTAAAATAACGTGCCTACATCCATACGTCTCATACGGTCAATAAAGTGATGAAAACAACGAACTGTAGCCTGATAAAAAACTAGTTAAAGTTGTCCTGCTCAAGTACAAACATTCAGCCGATAGTAATATCGATATATCGATAGTGAAATCTGAACTATCGATAAATATCGATAGTTGAAAATATCGTTAGTATCCCAGCACTAGACGGAGGTATCCGGTTTGATGTTTTACTTTATATGAATTTTTTTATTAGCTGCTTACGCGTTTAAGGTTTTACAGTAATTCTGATGTTTTACTTCCAAGAAATTAAAATAATGTTAATTTTTAAAATTTAATATTTGGGTGGAAAATAAGGTCGCAATCGACAGGAGTCTTATCTGGTACAACGCGAACCAGTTAAGCTTTAAAGCGTACATTTCTAGACCGGATACTGGCAAGGATTCTTCGTTAATCAAGCTTAAGCACAAATCTCACGTTTGAACTCGCTTAAATGTGTCGGATTTTCAGATGATTTTTACCTGGTCCTAGTGACAAAATTCGTCAGCGACGTGCATTTTCGTATACTGTCCTAATTTAAAACAAAAGCTGTTTATCCAGGTTTTCATTTAGTATTATTATATTATATTATTATAAATATAATCAGCCCAATTATGAATAAAAATTCCCCGGGAGTTTTTCCCTTTCCCCATTTTTACAATTGAATCTACATAAGAAAAATGGGAGAAGGGAGAAAACTCCCGGGGAATTTTTATTCATAATTGCGCTGAATAATTTTTATAACTGTGTGAAATTATTATATATAAAATATATTCAAAGTTAATAGTCCCTTTAAATTAATTTTAATGGTAGTTTCTACTATAAACTGGAATATACATATTTGTCCCATATTTACGACTCGAGATTTAGAGCTTGTGCCTTAAAGTTGCCAGAGGATGAAAGCATATACTAAGAGGAGTCAATTTTTAGGTTTTCCTCATTCCTTCTATGTACGTATGTATGTATGTATGATACGTTCAACAATAAATTACCAAAATTAACTCTTCTCAATAAGAGAGCTCTGTAACCAATTAGCTTTTACTTATTTTATTTACACATCACCATCCTCAATGACTTCTCTTTTATCTAAAGTTTCGTATACAGCCATTTAACAACAATTTATCATTGATACATCGTTTTCATTCATTTGCAACCACGCGTTCTTAATATAAAAGGAAAAGCTTTTTACACTTCATATTTAAAAAAGATCAAGTAAATCTTTGGCATTATTTTCGCCTGTCAACACGTGTGATTAAAACTTATTAAACGAATGACTCCCCACTGTTTCAAACTGCAAAAAAATTAAAAAAAACTTATTCACAAAATATACTTTAAAAAGCCAATAAACTCCCACTGTAAAATTAAAAATTGCCCATGCAGTCAGTAGTCTAAACAATTTACAGCACTAAACGCCAAAAAAGGAGGAGAGAAAAAACAACAAAAAAACGACTAAACAAACTGTTTAAGCGAAAATGTAAAGAGGACCTTAAAAAAAAGAAGCTTAAGATTTTGATGGGTTTAAGATTATGAGACGTATTAAAACAACAGCGGGTGTGCTTAATAATTGCACTTTTTAAGAAAAATGTATACAGAGGCAGTTAAGTTACTCTTCTTACTAGTAGTACTTTGTCTGATTCTGCTGCCGCCGCAGCTAATCATGATGATACTTGTAATGATGATGATGGCAATAAGGCTGCTGTTTTCCTTGCTGGCGCTGTTCAGATGGCGTTCATTTATTTTTGAAGTAGTAGGAGAATGTTGTTTTTTGAAAATAAATATTTTAACTGGAATTTTTTCAGTAACTATTTTTTATTTATTGGGTTATAAAATAATGATGCATGTTTCTTGTATTAATTAATATTTAAAACACTGTCTGGTAGTGTAATAAAAAGAATTTAATATTCTTAAAGCATCATTAATTTATAGAAAAATAGTATTTTTAAAAGTCAAAAAGGAATTGTAAGTTCAGAAGAAAATTGTTTTGGACGAAAATTGTAGTACCTTGATATTTTAAGAAATATGTATGTCCGATTTTCAATTTAAAATTGTTAAATTCTTAATTAAGTCGTGGAGGAAGGGCCAAAAAATATTCAATATCTTTGGAGTTCTCAATTTAGGGGTGCCAGAGCACGCGTTTTAAGGGATACAGATAAACAGTGAGGTTAATGTTTGAACGTCACAATGCAACGAAAATGCTAATGTCTAATTCTGAATTCTGTTTCGAACTTGTATACCAATACGAGGCTATAAATTTAATATAAAAAATTCTGTTGCAATTTATAATGCCGCTCGCTGTCATTCAGGAGGCCATTGAAATAAAAAAAAGGTAAAAAATATCGGGAGTAACTTTATAGCAAATGATAAACTAAATATCGAATTCAATACTAGACTAATTGAATTACACACAAATTATATCACTGTAGTAATTACAATAAGCTAAAATTCCAAAAAGTTGAAGAAAAAATTTAACATGGAGAACAAGATCGGTTTTTGTAGCAAGATCATGTCTGTGAGAAAGGATTTTGCTATCAAATTCTTTGGGATAATGAGTAGGAGTTAAGAAATGCCCTTATAAATTCACCGGTCATTAATTTTTTTATTTCACTTCCCGACTGTAAGGGAAGTGTTCCAACACAAGAACGAGAACTGATGATACCACAAACAATAAAGTCTCGGTAACAACAGGCAGATGAAAAAAAATTATTTCAATATATAGATTCAATTATTTTCAATAAGAAAACTTAAAGTGAAACTTAACACCCCCTTTTTAAATTAAGCACAATTTAAGTAGTCTCAACTCAAGGGTTTAATTCTTATTCCTGAACAAAATACAATTTAAAAAAAACTTAGAATCGAGATCCGAAAAGCAGAAACTCCAAATATATAATGTGTATGCGGTCAACTACTACTGATACTTCAAAAAATATATACTATACTTAACGAGAACCTAAACCAGTGTTCGAAAATAAACACTAAATATCGCTCCTTAGTGTTCAGTTAGGTAGATTTGTGGAAAACACAAACGCTAATAATGTTTGTGTAGAAAATCATTAAAAAAATAACGTTTCCCTGTAATATATCTTTCGGACACAAAAATTATACTGTTTTATCTTTATACTCAACAATAAATGAGAACATTTAATTCCGTTCGGGTTTTTTTTAAATCCGAAAACTTCATTGTGTTCGGTTCTGCTCATTAATTTTCGATTTTTTACAAAAAAAAAAAAAAAAATACACATACAAAAAAAAAGATACAAAACACCAGCAAAATAATTTTACACAAACAAAACATATACACAATACACACCCAAACTGTTCGTGGTGTGGTCGTTGCTAAAATTTTTAGTTTGTTCATTTCTTTATCAATGTAAAAAAAGAATCATTATACAACATTCAAATATAATGTTTGTCTACAGTATCACTTCAATTGTTCTGTTTTTAATGAAGAACACAACACTCTATAATGTTCGGCTCTTTCTTGAAAATAGTTACGAAGGTATTAATCGTTGCGTTCGTTTACACAATCACTTAAAAAAATAGCTATCGTTCTTAAGTGTGTGACCCGAACGCTAAATAATGTACTGGTTATTTTCGGACACTGACTTAAACTAATTGGATAAGACCAACGTCCTCTCAAGGGCATTACTTAAAAAGGTACCCGAAGTATCTTAAATCCCACTTAAACAAAAAATGTAAATTATTTTTATCGGAAACCACCTGTACATGATTTAAAACAGTTTTCAAAAGAAACCATCAATCAAATGGATTTTTTGGTTTACCATAGTTGTGAATTATCTAACAGAATTTTGTTTCAGTATGACCAAATAATTAAAAAGAATTCAGAAACTTAAAAAAATGTTTCTTATTGATTTTTTTTTTAGAAATTACACGGAAGTTACGCAAAAATATTAGGATTTAAAAATTATCCAAATATTAAAAAAAAATTAATTTTTTGAATAATTATTCAGAATGTGGCAACATTAGCGCCAAATCTTCTGGTTGCAAGCAAATACTGGAAGACATTTGCTCAAATGTTTTTCAAAATAATTTCCCCATTTTTTTTTGGACAATGTGTTTTACATCAAAATTAGGTCCACAACTAAGTTTGTCATTCCGTACGACAATGTTTAAATTTTCATAAAAAACCACATAAAGTGTATTTTTTTATTCTGGGTGTTTAACCATTAAATGCCCACAGTATCTAAAAATTAATTTGTTTTTACGGTATTTTTGACAGTAAAAATTAAATGAACTTTTCGTTAAAAATAAATGAAAAATAAGTAGACCGGATTATAACTGAATTTTCATTTATTTTGTGTTACAATTTCCGCTAATTTTACGTACTGAATATTGGGATTGTAGGAATATGAAGGGACAGATGGACAACTTCGATTTTGATGAAATTTGAAACTTATGTTGAGCAATCTACACACAATACAACACACAGGCTTTATTTGGATTAAATTAGTTTTGTGCGACTAAAAATTATACTAAAAGAATTTTGTGCTAATCGGTCCATAATTTATCGCCATAGGTTTAGCATTAAGCCCATCCTAAAAGCCACATTAATACACACACACAAATGTATTTTATTGAAATTAAGCGCAATTTAATTTAAAAAAAAAAATAATTAAAACTTGTGATGATCGGCTTAGAATTTAACATAGTTTCCATATAATTTGTACTCTGGGAATATATTTTATTGCGCCTAAAACTGTAACTACTTATAATACTGCGGTCAGGTTTAATAAAAATTGGTTTATACAGGAGTGTTCTGGACATCGAAACCGCAAACCGCAAGAATTTTCAACGTCGTTTTTTAATCAGAATTTTATGACAAATATTATAAAAATTTGATTAAAATTGTATTAAAAACAACTTCCAAATTCTAGCGATTTGCGTTTTCGATTTCCAGGACACCCCTGTATTTCTGAACATTCGGTAAAACAATGATTCGGTACAGACGCACTTTTACTTTTTAAGTTTATGGTGGTCCCTGGCAAAAGTATCTTAACATTTTTTATGTAGTTTTTCAAATGCTCGATAGTAACCAATGCCACCCAATAGTCAACCTAATAAATATCTATAAACAAAAAAGTTAATATCCTTGAAAGAGTAAAAAAATAATCGTAAGAAAATTTTATGAATGAAAATGTTAAATTGATAGAGCACTTTCAAAGGACAACAAAAAGGCAAACATCTACATACAAAAAACGATTAGAAAACAAAAACAGTCACAAACTCTTTCCTCTTGTAGATCTTTTAAACCACAGTGCTAAAACGTAAACACTTGCCTTGACACTGTACGGCAGGTAAAGAAAACGAGCTGCTGCAATTGATTGCATTTAAAGTTTTATAGTTTCATTCATTTCCAAAATCGTTAAAAACTGTTTATATTTTTGTTGTTTTGTCTGGGTTTCTTTGAGCGTTTTTGGCCTTTAAGAGTATAATCTCTCTAATGTCAGCCACATGCAAGTGGCGCTAATCTAAGAAAACTGTCATTACAGTTCATTGATAATTATTTTAGTATTTTTTCTTCTTATTGTTGCTGTTGTTGTGGTTTATTTTGCGTCCGTCGAAAAAAAAGGTTTAAATGGCAGAGCGAGCAAAAAGGTAATAATTATCGGAAATGACCACAAATATGATAGTAATGTCATGATATACTAGATACTCGTGCAATGGAAAGTAAATGTTATATGAAATTTTGAAATTGACAAAGAATTAACGTTGCTTAACATCTTAATGATTTAATTAAAAGGATATTCGTGTAAATAATTATCACTTCGAGATTGTTTTTTTGTTTTTTTATTATTTTAGTTTTGGCCATTTTTGTAAAGCCCAAAGAAAAAATTATCAATGACATTTTCATGAATTCATGATAAACAGTAAAATAATCTAGTCATAAAAAGTAATTAATTCGTTACTCTTGTAGTTTTTGTGCCCTTTTTTAATCTTAAAGACTTGGTGTATTTGATATTGTTTTTTCGTTCTTTTTTATTTTGGACTAAAAAAAAGTGAACCACACAAAATGAAAAGGAAATGTTTTTTTTTGTGATTAAAAAGACAAAAATACATATTTCACTTTTTACTTACTTTGTATATTAAAGGATGGTTTTGTCAAATTATGTTAATTGTGCATGCTTCTAAAATTCAATACCAGTTTGTTAAAGTTCAACCTTGTCTTAACAGTTGTCCTTGAGAAATATGCATGTCCTTTAGTGTTGTTTAATAACCCTCCGAACTTAAAAAAAAAAAATAACGCATTGAAGGCACTCAGTTATGTATGCAAAACTATGACATTTAAGATGCATATGAAAACGCATCTTTGAAATGATTTTTCTTGATTTGCTGGTGCTATACGACCTGAGTTTACACTTTATACAAAATAAATTTGAAAAATAAGTTACCACTGTTCAGTAAGTGCAGCTGTTAGCAACTTTATCACAGTTTTCACAAAGGTCAAAGGTAGTATTTGGGAAAACCTTTGGTGATATATCGTGTTCTTTAAGTCTATAAAGGGAGTCTCGAATAAATTTTTTGGTCTAAAAAGTTTGAAAACCTGAAGAAAATTTGTCTAAAAAAAGGCTAGATCTAGCCACTAAATGGCTAAATTGACAACACTGCTACTAAGAAAGGTAGAGTTTGAGGCGTATGGGGAATTTTCGGCGTTTAATATTTAATAAAGCTTTCTTCGCAGTGGATTATAGACAGGGGTTGCGTAAAGAATTGCAGCAGTATTTTATTTACATTACTTCAACAATCGAAAACATGTCATGAAAAATTTGTACTGATATTATGGTTACTTTAACCATATTGTTATCACAACAATTTTAGTTTGGCTAAATTAGTCCTCTTTTAAAAAGCCACATTTATATTTTGGTACCCTTCGATCATATTATGGGTAGTAATAGCAACAATTTTTGTTACCACTTTCCTTATTTCCTAGTCGAAAAACAATTATACTTTTATTAGTGGTAAGTATATTATTGCTATTATTAGCCATAACATGTTCAGAGGCAGCAATAATATGGCTTGAGCTTTCTAATAAAGAACTAATTTAAGCATTACAATTTAAATTTTTCGTTCAAACGAGTTTTGTTGCAGGTAACCATATTGAAAATTGAGTTTTCTTTATTTGTATGCAAAGTTTGGTGGTATAATTTTTAAAAATTAGCAAAATTTTTTCTTTCTCAAAATGCATAATTTTTGATTTAATTTACTTTAAGGTTATTTAAGGTATCTAAAATGTTTTAGATAGAGCGAGTGAACAATGCAGTTTGGATATTCATTCAATTATGTCTGCTGAATAAGTATTACATATATTACATTCTATAAACGATAATTGTGAGTCAACTGAAGGAATGGTGTTAATCTCATTGCTGCAATTGTTTGGAAATGTCTGTTAAACACTTTTTTCATTTTAATGAAAAAATTACTCGCACCATTTTTTTGCTCTTTTTATTTTACTGAAATATAACACAATGGTTTACAAACGTTTTATTTTAAAAATTAATTCTGCAACAGATGCAATTTTTGGAACTGCCAAAGCCGGGCAGATTTTTAGTTGATTTGAAAAAAAGGGCCCACAGAGGGTCGTGAGATTGACTTGTGGTCCTCTTAAATTGGTAACCTCGGATATTCAAGTTTTTAAAAAATTCGCCAAGAATAAATGTATTCATTGATTGCAGAAAAATAAGAATAAAGCTGACTTACAAAAAATGCTTAAATGTTAAGACATCTCCTTTTCCTTTCGAGATATTCGGATAAAACGGATTTTTGAAGTGATTTTTTTTTACCGATTTTTCTAATTCTTTAATCGGGTGGATTATGTTAAATATCAACCAGTTATCAATAGTAGGCTAAACATTTTTTATATTGGTAGGAAAGCAGATATTAAGCAATGGTATATTTTAATATTAAATGCTTATGCATTTTTCTAGGCGAATATATGTATGTGTATGCGTATAAAGGTATTACATATGAATATGTAATCATTTTTACTATTTCACTAAAGGATGTTCTTTCGCTGATAAAACAATCTTTTTTCCAGAAATAAATAAAAATGCTTATATTTTTCGAAAGAAAACGTTATGAGGATGCTTGAAAAAGCAAGTTTTAGTCAATTTGACATTTGTTTCTCACACATGCCCTATCCAAAAAAAAAATTCTGTTCAATATCGACTAATAAATAGTGGCAGTTTTGACATTTTTGTAACAAAAATTTTTAAAGATGTTTTTCCGGGATTGGGAAATTGGGGTATTTCTAAATCAAAAATGGGGATGCTTTTAAATCCACTGTTTTAGGATTTTTTCGGTCTACATAACTTCAAAATTTCATTGCGATACCTCTATCTATGTCTGATTCATGGAATGTCAAACATTAAAATTATTATTATTATTTCTATAGTGTAAATGAATGAAAGGGCTTTCAATATGAGAAAAAAAAAGTAATTTTAAGGTTTGACTTTCTATTAATCTGACATGAATAAAGATATCATAATGAAATTTAGCAGTTATGTAGATTAAAATGTTCTTAAAACAACGCAATTAAAAAAACAATCCCCTTTTAATAAAAAAACACCATAATTCTCAATCTCAATCAAAAGCATTTTCTTACTAACTGCTAAAAAAACATCAAAATTTCAACTCTGACCTTAAATTTCTCAATAACTGCTAAACCGATTTTAATAAAATAAACTGTCGGAAAAAAAGTCTTCAAAAAGTCTTCTCTGCAGCAAAAAATGATCTCTATCGGTTCAAATGTTACAGATTTTTTGGCTGATAAAAAACTTTTTGCAGCCACTGTGCGCCTGGTGGGGCACCCAAAAACATGTGTTAAATTCGAGCCCAGTGTTATTGATTGTTCTAATATTTAATATTAGGCTTGCAAAAAATCAAATACAAATTACCGCAGCACTTTGAAACATCTTAAAAGAAAGTAAAAAACCGTTTAAAGAAAAAAGAAACCAAACTATCCTTTTATTTAACATGCCTTATAAATAATGTGTACCCTACCGAACGTAAAATATTACCTTAAAAACTAAAACAAGTACGACCAGAAAAAATTGCAGTTACATATTTGCAGCCTAAGGGAATATAATGAAATTGAAAGTTTGAAATTAAACCAAAATAAAAGAGGAAAAAAATGAGAACAAAACTAAAACACACCTCAAAATATTTACGAACAAAAATCCTGTTTAAGCATTCAAAACCCTTAAAAACATTCCTGTCAAAACTTAATCGAATTACATCTCTCGCTTATACCTACCAATGAATGTTAGTTTTTTTCTGTTTTCTTTATATTTTTTCTTAATTTTGTTCTTTGTGTCTCTTTTCACTTCTACCGAGATGACAAATGGTCGACAAAAGTCTATTGAACAGGTGTGAAAATATGAATAAAAATCAAACCAGACGACACTTACAAATATGATGCGTAAAAAATGCTGAATTTTTTACGGTAAAAGCGTGGACAAAAATATGTTGGTAACATAATTCCTGGTTCATTTTTAGGTTTATTATTTTTTTTTTGTTTTTACTCTTTTTTTAAAAATTGTGGCAAAAGAAGAAATTCTTGTTTTACTTACTTAACCTTTATTCGCATAACTTGTCATTTATTTATTTAATTATCCAACTAAAGAAAAAATCTAAAAAATACCAAAAACAAAAAAAAAAAAATATGTTATGATAAAGTTACACATTGACAACAAAAACAACGGTTGTCTGTAACTGTTATAGCAGCGACTGTGTAAAATGTTGTATGCAACATTACAGTTCATATTTTCAAGTAATTTTACTACGCATTCCTTTACACTGGAAAAGAAAATGCAAGTGAAAATATCAATTCGCAACATTGTTTACGAGATACAAATGCTTTTCGCCAGATAAGCTTTATTTCTTTCGAAGAAGGGTGTTCACTCACGTGATGTTATCTACTTATTTATGAATGCTTTATTTCTCGGTTTGGAAACGTTAAGGGATACTTAAGATGATACTTACAAAGATAGAAATCATTTTTAATCCGTTAACCACTTCTACACCTTTTCCAGTTGTAATTCAGAAAGAGTCAGTTGTAATTCAGATTAGTCAATTGCTATTCAGAAAGAGTCAGTTGTACCGAGTCAGACATACCGAGATGCAGTAAAGAAGGTTAACGGATTCTTAGCAAAATTTATAAAAAATAACATTTCAAGTGCCACGGCATTCCGTATACTAAAAAATTACTGTAAAAAAACATTCAGTGTCTCGGATATTAAATAATTTAATTTATTTTTCTAAATTTTTAATTAAAAGATTCTAAAATAAATATTTTTTGTGAAGGTAGAAATTACAATGTGGTACTAATTACCCCGGTTATGTGTTTGCGTAGATATTTTTTTGGTTGTTTGCTCACTGTTTGTATATTGATTTATAGTTATGGCATAATTTGTTGTTGTAATTATTAATAAACAATTAAAAATTGTATCAAATATTAAAAATTATTTGATTAATTTCTTTTTAATTTTTTTTAACGGGTTTAAACTCAAACTGTTTTTGCTGTGTAGCTGAAAATAAATTAAATTTATAAAGGAGTACAAATGTACTCCGGTTTTGTGTTTGCGTGGTATTTTTTGGTTATGTGTTCTACGGTTAAGAAATGATGGTGCTGGAATCTGAAATTCTTAGAAAAGTTGAGGGAAATGCTCTGGAAGGAGTCGAAGCAATGTACACCATTTAAAAATTACAAATTAGAATCTAAATTTTAATAAATACCAACATTAAAAAAGTTATTCATCAAATAAATCATAACGTGACTTATACGCCACTCTATAGTATGCCCTTTAGATGATTTTGCATTTGAACAGGTTTACCCATAAAACATTGAAATGGCAAATTGCTAAATTTTTATTTTCTTGCGAAAACAACAAAGCAATTTGTTTTTTCTTAACCCGCTTACAACTACAATTAATGTTGGGAGAATTCCAACCAATTTTTGTGGGAAATGTAAGAAAAGATAAACTCACCGTTTTTTGTTAGTATTTTGTTTAAGCTTTATCGTTGCAAATTAAATTTTGTAATTCTTATTCACTCTACAGTTTTATTTTAATATCTAATATCTTTAGCTTTTCTAAAGTTTTTGGGTAAAGGTTTCCTGATAGTCTGGTCAAAGCAACCAGTGAAATGTCCCTGCAGAGTGAATGAGAATTACAGGCACTTAAGTTTTAAGTGAAACGATATCAAAGCTTAAACAAAATAGCAACAACAATAAGTTTCAGTGTATTTATCAAGAATGAAAATTGGGAATTTAGCACAACAACCAAATCTTATTAATGAAAAATTATGTATTCCCAATAATAACATTGATAATTATTAGTATTGTGGTTATTTTTGTTGAACTGTTCTATGGTTTTTAATCCAAATTTTGATATTTTAATTAAGCTTAAGTTCATCAAATTTAATTTTCATTTAATTATTTTTATGAAGAAAGGAATTTTACAACATGCAATTAATTAAAATTTTAATAAATTTTATTTTTATAAGCTCTAATTATAAATTATTTGTTTTTTTTATATTTACGCCCGTATTTATAAAAAAATTTAAATTTTATAAAGGTTTACAAAACAAATTTTGTATGAAAATTTGCCGTAATAAACGTTTGCTAAATTTAATAATCGTTTATAAATACGGGGGTTAAACTGTAAAGGTACACTTAATCTTTTTAAGCCTTGTTTTAGAAGGTAATTAAAGCCAACATTCAAGAGCATTTTATTATTTAAAATGCAAGTATATACTGCTGCCCTGGTTGTAAACTAGTCGATCAGTGTGAAAGTTTCCGTTCGACTCCTGGCAAAAACTATGGTCAGTTTCGCTACAACGAGCTGCGGAGCCAAGTTCCATTATTATTAACGTTAAAATGATCTTCAATTTAATAAAACGTATTGTATTTTTTGAGTGTATTATTTATATTTCAGCAATTATTCATTACAATGTCATGCGTAATATTATAATTTTTTTTTCTGTCCGATATTTTATGTAGTTTTTGTAAAACTATTATAACCTGATGTCCTACCATAGTTATAATTATAATTTTGTCTTACTCCCCTCACTGGTGATCTTTTTTAAACTTCACGAATTTAATATTTTGAATAGTTCGTGTGGTCAATGTGAGTTGTTGTGTTTAACCACTTTTCTTTAACAAAAAAAAAACAAACAAAAAAAAAACAAAAAATTAAATTAGGGCACGCTTCTGCGGCTTTTAAAAAGGCAGTCATTTTATGGTTGTAATATAAAATACACATATGAAAACTCATGTATTACGGTATGTAATTGTGTATGGAGTTATGGATGCACTTTGATGCATTACTTACATGATAATAACCTACAGCTAAAAATATTGTGTATTTCATGAACAACAAACATTTGGGGCATAATGCCTTAAAGAGAAATTAACAACAAGAAATAATCTTTGGTATCGTATTGTTGGTTGCTACTACAAGGAGTTAAAGTATGAAAGATCAACAATAATTTTAATGTTTTATTTAATATTTTTTTTTTATTTCTGAAGTAGCAAATATTGAAAGTCATAATGAAATTGAAAAGCTATAATTTTCTTAATACCAAGAAGAAAAATAAACAGAATTTAGAGAAAACTTAATAAAACTTGTAATTTGTTAAAGGAAAGTGATTGAGTAAATAAAAATATACAAAATGTTGCAACAATTTACAAAAAAAAAGACCTGATAAATAGCCAGTTAAGAAACATTAAAAGCATAATTGTTTTCATTGATGACCTAGAAACTTCCACAATATGTTGACGAACTTTTAGCCATCCTGCTTTTCGTCGTTTTAATCAGACATTTAGTTTCCACCATTTAAAAACACTTTAAATCGTCTTACCAAGACGACAGGACCACCCAAAAAACAAGGTTAGTTATTCACATAAGTTGTAACGGTGCTGGCCAGTCAATTAATGGTGGATTGATAGAGACATTGACAGAATACTTTTAGTTTGAAAACAACAAAAAAAATATTTCAAAGTCCATTTGACGCTTCTCTGAAGGATCTTAAGGCTTACACCATAATGTTGCCACAGTAGTTATCATTATTTGCTATTTTAAACTTAATCCAAAAAGGAATTTGCATTTATTATCATTTCTAGTCTACAGAGAAAAATTCTTCTAGAATTACTTTAACCACTGACTAACAATGATGATTGAGCTGACACAGACTTTAACTATAATTGAAACTATTCCTTTATGTGTGCTGGTTGTTTTTTGGTTCGTTCCATTTTGATCATTAATTCAATTCTGCGTTAAAGCGGCTTTTTACACTTTAATTTCAATAAAACAACATTAAATGTCAATCAAGATAATAGTGGACAAACGTATGAAAAGCCAAAATGAATGAAAAACGAAACAAATGAATACAAAAAATTGATATAAAGAGTAACAAAACGTTAAGTTTTAAATTTAAAAATTTATCATGAAATTGTCAACGCCGTAAAGAAATTGTCATGGTACGACAGCCAAAGTCAACCACAGCAACAGCATCATTGTCTTGATCAGGGCAAGCTTCTTTCTATATGCATGAGAAAAAAATTTAATTAAATTAAAATATTGAAATATTTTAGAAATTTTAATTAAAATATTTACTAAATCTTATTAGGAGAAAAAAATTGGCAATAATCACAAAAAATCATTTATTGCTTAATTACAAAATATAAAAAAAAAAACTTGCGAAATGTGCAAAAAGTTTATTTTCCAAGCAAAATGCTTAAAAAAACTAGCCCTGGTCATGGTAATTTCAGTAGCAGCAGGAAAAGGCATTAAAAAGGAAATACCACTTCGGAAAGGAACATTTCATTCAGTAGTTGGCACGAGTGTCGCGAAGAGTTAATTTTGTTAAATGACTGAAAGGTGAGGACAGATACATTTCAATATATAAATATGTTAAGTAATTTAAGAGAAAAAAAAATAAATAAATGTACAAAAAATAAATGGAAAATTAACAAAAAAATAAAAATAAAAATAATGAAGAAAAAATAGAAAATTAGATGAAACTGTAACTTTATTGTCAATGCAAAGTTCTCACTGTAGACAGCAGAGATCTGCAAATTTGTTATTTGGTTTAGACTGAAATAAAATCTATGTCTTATATACACGTTATCTGCTGCACATTATACGATACATAGTGCGCAAAAACGAAACTTTTTCGTACAATATAAGAAAATTTATAAAAGTCTGAGTAAAATCCCTGCAAATAATATTGGACTACCTGATCCATTTTGACCAAATGGACACTCCCTGGACTGGTCCAATGTAATGCAAGCATTGTTAAAAAGTGAGACGACATGTCTTCAATTTTTAACGACATGTTTTAATTATTAAACGACTCCAAAACTAATCCTCTTATGTATACCATGGGGTAGTTTTAAGAATACTCCTTTGTAATCCAAAGCAGGGTTATATGGTCCTGCTTTAGGATATCGTAATGTTAAATATACCAAGTTTTTTCCATACGTTTGGGTTACTTTTGGACTAGTCCTAGTTCAGTGGGGGCTACATTTTACACGCGTGTTTGGACTAGTCCTATTATTTGCAGGGATAGTAAAGGCCTCCACAATTCCATTTGAACACACATTCACATGATCAAAAATTTTTTAAACTCTATACTGTAATGTCGCTGTTAAAAAAAAATACTGCGTTTAAGTGGAGTAACACAACACAAATTCTTCCCTACATGAATCAAAAAAAAACAAGATTGCGCACTCAGCCGTACAAAAAAAAAATTCTACTGCGCATCTACGTCATCATAAACTAAATATGAGTGCTTGTTATACAAAATGTAAGACACACACAAATGCACATACACAAAGTCAATTTCTTCGTCAGGCACAAAAATAATGGACCTGCGCAATCTTGTTTCTTTGATTCATGGCTTCTCTAAATTGGAAGAAAGAAGCTGGTATAAAAAATACTCTCAAAAATTAACAAGGGAATGAAAAATACACGCGGCAATGCGATTGGGTATTAAAATACAAACAAAATTACCAGTAAGACTTTGAGTGTTTATAATTCTTATTCGCTTTAGGGTTTTATTTGTATAATATTTTTGGCCTTTCTAAAGTCTTTGGAAAAGGTTTCCTGATGAGCTGGCCTAAGCAACCAGTGAAATGCGCATAGAAGCTAGCTTTCCCTCAACAATAAATTTCAGTGTATTTATCAAATATGAAAAACTGGGAATTTAGCACGTCATACGGAAATCGTATTAATAATAAATTTTGTATTCCCGAAAATAACTTTGATAATTAAATTTTTTTTAAATTGAGTTTGGGCTATGTGTGTATGAAAAAGGGTATTCAAACGATTAAACGTTGTTTGATTAATCGATTGATTTTGGGCGATTAACTGTTCGAATAATTTTTAATTGCTTATTTCGATTAACGAATAATTTATGTCGATTAATCGAAAATTAGTTTTTTTCTTTTATTGTTTCTTAACAAAAATTTTTTTAAAATATAGCAAAGTACAAAGACTGAAGCGAACGAGTTTGTGAATAATATATTTTTAAGAATGTTTAGTGCAGACTTTTACCACAATGACACAATGTGAGTTTGGGATATGTGTGTACGAAATATTTTGTATGTTAATTTCTTTCATAATATTGCAACAACAAAAAACAATTCTTTGCGCAAGTTACCTTGACAACTTTTCGAAAACTAATAAGAGTGCAGTGCACTCGCGATAACATGAACTAATTAAAACAAAGCCAGTTCACTTTTGCAAGATTGTTCATATTTGCGAATGGCATCTAATTTCCATAAAAATAAAAGTTTCTTACGTTAAAGTTTTTTCTTTTATTTATTGTTGATTGGATTTAAAAAACTATTGATTTTAAAAAAAGAAAAACAAAATTAAAGTCTGTGATTTTCACGTTAAAATAATATTTAAAGATGTGCATAGAATTTTGTGTTAATGTGAGCACTAACTAAAACGTGTATGTAAAACCCATATAACGTCAAACAAAAGAAAATAAGGGAAACAATTAAAGCAAGCGGAAAATAATAACAACTCTCCCTAATGAACATACCTGGTACTTATTATACCATGATGGAAACTAATGTTTTCATATATAGAGCAATGCTACTTGTTTGTGAATAGCATTTGATCACAACTTACGTTATGGATTACGAAATATACAATTACTTCCCAGTTATGTGGCTATCATATACTTGGGATGGTCAACTATACGTTCATACCTATTTTACATTTTCTTTCTATTAAAATCGCAAAGCAGAAATTTGCATTAAACTAAAATTAAAACTTTTCACGCGATTGCTTTAATTATAAAATATTTAATAAAAATGTTTCCTAATTAACTTAAAATTCCATAGCAATGACCTTTTGACAATAAAATGTCAATATCTGATACCTTAAAAAATGTCCTTGAATTTAACTATAAATACTTGATTAATTTTTGCATTTTGCAGGCACAGCTTGATAAAACTATCTGAAGTAATAAATTTAAATTATATTTTATTACTTTAAACGATACATTTACTGTCAATCGTATTGATAGTTTTGCATAAAGTTTTAAATTCCATAATTTTATCTCTTCATCTTACAGCATCATCATCATCATCAGCAATTCCAAACTGCGCCAGAGATACACGCATATTTTTCTGACAAATTTTTTGAAACACGCAATCATAGCCACACATTAAATTCGAACACCTTCGTTTACAGAATTGGAGACAAATAATTTATTGGTTTTTAATTTAAATAAGTACATTCTTGTAAAGTAATGAAATTCAAAAATAGCAGATTAAAAGATACAAAAATAAAAATTAAAACTAAAACGCAAGACATTAAAAATATTTTAATAAAATTAATTAAAAAGTTGTAGTACAAATTTTAAATAATATGTCCTTGATACTTTCAAGTTACACCATAAAAGTTAAAATAAAAAAAATCGTGGAATTACAGTGGAGCATTGATTCCATTGGTCCACAAATTTTTAATTTTGCAAGATGTGTAAACGGACAAGATTAGAGAAAACGACAATTGGTCCTAATTAATTTTAAACATGAAAAAAGCCAGCGTAAAATAGCTGAAATGATAGGACTGAGTGCCAGTACAGTCCTGTTATATAAAGGTAAGTATGTACGCAAGAATCGTGTCGCGGACAAGGGCAGAAATGTGGCAAATAAAATTTTTACATATGCTGACAAAAGGAAAATAGTTCGAAAAACTAAGGAAAATCCAAAAATTTGGCTTGTACGAGAGTTTCTTGGTTCAAGCCATATTAAAAAATAATTCGTTCCGTGTAACTTAGTGAGAGTCTTGCCAGTCCTAATTTTTTTACCAAGATCGCTTTTGCTGCTTAATAAAAAATATAATGAAAATGAAAATACAATAATAAAAATAAAAATAAGAAAAATAAATCCTTAAAAATCCCGCAAAATAAAAAAATCTTCTACAAAATCCTAGAATCAAATTTATTACCCCCTTTTTTATAATAAAATTCCCAATTTTGGGGTGAGTCCCTTAATCTGATGTCAGTGGTAAGACGTGTTACCAAAAGACTTTTAAAGTTATATTGAAATTATCAAAGTTATTTTTGGAAATACATAATTTTAATTAATAAGATTTTGTTAGTTGTGCTTAATCCCCAATTTTCATTCTTGATAAATACACTGAAATTTATTGTTGGAGGGTAAGTTAGTTCCTATGGACATTTCACTGGTTGCTTATGCCAGACCATCAGGAAAACTTTACGCAAAAACTTTAGAAAAGCTAAAGATATTAGATATTAAAATAAAACTGTAGAGTGAGTGAGATTTTACAACCACTCAAAATTTTAGTTGTAGTTGTAGTTGTAAGCGGGTTAAGAAAAAACAAAATTAAAACACAAATTGCTCGTTGTTTTCTTAAGAAAATCAAAATAAAGCAATTTTCCAGTTCAGTTTTTTATGCACGGGCACATGCAAATTTATTATCAAAGTAATTTTTGGAAATAATAAAAAAATTTTGCATATCTAATATCATAAGCCTTTCAAACGTTCTTGTGTAAAGGTTTCCTGATGATCTGGTCAAAGCAACCAGTGAAATACGCACATGATCTAGCTTATCCCCCAACAAAAAAGCACGGCGTTGTAGTTATGACGTGGTCTGGTCGGCACGCGTATTTATTTAACAAAATTCTACTTAAGCGGCGTCGTCATACTTGGACTATAAAAGTCTCCATCTCTATTTTTACCAGCGTTATTTTTTACAAAAATTACTGAAAAATCATTCTGCTGTTGTTTTGCGGTTAATTTATGAAGATTCCCTCGGGAAATTTGAGTTAATTGGTCCGACAGACTGGTCCTGGGATTTGTGAAAATAAAATAAGTACAAAAAGAAAGAACTCATGACCTGTGAAAGGTGAACCAATCATTTAACCGGTTTATGAAGAACTAAAAGGTAGAAAAATTAATGAATTGCAGTACAGTCTTCACCGGTGGTGTGACACATTTTTTAAGTTTAAAAATAAGACCAAAAATTATATTTTTTAAGATAAAAATATTATTAAAATAGTAACAACAAAGAAGAAAACTTTTTAAATAAAAAAGCATCAAATTTTGAGCTAATCTTCTTAAATAATCTTTAAGAAAGAGTATACAGTTTAAATGCTTATGCTTCAAACGATATCTTTCTTTGGTTTTAATTAAACTTGATTTAGAAATGATTCTTTAACTTATTGTTGACGTAGGAAAAGTTGGTTCTCTTCCTACACTTGAATCTCTTTTTGATTTTTTAACAATTTTAATTATTTTAATAGCCTTGTTAAGGTCTGGTAGAATATTGGTGTCAAAAAAGATCATCTTTTCATCCACATCATTGTGGTAAACGTCTCGTCTTGTTTTTTACATAAAAAAACTAAAAATTTGAAAAAACAAATGATCGATTAATCGACATTAATTTTTCAAATTATTCGGTAATCGAAAATAACCAATTTTAAATTATACGAACAGCTAATCGCCCAAAATTATTCGATTAATCGCGCAACGGTTAATAGTTTGAATACCCTAATACATATGTATGTATTGTCCACGACTGATCCGGAAATCGAGTGAAATTAAAATCTATTGCAATTTTCAGCTCAATTTTGTAGGTATTCCTTAATTCCTATTCATGTTCCTAAAGAGTAGTTCTGATAAAGATAAGTGGTACTTAGAGTATGAAGTGTATTTTTAATTTTACTGGAATTCAATTTTAAGAAAAAGGCTGTATATCAAAAATTTGGAGCAAGTAGGCCATGGTTGTTATGGCCCAATATGATATTCTTCTGAATTTAAGCAAATTCTGCGATGAGAAGATTTTGAGCATTTTTAAACAGCATGCAAGCCAAGCGACCTCCGTTGCCTTTGATGTCAGTTACTTTTTATACCTTCCACCACAAGTGCTTAATGAGGGTATACTAAGTCAGTCATTGCGTGTGAAACTTTTTCAATATTCATCTCAGTATATACTATACATTCTGGGTCGTCTGTCCAGCTGTTTAAATCACTCTCACTTTTAAGAGACTCAAACAAAAATAACACTTTTAATTGTTTCTGGTTCCCCTAAAGACTAGTTTACACTATTATACTATGTGTTAATACATGTCAAAAACTCAAGTAATATGAAAATGACAAGTATTATGAAAAAAAGTTTGATTTTTTGACAGTCGCAACAAAACTCATTAGATTTCTATCTCACAAAGTACTATGGAATACGTAACACTTGTGAGATAGTGTAAACTAGCCTTAAGCAGTTTGTGATTACAATACAGCATAGTTATAAACAGTTTAGTGGAAAATACAAATTTGTTTTATATGACTGGAAATCACTCTGCTAAATTTTTTAAAGATCATTCTATAATTTACCAGAGGCCCACTTTCGGAAAACACCTTAGTGCTCCTAAAATTGTAATAAAACATAATTACGATTATAATCGTAATAAAAAATAGAAGACTAGAAATCACACTGCAAAATTTCATGAAGATCAGGCCATCATAAAGCGTACTTTTGGTATAGACTTTAATACGCTCAGAAACGCAGCGAATAATAATACTCACAATATTATTTTAGTTTATAATTTTAAGATATAACGCCCAATCCTGAAACATTGTTAGTCTCGGTGGAAGGCAGCAAAGATTCGGCACAGCCGAAGATATTACTTTCTACTTGCATGCATACAATAACTATTGATTTTCAATAATTGATTATATCTTCTATGTTTCTTTAAATTATTTTTTAAAAAAAGTTTTAAACAATTCTCTGCACGCAAAGAAAACTCATAGTTGAGGTAAACACATTCTAAGAGCAAAATATTATGATAAGATTCATGATTGTAGTAACCATATTACGATTATTCTTCAAGCATATTATGAGCAAATATATTCGTAATTTTACATCATAATATTTTTTCCCTTAACATATTCTTTTCATGTTAATCATAATAAGTTAAATGTAATCATAACATTTCTGAAAGAATCATATCTGCAGCATTTTGACAACACATCTTAAGTCGAGATAAGATAGCAAAAAAGTTTTTTAAAAATCTCGGTGTAAAAAGGATTGTAATCAAATAATAATATAAACCTAAATTAAAGAAAAATTTCGCTAATAATACAAAATTTTAAAAACTTAAACAAAAATGTTTTTTTAATGAAAATTCGCATGAGTAACAACCGTTTTTTAAATTTGACTTAAGATGTTTTGTCAAATTGCCACAGATATTATGATTACTGTAATCATATTATAATAACGTTGTTATCGATTGTCGTAGGTGGAAATTATTTGTAGAATTTGTTTTTGTTTTTTTCTATTAAAATAACATTAAACTTACATGCAATGGTCAATATTTTTTGCACTTTCGCGAAGAAAAAAAAAGAAAAATGTTTTTTTTTTTAGTAAACAATTCGTTAACTTTTTTTTAAATTTCTTTAAAATATTACGAAAGAACTGATATAAAATTATTCGACAAATGGCGCTAACAAGATATTATTAGAATAAAGATAGTTAGTTTGCATCTTAAGCATAATATGACTGTACGTATAGATAGTTTTCATGTTATGGTTGATAGAAATATAATATGTTTTCAAGGTAATCATTATTAAGTTGTTAGAAAAATAATTATTTTTCAGAGAACCATACTCAAATTTTTAATTGCGAGAAACATTGATATATTTACAGTAACTATAATATTGCTTATATTTAATAAAAATAATAATTAATTGTGTACGACAACAATATATTGTTACAAAAAACATAGTGTAGTTGCCGTAATTTCGCCCAACCATATTTTTTCTCTGCGTGTGGATTTATTAGCTTTAGGGTACAAAAAAACTTCGTGAAATAAGAAACCCTACTTCATTCTCGTTTCATCTTAAATGTTGTTTGTTTAACTTAAAAATAAGAGACCTTTTAAAATTCCACGTTCTATGGTGCCAAAAGCCCACTTTTTATTTTTAAATATAAATTGATTGATGTCAGTTACCTAATTTTTGTTTGCAGAAATAACAAAAGCCTTTAGAAGAGATCATTTGGTTTTATAAAAAAAACTGAAATTGGTTATTTAACATTTATGAACAAAAATCTTGCTACTATTTGACCAAAATATATGTGGCAGACCTACTCGCTTCAAGTTGGCTATGGGAGGTGTATCTGTGCAAATATCAATTATGGAAGAAGCTTAAACAGTAGACAAAACTAATTAACATTCACCTTTTGAACATTTATTTACACGAGTTTGTTCTAGGAAAAACAACAACTAGTCAAAGTAATGAAAAAAAGTTTACCAGTTAAGACTCACAGTGTAGCACAAAATTGTCTACAATAAGTTAAATACAGACAGACACATTTTTCACATCTTACAAAACTCTTTTTAACGAACATTTTTTAAATATTATTATTACTTTAATCATATAATTGCCACAGGCTACCATATTATGTTAAAAAAGTTCTCAGTTAGGAAGCTACAAACAAATGGGGGGAATTTTAACCCTCCTAAAAAAATTTCAATTTAATCTTTCAAAACGCCGAAACACGTTTTTTTTCGATAGGGGTCAGGTCAAACTGTTGGTCGAATTGACATGAATTTAACTGCAAGTCATGGGAAAGTTGTAAAGGATAACTAAATTTCATACCTGTTGCAGAAAATGTTGTGTTTAACTTTCTGGGACCAGGTTGTTTTGGGTTCGATTCACGTCATAAACTATGTTACTATTATTCGGAGTTATATATGTAATAATAAAGTGGTAACTATAATGAGTAAAAAGTCCTAATAGAAGATCTTGTTTAGCAAACACAAGGTTGTTAATGGCAGCAACCCCTTCCACTTCGTTCCCTTTCCTAGGAAGTTTACTAAAAAAATAAAACTGAACAACTTCCTTTCTCCGTTCTTAAAGAAGGGAGAAGCGAACGTGTACTGAATATTTTGGAAGGTCTTTTAAAAAGAAATGTATACCTTCAAGAAGGCATACTTCTAAGGGCATGATATCATACGAAGCAAATATTTCCACATGCAAGTAATTACTTGCAAGTAGTCCCTGCAAACAATTTCCATCGCCGAATCATAGCCCGCGAATCGCCGGCAAGTTGTCTAACATCGCTGCGATGCATCGCGTGGAAGCTAAATGCGATCCGCTGGCGAATCGCGATTACGTTCGCATGTGTCAACCACTCGAGCAAACGCTTGTTTGAAAATTTTTTTAATTCCTACAAATTTTTTTGCTGATTCAATTAATATTTTTGTTTGATTTTTATTAAACCAACAAAATTGTTGACAACTATTCAATAATAAAATATACGCGCTATTGGTTTCAAGTTTTCATAATTTTGTATGAAATATTTAACGTTCTTTAATGTTGTCGGTTTTTGCATTTTTTTATTTGATCGTAAGCAACACTTCTTTATGTGAAATATAAGAACAACAACACAAAACACATACAGTCTATTTTTGGACGCTTTACAAAAGTACAGCAAGAAGAAATATGATAAAAAAAATAGCGTGACGAGGTTTGTAGTAAAAAATAAAATAGCAGGTAAAAAAATCACTCTTTTTAACCAACAGAAAACACAACAACATCATAAGAAACAAAATAAATTTTTGGTTGGTTTCAAAGTTGGTAAAAAAGAATGAAAAACAAAATCCCGTATTCAATTTTTTAAAAGTTACAAGTTAAAGTTTAGTTAAATACATCAAATACAAAAATAGAACGATGACGAAAAACATATCGACTCGGTCTACTGCCGATTTTGGTTACATTTCTTCTTCTTTAGCCAAGGATAGGATACAGCAACAGTGAGTGATGAAGAAAAACATTGTGTGTATTAACAAGACTTCGTTAAAAAATTATTCCGACAAAAAATGTGTCTTAAAGCCAGCCGCCGCTCTGCTTCTGCCTTCGTCTTCTCCTTCAGTTATAGCTTGGGTGCGCGGCGTCATTGCTTGTGCAAAAACTTTTTGTTTGATTCAGCAAAATTTTTGTTTGAAATTGATATGAATTTCAGTAAACTTTTTGTTTGATTCTGTAAATTATTTGTTTGAAAAAATCTATGTTTTTTTTCAATAAACAACATGCAAATAAATTGTTTGAATGTGCAAATTTGTTTATAGGACCGATTTCAGACAAAAAATGTTTTGATTCTACAAATTTTTTGTTTGAATTGAAAAAATAATTTTTTCTGTATATTTACACTATGCAATTAACGCCGCAACTTTCGCATGCAACTTTTTGTTTGTTAGCAAGAGGTGTAGGGAAGAAAACGGGATTGAAAAAGTTGAAAAAATGCTTAAAAAAATTAATATATAAATGTGAAAAGAGTTTCGTAGCAACTGCTTTCAAAGAAAATAGAAAACAAACGCGGCATTAATTGCATAGTCTAAATGCGGTATTAGAGTTATTTCTGTTGAACATTATCCAGTATTAATATCCATATGGGTTTTTGTCTTAAGAGATTTTAGGGACGGTCGCTAAATTGTTTATTAATGTAAATATTTAAAAGAAATAAATAGTATTTTGGTAATTTTGTTGAACTATTTACGGGTTTTAAATAAAATTTTCAATATTTTTAATCAGGCTTAAGTTCATCAAATTTAATTTTCATTAAATCAATTTTATAAAGAAAGGAATTTTACGACATGAAAATTAATTAAAATTGTTATTGATAATCATTCATTCTTGACTGACCTGAGATTCGAACCCAGGCGGCTGGTTCCCTGACATGTTTCGATCGCTACCACTCGATCTCCTCAGAGGGATTTGCCGTCTTACACTCGCAGCCATCGACGACTGCTGAAGTCAATAGTCAAACATCAATCCTTAAACCAAATTGTATTTTAACCCTTTGGTAGATCGAAATTTGCTTTCTTGAATGATTATCCATATTTGCTTCGAAAGCTCTTCATCTCAAAACGACAAAATATGCGCTATAAATTTAAAAAAATGCTACAAAAAGGTTAAAAGAACTAAATTGTGCAAAAAAAAATGCTGCAAACGGTTAAATATGCACTTACAAATCGATGCCAAAATTTATAAAAAGCTCTAAAACAGATAAATATATGGTTTCTGCATTAACCCCTCTGCACCCCTTGGGTCAATTTGACCCAATTTTGGTTTTCAAACGCAAAATTTGTCCCTTTATATATAAGATATGAACGTTAAACTTTAATTTATCCATAACAGGGACGAAAATTATAAATTTAAATGAAAATGAAAATAATAAAATTTAAATTTTTCCTCCCCCCTTCACATTTAAAAACACGGTTTACACACATTTAATATCTTTTGGGTCATTAAGACCCAACAAACGATATTGCAAGTTTAATTCCAATTTAAAAATTTTTTTTATTGAATATAACTGAATTGAGTTCATCTTTATTCAGAATCATCGTTCAATAATTTGTTCAGTCAAATAATTATTAGAATCGCTTTTATTTTTCATTATACTTAAATATGAAATGTTGTAAACATTTTATTGTTGGGTCATATTGACCCAAAGGATCATAGGAAGGGCACATATCCAAGGGATGCCGAATGATTAATCAGTGACACAAGAAAACATGCAATTGCATATTTATGCTTTCCCTGGTAATTGCAAACGAATCTGTGATCTAAAAATTATTTGTTTATACATTTAACTTTCCTTTGTTACATTTGATTTTCCTATTTTTTCTTAAGTGCTGAGTTGTTTTTTTTTTAATAGATAGACGTACGGACAACGCTACATCGTCTTAATTGAAGAAGCCAAAATATGTGTATTGTATTCCAATGACTATTTGGATTTGCTATACAGAACGACAAATGAAACATTATGAACCTTACCGATTTTCTGTTTGATTTCAACTGTAATTAAAATTAATATACATTTTTCCCAAGCTAAAATTTAATTACATTTGTATTTATAATAATCTCTTATGTATGCCCATATGTGAGATTTGTAAATTAATAAATTGTTTGTCACATCATTTTTAACGTAAAAAATCGGTTAATAAGTGAAGTCAAATTTGCGTGTTTAATATCTTTTTTTTTAAAAAAGACAAAAAAATATGTGCGCCAAAAAAACGCTTGAATATACAAAATAGAGTGCGTGTCTTTAAAGAATCTGAGAATTGTTTTTGATGATGGTTAATATAGACAAAAGGAATAAATTATGAAATTCAAAACTTTAATTTATGATCCAAGTTCTCTTTTGTTGCTTTTCTTTGATTTGACGTAATAACAAACTGTTGATTGTGATGAGAATGCGGAAGCTACTTTTATTTTTTGTTGATCAGACTTTTATGGTAGACAAATTTAGAAACAGAAGAAAGAACAAGATTTCCGCTAATCAAGACCGAAAGACAGAGTGTCAGAAGAAGATCTGGCTTTATCGGCCTGAACTTATTTTTATTGGTTGTTATTAAACAATAAAATCAGCTCATTTTGATTTTATTTTCTTGCCAGTCAGAGTTAAACAGTGCCAATTTAAGTCCATTATTGGCGTTAATCAGTACAAAAACTTATGAAGTTTATTAAGGTATTTTAATCATAAAACGTACTATAAATTAACAGATATGATTACCTAACAAGGCTTAACAGTAGTTTGCTTGCAACAGTGTTGCAATATTTTGTTGCAGGTGAATGACTTGTAAAAATATGAATTAAAACGGGGGACTATTGGTTCCCCTTAAATAACTCCACGAAAGTTTCGTTTATTAAGTATGTTTTATCTGTTTAAGACAAATTGATCGTTACCAATCTTAACGCATTAATCTTAACTACTTTCTCTTCTTTCTAAAAAAACAAAATCTTAAAAACATTAAGTGTACGCGACAAAGTAAATCATAAGATAAGATAAAAAGTGCATTTATTCCCTTAAAAAATTTTAAAGTAAGTGTAATAAACAACGTAATAACAATTTAAATTAATTTTATTTATTATAAACATTAAAAAACAAGTGCCGCTTTAATTTTTTTTTATTTTATTTTAATTAATTTATGTGAGATTTATTTCTGCCTGAATACATGGCGTTGTAACGCTTCAAAGTGTGTGCCATCACAGACTTTGGGCTTAAAACCGATTCAAAGACAATTTGTTAAATTGTTTTTGTTCCGTACAGACTTTGTTGGTGGTCTCATATTGTTAACGTATACAAATCGCTTAAGAACCACCCCAACTGAAATGTTCTCTGGAGTCCAAGACTCTTTTGGATTCCAGCCCAGAATTAACGTTTAATGTTTAAACTTATAACAACAGCGATGGCGAAAGAAAACACGTAAAAGTGCATAAAAGTAGCTCATCAACGACTAAGTTTTGGCACATCACTCGTTAACATTGATTGATGTCCATTTGTAAAATATTTAAGACAAACTAAATGAAGTATTCTTTAGTTTGTTTTTACATGAAAATTACTTTTAAAATACAATTTTGCATTGTGTGGTATAGAAAATGAAATGTAAAACATGAAAAAAAAAATACTTAAAGTGCAAGAAAATAACGAACTAATGGCAGTAATTAATCATTAAAAAAAAGATGCATGAAAATATTGTTTTTGTAAACAATAAAAAAAATTTCGTATTATTTTAATATTCATGTCCACTAGCGATGTTCAGTATTTGGTGCAAATGGTCTTGCAAAAAATCAACTGTAAAGTATTGTAGCTCTTTACTAAAATCTAACGGAAACTCTGTGTATTTTGTTATTGGATTTAACAAGAGAGCTACATAATTTTGCATTTGTTCTTTCGCAAGACCATTTGCACCAAACACTGAGCTCCGCTATTGTGTTAACAGGTCTTCTATAAAAGGAAATCAAATGTAATTTCTAATGTAAAATTTATATTTTATTTGATATCGTTAAATTTTAATTATTATTGTGAAAAATAAAATTGTTTAGAGAAAGTATAACTTGTCTGTGGCTTTAAAATAGATATCACCTTTTTATTTATTTTTTTATTTGATAAAAATGATTTTATTGCCGAGTTTTTTTAAAAACTTTTTTGCTATCTTATCTCGACTAAAGATGTTTTGTCAAAATGCAACAGGTATAAAGTTGTAACGTTACTGACTGATTCATCATCGCACAGTCTAAACGCCTAAAGCTAAAAACTTGAAATTTGGAACGGAGGTTGGTGTCTCCCCAAATCGTTCCACTAAGACGGCATTTTTGAAAATTCGAATGTGTAGGGGTAAAAAAGAGAAACTAAAAGAGAAACAAAAAAAAAACAGGTGCCTGGAACTTTTTTGAAATTCGGCTCTTTTAGGGAGAAATCGGGTAAAACCTGAATTTTTGGTACTTTTTTGTCCCCCATCTATCATTTGAAACAATAAACCTAGAAATAAAGTTTATAGTACCACATTCAAAACTTATCAAAAAAATACGAATATGAATTTGGTACTTTTTTAAAATTCGAACGTTTAAGTGGTGAAAATCGTAACTATTTTTGGTACTTTTTTACAAAAAATTGTTCTCCATTCATTGACATATTTGTACTAATGGGGCGAAAAAAAGAATCAAACAGGATAATACGGGAAACTAACTTTCTTTCATTTGCTTTTGTGTTCTACGAGTGGTACTTTTTGAATTTTCTATAATATTGAACTTAGAAACACAAAATTATAGGTGAATATCAACATATTAGATGAAAAATGTTAAAACCTAGGAACATAAACTTTGGCAAATAAATATGTTCATGTAAGAAAAGGCCCGATTACAAAGTAGGGTGTTAAATGCTACACGCAGAGAAAAAATATGGTTGGGCATGGTTACGGCAACCACACTGTGTTTATTGTAACAATATATTGTTGTTGTACACAAATAATTGTTATTTTTATTAAATATCAGCAATATAATAGTTACTGTAAACATATTATTGTTTATCGCAATTATAAATTTGAGTATTGTTGACCGAAAAATAATTATTTTTCCAACAACTAAATTATGATAACTTTCAAAACATATTATATTACTCACAACCATAACATGATATTTAATAGCCATAACATGATAACTTTATATACATTTATCATAATAAGTTTAAGATGCAATCAAAATATCGTTACTCTAATAATATGTTGGTATCGCCATTTGTATCAGTTGTGTCGTGTTTTACATAAACATATCGAATTATTTGTTAGTGAGTGGCTAAATAATAAAAAAATAACCATTAAAATAAACAAGAAATTAAAAAAAAAATTTAGAAAAAACCATAAAAAAGGGTTGTAGTGTCACAAAATAAAATATCTTTGCAAAAAAATTTTAATAATCTTAAAGTGGTGGAAAGATTTGTGAAATATTGGTGCAAAATATTAACCATTACTGGTAAGTTTTGTGTTATTTTAAGAGAAAAATAATGAAAACTCCATTAAATAATTTATAAATAATTGCGACCTACGACAAAAAGATTACAGTAACTATATTATGTTTTTTATTTTATCATAAGTATTTTTTTCCAATAAAAATATTATGTTTAAAGTTGTATCATATTATGATGTAAAAAATTTATGTATATCAGTTCATATCAATTTGCATCATAATATGATTACTTCTAAACTTATTATGATTGCCATGACAATAATATGATTACTTCTAAACTTATTATGATTGTCATGACAGTAATATGTTAACTTCTAAACTTATTATGATTGCCATGACAATAATATGATTACCTCTAAACTAATTATGATTGCCATGACAATAATATGATTACTTCTTAACTTATTATGATTGCCATGACAGTAATATGATTACTTCTTAACTTATTATGGTTACCATGACAACAATATGATTACTTCTTATCTTATTATGATTACCATGACAGTAATATGATTACTTCTAAACTTATTATGATTGCCATGACAGTAATATTATAACTTCTTAACGTTTTATGATTAACAGGATAACAATATGATTAAGGGAAAAATATTATGATGTAATATTACGAACATATTTGGTCATAATATGATTTAATAACAATCGTAATATGGTGACTACAATCATGAATCTTATCATAATATGTTGCTCTTAGAATATGTTTACCACAACCATGTTTTTTCTTTGCGTGTAGAATTGAAACGAATTTAAACCTAGAAAATTTAACTTTGGTATACAGATATGTCCACGAAGAAAAAGGAGACGCTAACGAAGTAGCAGGTTTAATGCTAGTTCTTATTATAAATAACTGTTTCAAAATTGTTCTATTTGAAATATTTTGTGAATCATTGTAAAATATTATGGCGAATATAAATAGATTGATAAATCAATGAATTTTTTTAAAATCTTTAAAATTCCTTTGTGTATTTTCAAATATGTATTTCAATATACTTCTGTATATAACCTAAATTAAGAACATTAAACTTATTTTTTAGTTTTTAGAAACACTTTAACGACTTTTGGGTAATTTTCTGAAATCGATTCCGCATGATTTTATGCACTTCCTACTTTAAGTACTACTTATCTTTACTACTCGCAAAATCAAGAAAAACTACGCTCATTTAAAAAAAATAATTGCAAATCTTCATTGTTAAAAACTTCATTTGATTTCGATTTCGGACATGGCGTTTTTAATATAAAATCACAAGTGGCAATATTTTCTTAGCAACAATCTGAAAAAAAAATATTTGGTTGCTGTTTTGAAAGGGTTTTTTTGTTTTCGATAAATTATAAAAAACTTTCGTTCATTGGTAACAAATAATGAAAAAATCGTGGTACAATTTACAAATTATTCGAGCTCGTAAATAATTGTATCAAGAAAAACATATTCTTACGTATTATTATTAAATAAAATGTAATCAAAATTTAAAAAATATTCACATCTCCACATTAAAAAAAAAAAAAAATATAAAAACAAATTTTGGTTAAAAATTACCAAAAACGGCAGCTCTGATGTTCTGTATTCATTGCACAACGGTTGGAAAATTTGTGCATTGCTTTTATTTGTAATGCCTTTTGAACGCATATGTTTTTTGTGATGCTTGCAATACTGCGTTTATGAAATCAGCCTATTTATCTGATAGTTCCCTTTTTGATTGTCGCTTGTATCTAACGATGCTTAGAACATGAACTATTTAACAAGCATTGTTTTTATGCAAACATGCCAAGATTAGACGTATTCATTCGTGAGATTGCGTGATTGCAATTGTTTCCTCGTAAGCATGCGTGATCGCGAATTAAAAACCACCCACTTGCACAGCTTTATTTAAAAGTACATTTTTCTTCTTAGAAATGTAATTTTAGGATCACAACTAAAATCAAGCAAAAGTTACTTTTCTGTAAACTTCGCAGAGCAAAGTCTTTGTAGGAAGAGTTTGTTGGACTTTTTAAAAAATGTGCGTCTTCTCAATACATTAATCAAAACCCCACATGCAGCTTTCAGGAAAAGCAAAGAATTGCTAGTTTGCCAACAGCGTCATCTTTTCACTTGTACCGCTATTTTGTTATCACTTAATGTCATTGAATTTATAGCTTGTAAAATGCGAAAACTTATTCCCGCGTACGCACAAACAAGCTTTCTTATGTTAATTAAAAAAATAAATTTTTGGGTCATTCGTATCCGAACTCAATCAATGGCAGACAATTCAGAAAAAGAAGCGTTTTATTAATTCATAATTTTTTTGTATGGAGGCTACCCGTATTCCTCTTCCTATACCACCAATATTTTGTTGTAACATGCAGTTTGTTCACAGAAAAAATGTTTGCAAAAAATTATTCAATTAAATAATTAATTGGTGTACATTAATTATTCAATTAATTTTTTGTTTGGCGCAATTAATTTTTTTAATCAAAACCCATAAAATTAAATGTTTGTGTATATGTGGTGTATTTTTTTGTTTATGCAATTAATTTTTTAATTGACTAATGTTGTGTCCCATGACTCGAAAATACAAATCTGTCAATTGATATGATCAATTCCTTTGCAGAGGCAAAATTAGTAAAATATTTTCTTGTCTGAACAAATTGTTTAATTAAAGTCTAGTTTCTTTTTTTTCTGTGTTCGAATAGTTACTCACATCAAATTTTGCGTGTCTCACTTTTATAGTTCTGCAGATAGAATCAAAGCAATAAATACTTGGTATGGGATGTATCCGTCTCCCCCTCCTATAGCGCTGAAATTTTGTTGGAACATTAAATCCTGTGGCATTTTGACAAAACATCTAAAAAGCTATCTTATTTCGACTTAACATGTTTTGTCAAAATGACACAGAATTTGTTCTAAGAGTTATGCTAGAAACACAACTGGGACGAACGACGAATAATTCGCAACGAATATTCGTCGTCAGAAATAGAACACATTGGTATTTATGAGAATACACACAATCATTGCGTAGACCGAAATTCGTCATGCGTAACGAACACTGCGATAGGTTTATTTCTATTTCTTACGCAGACGAACGACGAATAAATTGGGACAGGGACAGCTAACCGCAGCTAAATCGTGAAAGCTGTAAAGAACCACAGGGAAAACTCGCTTCTAATGCGAACTTGGCTAAAATTTGCAAAATCGCGAAAATTTTTAATATTTCAAACAAGCCATAAAATTGATTAAAAGTCTCTAAAACTATAAGGAATGGCAAAAATTGGATAAAAATGGCTAAATTAGCGGAAATTCGCAAAAATTTGCTAACAGCGGCATGATAGCAAAGTCTACTATTTATTATAAATCGTTAAAACTGTAAAGAATCATAACCCTTATAGAAAAAAAAATCGCTTATATCGCGAACATGGCTAAAATTCGCAAAAATTGCAATATTTAAACAAACGAAAAAATTTATTTGAAATCGCGAAATCAGTTTAAAATATCAAAATATCCGATTATAACATAAAAAAGTTTGCAAAAATGGCGAAAATTCGCGAAAATTTTTAATTTTTCAAAGAACCCATAAAATTGATTAAAAATCCCTTAGACTATTAGGAATGGCAAAAATTCGTAAAAAATTGCTAACAGCGGCATGATAGCAAAGTCTACTACATATTTATTATAAATCGTTAAAGCTGTAAAGAATCAGACAACTTACACATTTCGCGAAAATGGCTGAAATTCGCGAAAATTTGCAAAATTTGAAACAAACCAAAAACTAATTTGAGTTTGCTAAATCGAAATGAAGAACACCAAAAATGTGCTTAAGTTATCCACTTTCGATTGGATTCGCATTCTAAAACACACCCAATTTTTTATGTTTTTTTTTTTGTTGAAATAAGGTCAACCTATGATTTGATAAATGTTAACAAACAAAAAAAATTTTAATAAAATTATTGCTAGTTAAAGAAGATGAAAATGTTTATATAATCAAGCGTCCAAGGTATTTATTTTTATAAATTAAAAAAAATTCAAGTCTTAATAATACCTGGAATTTACGCACTTATTGTGTCTCATTTGACGAATTTACGCAACGAATTCTTGCCGACGAATTCGTCGTTCGTCGCAGTTGGGTTTATACCATTACGCACATAAAATTAAGTGTGAATCCCTATTTAGGAACAATGATGTTTTTTTGTAGGGGCGCACCTGTCTCACCACTCTTTACCACCAAGATTTTGTTGGAACATGCAATTTGTTCTACGAGTTACATACAGCACTTTTGTTGGCCGAGGAGATATGAATAGATCCGCCAAAAAGGGCTTTTGGCCCCAGTGTGCGTAGCCTTGAATCTCAATCTTCGAAGATAGTAAAGTGTCCTTACTAGAATTTTCAATAATTTCTTGTTTCTTATACAAGTAGCAAATAAGGCATGCGACATTTTTTTTTTACTAGACACATTCCTTCGAAATCTTATCATAATTTAGTCGTATAAAGTTGGCTGATAAGTACTGGCTTTTTAGCATCTTTACAGACCAAACCAAAAAAAAAAAAAAACACTTGTTGCATGTCATTATATGAAAATGAAATGAAACCGGCTAGACTCATGAATATGACAAACTTTCAGAGTCGTTCGCCCTAAGGATACTTATTAAAATGATATTGTATTCTTAATAATATTTGTAATTAATACATCTAGTTCAGCTGTAGTATTTTGTCTCGTTCTCTTAAGTCTGTCTGAATGTCTGTACGTCTCTCGACACCGGTGTAGAAAAAAGATTTATTACAGTTTAACCGTTTTTTAATTACAAACATAATTGAAGTACAAAGTATCTTTGTTCTTCTGCTTCTTTTGTCTGAGATGGTCTAGTTAAGAAAACCTTGATAGGCTCGTTTGCAAAATTAACCACATAATTTATTTGAAATCATCATTGTTGCAGTTTGAATACCTTATTTTCATTTCACCTTAATCTAATTAAATTAAACTGTATTATGGTTTTCTTTAAAACATTTTTATAAATAAATAAAAATAAAGAAAGCAAATATAAAATATTGCCTTCCTGGCCCTTTTCAACTCCTGTAACAATCCTGTCCATGTAACACAACGGGGGGTTTATACTGGTTTCATTCTTTTTTGTATTTTTTTGCATTTTACAACCTCTTGGCCAGTTAAGAATTCATTCATGTAAGAAAAATGTGTGGCATTGTGTTAATACCGACATCGTTTGTCTGTCCGTTTTTTTTTTCGTCAGTTTGTGCAAGCATGTCTTCAACAAGTGTTTTTCATGTAAAAAAAAAAAATAAAAATTTACGAAATATAAAAACAACTTGTGCATCAGAATGAAAAAAAAGATATACTTATTTGCAATTATTGCGACACACTCTTGCGAAATGATGAACGATCTCCTTTGGGTCTATAAACAATGATTTATTGGTCTAAATCATCATTGAATGTTCTTTCTTCCAGCAAATTATGTGTGTATTTAAACAGGTCAGTAGACAAGGGAACAAGACCAGAAATAAAAGATGAAACGATTGAATGAAGTGAATGAATGAATGTAGAAAACACTTGTTTTCTAATTACAAAATCCTTGCGCTTAGAGGAATTCCATGTCCCAAGTGGCAAGAAATAAATTGCGTGTTCTTTGCACGAGTTAAAATTGGATTCCTTGTTTTTAAATGCTTGCAATTATGGGTGTTTAAAGCAATCTTCTACGAAATTTTGCTAATTTTACTAGGAAAATAAATAAACTATAATTTAGGTTTATAAAGGAGGGAATTTACTTTAATATTTTGTGTTTAATTGTTTTGAAGAAATTGTAAGTAAATTGATTATACGAGTACAATGTTTACATCAAATGTTTTCTAATGTTCTTTCGTAACACAAAAAGAAGCTGTTAATGGTTATTGCTTAAAAAAAGGTAAAGCAAAGTTCTTTCGATGGAGCTTCAGGATAAGCTTCGGGTTTAAAAAACTGTTTATGTATTGGCAAAACAAAATATTTTCTAGAAAATATTGGTAACGCCTCATTTTAGTCCATGTTCGGCATGATAAACCAACTGTGGGGATTGATTCAGATGTGTTATAAATGAAAGGACTAAACTATGCAGTGAATGTAAGGTCCTTTGACGTACCATGGAGCTACACACAGAAAAAAATCAAGTTAAAAACGTCGAAAACAAGGTTGATTTAAAATTTTTCGGTGGTGATTTTGCTTCATACGTGTTTCATGTTAATTCAACCTGATTTTATAATTGCTTGCGAACAACATTTTTTTCTTTTAAATTAACTATTATTCATGTAAATTTAACATTGCAGTAAAGTTAGAGCAAAATGTCATTTATATTGAAATAACAATCCGAATCACGTTGAATGAAAGTTATTTCATGTTGAAACAACGTGAATATCATGTAGAAACTAATTGGTGTGAAGAAGCTTCAGAGACAACATATACATTTATTTAAGAATAATTCAAAACTCTTACCCCTATAACACATGTTTCACTTATTTTGTAGTCTCCTTTGTTAACAGATCAATCAGCAGAATGGAATTGTCTTCTTTTTATAACATATTTTAGGAATGAAAATAAAAAAATTAACATACTTAACTATGTATGCATGTTAATTTAACAAGATAAACTTTTGATTTTAATATAAAACAGGTTTATGGATTCAATATCGAATCCATATTTATTTAAATTTAAATATTTTTTTTTATTTATTTTAACAGTGAATAATATTAAATAAGCGTGATTTAGGATTATTTTAATATTTTTAATTTAATGTTAATATGAAATAATGATAAATTTAAATAAAGGGCATACTTTTGCAGAAATTTAACATGATTCTCAAATAACATTTTTCCATGTTAATTTTACATTGGTATTTTTTTCTGTGTGTATTATACTTCCTCTGCAAAAGCACTTCCACTTAAAATGTTGCACAACAATCGATGCATCTACTAGTAGACGGAGCATCACCGTCGGTTACAGTCAAAAATTAGCCCAGTAGGACGCTGGTCAGTCGCCCATACATGATGGATCCCAGCAAATCCCGTAAAGAGTATACTAACACAGAAATTTCCCCCAGGAGCGTTGATATCATTTTGAGGAGCACCTCACTCTTCAGGAATACAGATGCAGCCAATACCTCAAGCTTGGCTGCAATATACAATAGGCAAATCTCCCGAATCGCCGCTTATAATAGCCCTATCTTGTACCAGAACTTGCAGCCCCTAGGGCAGGGCTGTAGAGTCGGAGTTCTAGAGTCGCATTTCTAGAGTCAGAGTTAAGTCTTTTGTACCGAAGTCGTAGTCGAAGTACCCATAAAAACTTTAGATATGTAAATAACTATATTCAAGCAACAGTCGCACTCTAAGTATTAAAATTACATTTTTAATTTTTACAGAATCATTTTCTCGCTCTATTAAACCATTTAAAAGGTACTGCTTTAAAAAAATTTAAATTCAAATAATGACCCGTCTCATATACATTTATCATCAAGGTTAGAGTAGGAGTAAGAGTTGGAGTCGGAATTATAAGTATTTTTTGACGACAAAGGGGATAAGATATACCCTGGACTGGTATTTGATAAGTCCCAAACGGAGACCACTTGGTCGTTAAAGCCTAAACTTAAATTGCGAGAATGGTTATCTTAAAAGTCGCTCAGAATTTAGAGCGAAATTAAGTCTGCTGGCGGATGTTACTGTGTGTCGTTTCTATATAAAAAGAGCAACTTTGGTGATTGGTTTGGCTCGCATTAATCTTGTTTGAAGGTCACCATGTGGTTAATCCTACAATGAAACAAACGAAAAGATCTCTAGTTTAAATTACCGCCTAAAGAGTGCAGTTTGGATGCTATGAGTACAGCTTAGAAAGGATCTAAAAGAAAATGCCCGCTTGAGACCTGTGTCACTATCAGAGTACGGGGAGTTTTTTAAGAGGCATGCAATTTTTTTTTTAAATTAAACACAACAAAATTCAAGGAAATTACCAACATTTTGTCTTTATTAGCTCACAAGCGTCATTAAGCGTTTTGGAATAATTTCTGTTTTGTAGCCTCCGCGATTGCGCCTTATAAACTCCATTGTGTTGGTCCAAATTTTGTTCCACTTTTTTGAGCTTACCCGGATAAATCGTTGCTGGTTTATCAGTATAGAACAGCGTTTTAAAGTACAACTGCATAAAGTGCTCCAAAGATGTCAAATCAGACGAACGAGGTAACCAATTCACAGGTACATTCCTTAGGATACTTCGGTTACCAAACGTTTGGCTCTTCAAAGTGATGGTTACACGCGCAGTATGACATGTTGCGCCTTGTTGTTGGACCGTTTTTTCCTCTAAATTATATGCAATGACAGAAGGAACAAACAAATTCTGAATCACTTGCCTGTTACGTTGGTTATTCACGGTTATGTTGCCACCGGTTTCGGATTTGCAGACAATGGACCAATGAACCGCGATGTAATGGTGTCTCAAGTTTGATGAGGATTGTGCTCTCTCCAAAAACGACAATTCTGTTAGCCAGAAATGAGCATAATCGCTCAAGATGATTTGATTTTTTTTACCGTGTACACACCGCAATTGATGGTCCGCTGGCTTTAATTCATGCACCAGCTCAACAGTTTTCAGGTAGTGGAGGGACATAGACCGAGTTGCTGAGAACGTCTTCGGATCGATAATTCGAGTCCTCTGCCAAACTCACGTCTACAGCGGCGATTAATGAATGAATATCCAAAAGAGTAAATGCAGTCATAAATCGATCCATATAATAACGTATAAGCTGGTCAGAAGGACTATATTGCGCACCTTAAGCTTGACGAAGTGCTCTTTAAGGTTGGCGAACAGAGCGCGAATTTCGTAAATTAACATGCACGATTTGTTTATTTTGTGCTGGTGTTAGTCTTTGCATGGTCGATTGCCATAGTGTACTGAAGAAAAAGTCAAACACTTTACAGGTAACACCTTTGGAACATAGCATTTAAAAGATGCACCCTTTATTGTATCCTGCAGAATAAGTATTTAATAACTTTACGCAAAAACTCACACAAAAGATCTCCTGGGCCTGGCTGGGCCTACTTTAATTTGTTTGGAGTTTTATGGCTGAAGCAAGAATATTTTGTTTTCAACAGAATAATCTTCCAAATAAAATAAAAGGTGTTGCGTGTGCTTTTTAAAACGTTTCGTTTTAATTTTATTTACTACAGTATATATTAAATATGGCGGGGCCTGGTCAGGCTCTAATGGATACAATATACACAAAATTTTCATTAGGCCAATTGTTTTCTTAGGTATAAAAATATACTAACGTGTTATAAAGTGTCTTTCCGAAATTTTTTAACATTTTCTTTCAATAACTAAATATGTATGTACAACACCTTGAAATCATTAAAACTGACAAAGATGTAACAAAATTTCTGAAAAAATGATTAAAAAAAATTTGAAAAAAAATATTTAAAACATATTTTCGGTTGAGTACACACTGGCATAAGTATTGAACCAGTAAATTTAAAAGTTTCGCATACATTTAACCCAGAGGGTGCTAATTAAAAAATATCATCATCGATATCGATGGTAGTGATACATTGATCATTTTGATCGTCAACCATTAAACAACCATGAAATCCCCCCATAAAAACAATTATTTCGCATTAAACAACAACAAAAAAAAGAGAGTATTTACGAAGTAACCATTAATTGAACGATACAAATCAAATCATTGAAATCAAACTCTAGCCTTTAGAGAACACTGTAACCAAAGCAAATAATCAAGATTGTATGAAGAACGATCGATTACATTGCGAAAAGTTGGAGGGCTCCTTCATGTGCTTGTTAGCTTGGCTGGATGGCTGAGTTAACAGACATGCAAATATAAGTTACTGTGTCAACAGGTGAAATTGTCGTATGAACGCGCGCGCACACGCTTTTAATATCTTTTTATTTTTTATTTCTCTGCAAAGTTTTGCGAATGTATCGGTGGGGGTACTTTGGTGGTAAGTGAAGTTGAAGGCAATTGTGTTGTTATTATTATTTTTGTAATATTTTGATGAGTCTTTAATATTGATATTCATATAGTGATATTCATATTCATACTGATACACATGTTGAAGTTCAACTACGGATTGCTAACTTCATGTCTTCTGTTAATTGTGCACTACACGCTTGATAATTTTTGCAAATAAAAAATGTTTCAGGATTTTATTTTTTGGTTTAAGCTTTTTTCCTTTTTGCCTGTTGGAATGTATATCAGGTTTCAAACCAACAATAAACAGACAACAAAACCACCAACACTTTTTATTTTGTATGATGAGGTACACCACAAATTTGGGGTATTTACTGTTCGTTTTTTGATTTGTAACTTAAAGGGAATATGCGAGATTAGAAGGAAAGTATTGGCAGTGGCATATCGCCGTTTTTATTTAGTAAAATAAAAAAATATTTAGGCTGCTTATTACGCCAAGTATAAAGATAAGAGAGGAGATATATGAAATGCTATTATTGAATTTTGGAGGAAATACTTTCCATATTGTTGTGGAAGTAAAATGGGGCTCAGACCACTCATACAACCCTCGCAGAGCGAATAATCATAAATAAATCAATAAACTTATAGAAATCGGAAACAATTTTAAAGCTTTTAAAATATCGCAAAGGTAAAATAAGTGTATATTTACAGAACATACTTAAGGGAACCTTACACTATCACACACATCTTACGTTTTTCGACGTTAGTGCTTCTCTAATATAATAATTCTCAAAAACAATAACAACTTATCATGACAGGGTTGTATTTCTCCCAAAATACGTAGTGTAACGTACACTTAAGCTGGACATACATGATATTTTACACCTCTATTTTGATCAATCTCATGAAGTGTAAATAAAATTCGTCTTTACCTCCGTCCCAAGTAAATCTCAACAAGTTTTGGTTTTTTTTTCTCATGCCAAGAATATGAGTGACTTACAACTACCTCAATAAGTTGTAGTGTGTGTATGACAATGTCAACAGCAATAACAGTAACAATAAAAACAGCAACAACGATATTACTTGATTGTACACCACGCGTGAGTGCCAGAAGCTTTTTTGGGCTACCGATAAGGCAGCCAACTGCCTCGGGAGTGACAGGTCCGTTGATTGGTTTGAGTGGTTTTTGGATACGCTCGTATAATACACATTTATTTACAACAAATACACTTAAACAATTTTCAATGTATAAATGACTTGTATTTCATTTATTTCTTATGGAACTTTAGACAGTCGTATGCGACACACGACATGTAAATTACTGGTTGATGAGACTGGCATCAGCAAAAAGGTACGAGTACGAGGGCCCTTAAAATTATGATCTTTGTTGAACCTTATTGTCCTGCTCTCAGTTTTGTTAATTTATCAGATTTTTGTCTGTTGCTGGTTGATGTTTTTACAAGTACGAATATTTTGTGATGTGCGATAACCCATTGAGTAATCAAACCCCCTTTTACATTGAAGTTGTAGATCATTTTTAACTCTTGTCTACAGATTGTCAAATGGATTTTGAATGATTATCTTCATTGAGCTTTAAAGCCTAATTTAATGTACATATGTATGTACTTTTTAAAGGAAAGTAGCCTTGCCTTTTCTCTCTCTCTCTGTCTTTCTCTCTTTCCATGGCTATAGGTGATTTTTAAGAGGGTAATGGATTAAAGTGCACTTTCAATGTTCATGTTTCTTATGTGAAAGTTATTGCCATAAATAATGAAAATGAAAACATTACCTGACATTGATATACATTTCATGCAACAAACAGTTACAACAATGCGAATGCAACAAGGGGGGTTTATTTTATATGGACACAACATGACTTCACCATTTTTTCTTCTGGCTACAAATTGGCCAAAAAATGAAATAAAAATATTTTGCAAACTGATGGCAAATTGATATAAAGAAAAGCTATTGTTGGTTGATAAGTGTTTGTGACAGTGTTGATATTTTGTTTATGCAGTTGAATGATGGGTTTTTAAATGTTCATGTAGCGTTTGTGTTCATTTCATATAATATTGAGTAATTTAAAAATAATTATTACAATTACAAGGTAAATACTACGCTGTATGTACATGTATGTGTCTATCATAGCAATATGTTGTGATTATTACTTAGTAGCTTTTACTGGTTGCTTTTAAAGGAAGAATATCAAAAAAAAAAAGTAGTATTACATGAGCAATTATGTATTGGCATATGATAATTTGTTGGAGTTATGCATGACATAAATAATTAACGTGGCACTAAAAAGTTTTGAAGTAGTAAAAACCTGCAGAAAACAATTAAAAGAGGAGATTTTTTCTGCGACTTTAATTTTAAGGAATTTTACTAGAATAAAATTAATTTTTTTTGTTTTTTAAATGCCAATTAACTTTGTATTATAGTTATCGTTTTTAATAACTGATTAAGGCCTTAACTCAAATAAATTCGAAATGCATAAACGCTTGAGAACAATGTCTTGCAAAATGTCAAAAAATACATAAAGAAATTTGTCAGTCTCATAATTTTTCAAATTTTTTTAACCAATAGGATTTTTCATTTTGTCAGAGTGCAAAAGCACAAGAAGAAAATCAGGGGTGTTATGTTGAAATTTTGTTCAAATATTTAACAAAACGATAAAAATAAAAACAAAATTAGTGTGCTTTTTTTACCCCAAATAAATCAAACACTTTTGTTGTTAAATTTATTTAATTACACAGACAAAAAAAGTATGTAAAAGTTTTACAGTAAAACGATTGATACACCAATAAATGTGTGTGAAAAATATTTTTTTGTATAAAGGCGCCCGTACACGACATGTCTATGTCATCTGACATATAAAATTTCCCACTGCAAAATACAAACATGTCGTGTTTTAACTTTTTTAACTTTGCTTCTGTTAAAGTCAGACGCAAAGTCATCTGACAAAATTTCAATTAGAGCGTGCTCTATTTTCTTCTGACGAACCATTTGACATCACTGTTGTTATTTTGAAAACAAAAAATGTTAGAAATCTTTGCTGTAAAGTAACCGGCAGCGGTGGTGTTCTATTGACGGAATCATTAGCCGGTTGAGGTTGTTATTTTACAATACCGACAAATGTATTTTATTTTAACCTTTTAATAGAAATAACTTACATACAAACATAAAAAACGTCTCATTATTATACCCAAAATTGGCATCTTCGAATTTAAAGGAAAAAATTTTAAGATGGCTGAACTCTTTTACGGCGAAAATAAAATTTTTTGTGGCGGCCGCACGCTATTTTGAAACCGAGAACTACTTTGGTTTCTGCAATAACTATGCGAAAAAACTAGAGACAATGTCAGAAGAAAATTATATGTACGCAAGGCGAATTCATTTTCAGGTGGCGTTGAAAGCACAGCTGTTCTACTTTTTTTTCTAAATTAGAGAGAGGAATGTCAAAAGTTACCTGTGGTTTTGACATATCGACCAACAAAAGCAACAAATAAAACACACTGTTGTGTTGTTACTTGTTGTAATATCGCCACCACCGTTTACTTAAATTCGCCTTGCATGTACTTATTTTAGCGAACAAATATGATTCATAATTTAAGTTTATAAAAAAGCATAATCTAAAAAGTAATTTCTAACTAAAAACAAAGTGAGTAGCAAAAAGTACCCCCTATTTTTGGCTATGTTTATGTAGCATTTCTGTTTGATTATGCTACAATGATCAGTTCCGCATATTCTTTCGATCATGAATAAAATTTATAGTAACAAATAAAACATAAAGGTGCTATCAAAAGCTTCAAAATTTGTATTCAAAGGTCTAAACAAAATAAAGTTAATTTGTCAACTTTATTGCTTTAAGAGATATTCAGGAAGATGCCACAAAACAACATTTTTTTCCAAAAAAACAAAGATTACTCGAAAAATTTTTTATGTAAAATATTCAAGGAAATTGAAAATGAATTTGAAACTATTTTTCATTAAAATTAGTTTATGTTTTATGCTACCAGTGTAATGAATTGTAGCTTTTTTTAAATATATTATACACATCTGCAAAACATATTTCAAAATAAACGACAAATAATACAGTTCTAGATATTTATTTATTCATAACATGGGTACTAGACATAAGAATGGCATACAACGATCTTTTCAGTTTAACGAACAGGCCTGCCAAAGTACGGGTGCGTTAAACCGGAAAACTACTGTACTTAAAAGCTTGGACCAATTCATATAAGTATTGCATGTCACACTTATATAACTATTTTAAAAAATTGTTCACACATAATATTTCTTCTAATTTCTAAATTGAATGATAAAGCAAATGGCAAATCATCTTAAAAAAAAAATAATTGCGTTTGATGCGTTAATTTTTCGATTTCGAAAAAAATATAATGGGTATTCATACTTTGTTATGTTCTATTCGACTTCGAGTATGTTATGCCGTTTTTTCCTATTTTCAGAAATTTTAAAAAGTTATACCCCCAATGTACATATTTAACAAATATGATCTCGGTTTTACATCAATTAAAATTTTTCTCAAAGTTATTCGAATGAAATTATTTTATCCTTTATTCGTTCGATTGTTCGAATAAAAAATTAAAATTTTTCAACAAGAAAAATATTATGAAATTTTATTCGAACGATTACACAGTGCATCACGAAAAAAATAACCATAAAGGACAAAAAAAAATACCCCTGTCTCCCAGTTTTGCCCAAAATCATGCACTTTTTTTATGGGCCCTTAAAGATTTAGGGCCTCGGTGTCATTTTTGCAAAAAAGTGATAATTTTCTCAGGCCCATATCTAGCAAACCGTTCTGAATTTTGATTTACCCTCTGAAACAAAGTTGTAGCTCTTGCAATAAAGAACAAAAATATAAAATCAAAAAAACTTCATCTTCAAGATCAAACTCGCAAAAAACTTTTAAAAATTCGATTTTTTTTACCTTTTTTGCCCTGTTTAGGTCCATAGGTAGCAAACCGTTCAAAATTCAAGGAAACAATCAACTACAAAAATGTTACAAAGATCTCAATAAACAACTTTCTTGAAAAATGAAGAATGATTCCTAACTCTTCTTTATGGCAAGAGCTACAACCTTGCCTCAGAGGGTTAATCAAAATTCGGAACGGTTCGCAAGATATGCAAAAATGACACCGAGGCCCTAAATCTTTAAGGTCCCATAAAGTGCATGACTTTGGGGAAAACTGGGAGACACGGGTCTCTTATTTTTGGTCCTTTATGGTTTTGGTCATTTATGGTTATTTTTTATCCGTATATGGTTATTTTTCCATGACTTAAAAAATTACAAAAATTAAACACGAATAATTGACAAAACTAATTTGAACGTAGAAAGCTGTTGTCATTTATAAAATCATGGGCGAAAGAACAGTTATTCGCCCCAACTTATACCAAAAAGTTAAGGAATTCATTGAGTATTATTATCTATTATTCTATTTATTATCATATTATATATTGAGATGCATTCAAATTTTTAAAGCCATCGGTATGTAAGTAAATGTAAATGTGTTATTTTCAAGGTAATAAAATTGCAGTTGAATGTCAAACTATGAAATTGCGAATCCATAAATTTTCAATAATTTTGCAGTGCACTGTCATTAACATAAAAAACCACCCCAATTATGTGTTGCGGTAAGAAAAAAACAACTTACGATTTTAAAACTTAGCGACCATCCTGCTTATTTCGCCATAAATAAAAAATAAAAAAGATTAATTATGAATTTTAATTTCTTATCAATACAAACATGGCTCAAATGTGTGTGTATGTTTCCATTCTGGTATAAAAGGCCTTATCTCGCATGCTTTTGTAATAAACAACTTTAGGACACGAGGACAGAACGAAACGGTTTTCTTTACAAGTTTGAAGATAACAACAAGACAGATATATTTTGCAGACAAAACAAGGAATTGCTTCTTTCAATTTAGAACGTTGGAGGCAAATAAAAAATTAAATTAAATTTTTATAGAACAAAAGTGAAACAAGTAAGCAAGTATAGTCGGTCAATCCCGACCATATGATACTCTACACCACAGTATTTAAAAACACATCATGCTTATGTGTCCATATTAATATGTTTCTATCTATGATTTAAAACCGGTTTAATAGTTACTGAGAATCAGAAATTGTCAAGCTCGGATTATTCGACACACTTTCAATAACAGAAGCGTTATTTTCGGCGGTGTGTACATTGCGATAATGCACAATATTTAAAAAAAATAATCGATATATATCGCCAATATTTAAAATATCAAAATATCGATATTTAATTAAGACTTTCGAATCCAATATTTTTAGGAACTCTTTATAAGAAAATATGGTTTTTCTAAGAATTGCATCATATGGTTTTTAAATAATAAAAAATCACTGTATTTTTCCATTGTACATTTTCATTATTTACACAGACAAGGCCAAAAAAACTTTAAGCACATTAAATTAAAGAAATTTTCTTTTATGTGTTTTTGGTGAACAATAGTTAGTTTTTGTAAAGTATTATGTCTTCTTTGTGGAAGGTTTTCCAACAAAAAGCAAATAACGAACTTCTTTCTACAATTTATATCGAAAAACATACAAAACTTTTGAAAAGAATCTCATATACTTTAAAGTTTTGTGCGAATTGTCGGCCTTCTTATGGTGTTTTCTTTTCTACAAAAAATGTGCCTTTTTTTAAAAAAAATGCAATTTGGTGTCTGTTTCTTAAAAATGTTGCTCCCGAAAAGCATGAGTTTTTTAGAATAAAACAAGCCACCCTTTTCGGGAGCAAAATTTTTAAGAAGACACCAAATTGAATTTTTTTAAAAAAAAGGCACATTTTTTTGTAGAATAGAAAACACCATTAGTATCGTTCGAAGGTTGCTTCGGCTGTAGATTTTTCAGTGCCAGATAGAAGAAGATTAACAGGAGAACACATTAAACAGAGAGTGCTCCTGATGCCCATATCTGATGAGCACTGGTTTGACTAAAACATTGCTAGTCGAATTTGGTGTTATTAGTGGTTCAACTAAAGTCTTAAGGAAAGTTGCTACTTCCGTGACTTGATCGTATATAAATTTTTTAAAATAATTTTTTTTTGCTAATTTCATATGGCGAATATATAAAATATGCTCTTGAAAACTGCGAATGGGATATTTGTATCCTACCCTTTTTTTGTTTTTATTAAATTTTAAATATAGTCAAATACCGATAATTCGTACCCCGATAAATCGTAATTCCCGATAATTCGTAATAAACTTTCGGTCCCTTGAAAAAATCTCGTTTATTCGTAAAATTTCCTTACATTTTGGTCCCCTCGCTAATTCGTAATTTTTTTTTCCAAATAAAATTTTTACATCTTATTAATTGGAATTGCTTGCTAACTGCCACTTATAATTCGTTATAAAAACGAGTGTTTATTTTTTAATATTTAAGATATTTTTTTTATCGGTTTAGTAAATAAATTGAAAACCCCCTTTAATTCGTATTTATTTATTTTAACCCCGTTAAATCAAAAACCCCTATAATTCGTAAGAAATGGCCGGTCCCTTGCGATTACGAATTATCGGGAGTCCACTGTAATATAAAACAATGAAAATTTTTTATTTATGTATTTAATAAGACTTACAAATTATATTCTAACTTAATTAACCGATCAATTAACGTAGACCTTCAGCCCGTTGTAGTGAAACAGACCAGAGTCTCTGGCGGGAATCGAACCCGCAAGGCGGCACTGATAGACTAGCTCACTAGCCTACCGGGGCACCCAGAAACAATGAAAAGTTACAATGGAATTACATGTACTAAATCGATATATCGAAATATCGATATTTTTCATTAATATATATCGATACTCCTAAAAAATATCGATTCGACATAAATAGGTATTTCTTCAATTTGCCCATCTCTAGGCCTAGCCACATCTGTAATGCTTCCAGTCTCTACAAATTTTTTTTATAACCTTGTCAATTCCTTGCACAGTAGGCCGATTATGACGAACATAATCACCCCGTAATATTCGAAAAGTGGCTACGTTTGAACTTAATTTTATGGTAAATTTTATCTAATCTTTAAGCACTCTTCGGATTTTTACTTAATACATGACACTTCAGATGACAGATGTGTAACAGGTGAAAGCCCCTTGAGATCGGTGGTTTTATAACGACCAAATGGTTAACCCGTTTATTCAAAATTGCGCACAAGGTTACAGGACAGACAACCAGCAGCCAGACGGACGGACATAGTTAGGAATTCATTATGAGTGGATCGGAATGCTAAAAGGTTTACAGCAAATTTTATTATGTGTTACAAACATCAGCAATTCTAACGCATTTTACCCTCTCTACTCTTGTGGTGTAGGTGTAACAACAGAACCTAAAACCAAATGACCTTAATTTCATTCATAACTTGAATTGTAAATTAAAAAACATGCATCACACATATATTTTTTTTTTTTGTGTATAACTTTTCGCACTGACTGTATTTTTGTTCTTCCAAAAGCTTTTTAAAGTGCAATATTGAGAATCGGAAAAATTGGCTTTTTACAAAATGCAATATTCATAATTAAATGTTGCTCACACAAAGTCTAGAGTCAAGGAATATTCCTTTTTGTTTAGGTAAAATGTTGATCAGTAAAGGATAATGAAATTTAATTTATAAACAAACAATTATTAATGAAACAAAAATTCATTAACTTACCATTTTCTTATCAAAGATGCTGGCATTTTTAGTGGAACCTGTGTAGAATTTTAAAAATATCTCCAGATAAAATTGGCTAAAATGAAAGAGAAAACCAAAAGAATATTGTTGTTTAAAAGAACACAAGCGTAGTTCAGATGTTAATGGCCGTCTGGCAATATGTCAACATAATTAATATTTAATTTTTATTTTACTACCTTTAGGTTATAAAATATAACCTACAGAATATAGATGATAAAATAACTTTGTAATTCCTAGAGGATAGCTAGACAAAGTATTCTAGTTATGAAAAAGATTATTAATTATAATGTAGATGTAACTGTTAGATCTGTGGTAAATTAATCACGTAGAAAATTGCTACATCAAAATGGGTGTCACACAACAGGCGTTTTTTGTCGCCGACTACATGTTGTTTCCTTATTATAAAAATAAAAAAAAAACTTCAAGGATTTTTGGTATTCAATATGGCAATTAACAATAAATTTGTGCTTATATCTGGGAAAATTACTAAATAGTTGTGTAAGTGCATACATAAAATTTAATTTAAAACATGATTAAGATGAACTTCATCACCTAATTATAACCCATAATAAAGACTCATATTACGATGGTTGCTATATACATTAAGTGTTTTTAATAATGGAAAAAATCAGCAACTTATTATCTAAAATGGCTTTGTGGGTCATTGAAATATTCTCTATTACGATTCCGAGGTACTGGAACCAATTTTCGTAACGTTTTTTCCACTCCAATTCAAATATTGTTTAGAAAACATCAACGGATTCTTAGGGTGCCATAAAGTATGTGGCCGTTTTTCTTCGGTTTGTTATCAGATATGTTGATGTACCGCAATTTTATTTCTTGATCTTCATTTGTTCTCATTGAATCTTAAAATATTAGAATAAGAACTGACAATAGTTAATCGAATCTTTATCTAGTTCTTAAGTTTACGTCCTGTCAAAGCCAGACTAAAGTTCTGTTGGATAAGCGCTGCAGTATCTCTTCTCCAATCTACATAAGAATCGTTGTGAGTTTTTGTCAAATTATGCTAAATCCAACTTGAAAACACCTTTATTTAGTAGCTAAATGTTGAGCAATATCTCGTTGATTCTCGACATACTAATGAATATTACGATATGACTCGTGCGGTTCAAACTTTAATAGTTTTTGAATATCATAAATATTTCTTGCACAACAACGGTTTTGTACGATCGTTTGTCCCTGAACGAACTGCAGCCACGAATAACTACATTATACCAGCGTTCCTCAGTGGCCAAGGATAATGCTATGTTCGCATGGCATCTTAAAATACGCTGTTCGCTTTTTGAATTACGTAAACCAATTACGCTTTTCACACGGCATCTTTTTAATTCAAGAACTTTTCTTCTTACATTTATGATTTATGAAATTTTCCTATTTTGTTTCTTTATTTGTTGTTTAAAATTTCACAAATCCCAAGAAGAACTTTGATAACTAAAATGCATGTGGCAGGGTAAATAAAACTGAACTGGCAAAATAAAATAAAGATATTTGTTTTTTCTTTACCCACTTGCAACTACATTTAGAGTTGACAAAAAATCAACCAATTGTAGTCGGGACTGTAATTGTTGTTGTTTTTGTTAAAGCTTTGATATTGTTACAAATAAAACTGGGGCTTAAAATTCTTATTCGCTTAACACTTTTATTTGTATAATATCTTTAGTATTTCTAAAATCTTTGGATGAAGTTTCCTGACGATCGGGCCTAAGTAACCAGTGAAATGCGCATAGGAATAGCGTATCCCATCAACAATTAATTTCAGTTTATCAATAGCATGAAATGGAAATTAAGCACATTTAAACGAAACCTTGTTAATTAATTTTTTGAGTCCCAAGAAAACTTTGATCAGAAAAAACCATTTTTTTTTACAATTTTATGCAAGTCAAATTCATATGAATTCGCCTTAATTTTATGTTTTGTTTTTTTACAGCCTTCGATAAAAAATTGGTGTTGACAATGATTTGCTCTAAGTTGGCATGGTAATTCAAAATAATGACGTATGTAATTTCGATCATAATTTGGCTGTGAATTACGAATGAGAGAGCGAATTACGAAAAAACGTTGTCGTGCGAATATAGGATAAGACTTCATATCCAAAAGACATAATATGTCAATCACAGCACTTTTGCCTTTATTTTCTACGTTGAAAGTCGTACAAAATGCTCGCACTAAATGTGATTTTTCGCTGAGACAAAATATTTAATTCTCCACAAAGTCACCCTCATCAAGTACGAATTTAATTGGCATCTGCTCTTTTTGATTTTTGTGTTTTGAAAAATCTCGTGATCTGTCATGATCTTGCTTAAGGTATCTTATACCCCTAGATCTACGGAGATTTCAAGAGTCTAACACAACCTGCACAAAAATGGTATAAAGTCAACAAATTCGTTTGGCATTGAAAGTAATCGGTCGGAATAGGGGGTAATATCTTCTAGTAAGCCAATTCGTTTGCTAGGCGTTTGGTTTTGCTACGTATCTAAAATCATTAACAGTCCTGCATACAAAAGTTCGCCATAAATAATACCAAATGTTCTACTCAGAGTAACGAAGTAACAAATGTATCAATTCAGCCCACCATAGCACGTTGCTCTTGGAAAAGAGGAAAATACTATTGTTAATTTTAAAAAAAATTATTGTCATATTTAATATGGCTGTGGCTTCTTGGTGGAGGACTAATTCAACCATTGTAGGTGACAATAATATTGTAATAGTAAACATAATGTGTTTAAAATTTTCTTCAAAAATTGTTTTCTTGGAGGTGACCATGTTTAAACATGTTTTTTCTCTGCGTGTATAACAAACCTCCAGAAATAAGGATCGTAAAATATGTACCAACAAAATAAAAGTATTGTGCTAAATAAAATTTCCGTAATATTTAATGACACGATTTCTAGTTGAACCTACAATAATTTATGAAGCCTCTACCTTATTGTTACGGATGCATTGACATCTTAATCAAGTTGAAAATTTTTGTAGGGCTTACACTAAGACTCGGAAAATTTATGTTTTTGTGCAAAGGTGGCGCAAAAGTCATCATGCTTTCGGAAAATGCTTTATGTTGTTAAATTTATGAAATTTGTGGTGTGCCACGAACTACAATTGAAATTCTGAGGGCAGCAAGCATTTCCGAGTCGTCTTATCTCTTGCTTTGTGAGATTTGATTTGCACTAGGGGAATTGCACAATTTAACCATTCTAAACTGCGCACAGAAAACTCTAATTTTCATATTTGAATACAAAAATCGCATATTAAACTAAGACAATTTTCGAATTTGCGGCGATGACGATTTCTGTGGTATTAATAAACAAGTTTTAAGGTATTTGTTATTGAATTTTTAGTCAACAACCAAGTTTATTGAGTCAATAAAAAAGTTGTTGCCCAAAATAATTTTTTCCAACTAAATGTTTACGTAATTTGTTAAAATAAATTGTTGGATATGTTCAATAAATCAAACAAAATTTTTTATCGAATCTTTATTTATTTATTACTTAATTATGATGTGCTAAATTCTCCATTTTTTCTTTGCTAAATACACAAAAATTTATTGTGGTAGATAAGCTAGTTCCTATTCGCATTTAGCTGGTTTCTTAGACCAGATCATCGGGAAACTTTTTCAAAAGGCTTTGGAACAGGGCTGCCAGATAACACAATTTATCGTCAGTTCAACGATTTTTACGCTGCCATGCCATACCTAAACAAGAGCGTTAACGTTGTGTCTCAAACAGTAGTGATAACTTTCTTGTCAAATAAAAAAAACAAATTTTAAATAAAAATAGAGGTAATAACGCTAGATTGACCAAAAAATAGCTAAATTGCCATTATTAATTAACAATTGCGACCAACTTCACAGCAAAACGTTGACGCCGCTATATTTGGGGATGCTTCATACAAATTTTATGGCCATGACACATTTTGACAACTATAAAACCCTTGCCGCTTTTGTTTAGGTAGGGCTGTAATATGCAAGTCTTAAGAAAGTACAAATACCACAATATTACACTTTGTTTGTCTTTCGGCAAACCATCATCGAATTAACCTTTTGCGACTCTCTGTATAAATCATATTTTCAACCATTATACGGCGAACATTTCACGAGTTGTAAGATAATAAAAGATGAAGCGCCTTTCGCTGTGCAATGGAAGAATCTCACTCTTTTTACAGTTTTTCCCGCGTGAGGAATCTTTTTCGATAAAAAAAATGCGGTCATCGACGACCAGACGTTCTTCACGAGACTCCCAGTAGCTCTTACTCGATTGAAAATGCTAGCTGGTATGAAGTAATTATGTTTTTGCTTAAATTTTTTTTTTTTATTAAATTCGAACAAAATTTTTTTAAAAAAACTTAGTTTTTAGTTGATCGATTTTTTGACGAATTTTCAAATCGAGAAAGACAATATTTTTTTTCTCATTTCTGAGGAAATTGGCGATTTCTTTACAAATGTATCTGGCAGCTCTGCTTTGGAAAAACTAAAGATATTATACAAACAAAACTGTAAAGCGAATGAGAATTACAAACACTCAAGTCCAATTTTCAACAATATCAAAGCTATAAAAATAATGGACAACAGTTGTAACAACACTGTCTTCATTATTAAATATGTTTTATTGAGTGCTATTCTAAATAGTTTGTTTACCTAAAATGTTATTTGAAACAAACTGTATTGTTAAACCTTTTCTTGACAAATTTTTTTCTGTCCTTATAATAGTGATGAACATGCCACAAATCTGCTCCGTATGGTTATCGATTAATTTTTCTACATTTAAATGCTGGGTAAAGACAGTGCAATGTACATGCAATCTGTTTCAATGCAACCTCAAAATATCAAGGCGTTTTGATGTTGATGCAATCTGGAATGAATAAAAAATGAATGAAAATGAATTTAATTTGCTAGATTGCGTAAATGCATTTCATTGTGTGAACCCAGCATTACAATCAAAACTTTGACATCAAATAAATACAATCCATAAGCAAAACCAACAAAGTATTTTATTTATTAAAAAAAACTACACTAAATGCACATCGGGTTACAACATTTACGCTTACTTCTATATAATATTTAGTTTATTGAGTACAAAAATTGCCTTTCATAACATAAAACTTGCTTTATTTTAGTTGCAATATAACAAAGAAATATTGATCTAAATAACAACTTATGCAACAGTGAATACATGCATAGATACATACAACTTTAGCCTCGTACGATTTCTTATAATTGTAGACGTGTGTTAAACACTTTAATTTAACTCATTATATTTTTAATATTTTTATTGAAAAAAAAACTTTAAAAAATAAAATGCATATTGAAAAAGTTAAGATACATACATATCAGTCAGTATTTTGCAACTATCCACGCGTTCAGCTGCCAATCATAACAGAAAATGTTGTAATTTAATGTTTTGTAGTGACATTATACGAGCAATGCCGCCCTTAACAAAACAATTCCGCGATCCTCTAGTTAAACGTAGACGCATTTATTTTTTCAGTTTTTTGTTTTATTTTTTCTTTTAACTTGTTAAAAAACAATTTCAAAATATATCAAAAAAAAAAAAAAATACCTGGTGAAATATCTCACAAGCATAACGAACACATGCAAATTGAGCATGACTTGACGAACTTATTTCTAGTTGGTTGTATGATTGGATGGTTGGATGACATGGAATACTTGTTGCATATCTGGACTGTACATAGTTTGTGTTTGCGGCATAAAGTAACTCTTTAATCAAGGTAGAAAAACTTAAAAAAAAATTCTTTAGAATAATCATTTTAATAATAGTTACAAAGTTGCCACCTCGTTGTCCTTTAATTATAAAAGAAGAGAGGTAATTATAGTGTGTTGCCAAAATACTAAATCCAACTCAGTGACAGCCGGTATGAAATTCATTGCACTTCAACAGTTACAAAGAATGAAACGACAATATTGTAACTTATAAAATGTATTTAAGTGTATTGAGAATAGGCCGATAAATAAATAAATTTTAAAAATAGTCATTTGCTAAATCAGTAATGTTATAAAAACAAACTGGAAAATTTTAAGAATAAAATTTTGCCAAGGCAGCCCAATTTTTGATCTGAAAATTTGTAGTTGCAATTTTGTTATTTGCCGCCAGAAGCAAAATTTAAATCTTTTATATTGTAGTCACGTGTTAATTCGATAATAATTACCTTGAATCAAAAAATTACATATTAACTATAGCATATCATTCTTGTTATAACCTTGAAATATTATATCGCAAAGAAATGATTTTTTTAACGTCCACAAAGACCATAAAAATTTCGATGTCATAATTTTCTTGTCGGCATTTACCACTTAAACAACAATTCATAAATATTTGTAAGATTTAATGAGATTTATCTTTAAAAATAATTGTTATTTCTTTAGATTTTTGTCAAATCATATTTTAAAAACACAATATTTTATTCAACCTAGCAATGAAACCATGTCCTTAAAAAAATCTACTCCTTTTTTCCACAGAAATTCTTAGCAAAATAAGTAACTGAAATGCATTTTGGAAATCAATGCGACAATCAGTTTTTTTTTTATTATTCGGTGTTTTATGGCATTTCAATCATAAATCATAATAACAAGCGTAAAATAATGTTTTTTTCTGTTTTTCTGCCTCAAAAAAAAAAAAAAAAACAAACGAAAGGATTCTTGCAGCGAGTTTTTTTTTTTTTTTTCTTAAAATATCTGTTGACAGTTTTAAAGCGTCAATGTTCAGTTGTTTGACCAAAATGACGCCTCTGTTAAATTGATGCTTTTTGTGGTTGAGATGACTGATGGATATCAGTCACAAAAACGCATCGCAGATCACATAATAACGATATATAAAATCGCATAATGACGATGATCGTGTTTTTTTCAAAGCGTTTTTATTTGTTCAATTTATGTCTTTGTCAAAGACATATTTTATTTTACTTTGTAATAAATATGTGTTGTATTTGTTGACTGTTAAGGTGAGAATTGTAAATATGTGACATAAATCAAAGTTTAAAATACTAAAATATGGATGGTGTATGCGGCTGAAACGAATTTTGTAAACTCGCCTTCATGAAAACATTAAGGTGTTTAACTCACTGATTTAATTCACGATACGCAATTATTTATTATGGGATTTATGAATTAATTACAACCACACCACAAGAGTGGAGAGGGTAACATGTGTTCGTGCTGATATGTGTGACACTAAAAGATATTGGTCCACTTTGTAGTATACCGATCGAATCAGATTCACTTTGTGAATCGATTAAATGATGTCCATCCATCCCACTGGCTAGCTGATTGTCGGTGCTCGTAAACCGTGTGCGCAAGGTACAGGTCACAGCTTTGAAGATGGAAATTCGTACATAAGTTTTTATTGTCATAAGGGCGAATCCTATTGAAAATAGACAAACGCGATCCAAAATTTGACAAAGCCACCACACACACTTTTTTCCGGAATAAAGCCTTTATGTACATAAACAATCATATTATGAAGTTTCATTTGCGCCTCTTGAATATTATTCCAACCTAAAGCACCTTACAAAATTTTATTAAAATCGGTCCATGTTCGACCAAAGCTCCCATACAGATAATTCTCCCGAAAATGTGGTGAATGTGAACCACACCTAAACGTCAAGTTTTTTTTTCTACATTTGATTTGACATTCCTCCATTTCAGAATAACGCAATTTGAACCATGCAAAGATACACAATTGAGCAACGCGTTAAAGGTACTCAGGCTTATTATGAAAATGGGCGTTCAAATCAAAATGCATATCGCGCACTTCGTGATTTTTTCGGTCAATTTAATCGTCCAAATCTTTAAAAAATTTGTGCATACCGGGTCTTTAGGAAATGTGAAAACAACAGTGCATGAGCGTACAAAAAATATTGCTGCTGTTCGCTAAAGTGTGGCTGAACAACCGTCGACCTTAACTCGTCGTCGTGCTCAACAGTTGCACCTCTCACGTTCGTCGTTGGTGAACATTATGCATAAAGACTTGCATTTGAACGCTTACAAGGTGCAATTGCCTCAAGAATTAAAGCCTCTTGACCATTCCAAACTTCGTCAATGGTCAGAATGGTGGCAAAAAAAATGGCAACAGTAGATGATCAATTTTTGAAGAAAATCATCTTGAGTGATGAGGCACATTTACAACTCAGTGGATTCGTCAATAAGCAGAATTGCCGCATTTAGGCGAATGATAATCCAGGAGTGATTGTCGAAAAACCAATGCACCCACAAAGAGTGACTGCTGGCGGCATCATCGGGACGTTTTTTTTCCAAAATGAGGCCGGTCAGGCAGTTACTGTGAATGGTGTTCGCTATCGTGAGATGATAACGAACACAGCTCACGAAACAATGGCTCTTTTGCGCGACAAATTCTTAGTTAATGGCGATGTCAATTGGCCGCCATGATAATGTGATTTGATGCCAGGGTTGTGGGCTGGATGTAAGTCCTGCCAAAACAGAACTGGTACTTTTCACAAGGAGATCGGAGAATATGAAATTATTCAACCTTATTTCCGCAAATACTAGCAGTGCTACACACTTCACATCATCTAGTAACACTTTGATTGATTTATTTTTTGTCTCCGATAAGGAAAGAATTTTAAAATATGACCAGTTATCTGCCTCCTGCTTTTCTAGGCATGATCTCATTTTCTTGATATTTGACATTCCTTTGGAAACCTGTATTAACACAATTCAATTTCGTAATTTCAAACGTATAAATTATGTCACCTTAGAAGAAGAGTTTCTCAATATTAATTGGGATTGCATTTACTACATGCATTCAGTAGATGAGCAGATTGGCTTCTTGGAGGAAAACATATTATCTCTGTATAACGCAACAGTACATATTCAATCTAAAAAAATTAATAACCGCAATAGACCTTGGTTTAATGAGGAAATAAAACGTCTGATAACAGCTCGAGACTATGCATTCTCTAGGTGGAAGCGCTTTAAAACATCTGATCTGCATAATACATATCGTGGAGCTAGAAAATCTGTAACAAGAGCAATACGAATAGCTAAATCCAGTTATTATGCTGAGAAATTCACAAATTCAGTTTCTACAAAGACTACTTGGAGTGCAATTAAGGAAATTGGCATTGTGAATACTAAAGGCAACCAACAAAACGCTAGCTTGCTTGATCCAAATAAAATAAATCAAAATTTTGTTAATATACCTATGAGACAAGCAAATCATTCATATTATGTCAACCATCATAATGAAGAAATGCCACAAATTAAGTTTAATTTCGAGTGCGTAAACCAGTTCGACGTTTTTAAAAGCTGTTGTTCTATCAAGTCGAATGCAACAGGTATTGATGGCATTCATCCAAACTTCATAAAAATTATTCTTCAACCACTATTACCATTTATAACATACATTTTCAACACAATAATAACAAAGAGCAGTTTTCCGCTAAGATGGAAGAAAGCCAAAATTCTACCAATACCAAAATCTGCGACTGAATACAGGCCAATTGCCATTTTACCATATCTGTCAAAGGCATTTGAAAAACTTTTACGTATGCAGATAGTTCAGTATATAAATAGTAACAATCTACTTACTGAAAAACAATCTGGGTTCCGAGCTAACCATAGCTGCATTACTGCTCTGACTGATGTTTCTGAAGATATTAGAAAGGAAGTGGATGATGGCTGTTTAGTAATGCTTATATTGTTAGACCATTCAAAAGCATTTGATACAGTGGACCATACAATATTAGCTCAAAAACTTGAAAAAATTATGAATTTTTCAGTAACTTCGGTTAAATTGATCTCGTCTTACCTTGAAGGTCGAATGCAGTATGTTGAAACTAAAAGCTTGACATCTTCACAGCTTTTGCCAATTATTAGGGGCGTTCCCCAAGGTTCCATTCTCGGACCGTTACTGTTCTCAATGTACGCAAATGATTTACCTGATAAGTTACACCATTGTCGTATTAGATTGTATGCTGACGACGTCCAATTATATATAAGCACAAAAAAACAAAACTTGGAGGCATGTACTGCCAAGTTGAATGAAGACCTCAAACGTGTTGCCCATTGGGCAGATATAAATGGTTTAAGTCTAAATCCTTCAAAATCGAAATGTATTATAATACGAAGGAGAACCCAGAAAATAGATCAACGTCCTAAAATCTGTATCAACGACCAACAAATTGAAATAGTTGATAAGGCAAAAAATCTTGGTCTCATTTTTAACAACACGCTAACTTGGTCAGACCATATAACATTTGCTTGTGGCAGAACTTACTCAATACTTAGAACACTATGGCAAACACAAAGTGTAACACCAATGAAGATTCGAGTACTAATTGCGAAAACATATCTTATACCAGTCCTTACCTATGGATGTGAGATCTTTGCAAGTTGTGATTCAAATAGCAAACATAAGTTGAAGGTTGCTTTTAACAACATTGCGAGATATGTTTATGGCATAAAAAATTATGTCAGTGATGGCAGTTATATTAATATTAATATTACCCCGCTTTCAAAAAAATATACGGGGTGCTATTTGAAGACTTGTTGAAAATACGAATTCTTGTTTATTTGCATAAAATAATAACCACTCGTGAACCAAATTATCTCTATAATCGTTTAAACTTTAGTCGCCTCGGAAGGAACAAGAATCTTATTCAATTTAGGCACCACACGCTAGTTTCGGAATGGCAATTTTTTATTACTGCAATACGTCTCTGGAACAATCTTTCCCCAACAATTAAAGAAACCAGCAGCGCCCTGCATTTCAAGCAACAGTTATTTAGATTTTATTCATAAATAGCTAACGTTATTATTATCGCTCTCAATATTGTTTTCGCATATAAGTATGTATTTCACTATTGTTTTAATATTAATTGTTAAAATAATATACCTGTTTTATGTTATTAATTTGTATATTTTTATGTTATTGATAAATACTTTTGATCATAACTTCATTAGATTTCTACTCACTAAAACCAATGTTTTGTTGTAGAAGTTTCAAATAAATGAAATAAATAAATAAAAATAAATAAATAAATACAAAATTCCCAAATTTGATACCCCGAGGATAAAGGGGGTCTCGCTGGAACTAGCTGACAGCGCCAGGTATCTCGGGCTCTTATTGGACAGCAAACTGAACTGGAGGATGAACACCATTTCCATTATTTTGCTGCAAAAGAGCCATTGGCCTAAACTGGGGAATTAACCCGAGGAATGTATACTGGTTATACGAATGTGTCATTAAATCCATTCTATTCTACGGGGCAGCTGTTTGGTTGCCGGCTCTCAAGGTGAAGGGTCATCAAACTAGGTTTGAACGTACAATGAGAATGGTGGCGATAGCGGTAGCAGGTGCCATTAGAACAAACCCCTCTAAGGCATTGTTTACATTTTTAAACTGGTTACCACCAGACATTTTGGCGAAAAGGCTTGCTGCGAACGCGGCGGTAAGACTAAGGGCCACCGGAGCATGAAGGGATTACAATATCGGACATGCTAATATTTTGAACGAAATTAATTGGCTCATGGATGTTGATTATGTCACACCCGAGCCAATCTTTGATCCTGGCTTTACGGTAAGCATTTTGGATAACGTGGTCCACTATGATGACCTACAAATTCCCGCGAATGCGATTCGAATATTCACGGACGGGTGTAAAACACTGTATGTGGTCGGTTCTGGCATATACTCCGAGCAGCTAAGCTGGAGCATTCCTATAAGGCTGCTGGACCACTGCACTGTCATCCAGGCCGAGATAATGTCCAATCACATAGTCGCGAGACGCATCCGGTACGGTGAAATATCTGGAAGGGATATTCACATTATTACCGATAGCAAGGCAGCCATATGATCCCTGGAGAATGTGTTTATCACTTCGAGAATTGTCCGAGAATGCCGGATGTCTCTGGAGGAGATAGCGAGACATTCACTGGTCACCCTTAATTGGGTCCCCGGACACGGGCACATACAGGGGAACTGCATGGCGGATTCGTTGGCGTATGCAGGTACCACCTTGAATCGAGATGGTTCAACAAATAATGTGAGTGCTTCACTCTCAAGGAGTAAGCAGCTTCTAGCGCACAAGTTTCATCTTATTGCCACAGGGGTGGCACGATGAAACTACCTGTGGGGAAACCAGGAAAATCTGGCCCATCATAGATGAAAAAAGGACACGGCGGGCATTACAGCTGTCCATACATCATCTAAGAAACCTAATTGCCGCTATAACTGGCCACTGACCCAATGGGAGGCACGCCCAGAGGCTGGGGCTCCCTTATAATGACTTGTGTAGAAGCTGCTGTGACGAGGAGGAGGAAGAGTCAACGGAACATCTTCTCTGTAATTGCCCGGCATTCGGAGATTTAAGATTCGAAATGTTTGGTCGAAGAGCCCTTGGGGATGTTGATGTAAACAGGATCCACTCCTTTATTGAATCGACCGGATGGCTGCATTGGAATACTAACAGCCAGATAACATAGGATCCATGGGAGATGGTGTGACATGGTAACACAACGGGAACTAATTAATGGACCAACGTGAGCTGTGTTTGATCACGGCTGCCAATGGAACCTAACCTAACCTAATGTGATTTGACACCGTTGGAATTCTTTTCTTGGGGCAGTTTGAAAGAAAAGCTGTGCGTCAATAAGCCAGCAACAATTCAAGAGCTAAAGGATGAGATACTTCGGCACATTAACGGCAAAGAACCTCAATTATGCCTCAGAGTCATCGAAATTTTGGACCATCGGATAGAGGTGTGCCAGCGAGGTCGCGGCGGCCATATTGCCGATATTTTGTCCCATAGATAATTGAACCATAACAATATCATCATAATAACAAGAAATTAAAATAATTTCCTAAACAATTTGTGTTTCATTTAAAATCAACATCGGCCCTTAAAATTGAACCAACCTTTAGCTTTAAATGCTTTAACTTCCTTATAAATGTTAATATTTATATAAAATATGGCACGATTACTTATTTTACCCTCAAAATATAAACTTTGATCTTAAGGCCCAACCATAAAATGCATAGCCGTGCCTAACCTTCTGCCAAAAACAAACATAAAGTCTCTCAAGTTATTAAATAAAAGAAAAACAAAATCAAAAACATTTGATTTCGTACGGAATGTGCTGTCTGTTTCGCACTTTGCTAAAGCAAATGAAAGTTTCATAAAACTCAACAAAAAATTTCCTTAAATTCAATATGGTTTGCCTCATGTGATTAACATGTAGTGGCGCATTTGCTTAAGCCGACTTAAACACATCATGATTGGGCCTTTACTCTTTGAAACCTAAACATTCGACGTTTCTACGAGCACTTCTTGGGCTTATAATATCAGGTGTAAATATATTTAACTTTTTTTTTCTAAGACATTCGTATCTTTAGCAAGTACTTTGTAAGTAAATTAAAAAATGTATTTCAATTTTATTCATCTTTAATTTTTTATACTTTCCCCGTTTTAAGAGAATTTGCCATTATTTTTCCTAAGTTAAAAAAATTAAAAACTTCAACTGCAATTATCTCGAAATGGGTTTTTTTTTGAGTTTAGGCGTTCTATTAGTAAATAAGCGATATACATTTATTTTAATCCATTTTTTTGGAGTTCCTAGAATTGAGTGTAGAAAACAACGTTATGCTCAGCACAAATTGCAATCTTGTTATATCATCAGAAATAATGTGCTGACCGGATTTCACTGCCTCCCACAAGAACTTAGTGAAAACTAAGTTGGCAAGGAATTTTGCTAACGATATTTGATTACGATGTTCGTCGTTTCGACGAAGATTATGTGTTTATGGTTAAGAGCTTCTTTGTCATATTAACCTTATATGCTGTTACGTTCGGATTAGACCAAAGACCCCATATAAATATGAGGTTTTTTCTTTCTTAATCTGCCTGTATTTATTTTTTTTTTTAATTTTTTATTGACGATAATGAATCCTGCTCAGAAGCCTGGGTAGTGTGTTTTTAATACCACCCACTGCGATATTGTCAAATGTTCCGGATTTTTGTCGCGGACTTATTGGGTGCGCGCCAAATAAATATGTTGTGATCTATTGTCGATCTTCATTCCAACAAACCTTGATAAAGGGAACAATTACTTCTGTAGCACTTACCTTACAACCTCTGTGGCAACAACTACACACTATAACCAATTGCACAGCAGACTTAAATAGAACTCAGGGATTTGATTATTATAAAATTATGGCCTTAGGTCAATAAACTGGATCAACAATTGCAATTGGGGGTCGAACTGCAAGACAGTTTATTCGACTTTGATGACGGATTTATCGACTTTTACTGCCTATAAACACGCCTAAAAAGGAGTTTTATTGTTTACGACACAGAATGTATCAATTGCGTGCCATGCCAAATTTAAAAAACTTATCTTCAAAATTAAAATCAGTATTAAACGTATAAAGTTTACAACGACCCACAATGAGACGGATGGACAAAAGTAGGTAATTAGCATTGCGACCTGACCCAGGTCTGACCAAAACTTCCGTGAGCGGACACAAACAAACAAAATACTTCTCCTTCACTGCAGCATCAGCAATATTAGTTAACAACAGCACATAGAGGGACTCGTAAGTCAGGGCTGCACGAAGAAAAAACTCATTTTTAAGATCTTTTCCCCACAATTCGTGTAAAAACCACAATCACTACTGATGCTTGAATAAACTTTAACGTGGCCGTACGCATAGATTTCTGAGGGTTTATTTACCCTCCCTTTCGACGTTAAATGTAGGGCAACGTAGATTTTCTAAAATAACGACTGAACTGAGTCCTACCTAGGACTACGGAAACCAGTAGCTTTCAGGACTTCATAGTTTTAAAGCTGGTTACACATAACGTCTGTGGCTTAAACCCAAATTGTAGGAAGAGGAACATAAAAATGACGGGTTAGATTTTAACCTTCGCCGGTAACCTAAGGTGAAGTTCGTCCACCTAGTGGTCGCTGCTTTGAAGTCTAAAAAAGGGGTTGCTCTTTAAATATCCACATACTAAATTATTTTCTGATCAGCCATTGTTAAACCGATTCGGAAACTAATTCACAGTCATTTTGGTCTTGCTTAATATTAAAAGAAAAGCTGGTGAAATTATGCTTTTTTAGATTGAGAATTCATAAGTTTTAAATTTTCAAAATCAAAAAATGGATTTTAGACCGCACACTGAGAAATAAGGCTAATCTTGCGTCGGAAAGTCTTATCATACAGTGGGCGCTATATGTTTTTAAATAAGACCATTTTTATTGATTAAATTCTTAAGTATGCAGAAAACTCACGTCTCTCCAACAAGTAGTATGTTCCACAAAAAATTTATTGATGAATTAAAGGGAGAAATGTACACTTTAACCTCGTTAAAAAATTGACAAATATTTCTCACACAGTGGCTGCTAAATGTTGTTGGATTAGAACCAATTTGACGATCAAATTCTTTAGACGACAACTGTACAGTTTTATTTCTTTAATTATCTTTTTATTGCTCTTGCAAAAAATGTGACAGCTTGCAAAAGTACCCTACATAAAGTATTGTTCAAATAAAAATTTAAATAAAATGCAAATTATAACTTTTTATTTACAATTTATTTTATTTAAACAAGGTTAATAATTATATTGAAATTTTTTTACAACTTCAACCGTCTAGTCACTTTCGTACTCTGAATCTTCTTAGATCTTGTACTGCTTGAGGAAGACGATCAATGTGTTTATGAGATGTCCTTGAATGGGATCTGAAGTATTAAGTCAACTTGTTAAGAAGAATTCAGTTGTAAATTAGACAAATGAAGGTTAATACAACTGAATGCTTTATAAAACAATAGATCCTCAAATGGCAGTGGTACATATGCAGAAAAACTTAAAAAAAATAAATGATTTTTCAATCAACAGAACAATAACTATTCCTTCCTTCTTTCTTTCTTTCTTTCTTGCCTTTAATACTTATGTATGTAAGAATGTACAAATGTTTTAACTAAAACGAAAACAATTTTAATTAAAAAAATTAAAAAAAACTGCAAAATTTTTATTACCTTAATAAAACTGGATTATGCCAACAAAAAAGTATGTAATTACCTTAAACCAACAAATAAAATAAGTTAACGAGTAAATTCGTTGCTGGCCCCAAATTTTGAGCTAAAAAGCCTCAACCACCAAAAAAAAAAGCAATAAATACCAAAATTATGGCAAAAAAGGATGTAACAAATATATAAGTTTATTTGTTTAAGACAACAAAAAACATATTTTTTTGAATTACAAAATATTTTCATTAAAAAGTCATAAGAGAAATTTTTGTTATTATGGCAGGAAAAAAATGGTATTAATATTTAAGAAATTATTAAAGGCGGTAAATATAGAACAACTTGTTATTAAAAAAAAAATAAAAAACAAAACAATTATTTTATATTTTCTTTTTTCATATATTAAAGAAAAGTGAAGTTGTTCATGAAAGAAAGAGTAAATAACTAAAATTTTTGTTCAAATTGCAAAAATAGTAAAAGTTAAAAAAAAAAAATTGAAAAAGTGGCACAGATGTTGGAAAATATTTGTATTGACTATCAAAAGGATTACACAAAATGCTATAAATTTACCTCTCTCCATTGAGTTCTTAAAACAACAAGCGTTAAATGACTTCTCAGTGGGCGGTATGAAGACGAATTCCATACGGTTACGTGACCTTTAATGATGGCCAAAATATTGCACTTGAAATCTTTCCTCGTCGCTTCCTTTATGCATTGACATTTTTTCTAGTCGGCTTGACTTTATTTCAGGATACTTTTCTTGTAACTGTATCCTTTAGTCAAGATATGCTGCTGTTAGTTTAACACTAAATATTACTGCCTAATTTTGCTTTATATTTTATACAAGTGACTTTTTTTAAATGAAATAAAATTTATTTTTGAATAACTTAGATCAGCATGACATGACGTTCGTGCTGAGCAAAGGGGCACATTATATTATTTTCCTTAGGAACACTTGCAGTGTTACATACAGGGAAATCCTGATATTAGACTTAAAATGCCCTCTAAGAATTTGTAAATTTCAAAAAAGTAGTTAAAAACTTAGATTAATAATAAAACTGCAAACGACTTACTGCCTCCTAAAATCAACACCAAAGGAATTGTCATTGACGTTTGAGCCAGCATCGGCTTACAGTTGATATTGTTAAAATTTAACACCAAGTGGGGAACCATATACAAAATTTTTAACTCGTATTGTGTTCGAGAAAATAAATATTTAGCCTTGATTATTTCCATTTTTAATTAAATTTAAATTTATTTTCAAACAAGGCTTGGAAGGGCTGACCTACCTCCCCGCTAAGACCGAATTAAATGTGAGGATCTCATAAGAGAACAATAGTTATTATTAATTATATTTAAGATTTGATAATGTATTGTTAGACATGAAAACAGCAGATTTAATTAATCACAAAAGAATTAAAAAGCAAGCCAAGGATGGCTGAAATAAACGATAAAATTACGTTAAGGAGGATAAAGAAAATTTCGAAAAATGGTTTGCTATATTTTTACATCGATGGTCCTCCTTTAAAATTTAGAATACAGCGAAGCAAAAGTCTCAATTCTTTCACGAAAGCAATAGGCACTATTCGCATTAACTTTGTAATCACGCCCTCATACCGTCAGCATTACTAAGAAGTTGTTGTGTAATAACGTTGCTTTAAATTGTTATGCTAAGTATATACGTTCTGCTAAGTATATACATATATGTGAGGAAATATTTTAACACCAACTATATAAGTCGATTTTCTTCCTTAGACATTAGGAAAGTGAAAACTACTTGTTTGCCTCAGATGTTATGCTGGTAAGTCCTAAATTAACAAACAACCTCTTCCTAAAATCACTTAAAGGAAAAAAAATGTCATATAGATGTAGATATCTAAAAAAAAATCAGCATAATGAACTTTTAGATGAATCTTAAAAACATAACATCATTTTGTTTTGCGGTCATGGGTTCCAAATAGGGTACACTCGAAAAGTGGTTTTTAAATACTGTTGTGTAGGGTTTCATATGGTTGGACTTGACCGCCTAAACTTTCTTACTGTTTTTTTTTTTTTTTTTGCATACAAATTTTCCTCCTGAGACTCTGGCTGGTGTTACTGCAATGCGTTATATTAAAACAGAACATAATTTATGATTGTATCTAATTAATGCAAAATTTAAAATTAAATATACATATAGGGTGCCATAATCTGGCTAATACTGAAAACCTTTGTTAAAAGATCTGACATTTATTATAACACTGTGTAACAAAAAAAAAAAAAAAAAACGCGCCTCAACACTTGTAACGCAAAATGAAAGTATACTCCTAGTAGAGCAAATCTGCCAAAGGGTTTCGAAAAGTTAGCTCGGGCTCCCCAAAAATATGTGCCCCTTAAGTTTTTGAATTTTATGAAAAGGCGTTTGGTAAAAGTAAAAAAAAAAAATATACTAAATGTATGAACGTTATTTTTGTCAAGCTAATAGGGCCTACATTTCTTCAATGTAAATAAAATTCTATTTTAAATTACAATATTTTGTTATCTACTTAATGCACTTCTGAGCTAAAAAATAATTTCAGATGTCTTCAGTAGAATCGTATGACGATTCTTTCCTAAGAATATATTAATCCTCTATGTGCAACGTATGTAAAACGGATTTTCGACATTCCGGGCCTTGAAATTTTTTAATTTCTTGAAACCCCGTTGTACATTCATAGCACGAACTTTTGGTCTTAGAAGACAATTAGTGAAATTTGATGCTGCAAATATTCGTAGAACATTTTGACCCTCTAGAGTTCCGCTTTAGTGTAGAAGTTAAAAAAAGGACAAAAATTTTCCCTAAAAATGAGTGTTAGAGGGTTAATATAGTCTATGAAAAGAATCGCCATACGATTCTACTGAAGACATCTTTTTTAGCTCAGAAGTACATTCAGTATATTTTTTTAGACTTATACCAAACGCCTTTTCAAAAAAATCAAAAACTTTTCAAAACCATTTTCCAGATTTGCTCTTCTAGTAGTCTTCTTTCATTTCGCATTGCAAGTGTTGAGGCTGGCCGCGATGGCCCGAATTTTGTTGCACTGTGTAATTAATCGGAAATCCTTATGAAATGAAACACTTTATGAGGTGTTAACCTTTAGGAGGCAATTCCTCGTTAGCTAATCTATTGAAATCTACTAATTAGTTGTCTGATTTTTATTACTTTACTTTGATTATATACAAAAGTATATTCAAGGATTTCCTGCAAAACTCTAGTGCAAAATCTCTTTTTGTATTTCTTCTTTGTCTAAACAATTGAATTTTAAAACTTGCCTTTGCCTTATTCCTCTAACTCAGTGTATTTTTCCCCCGCTGTCTATTTGCCATTCAATAAATATTTGAATTTAATTTTAATGCAATTTGATTTGAATGTAAATTTTCCAATTTTTTTACTAGCAGCACGTTTTTTTTTTTTTTTTTGTAAAAATAACAGTGGGATGGAAGAAAAAACAATTCAAGTGTTGGAAATTTTTCTATGGTCAATGACCATGTAACCTTAAATCAATTTTTGTTTCGCAAAACAGCAACCGATATAATGGCCCCATAGAGTGCTGATTTTATGCCTGTTAATATGAGACAATACACAAGGAATTTCATGATGTCCTTTGAATACTAGTACATGGGCATATAAACATCTGGTTATTAGAAAAGAAAATAGAGAAGTATTTAGGAATAATTTCCAACTTTGCATTTAGAATATACTAAAATATGGATAATAGGATATTTGACTAAAGAGTTATTTAATTTTGTTTACTTTATTTTAAAATTACTCAATTTTTAATTTATTATATGCAAATTCAATTTGCTAAAAAAAAAACATTTTATACAGCAACAATTTTTAATGTCTGAGTTTTTTCGCATTAAATTAAATGTTGTCAATTAAATGCCAAAGTTTGTTCGTTATTTTTTAATAAAATGTTGCCCAAAAGTTAACAACTGGCTTTAAAAGGTATCCATAAAAAACATTGGTTTGATGAGAAGTTTCATACTTAAAAACCAATTTATTTTATGTGCTAATTATGCTAAAGAATAATTGGAGACAAATGCTTTTTCACCCTACTGCAAGTCAATTGTGGTAAGCAACACTTTAATTTGTGTTTCAAGTGGGATAATTTCAGAATAGCTCTGAAAATATACAATTATAGAAACTAGAATCTAAACAATGTCGGAAAGCCGAACGAGAAAGAGTATCTCTGGAAGGCACCTTAAGTTGCTTGATGAAAATAAATGTAATTTTTGAACTCTGCACATGAATTTTTCTTTAGTGATATCCAAAAATGAGGGAATATTAATAAGCTATTTTTTGAGCCCCTATATATACAAGCTATTATGGTTCTTTTAACTTAAAATTCAATTATTTTTCCAACACAATATTATTCCTATATATTTTTCGGCTGTTTTCAAAACAGCAGACTGTTTATATAAAAACAATTTTTTTCATTCTGCACAGCCACTTAAGCGATGGTATCGAGCAAAAAGGATGACCTATACTTCTTCATAGAAAAACGGAACTCCTGAAGTACTTTCATCCTAAATAAAAATACTTTTGCTACTCCACTAGTAGATTACCAAATCATATTGTAAATGTCGAACATCGAATAACCGATATGTGACGTCAATTCATTGACCAATGCAAAAAAACGTAGAACGCCCAAAAATAAACAAACCAGGATGTGTGATCACGCTTCTTTATCCACAGCAGTTTAATAAAATGCTCAAAATTTTAATAAGAAGATAAATTAGAAACATTATTAAACAAGAAAAAAACAGAGTAGTGGCTCATCATCGAATAATCGAAAACAGTACAACTTTAACTGTTGATCTAGACACGGCAACAATATATTGGGAACCTTGTTTAAATAAATATAAGAAAATATAAAATTGATTTTATTAATACCTTCGGATAAGCATTATGCTAGGAACAAAACTGGGACGAGCGACGAATTTCGTCCAGCACGTCGAATTATTCGAAAGAAATTCGGCGTATGAAACACATTAACGACGAAAAAACAAAATGGAAATAAATTATTTTGTATAAACAAGAAATAGTGGTACCATATGAACAAAAAATACTTCACAAATAAAACATTAGGAAAAACTTAGCTAAAATACTTTTTTATTAATCCAAATTTTGATATTTTAATTAGGCTTAAGTTTATCAAGTTAAATTTTCATTAAATTATTTTTATGAAGAAAGGAATTTTACAACATGAAATGAATTAAAATTTATTGATAATTTTTTATTCTTGATTGATCTCAGGTCCTTTCTTCATAAAAATAATTTAATGAAAATTAAATTTGATGAACTTAACCTAATTAAAATATCAAAATTTGGATTAAAAACCACAGAAAAGTTCAACAAAATAACCACAATACTAATTAATGTTCTGTTTCCACAATACAAGTGATTGAACGTTTTAAAAATTTATATGGAAAACACTAAAAAAACTGAGTGCTTTTCATATAAATTTTTCTACACGTTCAGTCAGTTGTGTTGTGAAAACAGCACGTAATACTTTTTTATTGTTTATTTTTTTTCAATTTGTATTTTATATGATATTCAGTTAACATTTTACAATATCTAAAGTAAAAAGTAACTTTATTTACTAAAACACTTGCCATTTTGAAACAAAATGGCTACCCAGTACTGATTTTTCGTCGTTCGCCGGCTTAAGTATTAGAATTAAACCTATTTAAAGTTTGCAACGTCCGGCGAATTTTCGGCGGCGCCCTGATTTTGTGCATTTTCATATACACAAATATTTTTTTATTTTTGGCGACGAATATTCGCCGTCAAAAATTCGTCGTTCTTCCTAGTTGTGTTCCTAGCATTAGGGGACATTGTCGAGTCAACGTATTAACTTTTATACGTCCCTGTTCTAAGTCTTTATCTTATAATTTAAAATACCGAAATCATCCACTCAGCTCATTGCTTATGAAAAGCAGCGGGGCTAAATAATCTTCACTACAAAAGTCACTTCTGTTGAATAGTTACTCATAACAACAGCATACAGAAAGATATTTTTGTCACAATTCACTAGGTGACGGAAAAATGTAAGCCCTAACGCAACATCTATAAAACCACTTAATTCAAGATGAATTTTTACTTATAATAATGGTGAATTCTGCTGGGATCATATAGAGAGTAAACATACTTGTTATTATATTAGAGATTGTTTGAATTTATCGCTCTCTTGATGATTTCGATTACACTTTACATTTTCATACACATTACACAGTACACATTTCTTATCGAACGATATGAATATCGTAAAATACCGCCAAAAAATGTGTAATAAGAGTACGCTTAGTTTAAAGCTACACTAATTTAAAATATCGACCATTTGATACCCAACGCAACGGTACATAAAGAACAATTTTCGAGATTGTACTCTATTTGGAAGGTTACGATATAAATAAACTCATATCGAATATTATCTAAACATCAACATCTATATGAGATTATGGGGGCCATGTTAAATTATTAACCGATTCAACCCATTTTCAATAGGCTTGGTACTTGTGACCAGTGTTCAAAAATAAACACTAAATATCGCTCATTAGTGTTCGGGTAGGTAGATTTGTGGACAACGCAAACGCTTATAGTGTTTGTGTAGTAAATCATAAAAAAAAGTTTTGCTGTTTGGCATTTGTCGAAAACAAAAATTATACTGTTCTTATTCCACTTAACAAAAATGGAGAACATTTAATTCTGTTCGGTTTTTGTAAACCACAATCTTCATTGTGTTCGGTACAGCTCATAAAAGACCATTATTTGCCTTAAACTCAGCCATATGTTTATGTTTTCATCAACAGCAGTAAACCTTATGTCGTCTCTTATTTGTGTAATAGATCGCAGTCAGTTTGCCATTGTTGCGCAGTTTCTAGAGGTGTACCACAGTGCTCCATACTTGGTCCTCTTCTATATGCCATGTATTCAATTGACTAACCCTCCCAACTCCTTTATTGTGGAATCCAAATGTATTTAGACAATGTACAGCTTTACATCAGCTGCGAGCCATCTAGAGTCATCGACTGTATGAGCAAGTTAAACGAAGATTTTGACGACAAGAAATGGACTTTGTTTAAATGCCAGAAAGTCTCATGCGATAATAATAGGAGAACCAAAACGGTTTCCATCTTTAATACCACCAATAAGGATTAATAATACATACAACAATTGAACTAGTTGAAACTGCTAAGGACCTTGGAATAATCTTTAATAAACAACTATAATGGTCAGACCACAGAAATGCAATCTGTGGTAGAACATTTGCAATGTTACGTAATTTCTGGATGAGTCATCATTATACTCCCTTAAAAATTCGAATGTTATTAGCAAAATCTTACCTACTGCCAACACTAATTTATTGTTGTGAACTTAAAACAAACTGTGATTCGTTAAGTAAGAGAAATCTAAATGTGACATATAACAATAACTATTGTAAGACTTGTTTTGGATTGAAACGTTTTTCTAGAATCTCAAGCTTAATTTTACTACACAAGATTATATAAGCAAAGCAGCCTTACTACTTGTATCGTAAACTCAATTTCTTCAGATCAGTTAGGGGGAAAAGATAACCAGTATTCCACATCGTAATGAGCAATCTAAGAAACACACAACAAAGATGACTTCACAAAATGTGCCATGCAGACTAGAAATATATTGAAGAAAAAGTCCCATATATGCCCAAGAGTCCCCCTAGTGGGGTATAATGAATGACCAACCTCAATTAATTTATTGTCCTTAACATTTTCTTAAACCATACTTGTCATATATCTCCACCCCTTAGGAGCGATCACATACAAATATTGCGTTTTATGAAATTCCTAAATTAATTAAAATTTTTCGATTTTTGTGAATAAAATCAAAAGTTAGTAACAGATTTTTATAATTTCTGGCTTGTTTTGTTTGCAGCTTCGTTTTTAATACGTCTGGGAAAATTAGAAAAAAGGTCAAATTTACTTAAGGTAATTTGATTGCGGAAATTCGTTTTATTTAGTAACTTCAATAAACTAAACTGTTTTTGAGTTACGCGAATATATGTTGTGCAGCCTCCTCCATTTTCGAAATAATGGTACCCAAATTATGTTAAAACGCCATGTGCCCGGCTTGTCCGTTTTCTCAACTAGCGCAGTGTTGTTAATACCAATATTTATAAGGAAATAAAGGCATTAAAGGCTATTTTCGGAAATGGTAGTAGATATCAAATTTTATCGAGTTTTAATCATTAAAATTGCGAACTGTACTTCAAGCACAATGTTAACTTTGCCACTCAGCCATACGGACATCGCCAGAGCTACTAAAAAAGAGGTTTTCCGTGGCAAGGTTTGCTAAGTCCGAAAGCGTCTTAGATTCGCGAATGTTTTCATAAGAAATATATGCACTTTATATGAACAGGCAACCCCGCAATTAAACAACAACTATCTTGAGTTTGACAGCTTAAAGTTATTAGCCAATGCGAATGCCCTGCCTGACATGCGCGGAAGATTTCGATTTTGTATTTGGGATGGCGTAATCTTTCTTTTTATAATTCTTGAAGTAAATTATTTCCTACTGCAGAGTATATTTTAAACAAATTTAATTTTTGTTGGATGATTTTTTTAGCTTTGTTAACATTTTTTAGAAATTAAATTTTAATATTTCGTTAGCCTTAATTTTCATCAAAAATTGCTAATTTAAAAAAAAAAATATTCAACAATTATGTAATAAAAACAATCCTTAAATTATGATCGGGAAAGCCCAAACTCCAATGTATTTACAGGAGAACTTTCGAGATGTTTCCCTATTTAAAACGATGGGCAGTAATCGGCTCACATAAACAAAGTTATGTAAAGAGGTTAAAATTCATATCAGAGTTATTTGGGCCGAATATTATCTAGATATAAACATCTATATGAGATTTTTGGCCTAAAGGGATTTGAAGGACGGTTGCTAAATTGTTTATAATGTTAACTTTTTAAAAGAAGTTAAAATGCTAACTGATTCAAAAAGAATTTAAATTGCAGTAAAATAGTTTTGGGCCGAATTTAATCTAAACAACAACATATTTAGATGGTTTACGGACACAAGGAGTCTAATATGGAAAAAAGTTTTTATGGTCAATATGTGAAATTATAGGTCGATTCTCACTTCGTCCTGCGTACAATTAAAATGATCAAATTACCTACCAGACTGCAAAATGTCCTTTGCGCACAAGGTTAACATAATAAAAAGAACCAGTCAATACGGACGCATAAACCTGGTTAGATCACTTATAAAAGAGATTCTGAGTCGATCAGTATACTAAAAGATTTGTCCAGATTTCGATGTATTACACACATCGCCAAAAACGTGTATTATGGATTTTTCCTTATCTTTTGCTTATTCATATTTAAAATTTTAAGCAACAACCTACTTTTTCTTACGATTTTCGAGTAAAAATTAAATGCAGATGGCGAAATTGAAGCAACATGTTTGGTAAACAGATAAATATTTAAAACACAAAAGCCAAAATTCCGCAAAAAAAAAAATTATTTGCTGCGATAGCTCTTGTAGGCATCTAAAAAATTCAAAATGTATCAAAATAAGGGTCAAAAAGGCAAAATATGCGCTAAAACCTAAAAAAATGCTGCAAAAAGGCACATTTAACTAAATTGTGCAAAAAAGCTGCAAAGGGTAAAATATGCAAATATATGCACTTACAAATCGATGCCAAAATTCATAAAATCTCTAAATCGGATAAATATATTGTTTCTGCCTTCATTGGTCTCACAAGAAAAAACATGCAATTGCATTTTTATGATTTCCCTGTTGATAATTTTTATTCTTGGCTGAGCTGGGAATCGAACCCGGGTTGAATTTACGTTTCGAATAAAACACATTCTCATCATCAGAATTATTTGCAGTTCTACCCTCTGCCTAACTAAATTTCAAAATTTCAAATTATAAATCGACAGTTCAACTAAAAAAAATAAATTAAAATTTTTTAGAAATTTAAAAAGGGGCATATCGTTTAGCAAACCTTAAAATACCGAACCATTCCAAAACTTTATACAACAAAATTAAGTTAAAGAAAGCTGTTTTGCAATTAAGAAAAGGAATATTTTCACTATATAAACATTTTAACAAAATTGCAAATAACAATTTTATCTCTTGCCTCAAGCTAATTTTTTAAATGCAAATATCATTTAAAAAACATTATGAATCTTGGCGAAAAAAACTCAACTGACTGATTGACTTCATACTTTTTAAGCACTTGCTACATCAAAAACAAAGTAAATGCTAAAACATGATGACGACCTGTCATCTAAAGGGGAAAAAACACATCCTCATTGCATGAATTTTACATCAAATATTTCATTGATTTATGCTAATTTCGTTTATATTATAATCAAATATGAACTTATTCTACTGTCTTTTGGAGTGTCTACTTCGTCAACAGTTTTCTTGATTTTTGTTTTCTTCTCATGCCAGAGTTTGTAAGTTTGACAAGTTTGGTGTTAAATTCTACACCTGACCATCGTTGTACAAGTGTGTCTTGTACCACATGTCTGTCTGGCTGTCAGTTAGTTTCGGCTAAGCGTGTAAAAGCTTCATTTATTAACATCACTGATCAATTAACATGCAAGTGTGACCCACAAATATGCATTCATTCCGGATATTCTTCTTTGACCAAATGCATCTTTGCTTTAAAAAAAAATAAACACTTGTTGCTTTTAATGCTTTGTAGTTTTCTTAACATGAAATTCTTATTTATGGTTCTTTCCCTGTACCATTTATTGCTTTTTTATGGTTTATTTGTTTAACGTTGCGAAAATTTCCTCCAAGAAAGAAATAAGAAATTATTCAATTTGTTTCTGGTCCTTAGAATAATGTCTTTTATTTTTGGATGGAAGGACATGCCTGCCTGTGTGCGATTAGTGTGTTTATGAGTGCGCTTTTAACATGTAAATTGGGGCGCTATTTGGCTTAAGGACATAATAATTGTTAAAAATAAATTATTTGTGTTGGTACATATGCAAATATGTATAGAGACGGAACCACTTTTGGTTAATTTACTTTGAGAAAAAGGGGAAACTATCAAAAATAATTTGCAATGATGACTGATCTGAACAAACTGCATCAATCTTTGGGTGTGCTTTTTAATACAAAACAAATAGTCGTTTGGTTCTAAATAGTGAGCAGCTCTTATATTAAAACGAAGTTTTTAACCAACACTTAAAAGTTAGAACTTGATATTAAATTACAAAATACTACACACCAAGGTATATTTACACAAGGTAAACTCGTTGGCCCATATGTGTGTCAGCTGTTTACCTAAGTTGGAACACCAATGTCAAATTCCGTGTATATGAGCAAAAATTTGTACATGTGTGCGTTACATTTATATGAAGACAATTTTGACAATTCCGTTCCACTCGGTTATTTTTATAGAGCAGCATGTCTACACTCCCAAATGAGTCTACCTTGTGTAAATATACCTTGCTACACACAATACAATTTAATTTAATTCCACAATTATTTCCCAATTTGCCAACTTTTTGAATTCTGAGGTAAAAAATTTAAAAAACATAAATATAAGCAGTGTTCGAAAATAAACAGTACATTATTTAGCGTTCGACTCACACACCCAAGAACGATATCTATTTTTTTTAGTGATTGTGTTATCGAATACCTTTTTTCAAGAATGAGCCAAACGTTATATATTATTGTGTTCTTCGGTAAAAAACAGAACAATTGTAGTGATAATATAGACAAACATTATATTTTAATGTTCTATAATCGTTTGAATCTTTTTTTTTTTTTGTTGATAAAGAAATGAACAAACAAAAAATTTTAGCAACGACCACACCACGACCAGCTTGTGGATGAATTGTGTAAAATTATTTTGCTGGATTTTTGTGTTTTTTTTTATGTGTATTTTGGTTTTTTTAAAAATTTTATTTTTTTATCCAGCCAAAAGAGACGAACATTAATGAGCCGAATCGAACACAATGAAGTTTGTGGATTTAAAAAAAAAACGGAATCAAATGTTCTCATCTTTATTATTTTTGTGTTCGAAAGATGACTAACAGGGAAAATTATTTTTTTTTTACACAAAAGTTATTTTTTTCTACACAAACACTATTAGCGTTTGTGTTTTCCACAAATCTACCGAACCGAACACTAAGGAGCGATATTTAGTGTTTATTTTCGAACAAGTATTAAAAAACCCGCGATTCTCGTTTTACACGCAGAGAAAAAAACATGGTTAAAGTATGGTTGAAAAAAACATATTATGGTATCGCAATGGAAACAAACAAACGTTAGTTGGTTTTAACAAAATTTTTTTCACGATTAATTATATTTTCTTTCTATTTAACAATAAAGTGTTTACCTCCATTGAAACTTAAAATATGGTTAAATTTAACAATATAATGTTTATAAAATAAAAAGCTACAGCCATACACTTAAGCATATTATGGTAACATTAACCATATTATTATCACGGCAACCATATTATGGTTAAATTCATCAGTCCAAAAGCTATAACCATATTATGGTTGCCTCGAAAGATGTTATGGTAATTAAATAACAATAATATATTCGAAATTATAATATTTTAAGACATTGTCCCCCGTATTCATAAACGATTATTTAATTTAACAAACGTTTTTTAAGAATAATTTTTATAGTTAATTTGTTTTTTAAACCTTTATTAAACTTAAAAAAATGTTGTTATGAATACGGGCATGTATATTTAATTTAAAATTTAAATTAGTATGACTGGAAAGCAACAACATTCTGGTCGTTTGAATTTTACTTGGTTTGCTTGAAATTCTCATTCATTTTTTTTTAATTATTGATAAAAATACATAAATTTACGCAGAAAAAACTAGTAGAACTGAAAAAATGGTACTGAAGGTCGCCACAGGCAAGAATTTGAATCAAAGGGGATGTTTTATAAATGTGGAACATAACACATATCAGGAATAAAAAATTAAATAAAATTATATTTTCACACTTAACAAACAAATTAAAAAATGGATGATATAAATAAATATAATATGTTTAACATTGACCATATTATTGTTGAATGTGACCATAATATGGTTACTTTTGTAAACATTCTGGGAAATTTTCACCATATTATGGTTAGTTTTGGACATAATATGGTTAGTTTTGACCATTATTATGGGTAATATTGATTAAAATATGGTTAATTTTGACAATATTATTGTTGATTTCGGGAAATTTAAACATAATATGGTAACCTGCAAACATAGACATTGCTACATCTAACTATAGTATGTTGCACTTAGAATGTGGTTACCTCCAACTATATTTTTTTCTACGTGTAGACGATGACTTAAGGTATGTTCAGACTTAACAAAAATTGGACGATAAAATCCAAAAGAAAGCGTGACCAGTAAATTGATCAAACTTAGGGATTATTTTTAACGATTTCTCTTGATTTATATCTTAGATTACTAAGATGATAAGTGTATAATGAAATTTAAAAACTGTTAAATAATGTTTGCTCTAGCCAAACGTTTTGCAAAAGCAGACAATTCTTTAAGACAACTAGTGGTTACGTGAATTACGTCAAATATTTAATAGGTGTGAACAAAGCCCTAGTCTTTAAATTTAATTAGCCCAAAAATAATTTGTTGTAACCGTATACATACTTTTATTTTAAAATTTAATGGGAATCATTTGTCTATAGCTCTATATATTGACTGCAGGCACGAATGCCTGAAAATACTTCTACTCCAATAAAATCCTTACAAATATTGCTATCAAGATAAAATTTGGTAAAAATGTATTTTTACAAAAGATAAAGAAGATACCGTAAGCATTATATGAGCTCCTTCCAGACAAAATTTTTCCTTAAATGACTCTAATATAAGTTTTCCGGTCCTAAAAAATTTTGTGTTTGTGGGTTCATAATTCCCAATTAATCTCAAATTGGAAACATAATATGTTGCTTTTAATTTAACTTAAAGGGGTATTTTTTAATACACTCAAACTTTTTGAAACCCCTATATTTTTGATTACGCAAATGGTTATTTTCAGACAAAACACAGAGAGAGATAGCGGAAAATTATTTTGATTTAAATAATAAGCAATAAAATTGTTTCTGAAAAATTTGTTAATGTATTTAAAGCAAATAAAGATTGACTAATCTAATCTCGTAAAATGAAATGAGTAAAACTGGTATATTTATGACTCATCTTCTTATAGAAAAATCATAGACTTTGAAGATAATATATATTTCTATGGAAATCTTTTTATTTAGCGATAATTTTTTGCTTATTTAAAACTGTATAATTTAAATTTTGAAGAAAAATATGCAGCTAAAGATAACGAGTTTTATTTTAAACGTTATTACTAATTAAAAAAATAAGTTAACGTTTTATGCACATGCACGCACCAAAATGAGGTGCACGAGTTACCCCATCTCTGCTAAGCGGATATTTTTACTTCTGTAAGCATATTTCTAAGAAAAGAAATTATTATGCCTTAAAGTAAAAATGACATGTTTAATTTAACTAACCACAAGACAAACAACCAACAAAAGAAACTTCATTTATTTTATAGTTTCCCTGTTAAGAAAATGATATGTATATTATTAAAGCCCATAAAATACTATTTAAAATCAATTGCAAACTAAAAAAAAAAAAAATAATTCACACAAACTTGAAGTTTTTAGTTAAAAGGGAAAACAACAATATAATTGTTCAATAAACAAAAATTAGTCAATTTGTTTATTAGTTTCGAATATCAACTATTTTATTTTACAACACACGCTGTTGATATGCGAACATAAGATAAGATTACTTAAACTTATTTTCAATATTATTTGGTAAATTTTTTTGGACAAAATAACAGAGTAACTTAATATTTGCTAAGGTAATAAGAAATAAAAAATCTTTTAAGACTGAATTACTTAGAAAACTAGTCCTGTAGTGGAATTCTCTAACTTTTAACGATTAACGTAAGCGTTAATTTTACCGGCACAGTTTATTGCTTGCGGTAACAATACAGCAATTCCGTAACTCAATTTTAACAACATTGCTAAAAATTTCAATCAGGTGGCATCTTTGTTAATTAATTACACAAAAAAAAATTGTTCGCCAATTAAAGCATTAATCAAAAGTTAAATCAGTTTTAATTAAAAAATTTAATCAAGTGAATTAAACGTGTAATTGATAATATATGTTTGCACCAGTTAAACCATTCACAACTGCAATTGATTAAGCATTTAATTCACTTGATTAAACGTTTAATTTATTTGATTACATTTTTAATTAAAACTGATTTTATTTTTGATTAGTGCTTTAATTGGTGAAAAATGTTTTTTCTATGTAGTATATTTAACGAACACTGTCATCGAGTGGAAAATACTTCCCGTGTGGAACTACTTGAAGTACTTTTGAAACAAACAAACCCCCATTTAGGTTTTGCTAGTCTAGCAAAAATTGCAAAAATTCGTAAAGTTTGCAAAAAAAAAAAATAGCGAAAATGTTTAATGTTTCAAACAAGCCATAAAAGTCGTTAAAGCTATAAGGAATTGCAAAAATCGGGTAGAAATGGTTAAATTAGCGGGAATTCGCAAAAATTTACAAACACAACTATTTATTGAAAATCGTTAAAGCTCTAAAGAACCACAGGAAAAAATCGTTTATATCGCGAACATTTGTTTTGCAAAAATAGCGAAAATTCGCGAAATTTTTTAATATATCGAAGAAACCAATTGATTTGATGTCACTAAAACTATAAGGAATGGCAAAAATTAGATTCAAATTAGTGGAAATTCGCAAAAATTTGTTGACAGCGGTATGATGGCAAAGTCTACTATTTATTAAAAATCGTTAAAGCTTTAAAGATTAAGAAAACTTACAGGAGTAAATAGCGTCTACCGAGAACGTGGCTACAATTCAAGAAAACTTGCAAAATTAGAGAGAAGCACTAAAATTAATTTGATATCGCTAAAACGGTTAAAAAAAACTAATTGTCGGAAAATAACAAAAAATAAATAAATAAATATGCAAAAATAGCGAAAATTCTCGACATTTTTTAATACTTCAAGCATTATATTAATTTTTTAATTAATTTAAATTATTATATTAAAAAAAATTTGATGTCAGATTTTCTGAAGATTAGTAAATAAGTCCACCTAAATCCCACATAAAGTCGTTAGTAGAAAAATTTGAAAAAAGTTATCGGGGGTGTGCTGGAAATTGACAACGTAAAACGCAAGAATTTTAAACGTCGTTTTTTTTATATTTCTGTAATAAAAGAATTTTATGACAAATATTAAACAAATATTTCCCTCTTAAACAGGATTTTAAACCATAAATTACAAGAATTAGGTTTAAAGTTTATTAAAAGCAACTTTCAAATTCTTGCGTTTTGCGTTTGCGATTTCCAGCACACCCCTGTATATTTCTCAGAGAAGTGTTCAGAAATTTCAGCTCAGCCATTTGTATCAATATTTACAAATACATATAAAATATAATGTTTAAAATAAAATTTTGAACATTATGCTTCTATTTTTTTCAACTTGTGAGTAACCCTTTATTTTATTATAAGTTATCGGTTTATATTTGATCTAAAAATGGTATATAATATTTAAGTTTTTTTTATGCCGCATTTAGTTTAGTTCCCAACGATCTGGTATCGAGTAAAGTTCTTTCGAATTAAAAAAATAACAAATAACCAAAATGAGTTCAACGAAAATTATTTTAGGCATTGCTTTAATTGCCTTTTGCTGTATTTCTATGAGTATGTAAAAAAAGAAATTAAAAATAATTTGAAATTTTTAATTGAAAAACTTATTCAAATTACATAATTAAAAGAATAAAGAAATATAGAATTGAAATTTTATTTTATTTTAGTGAAAAGTTCATTTTATTAAAAAAAAAAGTTTCTATTAAAAAAAAGCTGTGTGCGTTTGAAATTTGTTAACAAGCTGAATTCTAATTTCTTTAGCAGTTAATACTTATGATAGTGTTAAAATGTAAGCTGCGGGTATCCTTACAGAGAGTGCGTATTTAGTGTTGTTAAATATCGAACTTGTGCTCCAGAGGGAGCAAATGCCTTTTGTTGCTGCGACCTCGGGTGACCTGGGCGTAGCACACAGCCAAACGAGTTTTGTGATCAAAACTGGGCAGATCTTTAAAAGTTTGGAACTGACCGGAGTTGACGAACATCAGTTGACACTTATGCTTCTCCCGGGGGTTTGTAAGGATCATCTTAAGGATATTTCACCTATAGGTGTTACATCGTACGGGGAAATCAGGTCCTGTCAAACCAGAAATTCGTCAAAAATTCAAAATTAACAGTTAGCAAGAGATCTTTGGGATGTTTTCAGTAGCCCCTGGTAACACGGCACCATACTGACTATTTGTTCAGGTCTCCGAAAGTGTACTTCTAGCGGGAAAGGCTTTCTGTCCTTCCTTTTGCGTTGAAAATATACTTTCTAGGTTCGCGTGGGGCTGTGGGTAAAATCAAAAAACGCGGGAAGAGACATTCTGAAACACCCACTCAAGGACTGATTATTCACAACTTGTAGGAGATTTCGGCCAGAGGGTAGATCATTCCTGGGTGATGTTGCTAGTTAACACGTGCTGCTGGCATAGATCCAAAATCAGCTGAGGTTAGATATCTCCAGCTTCTAAACTAGCGGCGGGTGTATAGTCTTGCCAGATTATGCACTCAAATTGCTATTCGTGCTGGTAGCTCTCACACTTAAAGCCGATTGCTAAACAAATCTTTTTTATCACCCTGTGGTTAATATCTACAATGAGACAGGGCCATGTGCCAGTTGCTCATGTAATTATGCTCATATCTTCGTTAACATACGTTTAAATGAAAAAAATTTGCTTATTTGGTGATCACTCATATTTTCATCCAAAATTCTATTTTTATATGAAAATTAAATAAAAAACTTTAATCGCTTGTATTTACGCAAATATACGTTTAAAAGGAAAAATAAAATATGGCAGGTATTTGCGTGAATCTTTCGCACTATTGTCCTTATGCCTTAGATTGGCTATTACTCAGGAACTCGGGGTATATTATCGAGCTAAGGGCTAAGCTAAGGTAAAATTCGGCTTGCTAAGATAATAGATTTATCCAGTTCTTTAGTACAAGGTAAAGTACCTGTTACAGTTACTATTGTGCAACAAATATCTCTTGAGTATTGGTCACAATACACAGGACGTTGTTAGGCAAACATTGTTCATTCAGTCTTAAGGCTCAGTTAGCCTTGATTAACAGTAACTTAACCTTATCGTAAAAAAGTAATACCAATATATTTCTTACAGATTATGACGCAACATCTTACTGCTAACTATAAAACTATGACCATAAAATGAAGCAGCTTATTTGTAGCGTTACTGTTACTCCCGGCTAACTGTGTCATTAGGAACAAGTTGGAGGCCTATTCTTTCTTAAATTTTAATGTTTTTATTAACTTAACTTCTATTTAAATTTGTTATAATTTGTTGTTCCATATTATTGTATTTAATTTAATATAAAGTTTGCAAACAAACAGGTGACAACTCTAGCACATGATTGTCTGGATCATGTAGGTAGCCATTGTTTTAGAGCTTTAATCTCGAAACCCCGCCAAAGATGCAACTCTGTTGGATAGCAAATGAACATGAATGGCCAAATTTTGTCACTATGTCTAGGTTGAGAATCCGTCCCACTAATAACAACACTCGAATCCCAAGATTCTATAGCTACAGTAGGAGTTCCTGTGGAACCACATTGCACTCAGAAAGCGCTTTTCACTTTAAGAACCTAAACATGGGCTGCCCCCACTTATCTCATTAGTGCAAAGTCAAGAGTCGCATAAGCACAACCTGTCGGGGAAAACAAATTGAGTGCCTAAAATCATATTTTATGTTATTTTTCGGCTAATAACACTTAAAAATCTTTGGTAAAAGGAAATACTGTTTGACACGTGCACTTTATAAACTCTAATGTTCTTATCTAAAAAAAAATATATACAAATTTGGGACTTTTTAGAAATGTTAACGTTTAAGGGGTAAAATAAGTAACTATTCCTGATACATTTTTTACAAAGCAACTGGTACTTTTTCAATAACCGTTAATATTGGACCAAGAATCATAAAATTCAACATTCAATATCCTGAGTAATAAGACTCTATGGGGGAGCTATCATGATCTTTAACTGATACTTTTTAAATTTCGTTAGTATTGGACTTGAAACATAAAATTAAAAATGCAAGGTCCCGAGTGAATGAAAATCTTCAAGGGGATATTTTTGGTACTTTTACGTTCTTTAACTGGAACTGGTACTTATTGAATTTTTGTTAGTATTGGACTTGAAACATTAAATTAAACATGCAAGGTCCTGAGTAAATGAGAATCTTCAAAGGGATATTTTTGGTACTTTTACGTTCTTTAACTGGTCCTTTCTTATATTCGTTAATATAGTACCTATGAACATTAAATTAAACATGCAATGTTTTGAATAAATGCGAAACTTTTTAGAGGGGCTTTTTGGGACTTTTTTGTTCTTTAACTGGGAAGCTAAGGCTTGAGTGAATGAGAATATGTAAGAGGGTTTTTTTTATCATAGGGTTCAGGGCCGCTAAACCTCCTGTATTCAGAAAATATTAATTATTGTTTTAGAAGAGATTAAAGCAAACTCAAAAGAAAAGGAAAGCCATTTTAACATGAGCCTCCAGTCTATCACTCTGCTCGACCGTCACCTGATCGAAACGAAAGAGGAAGCAGTGCGATATGTACATTTTATGTAGGAAAGATTTAACTCAAAGGTGGTGCATGTGATATGATTGTATATTAAAATATAATTTAAGTTTCTTCCTGTCTATATTTTCTATTTTTTTTTTTTTAAACTAAAAAAGAAGGATAATTAAAAATTACTTTCATTATTTTCTTCTAGACGACAATTTGGGGGATATCTTCCATTTCTTTGCAGGGGATCTTTGTCATTTTCAAAGACTCATTATTGATATCTAATTATTTTATATTTTGTGTCGAGATTAATAATGTCAGAGTATTTCGTTTTACCAATTATGACAAATTCTTATTAATATGACATAATTCACACTTAATTCACAATCAAACATTTTTACGATAAAAATTTCATAGTATTTCTTCAAACAAACTATTGATTCATTTTTATAAGGAAAAAAGTAACACCAATTCTAATGTTTATCTGATAACGTAAATGTTAGTTAGATAACAAATCTTTAATACCGCTCAACAATACTGTATTAACTCAAAAAAATTAAAATATACAGGGTGTCCGCCGGGAAGGTATTCTACTCTGTTTGTTTATAATTTTTGATTAAATGAAAGAGAATAGATCTTAAATTTATAAATGTTTTATTGAACGTCGGCAATTGTGTATAGAATACAATATCAGATAAATGTCCGCCTCTGTTAGCCACAAAAATGCTCATTATGATTTGTTCATGAAAATCGGGGTTGTCATGGGCAAGCTGTAACATCCTATTGGCATATGTACAGCGGCGTTAATGGTTTTGCGGAAGAAGCTCTTGTGTCAACTGAATCTTAAATGGAAACAAATGCAAATCGTTGTTCAAAATTGTGCCCAAAGTTGTTCTTTGAAGACCAAGCTCCCGAGCACGGCGAACAGTCCTTTGTTCCATATACATACAAAAATAAGGTGCCACAATGTTGCTCCAATGTTTAAAAATTACTGTACTGTATTCGTATCTAAATAAATTACATGTAGGAAAAACTTTTTTTCAGTTAAATGCGTTTCGCGTCTGCTAGAGGTCGCTAAGCTTGTCCTAATGTTTAATAAAATTTTACAAGAAAAATTTAACTTAATTCATTTAGAAAGAAAAAAATTATTAATATTATTTTCTTTGTACACTGTTTAAAAATTAACTTCAAGAAAATCTCTACCGTTATTCGACATTATTTTAAAGCCGTAAAAAAGTGCAGGTTGTTTTTGCAAAATATGTGAAAATCGTCAATATTTACTTTAAATTTAAAAAAAAAACTGAGTGCACCGTTTTTTCAGTTTTATTTAAGAATATATGCTCCGTTGCCCTTATTATTGATGGAAAGAAAAAAATTTACCACATTTTGAGTTTAAGTGTCATTTTTTTGTGCTTTTCCCGGATAGGGTTGCCATACGTACTGTTTTTAACAGTACATGTACTGTTTTTTTGCAGTTGTACTGTTTTATTCATAATGTCCAAAACAGTACGCAAATGTACTGTTTTTTACACTTTGTACTGTTTTTGTACTGTTTTTTTCAGTCTACAAAAAACCAAGATATTAAGAAAAACCCTGTTAAAGTCATATTTTGAAAATATCCTAATATTTAACAGTACATAGCTTAAAAAAATGTCGTGTTCCAAACAAAAAAGTTCTAAAATAATAAGACTTTTTATGCTGTGGTCATTGTTTTCTCATAAATACGCCGTAGAAATCTTAATTATAAGACTACCTCTTCCAATAGTATTTTACTTTAAACACCTGAAAAAGACAAAACCAAAATCGAAATTTTGTTTAAAATATTATATTTTTTAAATACTAAATACATACTTATTCCAACACAATTATCTTTCATTTCTAAAAATTTTTTTTATATTCGGGCAAGTTCTGGAAATCGAAATCACGTGAAATTGAAAACGTACGAAGTTAAAAAATTCTCCGTGCTCAAAATTTATAAAAATACCTATTTCCTTTCAGGTGTTTGAAATTGGAAAATTAACTTAGGACACATACATTTTCTCAAATTCTATGTATATGATTTGTACAACTATGTGTGTGGTAAAAATTGCTTTAAATACCAATATGCTTAAAGAAAGCAAAATTAGGCTTTTCTCCTTTATTATATGGCTTACAGGAATGTTATGGTTTTCCTGTCTTCAAAATAAAAAATATTTAGGGCAAATGCTTCGTTTTAGTTTTTTTTTTTAAACGCAAATGGAGTAATTTCGTATACGTATAAAATGCCTTAAAACGGAAATCATTCCTTTGACGTTACACATTTGAAGTGTTTTTCGTTATATTATTGTTGCATATTCAATCAAAAGTTTTAAATATATAATAATTTAAATATGTAAATAGTTGTGTTTTCGCCAAAAAAAATGTACTGTTTTTTTCTTGATTGTACTGTTTTTTTGTGTTCAATGTACTGTTTTTATGAATTTAAAATCTGGCTACCCTATTCCCGGAACACCAAATTGTACTTGTTTTTTATATTTTTGTATTAAATAATCCAAATTTTTAATATTTTAATCAGGCTTAAGTTCATCAAATTTAATTTTCATTAAATTATTTCTATGAAGAAAGGAATTTTACAACATGAAAATTAATTAAAATTGTTATTGATAATCATTCATTCTTGACTGACCTGAGATTCGAACCCAGGCGGCTGGTTACCATGACATGTTTCGATCGCAACCACTCGATCTCCTCAGATGGATTTTCCGTCTTACACTCGCAGCCATCGACGACTGCTGACGTCAATAGTCAAACATCAATCCTTAAACCAAATTGTATTTTAACCCTTTGGTAGATCGAAATTAGCTTTTTTGAATGATTATCCATTTTAATTGATTTTACATGTTTTTCCCAACTTATGTTTTTTTCCTCAGGTCAGTTAAGAATGAATGATTATCAATAACAATTTTAATTAATTTTCATGTTGTAAAATTCCTTTCTTCATAGAAATAATTTAATGAAAATTAAATTTGATGAACTTAAGCCTGATTAAAATATTAAAAATTTGGATTAAAAACCATAAATAGTTCAACAAAATAACCACAATTCTAATTTGTGTATGAAATATTTGAATTATGAAATACTTATATTGTTTGTATCATTAGAAATTTATGTATGTACATCAAGTACATTAATTTTAACATTATATTTAGATAGATATGGTAATTTTCAACAATTCAACATAAAAAGTGTTGCCGAATTTAATTTAAAAAAAAAGGATATATGGGAGGTACATGAATTCTTTGACGGAATTTTTTCAAAATTTGAAATTTTATTTATTATTATCATATATACCTCCGTGCAAAATATTATTAGCTTGGGTCAACTCCTTCTATTTTTGCACAATTTTGTTCTACAGAAAAGTATTGTGCGGCGTCGAATTGAGGTTGATGGAATGTTTTGAACACTTTCTTGAGCCGCATTAATGTTTTCAGCCGATCTTGCAGTACATTGTGGTCCATGCTTGGGCCTATCACCTACACGATAAATAGTGCGTTTTGTTGACACGTTGTTTCTCACAAAACAAAGTAGTATACCTTCCCGGCGGAATTTTCGGTACAAGGAAAACAATTTTCAATTTTACATTAAAGATATAAGATAAATAATTTTACACCAATCGTTTCAATAACAAAAAGTAGACAAATTAGCACGTTATTTTTCTAGCGGGCAGATATGAATATTAAGAGTTGATATTTTTTTTCAAAAAGTGAAGAAATAATAGTTTTGCGTTATAACACTATTGCTAAGGAAGTGCAATAGTGTTATAGTTTTTGTTTACTATCTACATATGAATCGTTCAGTGGATAAAGGGAATGAGTCTATTTTTGGCTTTTTTGAGATTTAGCGTGGATACACTTCCTTTTATGACTAACGATGTATGGTAAAAATTTTGTTTTCGAATTTCAACGGAAAACCCCTTTTAAAGACAAAACATTATTTTGTACGAAACACAAAATTTTTATTTTCAGTGGGAAAAGGGAATAAGTCCACGCTTGCATTTAAATTGCATTAATCACTTGTTAACTTTGCTTTTAATCACTCTTATTTGTTTCTATTTCTAGCCTCTCTTCGAGCTTTCGCTAGCTGCCAATTTTGTATGTTCTTTAAATTGTTGTTGTACTTAGTTCATTGCTGCAAGAGAGCAGCAATCGAAAGCTTAACTGTAATCCAACTTTATGCTTTATTACATATTTCTACAAATATGTATATAACAAGCTGTGTATAGATATCTATGGTATAACGAATTTTTCATAACTTTAACACGTATGTCTTATCTACTGGTTAAACTGTAGTGTATTTTACGTAATCGATTTTTGACAGTTAATTCTAAAAATTAATACAAATGTTGCCATATATAAAAGCAAACTTAAGCCTATAGTACACGGAATGTAAAAAGCCACATGCGCATGTCGTTCTGACGTAATTTTGACGACACTACAAAGCCACAATAGCAAGATCGTGTTGTGTGATGAGGACAAAATTACGTCAGAACCTCATGCGCATGTAGCTTTTTGCATTCCGTGTACTATAGGCTTTAAAGGAAAAAACACGCATGCAAAATTAACGTTGAAATAACCAAAATAGTTTTACCGGATAGGTAAAGATAACTGATAGGAACGAACACGACCAGATATCTGCTTGTAGAAATTACGGGCATAAAAAGCATTTGAAAAAGATTTCGTAAAAATATTTTAATTTTATATTATTACTAGCTTAACCCGGTGCGCTTCGCTACACTGCTTTAAGCACTTTATCGGTTGAGAGATATTTAATATATGCATCCTATGGAAGGTAGTTCCCCCCTGCGCCTACCCGCTATATTTTAATTTTCAAAGTGAAGTATACCATAAGAGTGACTTCTACAAAGTTTGAACTTTCTCACTATAACAGTTTTTAAGATATCCGATATAAAACATTGGCGTCCTATGGGGGGAAACACTTCCCCCACTGCTATTTTATTTCAATTTTGGGGCTCAGTAGATCCTACTACCAAAAGTTCAACAAATTGCTTGCAGCGGCTCTTATGAATATTTCTATCTATGAGGGGTACTGCTCCTCCTCTGGCTACCCCGCCCATTTCTATATTGAAATTCAAAGTTTACCATAATAGTAGCTTTAACTATGTTTGAAGACTATCCCTTTAATTGTTCTTCAGTTGAGCGATATTTAATGTATCGATCCTATGGGAGGTATTTCCCCTCCTACGCCTACCCGCTTTATTTTTATTTTCAAAAGTGTAGTATACCATAAGAGTGGCTTTCACATAGTTTGAACATTCTCACTATAACAGTTCTTAAGATATGCGATATTAAACATTGGCGTCCTATGATGGGCACCACTTCCCCCGCTGCTATTTTATTCCAATTTTGGTGCTCAGAAGATCCTACTACCAAAAGTTTAACAAAATGCGTGCAGTGGCTCCTATTTCTATCTATGAGGGGTACTGCTCCTCCCCTGTTTATCACGCCCATTTTTATACTGAAATTTATAGTTTGCCATAGTAGTAGCTTTAACCACGTTTGAAGACTCAGTTAAGCGATATTTAATATATGCATCCTATGGGAGGTTTTTCCCCCCTGCGCCTACCCGATTTATTTTTATTTTCAAAAGTGTAGTATACCATAAGAGTGACTTACACAAAGTTTGAACATTTTCACTATAACAGTTCATAAGATAAGCGATATTAAGTATTGGCGTCCTATGGGGAGAAGTAGAGTGTAGTTTAAAAAAAAACATTCTAAATTTCAGAAATTTGTTATCTGCTTCGTATTATTGGTTGAAAACTAGAATTTTGGGTAGACGTTTTAACCTTAACGTTTAACCTTTTAACCTTGAAAATGTACAGATTATATCAACACGAGAATTTAATGTCTTTGTTTTTAATTGCGGGTTTGCTGGTTGCATTCTTTTAAGTTTTTTAATGCTTAAATGTTGGCTTTAATTGAAACTTGGTTTTAATCTCAATTATCAGGTTATTCTATAAAATGTTACGTTTGTGAAGACAAGAAGTCCTGTAACAGGCCACAAAAATTCGAATGCAACCCCATGTTGGCCAACAACACTCGAGCTTATCTCCTAGCCTTTCACAAGGGTGTTAGTGTAACTGCAACATCACCATTCTACGATTGTTTCCGTGAATATATCGAAACTCGTAAGTTTTGACTTTAAATTGTGGCTTTTTGATTTATTGATTAACATTTTTTTTTTGCTACTTGTTGCAGCCACTACCAAATATTATTACAAAGGTTGCACTTATGCCTCAATAGAGGGTTGCAAACTGCCTTTAAATGAGTTTTTGACAGGCAACAAATTTAAACAGGAATGCTATCAATGTCGTGATAAAAATGGTTGCAATCCTGCCGGTCGTGCTAATATTGATTTAATGACTGTCTTTGCTACCATTATTACAGGTTTTGCTGCACGTCGTGTTTGGCATTAAATTTAGTTCAGTATTATTGTAATTTGTTTTTATGAGAATATTTAATAAATCGATGTTATTTATTTGTTATTTAATATTTAAAAAATTTAAAATTGTTTATATAAACACTAACAATGAGAAAATTGTTTTAAGAGGCAACTAAAATGCACAATGTATAGAAATTTAAATTATTTTATTTTAGATGTTTCTTGTTAACTCAAGAGAATTTCGTCAGTAATATTAGTTTTTCTAATACATCTTTATATACTTACTAGCTGACCCGTTGTTTTGCCAAATTTTCAGAAAACCGGCTGATTAGTTAGGATGATAATAAAAATGATAGGCTATAGTTCTTTCTAGATGTTACACTACTCACCTGCCAAATTTCAAGAAAATCAGTTGATTAGTTAAGACAACATAGGGAGGGGGAGCTTTTACCCCTCTTGCTTCATTTCACGCCCTAAATAATAAAAAATATAGGTTTAAAGTACTTTCCAGCTGTAACACTATTTGGGAGGGGGATCTTTTACTCTTCTTGCCCTATCTCACGCCCTATTCCCTATTTCCTTTCAGATGTTACAGCGTCTGCATTCCAAATTTTAAGAAACCCGGTTGATTAGTTTAAAAAATTGGGAAGGGGGAGCTTTTATCCCTATTGGCCTATTTCACGCCCTAAATAATAAAAATTTAAGGCTATAGATCTTTTCAGATGTTACACTATTTTCCTGCAAAATTTCAAGAAAATCGGTCGATTAGGTAAAAAGATGATGGGAGGGGGAGTTTTTACCCTTCTTGCCCTATTGAACGCCCTACTCCCACTCTTCTTTCAGATGTTACAGTGCGTGCATGCCAAATTTTAAGAAAACCGGTTGATTAGCTAAGAAGTTATAGGGAGGGGAGCTTAGACCCTATTTTGCGTCCTCTAGCGATATAAAATATACTTTACGACCTTTTCTCATACTTAACAAATACACATACAAAATTTCCTAAAAATCAGTCCGTTTCGGAGGAGTTCAAAATCGAGGACATTTGTTGATATTTGTATGGGAATATATAGGAAAATCTAAATGCCATATCTGCGGAACCCCTAAGCCGATTTTGTGTAAACTTAACTTCAACTATCTACAGACTATCCCCAACGTATTCTAAAATTTTGGTTGAAATCGGTTGACTCGTTCCCGCAGTTTGTGGTGACATCAAAGTATACATAGATCGATTACTGGAGTGGCAAGTAAATGAAGTAAAAGTGAGAGTAATTTGTTGCAAGAAAGGCGGAGCTAGTGATAAAAAATTTGTTGAGTCGTTTGGAAGTAAGAATGATATCAACCGACGGACATGTCTAAATCGACTACGTATTACTCAAGGACCTAGAATATATATACTTTAGTCTAAGATAAATATTAAAAAATTTTCACACGGATTGACAAACTCAATATAACTTTATTCACCATTAGTGGTGGAGAATGTTAAAACATCACAAATGTTTGTATTAAATTTTATTTTAGCATCCTCTTAACTAAAAAATATATCCTTTTGTTATACTTTAAGGCAACACTCTAAAATGTTTTGTTTGCAATAGCAAAGAGAGCTGCAAGAAACCTCAATTATATCAATGCGATCAAATGTTGGCCAATGCTACACGTACCTATTTACTACAATTTCACAGTGGTGTCAATCTAAATGCCACTTCCAACTCTTACAATTGCTTCAGAGAATATTTAGCAACAAGTAAGTTTTTTATTTGGTTTTTAATTAAAAAATAATTTAATTAGTTGCTGTTTTTTGTTATTTTAGCTCCTAACGACGTTTATTACAAAGGCTGTACTTATTCAAATGTATATGGCTGCAAGTTGCCTTTATCTCCTTATATGTCTACAATCACAAAGAAGCAGGAGTGTCTTCAGTGTAGTAACAGGGATGGTTGTAATCCAGCCGGTCGTGTAAGCACTGATGTAATGACTGTACTTGCAACATCTATGATTGCTGTTGCATTACGTTGTGTATGTCATTAAGTGGTTCTCGTATTTAATATTTATTTTCAAAAGTTTAAAAAGTATCTTAAAAATAAAGAGAACATACATATACTTTAGAGATAAAAAAAACCGTTTTTCTCGTTGAAACCTTCTAGTTTGTTATTGCAATTTCGAATATACATACTTATTTTTGTGACTTGAAATTAAATATAATAAATAAATATTTACTATGGAAGCCTCAATTTTTTTTGTTATGGGCGGGCACCTTTATTAAAACGCTTTGCAAGTTAAAAAGTTATGGGTTCAGTTTATTAGACTTCAAACTTCGAGGTTTTTCTCTATATTAAATTTAACAAGATCACGTTATGTGTTCAATAACAAATGAAAGTTGTGTTAATTCAAAAAGGAATAGAAAACGAATTGTAATGGCAAACAATATTTATTGTATACAAATTAGGCAAAAGTAATCAGAATGTTTAAATATGACAATATTTGCATTACAATGAATAAGTTATTTATTGATAATCTAGCTCGATTATATTATGTATACTTAAGATTCCAATTGCCATTTTCTCAAAGTATCGTCAAACTGTCTGTAACTTCCCAATAAAAAATTGTGCTTCGAGCGAAGCAGGTTTGTAAGGGAGAAATGCAAGAGTTTCGCTTACCATTGCGCTTACGGAAGACATGAATTTTATATGGCGAGTTCCCACTTTGAAGCAATACATTTTTGACACATAAAGCGCATTATTCAGCGCATTTAAAAATTGTTGGATGTAATGATCAGCTTTCCACACTGAGTGTTTTGATAGTTATTTTTTAGTATTCTCCCTTACAAACCTGCTTCGTAGTAAGGGAATGCCGTAGCACTTGAAATTTTGTTTTTTTTTTTATAAAAATTGTTGAGAGTTCTTTCACTTACTTGACTGCATTTCTGTATGTCTTATTGCGTAGCGCATAATTGTGCGCTTATTTTTTAAATGTACCATAAGTGCTTCGCAAAATGATAAAATTTTTTATTGGGTTACAGCTGATTCAATTAATCTCTATCGCATATAAAAGGAAAATAAATAATTGGCAGATGAGAGCTAGTTAGCTTTGCGTCAGAATAGAAGCAAATGAGACATTAAAGGCTCAGTTAGCCGGGACTAACAGTAACGTTGCAAGTCAGCTGATTCATTTTGTTGTGTGTAAAGCAATTAGGACGATTATAGTTAGCAGTAAGATGTTACGATTCAATCTGTAAGAAATAGATTTGTCTTACTTTTTTACGGTAAGGTAACTGTTACTGTTACTCCCGGCTAACTGAGCCTTAAAGCGCTTATGACACTACATGGTTTATTCATTAATTGATATAGAATTGATAGAAAGAAACAGTAAATGCTAGAAAGAGCAAACTATAAAAAATGTAAACAAAGTTTTTTAGTTTTTTTTCTCTTGTTATGGTTTTGTTTCAGGGATGGCGTTGAGAATTTTTAAAATTGTTCCAACAACCTTTAAAAATTTTATTTTTTTACCCTAATTGTACTTAAAGATTTTTATAGTTGAAATTAATTTTATTAATGTTCTTAAAAAACACCACAAAAAGGTATTATAAATCTTAGTTTAAAAAGTATCAACAAAAAAGTACAATTGAAACAACTTAGCCATCCCTGTTTTGGTAATTTTATTAAATGTTGCCAACTTTTTGTTTATGAGAAACCTCAAAACAAAAAGCGATAAATCGCTGAATGAATTTCCCCATAAACCGCTGATTCAGCAACACTTTTAATATTTTAAGCTTGAAATGTCAATTTTAAGTTGAACAATTTTACATTGTTTTTGACATAACTTCATTCATTATCGATAACTTTAGTTAAATTTTTGACAGTTTGCCATTTATCTTAGTACAGCTGAACCCTTCGCCTTTGGTAAATTTTATATTACTTTATATTTGCACTGTTCACCAAAACTTGAACAATGCATTAAAAATGTAGTGTCATAAGGCCTTTAAGAAACCCAAATATCTTTAATGAGTAGTTTTTCGTTGGGGGAAAGATGATCGCGTGATGAGAAAACGGCCATAAATGCGTTTCCCAGATTTTTTGACAAACGTTATACTATCAAAGAATGCCTTCTTTTGATTTCATACTAAAACTGTTTAGAATATAAATCCGTCTGTGAATAGTCGCAACATATACGTATGGAGTTGGTCTGGACAGATTATTTAATTATTATTTTGTATCATGTAGAATACTAATTGGTTTTTGTAGTAAAACTAAAACACAATCCTGTAATAATGCATCAACATACGTACTATTCTAACACACGTTAATTCTTATTTACCCCACACTTTGAAAAGTCTCTGCTTAGTGGAACTAAAAAATTTTCTTTTAAAAGCGCTCTATAATTTTCCTCACAATTATTTTTCAACAGTTTTATAGGTGTTTAGGTAATTTATTTAACACTAATTAGCATATAAATACATAGAAATTCGTAAAGGAAAATTATGTGTAGGTTTCAATTATCCTGTTTTTATACATTTTCCTTTGCTCGTATACAAAATCAGCCGTCAGCTTTGATTTAATTTGTTACAATTTAAATTTATTTTTATTAATTTGTAGTTGTTATAAGTCGTTTCTGTAAGCATTTGTTAAGCCTTTCATCGGGCCCAAATGTATGGGTGTTACCAATTCAAGTTTTTTTTTCTCTTTTTTTGAATTTAATTTGTGGTTATAGAAAAAAATACTGCGGCAGTTTTAATACAAGAATGTAAGAGAACAATGTAAATTGGTTTAGATTTATGACGATTAATTTGTGCGTGTAAATATTTTGATTGTTAGTCAAAAGGATGTTTATTAGGTGAAACAGTTTTTAACACATCTGCAAACGTAGTATTTAAATGCGATGACTAATTGGTTAAGAAATCGTGATTTAAGTTGAAATTTAGAATTGGGAGTGTTAAGATAACAAATTGGCAGATATTAACGTTATACTATAAAGGAGTTTCACACTTAAAATATTGTAATGAAATTGTGGTGATAGCGGGTAATGTAATCTAAAGTAGGAAGGAGTAGTAAAGCAGTAATTTATCAAATTTAATGTACTTTCTGAATAATGAAATAGCGATAAAAGTGAATGCAATTCATCGTAAAACAATACTTTCTATGGTTAACAATACTGATATTTTTAGCAATACAAATGCAACTAAAACATGGTTCCCATTAAAAAGGTAATAGATAATTCAAAATTCCAGACAAGTATCTAAAAATATTTAAAATAAGTCAAAAAATTAAAAAAAAAATCCCAAGCTTGAAAAATATTTACCACCTCTAAATTCATAAACAACTAAACCTTTATCCCCGATTTCACAGTAGTTTTCTGACTACCCGGCGCTTAACATATGCTATTTCAAACGAAAACAACCGGTCAAGCCCGTCATTATGATACCCTACTCCACAGTATTTTAAAACACATTTACTAGACTTAACCCTATTCGGGACCCATGGAGAATCATGCTTATGTTGTCAACGGAGTCGGTTCAATTGATAAGTTTGACAGTTGTCGAGTTGGTTGAAGAAAAATCAAAAGATTTTGATTTTTTCATGTTGCCTACTACGGGCTAATAAATCCGAGCAAGTTAAACTCTCTTTTTGGTTTAAACTGTTTTTTTTAACCAACAAATCTAACAAACCCATAATCATATAAACCATCTTTAAACGCAAACTACCAATACAGACCATATCAGCTTCACAACATTTATCGTTGTGCTGCCACATGCTATTTTTTAAGCTACTAATAATACATGCGATACTGATTAACTGTTGTTGAGTTCAAACTACATATAAATTTAAGTTTAGTTCAACTAAAGCGTTTTAACGTTCACTGATTTTTTAGCCATAAGTCTTTCAATTCGATTGGAGTGTGTGTGCGCGAGTCTCTTTATCAGCTGTCAAAATTAATGTTTGAAAACTTTTGCAAAAAAAAAATGTTAAGTATTTAAAAAATTTTCTTTTATTTCATTAATGTTCTGTTTTCACAACACAAGAAATTTAACGAGTTTTTGAGTGTTTTCATGCAAATTTTACTACACGTCCAATCACTTGTGTTGTGAAAACAGTACATACATTTTTAAATTAATTTAAAATCTTTTAATTCAGTTTATGAAGTGTGTGGCCAAGCATCAATTCAGTTGAAAAACTCAGTTGACAATTGAATTGGAACGTGAATTGGCCGCATAACAAATATTTTATGTTGCAGCATTTGATTTTACCCAACTTAATAGATTTTTAAAATCTTAATGCCGCGGGCAGAGGGCTAAAAGTAGAATACATTATTTGCATTATTTTCCCCCTGTATCTGTGAATAAAATTCAGCGTTTCAGCAAATAGAAATAAGTAAATCAAATCAATTTTATCAAAACATTAAGTTTGCCTTAAAGATGTTCTCACTTCATATTTCAGTGAATTAATTGTCCATAGAATAAATTCTTTAATGAATACTACAACTGTTGTAAAGAAGGCTTTTAAATAAAAATTACATGCTAATAAAATCAGGTATCTTAAAATAAAAACTTCTATTCTAATAAAATAGAAAATAATCAAAATAATGAGAAAAAACGCCAATATATTTTAATTCATCACACGTCTGGCAGCTCTTAACAAACCTACAAGAATGTAGCATATTAGAAATAAAATTGCTCTATTTTGTTTGCGAGTATAATTTTCTACATGATTCTCAACAAAAGTCTTCTTAGGGAATAATTAAGAGCGTTCCCCTGCATAAAACCGGCTTAGTAAACGGCACGCGACTGTTCCAAAGACAACTAGATACAATTTTTAAATAAAGTCACGTTAAAATGTATTTAAAACACATAAAAAGTCAATTTCTGCAAAAGGGGAAATACTCGGTTCAACTTTAAAACTGTTTCCATTTTTGCAACGTAAACAAATTTCCCCTGTTAATGCCTGCACAGGTAAACATAAATATAATAAAATAAATAATTGAACTCTGAGCTGGATATTTAAGAAATAGAGAACAAAATCTGAGTGAATTGAGTTTTTTTAAGGTAAAATCTCAAAACTATAAAGATTTCCTGATCATAATACTCACTAACAGAGACTAAAGAGCAGAAAAGGTAATTATTGAGAGTTTTTCAAGGGATGCTTGCGAGAAGACAAACTCTTGGTCATAATATCCTGCTGAGAGTTTTATGTGGCAGAGAGATCTTTTGTTAATAAGTAGAGGTGTTTAAATTTAATCTCAGATTTTGTTACCTGTAAAGAGCCAAAAACAAGCAGGTAAAAATTGTGCGTATTGAATGAAATTTCTTTACTTTGAGGATGCCAGAGGAAATCATTTAAATACCTATCCGGCGCAGAGAAGGGCATCATTACATCTCAAGCATCCAAAGAGTAGACAACTAAAAATTAAAAAGAAAAACTAAATTTTAAAAAGTTAACATAAAACCAAAAATATATTTTAAACATGGCTTTGGGTTCAGAAAATATGGTTTATTATCAGCAGCCCACACAATATCAGTTGCAGCAACAACCACAAAGGGAAGTTTTAAGAACTCGTAACGTCAACCACCAAAGATCTATAGCACCTGCACCATACACAAAACCTTCGTTGGATGGAACTACCTTGGACTCTAACAATCCGGCTGTAGTGAAACGCAATGCTCGCGAACGCAGTCGTGTAAAGCAAGTCAACAATGGTTTCTCTACATTAAGACAACATATTCCTACGGCAATTGTTGCTGAAATAAGCAATGGACGACGAGGTATTGGCCCTGGCGCCGATAAGAAGCTTAGCAAAGTTGACACATTACGCATGGCAGCTGAATATATACGTCGTCTTAAGAAATTGATTGATGAAGTGGACAACAGCGATGCTTCCAGTGTATCTTCTTATGGAACAACATCCATGTCATTATATGCCTCCTCAACCAGTAGCTCACCACCACCTTCTCTATACATCAACAACAGCACCAGCAACAACTACTACTATCAACAGCCTCAAGCTCAACAAACCTCATTACAATACTGTCCACCTTTAAGTTATGCCGGCAGCTTTCAGCAGCACAATTTAATTTCTCCAGCCAATTCCTCTGCATCCAACGAATCCCATCATTTCCATCATTCACCAAATCATTATCAATCATCAGCCCTATCGACATTTGCATTGAATACACCAAACACAACACCCATTAAGATGGAACCAAAGTCATCATCATTCAGTTTTGATGATTATCATCAAAACAATACCAGTTCTGCTTCGTCTACAGATGATGAAGAACTTTTGGACTACATATCCTTGTGGCAAGAGCAATAACTGCTGCAGCCTCAAGCAACGATTTTGATAATCTAATCTGTTACGAAAATACCATTGATTGGAAAAGTGAAAAGAGTGGAAAGAGAGTGAGAGAGAGAGAGCGAGCGGGATGTTTATTCTACCTCATGAATAATTATTGTTTAAAGAAAATGTACAAATTAGTTTTAAGTTCTTAATTGCTGTGCCTGTTAAATTTTATATATTTATTTTTAAGTTACAAATATTTTTTTTTCTTAATTTTAAATGGAAGACAATGATTTTAAATATTTTTATTTTAAGACCTTTTTAATATTTATAAATTGGAGGACACTAAACTTAAAAGACAATAATAATTTAAAACAAATATATGAAAAAATTATTTATTAAAAAAAAAAAAATTTATGGAGTTTTCATTTTCAAATGCTTGATTTAGGTTTCAGATTTACAAATCATAACTATGGGCCTTGATTATAGCCTTTGGCCAGTTATGATGAAACTAAATATTTTTTTTACTCTGTGGCAAAGATCCAATTTGGAAATAACAGATTTAAAATTATTGTAAATTGAAAAAAAATTAAGAGTTTCAATCAAAGTAAGTAAGGATATATAGACGGGCCAGTCCGACCAGTAGATTCTGTACACCCCTTGCGTGTCAATACAGAGTTATTTTAAATGAGGGCCTAATTGTGACCTCAAAACTATAAGTGAGGTATAATTTTGAAAAGGATTAATAAGTCACTGGACTAGTTCCATTATATCTTCTTAAATGCATTATGGACCTTTCCCAAAAAATAAATAAAATTTTTATTGTAGAATTTTGCATTTTATGAGATTTGTTTTAAAGCTATTTTGGGAAGGTTGTCCTATGAAACTCATTGTACTCTTGAACGCACCACTACAAATTTTTTTCTTGAAATAAATACTTCTATAAGATACTAGATTTAACAACATTTTCATGATATTTGTGTCGGTAAATGTTATTACCAGAAGTTGTTTTAGAGCTATTCTTAAATATTAACACATTTTAACAAACTCTGGTTACATAAAATTACACGTTTGTTTTAGGTTAAAATTTAATTAATGCTTTAATATAATTATACATGACATGTATGTATATTTATGTTCATATGACATGTATATTTACATATGACTATAGATGCCCACAGAAAACAAATTGGTTGGAAAACAGTTATTAAAATAAAAATTAAAACTAATGTTGAAAGTGAGTATTTTTTTATATTTATTAAAATATTGGAAGAATTAGAGTGGATCGAAAATAAATAAATAGAACTATGAATTGGAATTTCACATTGCCATTAAACAAATTGATTGCAAATGATTGTTATAACACTTGATTTTTTCGTTAGGGCAATCAAATATCTTCCATGAATATCAAACTTGAGCTGCAAATGCTTGCAAATCTTTGAACAAAGCTTATTTTTCTAGGTAACTTAAGTGTTCCAAATTCAGAATAAAATAACGAAGCTGACAAATGGGCCGCTTTTTATGACCATTTTATATCATCTATTGCTAAAGGCAAGTATTCCGAACATTTTAAAAGACATTTAGGGTGGGTTTTCAACATGGAGATCAGAGATTTAGTCATCTTTAATCTTTGTTTTTAGTTTTTAGGATGAGGATTAATTACATTTGTGTGCCCGTTTAAGCGGCCAATGTTGGTGGTTTAAACTTAATGATCAAATGTCAACATAACTATACACATGTATAACAAAAGCAGCTGTTAAATTTTTTTTTTAGAAAACAGAAAAATTGATTATTCTAGTAAAGATGAAGACATTAGTGGTTCTGAAACATAGAAAACCTAAATAAAATAATTATAAGAATTTAAAGGGCGACGAAAATCGCCCTAGTGGACTGATACAAATTTTTAATTTTTAAATATTTTGTTGCCTTTATTTGTTATTCAGTATGGCAATGCTGCGACGTTTAAACTACCTTTTAAAAACGGCAAACACAATTAGTACTCGATTATATTTATTCTCAATCTTAGAAGAACAGTCACGAGTATTTTGTTTAAATCTCAGTATTAGATTGCTTAAAAGTCGTCGAAAGCTGCCAACAGGAAGACCAACAACATTCTCAGAGCGAATATAAAGAAATTGAGATTCATGTTTTTTAAATTCATGTTTTTTTTTGATTTAAGAATGATAATACCAAGCTTTGCAATTAAAATTTGTGTAAAGCAAGGGTTTCTTTTATGTGGGAATAAAAAAGTAATGGTTTTAATCAGGGCTGTGAGTCGGAGTCGGAGTGGAAGAGTCGGAGTTGATGTTTTTGTGCCGGAGTCGGAGTCGTAGTACCCACAAAAACTCGCGACTCCGACTCCAAAGTTTTTCGGCATAAAAAATTTAAAAAAAATTTCCAAAATAAAAAATTATCTTCTTAAATCACATTTAAAATTTAAATAAATGGTTTATGAATACTGCTCTTATGTGCTGTTTCCAAATGACAGGCGATGGACTGAGTGCTTTTCATATAAATTTTGCTACATAATCAATCGCCTGTCATTTGGAAACAGCACATTAATGTTTGCGTACGGTAATTGCTTCTCAAAAACTCTAATTTTTAGAAGGCCGTACGGTAATGAAAAAATAAAAGTTAACATCACTGAGTCTCATATAACTTTAGAATTAAGATTATAGTAGAAGTCGGAGGATGAGTCGGAGTAGGAGTCGGAGTCGCACTTAATAAATTTCAGCATTTGGAGTCGGAGTCGGAGTTAGTACTTTTTTCGGACGACTCCACAGCCCTGGTTTTAATAGAAGCGTTTTAAAATGTTCGCACGTGAGATCTTGGCAATACATACAAGTTAATCGAATACACTCTGTTTTCTTTGGCACGCTAGAACAAAACCAGACATAGAAAAAACAACTATCAGTTCTTTTAGAGACGCCTATTAGCTATCCAGAAATCCAATATTTTTTAAACGCTTACATTTACGCCTTTTGTTTCAAATATGGTCACCTCCAGCAAAGCTATTTATAGCGAAAGTATTAAAACGTATTATGATTAAATTAACCATATTATTGTTACTGGCAACCATATTATGGTTAAATAAATACTCGCTTAAAATGCCGCAACCATACCACAATTGTAGAGAGGGTATTATGCGTTTGAACTGATGTATGCAACACACAAAACTATTTTTCAAGACCAACCTTTAAGTATACCGATTGACGCAGAATCACTTTCTAAGACGATGAAAAGATGTATGTCCGTCCAGCTGACTGGCTAGTTGTCTGTCCATGTAAACCTTTAGCGCAAAATACAGTTCGCAATCTTAAAGATAGTTCCACGAATAATTCATACGGACGAGCATATCAAATTAAAAATAGTGAGAATCGGTCCATAATTTCATGCAAACTCCTTTCCAGAAAATAGTACTTGTATCCATTAACCATTTTGTTATGTTGGTATGTAGATTAAATTTGGTAAAATGTTTTTATTTAAATGTCACAATTTCCTTGTATTTATATGCCAATATTTGCCAATACAAACATGACTTGATTGATAACTTTTAGAACAGCATGTCGTGGCAGATTTTGTGCTAGTGGGTCCACAATTGATCATAGGTCCCATTTTAACTTTTTACCTAAAATCGCTTTTAAATCAAAAAATATTATTCCATAATTTTTTTTTTTTTTGCCAAGTTAGTGAATGCCCTTTTATGTATGAAAATATGTATGTATATAATGTGGTGTAGGGTATCAAATAGCCGGGCTTGACCGACTTAGCTTTCTTATTTGTTTTACTTCTATTGTTGGTGATATAATTTCTGTTTCCTAATTTAGGTTGGCGTGAACGAAAATCGTGACCAGAAATCTAAATGTACGAAGTTTGTCTTCTAACAATGTTCCTAAAGCGGCAGGTTACGGCACAGGCCATGTCTTTGTTAAAGGCTAGTTATCACTGTCACACAAGCCTTACGTGTTCCATAATACTTTGTGAGATAATCGAATGTAAGAGTACAGTTTGTAGTCACACTATCACACATGAATATGCTTTTCTTAAAATGCAACTCTGACCAAATGAAAAGTATTATTTTTTGAAAAATTTCAAAAAACGATAAAGTTGTGTAGGATGTAAAATTGTTTTTCGTAATATTTGTAATTTTCATGACACTGCATTCACACTATCACACTTTCTCATAGTACTTGAGTTTTTGACATGTATTAATACAAAGTTATGTTAAGAAGTTAAAATATTGGTTGCCATTATAACAAAAAGTTTTAAATTTCCTAATGGGTGCTACAGGGCTCAGAATTGCCTTCTACTTCTTTTGATAATTTGCCTTTAACACCTTATTCTGTATCTTAAAAGCGAATGCACATTTTTTAACTTCCAGTGGTTTAATTTGTTAAGCAAACTTAACAACAATTCAATGTTCATAAAACTAAAATCTTTAAATATTAATGTCATGTTTTCTAGGGACCTTAAAAATTCTTTTTTCACAATTTCTTTTAACTTTCTCCAAAAATTTTGTATTAAATGTAAAATGTTTTAATATTTGGGCTATTCACAAGGTAGTCATAAAGTTGTAAAGTCAGATGTCTTAAAATATTAAAAAGAAATATATATGACTGCTGTGGGCAAGCGCTTGTAATTTATATTTCTAATGTACAGTTACGACAAAATAATAAACACAGCATTAAAATTTTTATTTTGTTTCAAACACAACAATATTTTTTTTAAACAATTGTAAATTTTATTTAGGACATTATGACGATTTGACTTGATAGCACACCTTGTGAATAGCCCAATTATTGTTCAATTAACTTACAATAAGTTTTAAACAAATTTTAATTGACAATAAGCTGGCAATAAAAACTATTTGAATCAAATAATACAATTAGGCTTTATCGACTTTAAAGTATTTTATGATCAAATATATTATTAATATAGAAACGAATTGCTAACAAGGCCTCTGTAGCGGCAATTCTATTTAAAACTTATTCCATTTTCCCACAATATTTTATCCCAAAATATAAACTAAATAATTAATGTGGGTGAAAATTTGTCACATTAATTTTAGAGTTAATGTTCTCAACTGCTAAATATAAATGAAACGGAAAGATTTGACATTTTGCTGTTCTTTTTGTCTTCCCTTTTTACTGCAGTATTTCCATTATTGTATTGAGGAAACTGGGGGAGATGTCTCTTAATATTTGCATAATATTTGATTAAAATCACAGTTTGTTTTTTATACTAAGAGATGTATACTTTTTGAGAACATAATATTTCAGGCCATTTATATTACAGGCCTTAGGTATTGTGCTATAAAACTCTTTGTCCTTATTGTACGAGGAAAAATTTAAGTAAAGGTATGCCAAAAAAGCCATTTCCGACTTTGCTTAAGTATTTCATTTAGATTTTTTTAATATTTGCTCAAGATTATTGTGAGTACCTGCATTTATGTTCAAAGCTTGCGGTGCCTTCAACATCGGGTGAAAACAATGCATCTATTTACAATTTTAATATGTTCCCTACTAGGAACTGGAGTAGATAGCTCCACTGTATGGCAGCTTCTGTTAAATGACAACTGCTCACATAAACATCGGTTAGCAAGATAAGCTTAACTTTATTTAAGGGGCATCAGTTAGCCGCTAACCCGCATTTTTTAAGATTTCACTAGCGGTGATTTAGATTAAGGGCACAGACAAATTTCTCGGCATTTTTTTTTTTCAATTAAACTATTAATACAAAATTGAAACAGTTTTAATTAAAAAATTTAATCAAGTGAATTAAACTTTAACCTTATGCAACAACATTACTACAGAAAATGTTGTTAATATCAGAAAATGGAGATTTTTGTGCTCAATAGCGTTAATAAGTACTGTAATTGCATTAGCATGCAACACTTTTTTAACGACAACAACAATGCAAAATTATAATAATTTATCATCTTAATATTTCATTGTCAATATTTTTAATAAATTGAAAAAAGTATAAATATTTAATGATATCATTAATTTGATTAATTTTTAATTAATATCACAAAGTTTTTAATTGAAATCAATTTTTCCCCTGTGGAACGCAATAGGTAACAGATATTACTCAGTTTTTGAAGAGATCAACCAATTTAATGACTCAATCGGCAGTATCTTTATTTATAATCTTCACCGTCAAAATATTAACGAGAATAATACTGACTTAATACAAAAAATATATTTATGATGACTAGGGACCGGATTTTTATGCAGTAAAAATCGAGTTTTATGCGCATAAAACATACACTTAAAATTGAAAAATATGCGCTTTAAATTGCAAAAATATGCACTTTAAATTTTTCCTAACACATTTTTTAATCATAAACAAATCATTAAAATAACATAAGACCCCTAAAAATTCAGTCTCGTTAACGAAAATAAGGTACACCAAAAAAGCAGAAATAAAAATATAGTAAAACACAAAATATAAAGTAAAACAATAATGTAAATTAAGTCACTTGTTAGATAGATATGCGAACCTTCATATAAAATTTTCATATACATATGTACATACATTCATTTTCCACTACGCTGTTTTCGTAAAAATTTAAATTAAATATGCCAGCAGTTTTTGTTATTGCTTTGTTTCCTTCTTATTTCAAAAAACTTATCAAATTTTATACGAATTTGTTTACTTAAGTTTCCTTTAACTGCATACATTCTATTTATGACATTATCAATTAATTAAATTTGCATTCTCAATGGATTTGATTTCTCTAATTTTACAATAGTCTCAGAGATAAATCCGTAATTTGAAGATTTAAAAATTATCCGAAATTTTATTATTTATTTATTTAGGAAAAATTAATAATTATAATTAAATTATAATAATTAATAGAGCAAGGAGTACTAGCAACTGAGGCTCTCGACTCTATGTAAATTTGTTATTTATTTTTTTTTTGGTACTGCATTACCGTCGTTCCATCACATCCTTGAATTGTTCAAAATTTTCAGCATAATACACGACTGATTTAAACCACATTGTTGTTATAGGATACTTCTCCTAATATGCGACAAAACGCGATGTGCTTTGCAAAATATTTTTTCCCAAAATTGCACCAAAAATATGCAATGTCAGCAATATATGCAAAAATATGCATTTAAAGCATAATATGCAAAAATATGCACTAACAAATCGATGCCATTTTATTTAGAATTTCTTGATTCGAAAAGATATTAAGTTAATGTTGATCTCAGACTGACGACAACAAATATGCATTTGCATAAAAATCCGGTCCTTGATGATGACTATTCGTTGGTGTGGTTTCAGAAAGAACTCTGAACAGCCGATGTTTTTAGAAGACTTTTAGCCCTAGATAAGCTCGAGGTATTGGCAAGACGCTATTCCCGGAGGGTGGAAGCAAAGAAACAGGCTATTTTCAAGACGCTGATATGGAACCTCCGGGGCCAAAGGTTTTAAATATAAAGAGAACACCAAAAATTATCGTTATGAAGGCAAAAATCGAGCTGGGAAATCTTTGAATTGAGTTCAAGAGAAAGTTGTACGGGAGCCCCTTTAACTCCCTTGCCTTTAAACGATTTACCTATTATCCTCAATTTGTACTCGAAATCTTGTCTACAGGAAGCCAAATATCAGACGTATTTTTTAAAACTTAATAAGCTAAAAGTAAGCGTTAAAATATGTATGCTGCCAGAACGGATGCTCATGTTTTGCCAACAGACATATCGACCTGAAATCAACATGAGTTGTTAATATAAAAAGCAACAATAATAAAATCTTACTCTACTAAGTAATAACATTTGTTAAGAGCTTGATCAATCAGAACAACAAAAATGAAAAGAAATCTGTACAATTCGGCGTCTGTGAATGATTTTACAACAGTTTTTCGAAGTTTCAAAATGTCCCCAATAATGCTGCCGTAAAATGACAATTTCTGTTGCCTTTTTTTTAAATGTTGTAAAGGGTCAAGAGTAAAGGCAGAGAAAGATAGTTGATAAAAAAAAAATAAAATAAATGACAAAATACAATGAATTTACTTAAACATTTTCAGGTGATCAATACATTACCACTTGAATAAAAAAGATCTTCATCAGACTTATTTGTAGCTGTTGTTCATGTTATAATCATGTTTATTTTTTTTTTTATTTGTAGTTTTTGTTTTATTTCTGAATCGAACCAATATCTTTATATCGATTTCAAAGCTTCCGTCGTTAAATAAAAGTTAACAAACAAATGATCAATTTTTTTTATTTTGCTGTTTAAATCATGAACTTATTTTGCATACGATCAGGAGGTTAAAACAAAAACAAACTACATCCTACTAAAACCATTTCCATTGATGTTGACGATATTGTTTAGTGGTGGTGGCGGTTATTATGGCGTGTTGTTGTTGCACCAGCAGCAAATAAATATATTAAATTGGTCCACAATACTCTTGTAAACGATTTATGCTTTTGTTCATGTTTGTTTCTTAATCTGCATACGTTGCCATCGACCAACAACAATAACAACCTGGACACAGAGAACGAACGGCACATGCAACACAATGTGAAAACATAATAAAGCAACCAGCCAACAAATGTACAATAGTGATTTGTTTACATGCCTTGTACTTACTTAAGTTTAAGTAACTTTATATTAATTTGTATTAAACCATAAAAGGCAATAGAGGACATTCTTAGCTTTTCTTAGAAAGGTGACTGCATTGAGTTTTATTCGGCTGCATCTCTTGTATTCATTAATGTCAAAATGTAAACGAGAGTTTTAAGCTAAATGACACTGGTTAACACTGGCTAAGCTAAATATATATTTGGATGATAACCCCAGGTCTACACCAAAAATAAATATCTCTGCAATTTGGCAAAAACGTCGTCGGCACAATAACAGAGTAATATTTCTTATTACTCAGCTTTTGTTAAGGGCATGGGAAAACGTATTAATGTTAACTCATAATTTTAAAAAAAATCAAGGAAGAGGTGCTGTGTTAAAACCGACGCCATCTTGCTTAAATTGTTTTTATTTATAAAAATTCTTTCTTCTTTGACTTAATTATTTATAAAAATGTATAAAAATTTTTTTTAAGCCTGAGGTCTTTTTTAATATAAAAATATTAATTTTATTAGATTTACTTTTTTTTTTGTTAAATTAAAATTGATATTTTTATACAAAAAACAACTCAAGCTTAAACAAATTAATATAAATTTAAATAATTAAGATCGAATAAGAAAAAAATTATATTAAACAATTGACTTTTGTTCGACCTTTACGAAATTTATTATTATTATTATTTAATTAAGCTTGAGGATTCAAGAAAAAAACCATGAAGAAGGTACACAACGGAGTGCCGAAATATTGGTTCAATAAATGATATATTTTTTACAAAAAAAGAGACCTCATGCTTAATTAAATAATAATATTAATTATATTTAAAAAATAATTTTTGCTATTTTATTAAAGTGTTTATTTAATTCTTTTACCACAATTATAATTTGCAACCCATTCACAAACTTAATTTCTTTCCCACGCAATTTCCTTCTTTTTTGCTCCTTTATTTCAATTGACAACCAAATATGACGTTTTATGTTAACAATAATTGTCGACGAAAATGAATTAATAATTATTGCAACATAAATTGCTAGCAATAAATATGTACAGACAAATGTTGTCTACATTAAAGACAACATAATTTTGACATTTACTGCAATATATGTCGCAATTTTTAGTTGAACAATAAATGCAAGCAGTGTTGCCTACTTTTATTTTTGTTAGACCCCTTTGAGACTCGGCAAGTTAGTTGCGCAAGTTACTTGCCGAGTACAACAAAGTCTGTACTAAATTTTTGTTCATTACCCTGACCTTACCGCTGACGTCAACAAACCAAGAGACTTGCGCAAGTTACTTGCCCAGTGTGGAAGGGGTCTAATAAAATCTTGTTAAGATACTGATTTTCCAGAGAATACTCGTTTTAAGCTAAGCGAACACGGGCGTACAGCTAAAACATTGAAGCAAATTGGTTTAAAATGCAGTTAAAGTGAGGCTCATGGTTTGTAAGATTCCAAGCAAATCTTGAGTTACCAAATATTTCTTTTAAAAATGCGTAACTAATCTGTCGTTAAGATTCTATTGTTTATGCAGCAAATATTTGAGAAATAGGTTTTACCAAGCTTATAATGGGCTCACATGAGTCAAACATATTATTCTCGGGTAAATTTAATCGCGCTAAGAACGGAAATTGTATAAATACCCAGAAAGTCTTTTAATTTTATATATCAAAAGCGCCCAAAATTGAGAGTACTATTTTATTATAAAATAATTTCTCAAAATAAAACCTCTAGAATGTGATATCTAAAAATGCGTTAAGTATTACAGTACTTTTCGCTTATAGTCACATCCTTTAGTTGCAGACAAAACGTGGACTATATCGCTAATGTGACTGTAAGGCTAATTCACATATATTCATATAAACTACACCGGTATCATCAGTCTTATGGTTTTTCAACAGATTTGCATAGAGTACAAAAAATAGTTAAATAATAGTAAAATAATAACGAATTGTTTACGTGTAAAGAGTTGATTACAAAAATTAAATGATTTAATTCTTTTTTTCTTTGGATGGATTGTGGTTTCGAAAACTAAAAAGAACTTAGTACATATGTATTGCTAATGTGACTACACAGAAAAAAATAGTTTTTATATTTAAATACGAAAATCGCATATTTGATTAAAACATTTTTGAATTTTCTGCGATGACGATTTTAGCGGTGTTGATAAAAAAAGTTTGCAGGTATAGTTATTGTATTTTCAGTCAACAACCAAGTATAGTGGGTCAATAAAAAAAAGTTTTTGCCTAAAATTATTTTTTTCAACAAAATGTTTACATGATTTGTTAAAATAAATTGTTGCAAATATTGAATAAATCAAACACAATGTTTATCGAATTTTTTATTTTTTAATTATGATCTGCTTAATTCCCAAATTTAATTCTTTGATAAACACACTAAAATTAATTGTGGGGGATAAGCTAGTTCCTATCCGCATTTCGCTGGTTGCTTAGGCCAGATCATCAGGAAGCATTTCTTGAAAGACTTTGGAAAAACTAAAGATGTTATACAAACAAAACTGTAAAGCGAATGAGAATTACAACAATCAAGTCTTATTTGCATCGATATCAAAGCTATTAAAAATGGACCAGGGCTGTAAAAATACTGTCTTTATTTTGATTCAAATATATTTTTTTTATTGAATATGAAGAAATATTTAATTATTTCATTATTCAAAATGTTTTATTGAGTGCTATTTTGCAAAATGTCATTTTGATAAATTTTTTCATTGAACTAATAAAAAGTTTGTTTACCTAAAACTATATTTTTATCAAACTGCGTTGTTAAAAATTTTCTTGAAATATTTTTTTCTGTGTGTATCGCAATTAATTTGCTTTACTCTGCCTTTGATTACTGTTGATGGGTGGGATATATGACAAATAAGCTTATATCGCTAAATGGACTATACCGTTAATACTTTATATTAAATTAACTTATAACAGCAAAAAAAAACAGATGGAATGGACTATATCGCTAATGTGGGTATAAGCGGTTAGTACTGTAATTCGAAAAAAATAATTTTACAAATTCGAAAAAAGTCCTTTCTCTTTGATTTTTACTGCGCACGCAACTTAAGTTTACTAAACATATTGGGGTTTCTTCTAAAATACTTCAGGTTAGAGGGTTAAAAATTTTCATTGTTGCGGTTACACTTGTATTTGTTGTTTATTTCTTATCGTGTATCCAACATTTGGCCGACTTGTTATAGTTTTATATATTTTTTTTCTTAAATTTCTTGCATTTGTTACGAATCATGTTGTTTAACAGAAAGTTATTGGTATTCGATTGATTAAGTGCTGTGAAAATTTTGTTACAACATGTTACCGCAACAGCAAACACAAACAAAATTGTTTACATTTGTTGATACAAAAACACATTTCATACATACATTTTCCGTTATTTATTTATGTATGTATGTTTGGATGTTTTTTTTTGCAGTTTAAAAAGATAAATTTATTTTGTTTAATTTTTTGAATAATTGTTTTAACTGTTCAGCAAAATTTTCGTTGGTGCTTAAGAGCTGCCATACGGCGACCCAATAAATTACGATCATTGTTTAAGCATGTAATCAAGTTAGAGAAGCTCGAAATAAACAAGCGGAATTGTAATTAATTGGCATTATTTGAAGAAGCCTTGGCTAAAATTAAAGGACTCCTTTAATAGGTGATTTATATCAATGTTTTAAATTTACAAGATAATAAAAGTTCTTTAACGGTTTTTATGTTCAAAAATATATTTGTTAAATGTAAAGTCGTAGTGTTGAATCGTAGACAACATAACAAGGGTGCCCTTGTACATACATATATATTTTCCGTAGTTCCCGTAAGGAGTACCCAATTATAATTTTTTGCTTTACAGCAAAAATATTTGATTGTTAATCCGTTAAAAAAAATACATATAAACAAATTAATTAAATATATTTAAATTTAATACAATTGCACTGCGGAACAGTAAGTTTGCGGTCGGATTGCAAATTCTCACTAATTTGAGGTCGCTGATTTCAAATCTAATCTCTATTTTTCTCTATCAGCTCTAGTTTTCGAGATACCGTTATGTCTAAAATTAAGGCACTTTCACTACTATTGGAATAACTTGAAAACGGTTGACCATGTTCAGTTAAAAAAAAAACTCCGAAACTTGGCAACAATATTATCTTTAAGCCGTGCTTACATTGTTTTTAAATATGTCTGTCAGAGATCTCGTTGAGTTTTTGAAGAAAAAATAGGAACACATTGAAAAAAAAACAATTTTTTTGTTCTTTAAAAATTCATTAAAAATAAAAACGCGACAAAAATCAAATGAGGTTTGTTTCATTGTAATCGGTGCACAACTTTTGATTTTATTCACAATATATTGAGAAAACTGAATATCGATTTCCATACAAAAAAAAAACCTTCTTGACACACACATACAATTTAAAATTTTATTTTTGTATGAAAATCGATATTCAGTTTTCTCAGTAAATTGTGAATAAAATCAAATTTCAGACCGCACAAAAAAAGTCCAAATTTGTTCCCTTATTAAAAAACATTGATGCCAAAACCTACAAATTAATATACAAACACAGCAAGCGAACATAACCAAAAAATATCACGCAGACACATAAGCAGCGTACCCGTGTACCCGATTATAATTTTAAGCTTCAGAAAAATAATATTTAATTTGGAATCCCTTAATTTTAAATATATAACAATGAATTAAGCAATTTAATATATATTATTTTAATAAAATCTTTGAACAACCTTTTATTTGCTCCTTTTTTTAATAAAAAAAAAAAAATTGGTAGTCGGGTACCCCGGTTATCCGCCCGCGTTGGTATCATGCAACGTTTAAAAAACTGCAGTCAAAGTAATATAAAGACTGCCATTTCTTCAACTTCTTCATTTGTCATTGGCCAGAAAAAAACTGTTTCTTTTACTTCTGATTCATTAAATGTAAACAGTCGCTGTTGAACCAACTCGACAGTTTTTACTGCAGTTTTTTAAACCCTGGTATCATGTTTGGATGCTTATTTCTATGGAACAACTAAACCGAATTTCATAAATAGTCAAGGTAACGACACAAAAATACTTTAGTACTTTCACAGGAACGATTTTTGCGAGCACGTTATTTCACATAATTACTGAGCGGCAGTTGACTGCGAAAGCTTGGTTTCTTGATAAAAAGAAGTCTGCTACACACAAATATGCAAGTACAATGGCGTTTTTTTTTCTACAAAAAATGTCACATTTTATTTAAAAAAATGCAATTTGGTGCTCGTTTCTTAAAAATGCTTTGCTCTCTAAAACGGCAGCGTGTTTTATTCTAAAAAAAATCACCCTTAAATGTCATAAGGCATTGCACTTTACGCCCCGTATAAAAAGAGAGTGTTGATAATGCCCTGTAAAGAGATGGCTTCTGTTTATATATGGGGTTACCAGACGAAGTTGGGAAAAAATCTAAGAGGCAGTAAAAATTGTAAGTTTTAATAGTTATTTTTTCTATTATTTTATAGTAAAAACAAAAGAAAGCATTATATTGTTAATGGTAGGTTGTCAGTGGTATAAAATTTAAATGAATTCGGTGTTATAAAATTATTTATGAAAAAAAAACGTCAAATCAAGAAATCGTAAAAACTTGGTGTAAATCAATCGGCAATCTGGCAAAGGTATTTTCTTGTTTACATATTTTATGAAAAATAAACTAAAGAAATTGGAATTTCGTCATTAATTTTGTAAATTTATTTATTTATTTAATATCAATCTATTAACTTATTAAGGTTTATGTATATTTTTTTTATATTATGACGAACACACTTTTTGATTTATGTACATATTTTTTTTTATATATTGAAGAACAAACTTTTTGTCAGCTGTTAAGTGTTTTTAAGTGAAATGTTTGCCATATACGAATATGGATCGTTTAACAACCGAAGAACGCGTAAAAATAGTTTAAAGTTAAAACTTAATATAATAAAATTTTGCTAATAATAATTTTATGTATTGTATGCACTCCAAAACTTCAAAATATAAAAAAAAATTTTAGTTAAATGTAAAGCAAATTCATCAATAATTTTTCATTGTCACATTGATGATGTATTGTGGTCAGATATTATGTACACACATGTTAAACAAATCATCTTTTCTTTCCTGGCCATGTATTACATCAAATTCACATCACATCTCTGATCAGACATGTTTGTTGGGGTGCGATCTGATTGATCCTCAACGAATACGTTTTTTTGTTTGTTGTTTGCCACAGTTTGTCAACATTTCGTACATACAAATGAAGTTTATTTTGATGATGTTTAAATAAATTTTTCATACATATATATAAAGAAAAAAAAAATAAAGCGAACATGTTAACGAAAAGCAAACGATCTTGTAATCAGAACATCCTTAATAAATCATAAATGGTACTTGGATTTAATACGAGAACTTTGTTGTTTTGGTATTCCTTTTTTTTGAAAAAATAAACAATATTTTTAAATATATTAAAAAAAAGATTCAATGAAAAGTATATTCCTATACAAAAATGGTCAACGAAAGTTATAAACAGGTAGGTCGGTTTAGCTAATGCTCTATAGAAGGAGATTTAATATAAAAAACAAATTATTAAGTTTTTACCTTTTTAATATATCGACGTCTAACCATATTATGATTCCAACATTTGTTGAACATTTATGTGAGTAAACATAATATTCAAAAAGGAGTGCCTTTTGGATCCCCAATTCAATTTTAATTCCAATACCTGTAATTGATTTAAGAATGTCCATATAATAGGAAATAGGGCTTCTAATAAAAAGAACTGCCCCAGTAGGCTAGCTGGTAGTGAGCTAGTCTATCACTGTGGGTGTTTCGAGTTCGATTCCCGCCAGAGACTCTGGTGTCCTGCAGACAAGCGTAGAGCTTCGCGGAATCAGCTTAGGAAGAAAACAATTTTAGTAAAAGTGATTTTCCTGAAAGGTTCTTAAGTGGGAAATTTTCAATTGATATTGAATGTTCTTCTTCTTAAGTCAAACTTTTATTTTAGGACACTCTCTTTGATAAACAATTTAAAAATATTGTTGCCGTAACGTGACAAAAAGTAGACTTTCCTTTGGAAATACCTTTTTTTAAGATTCTTTGAGGCTTACAACACTGAGATTATTGGTACTTACAGGAGCAGGACTATGAAAGTTAGCGTCACAAAAATCCGTAAAAAAGTATTATACCCTAAAGTCCTGATAGTGTAGGGCAAACAAAAATGTCCGTCTTTCTGCTTCAACATGTATTAATGTCCGCCTGCCTGTTAGTGAGCACTTTGATTTCAGTGTTTTTGTTTGTATTTTATTTTTCATAAATATACTTGTTGTGTGTCTGTCTGTCTATCCATTTATCGATCCATCCGTCCATCCATAATTCTGCATATATTTTTTGTCTTAGTTTTAGTATTGCTTTCATTTCTTCGTTGTCCAACTCACACGCTCTCCCTCTCTTTTTTATGTGTGAAAGCATTGGATGAAGATGAAGAAGAACATGACAAACGTATTATTAAATTCACACAAAAAGCGTCTGTTTTTGCACCGTTTGCTGTCGCATTGAATGTCGCCTGTTTCGTAACCCAGCCAAGAAATAAATGGACAGCGTAAAGCGTACAATCGTTTAATGCATGAAATGTTGGTTGTTTAATACTTTTTTTGGTTTTACCAAAAACTATATGATCTGTCCATCCGTTGTTTTTTCTTTTTACTTGTCATTGCATGTTTCTCTTGAAAAAGCCACAGAACTTTTAAGTTGTTTTAGAAAAGTGGGTATTACTTACAGAATATGGGGTATGTTAAGTTGGTTATTTAATTTGTTTGTAAATGGTGAATCTCAATCCCAAAAGTCATAAATCACATTAGAAAGCTATATTACCGAAAGGTCTAAAATTTTGAACTGTGCACCAGTTTTAATAACTTCTTCAACAAAAAAGTTGTTTTATACTTGAGTCATAAATTAGTGGTGGGTTATTCCATCTGATATTTTTCCCTAAGCTCCCATTTTTAATATAATTTTTTGTTTAAGAGGACAAGTAAGTTCTAAAATTTTTATAGGCGAAGCGTGTATAAAGGTGGGCGGGTATATATCGTTACCTAAAACTCAAAAAGCTATTACTAACCAAGAATTAAAAATAGAATTTTGCTTGCAAAATTTAATGGAACGAGAGTTTCCTCAAACAACATAAGAAAAAGGTATAACGAAAATCTAGTCTATGAGATGTAGAGTTCCATTAACTCAGCGAAAAAATATGTTTCAATATGGTTGCCACCAACAAACACAATTTTTTAAAGAAAAATTGTAAACATAGTATGTTTAATTTAACCATATTATTGTCACCGGTAACCATTTCATGGTTTAATTAGTCATCAACCAAGAAGCCACAACCATATTATGGTTGCCTCAAAACATGTTGGTTATGGTTAATAAAAATTATAAACATCCTTAACACTTATAAAAGCATGGTTGGTTTTCAACCATAGAATGTTGCGCTTGGAAAAGAGGAAATACTATTGTTAATTTAAAAACAAATTATTGTCATGGTGGAAGACTAGTTTAACCCTAATATGGTAGTCGGTGACAATAACACGGTACAATTAAAAATAATGGCGCATGATCATACACACAGAAAAAAATCAATGTAAGATCGTCGTAAACAAGGTTTATTTTACCGTTTTCGGTAGTGATTTTACTTCATTTTTACTTCATGTTAATTTAACACGATTTTACACTAACTTGTGAATAACATTCTTTTTTCTTTTAAAATAACTATAATTCATGTTAATTTAACATTACAGTAAAGTTAGAGCAAAATGTCATTTATATTGAAATTATATTGAAATTTCAAGGTGAAACAACGTGAATTTCATGTAGAATCAAATTGGTTTGAGTGTGATTTAACAGTGTGAAGGAGATTCAGAGACAACATATGCATTTATTTAAGAATAATTCAAAACACTTACCCCTGTAACACGTGTTTTACTTGTTTTGTATTACAGAAGCATCAGCAGAATGGCCCGATATGGGTTTCGTCATCATTCTGCTTTGAAAACTTAATGTACTATTTAACTAAATAATTTTAATTAAAAGAATACGGGAATTGTCTTCTTTTTATAACATATACTAAACATGAAAATAAAAAAATGTATGTATGCTGGTTAATTTAACACGATAAACTTTTGATTTTAATATAAAACAGGATTTTATGGATTCAATATTGAACAATGTTATTTTAACAGTGAATAATATTAAATAAACGTGACTTAACCCGAATTGACCTCGTGTGTCTATATGGATACAAAAGTAAGCTGTTGCTAAAAGAGCCAGAAAATGCAAAAAAAAATTTTTTTAGAATATTGGGGCATCAATTTTCATTATGGCGAAGATTCAGTTCAGTTGGTGAATGTTTGAGGAAAGCAGCGCGGCAACAAAAGTGTAAATTAAAAAACAACAAAAATTCGGATATTTCGAGATGAATAAAGAAGTATTGCTTAATATTTGTTTATATATTATTTGTCATCATGAAAGTTTCGATGAATAATACAGTAAATAAAACAAAGTTGTGACATTTAAAAATGTTGTTGCTGTAATAACCGATATTTTTAAAGAATTTTATAGGTGTGTCAATATGGACACATGGTCAGTAAAAATAAATATTCAACAAAATATATATATTTCTGCTTTTTTACTTATTTTTGGACGATTTAAAAGCAAATTGGCGCTAGAAAAAATGGGTTTGCAGTATATAGAAAAGTTTGGTAGTGGAGAAAACAATGTGCATACCGTTCTTTTGTGCCTCTAGAAAATAAAGATTATTTTACTATAATCGAACTACAAGGTATTGCCCAAAACAACTAAAAGCTTATTGTGAAATTATACTAAAAAGTAGACGTAGGCCATCCCCAATAGATGAGCTGCATAACTGACATGCTTCTTCCACGATTCTTTCTCAATAATCAACAATAAAAAATTTATGCACGGTGTAAACGAATGGACCAAAATGTATCCGTTTATATGTAGAACATCATACAGAAGAATTAAATTAGCGTGTAGTCTTAACAATAATGGATTTCTAGTGAAGTTATTTTTACCATAAGGACCTGAAAGTTCTGCCATTAACAAACCTTCTCAATTCTGACGGATATCTGTTTTTGGTAGCTCACAAAAACTTCGTTACATTTAGTTCATATCCAAAAATAATTCTTACGTGTTATTCTTTACAAGGAAAACACGTACACAGATTTTTAAAAAGCCATCAGCCAATGATTTCATTACACCAGCAGCAAAGAATTGAATTGAAGTGAACAGATTTTGTTTGATGTGGTGCTAAAGTACTCACCATGTAAACTGTCATGTTATATTTTCTCATTCATGGCATTGATTTTTTTGTGGACCAATTTTTATTTTCTTAGTTTTTTTTTTTGTTTCATTTTTAATAAATGAAATACAACAAAAATTTTATAAATGCACTTCATATGTGACTGCATGTTTCCCGTTGAAGAGGAACTTAAAAAAAATTTAAATGAAAACATTATTTTCGTTTTATCAATAAAAGCATTTTATTCCTCCAAAGAAAAAAAAAGAACTAAAACGAGGTACTAAATTTTGCAAAAACATGTTAAAGTACTTGATGTAATTTACATAAGAAGGAAATCATAATTTGCAAAATCAAAAAGAATAAACAATATTTTTTTAAAAGTTTTGTCGTAAAAGGGTTGTTAAGTAAAACGAATGCAGAGTTAAATAAAAATGTTTCAGAATGTCTTCTAAAATTTGCAGGTAGTAACATCTTTTGTTTCTGAGAAATAATTGCAATTACATACTTCTTTCTCTTTTCAAGGACTTTTTCAATTCCCGGGAAACCGTTATTGTATTTGCAATCCCGGGATTTCAAGGGAAGTCCCGCCCAATAAAAACAAAAAGCATACAAAATTATTTTATATACATATAATGCATATGTTATCAAAGTAACTTTTGGGAATACAAAATTTTAATTAACAAGATTTACAAGAGTAGTGGGGAATGTAAGAAAATATAAACTCACTGTTTATTATTGATGTTTTTGTTTAAACTTTAATATTGTTACAAGTATAACTGTTGCTTATAATTCTTATACGCTTAACAGTTTTATTTGGTTTAATATCTTTAGTTTTTCTAAAATCTTTGGATAACGTTTCCTGGCGATCTGGCCTAAGCAACCAGTGAAATGCGCATAGGAATTGCTTATCCCATCAACAATACAATTCAGTGTCTTTATCAAGAATACAAATTGGGAATTAAGCACGACAAGCTCATACTGTATCGCATATAGTTTTAAGCAACAGCTAATCATTTTTTTGGAGTTTTTAATTCTATTTAAGAGGGATTCATTAAAACCCATTTAGCGAATATGAAAACGCAGAAAAAATCTACGGCAATATTAAGATGTACACAACGTCTTTCCAGCCAACACCGAATATTCGTCTTTCAGAAAATGGAAATGAGATATTGCAGGAAGAGGAAAAATTAGAAAGGTAACAGAAATACTTTTGTATTTTGTTAAATAACGACCCAAACATGGAAGCCGAACCCTGGCTTCAGATGCACACTGCAGAAAATTATATGAGAACGCCTACATTTAGGGAAATAAAAGATGCAAAGATGATTCAATTACAGTGGAGCTGATTAAATCTGGTGGAGAAACTCTACTGCGAGATCATAACAACAAAATGGTTGGGTAGTGCAAAAAAAGAGGAGTAAAATAAACCGCTCGAATTACCGGGGAATTTTATTATTAAACGTGGAACATACAATATTCACAAACGGCTTTATGACCGAATAAGTGTAGTTGCGAAAGAGATCATAGGAGATTATTAATGTGGTTTCCGAAAAGGTATATCTAGAACTGACCAGTGTTTTATACTTATTCACATATTTGAGAAATTTGCGTACTGCCTTTTTATTGATTTCAAACAAGCATACGACTCTGTGAAACGAGAAAGGATAACTGAAATATTTCTCAGATTAGGGATTCCGGCAAAGCTAATAAGGTTAATTTCTGCAACATTAGAGCCAACAAAAGCAAACGTTTTTATTCAAGATAAACTCTCAAGAAGTTGATGCACTTAAAACACTTATATTTTATTTAGTTATGCACTTCGCAATTAGGAAAGCTGACCAGAGTCGGACTTTATTCTAAGACTCCACTTAAATTTGTGCATATGCTGTTACAATTACCATAGTTGCATTTAAACGAGCTTACTAGAAGTGTTTGTCTTCAAGTTAATGTTGGCTGAACTAACTATTTCATCAAATCGAGAACAAACATCCAAAATCTCCGGATTGATGAATAAACTAGCTTTAAATGTGAAAACAGTTAAATACCTATTCGTTTCCTTTTACAGTGCAGAGGAATCGCAAATGTGTCTACGCCCACTAAGCTTATCAAATCTAAACTGCTAACGAGAACTACACTGAAAGAAAAATGCTTCATATATTTAATGAATCATTTTCATAAAAAAATTTGCATTGGTTAAATGAAAATGTTCATTGTCTAAATGAAATTTCATAGTTATAATGAAGTATTTTTGTTAAAATCGCTTCATGGGATTTCGTAATTACGTTAAAAATTTTCATTGGATATATGAAAACTTAAGTTTGTCCAAGTAAACAAAAAATTTCAATTGGGAACATAAAAAAACAATATACAAACATAAACTTTATTCATAAATTAATACAAAATTACAGTTTACTTAAAAAAATGTTAAATTGCTAATTAAAAAATGTAAGATTTAATAATTTCATACATCTAATGTAATATGCCATTAAATTTATGAAATCAAAAATTTTAACATATTTTAATAATTTTAAAAAAAAAATTATTTTTAACATTCAATAATAGTCTCAATCTCAACATTTAAGAGTATAAAAATATTTCGAAAAAGCATGCCATCATAAATTTAAATTTTCATTATGACAACAAAAATGTCATCATAGTAATGAAACAAAAACTTGCAATCAATAAATATGTATGTTTTTAGTTTTCTTTAATATGTACATAGTAAAGACAAAAAACATAGTTTTTTTATTCAAAAATTACACTGCCCCGGTAGGCTAGCTGGTAGTGAGCTAGTCTAGTAGCGCCGAGGTTGCGGGATCGATTCCCGCCAGAGACAGAAAAAAATGAGATAGAAAAAAAAATAAAAAAAAAAAAAATAAAAAAAAAAAAGAAAATAAAAAAAAAAAAATTTTACTTTTTTGAAGTATTCATCCAATTAATAATAATATTCATTATTCTAATGTAATGTTTCATTACATACATTTTAATGAAACAGGTTTCATCGATCCAACGAAGCGCTGCATAGGTTCCTTTTTAATGAAATTTTTCATGGGTTTAATGTCAAAATTCATTGGTTTTGCGAAGAAAATTCTTTCAGTGTAGTCAGGTATATTAAAGCGCAACGGTTGATTTTGTTTGGTCATCTTATTCGCATGCCACAAGAATCTCTAAATAGAAAAGTACTCATAGCGGATGAGCACGGTACAAGATTACGAGGAAGACTAAGAGCAAAATGCATAGATGGCGTACTAAAAGATTTATGTAAATGTTTTGGGAATTCAGAACCATAAAGATACTTTGGCCCACCCCGGGCTGCGATGCTAACAATGAGCGAATTTGTGTAGTGTTTATTATAACAAGAGTTGCAAAAAGGCGAAAAGTACAAAATTAAAAACAAAATTCAATTTTTATTGTTTATTTTACTTCACTTTTTTAATGAGAATTAAAAAAACATGGCTTTTTTTTACTTTCTTAAAACAGTCCTGTGAGCTTGTAAATAATAAAAACGTTAAGTTTTGCAAAACCGCGCATGTCAAAATTTTCTTATGAAATTAATAATGTAGCTCAATATATTTCGCAAGTTCGAACAGGGTACTAGGCTTTAGTTGAAAATATATTAAATTTCAGTTCTTTATAGCATGAGTTAAAATGCGAAGAGGCGTATCTACCAAATCAAATTTAGAATCGATTTTTGATTGATTATTCTGAATGCCATTTAACACAAAATTTTAAACTTCTGCGATTTAAAATAAAGCTTTTATTAACAAAAAACAAAGTGTTATGATTGTATTTATGCATAAAGACGTAATTACACATTTTTTTTCTAACAATATATAACGAAATAGGTTTCCTTGAAAATTGTCTGAAGAATTCCATGGACGACTTATCAAAGTATGTTTTTCCTACATGTTTATAGTTTTCATTTTACAAAGATTTTTGCTTCTCCTGTAATATTATATGTATGTTAGTTACGCCCTTTTGCATTTTAGCTAACGATATATATAGAAAACATAGTAAAGCGAAACCAACAGCATCGATAAAAAGAAAACCAAAAAGGCTAAATAATCCTTATGTGTATTATAAAAATCACGCCCAAACGGCGGAACCGACTTTGTGGCAAGATGGCAAGAATGGCTTTAGAAAATAATTTTGGACCAGGAAGGGACAAAATGGTAAAAAGGGGCAAAAATGGAACCAAATTTTCTTAAGTAACTCTTCATCCTAAATCCAAACATGTTTTCGTACGAATTCCTTTAACTACAAGGGCATGTCACCAAAAAAGACAGTTTTAAAATCGTGTTTTAAGTGCGTTAAAGTGGGCGAAAAGAAAAATTTAAGGTACATTTTTATCAACCCTATTTAGACTGAAAAATTTTAAAATTTTATTTAGTATTTGTCTGAAACCATCACAAGCGATATAAATTTTAAAATATATATATATATTCGTTCCTTTTACTCCTGCAAGGAGCATAGGGCCGCATAAATTTTAAAAATTTAAACCAAAATGGTGAAAAAAGGGTTTAAATTTCTACTTTTGGTACTTTTTGTAAACAAGTTTTTTTTTAATTATTTTAAGATCCTTAATTCACAATTATTGTATGAATGAATTTTTGTTGCACGACACATAAAAAGTACATTTTGAAAGTCGACCTATCACGGGGTAAAAATCAACCCAATTTAGATTGGAACATTTTAAAAGTATATCTATTTTTATGCTTAAACTTTCACGACGGACATAGATTTGAAAAATTTCAAACTGAAAGGTTCGTACTTTAGGTACTTTATGTAAACACGTTTTTTATTAATTTTGCTATCTTCAATTTAAAACTTTTGTTTGTGTAAATTCCTATAGCTACGTAGGAATGTCACAAAAAATCAAACTCATGAATTATTTGTTCTTAATTAAAGTCCTTTTCATCGTTCCTTAAAAAAAATTTTTTTATCTTTAAAGTCAACGGCAAAATTATGAAATACAATGAAAATTTTAACACAGAAGCTGTCACATAAAACAAGTGCAAACGAACCGATTTCTGTAAAAATATTTTTCCAAAAACCATAAAATTGTCACCAAAATGTCGTGTGAAATCTATGATAAAGAGTGAGAAAAATCGCATACATTCAAACAAGAGATAAAACCATAAATTTAAGCAAATAATGAGCGGAGATTTTACTTAAAGGCGGGACTATTCTAAACTCAACAAGTTATGTCAATAGTTAAAAAATGTATTAAGGAAAGAAAAATAACAAACTAAAAAGGTTCGCTTAATGAAAACGCCCACCTGTTACGTTTACAGCCAAATCAGTCTGGGCAATTGTTTAACATAACGACAAGTGCAGTACAAGTAATTCAAACAATGATGCTTCCTTATATTATTGTATATTGTATTATTTTGTTTTAATTCCTAATTTTGTGTGTGCCTCTAAAAATAAAAACTACAAATATAACTGAAAATTTAGTTTACAAGATCCTTATTGCCAATCATCCTTTGTTTGTTTTTTATAATTTTCCCTGGTCAATTCATTTCAGTTGCTATTCCCTTCAAAGCTATTTTTTCCTCAGCTCGTATACATAAAAAAAAACAAAGTCCTTGTTGTTTTTCTGTTAATGTTGCAGGTGTAATCTTAGAGTTTTTATTTCCTTCAGAGAAAAACATACAAAAAAGACTCACTCATCCTTATTATCAATCGTACTGGTCAAGTTTAAATATGTATTTAAGGATTTTTGCGTAATTTTGTTGCATTAGTTCGTTTTTTTTTGTTGTTGTACTCTGTTGCAAACAGTGTTTGTTTTGCGCGCCGTATTTGTCTTGTGGCCTCACGCACAACAGGTGCACGTGAGTTCACGTTTTCAATTGAAGTCTGGATTTCAATTCAAACATTTTGCAAGTCGAACATTAACGCGTTAATACTCTACCATTAGTTGGTGTGGTTAATATTTTTGGTTGCTTTTGTCCCTTGTTTTGAAGCCTGTATTTTTTTCGATTATCCTTTTGTTTGAAAACTTGTGCTGGTTGATTTATGTAATTTCATATGTCAATATTAGATTATTTAAGCTTTTGTTACTCTTTCTAATTGTATGGTTATCGAAAAACGAGGATGGTGAAGAAATAATTTGCTAATGCAATACAATTGGCATGTTGTTTTTTTAGGGAATAATACACAGAAAAGGTTTAAACTTAATTGGGGTTTAATAAAATTCTTACAATTTTTGTTTTTTAAATTAAGAAATAACGTTTGATAGAAATTGACTTAACTATTTTCTGTAATTGGTTATTAATTAAAAAAAAATTGAAATTAACCCTTTTATGCACTTGAAGCAAAAATGACCCAATACTTTTTTGACGTTAAGCACGCAGTTTCATTCAAATGTCTGCATAACAAACGTAAACATTTTTAATTTCAAATAGAAAGAATTATAGATTTACTGCTTTATGTACTTGGAGTGAAAATGGCCCAAAATTTTTTCATCGATTGAATACACAGTTTGATTCATATGATATGCTCAAATAATGAATAAAATTTTGTTAAGAAATATAAAAAAATCAAATAAAAAAATTCATTTCACATAACGTATACACTTTTTTGTAATCTTAGTTTAACTGTAGGTAATTCTTTCTCCATGCACATAAAACAGTTAGTTAATAATTTTTATTTGTAATTGAATTTTTCACTTTAATAGTGCAAACCTTTTTAATGAAACTGCATTTTTAATTAGGGATTAATATTTTGTTTTGCTGGATCAAATTCTATAATATTGAGTTTTTAATTTGTATTGCCTCTTTTAATCCAATGAAATAAAAAAATTTATTATAAATTAGATCATATATTTCGAACATCTTTAGTTCATCTTCAGGATAAATACAATTTTAAATACAATAATAAGTTTTTATTTACAACACATATAATTTTTATAAATCGAACAAAATTGAAAAATAAAATACAAATGAAAAATTATTTTTTCAAATAACATCCCTGCAGAAGGTTAAGAGTCTAACTCACTTCCAGCTAGCCTACCGGGGCACTCCTTTAGGCATTTTCATTATAAAAAAATGATTATATGCAAAAAGCACCCACTGTGGTACAAGTGTACTAGTACACGTCTAGAACCAATAGTACTAGTGATGTTCTAATCACACTAAATGCTAATTTGAGCATGAATATGGTATTGAAAAGTTGAGAACTAGAACTTGAACGCCCAATTTCGTAAAAGGCTTCATCAATATTAACGCGCTGCTCAATTGTGTACCTTCCATGGTTGAAATTGTCAAACACTAAAACAAACAAATGTCAAATTAAGTTGCGCAATAAACTTGACGTTAAGTTGTGACTCAGAATTTGCATCGTGTATTATGGGTTTACCACCCGTTATTACATATTTATCAATTTCAAAATAAAAAATGTACATTTAAAATAAATACAAAGTGACATATTGATTTTTGGAATAAAACGTGAATGACAGTTGTAATCCTGAGCGTTCTATAAAATTTTGTTTCCTAAGATAAAGAAGATTTTTCCTAAAGGAAATTGGTACGCTTCGCACATAAATACTAATGCGTCGTAGTTCTTATTGTATTGTATAGTACTTAGACACTAATAAGAACGTTTATAAATGCTTTTCTTTTATCATACAAACCGATACTAAGTATCGATAATTTTTTTTCGATATCTTAGGGGTATCGTTTCATTCCTAGTTACGTGGACATAAGAGTGTTCAAAAAATCACCAAAGTTTTTCTTATATGCACATCTTTACTTATTTCCTGCAAACAATTACCTTTTTATCGCGATGTGATCTGTCCAAATTAGTTAAAAATTCCCTTATCTGGCAACACTGCCTACTATACGATTTGACTAAACTTTTAGACAATTTTTTGGTTATATGAATTTGGTAAACTTCTTTTACAACACATTCATATAGAACAAGACATTCGTATAAAATAGAATTGAAATCTGAAAGCACTAAATGTTGTCAGTTATAATTTAATTCGTTTATTCTTTATAATTCCTATAAAAATAGTATGCAGCTAAAAAAAGGATTAAACATTTCAAATTAAAATTTAATCGAAATTTATAGGTCCTGTAACAAATACAGTAACGCCACCCAAGTAAGAATAAAAATGAAAGCCAATTTTAGTATGTTTCCCTTGAAAGGGGTGCCGGCATAGTCAATGAAGTAATATTTAATATAGAGACATGGAAATTACCAGCAACATGTTGGTTGATATATACACAATTTTCAGTACCTCTTTACACAAGAAAAATGTAACATAATCGGATTAATTTAATTCAATTTGAGGACAAGAAACTGTTAATAAATTTAGCTGGAGAACACTTGAATCGTACTCATAATGGAGAAAATCTTAAGGAGGCAGAAAAAGCACTTTATATTAATCAAGGCACTGGCATAAATGAAAATGGTTCTATTCATGAATGAATAAATGAAATAGTTTTAGAGTAAATCGGATCAAAAAAGAAAAACAAAAAAAAAATGAATTTAATTCAAAGTGACAATCATGTGCACTTAAATGCAATAATTTTAGTTCAGGATATAAGAAAAGCAAAATTAATCCGGTCATTATTATAAATTATAGGCTCAATAAAAAATTGAATAAAAATACATTAAAAAAAATTAAGAATAAACTAAACACACATACTCCTCAAACATTTCCAGGATAGAAGGCCTTGTTAGTTAAGGATACTTTTCTCCAACAAACTGGAAACGCCTAGAATTTTATGTCTAACGCTTTGTTGTAAACTGTTATAAAAGTGTACCTGCTAGTAAAGTCATGAAGTGCGTGAGTGTACTACAGCTTAAACACCATCATCATTATTATCAGCAACATCATCATGAAATTGTTTAGAAAGGACGTGCCAGGACAATAGTTTGAATATACCGTGTCATATTGATCACTGTTAAACAATAACTGTAAGATGATTAAATCCTGAAACAAAATTGTGTTTCTTTTTTATAGACCAACTAATGATTTCACTTTTTAATTTTATAAAAAGGCGGTAGTTTTATATATTTTGGAACAAAGACACTTTGTTTTCCAGCACGTATTTGGGGAGTTGGATGATTTGTCCAAAACAGAAAATTGTTTTTAAATGCATTCTTAGAAAAACGCCTTATTTTGAGCGATTATAAAGAATTTTTGTTTTCAAAAATTTCCAAATAAAACTTCCTTAATTTCTTTTTTAAACAAAATAAAAAACTTTTCTTTGTTTACTTTCCTTATTGAATTACGGCCTTACGTAGCAACTCATTATTATGGCAAATTAGGGAACTTTCTCACATTAAACTCAACTAAACTTTCATTGATGAAAGTCATCTGGTTTGTTTACTTTAATTCTGTATGTATCTCAAGGTTGTTGCTGGCAACCTTAATAATTTGGTAATCGTGAATTCTGGCAGGCATGCGCCTTGAGTAAATTGCATATTTCCAATTGATCATTAAAAAAAAAAAATCCAAAATGTAAAAGCTAATGATTTCGCAAAGTTGGTTTATAAAGCAATTTTGTATTAATATTGGTTTATAAGACTTATGAAGGTTTCTATCATGAACTTTGCCTGTAATTAACATACTTTTAATAACTAAAGAGTTAATATTTTTTATTTTTAATTTAAACACGTTTTAACCAACGAGAACCAAACCAACATCTACGAACCACTTAGGGAGTGCTACCAACCCTGGATGGCCAAAAGGTGCTAAAAATGGCTAACTGAGACTTTGTTACAGAAACAAATCCAAATTTTGAAAGAAGTTTCTTCACAGATCCAATGGATTTTGATAATAATCCAATGAAAAATTTCATTAAAATTCGGCCTATACTACGCTTCATTGGATTAATGAAAAATGTTTAATTAGCCCTCAGTTAATGAAATGTTAAATATGATCGAATTTTTTTGAATTTTGCATTAATGTAATGCAAGATATTTTATTGAGACCGTGACTATTTGTCATCACATTAATGAAAACTTTCATTATGATAATGATGCAAAGTCAAACATTTACTGAATTTTTCATTAGTTTGATGCATTTTTTTTTTCAAAATTAATTTATTGTTAATGTAATATAATTTTAAAAAGTTTTTAATTCTAAATTAATATCTTAATTTTATTATTTTTGTTGAAGTCTTTCATTGGTTAATGATTATATTGTTATTTATTTCAAATCCTTTTTTCAATGTGCGTTTTATGTTGTTTTGTTTTTTATTTCGTTACTTTTCTATTCCTGTTACAAATCATCAAATTATATTAATTTAATGTCGATTTATATATCTGTTACGTCATCGAATTTTCTGCCTTCCAGCCCTCGACGACCTTAACAATAATTTTTTCCATTTTGTGTATTTAAATTAACAATAAAAGGAAAAAGAATGTGAGAATTATTTGTTCTTGTTTTTTCTTTCTTGTTATTTCGTTATAGTTATCAATTTTTTTCATTGATATTATGAAACATTAACATTGATATTTTCCACAAATATTTATGTCTATTGCAAAAAATTTAATTAAAAATATTTTTTACAACATTTCTAGGCATCAAAAATTTTCTAGTTATAAGTATTTAGTACTTAGAGAACTTTATTTCGTTTTCATTGATTTAATAAAATTTTTTATTGAAAGTACGAAGTTACAAAAGATACATTTTTCTTAATAATTTAAAAGTATTTAAATATTTTAATTAATAGTTCATTTAATTTATAAAAAAGCTATTGAAATAATGTACAACAATAAGTTGTATTTTTCTTTAAAAAGAGATGTTAAATTGCCGTTAATCCAATTAAAAATTTAAACGATATTACGAAACTCAATTTCGTAGTGTGCATTAATTGGTTATTAATTCATTAAATTTGTAAAATTTAATTTCCGTAATGAAATTTTTCATTGGACTAAAGAAAAAAATTTAATGAAATTGATGTATTTCATTTATGAAGCACAATTCTTTCAGTGTAATCATAGAAAAAACTAGAAATATTAATTTTTTATCAATATACATATTTGAAATTAAAAGATAATTTTCTTCTTACTAATTAAATTTTTCCAACAATATAAAGAACATAACTAAAACCTTAAAATATCGAAATATTAAAGCCATAGAATTTAAGTTTTTTGTGGAATAAGAAAGCCACTTGCGCAAATGAATTTAGGAAATTTTATAAGGAAATTATATAAAGTGATTATTACTTAAGGGATTATTTCAGTTCACCTCAACTAATTGATGCTGAAGTCCCACAAGGAAGCGGGCTGAGCCCAGTGTTGCCAGAACTTTTAGAGGTAAAAATCAGCAAAAAACCATAATTTTTCATCAAAAAATCTGCATGTTCTGGAATTTGAAATCGATTGTAGTTTTTCAAAAATCTAAAGCGTTTTTGAGTTACGCGAACATATGTTGTGCAAACTCCTCTATTTTCGAAACAACGGTATATCTCGAAAACAAGGGCTAACCTAAAAAACGGCTAGCACCACTGGATTCACCGTACCCGTATTAGGTTAAAACGCCAAGTGCCCAGCTTTTCTAAAAAAAAGTGTCAATTTCCAGCACAGTGTAAAATGCAGTGGCTGTGCCATCTATTACTCATAATACGGGCATGCTTAAAACAATTATACCGAAACATTCAACTTTTGCTGATTATACATATTTTATAAGCGTAAATTAAGCCGGTCTCGAAACTGACAGGACCATATGTTTCAATTAAAATTATAGTTCAAACAATGTAATATAAAGGTCAATGAACAAGCCTACTTGTAACATTGACTCGGCGTAGAGAATCATGCATCCCCCCCCCCCCTTTTTAAAACGATAACCAAATACTACCACAACATTCGCATGTAAAATATCTCGGTATAACTCTAGATTTCCGTTTAACTTAAAGCAATTCAAATAAATTGGCTCATTGGATAAAAATCTACCCTTAAACTGAATTATAAACCTCTACTTTACAAATCTCTCACAAAGCCAATATAGTGCTATGGTATTTAGTTATAGGGATCTAACTTGGCCTGCAATTTAGAAAAAATCCAAAGGCATTAGAACAAAATTTGGCGAAACATCACATCAGTAACAAGCAGTGTTCGAAAATAAACACTAAATAATTGTTCTGTTTTTTAATGAAGAACACAACACTATATAATGTTCGGCTCTTTCCTGAAAATAGTTACGAACGGTATTAAGGGTTGTTTTCGTCTACACAAACACTAAAAGAAATAGATATCGTTCGAACAAAGGTAGCAAGTATGGTCATGATCATAAAGGCTTGAATTGCACCGAAATCTACTTGCTCGAAATATTTAAAACGCTTAATAAGAAGAAGAGATATACTGCAGAACTTATCCAAACAGAAGAGCACTAAACACCCATGTGAACAGAAGACGCCATTACGAGAAGTTTCGTCCGCCATTGGCAGGACCTAAACTTAAGTATTTTCGTAAAATAAGAGAACGAATGAGCGAACTAAACGAATCGAAGAATACACTCGCTTGTGTACCCGTAAATAAGACTCATATCAAAGTTTATTTTATAAATATTTAAACAAAAAAATTCATAAATCAAGGATGGAACAAATTAAGTTTATATTTTCAAATGCCATCTCCTAATAAAAAATTTTGCTTTCTACAAAGCAGGTTCGTAAGGGAATTTTATATGGTAAGTTCCCACTTCAAAGCAATAAATTTTTAACACAAAAAGCGCTTAGTTCAACGCATATTGGTGGGACCTGGTAGGTTACCTGGTAGTGAGCTGCGGGTTCGATTCCCGCCAGAAACGCTAGTGTCCTGCAGACTAGCTTCGCGGGATTAGCTTAGGAAAAAAAATTAAAAACTGGTGGGTGTAGCTATCAGATTAACACATTGAATTATTTGTTACAGTTACTAAAAAATAGTATTATCCCTTACGAACCTGCTTCGTAGTAAGGGAATGGTGTGACACTTGAAATGTTATTTTTCATAAAACTTGTATGTCTTATGTCGTAGCGCATAATTGTGCTGTTACTCGGCTTCTAAATATAAGCACTCCTATGATCCTCGTTTATATTGACGCCCCAGTCTACCATAGGCTCTCATTGTTAACAGTTACAGTTGAATGTACAGTTGAATGTACAATACCAGAAAGGTTTACAAATATTAACAAGAACATTTTTCTATTCAACGCTACCCGTCGTAATCGGTTAGGAATTCATATGAGTTCGCGGACTCCTATTAGGAGAACTCTTAATAAATTAGTACCGGAAATATTTAGGAAATTATTCAAATCTCTAAAGTGGGCCTTCTGTGCCGCTTCTCTTAGCTTTTTTTTGAAAAAAATAAGAAAATCCAATAGGACGAGAGACTAGTGTTTTTGTGAAGTTTTGTGGTTATTATTATTTTGTTATTGTTAACATACCCCTGAAGATATTGGGAACAAAATAAAAAACATAAAATATAAAAGGAAAAATCACGAGCTTTTATTGTTTTTTTTTTTGGGCACTTCTGGAAGAAAAGAAGATGATCAAATAATTCTAATGATAACGACACATTTTCTTATTAGCAGGACTTATTGACTGACCATATTGAGACGCTCCTTCGATTTGTGTCCTCGAGTCTACTTTTGGTTGGTATTTCTTTCTTTTAAATAACTATTACAGTACACTTGCTACCAAATTGCGAATTCCTATACTAAAAATAATATCTTAAGCTTAATTTCTGACAGATTCCACTTTTGAAGTAATCCTGGTCAACCTTTTTATAGCAACAATTAAAAACTAAATGACAAGTATTGATTTTGAATTTCTTACACTTTTGAATATTTTTATTGGAATTTTTTCTTTCAAAGCTTTTAAGGCCACCACATCGACTAAATACTAATTACTCCATTAATTTAAGATAATTCATTTTTAATTTGCTTTAATATTTTGGATTGAATGCTAAAACAAAGTATACAATTTAAATTAAAAATTTTTCTGATACAAAATCAAATTCAATACAATATTTGTCAATCAAAAACTTATGAAATATTCAATTTAAATGAAAACACATATGAAGTCATTCATACGTGTTCAATTTACATATGAAAAGAGGAGTTGAGGTTTGAATATAACAAATAATTTCAGTTGTATCAAAGATATGATACCCTACAGTAAATCCTTATATGAAATAAAGTAAACAAGAGAAATTATTTTTTTAATGAATTTTGTTAATTTACAGTAGTTATTTTTAAAGGAATTATTGTGGATTAAACTAAGAAGCAACATTTTTGTTTTGATTCAGAGTATGAAAAATGTCCCCACTACTTAAAGTTGTTTCATAGATTTAAGGAGAATTCACCCATTTGTTCGCAGATAGTTTTTTTTTTGGAAAAAAGAAAAAATTTTGTAGTTTGAAATCTCCCTCTGGCTCTTTGTTCCGTCCAAATGGGTAAATCTGATTTTAGCTCTCATTTTGTTTAACTTTTTTAATATTTCTTCTCTAAGGGAAGAATAATCTTATAAATGGTTAAAATGCAAGAGATTTGTTTTCACATCCAGCCTTCGGCTACAAAGAAGGAGTATTACGAAGAAGAACGGGTTCGCTTACAAAAGCCTTTTTCGTTACATATTTTCCGTTGTTTTCACGAATCTTCACCACGAGTATTAAAAACAAACGAAATTTGAGCTTTGTTTACTTCAACTTTCTTCTATGTTTTTACAGAGCGGTAGGGCTTTCTCCTTGGGTTAAGACAAAAAGCTTCTTTACTTTTTAAATGTGTCTTGTATAGCCACCCTTATTAGAGGCAACTGACCTCCCGATGTTGCTACTTCTAAGAATTTTTTTTTTCCCAAATACGGTTTATCTTTTAATCTAATTGAAACATTTCCATTTATACACGCAGAAAAAAACATTGTTAAAGTATGGTTAAAAACATAATATGGTCCCCGGATGGGCAAATTTACGTTGAAAAAACTAGTACAACAGAAAAAAATGGTAATATGTATGTCGTCACAGGCTGGAATATGAACCAAAGGGGATTTTTTATAAAAGTGGAACGTAATACCTATCAAGAATATAAAATTATAATTTTACACTTAACAAACAAATTGAAAAAATGGATTAACCATAATATGATTAGCATTCAACATATTATTGTTAATCCTGACCATAATATGGTTACTTTTCTCAAAATTCTGGGAAATGTTGACCATATTATGGTTAATTTTGAACATAATATGTTTAGTTTTGACCATTATTATGGTTATTATTGACTAAAATTTGGTTAATTTTGACCATATTATGGCTGATTTTGCGAAAAAATTTGGTTGATTTTAAACATACTATGGTCATATTTAAACATAATATGGTAACCTACAAGCATAAACATTGTTAAAAACCAACCATAGTATGTTGCTCTTAGAATATGGTTACCTCCAACCATATTTTTTTTCTACGTGTATGTACTGAAAAATAGAGTCGGTAAATAAAGGTTAAGGTCGTCGCGTGCTGGCAAAAATGTTGACCATGTTATGCTTGATTTTGATCAAATCATTATTAATCCAAACATAATATGTTGCTCTTAGAAAATGGTTACCATCAAACTTTTTTTTTTCTGTGATAAGGATTGTTCAGTGCCTGGTAGGCTAGCTATTAGTAAGCTAGTCTATCAGCCCCGGGGTTGCGGGTTCGATTCCCGTCAGAGACTCTGGTTTCTTTCCTGCAGACAAGCGTAGAGCTCCGCGGGGATTAGCTTAGGGAATTTAAAAAAAGTAACACAACAAGTCTGCAAATTAAATAAACTTCCAACAAACCAAAAAATGTAAATTGGTTACCGTTTTAGAAAATTTACTTGAAGACTTATAATTTGTAGTTTTGAGAAATAAGAAACTGGACTGGATATTGGTAAGGCTCCTTCGTTTTATGATCTTAAAAATACACTTTTTGCTATTTGCCAGTCGTTGTATTGCAGTAGAAGCTTTAGCTACAAAGAAAGGGGTTAGTACAATGTACTTTCAGTCATACACTTAAGTCGTCATCTGTGGACTCATGATAGGTGTTGGTAGAGGAATTCGTAAACTCTGTATTAAGACCACTATGAGGTTATCTCTCTTAAGTTATAACATATCTGTACTTTGTGCGGTCGTTTCTTATGCACTTAATTATGAATAACATTCAAAATATTCTAAAGTAATTGTCGAACGCTATGGAAGTTTCAAACATAACTCCAAACACACTATAGGGTATATCTATGTATGTATATGCTTCACTACACAAGTACGAGTATATAAATAAAGGTCCTCAACATGTTTATCTTGCTAAATTTAAAAATTCTGCGATTTATTTCCATCAAAATGCATTAAGTATTAAGGAATTTGCCTGGCGGTGTATAAACAAAAACAAAAAAAAAAAACTCAAATTGCCACTGTAAGTAGTATTTTAGCAGCCAAATGAGTTTTGGCTAAATCTAAAGTAAGCGCTGCATCTTAAAAGGCGCACACACTAATGAATCGCAATACACTTGATACATTAATCTACATATTGAAAAAACAAGAAGAAATAAATATATAAAACTAAATGTATTACAACTGGCTCGCTGTAATCTCAATAGTAGACCAAGTAAATAATAAAATATAATAAAAATGCATTTCGTGATCATTACAATTATAATAAAAAAAAATATTAACTTTGTTTTGGAACAATAATTAAAGACACCAAAATATACAAAAAGAAAAACAAAATCATATAAAATTAAAGAAGTGAATGAATGATCATAAACCGCCACCACACCAACAGTCGGCATTAATACACTTTTGATTTCAATTCCATGAAAACGGCAGCGAAAAAAAACGGCAACATAATCTGATCTGTGTTAATATTATGGATATAAAATTGCTAATACACACGCATGGAATTATTATTTTCCATTTTACAGAATCCCAAAGAAACGGAACAACCTTGAACAGTTGTTGGCCACAATGGAAAGTGTAACAAAAACCACAGTAAAATTTAGTAAACGAAACAAAATAAAAAAAAAATCTAAAAAATTAATTTTGATTTGTCTGTTGACTACAGAAACTCAACACTAAAATTTATTTACATAAATTAATGAATAAAATGCAAATAAAAAAAAATATGAGAAAAATTTATTTCAATAATTTTTATACACTTGTAATTTTACACTTGGCATTTTTCTTTTTTTTTTTTTTTAATTATACACCCCTGTTTATGGGGATTATTTTTTCTGTCATATTTTATAGAGGAAAGAGGCTGAACGGACAAATTGAATTGAAAATGTTTAAAAATTACAATGTTACTTTAACAAACGTTAAGCCCTGTAATCATTTACAATCATTTTTATTGTTATTTATCATATGCCAGGCCAAGAAATGCAACCAAAGTATAGTTTTTATGATTTAACAGACAATAATAAAATAAAATGAAAGACGAAATAAAACGAAACTTTTAATATTTTTTTTCTTTATGCAAAAATCCTAAAACTCTGTCTCTAAAACTTTAAGGATGGATTAATAAAAAGCATTTTTATTTTGGCCTCTTACTAGAGCTGCTGTTTGTGGCAAATTCAACTAAACTTCTTCCACTATCACAAGTGATTAATAAAATGTTGAGTTGCAAGTCTTATTTTTTGAGGAGAGTGTGTGAGATTATGCTGTTGCACTTAGCTTAGCTTTTACATCTCTTAAAGGTTTCATTATGCCTCTGGGTTATTTGCATAAGCCAAGTTTATATTAAATGAAATGTTATGACTCCAGTGACAGTTGAATAATGTTCACCCAGTTTTTAGATGACGTTGCTTCTAGGCTTTTTTTGTACTATAAAGTCGAACATAGAGAGTTTTAAACTGGAGTGCTAGATTGGCAGGAAAATATACAATACAAATTTTTTGTTAACGACGATGATGTTGAGGATGATGATGACGACGACAAGGTTGTATTTAATTGCTGGATTTCTCTTTATTTTCTTCAGGTTTTACAATTTTAATTGTGCCAGCAATTATTGCAATTATAATTCATCATTTTATTTTATTTAAATTAAAAAGCTTTTGGTTATTGTCTGGCTATGATGTAATAAACGAAAGACTTAGGCAACAAACTTAAGAATTTAAAAAAGTCTTATTCGGCGAAAATTTTTATTATACATGGAAATAAAACAAACAAGAATTTTCATATAAAAAACATAAAATCTTAAATCGGCTTAATTTCCGGAAATAAGTGTTAAATTGCAAGAAGGGTCTTATCCTTTGATTTCAGACTAATTTCAGGTTTTTTAATAAGCCTAATACAACAAACAAATAATGTTAATTTTACGGAGCAGTTGACATTTGGCTCTTTTGGGATATGCATAAGTAGCTTGTAAATTTCTAGTAAAAGGTGCATTTACAAATTAGCTTCTTGTGTCATGGGGAGTAACTAGCCTACAGGACTTTACAGATTATAGACTGTTTTTAGGTAAGCGAACTTTGGAGTCACGTAATTTAACCCAAATCGCGCTTGGGGATATATTAATAAAATAATATTTAGCATGGCAGCAGGTGGATGACAATGAGATGTTCAAGCCAGCGTTCGAAAATATACAGAACATTATTAAGCGTTCGGTTCACCCACCTATTAACGATATATACATTTAAGTGTTTGTGTAGACGAACACAACACTTAATACCGTTCGTAACTATTTTCAAGAAAGAGGCGAACGTTATATAGTATTATGTTCTTCATTGAAACAGAACAGTTGTAGCGATACTGTATATAAACATTATATTTTAATGTTTCTTTTTTTAAATTGATAAAGAAATGAACAAACAAAAAACTTAAGCAACGACCGCAGCACGAAAAACTTGTGTGTGTGTGTGTGTTGTGTATATGTTTTGTATGTGTGAAATTGTGTTGCTGGCTTTTTGTTTTTTTCGGATGTTTATTTTAACTTTGTAAAAAAGGATTCGTTTTTTTTTACCAGTCTAAAGGGCGCTACGCACAACAGACACGAACGAACATCAATGCGCTGAACCGAACACAGTGAAGTTTTTGGTAAAAAAAAATCGAACGAAATTAAATGTCCTCATCTTTTTGTTGAGTTGGATAAGAACAGTATTATTTTTTTGTTCGAAAGATGACAAACAGGGTTAATATAGGATCGATATTAACAGCCGTATTCATAACAAAAAGTTAGCCACAGTTTGTACACTACGTACAACGAGCTGATAACTAGAATGTCGATTAAGCTTATCAGCTTATTGGCACAGAGTTAACGAACTTTTCTCCATCTACCAACTTTAAATAAATCAACTCTGAATTTTTGTGATGCCACATTGTAAGTGGTATAGGATGGCCAGCGGACACATGTCCGTTGTTTAATGACAAAAAGGAGTTGGATATTTTTACTTTAATTTCATACAAAAACAAATTATATTTTTTAATAAAATCCAAACAAAATTTAATGCGGCTGCAAAAAACTTTTTTATACAACATTTTGTAAATAAGGCCACAATCGTTAAGAAAGCGGAATGCTAAATATATTTAATTTCCTCTATTTTTTGATATAATAGAACTATATCTGTGATTACGTATAACATTAAAATTAAATTGTTAAAATTTAGAACAGATCTCATGTATTTGTATAATTTGTCATTGAATGCTATCACACACACTTATTTGTATCTTCTGGTGGGTTTTTGCAAAATTTGTTGGTGTGGCTTCTTTTGCTGTTTTTGTATGAATGATGCCACGCCTACTTAAAACGTCTCAAATATAATTGGAAAAATACTTTGAAAATTTCAGGAAAATCGGTTCAGTGGCTTTGCAGTTTATTGCGAACACACACGAATTTTAATTTGTGTATATAAACACAATCAGACAAAAATATGGTTGGAGGTAACCATATTCTAAGAACAATATACTATACTTGGATTTTAACAATTTTTATGTTGTCGGAGTCGGAGACGTGGTACCCACAAAAACTCGCGACTCCGACTCCAAAGTTTTTCGGCATAAAAAATTTAAAAAAAATTTCCAAAATAAAAATTATCTTCTTAAATACATTTAAAATTTAAATAAATGGTTTATGAATACTGCTCTTATGTGCTGTTCCCAAATGACAGGCGATGGACTGAGTGCTCTTCATATACATTTTACTACACAATCAATCGCCTGTCATTTCGAAACAGCACATTAATGTTTGCGTACGGTAATTTCTCCTCAAAAACTCTAATTTTTAGAAGGCGGTTCGGTAATGAAAAAATAAAAGTTAACATTACTGAGTCTCATATACATTTAGCATCAAGATTATAGTAGGAGTCGGAGTCGTGTGTCGGAGTCGCACTTAAAAATTTTAGCGTTTCGAGTTGGAGTCGGAGTCAGTACTTTTTTCGGACGACTCCACAGTCCTGCATATGACCATAAAATAGCAAAAAAGAATAATAATTTTCCCGAAATCAACCATAATATTGTCAAATTTATTATTAAATTGTCAAAATCACCCATATGCTGGTTAATATTTACCAAAATAATGCTACAAATTAACAAAAATATGCTCAGTGTTAACCATATTATGGTTATTTATTTCAGCTTTTCTACATAAAATATAATAAATACATATGTTCAACATTTTTATTTTTCGAATTTATTCTATGAGCTAAATTTCAGTTATGTATTTTATAAAGCTTTTTTGTAATAGTCCTATTCCTTCAATTTTTTTATAAAATACATAACTGAAATTTAGCTCATAGAATAAATTCAAAAAATAAAAATGTTGAATATAATACAAAGTAACCTTCGGAAGGAAATAATTCCCAGTTTCTATAATAAATATGTTTATTGAGTGTCGTTTTTTATTCCTGTTACGTGGAATTTTCCACTTTTATAAGCAAAATCCTCTTATATTAATTTTAAATCCGGTGAAGAAATTCAAAAGCATTCTTTCTATTTTACTAGTTAATGCCACTACGTAAATTTAATTATTTTGTTCAATAATTAACATACAATAATTGAGAATTCTAAGCAAATCGAATTCTAATGTAATCGAAAAGCATTCGAATTATGCTTATTTTGGTCTCAACACTTAGTAAAGAGCAACCACCCATAATTTTGTTGGGTTTAAACATATTTTTTAAATTTCAAATTAAAAATACAATGTTTAAAATATTATAATTTCAACCATAGTATGGTTATGGATTTTAGAAGGATAAATTTAACTATAATATAGTTATCGGTGAAAATAATATGGTTAAGCTAACCTTAATATGTTAAAGTATATGGCCGCAGCGTTATTTTATTAAAACATTCAGGTATGTGATGAAAATCGATCGATATTAAAACAATCACTTTAAGCAGGTGTGATAAATTTTGATGGATTTTCAAAATACAGTTCAAATAACATAAAATTTAAAATAATATAGACAGGTAAAAGAGGAAAATGTATTAAAAATAAATGTTTAAAGATACTGCAAACCGACGATAACTGATTATCTTCTTTAATTCAACTATACTTGAAGTTTCAAGGCAGGTAAACACTTTATTGTTAAATACATACAAAATATTATAAATCGTGAAAAAAGTAATGCTGAAAACAACAATAGTTTGTTTGTTGCCATTACGGGACCATAATATGTTTTTTACCCATATTGTTTTTCTCTGCGTGCTGGTAGATTTAAATACAGATCGACTTGAATCACTTAAATTGCAGTTTATGGAGTGATTTTTGTAAAAGATGATCATGCGAGTACTGGGGATAAAACTGATGTAAACTTTTAAGCTAATTTTTTTGGTTAATTAAAAATTATAGAATATAAAAAATATCCTTTATAATCTAACATTACTTTTACTTTTTTACTTTTTACTTTCTTTAAGTAGTTTTAAGGAAATTTTAGTGGTAGGTTTTTTCTAAAAGAAACAAAAAAAGTGTAAAAATCTTAATTGTAAAATAAAATTAATAGATTTATAACAAGAGCGTAACCACAAACCCACATGTGAAAAAAGTGAAAAGAAAGAGTCCTGATTCGTTCAACAATTAAAGCGTGAGAATGCAAGAAATCTATAATTTTTTTCGAACAAAAGCGAAATTCAAGACACTAAACACAACACAAATAAATTCAATAACAATTAAAGAAATGATACATTTTAAAGAAGTATTTACAAAAGAATTTCAACGCTTAAAATATTAAGCGGTTTTGGTTTGCTACAATACAAGGACATTTAGGTTATGTGCACTTGTTCGTTTCAATACGTCTACGAAAGCATCAAAGGACGCAAGCCGCCATTGAAGCAACAAAATAGATCATATTCGTGAGTAGTTAAAAGTTAAAATATAAAGAATGCCGCAGCACTACAACTGATTGCGTTTTGAACTACTTCTACAATTTATGAATTGAATTGAAACAGAATTATAGCTGTTGCTCATCCTTTTCGATCACTGTCTTCGAACAAGGTGTTAAATGGGGCGTACTAATGAGATTTGTTAACACAATGACACAGACAATACCAGATACAAGGCGGTGTTTTTATTTCACTGTTTTAATGTTTTCTTTTTTTTATGGATTTATTAAAATAAAAAGCATAAAAGAATGTCCTTATTAAAAACTTAATAAGTGTGTCTTTTCAACACAATATGAGATTATTGTTTTAAATTTATATGGTTTTGAGTACAAAGAAAACAAATTATTAAAAAAAAAATGTATAACAAGGTTAATAATTTGGGCATAATGCTTTTGTTAGAGGATACAAGAAAGGTGAATTTATATTTATGTGGATAATAGAATTTTTATTGAAACGCTTTCCCTCAGTTAGGCTAATGCATATTCATTTGTTTATTCATGTAAACTATGCGATCAAAGTCAGAATTAGTTTTTTTTTATCTTATTCTAATACCGCGAAGCTCTGCGCTTGTCAGCAGGCAGCCATAGTCTCTGTCGGGAATCGAACCCGCAACCCTCGCACTAATAGACTCGCTCACTACAAACTATCCTACCGCAGCACGAGTCTCACTAATGATCCAAGCAGAACCTATAAAATCCTGGGACCCCTGGGACTGATGTACAAATTATTGCTTAAACTTGTGGTGTTCTCCTAAGGTGCCTTACCACTAAGAGACTGAACGCTGCCAAATCTTCCAAAGTTACTTTGAAAATCAGCAATCGGTTCGCGCAACTTATAGACGCAAAATTGTGTTCAGCGATGAGGATCCTTTCTGTTTTAACGGGTTTGGTAATAAACAAAATTTTTCTCATATACAACAACACCAGATGTCGCGTTGCGGTCAATCACTGCAGCGTGATCAATGATTTTTTGCTTAGCATTATGCCACACTTCAAGGTATCGTAAGGTTCATGGACATTGCGGCAAGTGTAATAATTTCCTTCAGGGCAGTGTTGTAATGTCTCTGGACATTACACCATAAGAAGTCGGTGCTTGGTACACTCAAAAAAAAAATTAACTAGAACTTAGAAAAATTTACTAAAGTTCAGTAAGCAATGGCTGTCGTATGGCGCCAAAGACATTTCTTACAGCAAGTTAGTACAAAAATTTCTTGTAATAACAAATAAATTTTATTCACTACTACATCAAAATATCAAAATTTAACCAAAATTTTACTCAATTTAAATAACTGTTAACTAAAAACTATAAACTTTTGTTCTTATACTTAGTTTTATAATTATCTTAAGATTTCCCTCAAATATGTTAAAATTTCCTTTAATTTAGTTCAGATAATTTTTATACGCTATAGGAAATAAGAAATCTTTTCCAAACTTTAAGTTAAATAGATTAAATTTATAAACTTAAAATAATGGAAATTGTACCTGGATTAAGTAAAAACATTCCTAAAGTTTCCACCCTTAAGTTTACTTCGATTTAGTAAATATTTTTGCAAAAGCCAATAAAAAATACAGCTTTCCAGCCGACCCATTTCATAAATTCTATAAAAAAATATCTAATAATTGGAACATACATTTATTAAAAATGGGAAATATTTACCCGTTTTTGATTACAATTTTTTAAAATTTTATAAATTTTTCCTTTTGAATGGGAACTTCAAAGAACTTGATTACTTATCAGTAGTATGTATTTTCTTAAAATAATAAAAGGGAATTGCAATTAAGCAAATATTCATCCGTCAAAAATAATTTTTAAACCAACCGTTTCATTACCAGAAAGTAGACAAAACTGCACGATATTTTTTGCAGCGGGTAGATATGATTTCTACGTATCGCTTATTTTCACAAAGTGAAAAATAAAAATTTGGAATAAATTCTACTCTATTTTTCCATAAGTGCAGTATACACAATTATTTAATTTCTCGGAATCATACATATTTGCTTAATTTGTATACATACGTTTTCTTAGTTTTTTTAAAAATATGTATTGCTGGTAAATATATACATTTATATCTACATATGTATAACCCATTTTTCTCTTCAATTAAGAGTAAAATATACGAACGGAGCATTAAAGAAATTATATTTTTTTATTACATATACTTCAATTGAAATAATAACATTAACAGCGAAATCCACCAAGTTCAGTTAAAACTTTCCATCAGTCATATTGGTCACTAGAAGTTAGGGTAGAAGTAAGTTTTAATTGAACTTGGTGAAGATAAGATAAATAGATAAAATCATAAACATAAAATAAAATACATTACATATAAATACAAATTCTACTCAGTTCAAAACGAAGAAACAAAATATCTTAAGTTTAATATTTATATAAAAATTATTAACATCAAATTTTAAATTAATAATAAAACTTACAACTACCAGGTATTTTAGGTCTTATATAATATTTTTTGTTTAATTCATGAATGTGAATTGGAGGCGATCTTAAAGATTTTATACACTCGCAATATTATTACAGTAACGGACTTTAGTTTACTTAAGAAGTATTCCGTTCAGTAATTTTTAAATAAATAAACATTTAAAATTCTAAGCAAATTTATTTTTAACTGATTCTAACAGTTATTTAAAAAACTAAGTGCATAATAATACGGAATTTCAGTTTCAGTTAATATTGTCCGTTGATTAAGTTAAATTCTTCTTTATGTAAACGAAAAGTAAGGAAAAGTTCATTTGATTTTTATTGTCAATAATTCAACTGCGAATTCCGTAAAAACAAGTCAATTTTCAGATATTTTATATAAATTAACTATCAAAAAATTAACTGAATAATACGTAAAAAACAATGGCATATTCAGTTATTTTATATAAATTAACTGTCAAAAAATGAACTACATATTCCGTATAAACAAAAGAATATTCAGTTATGTTATGTAATTTAACTACAAAAAATTAGTTTTTATTATCTTTAAAAAACGATGTGCTTGTTTTGTTTAACAAATTCCCATTTTCTATTTGTTAAAATGATTTAGTTAAATACATACAATTTTTAAAGTAAAATTTTGAATGTCAAATCCACACACGATTTAATATTTTCCAACTTGTAAAAAATATTTCCAAAATTAACATAAAATTCTAAATTCTATTTTATTACATCCATGTCTACGTAGTGATTTATGGAGTAAAGACGAGACCTGCAAATTTTAACAATGACTAATTTTAAGAGGATGGAAATGCTACTCAAAGCTACAGTTAAATTATTAAATTCGATGTGAAATCAATAATACTCCATACTTTTTAATACATTTTTTCAAACAAAACACCAACTAATTAAAATAGTGTTTAATCACAAAACAAATATATAATCCGAAAAGGATAAAACCAAGTTCACGCACAAATACATACAATGGTGCACGAACCTCAGCACTTAGAGCAAAACATTATCGAAAGTGTTTAAAAAATTAAATTACTGGTAACAAAAGTATTTATAACTAGGAAGAACACATATTTTGTTCCTGCTCTTACCTTTCGTGGTTGCTCAGCTGTTGCTCTGAAATTTGCTGATGAGGTTGTCGGTGTTAATGCTTATTAAATGATTATAAACCACAATAGTTAATCAAACTTTCTGAATTAGTTTTTATTTTAATTTTTAAAAAACTTTAGAACAACTTTGTTTTCTATAAAATTTTCTATAATAATTAAGGCATTATATGTTGCTTTTTTGAAATAGAAATTTTTTCAGTATGGTACAACAAACATCAGGTTTCGCTGACTAAATTGGACATTGTGACATATTTAAAAGTGAAGTAACACCAAAAAGTGCCATGACACTTTTTAAAGTGTCATAACGTCCATGACATACCACCGCCATACATCAACCGCAACCATCGACTTCTTTATATCCGAGTTTGGCGAAGCGTTGATTTTATCTGACTTTATTATCGATTTTTTCGTGTGGGGCTTCGTCAAGTTACTGATTAATGCTGATAAGCCAGCGACAATGGACGCCTTGGAGGCCAACATTATTCATGTTATCTGTGATATTCGGTCAGCAATCTTCGAAACAGTGGACAGAAATTGGACGTGCAGAATGCGCTTCACCAAGAATAGCCGCGGTGCCCTTAGGTCGGAATCATTCGCAAGTGGTAATGCCATGTATTTATCTTTCAAATATATAAAAAATTTTTAATTGAAATCAATTTTTTTACAATCTCGAGTTATATCGGGCTAAAAAACTTCGATTGAAATCTGATTAGAAGAACTCAAGATAAGTGAAAGTATCGTTATTACATAACGGTGTTTTCTTGCATGGCGTCAGCATACGAGGACATCCGCCAGCAGCACAACTTTTCCTCGAGATAGCGGGCGAAATGAGCCCTAAGACCAACATTTTATTGATCTTCCTTCTATGATTGAACTTTAGCAGATGTTTTTAGAATCAAAATTTTTTACTTTTTACCTTAAAACTATGCTTCACATTCCGTATTTTACATTAATGCATACCATTTTTCACATTAACCCTCTAAATTGTATTCATTTCCGTTTGCTTTAAACACATTTTTAACTGTAACCTTCATTTATACTTTAATAGGTTTCTGAAAAATTCATTAATAAAAGAAAGATTTTTTAAAAATTTCCCTACTGAAATTTAGCAGAACCACCCACCCTACAAATTTTTCATCAAATTGATCAGCAAGTCTTCAATTTCCTCTACGTTTATTTTATTTAATAATAAAATAAATCCTAAATAGACAAACAGCAGCTGTAAAGCAAACTAAATAAATTTTAAAAAATATTTACAAGAAATTCAAGTGGAAAAATACACCGTGAAGGGTTGGTTATTTTCCATTTCTTATTTGCTTTGCAAAGATGATCAATACATATCAGTATATTGATTGGAGTTTTACCGTTTTATTTGTAGGTGTTCCGTTTTACTTTCCAATCAATTTATATTCATTTCGATCGATTTAACTTTATTGACATTTTGTGGGAACCTTTTGAAAACAAAGCAAAAAAAAAAAAAGCAAAATGTAAAACAATAATCCTGAAATTTATGAGCGAGAGATTGTTGTGCATTAAAATCAGATTTTGGTTTTATAGTTTTTGCAATTTTAAATAAGTTTCCTTTTGTCTTTAATGATTTCCGTATTTATGGGAAATTATGCAAATTTGTAACTCTTTTTATTGCTGTTGCTGCAAAAACGGTTTGTTGCTTAAGTCTTTTGTTTTATAACCTGTTTTCGTTTTATTGCGAACAAGGGCGTATCTCCAGCATATGGTTCTGTGATGAAGGGGGTCACATAGTGGTAATTCGGTCGGTAGCGCATCCAATCCCATTTTTTTATTTTTTAATTCCAGTGCTTGACTAGCCCAGTGGAGGGTTCTAATCTTGGATCCTTATTTGATTGCTTGATATATAATAATTGCAAATAGTTGCTTTACGTATTCAATAGTGTGAATTCTAATAAAATTATTAAGACTAGTCAGACAATTTCGATGATATCTCACGTTCCTTTGAGATCTTAATATTATGCGAATTGAAAATATCTTTTAATTTTATGACTTCCGTATAAATGTTGGTATTGACAAAGAAATTAGCGACGATAACTTTTATGATATCTTATATAAAATGAACAGGGAAACGAGAAATATGCTCTAAAAAACGTGTTTTATGCGCACTAAATACGCAGTAAAAACTGGAAAATTTGCATTGAAAAATGACAAAAATATGCGCTTAAAATTAATAGTTGCTCATTTGAAGACACAATATTCAACAATTTAATAACAAAATTTAAAAAATAAAACCTAAAAATATTATCGCTTAAGCCCATTTTAGGTTAAAATTCAAACAAGGGATGTTTGCGCCGAATATTATCTACATGCTAATATCCATATGGGTTTTTGTCTAAAAGGGATTTTGTGGTACCATCGCTAATTAATTAATTTTTTAATGTTTACATTTAAAAGGAAGTTAAAGATATCTGAGGATGGCAGTTTTGGGCAAATGTGAACCGATTTGAAAGTATTTTATTTTGCACTAAGATATTTTTGGGGCGAATTTTTTTTAAATACCATCATAATAAGATAGCCTGCGGCCACTAAGAGCCTAATCTGGATGTGAAATTAAAGACCGATTCTCACCATTTGCATAGACTTCGTCCATATTTGATCAAATTGGAACTTGTACTTTGCACACAAGATAAACATGGACAGACAACCAGCTAGACGGACGTATGGACATCGTTAGATCAATTTAAAAGGTTATTCTGAGTATACTAAAAAATTTGGTCAAGATGCACATCGTATAACATTTATCCTTAATGACAACCGACTTTGTCTTACAATTTTAGAGTAAAAATTAAATGTAGATGTCGCAATTGAAACAACATGATGGGTATACAGATGGATATTTCAAATAGAAAAGCCAGAATTTCGCAAAAAAAAAATGTATTTGCTGCAAAATCTCTTGTATGCATCTAAAAAAATTTAATGTGTATCAAAATATGCCTTAAAAAGGCAAAATGTGCGGCATGAACTTAAAAAATGCTGCAAAAGGGCTCTTATAACTAAATTATGCAAAAAATGCAGCAAACGGTAAAATATGCAAAAAATATGCACTTACAAATCGATGCACAAAATTCTTAAAAAGCTGTAAATCTGATAAATATATTGTTTCTGCCTTCATTTGTCGTACTAGGAAAAACATGCAATTGCATATTTATGGTTTCCCTGGTCATGACAAAATGATTTGCAGAAAGGTCGAAAATTAACCATAGGTCCCATGTTAACCCCCATCCTAAGATCACTTAAAGGAAAACAAATCTCTCATTGATGAAGATAACTAAAAATATTCGGCACATAGAGCTTTATGAGGAACGAAGTTGATTTTCTGGTGTCCGTCTGTCTGTGGGCCGTTAAAATGGGGTTTCAAAAGACCCCTTTTATGGCGAGGAATAGGTAGTTATATATTTATGACACTTATGGTGCGAAATTGTTTGCAATGGAACTTCAGCCTGATCAGGCCAGAAATTTCTGAGGAATGAGCAAAAATTTGAACAACCTCGATTGCTTTTTTATGTTTGTTAGGAGAACGGCAGGAGCCAAAGTTTCCAAATTAGGTACAAGCAACTTTGTACTCAATACAAAACTTTCGCCAAGATGCGGGCGGGATTGAAGAAGTGGGCGAGGCACAAAACAAGTTTTGTTTATATCTAAAGAACGGTATTTATGTTACTTTGTGTTCTGATCTCACCATGGTAAAGAATGTATTAAATTCGGCTTAGCTAAATATAAGATAGCTTTGCATTGTTAAACAGAGTCATACTTTGAACGAGAGCTATAAAATTTTCCATTGAACTTTGTTTTTTTATTACATCTCTGAAAGTATTGAGTAACTACTTTCGGCTATTGAATACTCATAAAAAAGCAAATAATCGATACTCAGCACCCACAACTAATTTACTAGTACTACTCTACTAGCGTAATTCTTAACATAAGTACGGAAAAAACAGATGTTAGGAAAAACATGTAAAATCAATTAAAATGGATAATCATTCAAAAAAGCAAATTTCGATCTACCAAAGGTTAAAATACAATTTGGTTTAAGGATTGATGTTTGACTATTGACGTCAGCAGTCGTCGATGGCTGCGAGTGTAAGACGGCAAATCCATCTGAGGAGATCAAGTGGTTGTGATCGAAACATGTCATGGTAACCAGCCGCCTGGGTTCGAATCTCAGGTCAGTCAGGAATGAATGATTATCAATAACAATTTTAATTAATTTTCATGTTGTAAAATTCCTTTCTTCATAAAAATAATTTAATGAAAATTAAATTTGATGAACTTAAGCCTGATTGAAATATTAAAAATTTGGATTAAAAACCATAAATAGTTCAACAAAATAACCACAATTCTAATTATTGTAATTCAGTACAGAACATTACTTAGCGTTCGGCTCACACACCCAGGAGCGATATCTATTTTTTTTAGAGTTTGTGTAGACGAACACAACCCTAGAAAAAGCGGAACATTATATAGTGTTCGGTTCTTCGTTAAAAAAACAGAACAATTGTAGTGATACTGTAGACAAACATTATATTTTAATGATCTATAATGTTTCTTTTTTCACATTGACAAAGATATTAATATACAAAAAATGTTAGCAACGACCGCAGCACGAACAACTTGTGTGTATATATTGTGTATATGTTTTGTTTGTGTAAAATTATTTTGCTGGCTTTTTTTTATTTTTCGTATGTGTATTTTGTTTTTGTAAAAACTGATTGGTTTTTTTACCAGCCAAAAGTGCGCTAAGCACAACTAAAACGAATGAACACTAATGAGCTGAACCGAACACAATGAAGTTTGTGGTTTTTTTAAAAAAACTGAACGGAATTAACTGTTCTCATCTTTTTGTTGAGTTGGATAAGAACAGTATTATTTTTGTGTTCGAAAGATGACAAATAGGGAAACTTTTTTTTTAATGATTTGCTACACAAACACTATTAGCGTTTGTGTTTTCCACAAATCTGCCGAACCGAACACTAAGGAGCGATATTAAGTGTTTATTTTCGAACACTAGCTTAAACGCAATCGTATGCTTAAAGTCGACCGCCGAAAAACTGTTACGGGGCAAAGTTTTGTGATGCCGAGACATTAATCAATGTCAGAGTAAAACGAAAAATGTGAGTAGGTGTTTAAAAAAGGATGACCGGATTGCTTAAAAAAGATAAAGTTAGTAACGCTCGGGCTGTTAGTTTATCAGAATATCTAACGCGTTTTTTTGGCTAATAACTTCTTTAAGAAAACAAATTTTTTGTTATTTTGTTAATCAACATCAAAGCAAATTTTTTTACTTAAAACTCCTTTTTCTTAACGCATACAATAATGGGCTGAGTTTCTAATCTTTAAAAATCGTTTTTCTTTTTTCCATTTTGGGTATTTGTGGGTTTAGAATTGTCTGTTGTCGGATGGCATAAATGACACTTTACGCATGCCAAAAACAAAATTAAATAACAAATTACAATTAAACAAGAATTGAATTCGCTTTAAAAAAAACCACCATACATTTGACATAATATGAGGACAATGGTAGTAAATAACAGAAATAGAATAATATGCCACACTTTTCTTTCATTAATGAACACAATGGAAACAAAGACCTGAGACAAGCTTGCTGCTATTCTTGCCTTAGAATCTGCTTAAGAAATTTTTGCAACAATTGTAATTGTAATTTCATAACAATTCACGCCTTGGTAAATTTACCTACACACTGAGTATAGAATTTAGTTTGTTTTGCCCGATTTTAAGGCAGCATAAAACCATGTATTCAATCTTATGCATTTCGTATGCATTACAAAGTAAGCATATCCTTAAAACTTGTTTCTTTAATACAATTTGCATTGTCTTTTGTGGCGCATGCTGGGTGTTGTAATATTTATAAATCCCATTTAAATTTGCCATTGTTGTTTTGTTCTTAGTTTGGACACTGTTTTTTTTTTGCTTTGTTTTTCCGATGTGAAAGAATAACCGGATCATATTTGGCATGGACAACAAAATTTGCAAAGGAAAACATCTGTTAAGTAATATTTGTAGTACGAATTTTATGATCGGTAGCCTTTGACACGTTAGTTAACACAGTGGCTAGTTTTATGAGGAAAAACTGTGGTTGGTACTTATTACATCAATAAGAAGTTGTGTTGAGAGGGGAAAAAGAATCTGAAAAAACCAGGAGGATTTTCAACAATTGGACAATGTTAATGAGGAAACTATCAAATGTTATGTAAAAATTTGTTTTGAATTGCCGAAAAACTTCCTGGAAGTAGAGTAGAAAATTGAAAAAGATTGGATTACAATTTAAAGGTGAAATATTTTTGGGGAATAAAAAGTACCTTAAAAGAAGAAGTAGTTGGGATTACTGTTTAAAATTGCTTTTAATTCTAAATAGTGTTTAAAGTTATATATTTGACTTTAGTAGATGTTCACTTTAATCCTTTACTTTGAAATCTACAAATCACAGTACAAATTCTATTTTCCCCCTCTTTTAAGGGCTCCAAATGCTACGAAAGGTACAAGGGCCTATCAACGTCCCCATGTAAAGATACCACTTCACAGGTCGGTTGAATTTTAAGACCACTTTCATCCAGACCGTGATCATTTCAAGAAGCACAAGGTATGTAAAAAAAGTCACTGGCGAACAGCGAATTTAAAATTCTTTTAATTTTAAGCTCTAAATAAGCTCGAGGTATTGCCTGCGCATACACTGAGCGAAAAAAGTCAGTCTTAAGTGGCCAAAGGATGGTAGGAAAACGTAAACGATGCATTGTCAAATTTGCAATAAATTTATGACAAAACGGTTAAAAAAAAGTAAGAACAACTTTATGTTTTTAAGCAAAAACGATTTTTGTTTTTCAAATTTAGACCGGAAAATCGTTGTCAAATTGAAAATATATCATTGTCGAATATATAAAAATCAATTGTCAACAATTGTTTGTCAAATCGGGAAAAATGCATTTATGCCAAATTTAGAAAGAAAAAGCAACTCAAAAGTTATGAAATTGAAAATAAATCTTTGTTAAGTTAAGAACAACCCGTTATCGCCCATTGCGTTAAGAAAAATATGTGCTAATGCCAATCATTTTTTGTGATTTGGCTCCAGTTTAGATACAGGGATAAACATTATACATTAAAATTGTCCTTGAGTTTGGTAAAAACTGTTCTGGTTTGAAACTTCTCAATGGGTATGATAACAGTAAGTTGTTGAAATTACAACAACATTGGATCAAACACCCCTGTTATGAAATTCGACGTCGACACAAGTCGGTGGCACCTGAACAGTAATTTTACTTCCTGAGTCGTTATTAACAATAATCAATTGCTATTGATTCAACTTATATTTTCTAAGGATCTTTTAAGTCGATGTCGATTAGAATTGTCCCTGTTTCAGTCGACAGGAAATTTTGCGACGACTCATATGAAAGTTATAGAAATTTTAAATGAAATGTTAACATATTTATTTAATACGTTTAAAACATATATGCAAATTTAAAAGAAGTTATGGACACAAATTTTATTAGTAAATTTAACGCGAAAAGTCATAAAACTATAAGAAATATCAAAAATTATAGGAAAAAATCGCTTCTAACGCGAACATGGTTAAAATTCGCGAAAATTACAAACTTGGAAACAAACCCTAAAATTTAATAGAAAGCGCCAAAACGACTAAAAAAAACAAAATGTTGGAAGATAACAAAAAAAAAAATTAATGCAAAATTAGGGAAAATTTTTAATATTTCAAAACAAGCAATAAAATTGATTTAAAGTCATACAACAATAAGGAATGGTAAAAAATGGCAAAAATTTGCTAACAGCGGAGTGATAGAAAAGGGTTATATTTATTAATATACGTTAAAGCCATAAAGTATCAGAAAATTTACAGTAAAAATATCTCTTATGATCATGGCGAAAATTCATAAAAAAAAAAAAAACAAAATTTGGAACAAACTCTACACTTTATTTGAAAAAGCTAAATCGGTTTAAAAATGTGTCGTAAATAAGTGAGCTATAACGATGAAGAACGAAAATAATTGTCAAATTTTCGATAACTAGTCGTCGACACAACATTCTTATAAAATAATAAGTTTTGTGGTAATTTTGTTTTGTTTTATGGTGTTTAATCCAAATTTTGATATTTAATTAGGCTTAAAGCTGGGATCACACGATTGCCGCAATGCACCAATTTTCACACTTTTTAATACCCCAATCGTGTGACTGCACAACCAAATGGCTCTTGTACCAATCGAGGACAATATTGTGCTTACTTTTACCAATCAAATGCAACCCTGGTGCGGCAATCGTGTGACTGTTTGCTATGCAACCGCGCGTCAATAAAAATGACAAAAATGCACCAATATTTATTGTGTTCTTGTGCGGCAATCAAACAACACAATACGCGCCAATATTTGCCTTTTTTATTAGATTTACTTTTTTGTGTTTCTTTTATTAGGTAATGAAAATAAATATGTATGTATTTATTTATTTTGCATTTAAATTTTTTTAATTAATTATTTTTAGTATGTATGTTCACAAGCATATTGAGCTGTTCTGTGCGATAATTTTTTTAAAGATATTTCTATTCGAACCTAAATATACGAAATTGTTAAACAGACTGTTAATTTTTGGAATATCTTAAAAAATTAAATATAACTATTCAACAATAATTTGTTTAAGTATATGATTTGTATCATTTATCATTTAATTTTTTTCAATGAACAATCCAACAAGAACTTTCAAACAAATAAAAAAGCTACCACAACAGCTGTTTTCGCAGTTAATATACATAAGTAAGAACAATCGTGTGACTGTTCTGCGGCAATTGTTGTAACCATTTGGCTTTGTACCAACTAGCGGCAATTAAATTTGTATAAAACAGGGCAATCGTGTGATTTCAGAAAATTTGGTTGGGGCAATTTCATTATTGTGCGTCAATAAAGCACAATAATAATTGTGTCATATTGGTGCATTTGCGGCAATCGTGTGATCCCAGCTTAAGTTCATCAAATTTAATTTTCATTAAATTATTTTTATGAAGAAAGGAATTTTACAACATAAAATTAATTAAAATTTATTGATAATTTTTCATTCTTGAATGACCTGAGGCTCAAACCCAGGCGTTTTTACGGACAGGTTACCTCTACATGTTTCGATGGCAACCACTCAATATTTTCAGAGGGGTTTGCCTCCGAACATAATATGGTAAGTAATAAAAATAAATTTTTTTATCACTAATCATTGTATAGCGTTATATTGCTATTTTTAATCTTAATATGGTCGAAGGCTTCTTCATGGACGACCAATTCAACCATAATATGGTTGCCGCAGAAAACATAGAATAAATGGGTTTCTTTACGTGTTGGCATTCCCCGATAAATTTCTCTCCATGAGTTGCTAAGGTGGGACAGTTACAGAATATTTGCTCAAATGTCTTATCGCCCATACCTCAGAGTCCGCATTGTTTGGTAGTAACATGCCCTAAGATATGGCATCTGATATCCGATTTCTAAGACCACAGTGCCCAGTGAATAAGAGAGTGAGAGGCTGACGGATAGGAGCACCGATGCAAACTTAGTGCTTTTGGCACTATTTATGGTGCTTTTTGATGTCTGAAAACGCAAAAATTTTATCCTTAGTGCCAAACCTAGAAAAATCACTACCCAATAAAAAATTTTATCATTTTTCGAAGCACTAATGTTACTTTAAAAAAAATAAGCGCACAATTATGCGCTACGCAATAAGACATTCGAAAAAGCAGTAAAGTAATTGAAAGAACTCTCAACAATTTTTATAAAAAAAATAAAATTTCAAGTGCTACGGCATTCCCTTACTACGTAGCAGGTTTGTAAGGGAGAATACTAAAAAATAACTGTATCAAATCATTCAGTGTGTAAAGCTGATAGCTACTTTCACCAGTTTTTATATGCGTCGAATAAAGCGCATTTTGTGTCAAAAATGTATTGCTTCAAAGTGGGAACTCGCCATATCAAATTCATGTCTTCCGTAAGCGCAATGGTAAGCGAAACTCTTGCATTTCTCCCTTACAAACCTGCTTCACTCGAAGCACAATTTTTTATTGGGTGCTTTTTCAATTTTTTATTAGTGCATTTAGTGCTTTTTACAATTATAATTTTTTTTTCTACCATTTTTTAAAACTACGATTATAAAGACGATGATTTAGATGAGCTTTGCTATTTGGATTACAATTTTGAGAAAGCCTCTAAAGATTTTAAGATTTCAAATGATAAAAAAAGTGATAAAAGAAAGTTGCATTCATTTTGCCAAAAACTTTATTTACGAGATTAGAGCTAGGCTTCCTAGCAATTTGGAAATTTTACAAAACGTTTCACTTTTTAGCGATGACAACATATATAGTAATCGTAATAAAAACGATCTACTTGATTGCGATAAGCATTTTTATAAAGATGTAGACACTGTGCCAAAAATAGAAAATGGCTTGGAAAATATTAGAAATTGTGAATGGAAAAATCAACAACGATTTTAAGTCATGTAGAAGCGTTAAAAAAACATGCAGTAGGAAACCGTACAAAAGAACGCAAAGACTTTAAAAACATGTAAAGATTCGTAACTTAGTAAAAGCAAAGTGTTAAATAAATTAAAAACAGCTGACAGGAAATGCTTTTATAGCGAGCGTTGTGTAACCTGCCACTTTTCATGCGCTTTAGTTTTCAAACGCACAACACTCGTCTGCAAATAACCGCGTGTTGTGCACTTCTACCGCTAGTTCTATTGCAAACAAGTTTGACTTATGGTGTTTTCTTTTCTACAAAAAATGTCACATTTTATTTAAAAAAAAATGCAATTTGGTGTTCGCTTCTTAAAAATGCTTTGCTCTCTAAAAGGGCAGCGTGTTTTATTCTAAAAAAATTCACCCGTAAATGTCATAAGGCATTGCAATTTACGCCCCGTATAAATCGAGGGTGCTGATAATGCCCTGTAAAAAGATGACTTCTGTTTATATATAGGGTTACCAGACGAAGTTAAGAAAAAATCGCCTTTAATCAGGACAGTAAAAATTTTAAGTTTTAATAGTTATTTTTTCTATTATTTTATAGTAAAAACAAAAGAAAGCATTACATTGTTAATGGTAGGTTGTCAGTGGTACAAAATTTAAATAAATTCGGTGTTATAAAATTATTTTTGAAAAAAAACGTCAAATGAAGAAAGAAATCGTAAAAACTGGGTGTTTATTAATCGGCAATCTGGCAAAGGTAATTTCTTGTTTACATATTTTATGAAAAACAAACTAAAGAATTTGGAATTTATTTATTCATTTTGTTCATTTATTTATTTATTTAGGCCCAGGTCCACGATGTCGACAAGAACATTTCTTTCGTATATTTGTATTGAAAGCAAAAACAAATTTTAGTTTTTTATTATTGTTTTCCATATACATAAATATGCGAACGAAATTTTCTTGTCGACATCGCGGGGCTGGCAGTTAATATCGATCTATTAACAAATTTGGGTTTATGTATATTTTTTTTTTAAATTTTAAAAACACACTTTTTGATTTATGTACATATTTTTTTATATATAGCAGAGCAAACTTTTTGTCAGCTGTTAAAAACAGGGCGATCCATTTATGTGTTTTGTTCTCGTCAAATAAAAAATTGCAGTATTACATGTTCGGCAGGACATTTTATACATGCACCTTTTAAAATGTGGTATTTTTTTTGTAGAAAAGACAACACCATAAGTATCAGAATGCAAACATACATGTTTTTTCTATTTTACACCTTATGTGTGTTTTTTAATCAGAAGCGTACATAGGATAATATAATTGGAATATATCAGACGCCAATTGTTTTATTTAACTTTGCACGATTTAATTTAGAGTCATTAAAACAATAAAATATAAAAATTTTTTTTTTTTATTTTTTTTCGAATTTATTCTATGAGCTAAATTTCAGTTATGTATTTTGTAATGCTTTTTTTTTGCTCATAGAATAAATTCGAAAAAAAAATAAAATGTTGAATATAATATAAAGTAACCTTTGAAAGGAAATAATTCCCAGTTTCTATTTGATAAAATATTAAGTTTTTTAAATTGCAATATAACTAATTAAGCTTGAGGTTTTTCTTTTTTTTATAAAAAATTAGATAACATTTATTTTATAGTTCCAATATTCCGATACAGCAATGTGTATCATCGTCAGGGAAATAATTATACAATTAAAATAACGTTCACAAAATAATGAAAAAATAATAACAATTGTCACATAGAAAAAAATTATTTACAATTAAAAAAATTTTTATACAAATAGTCTATTACATTCTAAAAAATTTTTTAATTTCCTGTTTTTTTTTATGCACTAAAATCTTTAATTTTGTGCTACATTTTCCGTGTCCGATTTAAAATTAATTCTTTACAATTCTAGTACTTTAATGATTTGCAACATTTCTGGCATTAAGCGTCGCTTATAATTATTTTCTGTGTTTAAAACTGATACATTCTCAAAGTCCGGAGAGTGATTTAAACTGGCACAGTGGGCTGTTAATGCTGTCTTTTGTGCTGAAATATCCCTAAATTTTTTATTTGATTTGTGAACCAAAATTCTAGTTTTCAGTTTGTTCTTTATCAAAAATATATGTACTTTGTTGTATTGCCCATTATCATTACCCTTTTTTACATTTTAAAGTGCTTTTTGCTCACAAAAAGTGGGCATCACTGGATAGGAGTTCTTTTAGGAAAATAGAGTTTTCTTAATTTGTGTACCAACGCCACAAAAGTATGGGTTATACTACCACAATAAAACGAATTATGACTTTTAATGTAAGTAATTACATACAATTTGGCGACAATTACTTTTTCGAAAGACAAAAAAATTTGTGCACATGAAACCCCCTTCCTAAATATATTTAAAGGCAAACAAGTTTCATATAGACGAAGATATTATGATAATATTCGGCACAAAGAATTTTTATATGAATATTAAACTCAAAATTGTACACTTGAAAACATTTGTTTTTATAAATTGTGGTGTAGGGTACTTGATCATATGATACTTGAAATTATTCTTGCTTGTTTTTTATAATACCTTTTCTTTCTTTTTAAGCAGAAAATACGTTAACACAAGTCATAAATGTTAAGTATCTTTAAAATCACTTACCTGTTGTCCAACAATTTGGTTTGAGACATGAAAAAAACAGAAAATAACATTAGAAAAAATGTAATTTCTTTCAGATAAATTAATGACTAACAAATCTACATCGACTAAAAAATTTATTAAATCTTTTAAATAAATATGTATGTACATATATAATTTATGCAAAAAAAAAAAATTATATTTCAAATTCTATCAAAAGTCAATCAAAATTTTGTGGATATGCAACCAGTTTATTAGCATAACCAGCAAATCATGAAATCAGAATTCCATAAAAATAAAACTAAATAAATAAAAGGCCAATTAAGAAAACTGCATCATGGTGGAAACTAAAATGACTGACTACAGGAGGAATGCATAAATATATTAACCCACACAGATTTAAAACAGCATCAGAAAAATATTCTGATTAAGTAAATCAAGGCTCGTGTGGTCTTCTTTTTCGATATGAAATATTTTGAATGTAAAATTATGTTAATTGCACAGTGAGCTTAAAAACGATGATGAACAAATGTCAAATATTTTATAAAATAAGTAAAAAGTCATTAAATAAACAAACATTCATTAGGGCAATACATACATATAAGAAAAAAAATTTAAAACAAAAAAAAAAAAAAATTGTATGTATATAAACTTTTCACATGTAAACACGATTATGTGAACTTTATTTAATGGAAATAAATAAAATACTACAAATAAAAAAAGTAAAAAATGATGTTTCAAGTACTTGTGGATAAAAAAAAGATATAAAAAATAATGTCTTAATCAACTAGAACTTTTTTCTTTATGATTGAATGAGCAAAAAAAGTACGTGTAGTTAGTATTTATTATAGTCAGCTGACTAAAGGTATCAAATCGTTAACTACAACCAAATAATATCTTGCATACGGAAGTGCTGAAATTCGAGAAAGCTTTTAGAAAATGTGAGATAAAAGATTTTTATTGTATTTCGACAACTGAATAGAGTTGGTGTAATTAATAAAAATCATGAGCTTCCGATTGTTTCGAACCAAAATAAGCCCTTAATGATTGATCACTTAAAACTTAGAGTTAATTTTACTTCTACGTAATAATTATATGTTGAAATTGGGCAATTTCAACTAAGTAAGGCCTTTCATTGGACGTCCTACTAAAAATTTTTATCTGGCCTTATGCGAAGAGTATTTTGGAGGTGCATTAAGGATTGTGTCACCCAAACTTTAGGTTAATTAAACTGGTATATCAAAATTGGTTTTCCCTTAAAGTGGGTAATTTTTATTTCTTCCAAACGGTGAACGAAAGTCTATCAAATAAATAAATACTTTTTATTAAGCATCTCGTTATTTTTTCAATATGTAAAAGAATTCTCAATTAATAAAAGTCATTTTAAATTTGGTTATATTTTTTTACATTTGGTAACTTTTTCAAAAATTTTGGTTGTAAAAATTGTATTGGTTGTGGCAGCACTGCCTACATATTACCAAAATTATTATATTGATTACTAAAGATTGTAAAAATTTAATATTTTAAACATTTTTTTTTTCAATAAATGAATAAATGATCATTGGACATCCCATATTTAATTTAAATCTATTTTCCTTAAATGGCGTACGCATAACACCCAATTTTAATGTTTTTTTTGCTATTACTGATTAAATATCGTACACAAAAATATTGTTGGTCTCTTCACAGAAAGAACAATTTACTAAATATGGCTTGAACCAAGAAAATTTTACAAGATTCTTGTCCAAGCCAAAAATTACTTATTCCAAACACATGTTTGGCTTGGTTTAAGCAAAATGATTTTTTATTTAAAAAAATTTTACTAAATACGAACAAAATAAGTTAAAATTAAGAAATTATTATTAGTATTAAATATTAAGTGCTGCTGTACCGCCGGCTGTATGATCCAGTATTGAAGGGCAATCTCTAATTAATTATTTTAGAATTTGGGTTCAAAAAAATTCGTGTAAATTTCCAAGAAAATACGTTGAAGATTTCAGGGAGGTTTAAAATTCTCAATTTTAAAATTTCTTCCCAAAGCTTTTGACTTAAATTTCAGTTTCTTGTGAAATAAATGGGGGATTCACAAGGTGTCATAAGGCCATATGTCTTAAAATAATAACATGAAAAAATATGACTGCTGTGAACAACCCCTCATAATTCAGTGTCCTATTTTGAATTTAAATCAGCTGATTTGAAACAAATATAAAAAATTAATATTTATCTAAAATAAAATATAAAAAATTAATATTTATCTAAACTAAAAAAATTTTTTAATTCTTATCCATGAATTAATAAATTAAATTCTATTTTGTTTGCTTGTTTACGGAACAGCAGAGTTCTAAGCCGATCTAATTTGACGCCGCAATTGATTTGTTGCAAAAATTGCTAGCCGCAGGTTAAATTCGGATGTTAGCCGGATAAAATTATACCACCAACGGCGACGGCTTACAAAAACTAATGCGGCTCGGCTCTGCAGCTCAGCGCATGTCTCTTCTGGTTAATTACGACAGCGCAATAAAAATAGAAAAGCAAAGTTCTATTAATTTACGACACTTTTTGTTTTAAAAGCAACAACAATATTTTTAAAATTGTAAAATGTAAGAACTTTATGACAATATAACTTGTGAATACCCCAAAAATGTTACTTAAGGCTATTTTATACTATCACACAAGTCTTATGTATTTTGCGGAACAAGAGCTAACCTAAAAAAAACTGTTAGCACCACAGGACGCAGCGTGCCCGAATTAGGTTAAAACGCCAGGTGCCCGGGTTGTCTACACAGTGCACTTATTGCTTAAAATTACAATATTAAAATTTGTTTTAAGATTATTTTTTAAAGGTTGCGATAGAAACAAAATCATATCTTAAAAATAAAAAAAAACACCTGCTTCAAAGTTTCAGGATTTTTTAGGAACTGTTTGAGGTATTCCATAAAAAAATATCAGCCAAAAAAAACAAAGTTTTTGACAAAGCCCCATTTTAAAATTTAATATTTTGCATATATTACATTTTTCAATATATTGCCATCTCTTTAACCCTTTGACAACGAATGGGACTGATATGTCCCATTAAGTTTTTTCGTCATTGCATCTAAATTTTCGAATGGACTTTGATCTAATTCGCGTTGTTCTATAAAAACAAATTATCTTCAGTATTCGTGCTAACGGTAAGGTTTTGTGGTGTCCACAGGGCTTAAGGGTTTCCTAAAGTCAGATTTACGGATTTATTTTTTTGCCATTTAAGTTTTCTAATATCTCAGGAACTAATTTTTTACTGTTGGATAAACTTTTAGTGTTATATGCACTAATTTGTTATGAAAATTTATTGATTAACTCATTTAAAATTTGTTCTATAGTGTTCTCGATGGATCAGAAAGTATGATGGGACATATGTGTCCCACTCGTCGTCAAAGGTTAAAATAAAGGCGAATTTTTATTCTTTTTTTTAAATTTTTATTTAATTTGTTACCATTAAAAAAACAAAGAAACCATAAACAATTCAGTAAAAACATAAAAACGAAAAATTTATTTTAAATTATGAGATAAATATTATCAAAGAAATTTTTGGGAATACAGAATTTTTAATTAACAAGATTTTGTTTATCGTGCTTTATATTTCATAAAAACAAAAGAAAAATCGAATTTAGTTATAGTAAATTTTATAAAAATTTTTGTTCTCAGTAAAGCACCTTGGTTTTTCGCATGCGTAATAAATTGTGTTTGTTGGACTTTCGATTCCATTTTTTGTGCAAACCAGACATCCCTTGCTGAATCTCCTTTCATTCCATTTAAATTTAATACCGCCCCCAATTTTGACCTCGGATGCTCGTAGAATTTTTTCAAAACGGTCTCGAGTCACACAACCTTGGAAATTAACGGTACTGAATATTGGATAGTTGAATCGTTTTTGTGTTTTTCGCCATATAAATAAAACAAAAATCATGGTCATGAAAACTTTTGTACAAACGATCAGCAACTGAAAAACATAATGCATTTGTTTCAAGATTTTTATCTTTGACGACAAATGGGACACATATGCCCCATGATTTTTCAAGCAGAAAGTGTAACAATTTTAAAATTTTAACAGCACTTTAGTCTTAAAATTTTAAAATTGTCAGCGGAAAATTCGTCGTCGTCAAAGGATTAAAATGACATGAAAATCCTCTTCGTATGTAAAGTAGTTTTCGAGATATTGAAGAAATACAACACATTCGGCGAAATTATGACTTTTTAAATATGGCATAGCTTTCGAAACTTTTTTTTTGTTCTTATATGCCCCTTATAGGACAAAAGGAACCTTCTCACCAAATTCCATTCAAATCGAAAGGGGGTTGGGACCCACTCTTGGTCGATTTGACATGGAATTACCCATTGACTTTTCCAATTGCATGTGGTACTTTTTAAGTTTTCTATTAAACTGAACAATGGGAGACGCTAACGAAGTAACGGGTAAAATGCTAGTATTATTATTTAAAAAAATATTCAGTATTCGTTTTAAAATATAAATACAATTGGGGGATTCACAAGGTGTCATAAAGTCATAAGTCTTAAAATAATAACATGAAAATATACGACTGTTGTGAACAACCCCTCATAATTTAGTGTGCTATTTTGAATTTGAGTCAGCTGATTTAAAACAAATATAAAAAATAAATATTTACCATGATAATCCATGAATTAATAAATTCAATTAGATATTTCCTGACTATTTTCCATTTTTCAGACGCAAACCACAAATAAATTTTATTTTGTTTGCTTACTAAACATCAGTGTCCTAAGCCGATCTAATTTAACGCCGGAAGTGTTTTGTTGCAAATATTGCTAGCCGCAGGTTAAATTCGGATATTAGCCGTAAAATGTTAGAACATTATGACAATATAACATAATAGCATACCTTGTGAATACCCCAAATATATAGAAAAATAGTATTGTTCAATGTTGCAACAAAATCGCTCTGTCGACATCCACAACACATGTGGCTGATTTTGACAGTTATAGTCGCATAATATTTCATAGTGGGGCGAAAAATTGTATGAAAACTATTACGTTATCGCTCGTTTGCATTGTCGAACGACTTGTCGCCCTGAAAATTGTTAGTGGGGAGAAAATCAGCTTATTTTAAAATGCTCGTCTTGTACTATTTTGAATTATGCAGAAGAATTAACTCCTTCTTGCACTGACAAAGGGGAGTAGATACTGTGATTTTTGCTTAAATGGATGATCCCCTTTCTATATTTATTCACATTCACTTATTGCCAGCATATTGTTTATTTATGAATGTCATTCAATTTATTATGATTTCTGTATTTGTTTTTGCTGTTCTTGTCATCTTTTTTTTTTGTTGAGTCTTCCTGCCTTTTGGCCATATAAGTGATTGTTTGTCCGGTCTCTTTTCGTTCAGTTTATTTAAGAGGGAAATGATCTTATTTAGGCATCATCAAGAAAACAATTCTTCTCTATGGGGACAATGTACCACATTCATTTCTTTTATTAAATAATATTTTGCCGTCGTGATCATCATCGTTTTGCTGGACTTTTAGCTGGTATTTGCATTGCTCGAATACGTCGAAAGAAGGGATTTTTTAAATTTCTGAACTTGGCCTTCTAAAGAGACTCTTAACAAGTTGTGTATTTGTTTATTGTTGCATGTATGTATTAATAACCTACGCACAATTTAAGCCAAATTCTGTGTTGTAGTTCTTCGATTTTAGAATATGCTCAGCAGTACATAAGAGTGGTATAATTGTATGGCTGTGGGTAGGAAGTTATCATATTCCTTGTTTGAATGCACTATTGAATCAATGTGCCTGTGTGCTCCGTTGTGGGTTTTTTTGCTGCTACTTTGACAAAACGTTTATGAAGTTGCATAAGCATAATTTTTTGGTTTGTTTTCTTCTTGATTTGGTTGTTGGAGCTTTTAGGATAATTGGCTTGTCTTTGTTGGGAGCATCTTTTTTCGTTTGTTGCTGTTTATTTCGATTTATGCATCCGCGTCATTTTAAATATTTCTTATTGATATGAATATATTTTTATATCAGACAGTTATGATGACTCCAGTGGAAATATTACACTAATAAAATGTTAGAAAATTTATGGAAGATCGCTTGTTATCCAATGAAAGTATTTCTAAAAGGCATTTTTATTTTAAAAGAATCCAGAGAAAGAGTGGGCTTCGGAGTTCAATAAAGGGAGATTAGTCTGAAATTATGGTGGAGGCTTCCAAAACTGTAGCGTTTTCCAGGTGGAGATACTTGAAATCAAGGAAGCTGTGGCCTCGCTCAAGGTTTCTGCTATGACAGCGACTATTAAGAATATTTTTACTGATAGCCATGGCGCCTTAATGGTCTTGGCTTCCTCCTCCCTGAGAACGCAAATATCATGACAGCCGCTTTCTTACGAGCTTTTAACGAGATAGCTGATACTTTATGGGTCCCGGAGCACAGCGAAATACTGGAAACGATTTGGGTGGATAAGCTAGATTGACGTGCTACTACTTCGCGGGTTCCACTGGTTTTGAAATGCGTTGGGGTACCTCTGCTCTCCTGATAACTCGAACTTCAGCAATTGACTATCGATATTTTTAACAACTGAACAGGACACTGTCCAATCGGTAGGCATGCACAGCTGTTATGAAGAAATTGAGAAGGAAGACTTATACAAGGTCTTATGTCACTGTCTTGCAACGGCGAAATAGGAAAGCCTTGGAATCCTCCTCCCTGGGAACAAAAACAGCACGCTTATCTCTAAACGTGATGGCTGATATAAAATTAGATTTGACACTTATTTACGGGTTCTACTTGATTTGAAGGCCGGTACGGTTCCTCTACTCTCCTGCTAACTCGAACTTCGGCGATTGACTATCGATATTAATAACGACTGATAAGGCAGGCAATGGTTGCCCGAATGGATGACGGGCACAGTATGTCGCTGACTAAGAGGAACGTTTTACTACTGGTGTCTGTTATCACAGGACACTGTCCTAAAGGCAGACATGCAGAGCGTCTGGAAGTCAGACCCTATTATTACTGCCACAGTTATGATGAAGAAATTGTGCAGGAAGACGAAGAAAGTCTCCTCTGTTACTCTCTTGAAACGACGGAACGGCAGTGCATAGTTAGAAGTTCGGGTTGGTTCTATGGGAGTTCTGTTTAGAAGAACTCCAATGTATGATAATGAATAATCGGATCTAAGTGCGTCAGATAAGTATTGATTACTATTTCTACCTAATTTTACCTGAAGTCTTAATTCCTTTACAACAACTGAAAATTATTTCTCTCAGTGTCATTTCCTTGTTTTGGATTTTTTAAACTAAAAAACCAGTAGCCCTATTTTCTTGTGCCTTATTTTTTTAATATGTTGTCAATTTAAATCACAATTTTCTGTTTGTACATATATACAAACAAGTAAGTACATGGTACCCCAAAGAAAAGAGCAGAAAATCAAGCAAACCCAACTAAATAATGATGTACGAAATTGTAATTTTTTTATCTTGAAATTCGTACAATCAAAATTTTGCCAATGATACAAAATTAAGTTGTTGATCACATGCATTTGGTATGAGAAATTAAATTTATATTCAGACTGTGTATTTCACTTAAAACCAAAGCCAAATTTAATAAGGGGAATTCCTTACGGTGACTTGTGATTGAAATTGATTATGGATGACATATTATTGTAATAATTTTACAAAAATTTAAAAACAATTAATGTGCATTATAGCATCAGATACAAATAATGATTTTTGCAAGTGTAACCAGTTTTAAAGGTTTAAATAAGGGTGGCCAAGAAATGTTGTAACAAGTGGCTGGGTATATATAGTTTTAATTAAAGAGACATTTAGAGATTTTAATAATTGCACTGCAAAAACAAAATGTGTTTGGTACGTTTTATTGACCTGTGAAATTATTTGTTCCTACTTCTTTATGAATGAAGCCAAATTGGATCACAAAATTTGGTGAATTCTTGTAGTTTGAGCGCAATGGCGCCATATAGGAAATTACATTTAAATGAGGACTCAAAGCGCAAATGTGTTATTATTGAACTTTACCAGGAGTACAGATCGGCTTATTGAAGGATTTCCTTATGTGTTGCTAAAGAAATTAAGCCAATTTATGGTAGAGTTAAGCTCCTAAACATGAACAAGTGCGTGATCTTTACAATCGTGGACAAAACTCCATTCTTTGTGTAGGTGTTAATAAAGTAGACTTATTCAATCAGTGTTCAAAGCACTGGAAGGGGCTTACTTTAATCTAAAGCATGTCTGTGCCAATCGCTCTTTTGCAACGTCGCCTTAGCTCAAGAATATAATATTTTGGAGCTAGTGATGCAGAATTGTTCGCTATGTTTTTCTTTATATTGTGTATATGACTTATTTAATGACGTTGCAGCAAATGAGCGAAATTTTTTTTTCGTAAGGCTATGCAAATGTGTATTGAGGAGTACCCTTTGCGTTGCACGCTCTACGGAAAAATGTATGTAAGAGCAGGAAACACCAACTTTTTCTGTGGCTAAAATTGGAAAATCTGCAATTATTGCTATAGGCTTAGCAGATGTATTACATTCACTGGGGGTTGATAACTCCGTACATTTTGGGAAAAAATAGAAAAAATCAAGTTAATCTTAAACATATTAGTAGCAGTACGATTGGTCCTGGCGTTGTGTATAATCGCCTTAAGGAAGAACCATATTTTGGCTTTGCACACTAAGAGAAAAAAGGAGCAAATTACTAAAGTTCAAAATCAGGCAATTTTTAATAAATTGAGTCGAAATAAGGTCCTTCGAAGTGGTTTAAAGTTTTAAGTATTTTGATTCTTATGCCAACGCCTGAAACGACTGCACAGCTGATTTTAGGAAGAAATTCAGAGATGCAACCAAAGCAGAGCTGCAAATCTAGAAGTATTTCAGCTTTAATTAAGATCAATTTATACAAACCGGTGATCAGGCCAGTACTTGCATATGGGTATGAAACGTGGACTTTGAGAAAAGCAAACTTAAAATTTCTGGATATTGCTAAGAAAAAAATTCCTAAGACGAATCCTGGGATTGGAACGAATGATGAATTTCAGACAGAAATAAATGAATTATCCCTCTTAGCGCTAACAAGATCCCAAAGAATTGGATGGACAGGTCATGTAGCACGTATGGATACAAGCTACATCATCAAGAAAATATGTTCTGGCAAACCAAAAGGCAGGAGAGCAGTTGGACGACCTACAGCTCGATGTAAAGATGGTGTCAATGCTGATTTGTAAAGGATAAATGTACAAGACTGGAAAAATCTTACGATAGATAGAAATAAATTGAAAAGTATTGTTTGGAAGGCCAACGCTGAACTTTAGCTGGAGCCCCAAGGATGTATGTAAAGTGCAACCTATTATTATAGAACACAATATGCCAAAAATGGAACACCTAGCGGGGTTTTTGATCAAAATCCTTTGGCTTTAACGTCATAGGAAACGTGTTCTTGAAGATATCTATTTATACCCTGATTTTTGCACGCAGCATGGGGTTTTATTCCGCTTGAAGACGTGTGTGCATTAGGGATATAACTTTTCTGACTAAAAATTTCCTACGTACTGCGCTGTGGGGAATACTTTACTGATAATAAAAACTGATTTTTAAGGTCAGTTTGAAACAAAAACCTCCCGCTCCAAATGCGATTTCTGAATCTTTCCAAGACTTTAATTATTTTTTATTAACAATTTCAATAAAATTTAACAATTTTGTATCAAATGGGGCTAAAGGGCTTTATTTATAAGATATTTTCGACAATTTGGAAAAAAATTGTTTGGCGAATGTAAAAAGTAAAATTTTTTAAAAGATAATGAAAAAAATCCAAATTCCGATCACAAAAAAGTAAAAACCCATATACTCATATTTTTCCATGGTTTATTCATCCACGAGAGTCAAATTTTGATATTTGCAAAAAAATGTATCCCCACACGCAGAGAAAAAATATGGTTGGGCATGGTTACGGCAACCACACTGTGTTTATTGTAACAATATATTGTTGTTGTACACAAATAATTGTTATTTTTAGTAAATATCAGCAATATTATAGTTACTGTAAACATATTAATGTTTATCGCAATTATAAATTTGAGTATTGTTGACCGAAAAATAATTATTTTTCTAACAACTAAATTATGAAAACTTTCAAAACATGTTATATTACTCACAGCCATAACATGATATTTAATAGCCATAACATGATAACTTTATATACATTTATCATAATAAGTTTAAGATGCAATCAAAATATCGTTACTCTAATAATATTTTGGTATCGCCATTTGTAAAATAATTTTGTATCAGTTGTGTCGTGTTTTACATAAACATATCGAATTATTGGTTAGTGAGTGGCTAAATAATAAAAAAATAACCATTAAAATAAACTAGAAATTAAAAAAAAAATATTAAAAAAGAAATAACAAAATAAACAAGAAATTAAAAAAAAAATAAAGAAAAAACATTAAAAAAAGGTTGTAGTGTCACAAAATAAAATATCTTTGCTAAAAAATTTAATAATCTTAAAGTGGTGGAAAAATTTGTGAAATATTGGTGCAAAATATTCACCATTACTGGTAAGTTTTGTGTTATTTTAAGAGAAAAATAATGAAAACTCCATAAAATAATTTATAAATAATTGCGACCTACGACAAAAAGATTACAGTAACTATATTATGTTTTTTATTTTATCATAAGTATTTTTTTCCAATAAAAATATTATGTTTAAAGTTGTATCATATTATGATGTAAAAAATTTATGTATAACAGTTCATATCACTTTGCATCATAATATGATTACTTCTAAACTTATTATGATTGCCATGACAATAATATGATTACTTCTAAGCTTATTATGATTGGCATGACAATAATATGATTACTTCTAATCTTATTATGATTGGCATGACAATAATATGATTACTTCTAAACTTATTATGATTGCCATGACAATAATATGATTACTTCTAAGCTAATTATGATTGCCATGACAATAATATGATTACTTCTAAACTTATTATGATTACCATGACAGTAATATGATTAATTCTTAACTAATTATGGTTACCATGACAGTAATATTATAAATTCTTAACGTCTTATGATTAACAGTATAACAATATGATTAAGGGAAAAATATTATGATGTAATATTACGAACATATTTGGTCATAATATGATTTAATAACAATCGTAATATGGTGACTACAATCATGAATCTTATCATAATATGTTGCTCTTCGAATATGTTTACCAAAACCATGTTTTTTCTTTGCGTGCAGTATACATGTGGGATATTTGATATTTAACACAAACTTTTTTAGTGGTGTAGTCCAGGTTCTAAGCAAGAAGTTTACTGGTCGATTTGCTCTAATTGCTATCGGGTTATTTATGTAAACGGGGTAAAAGAAAAATATTCTTGGAGTCTGACAATTTTAAAAGTATTTCTTAGAGCAAAAACCTTGGTTTTCTACTGCAGTAGCACACCCCCGGGAGTTGTGGAGAGCATCTTAGGGATATTTCACCTTTTGGTGTTACAACCCACAGGGCAAATCAGGTTGAGGTCATCCCTGGAACCGTAAAGGGAAAATTGACCTGAAAGCGATGGAGTATACTGGCATTCTTCGTAATTTATACGCTGTAAATAAGTGAATGCTACTTGGTAGCGCCAATGAAACTACCAAATGACAGAGTTTTTTTGGGTCCATTGAATTTCATTGAACTCAAAGTATTACCTCAGAACTATAAATGGATGGTGCTACAGGAGACAGTGGCCTCCGGCGTAAGCCGATAGGACAACTGTTAAGGTATCCGTTTATTATGCCTATTAGGAAAAATGCTACCTGTTTTCCCGGTTGATTGTTTTTGCGAAAGCCTTGCCCTTCTGATGGAAAAGGAGATCACGTAGTTGCTGTGATTTGAACCCAAAATTGTGGGTAGGATGACACCCTGGTAAGGACTAATGTTTAACTGTGTTTTAAGTTCGGTCCCAAGGGCTATTAAAGATGCTGCCAGAATTAATATAAAAAGGTTAGATAGCCCCGGCCCTTAATCCAGAGGTGAGTGAATATACTTTGGTGGGTCTTAATACTCAACAATTGGTAGCTGTGTGCAATTCTCACACAGTGGCATTTTGTAAATGCATATATTAACTCACCAAGTGGTTAAGATTCATTATGAAAAAGCCCATATCTGCAGTAGAAAGCCTTGGTGCAAATAAAAAAGCCTTTGAAATTGAAAAATAAAACCACTAAAGGTGTTTGAAGTTATTGTTTTTTAGTCATTCTTCAGAAGAAAATTTAGTTATTATTATATTAAAGCGTATTAATTCCATTGGCGCTTAGTTAAAATTACAAATCGTCTTAAATTCTATTGCAGACAACCACATCAAATTTCTACGCAGGCCTCTTAAATATTTTGCTCGATAGTGCTTGTTAAAATTACACTTAAAATTATAAAATTCCTTGAAAATTTAGCACATTTATTCGATAAAATTTAAAATACAGCATGAGTTTGCACCTTAATAAGGTGCGAAAATGAGTTAAAAAAAGGAAAAAAAAATCTCAAAATAATTCATTTTATGGATCAACAACAATCCAAAAACTTTAACAAGAATCCTTTATAAACGTGCTACTGGTATCAGTAGAGAATAAAAAAAACACTTGTTAGATGCTGTTTGCGGTTGGTTATTTTAACTAGACTTCAAAACAAATAAAAAGAGTTAACAAGCGTAGTTAACCGTGACTGAAAGGATACAACAGCGAAGAAATCTAAAGCGGCTAAAACAAAGACTCGTTTCTTGTAGCTGATGTGTAGGTGCAAAACGTGGATAGTCATGGAGTATAAAAAACAAGTGTATAGTTTTTCTTTTTTTTTTGTGTGTGAAATAAGGATCATAAAAAAGGGTATGAATTTCAAGAATTCATAAATACCAAATAATCGCGTGATTATCGCTTAATAAATGCCAAAAACAAAAGCGAACAAAAACTTGTAAGATTTTTTTCTTCTAATGTTGCCTAATAATTTTATAAACGTTTTTATGATGTTGAACAAGAATTCTTAGAATAAAACGTCATAGTTTTTAAGGCATCTTAAAACGAAAAAATACAAAACCCTTTCAAATGATTTCGATCTACCGCTATAAAGCAACACGAAATTAAAGAAGAAAAAAACCCCTGATATAAAAAACTCTTTTTAAAAAAGGCGTTACAATTGATGTTTTCATATTGTGGTGACGTTTATTTTTATACCGTTTGCTATCAGGAGTGGTGAGCTAGGATAAATTAAGTTAGTTATTCCATATGTAACAATGAGCAAAATTCATTAAAGAGCCTATAAAAAGCATATTGCTCATTTACTGCAACAACGTCATAAGTCAAAAATTAAAAATCACTGATAAATAGTAAACCATTCTTATGAAGATATTGTAAATCCAACTCTTGTAAGAAGAATAAAATATTCGTTTTTGTTATGTGTAAAATTAAAACTTTAAAGTCGTTTTATATAAAACTAGTATATTTGAGTTATGTCGATGTTGCAGCAATATACTCTGGATCTTTCAGTAAGTCGCTTAAGATAAATCCATCTTTCTGTTCTGTCGCTAAAAAACGCGATCACCTTTCAACGACTCAACGGATGTCAAATTTGTTTCTAGTTTTATATTGAACTGATTTTGAACCCAAATATGGACCGACCTCCAGCAAAAATTTATATTTCATAATAAGATTGATTCAAGTATTTAAAAATGATTTAATTCCAAATTTGTACTGGAAATAAGCCGAAAGTGAAATTTAATTGATTCTAACCTAAAAAAACTTACCCCCGAGACAGAATCCAATAAAAATGGAGCTTTCACCGAAGCAGGTTTGAAAGAGAGAAGCGTAAAAGTTTCGCTTACTGAAAACATGAATTTTATATGGCGAGTTCCCACTTTAAGGCAATACGTTTTTGACAAAGAAAGCGCTTTATTCAGCAATTGGTGAATTTAAGGATCAGCTTTAGACACTGAATTTTTTGTTGTTACCGTTATTATTTAATATGCTCCCTTACAAACCTGCTTCGTAGTAACGGAATGTCGTGGCACTTCAAATATTGTATTTTGTTTTTAATCAGTTGAGAATTCGTTCACATCTCTGTATGTATCATTGCGTAGCGCATAAATTGTGCGATTATTCTTCTAATTTTCTATTTGTGCTTCGCAAAACAAGATATTTTTTTAATTGGGAAGGAGAATATTACTGTTTACACCTTACAGAATTTCAATTTTAAAACACCACCATCATGCCCGACATGGTTTCTACTCTAAAAATTGTATGTACAATGTACATGTTTAACTTAAAATATAAACTAAATAGGAACTTTTGCTGATTATTTTACTTTTTAAACATGAAAATAGTGTGTGTTTTTCTTCTTGTTTTGTTGTTTCTACAAACAACAAGCAAATAGTTTTTTACTTACTTCTGTGGTGTTGCAGCTTCTACAACAAACTTTGACAAGCACACGCGTATGCTAGCATATAAAATGCAATGCTAAGAGAATGGACTAATAAGTTATATGAGATTAAAACGCTTAGATTGTAATTTTACTCTCAGAGTGGCGCTACCAACGAAAACTTTAATGTTTTTTTACTTTGTTTAAGAACTTCAAACCTATTTTTTTTTTTACTTTGTGGCAACATTCAGGGGCTGCACCACCCTAATGCAATGCATTGTGTTGGTGTTAGGAAAATAGGCTATGAGGAGAAGGAAAGAAGGACATTTAATTTGTATTTTTCCAAATTGTAGCCGACTGGAAGACTTCTGCTGGGAGTCTATTTCACATGCGGCTAGTTCGACCAAGAAACTAATTTTCCCTGTAATGCGTTGTGCGATACATTGGACAGTCGATAACGAGCGGATGTGATCTGCTGGAAATGCGAGTACTATAGACATGCAACCGCGTCTCAGGCCTAAATTCGCCCATCTCAGCTGAACACTTACCGTGGTAATATCGGTAGAACAATTTGAAGAAATTCCGGCATTAATTTTTGAAAGTAATCCTGTTTAGGATTGTTTTATGAACGTTTTAGTGTTATTCGTACTTGAATTTTTGAGTACGACTAGTACTTAAAGTAAGTATAAAAAACTTAATTTATACCGAGCATTTTTCTTTCTGTGTATACACAAGCATCATACTTTATTTAAACGTCGAATTTATGTTACTAAGCAATAAAATTCCATAAAATTAGAAAGCATTTGGGGACAAAATGTAGGTATTCTCCAAAAACTTAACATAACTTCACTTTTGATAACTTTAAATCATGCCATGCAATTTTAGGTTAATCGGTTTTTTACACAGTGAAACATTTTGAAGTCATTTTGGGGTTTGAAGCTTCTTCTCGTGTAAAATTTCTTAAGGTACTCATCGAAACTAACAAGCCCATTAATTTTTTTGCAGCTCCGGTGCTGGTCGATATTTTGCCGTCGGGAACATTTTAGCTCATACTTGATTTCTCCGAAGAAAATGTCAATTTTCATATGTCTATATCTCGGAAACCAATTGGAATTTTGTTTTTTTTTTTTTGGTCTTCGCCACATTTGTAGCTAAAGACTATCGAATTTTCGATGTAAAATACAGCTGAGAAATGTGAAAACAACATTTTCCAGTATTATAATGTTCTGAAGAATTATGAACAAGATTATAGGGAATACTCTTTCTAAGTTCTCCGGTTAAGCCCACTTTACCTACTTAAATACGACTTTAGCAGAATATTGTGATAGAATATCGCCCACTTTAGATTTGAATGGCAAAACATTTTAACTATTAAATTGAACTAACAAATCGGTCCATAACTTATTAAAGGTCCAATTGAAAGCACACTCCCTAAAAACACCTTAGCACGCCTTAAGCCTTAACGACTTATTTTACCAGCGTAACATTACGGATACATTAGATTTTAATTATTTTTATAAGAAAAAATATAAAGACGATTCGCTTAAAATTTGTATTCTTTGCAAAGGGTATTGAAGATTCGTTGTAGTGTTCTTAATCGTTTTTTGTTTCTCTTAATACAAAAAAATAAACAAAAGCAAAACAAAAAACTTTCTTCGAAAAACACCGCAAATTTTGGTATAATACGTATTTAATAACCCGCTGTTAATCCTTTGGTCGCATTTCTCTATCTCTGGCTCTTTCTCCATCAATATTTTTAAAATAAGTAATAAATTTTCTTAATATCACGATCAACTATATGTGCTTGAGTAAAATGTCGTACATCTATGTTCGTATTTACGTATTCTGGTTTACCAAACAAATTGACCATAAATTTTCATTTTCATTAAGATTTTTATCTCCAAAACATTGTGTATCTGCAGTTGTATCCCCTCAGCCTCATCGAGAGAAAGAGATACGGATACAGGTCGAATGTAATGTGATATAATTTTTATTTGTTTTCGATTACAAAATCTCACTTGGTCATTTGTTACTTCGTACTTTGAAACATTGAAACTCATATTTTGTTGCACACTCTGATAAAGCAATAAATTTCCATCATTATCACAAAACAAAACAGCGGTTTTGTTAAATCTTTCCAATGTGGGCGTTTCTTAGTTTAGCGGCAAATAAAAACGCCTGTTTTACAATGTGTTTTCTTCATTTATCGCTGACTAGTCTTAACAGCGAAAAGTAAAAGTTATCTTGTGTTCTGTGACAAGAGATAAAATGTTCGTGGAAATCTTAGCAGGATATAATTTATTATTTAATTAGTGAAAAAATAAGGTTATATTATTTACAAAAATATTTAGAGTTTATTGTTTAAATAATATTATAGCAAAATAGGCTTAAGTATTTTGGTCAAACCTTTTTTAGTAGCACAATATCAAACTGTTACTACGGTTCTGGGAAAAAGGATTAAATTCCAAAAATAAAAAAAATAATGTTTGAGAAAGTATTAAAAAAATGCATTAAAAAACTCCAACATGCACAGTTAAAAAAACCAAACAAGATTTGTTTTAATTAACAAAGAATATTTTTGCTTTAATTCCTGTATTCTTGAGTTGTACAAAAACAATTTTCCGGAATATATTTTTCTTTTTCTTTACTGAAGTATCTACACTCATCCTTAATTTTAAGGTATTATATAAATAAGTTTTCCAAACGCAATAACAAAAATATTAATACGCCATTCGTGTCATCATACAATAAAGTTTTTTTTACTGTGCCAAATCTCTTACACCCTTCACTTTAGTATTAAAAAGTTATTTGTTTCTTAGCTACTAGTATGGGAGTTATCAGGAGCCTTTTAAGACAGGTTTCAGGTAAAAAATATCGGTGTAAAAACACAGCAAAAATTCCCAAAATTGTTCACCAATAAAAGCATTAATCAATAATAAAATCAGTTTTAATTAAAATTTAATCAAGTGAATTTAACTTTTAATCTGCTGAAATTTTCCAAAATTGATCACAAATTAAAGTATTAATCAAAAATAAAATCAGTTTTATTCAAAATTCAATCAATGTTTATCAAAAAATTTAATCAAGCGAATTAAACGTTTAATAAAATGAACTAAACGTTTAATTTATACAATTAATTTGTTTACTGGTACAAATTTAACTAATTTGTTCATTAATATTAAACATTTTTTAATTAAAATCAATTTTAATTTTTTTTTCTGTGTAGAGTTTTATCAACCTAGTTTTATAAATTAAGAGAAAAATTGTAGGTGTGCCAGGTAAAATAATTGACCGATTCAACTCATTTTAAATATTTAAGAAATCTAGTCCCCATTATGTTTTGGGTCATTGAAACCCCAATTTCAAGATACTCGTGGACAGACGGACATCGTTACATTAACTTATTTACTCATAAGGACCCAGAATATATAAGCCCTAAGATCAATATTGTAGAAATTAAAAACGGAATGAAAAACTTTTATCCCTTCCACCTGTAGTGGGTGGTATAAAACAAGTGTAACTTATGGCTAGTTTACACTATCTCACAAGTCTTACGTATTCCATAATACTTTATGAGATTGAAGTCTAATGATTTTTGTTGCGACTGTCAAAAAATCTAATTTTACATAAGTCTGAATTAACAAGTTTCATCTTTTGATGCTCAACTTTTTTTCAATTCCCTTTTAAAGGTGCCAATATATTCACACGCAGCAATCGGTTTCAACTTTTTTCAGTACAAAACAACAACAATTTTATTAATAGCGAATCAAGGAGAAAAAGAAAAGAAAAAAATTACATGCAGCCATCGTTGTGCATATACCAACGAATAAAAGCACAAAGCGTACTGACCGAGTACAGGCATCTCCTTACTAACCCCCTTTCTTCTTTCTTCTCTCACCTAAAAACATAAGAGTTGAGCATCAAAAGATGAAACGTGTAACTGCAGCTTTTTAAAAGCTGGTGTAAACTAGCCTTTAGGCACATCGAATACTTTTCCATTTTTACCGAAAGGGTGTTTGGTGCGGTTCAGAAGTGGTGAGTTTGACACGGAAGAAATGTGTCTTCGTCAGGTCAGCCAAAAAGTTCAAAGAAATTGGAGGCATCCAAACACGTTAGGAGCCATTCAATCAGCAATTTTTTTCATAATTAATTAATAACAATGTGGTCGAATTTGTTTTATATTGCGGCATTTCGGATTTTTTGTTTATTTATTAAATTGAACCATTTTTGCAATTTAAGTACACGCAAAGAAAAAACATGGTTGTGGTAAACATATTCGAAGAGCAACATATTATGATAAGATTCATGATTGTAGTCACCATATTACGATTGTTATTAAATCATATTATGACCAAATATGTTCGTAATATTACATCATAATATTTTTCCCTTAATCATATTGTTATACTGTTAATCATAAAACGTTAAGAAGTTATAATATTACTGTCATGGTAACCATAATTAGTTAAGAATTAATCATATTACTGTCATGGTAATCATAATAAGTTTAGAAGTAATCATATTATTGTCATGGCAATCATAATTAGTTTAGAAGTAATCATATTATTGTCATGGCAATCATAATAAGTTTAGAAGTAATCATATTATTGTCATGCCAATCATAATAAGATTAGAAGTAATCATATTATTGTCATGCCAATCATAATAAGCTTAGAAGTAATCATATTATGATGCAAAGTGATATGAACTGTTATACATAAATTTTTTACATCATAATATGATACAACTTTAAACATAATATTTTTAAAAGATTTTGTTATTCGTGCTAAATTCCCAGTTTTTATTATTGATAAAAACACTTGAAATTTATTGTTGATGGGATAAGCTATTCCTATGCGCATTTCACTGGTTGCTTAGGCCAGATCATCAGGAAACTTCATCCATAAAGATTTTAGAAAAACTAAAGATATTAAACCAAGTAAAAATGTTAAACGTATAAGACTTATAGCAACAGTTCTACTTGTAATAATATCAAAGCTTAAACAAAACAACATCAACAATAAACAGTGCGTTCATCTCGTCTTACATTCCCCGCTACAATTAGTAACGCACTGTTTATTGTTGATGTTGTTTTGTTTAAGCTTTGATATTATTACAAGTAGAACTGTTGCTATAAGTCTTATACGTTTAACATTTTTACTTGGTTTAATATCTTTAGTTTTTCTAAAATCTTTATGGATGAAGTTTCCTGATGATCTGGCCTAAGCAACCAGTGAAATGCGCATAGGAATAGCTTATCCCATCAACAATAAATTTCAAGTGTTTTTATCAATAATAAAAACTGGGAATTTAGCACGAATAACAAAATCTTTTGAAATTTAAATTTTGTATTCCCAAAAATTGAAATTACTTTTTGATAATATTTTTATTGGAAAAAAATACTTATGATAAAATAAAAAACATAATATAGTTACTGTAATCTTTTTGTCGTAGGTCGCAATTATTTATAAATTATTTTATGGAGTTTTCATTATTTTTCTCTTAAAATAACACAAAACTTACCAGTAATGGTTAATATTTTGCACCAATATTTCACAAATTTTTCCACCACTTTAAGATTATTAAAATTTTTTAGCAAAGATATTTTATTTTGTGACACTACAACCCTTTTTTAATGTTTTTTCTTTATTTTTTTTTAATTTCTTGTTTATTTTAATGGTTATTTTGTTATTTCTTTTTTAATATTTTTCTTTATTTTTTTTTAATTTCTTGTTTATTTTAATGGTTATTTTTTTATTATTTAGCCACTCACTAACAAATAATTCGATATGTTTATGTAAAACACGACACAACTGATACAAAATTATTTTACAAATGGCGATACCAAAATATTATTAGAGTAACGATATTTTGATTGCATCTTAAACTTATTATGATAAATGTATATAAAGTGATCATGTTATGGCTATTAAATATCATGTTATGGCTGTGAGTAATATAATATGTTTTGAAAGTTATCATAATTTAGTTGTTAGAAAAATAATTATTTTTCTGTCAACAATACTCAAATTTATAATTGCGATAAACATTAATATGTTTACAGTAACTATAATATTGCTGATATTTACTAAAAATAACAATTATTTGTGTACAACAACAATATATTGTTACAATAAACACAGTGTGGTTGCCGTAACCATGCCCAACCATATTTTTTCTCTGCGTGTATATCCAAAAAAAACAAGAGCAAACCAAGAAAAACGGTTAGCAACACTGGATTAAGTGTATTCAAATTAGGTTTATTCGCCGGGTGCCCCGCTTGTTATTTATTTAACCAGCACAGTGTTATTAATCCAATCTTATTATAATTCCTAAGTTTACGTCCTGCCAATGCCAGACTATTGAGTAAGTGATGCGATGTCTCTTCTTCTTAAGCGAATGTGGCTGGCATTATTTAGCTGATTTAGGTGCAGTTCAAAATTTTATTTAGATATTTTACTGAAGTTTTGTGATCATAGTTTTGTCTAATAGTACAGTAAGTTCTTTGTGGATATTCGACTTCTTTACGTACCAGGGAGATGATGTAATGATTCAAAGAATTTTGTTTTGCCGCCTTTATTTTTTTTCTTTATTAGAGGCCGAAGCAATGTGCCATAACTGAATACTGTAGTACCAAATGGGCTTTAAGACAGATTTGAAAAGTAGGGAGAGTACAGGGTAGAATTTCTTCCAATGAGAACGTTTAATGGAATTTCCCTGTTGAACGTTGCACAGTGGCTGAAAATCGTTTTCCATCGGCCAAAAATCTGTAACTTTTAAACCGATAGAGATAATTTTTTTGAAATGTACGACAGTTTTAATTTGATTAAAATCGGTGTAGCAGATTAAGGTCAAAGTTGAACTTTTGATGTTTTTCAGCATTCAGTATGAAAATGCTTTTGATTGAGATTGTGAATTATGGTATGGTTTTAAGTGTACTGTTTTAAGAACTTTTTAATCTACATATATGACAAATTTTATTATAATATCATGATTCGTGTCAGATTTATAGCATGCAAACCTTAAAATTACTATTTTTACTCATACCCAGTATAAACTTCGCCTACTTTTTCAAAATCACTTAAGCAGCAAGTTTGCAAGCAGTAGAATTGATCCAAGTGCAAAGACATTGGGTATCACACGAGTTGAACCGAGACATCAGATTAGAAAAAAAAGAAGTGTTTAAAAAACTTACAGCAGCAATTCAAAAGTTTTATTGTTTGTGCTGTTGCTTTGAAGCACAGTTTTAAGTTCAAAAAGTAAACTCTTTTTTTTGCTAATGCTCTGAGAATAACTGTTTAAAAGTATTTTATTGTCTTTGCTGTCGTACATTTTTGGTTTAATGTGATTTCGAATATTTGTTGCTTCAAGTTAAGGAAACGGTTCTTAGAAAAATTAATCATTTTGTTTGTAAGTAACTGCGTATTCGTCAAAAGCAAAAGTAAAAAGTTAAGTCGAAAGAACACAAATAGTTGCTTTGCTTTTATATTTACGATCAGTGTAATATTTTGTCTCTTTCCTGTTAACTGTTTATTTTTTCACGGCAGTACCGAAAGAAAGAGTAAATTTTTCGAACTTAGAACTGTTACTGCAAAGCAACAGCGTAAAAGTTTAAACTTTTCTTTTTATGTCTTCAGTTGTTTTAAGACTGTGGACTGTGGACTGTTGCTTTGATTTCACTTTGCAATAGCACAAAGTAAAATTTAAATAAAACTGAGCAAATGTTGAAAAGACTTTTAAACACTGGTAAAAATCATCTTTATTGACATCGAAAAGCCTAAGAACTCGTATGTTATACACGTCAAACCAGCCAAGCCAATGCTTAAATCCATGACATCAAGGTAATGCGCTGTATTTGGTGGGACTAGAAGGGTATCACAAGGACCTGTACTAAACACAACAAATTCGATCATGGCAACGCCCGTACAGTTTAAAAAAATATTTGGAAGTTTTACCTTACCCGTCTTTTTGTTTAGACTGGAATATGCTTCACCTCAGGACAGGCTTTCCAAAGTAGCATTGAAGTGTTCTAGGCCTTATCAAACGAGCAGAATCCATATTTTCACAAAATATGCAAACATGTCATAGCAAGCAATGCCTAATTTTTTGAAGAAGTTTAAAACTATTCAATTTTACTTAGTACATCACTTCGCTCAATGTATATATAATTTTTCTTAATTTTAAGTCATACGTTTTTCAAACAGATGGCAGCATCTTCTACAGAAGCTCTATAAACAACAACTTTTTTCTTTAATCTTCTTGGTTTTTGCAAAAATAAACAGTCACCTTAACGCAAACCTTTTGAAACAATTTGACTTCCCTAACCAGGATTAGCACAAATAAGATTAAGGCAAAGCGGTGCGATAAGAATCACAAACAGTAGCCATGAAGATTATAAATAAGATAATACTAATTCTGTAATCTTTAAGAACTTCATGGGATGCATGTAAGACTATTTGGAATGAATGGAAAATCTATATTTTAGAATGAAATAAAAGGAAGCATAAAAGAAAGTTGACAAGGCGTGTTGTCGCTTAAACTAGACCACAAGAGAATTAGGGACAGTCGCAAAAGAATAAAATAGAATTCTAGTATTAGAAAAAGATGACTAGATTAGATGGAATGTGCTTAAAGAGGTTTTAGTATGCAAGCAAAAATAAATTAATGTGTGTAAAGATTAAGTTATTAAATATTTTTTTTTTTTTTTTTTGTAAAAGACATTTCAAAACTCAAACTCCTGTTATTAAGTTTGTTAAAGTGTTAACGGTCTGACAGTTTGAATAATATTCATAATCAATTTGAAAAATATTTGCCTTAAAGTCGGACAACAAAGCAACCAACCGAACGTTTAAAATTTTTAAGACTTCCGTAAGTGATGAGGAGCTGGGTTGCAACTTAATTTGGCTGATGATATGTGCCTAAAATGGCTGGCAGTTTAATGAAATTCTTTAAGTTTCTCATAACATTTTATTATATAAGACGACATAAAATAATTAACATTTGTTATAGTGGCCTAAAGCTAACTAAAACATAAATTTTAAAGTAAAAATAAAAAATAAAAAAAATATAAAAAATCATAAAGTAGAAGACTTCAAGGATTTGCATTAAACAAAACTTCTGCTAAACTCAAAACTGTAGTGTCAGTAGTAGTTTATGCCATTGTTAAATTCATTACCGGTACAATATTCATTCATGCCTCTTAGGCTTTCCAAGCTTAACGCATCTTCCGAAACAAAAGTGGCGGCAAAGGCTTGTCGTCAACTTAAATCTCAAAAAAAAAAAATATGGAATAAATGCAAAAATACTTTTTTTTTTAAAGAAGTTGCGGATTTTTATAAATTTTGCATTCAAAGAAACAAGTAGCTGAATTGCTTAAAGGTTTTCCAACAGACCACATAACATTCTATGGGATACACAAAAAGAATGACAGTGGGCTTGCCCAACTGTTTAAAAAATATATCTTAGTTTTAGCAATTAAGTCGTTTGCGTAACAATTAAATAATATAAACAACCTCCTTTTCTTTTCTCCGATTTTGCATTTGTTGTTGATGTCTGTGAATGCTGTCCTTTTCACAAGCCAAATGTCAATTTGACAGAAGAATTTGAGTTTAAAACAAAAAGTTATTTATCTTCTTTTTGTCTGCTATTTAAAAAGAAATTCATTCATAATTTCTCATTAATCTCTAGCGCGCTTAATTTTTAGTCTTTAGCCTCATGTAGAATTTGATGTGTTCGGAATCGGGTTTTCGGTGCCGCATGTGTGGGGTGGACATATAGTAATTTGTTTAATTGCTTTTTAGCCTTGAGCGACACATTAACGTACGACACCATTTCAGCATTGCCAATGCAAAAGTGTATTACGGTTGCACGAGAGTGAATTTAGTTTAAATACGGTATTTAGGTTGTTCATTTAAAGTTGACATGTTGAGTGTTTTGCTGGTAGGATGGCCAACCGGCCGTCTGGCTGGTAATGCAACAAGTGCATCTTGAGGTATTGCACGTTGCAATATGTATTGTATGTTTGCAACTGTGTAATGCTTAAGTTGGTGGCAGCTTATAATTTACGTTTATTGTTAATTGGAATTAAAAAGCGGCTAAAGATTAAAAAAATAACATTGAAAATTAAAATATTACAAAATATTTAAATAATCATATTTAAAGTAAAATTTATTTAAAATTTAAATATTTTTGATAAAAACTACAGGGATTTTAAACTTGCGTGTGAATGGAAATATAAGGAGTATTGGTTGGGTAAGTTACCTCTAGTTTAATGTTACCCTATACAAATTTTGTGTTGCTAATTTAAGTCTTTAAATGGTTTTATTTATTAAACAAACTTAACTTGAATTGAAAAAAAAAATTTTTGACTTGAATGGACATTATATATTTACAAAAAAGATAATACATCTAAAATAAGTTACTGATATATGCGGCAGTAGCGAATCTTTGATAACCTTTACCGAGAATTGGAATATTTCAGGAGTAGGGTCTATGTGGGATATTAACCCTAAAAATCACCAGCAAAGGAACTTACTTTAGCTACCCTCGCTTGTGGTGTTTCACACACATACCATGTCTGTCTACTTCGCTGTGGCGTTATAGTTTATTTGAAATTAAGGACATGATTTAGCAATCACTTTATAAAACATATATTGCATGCAGTTCGCAACAATATCAATAATATTTACACTTACCGACAGAAAATTTTATATCTAGTGCAAATTACATTGAAACTTCATATGTGTGGAAAACCACACACGAGGGTTACTTACGTAAGTTCTAAGATATTTCGTAACTAAAAAATATTTTTTAATCAAAAAATGTGCTTTCAGTACATAATTCATATTGCTATCAAAGTCAAGAAGTTTCTTTAGTGTACCTAAACAATGTGTTGTTTTTCACACAAGGGCAATTTAAAGCTAAATCGGACCAACTTTTTTTAGTCGTACTTAAATCAGTGTTCCAATATAAACACTAAATATCGCTTCTTAGTGTTCGGTTCGGTAGATTTGTGGATAACACAAACGCTAATAGTGTTTGTGTTGAAAATCATTAAAAAAAATAATGTTTCCCTGTTAGTCATCTTTCGAACACAAAAATAATACTGTTTTTATCAAACTCAACAAAAGATGAGATCATTTAATGCCGTTCAGTTTTTTTTCGAACGCTAAATAATGTTCTGTTTATTTTGGAACACTGATTTAAATTATTTCCTAGAGTGGCCTTTACAATTTGGCAGAGCGCTTTCTAATCTTATAAAACTATGACAGACCAAATTTTTTAAAAATAAGATTATTTTTTACGGTTTTACACGACTAAAGTCTTTTCCGAGAGTATGCTTTATATGGGGCGTATGGTAAATTATGGCCCGCTCTTCACAAAATTTGTCAGATTAATCTATAATCTAATGAAACTATGAGAGACCAAATTTTACCAAAATAATATTATTTGTTACGGTTTTAGACGTTCTAAAGTGTTTTCCGAGAGGGGCTTTGTATGAAGCATATTGCAAATTATGAAATTATTTTCACGAAATTTGCGATTTCTAGACCTTTAAAACTGTAACATACCAAATTTTATTAAAATGGCATTATTCGGTACGGCTTAAGGCGTACTAATGTTTTTGTTTGTCTAGAGTAGGCTTTATATGAGACTTATGCTAAACTATGGAGCGATGCTAACGAAATTTAGTAATATAATTTATCATCATATAAAACGAATGTGAGCGAAATCTTATATCAGTCCGTGTTATCAATTTTTTAAGAGGGGTGTTCCACGTTTGGATTCACAACTCTTATTCTACTTTCCACCAGATTTTCGTATAAAACAGAGCCAACTCGTGATTGGCGAACTGAAACTCAATTTTCTAATCTTCCCTTTTTAGAGTAGGACCCTAAGGTTTTACTTTAAAACCCAACCAACATATCGGTTATAATCAGGTATGCTCACTTCTACATTTTGCATTTGCCCATACATGTTTATAATCGGAGTGGACTAGTTAACTACAGGGGCTACTAGTACCTGTTGTAGCAAACTGTTCTTTGGTCAGACACTGTTTATAGGAGATTTGGCAATAAATCGAGGAGTGGAGGGCAAAAAGGGTACTCCTGCAGATATATCCAAGAAGAAGTACGATTAATGACCTTACCCCAAAGTCATAAAATATACACAAGTGAAAATTTCGTTCACAGCTTAATAGTTACTTAGAAAAACTTCTCCGAAACTGTTCACCAATTAAAGCATTAATCAAAAATAAATTAATGGTGTCTTCTTTTCAACAAAAAAATGTAATATGGAATTTTGTGTTCGTTTTCAAAAAATGTTTTGCTCTCTAAAAGGGGAGGCATCTTTTATTCTAAAACATTCACCCTTACTTATGGCATAAGGCATTGCATTTTTGGCCCCGAATAAATCGCCCCGAAAGAAGGTGATATATGATGTTTAAATATAAGGTTTTTCTATGGGTTTTTTTTATAACGAGGACGATTGCCTCAAAGAGCAACATAGCTACGCGAAAATTGCAAAAATTCGGAAAAGTTTGCAAAAATAATGAAAAATTGCGAAAATGTTTTATTATTTCAAACGAGCCATAATATTGATAAAAAGTCCTTAAAACAATAAGAAATTGCAAAAATTCGGTAAAAATTGCTAAATTAGCGGATATTTGCAAAATTTTTTAACAGCGGCATAATAGCAATGTCTAATATTTTTTCAAAATCATTAAAGCTGTAAAGAATTACAACCCTCGCTTATATCGCGAACATGGCTAAAATTCGCAAAAATTGCAAAATTGAAACAAACGCAAAAATTTATTAAAAATCTCTACATCAGCTAAGCAAAATCAAAACATCCGAAAATAACATAGCAAAGTTTACAAAATTAGCGAAAATTCGCGAAAAATTTTGAAAGAACCCATCAAATTAATTAAAAGGCCGTATGGCCGTATTCTCATTACACGATTATCTTTTTTCCCAACGAAAAACTGCACATTTAAGAAATTTGGATTTCTCAATGTCCCATTTGCTTTTTTTTCCGTAAAGTTTACCAGCACTCATCTGCCGATTAAGTATATTCATTTTATTTGCCGTACAGATAAATTCAATCAGCTGACTCCCAATTTGTACATGTATTTTGATAGGTGTTGCCAGCTGAATACAATTTTTTTTGTCGGTATATTGAGAAACCCAAAATCTTTAACGGACAGTTTATCTCTCTTATAAATTTTTGTTGACATTAAGTAACAGACAGTTTATCGATACATTGAGAAAGTGGTCATTTGACTATTAGGAATGGCAAAAACTCGTTAAAAATTGCTAATTTAGCGGAAACAGAGGCAAAAATCATAAAACTTACAGTAAAAACCACGTATATAGCGAACATGACTAAAATTCGCGAAAAATTGCAATATTGGAAACAAACCCAAAAATTTATTTGTAATCGCTCAATCGGTTCAAAACAAAATGTTAGAAAATAATGAAAAAATGCGCTAAAAAATTAATTAAATTAATGATGAAGAACAATTTTCGTCATGTGTTAAAAACAGGGCATTTCACTTTTTCATATCTTGTGTTTTGTTCTCGTCAAATATCTAATAGCATTTTTACAGGGCTGGCAAGACATTTTATAGATTTAGAAGGCAATATTTGTCGTGTAGAAAAGAAAACACCATAAGTTTTAATTAAAAATTTAATTAAGAAAATTAAACGTTTGATTGATGCTATTAATTTGTTTTGTGGTGCAAATAGAATTAATTGTTCAATTGATATAACAAATTTTTTTATTGAAATCAATATTTATTTGGGCACCATATTCCTTAGAAAACGGATCTGTCTCATGTTTATTAGAAAAGTACTCCTTAAGACTCTTATGCAAAATTCCCAATGGAAGCTTCTCATCATAAAATTAAATGCATAAATCTGCAATTTAATTTTAGTTTAGAGAAAAAAATGTCAGACCCAGGAACGATTAAGGACCTACATTTAAAGCCATTTTGTATTTAAGCCAATAAAGTTTCGTCAAATTTTCTGTACAGTTTTGACTTTAGGGGAAATTCATATTTAAATTGTGTTGTAGTTGCGACCGATATCGAATGCCGTAATTTTGTAAAATTGGCTAATCGATAACTTGACTAAAATGCATACTTTTCTTAAAATTTTTCAATGTTAGGTTACATTTTCGTAGCAACATAAACAAAAAATACGAAGTATAGTCTTTTATGAAATGCTTAAACTTTTTTGGGTAAAAGTAAGCAAATCTTTAAGAATAAAACAGTTTAACCGATATTTAAAACTTTATGTCCTCCTCTTGGTTAGAGAACAGCAAAAATTTCTAAACTATCCCTAATAACGCTTGCATCTTAAGTCTTTTGTATACTTCATAATACTCTGCACCCTTTAAAATCCTTAATAGTTCCCAAAAATACATTCGTATTATAAGAAATAAATGTTGTTTTCTTACAACTAATACGATTCTAATGATTTTTTCACTTCAAAGATTCCTGTGGTTTCCCAAGTACTGCCCAAAAAACAACTGACCATTATTGTATGACAATTTTTATTTTTCTAAGCGCCAAAACTCAACAATGACATATATTTCTTTAAACAAATAAAACATTGAGTTTTATATATTTGAAATGCTAAAGGCGTGAATTTATATCAAGAAATCCTCCAGAAACATTTGTACAAACACGGAAACCATACAAAATCTACTTAGAAACTAAGCCGCAAAATTTTCAAGAACTTAAGCGGCAGTAGTTTTCTAAGCCTATTGCAAAAAAAGAAACAATTGAAAATTCATTGTTAAAAGACAATGAGCATGAAGTACACAAACAAAAGTACAAGACAAAACAGAAGGCCAAGACAATAAACATCTTTGAAGTGTTTCTTTTGTGTGTTAACAATGACAAAGACATTGTCATTGAGCATTTGGCAGTTTTGTGGGTGGGGGCTGTGAAATAAATGGAATTAGAGTTAGAAAAATGCTGAATGTTCTATTTTTAATATGTAGTTTTGTTTTGTTCTGTAAGGGTCAGTTTTTATTTTAGGTTGTTTTTTCTTTTTGGAAATCATCAAGTCAATTAATATTTCAAAAATGTTGTCTAGAGGAGTGAGTGACATTTTCTTAAATCATTTTGAATTGTTTTCTTTATAAATTTCTGGACACGAAGCACGCGTTAATTATTTTTTCGGTACAAGTTTAAGTAATATAAATAATAAGGACTCTTGAATACTATTGGCTGTTTAGCGCAAGGTGTATCTTTATTCCTTTAGTATTAACGTACACAAAGGCACGCATATAACATGGATAATGAAAAACATCCCCTAGTTTTACGCACTTTTTAAATTACAGGAAAAAAATTGTGTTGGCTTATAATAAAAGTAATTTCTTAAGTAAGATATATTTTACTTTTTAAGAAAACGTCCCGTCCATGTTTGCCAATTGAAAAGTGAAGAAATATCGTAATGGCGCTTAAACATGATTTTTCTATTGAACTGTGTTTGAATATATGAGTAGTCCACTTGCAAACACCGCTTTGTTAACCGAAAGGAATTTTGAGAAAATCGATTAAAACTTCTTGTCCTGAAATGGAGATATGAAAAATTATATTACTGCTTATGATTGAGCATTATTGTCACAGCGAGCCATTTTCGTAAAATAAATAAAAGCACGCTTTAATAGGAATCTTTAACTTAGTAGTTTTATTTTAAACATAGCCAGTTTTGCAAATTTATTTCTAACTTAAATACTTATGCAGTTGTATAAAATTAACATTACGAGTTTTAAATCGGTCGGTTCTACACAAACAATTTTAAATCTAAATAAAGAACTTTAGACAAATATTAGACTCTTGTTTCTTCTACATCATCAATTCATGTTCCTTCCGTATCGGTTGCTTCTTTTCTTTGAGCCAACACTCAGGGGTTGTCCCCTAATAATGCAATGCATTGTGTTGGTATTAGGAAAATAGGTTGTAAGGAGAAGGAAAGAGGGGATATTGTTATTTAATTTGAATTTTTCCAAATTGTAGCCGAACGGGAAGACTTCTGCCGGGAGTCTATTCCACATATGGCTAGTTCGATCAATAAAGGAATTTTCTCAGTAATGCGTTGTTGGACCGTCGACCAACCATGACGTCAAGGTAATTCCATGTACTTCTTGAAACCAGAAGGATCCAATCTGTTGTAAGGTGCTGAAATTAGGCCAGATGATGTCTGAACCTAATTGATTAGTTTGGAGAAAGACTTTGGCGAAAAACAACTGGAATATGCGTCCAAATATGAAGCTTTTGTTTTCGATCATGACCACGCTCTTCAACATCGTGAAAAGCGAGGTTCAGAATATCTAAAATGGTGATCATAGTATCATTCGACTCGAATAAGCTTCACTTCAGAACAGGGTATTCAATATTAGCTTGAGGCATCCTGGGTGTAAGACAATGAGCAGCACTTAACCCTAAAAGCCCAGCAAAAATTTTTCAAGATTTGGAAGCAATAAACACGAATACTGCATCCCAACCGCTTCCCTTTTTGCCTTCAAAAATGACTGCCTTACTCTACTGCTGTAAGATAAGGCATGCAATCCTACAATTTTTAAATGCGGTGCTAAATACTAGAAGTGATGCGCTGTTTATTCGTTTTTTTAAGATCACATTTCCTACTGCTTTATTGAAGCAGTGATATCATTTATTCTTTTGATAAAAAATAAAAAATTTTAACTTAATTTTACAAAAATCATACATAAATATTATAAAACTATAATCCTTAAATTTAAAAAAAATATTTAATATTGATAAAAAAAAAATTTAAGCACTGAAATAACAAGTTTTTCAATGCTTGGTGTTTTTAACTTACTTTATACACGTAAATCATGTCAGTTTTTAAAGCATGAAATAAGAGATTTTCAGATCTCTACAACAGAGGATCTACGCGAGGAATTTCAAACAAAAATCATGTAATATTTCATAGAAGTGTAAGCGCTTCACTCCGAATTCTCCCTTACATTATTGCTTCCGAGGAAGCATCAGTTTTTGCTGGGAGGTTACGCGGTTACACTTCGTCGAATCGACGAACTTTAAAAAAAATTCCAGCGGAAAAATTTTTAAAGTAAAAATTCAACAAAAAATTTTAAGTAATCATTTTATTAAACAATAAAATAAAACATAAAAAATTAAAGTTCTTCTTCTATTTAAATTTTTTTTTTTTTTTTTTTTTTTTTTTCATTATTTATTTATTGAATCTTCATATAGTAAATATGAACTCACATATATGCGCAAACATAAAAAATTCTACACCTTTCAGTATACCGATTGACTCAGAATCATTTTCTGAGTTGATATAATAATGTCCGTCGAGCTGGCTGGCTGTCCATGTAAACCTCGTGCGCAAAGTACAGGTCGGAATTTAGAAGATAATATTTTTAAATTTGATACATAGGTTCTCATTGATCCAAGGGCGAAGGTTATTGAAAAGAGTGAGTATTGGTCCGTATTTGGAATAAGAGCTTCATTCCGGAATGGAGTATTTGAGCCCATAAACCTCCTTATTATGTTGGTATTTAGGTTGAATTTGGTTCAAATTTATATTTGATTGCCATCTAAATTATTTTACCAAATTTTTTTTTTTTTGGGATCGGTCCATATCGCCTCCCATACATATATTACTAACGAAAATAGCTTTTAAAATCACAACTTCATTATAAAATTAGGTCTGGACCCATGTTCTGTAACTTCAGTGAGAACTTCTTGCATCGAAAAGATGTGAAACAAAATATTCCATAGTTTCTCGAAAAGTGAAAAAAAACTGTGTCTGTAACTCATGTCGAAAACTATCAAAAGAGATTACGTCGTTACGTTATAAATATAATAACATTGCACTCTAAGCCGATGTGGCATTACAGACGTCTAGAACGCCAGTAACACGTAGCGTTGACGGCGACCACAATTTACTAAAATTGAAAATTTTTCAATGTCGGCGGCGAAAATACAACCGTCGCCTATACCAAATAATGTAAAGTGCGATTTAAATGTTTGTTGTTTGCCAACGAGCTTTGAAAACATTCGTATATTTTATAAAAATGTTAATAACAAAATAATTAAACAATTGGGGTATTCACAAGGTGTGCTCATAATGGTCTAACATTTTACAATGGTTTAAAAATATTGTTGTTGCTTTGTAAACAAAACGTTTCTTAAATTAATAGAACTTTGCTTGGTATGTTTATGGTGCTGTCGTAATTAATAAGAAGAGACCTGCGCTGAGCGGCTGAGCCGAACTGCAATAGTTATTGTAGCCGTCGCCGTTGATGGTATAGTTTTATCCGGCTAATATCCGAATTTAACCTGCGGCTAGCAATTTTTGTAACAAAACACTTGCGGCATCAAATTATATCGGCTTAGGACTCTGCTGTTTGGGGAACAAACAAAATAAAATTTATTTGCGGCTTGCCTCTGAAAAATGGAAAATAGTCAGGAAAGATCTAATTTAATTTATTAATTCATGTATTGGAATTAAAAAATATTTTGATTTAGGTAAATATTTATTTTTTTTATTTGTTTTTAATCAGCTGATTTAAATTCAAAATAGCACACTAAATTATGAGGGGTTGTTCACAACGGTCGTATATTTTCATGTATTATTTTAAGACTTATGACATTATGACACCTTGTGAATCCCCCAATTTAAAAACTTTTTTCTCGCCTCATTTTTATTCGTGAATGTATTTGACATTTCAAAGCGGAAACTTTTCTCACCAAAATGTTACAGTCACAATTTTTCTGTAAATTGGCGAGTAATTTTCTTACGTGACAGCTAGTACTCGCCAAAAAAAGTTACAGAAACAGTTTAGTGAGAATAACAGCTGTTTGTTTCAATATATGGCATTTTTGTTTCATTTCACGCATTTCAATCAAAAAAGTTTCTCGACGCGAGAGTTACAGAACACGAGCACTGATTATCATTTTGGCAACAATAAATTTTACGGTAGCCACTATGTCATGAAAAAATTTTGTGTTTGTAAATCCAAGACTGACCAAAGGTCCCATATAAATTCCCTTAAACAAATAAAAGACGAAAAAATTTCATATATGTAAACGTTTTTATCTAAATTGTTAGTTCCATTTATGATTGTCCATCGGCTCCAAGTAGTGTCCATTCTCGAATATTTCGCTCTAACTACTGTGGTTATATTTTCATTCTAGTTGTATCTTGTTTGGTAAAAAAAATTTATTTTAAACCCTTAATCATTTTTAACTAGCAAAATTTTTTTACATTTAAGACCAAAATAACATTAATGCAGCTACTATTTTTTTTTTTTTTTGAAATAGTTTTTTTTTATTTTTTTATTTTTTATTTTTTTAATTTCCTAAGCTTGTGTATCGAATAAGTTTCCTAAATAATTGTATTAGAAACGAGTAATAATCTAAAAAATTATTTTGGTGATTTAAATTAACGGGTAAACTGCAACTTGGCAAGCAGTTTTACTAAAATGCAAAAAATTATGTTCTCGAAATTACTTTCTCTTCAACCCAATATATAATCCTGTTTGTAATGATCATTATACTCGATTAATTAAACTTATTTGTATTTTGAATAAGCAAAAAACACAAACGGTTTAAACTAAATTGATTAAGCTCTTCGATTATAAAACTCCTAGTTAAAAATCAAATTGTTAGTTTACCTTTTTCGAAAGTTGACCACACCTAATGACCGTTTTAGAAATATTAAAATATTTAAACGTCTAAAAACTGCAGGATCATTATAGAGGTGAGTCTTAAAAAAAATGCAAACACTTAATACGTGTGCCAAGAAACATCTGCCCTCTACCATCATACTATTGATATAAAACTGTATTTTTTTTCTCTTATTCTGTTTTCCAATACAAACAAAAACTCATGGCAGTCTCCAGGAGTATGGACAAGTATTCACTCGTATGTGTCTGGTTTAACAGGAACTATACTTTTCGTTTGACGATTACGGCTGTATTTAGTAGTTCCTGTCTTGTTCCTGTATACAATTCTGCTGCATTTATATGCATTTCATTAAGTATTTACCAATCCATCTACATATACATGAGCCTGAATTTGAAGACTTAAATAATTTCTTCCTTTATTTTGTCAAGATGAGACAGTTGAGTCCTTTTTGAGCCTAAGTCATTTGCTGTTATCCAAAAAATAGAGGGGAGAATTATTTTGTTAAAGTTGAGCTGTACGGCAGTTAGAGCAAACCACTACGAAACAATATTTTTTAAGCTACTCGTTATTTGTTACAAAAACAATATACGAAAAAATGCATCTGTTTTTCGCTGTCCGTCCTTTCGTATTTACAGTAGAAATTGCTCCCTTAGAGCAAGAAAACATAGTTTGTAGTTCAAGCCAGCAAAAGGTGCTTTTACCATTTACTGCCTTCCCTTCAAATTCTCGTTGATCCTCCAGTTACGAGCATATCAAAGGAAATATTTAGGTTTTTTTCCTCTTTAATTATTGTTACAACCACGTTAATGTTTCTCGTTCGATGGATTACTTTACACATTCGCTGCTTGAATATTCCTTTGATTACATTTGTGTTTCGTTTCGATTCGTTCTTATTGAGCTCTTGTGCTCATCATTAATTTACCTTTTAGGATGCACCTGAAATCGTTTTGTGTTGGTTTTTCCTTATTCTGCTCATTCTCGTCGTTTAAGTGGTATTCTGTATTTATTCTTCTCTTCTTTAATCTAGTAGCTGTAAATAGTTTATGAAACAATTCTAGGAATTTCTTATTTTTTTCAGTTCTACTTAGTTAGTTTATGTGTTTTATAGTATTTACATGTTGTTAAGTAATAAACTATAATTTGTTTTGGAAACTTACAAAAATCAACTTAAAATTAAATTAAAACAGCCACATTTAAAATTAAAAATTATTGTGGGGTGAATATTTAAGCAGAAAGATTTAATTCGAATAAGTTTGATATTTATTATGTTTATGGCTGTAAAGTGGTGTGCAGTAGCTGAAGGGGGTTATTACATATTCAAACAACTTGTAAAACAAATAAAAAACTCTGAAATTATAGTCTTAAAACTTAAAAACAATAAAATCGTTTACTATGTTTTTAGTTGGTTTTACATGAAAACATTTTTATTCTGAATTAAGATGTACAGGGTGGTGCATATGCAGATATGTTTTAGATTTAGCGGAGTACCTGCTATAACGACTACACTATAACTGCTTCAACAATTGAAGCTTAAGGCTGTTTGGACAGAATTTTGTACAACACTTTGCTTACAATTTGACAAATAGCTTAACTTCTGCTGAACTTGTGTTAAAATACAACATTAGAACCATGAAAGGTACCTTAATTGTATTCATGGTACTGGCTGGGTAATGGAAACTTTATGAATTTAGATTTTTTTCAATAAAACGAAGCGTTAAAAGGAAATCTAAAATGCAATCCTTTTGAAAACAAAGATTATGTTCATGTCCTATTTTGAGATCCCATAGCACCAATATTAAAGGTATTCACTTCATAAGTTGCACCCTTGCGAAAAAGCAAAAGTGTAAAAACATAACAAAGGTCACATAGACAATTATTTCTCACAAACGATGCAAAATTGTCAGGTCTAAGTAAGTGCAAGATTATCAAAGTAAAAGAATAAAATTTTCGAAATTTTTTATGGCATTTCCATATTGAAAAAAAAATTCTTAAAAAGTACTCATGAAATCACACATTTTTTTTTTTTTTTTATTGAAAAATATTAAGGGTCTTCATTTCAAAGTTTTTTTAGTTGGAAAAATGGAAAAAAGAAAAATTACACTCTTATTGACTTGAACGGGTTTTTTTTTATTTTTTTTCTGTAAAAACTACAAACTGTCAAATAAAAACCTGACAAATAATTCGTGGAAGTAATTGATATTTTCAATATGCCAAATAAGTGTAAAAAGTGAATTAATTAATTTATTTAATTGTCACATAATTAACTAAAATTGATAATATTTACGAAAATAAAGGTATGTAAAGATACATTTTCATGAAAACAATTCAATATAAACTTTGAAATATTAAATTGCAGAAATGTTTACTTCATTCAGTTCATTTAATTTTTTTAATTCTTTTTTAATAACTTTTTTTATTGAACTCATTCTTAATATGTGTTTTTTCTTTTTGAAAGTTAAATGTGAAAGAAGTTATGTTTAAAATGTTGTAACTATAAAAATAATAGAAACTGGGAATTATTTCCTTTCATAGGTTACTTTATTATATTCAACATTTTGTATTTTTTCGAATTTATTCTATGAGCTAAATTTCAGTTATGTATTTTATAAAGCTTTTTTGTAATAATCCTATTCCTTTAATTTTTAGGAATGACATTATACACTACCAGACTATAATATTGTATCTTCTTGTTACATTTTACCTTAGCTATCCTTTGGATAGCAATGAAGTATATTGTATGTACAGAAAAATTTACAATTATTAGACACCAGAAGAATGTAATGCATTTTCTGGCCCGCTACAGCCTTCTTCAGAATTCTTTGTGTCACACTGGATAGTGATACTTTATAAATTGAATGTATTTAACTCAACTATTTTAACAAATAGAAACTGGGAATTATTTATTTATAAAATTCATAACTGAAATTTAGCTCATAGAATAAATTCGAAAAAATAAAAAATGTTGAATATAGAAAATAATTTTTAAAATCAGAGTTGTATAATTCATGAGTTTATAAAAAGAGATGTAATTTTTCGTACTTTGTATTAAAAATTAGCAATTTTTTATGAATGGCAACATCATTTCGTTTGATGTTTATAGTGGAAAATTACATCTTTTTATCCTGACTTTTTTACACTTGGTTAAAGTTTGACACAAATGTTACTTTTGGTGGAATTTTTTTCTTGTGGTTGTTGTAACAAAAGTTACATTTTTCCACTTTTCAATTTTTCCAACATATAAAAAAACTGAAATGAATACCTTTATTATAAATTGTAGTGTTTGTAAAATATTAAAAAATTAAAAAAAGACAAAGCGTCAAAAAATGAAAGAAGCAGAAATAATAAATGTACTGGAATACTTATTTGAAAAATTTTTTAAGGTAGATAAGTTATTAATTCGACAATTCAATTCAATTTTTAATTTATTCAACATTTCCATGTGCATTCATTTAACAAGTTTTCTTAAAGAGTTTAGGAAACATATTTCTTTTCTGCTTAAATATAAATAACAATAATATATAATACTTTATATAACATTTCCAAGCAATGTATGAATTAACAAAAAAACCTTTTTGAATAATTTTTTATATTTTAGATAAAAAGTTAAGCAATTCGACTTGTAAATTATTAAAATTATTTAATTGTGTGTAACTTTCAAGAAACTTACGATTGAATTTTATTAAAAAAATGTTTTAAGATAATCGTATAATCTTTGAATATTGTTAAATGGAAGGTGCGTTATTATTTAAAAAATGGTTTAAACAACGCTGAAAATTGAAGGTGCAAGCAAAATGGTTTGCTCACGTCAAAGGGTAAAAACTTTACGTGAATACCTTTATTAAATTTTGGGTAACTTGGATGAGTCGTTTCAGTAAGATTAATAAGCTTTCCAAATATTTTGATAATTAAATGATATTCATCGGAGATAAATACTCCTATAAAGAATAGTTTGTAATAGTTCCTTCTTTAAACACCTGAACCAGCTCTGACAACTTTTCACAACCAAAAGTCGCTAAGTAGCTAAGGATGATTTTGTTGCAAGAAAGCAAAAAATATTCATGGTCTAACCATTCAAAAATTAAATTTATTTTAATAAGAACTGCATAGAAGTAACATCTTTAAATATAGAAAAAATGCAAATCAGTAGAATTAACAGTTTGGGACAATTCTGCGTTGCAATTTAATCATGTTTTTTTCAAAACTCGAATTGAATTTTGCATAAAAAGTTGGCTACAAAAATGGCCAAACATTTCGGGCTTTCTTAAACATGGATGAGCAGCAGTTCCTTACAATATAACTCATGAATTAATAGTAAGAATGTAATCAAACCTGAAAAGCAATTTAAGAATTCAACAGTTAATTAATAAAATCGCTAAAAAAAAAGGGTTCTCAACACTGTGAAACCTATTTCCTCCTATTGAGGGCATTCTGCCTATTAGAGAGCCTGCACAATTCCATTTGAATACACCTTCAAATCATTGAAACATTTTCAAGCTAATTTTACAAACAAATACTGAAGAGAAGTGTAGACGACAAAATAACTTAAGTGTGGGAAAATAAACATTAACTGCATGTTGAACGATTTCGAATGTTAACGTTCGCATAGAAAATTATATTTAAAACAAAAACAAAATTCTAAAATTTGTTTTGGTTTTAAATGTTAATTTGCATGCGAACGTTAAAGTTCGAAATTAATGAACAGGCTGTTTATATCGTTCCTTAGTGTTCGGTTCGGTAGATTTGTGGAAAGCACAAATGCTAATGGTGGTTGTGTAGTAAATCATTAAAAAAAAAACGTTTCTCTATTTGTGATCTTAAAACACAAAAATAATACTGTACTTATCCAACTCAATAAAAAGAACATGTAATTGCGTTCTGTTCTTTTTTTTACCGCAAACTTCGTACTGTTCGGTTCATCACATTACCGTTAATTCGTTTCAGTTGTGCAGCCAAAAGGCTGTTAAAGAAACCCAAATTTAAAAAAAAAAAACAATACGATCAAAAACTAAAAGTCAGCTAAAAAGTTTTACACAAACAAAATGTGTACACAATACTTACACAAGATCATCGTCGTGCTAGCATTTTTTGCTAACTTATTACTTTATTAATGTTAAACTAAACACTATAGAACTACAATTGTTCTGTTTTATAAAGAAGAACAGAACACCATAAAATGTTCGTTACTTTCTTGAAAATAGATACGATAGGTATAAAGGGTTTTATTCTTATACACAAACACTAAACAAAGAGATATCGTCTATGGGCGTGTGGCGGCCCTATGCTCCCCAGAGGAGTAAAAGGAACATATATATATATGGGCGTGTGAGCTGTACCCTAAATAATGTTATGTTTATTTTCAAACACTGATTGTAACAACAATTAAATTCACAAACAATTCTTCGTATGTGTACGTCACATACAATACAAGTAATAAGATAATTTTTAAGTACTTGGAATATAAGGAAACATTTTTTACTGTATGGAATGGTTTTGCAAGGCACAAGTACTGCTTGGAGTGTATTTATTTGAATTTTTGTACACTCAGAACACTATATAATGGCGCGAAGAACAGCACCGTATAACATTTGCATTGCGGTTGTACTCAAACGTTTTGTACACACATTTTATTTGTGTTTTTTGTTTGATTTTTAATTACATTTGTACATGTTTATCAGGCATGTTCTGAAAATCATTTTTTGTGAAAGTGATTTGAAATCACAAGAAAGGTGTTCTGGCCAAAAAACTTTTTCCATAATTGTGATTTTAAACCGTTCAGCTAAGTGGTCACCGATTTAAAATTACATGCTAAATTTTTCCACCATTTTAAACCAAGTTAAAACTTTTGTGGTTTTCAAAACACCCTTAAATAATATTTGTGAATTTAAAATCAAAAGTGATTTGAAATTTTGTGATTTTCAGAACATGCCTGTATGTACTATAGTTTTACATGGACCCACAGTAAATCCTGCTAGCTAACCGGCACTACTAAATTCATTCCAGTAAAAAATTTGAAGTTTTCCGGAAGCAAGAAAAGGACATGAGTGCTGATATATGCGCTGGGTATTACATACTACTTAGAAGCAGCAGAGGAGAAGCATTATCCCTTTTAATTTAAATATAATAAAATAAATTTCACAAATAACGTTCTAAGGGCTTTTGTTATTCCCTTACATGGTTGTATTGCAATGATTGGAAAAGGTGTATACAGTCATCAAATTATTTTTTAGCAGAGAGGAAAAAAGTGTGAATTCACAATATAAAAATCATGCCTCATATAAGCAGGTTTTAAGGGGTTATTGTGCTTTTCTCCCGCACAAAACTGCTTACCAGTAACCTGCAGTATTTGCAGGGATGATACTACCGCGACATGTGTGGTGCAATTAAAGATTTTCAATTAGTATCTAAAACAAGTCCTTTATTTTTCTAAATTTTTAATTTTTTGGACAAAATCCAGTAGTAAAAGGTTTACATTTATTGCATTAGAACGTAATTATTTCGATTAGTTAAATAAAAACCAACACAAGTTTCAAAACAAACGAAAAAGTTCGTAGTAGATAAACGAGATACATCATCTGCTCTGAATTATTTTGCAAAAAACTAAGAATTAAAAATACATTTAGTAAAGAAATACTTGCTTTTAACACTTTTTCAGGAATTATAACTTAATACTGGGAAAATTTTTTAAAAAGCTATTTTCCATCCCTGTTATGGTGTAGAGTGTTAAACGAGTGCAAATTAAGCAAAAACAGTCAACATTAAATATGTCCAAATAAGGACAAAATACTACATCTGAATACGACATTCTTTTATATTTTGCTTTGGGAAAAACACTTGTTTTATAAACTTTTCATCAACAGCCAAAGATCATTCTCATAAACAAAATATTCTCATAACCTTGACCACAACTCTATAGCAAACTTGAATTATAATTAATTCTTAACATTGAACTTGAACCTTTTTTTATGTTGCTAAATAAAAAATTACAGAAAATAAAAACGAAACTGCAAAAAAATAAAACTTAAATTATTTTAAACATAACTTGACAAATTAGCAACATGTGAGGTAAATTTGAAAAATTTCTTAATCACCCCAAAACGATAAATGATTAATAAAAATGCCGCTTACTTCAGCTAAAACAAATTGTCTGAATACACAGTTCAGCTAAGACTCAAAACAAAAATGTACAAACGTAATACGACTACATTCTATAAACTAAAAGTAATTTGTATTGAATGTCGAATAATTTGTATAAGACAATGTAATTAAAATTATAGTAAAGTGGAATTTTTACGCCAGTTCAAGAAAAAACCGCAATAAGAACCGATGACATTGACTCAACACTACACTTTACAACAGAGGGCCGTCTACTAAATACGTCCCTCAAGTGTTGCCCAGTTAATGTGTGCGTGTTATACCGCCATATTCTTCTTCTGGGCTGGATTTTATTTTATTATCACAGGAAAGCAAAAACAAAACAAAACAAAACAAAAAAAAAAGAAGAAGTTTTAGAAACTATAAGGAAGATTTTTATGTTAACTATTTTAAATGTTTAAAATAAGTAAAATTTTCATTAAAGAATTATAGAGATACGGTGAGTAAGAGCGTGCGTATGGCGGAGGAACTGATGCCAATCAACCTGTAACTGCAGCCCACTGCTGCTACTTAAAACTCTGGGATGGATGCTGTTCAATTTTTATTGCTTATTGATAGTAAATGATAGTTGCAACGCTAGCAAGTACCTTAAAAGTGCCTGTAAAGCTCGTAGATTTAATAAAACAATTCAATATAATTACCACCAATTTTAAACACTTTGACATTACAGGTTGTAGCTGCCGGTTGTTGATTGTGTTAAACGTTCAGCGGTAAATGTCTTTCAAGCTTGTGAGATTATTTTTAAACAATTATTTAACTATTTTCTTATGTTCTTTTATGTTCTGATCATTTTTGTTTTTGTTTTTTTTTTGTGTTGCTTAGTTAGTACCATTTTGAACTATTTAAATTGATTGAATGCGTTAAGCAAAGTGCATACACCGGTTAAAGCCCATCAACTGGTGGCGTTTTTTTTTTTTGTGGGGACTTCTTTGTAAATTGATCTGTGTTCTCAGTCCAGAACAAGGTCATTATTTATGTTGACTGTTGTTAAATAAAATTGGGTTATAAAAATTTTATTTTATTATTAAATTTAATGTATGCAAAGTGTTAAATATGGGTTTATGCATTTCGAGTTCCTTGTGGACTGCATTAAAGTGTCTGGATAAATTTACTTTGATTAATTTTAATTAATATGTACACCATAATGGGTTAATTTTAAATATTTCTTTTAAAATAAAGAAAAGTGAAGTGCTTAAAGTTATTAAAAAAGTTATGGTTTATTTATGGGTACTAAATACTTGGGCTTAAAAAATTTAGCACAATAATGTTGATGCATTTAATTTAATGGTCGTTGCGGTCTGAAAACGGATTTAAGTTCCAATCTAAGCTCTAACGAACTACTCCTAATAAAATAATTTAAATGGTGTCAAAAAATAAACTGGATCGCATACAATATGGGGTCAATAGGGAGTTTAACAAGACAGTACTAAATACCATACAGCCCGAGAGCAATTACGTAACTCTATGAAATATTTCCAGGTTTTTCGCTTCGGTGATTAGAATTGAATTTCTGCTAACAGAGAAAAAATATTGGTCAATATGGTCAGCTCCAACACAACTATTATTAACGAAATTTTTAAACACATTTTGATTTACTTAACTTAACATTTTTGTCACTGACAACAATACACGCAGAGAAAAATCATTTTTCTAATATGGTCACCTCCAACAAAACTACTTTTTAATGAACATTTTTAAAAATATTGTGGTTAATTTAAGTATATGATTGGAACAGGCAATTATATTATGGTTAAATAAGCCCTTTGCGAGCGGACACGTCAGACAATTTCCAATGCCGGAGTTAAATTAAGGTTAACCCGGCTAAATGTGCTCACTTAACTTTCACGCTCAGAAGACAAACGTGCCCAGCTGTAAAAATAAACCACATCACTGTTTCGGTAGAAAATCATGTAAAGTACTTGGGAATTCATATAGATAAACGGCTGACCTGGCCTCGTCATATCTAAATGAAAATAACGGCTCAACAACATTGGCTCCTCGGTTGAAATTCAAACTTGTCCTTAGACAACAAAGTTCTCTTGTACAAGTCTATCATAAAACCAATATGGACATATGGCATCCAATATTGGGCTACTGAATGCGCATCAAGCATCCAGAAGCTAAAAAGAAGACAGTCTAGGACAAATCTTCTGCGCCCCATGATATTTGCGTATTGGCATTATCCACACAGATCTTAATATCCCCATTATCCAGGAAGAAATAAAAAAGTATTCAGTCAAATGTATAGATAAACTAATGGTTCATCCCCACTACCTCGATCGGGATCTAATTCAGTTCGAAGGTCACCAAAAGCTGAAAAGAACCGACACTATGAGCCTAGGGGCTTTTTTGACACTTGAATGCAACTAATTAGCGGATACATTTGTAAGATTTGAATACATATTTGGGGTATTCACAAGGTGTGCTATCATGTTATATTGTCATAATGTTCTAACATTTTACAATGGTTTAAAAATATTGTTGTTGCTTTGTAAACAAAAAGTGTCTTGAATTAATAGAATTTTGCTTGGTGTGTTTTTTGTGCTGTCGTAATTAATCAGAAGAGACCTGCGCTAAGCGGCTGAGCCAAGTCGCATTCGTTTTTGTAGCCGTCAACGTTGATGGTATAGTTTTATCTGGCTAGCATTTTTTGCAACAAAACACTTGCGGTGTCAAATTATATCGGCTTAGGACTCTGATGTTTGGTAAACAAATACAATTTATTTGTGATTTGCGTCTAAAAAATAGAAAATAGTCAGGTAAAATATAATTTAATTTACTAATTCATGGATTAGAATTAAAAAATATGTTGATTTTAGGAAAATATTTATTTTTTATATTTGTTTTAAATCAGCTGATTTAAATTCAAAATAGCATACTAAGTTATGAGGGGTTGTTCGCAACAGTCATATTTTTTCATGTTATTATTTTAAGACTTATGACTTTATGGCACCTTGTGAATACCCCAATTGTAATTTTCGACAAGAAAGATTAAATAAAAAAAATTTTGTTCTTATCAAGAATCCATTATGTATTATGGTTGCCTCCGAACGTTTTAGGTTTAATAATAACAAAAATATGTTTAATACTAATAATATAATGGTTGTCTTTTAACCATAACCATTATCAGTGTAAGCAAATTATTGTCACATTTAACTATAACACGTTCAAAGCAACCATATTATGTTTGCGGCTTCTTGGTGAACTAACTTAACCATAATATAATATGGTTAAATCAACGACATCAAATGTTCGTTAAATATAGTTTTGCTGTAACATAATGAAAAATGAGTTTTCTCTGCGTGTAGATCGAGGGATTTAACACCATAAATGAAACCCAGCAAATAATTTATAAGATTTGGAAGCAATGAACACGTATACTGCATTCCAACCGCTTCCTTTTTGCTTCTAAAAATTACTGCTTTACTCTACTGCTGTAAGATAAGGCATACAATCCTACAATTGTTAAATGCGGTGCTAAATACTAGAAGTGAATCGCTTTGTATTCGTGTTTTTAAGATTACATTTCCTACTGCTTTATTGAAGCAGTGATATCATTTATTCATTTGATAAAAAAATAAAAAACTTTAACTTAGTTTTACAAAAATCAAACATAATTATTTTAAATAAAAAAAATATTTTAGATTTATAAAAAAATTTTAAGCGCTAGAATAACAAGTTTTTCAATGCTTAATTTTTTTCACTCACTTACACTTAAATCATGCCAGCTTTCAAAGCATTTTTTTCTACCAAAAATTATCTCGTATACATACTTTATAAAAATAAGTTTAAATTTTATGTTGCATAAATGCAGCGTCAACTTTTCAACACCTAAACTTATTATCAATCCCATTTGAATTTCTTCTTCGAAATTTATTGGAAACCATAAACAACAAGTGGCTTAATCCAATTTGCAACAAGGAAACATTGATTTAACAAAAAAAAAAAAAAAGCAAAAAGCTTAAAGTAACAAATTGTAAAATATTAAATAACACAAACATAATCAAATACAATATAAATATTTGTTTGTCAGACATTTCGAATAAAATGCTTTGAGGGCTTAAAACAATGAATTACCAATTTTGTTTTAATGCAACAAAGGTATTGGAACAAATACTCATATTTATACGAAGCAACTGATTGAAATCTTTTTTCTAGAAATTTATTTAAAAAAAACACTGTAGAGAAGTGAAAGGAAAATTTGAAAAGATCTTCCTTTAAATGAAGAGTTTACACTGACAATACATGTTTCAGTTTAACAAAAAGGGATTTCAAAAACGTGAGTGATCTGATATCGGGAGTTTTTATTTTTAAAGCAGTTCACAACTTTGAGCTGTCAACACTGTTTTACCCTCGCGAATGGGTAGTCATCTTGCCGCGATGCGAGGGCTTAAGAACAAGGACGTTTAGAGTCATGCTGGCGGTAGTGACGTCAGTCAACCTAACCTTACAGCTGAAAGTTGCTTTTTGTATAGTTTGTTTTTCACATTCATTATGGATGGACTTATACCAGAGCAACGCTTACGCATTGTGGAAATTTTTTTATCAAAACAATGGTTCTGTTCGTCAAACTTATTATTTTGCTTTTCGATGAAATTTTTTTCTCTGATGAAGCCCATTTTCGGTTGAGCGGATAAGTAAATAAACAGAATTGTGTCGAAACACCATTCCATCCACAGGGAGTGTTTTATTTGTTTTCAAAAACGATGATGGTCAGAATATTACAGTCAATGGTGAACGGTATAGAAACATGATTAGACATTTTTTCGTACCTCAGTTAGTTGACATTAATCTGGCAGGCATGTGGTTCCAACAGAACGGACACACAGCGCACGTTGCAATTGATTTACTCAAGGAATCTTTTGATGTAAGACAAATTTCACGTAATGATCCAATTAATTGTCCACCAAGATCGTGTAATTTAACACCATTGGATTATTTTCGTTGCGGTTAAGCCACAGATAATTGATCACCTGGAAATCCACAGTCGGCGAGTTATTGGCGAAATACGGTCACAAAGGCTGTAAAAAGTTTTTGAAAATTGGTGTTTCAGATTTCGCCTTGTACGCGCCTGCTGTGGCGGCAACATGGCCGAATAAACCCCTAATTATTGATATTAAAAACCTATTTATTTGGGTTCTTATGATTTAAACTTATGTAACTCGAAAAAAAATACCCGATAAATGAAGATTAACAAAGTTTTCTAGAGAAATAAGAAGCTGCGGTGGAGATTTTCTTAAGGCATGCAGATACAAGTCATTTCCTGCTACATAACCCACAAAGATGTACGGCCAACAGATTATAAGATCAAAAATGAAAAAACTTTTTCTATAATTACTGCTTACAAAAGAAAACATCATAGTGTTTATGCAACAAAAATGTGAAATGGTTTTCATGTGATTTATGCGCCCTTTTTCTAAAAGAACTTTCTTTGAAGGTAATTGCTCTTTTTAGAAATTGAAGATTACTTAAAGATAATCTTTTTGGGCTTTGCTCCAGGAGAAAAAACAAAATTGTTGCGGAAAATTGGAACATTGTTAGTACTTTAAAAAAATTGGCACTTGCGTAAGGTGTCAAAGACTAACTGCCTATTCATCAATTTCGAACGAAAATATCGTTCGCTTTAATTTTGTTTTAGACAGGCATCAGAAATTAAGAACCGAAAACTTAAAATTTAAGTTTTTCATTTATAAAATTCAAAACTCATTCGTACAAAAAAAAATTTTTTTTTCTATCAGTTAAAAAAAAATATATAGGAAACACAAGAAAAGATATTTTTTTAAAGTACAATACAAGGTATATTTACACAAGGTAGACTCATTTGGGAGTGTAGACATGCTGCTCTATAAAAATAACCGAGTGGAACGGAATTGTCAAAATTGTCTTCATATAAATTTAACGCACACATGTACAAATTTTGGCTCATATACACGGAATTTGTCATTGGTGTTCCAACTTAGGTAAACAGCTGCCAAACATATGGGCCAACGAGTTTACCTTGTGTAAATATACCTTGTTTAGAAACTAACAATAAAAACTCCATTTTGAAGTTAAAATTGTGAATTATTACCAATTAGCTTCATAAATTTTTACTATAATTTTGTACGTATGAGTTTTAAAATTGTCAAATAAAAAAATTAAATTTTAGGTTTTCGTTTCTTTTTTTTTCCTTTCATGTACAAAATTGTACTGAAAAAATAAATATCTTATTTGTTTGTTTGCTTTTATTTTTTTAATTTTATTTTGTACGGATGAAAAAAATTAAATTTTCGGTTCGTAATTTTTTGTACAAAAAAAAATAATTTTCTTGAAAACTTTTTTATGAAAACTTTATTTTTTTTTGAAGTTTAAGAAACAATATCAAACAAAATATTTTTATCATTTTTTGTTGTTTGTACAGTTTAAAATATTTTTCGAACACCAATGATAAATATTTTTTGAAAAACATAAAAAAAACGTTTTCCGGTCCTTGGTTTTAGATGTACGTTAAACAAAAGAAATTTTTTGATAAACAGGCTGTAAATATTAAGACGACAGGACTTTAATATTGTATAAAGCCACGCTCCGCGCTAAAAACCTCAAAGAACTCCTTAAAATCTCAGTTTCACGTGATGTGAATAGTCTTGACTAAAAATCTCCTGCACAAAATTCACGTTTTAGCTTTTTCCTAGACACTGTTAAGTACAACAGATTTATTAATATATAAAGTTAATAATTAAAGAGGTTACATTACATTACAGTCTAATCCCTAGGGGAAAGAGAACTAACACCAAATTTGTCACGGGACAGTTCTAAAGTGGAAGGGACCGGTTCTAGTTCTAACACTTTATACGAAGGAGACTTGTGACTTTTACATGCCGATGTCCTTTGAGGGGATTAATTGGCACCGTTTTGACACTTTGTGACGGGTTGCAAAAATATCCTAATTAGATTTTGGTTAAAATAATGCCTGTAGCAGATATTGTCCCGAGTGAACCATGTTAATATGATTGATTCCCTTCATATAAGGTAATACCAGATATAATAAGTTACTACCAGCATAAAATACAGTCACATGACCAGTTTTGAGTTAATTGCCTCTTATCCAGAGTAAATATACTTCAAACATATTATCACCAGTTAAGTGATATGTCTTATCTTCACCGATTATTATATTAAAATTGTATTCACTGGCCACGGGAAAAGTGCTATAAGAAAAATTGACACAAATCTCCCTCAGGGATTATATAGTTATCTGCTAAGGCCTTATTACTCAATACATTTTCCTATGCAAATGCAGAGAACTGAAAATTCTATTCTAACTGGTGGTGAAATTAAAAAGGTAAAACAATTTTAAACCAGCGCGAATGTAGCGCCAGGAGGATGGTTTGTCGGGGGAATCGTATATATTGTGTATAGTCCTCTGCATATGCAAATCTGTCGAATAAAAACGGTCACCTGTCCGCCCCTCGGGACGTGTTGTGATCATCTCAATTAAAATTTATATTTTGGTATTATTATACCTCCTGGCAAATTCAGGTGAGATCCGACAAAGATCAAAAATGACAAGCCTCCTAAAGATTTTGTTATTTCTTGAGACCGAAATCTCACTAGAGTATCTAAATATCTGGTGCCATGGGTGTCAGAAGCGAAGACGCCACCGGTCGGACTTCATTGAATGCTACTTGCGGGATATGCTGACTGTCATTTGGTATGTTTGTATTTACTAAAGCTTTACTTTTCTGATAGAAGATTGTTTTTCATCAAGTTGTTGTCCGGCCGATGGGGTAATGCCCTTTTCAAGTCATGAACTCATAATCATGTTCAACGAATGGCAGCTATTTGACGAGGTGATACTTTCGGGGATCACTTGGTGTGGGTAGTACTGAAAATCTCACATAAGGGATGATTTTTCTCCACTTGTCGAAAAGCTCGGCCTAAGAGAGTAACATTCCTAGGTGCTATTTCTTTTTAGCAGAAGCTGCTGGATGTTAAATGGCAGTGGCGGTTTAATACATCTGTCACCTAAACAAGTGGTGAGAGTATACTTTTTGGTGGTTTATACAAAATTGCAACCTGTATGTGAAGTATCCGTCCATACACGGTGCGGCTAGTAAATGCATTGTTTATCACCCAGTAAATTTGTTTCTACAAAGTGCTGTTGTGACCCAATGTGTTTCTATCTCGAGAACCGAAAATGTGGCCGCCTGGGGACGGTTTCGCGGGTAAAACCCTTTGATTTTGACACTAGCTTAAAAATAAAGTACCCTTTAAGACAACAATAAATTGTTATGTTAATTTAAATTACTGTGCATGTTATTCAGAAAATTCTTACTAAATAAGCTTCAATATTATTTAAATAAATATACATTTATAGCAACTACCGGGTACATCATCGTTTGAAGAATCAATGCTGGTGTAAACGTTCTCCACTTAAATAGTACACATGTTCAAGCAAGTTGAAATAACGTGTTAATTATGTTGAAAGCTTTTGGGCAAATATTTGTACACAACCACAACCATTACAACTAAACATTTAAATAATGAATTATAGGAAATTTATTTGATAACCAAGCGTATTTACATACAAAAGGCATAAGGATTCGTAATGCTAGTTAAGACTGACCAAACAAAGTAGGTGTATTTTTCAAAGAAAATAACATTTGATTCGAGTTGCGTGGGCCTACAAAATGCGTTTGTTGATTTTGTTGCATTACGAAAGTGTTGAAAAGAGGTGTGAATAATTTTTAATCCCTCAGGGTTATTGGAGTTTTTTGTGTGGTTTTACTTTAAACAAGATGTTATTGCGGTTTATTGTTTATGACCTGCTTCAATCACAAAAAAAAAATATTCAAAGACAAGCAAAAAAATTTTATTAAATTAAATTCAGCAAAATATTAAGAAAAATACTAAAAATTTGCTAAAACATTTAAAAATCTTTGTTTTATTTTTCGGCTGCCAGACAGTTGATTTATGTCATTGATTTAAGTAGAAGTTTCTGTTTTTTTTTTATCTAGAAATCCTTTCGAGAAAACGAAATGAAGGCATTTTAATTGCTGCCCTTCTGCTTGTCTAACATCAAAAAACAACAGCGCTTTTCAGTTTTTTTTCTGATTTGCTAAATTGTTTTTTTTTCTTTTTGTTTTTAAAACTGTCATCTACAAGTTGTAGTTTTTAAAAGATCATGTTTTTGTCTCCTTTTTTTGGTAGACAGACAGTCGTGGTATGTGTCATTTTAAAGTTTGAGGAAAGTAAATCACCGTTTTAAGCTTGTGCTAATGTGTTCTGATTAAGTTTTTTTTTTATTTTGAGTTTTTCTTGACATTTCGGCATTAAGATATTTATTATGTGTGGTCGTTGAATAATTTTTTTAAAACATAAATCAATCACATTCAAATTGAAATGGACTAATTAAGTGGTTGCCAAGCAAAATGTATTTTGCCATAAATGAAGCATCAAAGAGACGCGGAAAGAAATTTAGGTTGTAAAAAGTGTAAAAAGGGGTAAATTCGGTAACTGTATAACTCCAGAACTAAAAGAGATACAAACAAAAATGTAATTGTTATTTTAGTTCTTTAGAATAAAATAAGCAGACAGGTATCTGTAAATTTTTTGAAATTCGGCTCTTTTGGGGAGTAGACGGGATACAACTGTAATTTGGAACTTTTTTGTCAATCCATCTATCTTTTAAACCAATAAACACAGAAAAAAAGTTTATATCACATTCGAAACTAATCTAAAAAGTAGAATTACGAATTCGATACTTTTGCAAAATTCGAACGTTCAAATCGCAAAAGTCTTAACTATTTTTGGTAGTTTTTTTTACAAAATATTTGTCACCACTCATTGACACATTCTTATTAATTTATGGGCTGCTACTACAATATTGGAATTTTTTGTATTTTAATGAGGAGAAAAAAAGTACAAAAAAGCGGGAAATACGAGAAATTAAATTCCTTTCTTTAGTTTTTTTGGTACTTTTTTTTTATTTAACTGGTATTTTTTGCATTTCCATTAGTATTGGAGCTAGAAACATAAAATAAAACATGCAAGGTTCTGAGTGAATGAAACGTGGAAGGTACTTAGAAAATGAGAATCTGTAATATGGCTTTTGGTACTGTTTTGTTCTTTAGCTGGTACTTTTTGAAATTCCGTTAGCATTGAACTTAGAAACATAAAATAACACATTCAAGGTCTTCAGTTAATGAGAATCTTTAAGAGGGATCTTTTTGGTACTTTTCCTTCTTTAACTGGTACTTTTAGGATTTCTGTTAGTGTTGGACCTAGAAACATAAAATTAAACATGCAAGGTCCTCAGTGAATAGGAATCTGTAAAAGGGATCTTTTTGGTACTTCTTCGTTCTTTAACTGGTACTTTTTTCAATTTTCGAAAATATAAACATAAAATTAAACATGCAATGCCCTGAGGGGATGGAAATAAATGTTTGGTACTGTTTTGTTTTACAACTCGTCATTTTATTTCTAGAAACATAAACTTTGGCATATAAAAACAATTGTCCACGAAAGAAAGGGCAATAGTAACTACGACCTTCAGCTTGTTGCAGTGAAGCAAACCAAATAAAATTAAAATTAAAAATATATATAATTGATGTGCTGTATTTTGAAGAGAGACAAACATTTTTTATGTGCTATTTTTACAATTTCAAATTCTATCGGTGTTAAAAATAACACCATTTACTTGAAACTACTAAAGAAAATTTGGTTCTGTGATAATTTTTTTTTGGTTTAATCCAATGCTCAAAACCGTACCTCAATATAATTTACCCAATTTAAATTCCAGTTCGTATCACTTTATATCAAGTTTGTTTCTTAAGTCTTTTGTTTTCATTCAACACTTGTTTAATTTTGTTCCACCACAACTTTAAATCATGTAAGCCACACTATTTTATCATTCTCCTTATTTATTTTTACATTTCTACTTATAGTTGCCATAACCATTATTAAAGCTGATTACTTTTGCCAAATATTTGCACTTGTGTTCTTAGGGTTTAAAAACATCCATACGATTTAAAGTCAATTAATATTAACGACAAATCAGCTTAACGATATCAATAAGCGATTAATAATAAAATAACAAAAACAAAAATTGTTCAAACATAATAAGTTCTTTAAGAAAACGGGAATACTTGTGTAATGCCACATTAAAAAAAAATTGGGTCACTGCAGGAAGTCATACAAGATGTGGCAGAAAAAAAGTAATCAACACGCAACTTTTTTTTTCGTAATATTTTCTCATTTGTGGTTGCAAACGAGGCATGTGCCACAGATTTTAATAATAAGGCTTTCATTTAAGGGACAGTATGTATTTTGGATATGGCAAAAGGTATCCAACATTCAAGGCAGTACTTTGAGTTTTGTTTCTTAAATATTTATTTAAATGAAAGTGGCTTGCCATTCACTATAGAGTGTTTCTTATTCGAGGCTTTACGGATTAACTTTTACTTGTTTGTTTGCTTTTTGTGGCATTTGGTTATGATGTTGTTCATCATATTTGTATTTGTTCTTGTTTTTGCTCCTTTTTATAATAATGATATAAACCATTCTGTGTATAATATACACGCGATTATTTGGTTCTTAAGAGTAGAACATAACATGCAACAAGTGTTTCATAATGGAAGGTACATTTAATAAGTCATTCAATTTGCTACAAATCGATTTTGATTTAAGTTAATTTTGAACAGCATTCTAAAATAAAAAGGAAGTCTCAGTATCTACTTCTTAACCCTTTATTTCAATTTGGAAACAGATTTTCCAGGACTTTCTGCAAAAAAAAAATGTTTTGCTATTTGCGGAAATAAAGATTTGAAAATTTGTTACGCAGTTGATTACATGTTTTTGTATTAAATATTAAAGCTGCAAATTTTAAGACAATTTTTATTTATCTAACAAATTTCATTTTTCATTCATACAGGATAACGAGCACAACTACATCAAATTAGACGAGCGGAATCTGATGAGTGCTGAGCGTGTGGTGATGAGGATGTGACTCTGGAACACCTTTTCTGCCACTGTCAGGGCAAACACCTTTAAAGCGATGTTATGTTGGACTTAGGATTCCTGAGGAACGTTGATTGGAAAACCTTAAGGAATTGCGTCCGGGAAACGGAGTTTCTTTGCGGACGTTAATCCCCTCCCAATAGGTAGTGGTAGCACTACCAACCTACATTTCCATGTTTCTTAAGGAGGGCACATCAGGCCCGGTAGTGGTCTAGGTTTATATCGTAAATCGAACTGATATGAGGTTTCATCTTTGATGCTTCATCCTCCTTTTGACCCAACAAATGTTTCAGTTTTCGAGTATTCTTCCATGAAATTGTTCTTAATTTTTTTTTTGAAATCATACAGTCCAACCTGAATAAAAGCGGCAAGCGTTTTTAAATGTCAAAACTTCTAATTCTCATAACAGATTTGCCGAGGAAACCAATAAAACGCAATTAAAATACTGGGAAATACAAATAATTACTTCGGTTTGTTTGATTTAAATATTATGTGTAGATAAATTTAACAACTCCGAAAAACGTTTGCCGCTTTTATTAAGGTTGCCCTATTAAACAATTGTGCCAAGAGAGAGTAGATCAACCAAACCTTAATTTGGCAAAACTTAAGAATAATAACAAACATTTTAAAACGTTATCGTTATTAAAATTGCATTCTAAATATTCTTGGACTCTAATGAATTCCCCTATAGATGTGCTAATGCGCCTTGAAGAGCATCTATCTCCTGACATTTCGTTAACAGGGGTATTAAGTAGCAGCCAATACATAACACATGGCAGGTGCTTGATTTTGGCAGATCTCCCAGATCACGGCCTTTAAAGGCCCAATCTCGTGCTATTGAAACCCGAAGCCCCTGGCACCTTAATCGTTATAGATCAAAATGGACCAAAAACAACTTTTTTGCGCTTTATTTTAATTTGCCTAGTAATATGAATGAGGATATCAATGTTAATATGTAATCTATGGTTAATTTCTCGTTCAAACTTCAATATTTCGCTACATGGCCTTTCCATGACGTGGGGAAAACGCGCTCGCTACTTGGTTTTGATAGGGACGATGGTCTCGGTCATGACGGGGCACTGGGGAATGATGACTACTGTAAAAATGTTAATTATGAAGAGTAGGAGGAAACGCTGTATGACTTTCTCTGCCAATGTTCCGTTCTCGGGTCAACTAGGATAAGGAATTTTGGGAGACCAGAATGTTTCGACGCTGTGTCTAGTGTAGGGCTGAGATCGATCTCTATGACTTCTAGGGAGTTGTGGTGGTTCGGGGCTGCAGAGATGTCTGTGGATTTATCTGGTGAATACTGGCCGATACCGGTCATTGGCTCAGGGTATTGCAAAGGGATCGCTAAAGGGACCCAAGTGAGCAGTCCTCGAATTGGCTAAAAAACCAATTCAATATTTAAACTTTAAGATATATTTGTGGTATTCTAATATCCAAGAATTTTTACGATTCGGTTTTTGGTATTAAACCTCTACACCGAATAAGAATATAAACTAGCTGGGACTCCCTACGATACGAGATGACATTGAACGGTATTTAAGCTCATTATATGTTTGGCCTTTCCAAATTGAAAGTCAATGTGTAATTGGATTTCTGAATCTGAAGACTCTTTTAAATCCGATGTCAAATAAATTTTTTTTTTTTGTAATCGTAGGTAATTGTGAAATTACATATTGGGACAAAAAAAAAGAAGAAATCTAAAAGAGATAATGTTTGGGAGTATTGATATAAGTCTGACTTTAAATTCGAAAAAGAAAGGTCTTTAGTGTACAAGCAATTCGTCTGGACCTGAAGTATCTCTCTTTCACTTTGGTATAGTTAAAATTTAAAAGTTAAAATTCAAATTAAAAAGTTAAGAAAGTATTCATACAATTTTTTTTTTATAAATTTATGCAAATATATATTGATCTGCTGTTGTATAAATTATTTTTCAACAAGAGATGACACAGTACTAATTTGACTTTTTATTGCACTCTTTAGAAACATATTCGTTAACTTTTTCAGTTCTCATGCAAGTTTGTATTGATTTTATGTCATAAATTAATTGAAAATATTCACAATAAAGAATTTGAACATAAGAATAAGCATACACAGAAGAAACAGTTATAGTTTTAGATACTTTTTAACCTCCAGTTGAAATGATGTCTTAAGGTGTAAGAAGGTGTTTGTAATAAAAATTTCCGTTAAAACTTTAGCAATTCGTTTAAGAACGATAAATAATTAATCGATTGTTAGCAAATTTATTTGCGACATTCAAACTTTTCTCTCTGTGTACCTCATCTGCATCCTTGAAAAGAATAACTTCCCTATGGTGCCGCTGTATTTAATCATATCAATAAATGATGATATGCGTAGTAGTAAGTCAAGGTGTTGAGGATGATGACGGACATCAAGAATGCCTGTTCTTCATGCAATTGTTTTGGCCAGCTCCCTCACATTGAAAACCAGTTAAAATATATGTTTAATGGAAAAAAGTTACTTTTTAAATATTGCAGTTGTTGTGTTGGTAAATTACATGTTTTAGCACTGTTGAAATTTTTTTCGAACTTGATTAGAAAGTATAGGTAAATTGGTTTAAGACACGTAAAAAGCATATTTTTTGTATAGTCACCTGAAGCAAAACTATAACTAACAATTTTTCAAATATGCTCCACAGGGAGTTAAGTGGACTGAAGAAGAAGAACTTCAAACATATTATTGTCACGGGTAAACATATTTTGGTAAAATTAGCTTTCCATATGGAAGTCACATTTGAAACGGCAAGAGTGAAAGCCATTAAATGTTAAAAGACGATTATCATGTTCAAAATTCTGCTTGAACGCGATTTATATGAAGTGATTTCATCATCGAATCATTCCGATAACCAATAAATGCACTACAGCAAACCGAAGGCGGATCACGGCAGTAGGCGATACTATTGGCATCAAAATAAAATAAAACAATATTAATAGTATCAAAATTGGTACTTAGTTTATTTTTGCAATTAAATTAATAAAAATTAATTTTATTTGTATCCCTTTATCTGGTGAATAAGATAAACATATTGATTGTTTTTAAAAGTTGAATTTGGAAACTATTGAATTAATAAAAATAAAAATAAAAATAAAATAAATTGGGCATTTAAGGGTTAACACTGGGTGAACAAAAGCATCCCACATTGCCTCCTTTCACTTTCCGTTAGAAAGCAATTTCAGAGAGGGCAAAGCTACCAATTTAAGGAATGCTTCGAGACATGCCCCTTCCCCAACGCTTGAAGGAGGCGGAACCTGTCTAACAATTCCGTCCACCAACAACTCCTTGCCGTTTATCTTACAAAGCCGTGGCAGGAAGGGAAAGATTTGGCATAAACCACGATTTTGGTAAAAACCATAACTACCACGATGCTCCCTGACAGTTTACACCAAAATTTAGGCTGCAACAGAATTCCCAGGGGCTTTTAACTTCCTTGTTACCAGATAAGACTCTGTCTGCTCAGTTTTGTAGCCGAAGCTACCACCAAGTTGTGCTCCAGAACGCCTGGGACTGGTGAACAGCAAATGCCAAACACATGAAACAAATAATTATTTGTTCAGTCTCGTATACAAATAAATATGTAGTATGTGTTTGGGAATTACTTGTATTTGCTTCTAGCAATATATTGCTAGCGTTCTTAAAAAACAGTACAAAATAGAAACTAAGGAATTCGGAAATAAACTTCTTTGCAAAATGTTCGGAGCTAAGCTTTGCCAGGATAAGTCAGAATATGACCTGACAATGAAGACACTCTCGAATGTAACACAAACAATTTTTAACAGAATTAACCAAAATATTAAGAAGTGTTAACATTTTTTAAAAATTAAAATTGGACTCTAATGGAATTTTTAAAGAAATCCAGGAACAAGACTGATAAATTAGTTATTGTGTATTATAGGTTGCTTTTGATTTCTCCGACATCTACGTTGTTCGTTTTAGATCAAGAATTGTTATGATTGTTATGTGTTGTTGTTTTTACTAATAAACTCCAAATAATAAATAAATTATGCATTTTTATTTATTGAAAATACTTTATTTATAAAAAAAGTTGTATTAATCGATTAACCGATCAATAACAAAATTAACCGATTATGAGCCTCGGTTACTTAGTCGAGTGAGCATTGCAGTGAGATTAGCAAAGTAAGCATCTTTACACAAAATGAATAATTTTTACACGATAAACAAAAAAATTGTAGAGGTACAAAAAAGAAACTTCTTGACTTTGCAAGCAATATCAATTAAGTACTGAAAACACATTTTTTGATTAAAAACTAATTTTTAAAAACGAAATATTTCAGACCTTACGTAAGTAGCCCTCGTGTGTGGTTTTCCACACATATATAGTTTCTATGTAATTTGCACTAGAGACTAAATTTTCTGCGGCAAGTGTGAATATTACACAGGTCAACAAAAAAAAAATTTTTGTTTGAGTCTTTTATTTAGTGATTATTTTCTGATTATATAAATAGAAAAGTAAACAGGAACTCCATTAATAATAAATAAAGTGTGCTTTTGTACTTAATATAATAAAGCAATTCGTAAAGGCTCTTCGTCAAGACTCCAGAGCCTTTCAATATTTAAAAACATTTTTCCCAAAACTGTCAGAGGCTAAAATTAAAGCTGGTATTTTCGTCGGTCCTCAAATAAAGAAAATAATGGCGAGTGAACATTTTCTTCAGCTCCTGAATACTCATGAAAAACAAGCGTGCTTCAGCCTTAAAGCAGTCATTAATGGCTTCCTTGGTAACAAGAAGGCTGAGAATTATCAAGTGCTTATTTCTAATATGCTTGACAGCTTCAAAGTCATGGGTTGCAGAATGTCACTCAAACTGCACATGCTACATGCGCACTTGGGTAAATTCAAAGATAACTTGGGTGAATATTCAGAAGAGCAAGGGGAACGCTTCCACCAGTATATAATGAACTTTGAACAAAGATATCAAGGACAATATAATGAGAACATGATGGGTGACTACATTTGGATACTCATACGAGATAGTTCTGACGATTACACTAGAAATACTAAACATATTCATTTTTGAAGATTCTTTTGTATAATTTTTTTGAATTTTTATGTTTATTTGTGCTGTCTTTTATAATAAAAATTAATTAAAATATATAATTCATAACTTGTTTTAATTTTAAATATGATTAACATTGAAAAATAGACCTTTTCCATAAATGTTGAAATTTCGTTCTGTTATCTACAAAAGCAAACTTTATTAGATAAAAATATTATTTCTTTTTTTAGTTTGGCATAAGTAATCAAAATCAGAGGTACAGAACTCAGACTCAAAAATCGTGTTGACCTGTGTTATTGATATTATTGCGAGCTGCATGCAATGTATGTTTTATAAAGTGATTGCTTTTGTAAAATACACAAAAGCTTTGTATGGTTTGTTGTTGATAACCAACGGGATAAGTACATCATCAATCTTACATAAATCATGTCCTTAATTACAAACGAACTTTGGCGCCACAGCAAAGTAGACAGACATGGCATGTGTGTGAAAAGCCACACACGAGAGTAACTAACGTAAGTTTTTTCAAGGGTGATTTAAGGGTTAAAAGTAAATTGAGAAATAGGTTAAATTTAGCAACCGTTAGTTACGTACATATTTTTACCATAACAATAAAATATTTTTTATATCTTTTTAATGTAGATTTGGATTCAAAAGGTTGGGTAAATGTTGTACGGTTACCTTAAAAATATTTAAATATATTTGGCATTAGGAATGGGCAAAAAATATCGATGTATCAAAATATCGATATTTAATAAAAAAAAGTAATCGATATATATCGCCGATATTTATAATACCGATATATCAATATATCGATATTTAAATACGACTATCGAATTCGATATTTTTTAAAGTCAGTCTTCATTAAAAACTTGAAATTTTAGCCGTTTTTCAAACAATATGTTTCTTAATAATTGGCATCATTGCATGCATCATATGTATTTTTAAACTAATATGAAGATCTTAAATAATTAGCATTTGTAAGAAGCAGTTTCGGATACAAGAAGCAGATTGACAGGAGAGCAAATAAAACAGAGAGTGATCAGGAGCATATCTGATGATTACTGGTTTGACTAAAATAATCAAAAACATTTCTAGTTAAAGTTTGTACTTCTGGGGTGCAATTAAAATTTTAAGGTTAGTTGGTACTTCCATGACTTATTTACTTCCATTTAAATTTTTCGTAATTTCCTATTTTTTGGATTTCATATGATTTTTTTGTATTCTTCCCTTTTGTTTTTATTTGAATTATAATTGAATTTTTTGTTTTGATTGAATATTTTGTTTTTATTAATTTTTTTAAATAAAATGAAACAATGAAAAGTAACAATTACATGTACTAATATGTTTGTTCATAAATATGTATGTACAAAGGAAAATACGTTCGATATATGGATATTTTTGAAATAATAAATATCGATACTCTTAAAAAATATCGATTCGGTATATATCGATATATTTTTTCAATTTCCCCATCCCTATTTGGCATTAGTGATTCCTATTAGATGTACAATAACGACATCGAATTTTGTTATTGGATCTTAATGTGTTTTTATTTTTAGCTAATTTTTTTCGTAAATTAAGCCATTTTTGGTCACCAAATTTTGGCAACAATGAAGTGTACGGACATAAAGCCATAATATTCTATAATGATATCGCTAAGTCACAAGGTGAGAGATCAATTAAAGAGTATGTAGAATATATCGGTATAAAAGTTTTGTTCGACTTCCTTTAGTTTCGAACAGGCCACACGCCATTGAATTAATTCGTTATTGGCCGTAAAAAATTAGAAGTTAGTTTATGCCATATCATTGTGTTAACAGAGTGATGGGAGGGGGTCATACGTGACTATGGCTAGAAAAAAATTTATACTGTACCAATATTTTGTAACCAGCACTAAAATGATTCACAATTTTTATTTTATACATGCAATAAATAATAATAACGCAAACTTCGCTAAACAAAAGTCCATAATTTATGGATCCTTTGGGTAAAGCAATTTGTCACTTTCAAATAATTAAATTTTAACACCTTCGAAATTTATTGCCAACCTGTATTTTAATTTGATTAAATATTCACCAATAAAAATAATCAATTTTACCAATAAGACACAGCTAAAACAAGCTCTCACGTCAATGTGTCCTTAGAATTACATAAAATTTCTTTTGGAAAATTCCATTTGTCGGCTCATGTAAGATTTAAAAAAAAAAATAATTTAATTAAAAAAACTATAGGAATAAATATTTAATAATTTAACTCTGTTTAATATGTTTGCAGTTATAATTAAAAATTTACATACTATCCGTTGTGGCATGCCCCAAGTATGCACAAATTCAAACCAAGGCAGCAAATGCTGCTGGTAGCTGCTTGCAGACTTAAAATCTTTAATAGAGTTGAAATTATATTTTATGAATTCCTTGTGAAAGAGTACGAAAAACTTGATCTACATATATAAAATTTACAATTTAATTTAAGTTTTCTTTTTATTATTAATCTTGATTGTTTAAATGTTTTTATTTTGTTTTTTGCCACAACCAAAAAGATGATGATGAAGAAGAAGAAAAAAAAATTAATTTTCAGAATTTATTAAAATGCAATTTAAAGTTGTTTTTGTTCAGTAGTTTTTTTTTAACATCCCCAAGATGACTGTATCTGTATCTTTGTGTGTATTTTTTAAATGATGTCTACAATGGCATCATTTAAACTCTCATTACAGTTAACTGCTTATAAAGATTAAAATCTCTGCTGAAATAAAAAAAGTGCAATATATAAAAAGCCTCAACACACACAGAATCCGAGAAATATATAAATAAAATCGCCTAAGAAGTGCTTTGAGCTTAATGCGTTTAAAGAAATTTGTTGATTGTGTCTTAAGACAATCCAGTTGGCCTGGAGTTGGTTTTAATTTTTTGTCTCTATGGGATTGTGCTAATCCAGCTTTTTAAAGTTTTTAATCTTAAACAACAATTTAATTAAATTAAAAAAAAATATACAATGCATTTATGAACATACCTACAAACATGGAAAAGGATTCAGCTATAACAATAAAGAGTTTGTAAAAAAATGTAGAAGACTGACTTTTTAAGCAACAATTTACACTGACAAAAAAGCCAAATAAGTTATACAAAATTTGAATTATTTTTCAATTGAGCGCTTACTTACTTGTTATTAGGGATGCCAGTCCCGAAATCCCGAATACCGAAATCCCGGGATTATTCTAAAAATTTAAGTCTCGAATCCCGGGATTTTTTATGTAAAAATCCCGAGATTTTGGATTTAGTAATATGTGGTATTTTTTTTTTTTAAATACAACTATATTTAAATAAACGTGAGTCACCCTGGGTTAAAAATAACTTTAAAAATTTAATATTAAATCAAAAAGAAGTCACAAGTGAATAAATGTTTCATGCAATGCATTTTGTACACCAGAAAATAAAATCATAAGATAAAGTTCGATGTGGTCTTTTTTCTACGTGAATGATAATAGAACTGCGTACGCACAATGCAAGTTGTGCAAAAAGGTGTTAAAAACTTTAAGAGATTCTACCAAAGATCTTTTGACACATTTGCTTAAGTTTATTTTATTAGATTAATACTTGCATATGTATATATTTGATATACAATAAATTAAATATTGTCATGTAGCATATGCACATGTATCTAATTATTAATGATACCACCCAGAAGTGTTTATTGCGAACATTGCTATCAGACGTCATTAGTTTGTTTTAGAAGCTTTTTAAAATATAAGTTTTAATATATAATTTTTCGATATTACTTTAAAAGAATACATTAAACTGTTTTATTTTGTAATGAGTTTAATATTCTTAATGAATTTATTTGTTTTAATACTTATAAATAAACATTTTATTATAAAAATGTATATGAATTAAAAAAATTGGCCTTTATATATGAAACCCCGAAAAATTCCGATCCGTCCCGGGATCCCGTTTTTTTGAATAAAAAATCCCGAATCCCGGGATTCAAAAAACCTGGTCCCATTTGGCATCCCTACTTGTTATAACTATTAGTAACGAGGGTATCTTGGAACCATAGGCAAAATAAAATTTTGATCTTTTTGTTCCTGGTCACCAGTGTTACTTTGGTTGCTTTTTGAGTATTATTCCATCAATGGAATAATAATAATAATAATAATAATAATAATAATAATAATAATAATAATAATAATAATAACAATAATGATAATAAAATGAATTTAAGGAAAAGATTGGGAAATATAATTGAATTGTGTATTGTAATTTCCGTCGGTTGAAAATGGCTTAAATTTTTAGTTGTTTCTTATGCTCAAGGTAGCGTTTATTTGCAAATGTTAAGGCGCAGTTAGTCTTTACTTTCTGTTCTGTTACGAATCAGCTGATTTGCTTTTGTTATTAAAAAGCCTGTGAAATTGATTGGTTTTTCTGTTCTATTCCGGTTCAGTTTGTTAAAATTAAAAACTTGTTAAGTTATTGTAAGTGACAGCAAAATAAATAATAAAAAATACATATTTATATTAAAAAAAACTATTTTTTGATTTTAAGAATTCATGAAATTTAATTTCTTCAAATTTATGTGCATTAAACTTATTGAAATTAAACAATGGACGGCGAAAAACTAATAAATTTGTCATAAATGGCTCATAATTTGCTACAGAATAAGTAAATATTACAATTCCGAAACAGAACGGCACGGAACAGAACAGAAACAGAAAGTAAAGACTAATTCTGCATTTACTCTCTGCATGATCCGTTAGTTGCAAGGCGAATTTATTACAGGTGGTCTTAAAAGCCCTGCTGATAACTTTTTTTTTAGCTAAAATCACTGTTGGATGTCAAAATTTTGTTTATTCTCTTTTATTATCTTTGTTTCTGTTTTATTTTATTTCTATTTTTGACATTGTACAATGATTTTACAAAAACAAATTGCTTGTGATTTTTGTACGAGTTGTACTTGTTGTAGTACCGAGATTACCTGGGATGAATTCGCCTTGGTTAGTTGACACCACTGCTGTTGTCAAGCGTGCCAGCTGACTTGATATCAAAACTGTGGCCCTTTATTTCACGATTAAATGCTTATCCCATCAACAAAAAATTTCAGTTTATCAATATAATGGGAATTTAGCACATAAAAACGAAACTTTGTTAATGAAATTTATTAGTTTCTTCAATACTGCAGTAGAGAGATATGACTTTGTATATGACTAAGAGTTGTCATATTAAAAAGTTGTTAACCGTTGAAAGTGGGCGTGGTTGTAGGATGTTTTAAGAAGTGGTGAGCTCTAATCAAATTGGAGGTTCAGACAGAAATGTATATACTAGGTAGTAGTCACAGTGGGCGGATTGGCCTAATTTTTCGCCAAACTTTTCTCCTACTCATAAAAAGTATTTTAATGCGTTTGGTAATCGAATAATCTAACTTGTCAACGAAAAAAGCAAGTCATTATGTAGCAAGTCGTTCTTTTGGTAATCTGTAATTTTTTGCTGGGCGGTGTTATTTTAGTTTTGCCCAAGTCAAATATTTAAAAATGTCAATTTTTCGCATAAACCGGTTATTTTGGTAAAATTAAGCAGTTATTTTCGTTATGTGTAATTTATATATTTTTTCTTATAAAAGTACCCGTAATTTAAGTATTTTTCTAATTGAATATTGGGGAAACTTAAACTTTTTATGAAGAATGTCAAAACAAAATGTAGCAAAAGTCAAAAAATATTATTCTTGTTACAAAAACCTAAATCAATTCAACACACTTAAAAAATGTTCAGCTTAAAAATTAATTAGCAATTTGACAGTATTTTTAATTTATAAAGATGTCATCTCTGGTAATATTTCGGACAGATTTAAAAGACAATTGTGCTTATAGTGCCCTCAAATGATAAGTTGCAAAGGTTCTTCAACGTCACGCCTAATTTTTCACCTTTCATTAGTCTACAAGCTTGACATAAATATACGCCAAGTCAAACTTTACTATGTTCAAAGTAGTTCTTAAGAGACTGCAAATAATACTCTACTAGAATATGCTGCCAAAAATTAATCATTGTGTTGCCGAGGACGGAATGTCCGTTAAGGCACTAAAAACTCTTAAGTAGTTCTAGCATATCTTCATGCTTAAAACAACAACATACCGGCGAAATCAACGATATGGTAAAATTCACCAGTTTTATTTTTTTAAAACACCAAGAACTTAAACAAAATTTAAGGAATCAAACAATGTCATGGTAGGTTTTTAACTGTGATCGACGAATTGACAGATATTTCATACAAAAAGCATGTTCATATTTCTATTTGTTTCTATAATGCTGAAACAAAATAATTTGAAATATATAATCCTGGCTAAAAGGATTTGCTTGTCACTTTTAAAAAATTAGGTTGAAGGCTACTGATTCCTATAGAAATGATTAGCCAATAACAAATTTAAACTCATTTAAAATAAATTTTTGAAAATATCTAAAATAATAAATTTATAAAATTCCTATAACTTTTTAAAACCAAAGCTTTTCAAAAATTTTAAAGCTATGTTCACACTAATTAAACTTTTGATGTCCTAAACGTAACCACTAGTTTTCTTAAATAATTGTTTGCTTTTGCAAAACGGTTGGTTAGAGCAAACATTATTTAACAGTTTCTAAATAACATTATACAATTATCATCTTAGGAAAAAGTTTAGTAAATAAATAGAAATTATTAAATATAAAGCTTAAGTTTGATAAATTTACTGGTCACGTTTTTTTTTGGATTTTATCGTCAAATATTTGTTACGTCTGACCATACCTGAAGTCATATCTGTGTATTTTGTTGGTTCCTTACCTTCGTGAATTGTTTTGTTTTTTATTCAAATTAACTTTTTATTACAAAAATTAATTTGATTTTTGCGTTTTTACGTATTCGAATTAAAACCGGTTAAACGGTTATTTTAAAATGCTTAGCCGAAACCCGGGTTTTTTAAAATAGCAGCTATGCGAAATATTCGAAAACCATTTTTTTGATAAAAGTCGAATTATCGATTTCTGTATGAAGTATATTTAGCATTCAATCCGAAAATTTGTTTTAAATCAGATTATCAGCCATGTGACACAGTACATTTCCGTTCAGTAACGGAATTCATTCCGTAACTTGGTGCTGCAAAAAATTACGAAAACATTTTTCGGAATGAAACCATTTTTGTTTTTATGAACGGAATTGGAGTAGGTTAGGTTAGGTGAAGAAGGGTTATTGGCCTAAGGGCATACTTCCACTCGTTGTGAACTCTATGTCCTAGCCACTTCTGTCTGAGACCATGCATCCTAGGATAATGGCAAAATACATGCTTGATCGTCTCCAACTCTTCAGAAACATCGCACAACCTGCAGAAGTCCGATAGGGTGTTGTCCCATTTGCCCGTAAAAGCCCTAACAGGACAATGACCCGTCAATAACCCTATAAGTGTTCTTAGACCAACCCTGTCCAATCCCAGTAGAACTCTGGTTGAACCCCCGTCCAATCTGGGCCATAGTGCCCTAGGCACCCTGCAATCTGTTATCTTCCAACAGGATCTGTTAACGTCCTCACGGAATTTCTCCCGTATCACCCCATAGTAGAAACATAGCCCGGCTTTACCCCCTGTCCTTTACCACTTAATCCAGATTCGAGCCCCCTCTCGCGAGTTCGTCCGCCACCACATTTCCATCAACCACGCAGTGTCCAGGTATCCAACACAGGCTTACATTGAATGACTCCATGAGTTCCCTAAGAGCATTCCTACACCGAGCGACCAGGCACGATCGCACCGCATAATTTGTCAATGCCCTAAGGGCCGCCTGACTATCGGCTTAAATTGTCACCACAGATCCATCCGTAAATACTACCCACCCCTCAAACAGTCCATTGGATCCACGCCAAATTTCCCTATCCGGAAACTCCACTGGTGGTGTTACACCGAAGTCCAGGGTCATAGTCCTATGATCCGAAATTCCCTCGAGAATAATACCCCGATCAAGCAGACCCACCTCGTACAAAGTTCTCGTATGATCATCCCGCCTAAGTTTAACTGGCGAAGACTCGTAAAGTCTAAGTAAGTTCCTAGCAGCCAAACGGAATTTGAGTATCTGAAAGGCCAAAAAACTATCAAAACACACTTTCTATTAATAAACAAATAAGTTTTCTTCGATTCCAAACGGAATTGTACTCTGTGATATGGCTGTATATCTTTGACTTAACTGGTATTAAGGATACTATATAATTTAATGTCAAATTGATTTCTTTTTTGTGTTTAGTCCTCTATTTGAAAGGTATAATATGTTTTAGACCAAATATTCCTCTCTGTGTACTTTTCAAAAGCAAAAAAAAATAAAAACAGGTAGAAAAGTATATTCTGGCTGGGCCAAACAAATGATACCCTACCGCCTTATAGAGCCTAAAGAAAACGAGTTTAAAGAGGGTGCCCTATATGAAATTTATAGACATTGATGGACCTATTGTAATAACGCTTTTTACTGGGATGTTAGCTATTTGAAAAAACCAAAAGGATATTAAGCTCCCAATACTCAAGACATTCAGCGTGTAAGACCGACTTAATGAATGTTAATTTGTATGAGGGCCAAATTAAAACGCGAGCTGACCTAAAATGGGCTGATAGAAGCTTTAATATGAAATATTATTGAAATATCCTTAGGCTTATATGAGCGCATCGGACATCGTTAGATCGCCTCAGATTGTGTTTCTGAGTCTATCAATACTTCTAGTCTACATGGACACCTAGAACATCGTTGGATCAACTCGATCGGCAGACTTTTATGTTGATATAGAACCAATATTTGTATACGTTACAAACTACAACACAAACCAAAAATACTTTTCCCACCTATGATGGTAAAGCATTTTTAAAAAACATCTCTCGTTATCTTTTCCTACTTCAATTCAAAAAAATTACTTTATAAAACGCTTCAAAAGCGGCGATTTCTTTAATTTCTTCTCACTTCTTCTCATCTTCAACTTTAACATTCTGGTATTTATAAATGAAAGAAAAAAAAAACAAAATACTTCAGAAAAAGGTAATACATCACACCTTACTGGGCTAAAAGTATGCTTTGTGGTCCCTGCCAAACGATAGTTATAGTGTGGCTTACAACCATCAACCACTTCAGTCCACCACCTTTGAAAGTACTACTACTGCCTGTCCCATGATCAATGATCTTGTAATATTGTCTGTATTATGTGTGTGATCTTGATTACTTTAAATAAGTTTTTTGTTAAGGCCTGATTTCATATATTTTGTACTTGATGCCAAACATTACACTTGTTATTTTTTTATTTTTTGTTGTTAACGAAGTTATTTTTTTTTTTTTTTTAATTTTGTCCTGGCAATAACTGGACTTAATACGAAATTTTCATTGCTGCATGATATACGAACGGACAATTGTTCGAAAGTTCGGTGTTTGTGTGCCTGTGTAACAAGCTTATGCATGGATTACTTGCCATTTGTGTTATCTTGAGCTGTCATCAATCGATTGAAGGTGTCAAATGTGGATTATTAATTGGTAGTAGATAGTTTTACATGATTAATGTTTGTTGGTCAGCAAGCGGGCAAGTCAGCCAGCCAGTAAGCCTCAAATAAACTGTGAACTGTTCACGTTGGCTTTTATTAAGTTATCCATGTATGCCTGGTACAACTCTCAGACAAAGTACAATTGTAATGTCATGTTACCTGTATATAAAAAAAGAGTTGACATTGTGTAGAAGATTTAACAAATTAACATGATTATTATGCAAGATTTATGGGGGCCTATTCGTAAAATAATTGAGAAATAAAAGAATGTTGAATGAAAAACCATACAATATGATGAATTAAAAGTTTGCGGTTTAATTTTATAAAATGATTTAGTTTTATTGCAAAAAGTTTAACATTTACACGCAAAATTTGGATTAGATTTACATTTTATTTATCAGATTTAAATCAAAAAAGAATCCACACTTTTATCATGAATTTGATTTAATTTATGAGTTAAATAGATAAAAATTTACAACTAAATACCGATGAAGGTCGTTGTGGTCCTTTAACAACATTTAATTTTGCTACTGTCAAAAATTACTTATACACCTCATATGGGTGTTTCTAAGAGGCGTAGATCTTTAAATTGAATTTAAATACAGAAAAAACGAGGGCAGTTTAAACATTCATTGACTGCATAAATTATTTTTAAATACAAATTATTTTTAATCGTTTAAACTAAAGCCACCCAGTAAAAACTTCGCCTACAAAATAATGTGTTAAGTATTCAGAAAAAACATAAAAGCACTACTTGCAATTCTACTGAAAGAATCAATTAATTGTATAAGGGAAGTCCCAAAATGAACGCATTCAAACGTAATTATTTTTTTTGCCTACATACACCTGAAAAATAAAAAGTTAAATAGAAGAAAGCTACAAAAAAATTAGTGAAAGAAGACATTCATTTTAAAAAAAAGTAGGCAAAGTTTGTACTGGGTATATGGCATTTTTGTTCCATTTCACACATTTCAATCGAAAAGTTTCTCGACACGAGAGTTACAGAACATGGGCCCTGGTTATGTTTTTAAATGCGGAAGTTACTCTTACATGAATCTTAAACTCATAACATTATTTTATTCTAGTTGGTCCATTACTCCACATGGGCCACAAAAGTGTACTTTCGTTTTTGGGCCCCATAGTTTTCTACTTGTTTTTTAATATGGAAATGACAAAATGATTGAAACTTAAAAATATGCTCGTATGAATTGGTGCAAAAAAATGCTCAATAACATCAATCGGGGTATATCAATAGCTGACGAACCTTGGATGGAGGCATATGATCCCGAAACAAAACAGAAATTCACTGAAGACTAGCTAAATCAGACAAAACTAATAACATTTTCTAGCTACTGTGTGCAACACAAGTGGTGCTTATATGGTTAAAATAGTCCAACTTTAAATTTTTAATGCCAGATGGTTCCAACAAAAACTCAGTGTTGCCAAAATTAAATAAATCAATAGCAACCCTCGTACAAGGTTGAAAAGCAATTAATAAAAAACGATTTGAGATCTATGAATACCCTTTTTTTATCCTAAAAAATTTTTTATTGATAAAGCCAAAAGTTTGTATTAAAATGGTGCAATAACTTTATTGCAACAATGTAAAGCGTAGTTCTTTTTCAGAAGTCCACAAAAAATACATTAAATTTTAAATACCGTGCATACAATTATACTGTCAAATATTAAATTAAAATTTTGATTTATGAAAGTTTCAAAATTTTTATAATTCAAAGACTTTACTTTACATACAATGTAAACTTGTGTTACAAAAGTTAAAGAAACGTTTTTTTTTTCATTAAGAACTCCTTATAAATTTCCAATGAACACATCAATGGAGGCAAAAGACATCAAAATTTAAAAAAATAAAAAAATAAAATTAAATCAACACAAAATCAACGTATCAAAGTCAACTTTGTTTCAATTGCATGAAAAAGACATTGAGACATTGACACAAAACAACTTCTTCATTTCACTTATTGACAAGCGTAGACATGCAACACTTCATTGAACATGTTACACAAAATCCTTCCTTTAATGTAAAAAATAAAAACATCACCTTAACCAAAAAATAACAAAACAGCGAAAAAAAAATAGCAACTCTTTTAAAATTCGCCAAAAAAAAAAAAAAAAAATCTTTGGAACACATCATAAATCACTGATACCAAAAACTGCATACATTCCTTGAGACAGTCGAAACAAACTGCAACACAATACAAAACAAAACTACAATAAAAACAATAACAGCAGCAATAGTACCAGCATCAGCAACATTAAATCTCTTATAGTTTTAAATTGTTGCCCCTTTTGGCTCCCCATTGTCATTGTTGCATTGTCACGTAATGTCTCTTGTGATGAAGTTGTTTGTGTTGTTTTCATTTTTTTTTAGCATTTTTACACTTGTCGCTGGTTGCTTCACATTTTTTTTCGATTACAATAAAGAAATGAAAGGCTTTTCGGTGGATTTAAGTTTATGAATGAATGAATGAATTGAACTGAAGTGCAGCGTATGAATGAATGAAGAATTTTAATATTCAATCAAATCATCTTACATGAGGCTTAAAATCCTTTTACAATGGATTTTTTTCTTTATACGAATGAATACGACTTTATTGTATTTATTGATGTTTATTTTTGAATGAAATTTATTTATTATTCACAGGTTTGTAAGTTTTTGTTCAAAGTGGCGTTCCATAATTTTTGTAATAATAAAAATTATGAACATTAAAGATCTTCTTTTATTCAATGATTCGTTCCGTCATCCGGAAAAACTTAAAAAAACTTATCTGAGGATATTCAAACTCTTAAACAATCTGTACCGTGTAATTTAACTGAACTGACAGGTCTGAGCAATAGAGCCTAATTTATTTCCCAAACCTGCTAATCATACAATAGTTAGGAATGCACTTCGATGAAATACTTCAGAGCAATAAATATTCATATTCCTAATACTGATGTTGTTTTTAAGCCTACTTAGATATTCCAAAATTCACTTCGGATTGTCATAAAATATCCATTTTTTATTCTCTGTCACAATTTGAATACTAAATATAAAAAATGTTTTAGGTCTCTTGGTTCATTTATTGGCAGTTTGATGTTCATTTTAGTCACCAACCGATTGCAAAACACCTTTTTTTGTCTTATCGCTTTTGTTTACGGAGACATTAATTCATCTTATAAGCGTTTTAAATAAAAGTTAAAATGTAGCTGACTGCTTCCAATGAGTTGTAGGAAATTTTTTTAATATTGACATTATAGTTCATCATCATTTACAAAAACTCTATAATTTTTGGAACAGATTTGCGGGGAGTTTTGAACACATAACATGCTTAATCTTTTGGAATTAGCCTTAACAAACCACATAAGACTTGTGTAGGGTTGTGCAGTCCTTGGTTAGCAAAGTTGGATGGAAAACGTAAAATTTGACAATGAACCTGCATGTATTCAATGAGGAGTAAAGAAAGACTTTCGATAGGGAAGATTATTATTAACCCTAGAGTACTATGACGTTTCGACGAGCATTACTACCTTTTAATTAATTTACTTTTAAATGGGTGTGCCTAACACTCTACAATTTTGTATGCTGTTAGTAAAAGATATACTTTTGCTGTGTGTAATTGTGTTTTTTCAACCGCGTTGCTGAAACATTGCTTTTATTGGTATTGTACTTGTCGAATCGTCGTAGATTAGTATTAACGAGACTTTTATTTTTCAACTTTGTGAGCAAATATTGTAAATGTTGTTACTCCAAACAATGGCCAGCTAAGGAGAAAATACAAAAAAGAACACGGATGAAGTATGTGTAGGTCATGCCCATAGGGAAAAGTGCTGAATCTCAAAATCAAAATGTGATGTAAGCGATAACCCCATATGCGGAGAGCACAAAGTTGAACTTTGGGACCCAGGCTCAAATTTTTAAAATTTCTTTTTTAAGTTTTTCAATTTTCCTTACAAAATTTTTAAGTTCCTTTTTTGTGCAACATAAAATGAATTAGTACAAAAATGAAATGTTTCGTTTATCTAAATATATGAATTAAAAAAATAAATTTTTTTTTATAAAGACTTATAGGGTGCCACAATGATAAATAACATTTATTGAAAAAGTATATTTGGTTTTAAGCAAAAGTTAAAGGCAGTTAAAAAATACATCGTAGAATCGACGATCATAAGTTACAACGTACGTAAAATAGGGTTAGGTCTTGAGGGTTAACGTCTACCGATATTTTTTCAATGTGTCACATATTGAAGGAGAACATCTCCACATTTTTCAATTACAACAAGTTAGAGTGCTGTATTCAGCTGTTCCGAGTCTTGTATAACCTCCACCGAGAGGTAAAATATTTTAAGAGTGGACTTTATATGTGGCCTATGGCCAATCTTTAAAAGTTTTACTACAATAGCATTGTTCGTTACAGTTTTGGCATACTAAAGTGTTTTCTGAGAGTGGGCTTTATGTGGGACATGCGAAAACTTATGGACAATTTTTTTGTAATACCAAACAAATTCGTGCAAAATATTATATCAATCTGTGCATTCTGCCAGTATTAAAGTTAGTAATATGTTCAAAATTAACCATAATATGGATAAAAGTATCCAGAATTTAGACTAAAGTGACCAGATTATAATCAGAATTAACAATACATACTATGCTTAAAATTAACCATATTAATTTAAAAGATTTTGTTAGTCGCGCTTAATTCCCAATTTGTGTTTTTGATAAAAACACTGAAATTTATTGTTGAAAGGATAAGCTATTCCTATGCGCCAGTGAAATGGTTGCTTAGGCCAGATCGTCAGAAAACTTTATAAAAATTTTAGAAAAACTAAAGATATTAAAAAAAACAAAACTGTAAAGCAAATAAGAATTATAAGTAACAGCTTTACTTGTAACAATATCAAAGCTTAAACAAAAACAACAACAATAAACAGTGAGTTTATCTTTTCCTACATTCCCCACTTAAATTGGCTGGAATACTTCCAACATTAATTGTAGTTGTCAGAAGGTTAAGAAAAAAACAAAAACAACTTGCATAAGCAAGTTGCTAGTTAAGTTTTTTTAAGCCGCGCTCTCGCCAGTTTATTATCAAAGTAATTGTTAGAAATACCTAAGCAGTCAGTGAATTGACAATAGGAATATGGCGGATCCCTTCAACAATAAATTTCAGTGTTTTTATCAAGAAGAAAAATTGGGAATTAAGCACGACATACAAAATCTTTTAAACTAAAATTTTGTATTCCCAAAAATTATTTTGATAATTAACCATATTATTTATTTCATCCGTGTTTGGAATTGGTTTATTAAGAGTTAATTTTATAATTTATCCCATTTAAATCATTTTCCAGCATTCATTTTAACCAGAATATGGTTGCTGGTGACAATAATATGGTTAAAGTAACTATTATATATTTAAGTTTATGGTTGCAACTTTAATTTAATAAGACATGAATTATATTGTTAAATTCAACCATATTTGAAAAAGTAATATTAACAATAACAATAGTTTTTTTGTTGCCATTGCGGGGACCGTAATATCTTTGTTAACCCTTCTTCAAACATATTTTTTCTCTGCATGTTTTTAACCTATATAATGTTTTCTAGCCCAAACTGCTTATGGGGACTAAAGAGAATTTGATATCAATATTTTTCTTTTATTTTGTGTCGTTCCAAAGTTAGCTTGATTTCAACAGACGGACTTGGTTAAAACCATTAATAATTACTCAAAGGCAAAGAATGTATATTAGAGGGGGTGTTGTATTTGTATGGATGAACAAAAAATTAAAAATCGTATAGCAAGAACGTAATCTACATTAAATTCTAAGAAAATTCTACGCAGAGACAACGGGTCTAAAATCAAACCTTTTTTCTGGGGTGAACATTTTTTTTAATGTAAAAAAATTTTTAGTGTAGAAAATTGTAAAGTGCAAAAGAACTACCTTACTAAACAATTTTGTTCAGAAAATTCGATTTCTTTTTGGAAAAAGTTTTTTTTTCAAACATTTATTTTTTTTTTTGCAAAGGCGGGCATATACATTTTCAAGTCGAGTGGCGCGGATTAGGATTTTTTTAGATACATGGTTTCTTCTGAGAATTTTCTTATAATTTCATCTAGTTTACGATTTTGCTATGTGATTTCAAAAAATCGACCCGCCCTAATGTATATATGGGCTACTTCAAATTTTTTAAGCACCTGCTGAAACCGACATACTATTTCTCTTATTTCGTTAAGTTTTATGAATTGAAAAAAACGTTGTACAGGGTTTGGATGACTATACTTGAAGGATATGACGTGCAAAGTTTTACGTTGAAAAGTCCTCACCTTAAGAATTGGTGGTCATCTAAAATTCGAAAAATTAAAAAAACGACTTAAAACTTGCAAGAGTTTTTTCATTCATTCCGTTTTCTTTGTAATAGTTTTAAGCTTTCAGATCTAAATCCATACAAAATATAGTCACTAGACTTGGAGGATATATCCACTAAAAAAAAATTTTGATATCGCTGCTGGGTGAAAAGTTGCATGATGTTTTAAAGTGAAACCAAAATTTTCCGAATTTTGAAATTTTTGAAGATTTTACATAGAGTTTTTGCGCCGTTTAATAAAAATGAGTTTTAAGCGCAGAATTAAAAAAACTGCGTAATTTTATAAAGTTTGAGGTGTATCAAGTTGGTGTCAACGCACCAATAACGTATCACGGACATCACAAACTTAAAAGAAATTAGCGTAAATTTTTTAAAAATGTATCTTTTTTGCGTCTGACAATCTGAATTGCCTTTTAAGTTGGCTAGTGTATTGCGTGATGTGAGTAACTTCGTAAAGGGCACCTCCGAGGCGAAAACGCACTTTAAAATTTTTAAACGCAAAAATTTTATGAACTTTTGAAAATTTTTGCAAAAAAACAATTTATTTTCAAGCTTTTTTTTTATATCAAAACATGTCATGGGAACATGTTTAGGTATCTAAATAGATTCTTCGCGACGGACTAAACTGATAAAGTGCAAAAAAAAATAATTTTTTTCAACCCTGGCGCGTGCAGCGCCAAACACATTTCGCTTTGTGTCAACTGAAGCGCTGTATCAATTCCGCTCAAACGTACATCGAATAGAAGACTTTACTGAGCTTGATACTAAAATTGAAAACGCACCAAAAAATTTTAAGGATTTAAAATTTTATGGAGGAAACAAAATGTTTCTAACCTCAAAAAGCATCCTTGTATGAAATATTTGATTTGGTTTCAGATTATACATTTTAAAAGTTTTTTTCCCAAAATATTGCAAATTATGTCTTATACTAGCCGAAATTTTGTAAAATGTTTAACAATTTTAAAAAATTTTTTATCGATCAAAAAAAATTTTTTTATATTTTTTTCCAGTGTATTTTAAAAAGTATTCAAGCTTTTACAAATATTTTAGTGTGCTAAGAAAGCCTTTAAGGGGTATTATCCACACGCGTTATCCTTATTCAATTTTAACAAAAACTGCAATTTTTATATTTTTTTTTAATTTTTAACTTTAAACCGCAGTAAAATTTGCGCCGTGTAATAAAAATGATTAACGCGAACGGATTTCCCATGCTCAAATATCGGTTTATACACACGCAAATCATCATTGATGTCAGACAAAAAAAAAAAAAAAATTTAAAAAAAATTTTTGAAGTTGCTAATTTAATTTAATTGCCCGGATAATGTCGTAACAAATAATTTAATTTAGGAAATAATTTAAAAAACTAATTTTTTATATCCATTTTATCAAAAAACAATATTCAGTTGAAAATTTTTTTTATTGCAAAAACGTAAAACATTAAATTGAAGCTTTTTATTGCAACAAACTCAAAAAAAAATGTTTTACACCAATGGCTGCTACTTTAATAAAATTATTTCTTTCAAATATCTGTGGTTTTCATGGGCAATCTCGTTTGTCCATTTTTTCGATTTTGAAATGTTAATGCCTTTTCGGTTAATATTAAACGCTCTTTGCATGGTTCTAAAGACAAACGCGGTTGCCCATGAAATCCACACAGATATGTACAACAAAAGGCGCTAAAATTTACATCTCTTTTAAAAATGTACAACTTTTATTTTTTAATAAAACAAAATCTAAATTAAATACCCTTAATGAGAACGAAAAACATTGTCAAAATATGTGCGTTTGCAGAGAATTTCGCCGCATTCAAAAAAGTTATGAAGTTCTCGCATTTTCCCAGACGTTTACCACGAATGATAAATATAGGGCTGCCAGACTTGGGAATTTATCCCCAAAGTTGGGGAAGAAAGTTATTTGGGGATTGGAGATTTAAAAAAATTCGGGGATTTTTTGGGGGTCTAACACATTTTCAATATACATATTTTCCCTTTTTTATTATTAACAATTATTTTTATATGTTTCGTATATTAAATATCAAAATAAGTAGCCAAACTTTTATCTTGCTCTTATCAACAATTAATACGGTGAAAAGGATCCTTATTAAGATAACCATTTTTGATGACTGTTTTCGTGCGTTTTGCGTTGTCACCCCGCATTGGTTAATGGTTCATCGGCGTATAACTGTACCGAGTTACAGTTTTTGCTTTGCGGGTGTTCAGCATTAACTATATAGAATCGTTTTTAACCTCAAATTTTTAATGTGACTGATGGAGAGCCATATATAACTCAGATGATTTACTGGTGGAGTACCAAGAAAATAACTCAGACGTTTACTGGTGGAGACCAAAATACTCTGGAGCGGATTCTGGAATCTCTCGTCTTCCTATACGAAGGCTTAGGTCGAACGAGTACTTGTCGTTGAAGCTCCAACAATTGTGTGATTCAATATATCTCAAGAGAGTTACCCAAAAAAATTTTAAAATCATACATACAAAATTTTTGATTTTTTAAATACAATTTTCAAGCAAATATGTCTTCCCCAAAAATAAATAAATCTGATAGACAATATAATAAAGTTTGGGAAAAAGAAATATGAAAGACAATATAATAAATATTGGGACAAAGAAGAAGAAATAGCTTAGCAGTTGGTAAGTACTTACGATGCATCGAAGTATTAAATAAATGACGGATAAATGTATTTTTATTGTTGATTTACATTAAGGATGGCTAAAACCGATTGAACAAGCTCAAAACTCTTATAAATTGGCTCATTCTTCTTCAAAAACAGCATATTGCTCTGCTTGTAATTCCTCAGCACAGAAAGAATTTTTGCAAAAAATTATTCAATTAAATAATTAATTGGTGTACATTAATTATTCAATTAATTTTTTGTTTGCTGCAATTAATTTTTTTAATCAAAACCCATAAAATTAAATGTTTGTGTATATGTGGTGTAATTTTTGTTTATGCAATTAATTTTTAATTGACTAAATTTGTGTCCCATGACTCGAAAATACAAATCCGTTAATTGATACGATAAATTCCTTTGCAGGGGCAAAATTAGTTAAATATTTAATTGTCTGAACGAATTATTTAATTAAAGTCGATCTTCTATTTTTTCTGTGAGTGGAATCGTATAAAAATAATTATTTTTGCTTAACAGTTTTATTTGGGGATTTCTTATTAAAATCTTTTTATTATTTAAAAAAATAAATAAATTTCGTCAGAAACAAAAACAAAAGAAAAAATTTTATCTTCTTTAGGTTTTGTTTTTTAATTTGAGGACTTATTTTTTATTTTTTAGGGACAAGGAAAAAAGTACGTGGCATCAATGAATGCAGATTAATGTCAAATTAAAGATTAACTTGAAGAATAACTCGGAATAGCACAATTAACTATTAGCTAAAAATATATAAAGTTAAAATTACTTTGTATGATTAAACGGTAGTTTTAGGAGCTCTAAAGAAAACGACCGTTCTGTTTGAAGGGAGTAATTAACAAAAAATGTCACCAGGTACATAACACTGCCCGTCCACGTGTTACCCGTACAAACCCTCGGATATAAATGTGATCTTGTTCTCTTTACATTTCACTTCTGGTCTTGTGCCACACACATACCCATTATGTTTTAAAAATATCAAGCTTGAAATCAATTTGCACTTTTTATAAAAGAAACTACTATCGTAAACTGTAATGCTTCAATTCGCATTTTAATGAGCATTAAATACAAAATAAAAAATACCTTCCATCACAATAACAATAATGTCAAGGTTAAACTCAAAACAGTTTCTATTGTTAACCAGGTGGCAATTTAAAAACAATTGGCTGACCTCAGGTCAAGAAAATAATAGCTGGTAATATCTTTTCTAAACATAAAAAAGAAAACATTAAAATTGACAAAGAAAATGACTACAAGGTGTGAAAAATTAAATTAGCGCAGCAAATCTTTTATTAGAAAAAAAAATATTTCACAAATGGAAAATTTGTTAAAATAAATTTGCCTCAATTTAAGCAAATGCGGCTTCTCTTTTAATAATTTAAAAAAAGTTTTATGTATTTGTTTTTTCTGAATAACTACAAGATTATAATATTGTTTTTATACAATTAAGTCGTTTAAGCCTCTAACTGACAATATCTGGCCCAATCTTTAGCAATAACATGACATCAGCTAATTTACGAAACGTGATAAGTTTTGCGTACATTTTAAAATGAACTTGGTAGGATACATACAACCTACAACCTCTGTCTACTAAAAAAAAGAGAATAATGTTTCTTTTAGGCTTTTTGGAAGATTTTGGTGTGTAAATAAGAAGACAGTTAATCGATTATCGTATTCACAAGAAAGAAACAAACTTGAGACAAGATTAAATTTTACACAGAAGTGATGCAGTGGTTAGATGCTGGGAAAGTTGCCAGAGATGCATACAAACATTGATTCAAGTAAAACAGTTTAAAACTAAAGATTTTATTAGTTGTTTTTGCTTGGCTGCGGATCCAAGTAAATAAATAAAAATTAAAAACTCGTGATTTTTGTTTTTATATTTTTATTCCCAATATTTCGGTAAGCGTCGCTTACCATCTTCAGGGGTATAAAAACTTGCTTCACTTGCTATAAGATATAGTCTGGGATCACACTATGAAAGTTTTCTTGCAGAAAGTCTGAGTTTATTGGTGAGAGGGGAAGAGAACATGCTTTTCTTTTCTCCTCTCTCACCCATAAACTCAGACTTTCTGAAAGAAAACTTTCAAAGTGTGAACCCAGACTTACTTAACTTAAAATTTTAGAGAAAACAAATTGGAAAAAATATTCTCTGTTTTCAAGATGTAAATAAATGGCGGAGTTTATTTTTATTATAAAAGCCAAGACTGCACAATTATTCTGATATTTAAATTCAGGATTTTGGAATGCGGGATTTTCGAATTTTTTCGAACTCTGGGTTTTAGTTTTAAGTGACGGGCATATGACCCCAACCCAAATTTCTAATATAACTTTCTTTGTATTTTTTTAATTTCACCTTTTTGGTAAAAATTCATTAAAAAATTTAAGGGGATTTTTCATTAAGATGAATTACCCTAAATTTAGGGCATACTTCATTTGTTTATTACTTTTGGGTGACATTATATTAACAAAATTGGCCTTAATTTTGGGTAAATTGTATTTTCTTTTTGAAGCCATGGTTGGTTGGTCGGTTGGTTAACGTGGTAGCACGCACATAGCTGGGCGTGCTGCTAGTGGAGTCGACAGTGACTCCGTTTTGACACCACACAACACGTCAAGAATTGGAACAACCAATCAAACGTGACCCAGGGGCAAAACTGAGGTGGCTAGAGTCAGCCCGTTGCGTTGAGATATTTCAGCAAATTTCTGAGTTTCACACGCGATTTCTCCGGGAGTCCTTGAGGCCATTCTTCCTTGGGACACTATTCTAATAACGAAACGCTTTCCTTCTACAATTATGTTCTCGAAGTGTTTACTGCCGTCTATGAAACAGTTATTAATTAAGAAAAAAATGTCTTCAGACAGGATTTAAAATTAATTTTTTTTTTGGGTCTAAAGAAACCCCATCAAAAAGTTATTGTTTTTAAAAGAGTTTTTGTCTTAAGAAAAATTTTAAAAGAGTATTCTGTCTAGTTAACACTTTCGAAGAACACTTTTCTGTCTATGTAAGATTTTCAATCTATAGCAGAGAAATGTAGGAAAACTTTTCAAAGAATTTTGGTAGACTTTTCTGATAACTTTTTCGTAAGTATTTTGTCTTTAAAAAAACTTTCAAATAGTTGTTTCCGTATATACTTTAGTTGACGAAACTTTTGAAATATTATTCTGTTTTCTAAAAATTTTTTTGAGGAGGTTTTTGTTTATAAAAACTTTTTAAAGAGTTTTATGTCCATAACGTACATCTATTTGTGTCCAACAAACTTCTCAACGCGTATGGTTTATTTATCGATTATATGAGACTTTTTACTTTGAAAGGTCATACTTAATTTAATTTGAGCTAAACATTTTTATCAAATTTGGCAACATTATTATATCTTCGTGTCCAGAAAAATCTTTGTTTATATTTTACACCGACGTATTTTATAAATTTACAACTATGCTTCACATATCCCATATGTTTGCAACAGAAAATAATTCAATTGTGCTAAAGAAACTACCAATATAACACAGAAAGAAAAACCTCGTATAAAATTAAAGTTTTTTCCACTTACTTTTATTTTAGTGCGAGTCCTACTTAAAATTTGAAGTAAAAATTACACTAACAAGAACTAAAAAAAAATCCTTAATGGGATTACATTCCAAAGCATTGAAGATTTCGTTTCATGCATACGCGTGTGTTTGTAAAGGTTTTTTTGTAAAAACAACAACACCACTACAAAAGTACGTTAGAAACGACCACACTACAAGATGAAAAACATGCATTATTTTCATGTTTAAAAAGTAAAAAAGGAAGCAAAAATTCCCATATTCTATTTGTTAAAACTATATAGTTAAATACATTAAATTTTCAAAGTAGAAAGATTACGAAAACCATATCGGGCAGCTCCTGGTGTATTATAATTGTAAATTTTACTTAAAAAAGAGAGGAAATACAACAAAGGTGAAAAAATAATGTATAAATGGGTAAGTATATAATAATATTCTATCTCTCCCTCTCTGGTTCTCTGGGGTAAGTGCTTAGGTCAGAATAAATCTCTCTATTTTGGATTATTTTAAGTACGAATTTTGGATTAATCGTTCACTTAACTTACATTTAAATTAAAAACAAACTATAAAATATGGTTTTTGTTTTACGCATAAGTTAAGCGAACGAAGTCTTCAGGTCATAAACCAACTAAGAAATTCTTAGATCTATCATAGTTTGGGATCAAATTTGATCTCACTGTTACTATATTCAGTCATTCCAGTTTTTGGATTATTTTATGTACGGAGAACTTAAATAATCTGTACATGAATCAAGCGTTCTGTACTTGATTTAAGGTGATCCACACTTACCGAACTATCGACACCGCTTCGGCTTGATTTAAGTACGGATTGATTGATTATTCTTTTCAGTGTACTGTGATTTAGCTTCTTCACGGTGGCATTCTATAATGTATAATGAAAAATAAGACACAACACAAAGTTTGTTGTCAAAGTTAAACTTTTACGGACAATTGTTTCAATTTAAGAAAAAAACAAACACAAAAACGCTAAACAGCAACTTAATTTGGCATGACCACCAACCGACAAAACATTGTGTGTCGCAATAACAAACCAATCAGGACGACAACATCTACTCTACTCCAAGCCTACATGAAAGCCAAAAGTAGCTGGAGCAAAGGAAAAAACAATAGCCCTTGAAAACTTCTACATCTACATTTGTGCTCAATTATTGTTTAGCGTTGTTGCAATAAATTCGTTTATCGCCCCAAAAACTATAGCAAAAACAGTAACAAAAACGATTACAACAACGAAATCTTTTGAAGATCTTTTTAAAAGGATTAAATGATTTTTGTGTAGTTGCTTTTGTTGGTTGTATGGCATCGTGGCATGTCTGTCCGTCCTCCACCGCCCCACCATATTACAAACATAAATTTTCGTTTATTTTGGTTCAAAGGATTTTTCCAATCGCTCCCAATTTTAAAACCAACTCAAAATTCGAGAATAAAGATTTGGTTTTTTTTTATTTAGTTGGTACAAATTGATTGAATTATGTTGGTAATTGGCTGTACGAATTCTGTGGCAATTGGTTTGTCTTCTTATTTAAAATTTAAATACCGTCTGTTGTTAAATTGTTTTTAAGTTGATAATTTCATTAATAAATCGATATTTGGATATTTTCGGTTTTTTTTTTAATTAATTTTAGCAGGTTGCGTCCTCTAATGAAACATTATTAGTAGAAATTACTTTTTGTAATTTGATAAAATTGACGTTTATTCTTTTAAGCAAACAACTTATTTTAAAGAAAAAGAAACGTTTTAGTTTACAATCAAACTAAAACTTGTATACCTTCTATTCTAACAACAATTAATTTATATTTTAAACTTTTTTCAATATCGCCAATATTAATATTTGAATAGGGAGCCCATCATTTATGGATGCCCACCATAAATAAATTAAAACTAATTAATGTTGTACCAACTAATGTTTTCTTCAATGATTTTGAACTGCAACAAGTAATGAAAATTAGATGTTCTACCTTTTGCCAATGTCACCAATATAAAGGCAAGGGCGTCCCTAAATTTTAGCAAAAGAAGTCAAACATTTAGGGGCTCCCTTCGATAGCCTTTTTAGAACTCCTTAATGATGAAAGTTTAAAAAACTTATTCGCTATAAATTGACTTTTGTTAAGGAACCCTAATGAGACTTATGAGGCTAATGGTCTACTCCACCAATTTTATTAAAATATCAATTTATATTTAAATATGGTTTTTCACAGGGTTGCCAATTTAGCGCCTTTGGCGCTAGATTAAGCGCTTTTTAACTGTCGAAAAGGCGCATATTTATTCCTTAGCGCTTTTTTTAAAAAGAGCGCTAAATTAGCGCTTTTATAGATACCCACCATTTCTGTACTTTTATTTGAATACATTTAAATCAAGACACATTAATCCAAAATTTGTTTCCGTTTTTCAAATACTTTTGATATATAGTACTCTGAAATGCTCTGAAATGAATTGCACGGTAAGAAGTATATTTTCTAAAGAAATCCATTTCTTTTCTTAAAACAAGAAAATCCAAAAAAATATTTCCTGATTTTAACTTGTTTTGTTTGTATTATGTGGAACATTTTTAAATAAAAAATATTTTCTCATGATCAACAAATTCATGTTTTTGATAGGTATATGTATGATAAAAAATTTCTTAAAACAAGAATACAAAAGAAGCTTATTTTTATTAAAAACTTGGTTTGATTTAATTAATTTTTATTTGGAAAGCCATGTTAGGCAAATCTATCAAATGTTTCTTATTTTTATATCATTATAGATTCAAGTAACTAAAGAATAAAAATAAATTTTTTTTGCAGCTAAGTAAATTTTATGTCGCTTTGAGTCACTATTTTTTCTTAAACTAAGCCACACATAATAAACATATTATGTTTACAGTAAGACATTTTTGGCTTTGACGAGATTAGTGCAACATTTTCTTGGTGTTTTCTTTTCTACAAAAAAATGTGCCTTTTTTTTAAAAAAAATTCAATTTAGTGTCTTTTTCTTAAAAATGTTGCTCCCGAAAAGGGTGGCTTGTTTTATTCTAAAAACTTATGCTTTTCGGGAGCAAAATTTTTAAGAAAAAATGTTGCTCCCGAAAAGGGTGGCTTGTTTTATTCTAAAAACTTATGCTTTTCGGGAGCAAAATTTTTAAGAAACAGACACCAAATTGCATTTTTTTTTTAAAAAAAGGCACATTTTTTGGCTTTGACGAGAATAGTGCAACATTTTCTTGGTTTAAGACATATTTTCTGGTGATTTAGTAAACAATTCTTTCCGTGTATATTTGAAATTATATTACTTTACTTTTCCTGAAATATCAGTAAAGCCTTTTTAAAACTTTTAATGTTTTATTAGCACAGTTGGGCAAAAGACAAAAAAAGTCAGTGTAGAGAGAGAACTTGATTATGTGATTTTAATTGATTTTAGCATGTTGAATACAGATAGTTTATTCAATCATGTCTAGTTAACATCTTCATGATTTCATGTCTTATTTTATTCATAATATACCTGGATTTCTGATAAATGATAAAAATATGTAAATACTAATTTGCATGAAAAAATCGTCGCCACTAATTAAGAAATAATTTTGAAAATAATCATTTGTAAAAGATCAAGAACGCACAAATAGTTCTCAAATTATGATTAAATGTATGTACCATAACCACCTTATTTCGGTCGAAAATTAGTCTAGTTCATAAAAAAACTAGACATGATAGAAACAACTGAAAACGGATTTGAAGTTAGCGCTGTAAAATTTTTGTATTTCATATATTTTTATTTAAAACGATCTCTTTTTGACGACCAGTGTAATTAATAAAATATGTTTCTTAAACATTTCATTAAGTATTTTATTTAAATTTTATTTAGCGCTTTTTGATTGGGGTCACGGCGCTTTTTGATTAGAAATAGTTCACATGTAAAACGAATTTTAAACATTAATTGATATTCACATATAATTGGTAAAAAAGGCCGGCCATTAGAATAAATTAATTTAAAAAAATTTGCAGAAGTACTGGAAAAAGCTTCATTTAGTAACAGCGGAGCTCTTTTTTGAGAACGGCCCTTACATCGCTGTTAAGGCCAAACTATAATATGCATAAGCTTGTTTAGGCTTTTAAAAACACAAAATCAAAACACATTTGATTCCGTAAGGAAAGTGCTTCAGTACACAAACAGTTTCCTAAAGTTCAATATGGTTTGACACATTTTTATTTACATGAATTCGAACATATTATAGACGATCTATTTTAATAATTTTAAACTTTATTAAGGTTATATTACTTTCTTGCTATGTAAAAACTCATATTTGGAATTCCAGGAGCTTTAAAAACTATTATCATCGTGAATTTTTTGCAGAGAATGCTGTTAAAAAGTGAAATTACTTGCAAATATTAATTGGTATATGCATTAAAAAGTTCTTTATCTTTTAAAACTGAGTTTTAATTGTTGTGAGGTCTTTCTAGGGTTTTTCGAACTTTTTTTTTTAAAATGAGTAGAATTTATTTTCGTTAACAACAATAACGACGAATAACTAACAGCTTTTATATTTGCGAAAATTGTTAGCCGTTTGTCTAAAGCGAGAGATATAGTGTGACCAATAAAAAAAAATAATTAAAATATAAAACTGAACAACAATACAATTAATATTAATAGCAAACTTCTTTGTATTTTAATAAATAAAAAAATTATTAATAAAATAAAAATTACTTTATTTACAAAAATACTAAAAACCTAAAACCGAACCTTGTACTGATTCATTTGTCGTTCGGCTGAGTAAAAATAGAAGTTAACCTATCGCTGAGGTCGTTATGCACGACGAATTTTGGTTAACGCAATGATTTTGTGTATTTTCGAATAATTCGGCGTTCGTCCCAGTTGTATTTCTAGCATCAGTTTAAAAAAATAAAATGTTTCACACTCCTGTTGTAAATTAAAGTAACGACGATTTGAAAGTAGAATTCAACATAAATTCATTGCTCAGAAATCAAAATAATGAACGTTGAAAAATACCCTTCAAACGTGAGCTGATAAATATTCGCAATAATGTAATTTATACGATTGTGTTAAAAGTGTTTTTGTTTGCACTTTATGTTTTTAACAACAATCTGTTTTGCTACTCCAAAAAATACTTTTGAAATAAAAAATTTGCAAAATTTTTCAATTTCAGGATGTGAATAAAAATAAATATTTTCTTCAAAACACGCACAAACCCTTTTTCACCATTAATACCAGTATACAATTATTATAATTTATTGAATGTTGAACAAAATACCTGTTTAATATGATAATCAAACGTCAGACTAATGTAAATAATAATTATGAGCAATTTGTTGTAATTGAAAATCAAAGTGTCACCCTCAAGGATTGTTGTCACATTTTTCCTTGTGTGCTTTAAGCATTTGAAAAATATCAAAGGAAATACAAATAAAGATAAAATGAAAACAAGTAAGAAAAGATTAGAGTCGCGAAAGCCAAAACATGAGATACCCTACGCCACTGTCTGAGCCCTACTAAGGATCTATTTTTTTTTTTAATTTATTATTTATAAATATATTGAATATTCATATATTAAATATAAACTAACTTTAATTAATCAAATCTTATTCTTGTAATTTATTTTATGTCCAGCCGATGCCAGACAAAAATTTTCTTCTCATCTTAATGGGTAAGTGCTGCAGTGTCTCTTCTAGCGGGTGTGGCCGCTATTTTTTAATATATTTCGAGGTAGTGGGTTCCGATGCAATTCGAGCCTTTTTAAGTTTTTACTGCATATTTCCTAATCATTGTTTTAACAAATGGCACATTGTGATCCTTGTGAATATTTGAGTTTTTGACATATCAAGTGGGAGCTGTGATAGGGTTTAAAAAGCTGCAGTCAAAATCAAAAAATTGCTTTTTCTTCCACTTTCTGATTTTTCATTGGACAAAAATAAACCGTTGCCTTTACTTCTGATTCATTAAATGAAATCAGTCGTAGTGAAGGCAAAAGCAAAAAACGAAAAGTTGAAAACAACAAAGAACATCGGCCCTCGACATGTTCGGAAGTGTTTCGTTTGACAGACTGAAACTTTTAATAAATACCGAAGGTAACGAAGATGGGACGTTGTGTTTTTTTCCGCTCCAACTGGAGGGGTATTACTCTTTTGCATATTGTAAACAAAATCATAGCCCACATCCTCCACAATCGTATTTCATCCATTATTGAACCACAGCTTAGACCAGAACAAAAGGGATTTAGACCAAACAAGTCATGTATCGATCACATCAACAGCTTGAGGGTAATTGTGGAACAGTCGGTTCCCTTTACTTAGTGTTCGTTGAGTTTAAACGTGCATTTGATAAACTACAACACAAGGCGACATGGGAAGCTGTTAGATGCAAAGTAGTTCCCGAGAAGGTAATTAATCTCATTAAGGAGCCACATATACAACATAGCATTTTGTTCCATCCTTCATGAGGGTTTAGCAAGCAACCCCATCAAAGTAAACGTAGGTGTTCGTCACTACAGTTTAACAGAGTACTTGACGTAAAAAAAGATACACAGAATAGACTGTGTAAGGCAAAGCAAGCGTATGGCACGCTTTATAAATTCTGGAGATCTCAAAATATCTCAACTCACACCAAAATCTGTGCTTCTTAATGGCTGTGAAACCTGGAATATTTTAAGCCGTGAAATGCGTTGCATGCAAGCTTTTGTAAACCGCTGCCTTAGGCGTATTGAAAGGATATTCTAGCCTGCAACGATATCATATCTGGATTTGTGGAATTTAACCCATAAAATTCCTTTAAGAATGAATATCCGATGGCGTAAATTTAGTTGGCCAGAACACACAATGAGAAAGCCAGCACATGATTTAACTCGACAGTCTGTGGAATATAACCCCCAAGGATCCAGGAGACCTGGTAGACCTGCGAATACTTGGAGACGCCAAATTGAGAACGAGTTGCATGAGCATGGCGTGTCCTAGAATGAGATGAAAACGATGTGCACTGATAGAATACAATGGAATACATTTGTTGCGGCCCTATGTTCCACAGGGAATTAAGGTATTCCATATATACTGTTCGTGACACAATGTTGACGTTCTTGTTAAGCTAAACAGAAGTAAGTGTTTCGGTACGTTTGTTATTAAGCGTATTAAAAGCATCTTGATTCTCAGTAAAAGTTTCTTTGCGTAGAACAACACCCTTTAGAGAAATTCGTTATAGGGAGGAAAACCTTAACAAAAAACTGTATTCTCCAAAATATCTCGTTATGGAGAAAAATTCGTTAAAGAGAAATTCGCCCAAAAGTAATGAGTTGCAAACGTAATGACAAAATTAATATATCACCCATCTTTTCGGCGGTAGATACAAAATTTACTTAATTCTATACTATTTTATGCGATAATCTTTAGTGCATGTGCTGCTCCTTGGTGGCGATATGATCAATTGATTGAAATCTGTGTGTGTGTGTGTGTGTGTCAAGGCAGAAGAAGAAGAATAAAACAGACAGACTTATGAAATATGCAAATTTTACCAGTTTGATGAAAATGTCCGGGCTATTTTACAACATGCTTTAGTGGGAAAATATGTCATCTTTAAGTTTTTTTTTTTTTGTAATTTTGCTCCTCCAGCCTGATCTTTCAAGATCAGTGATCTTTAAATGTCAGTTAAAGCACTTTGCCTTTTGCATATGAGCACAGGAACTTATTGATCGTGTTGCTGATGTTGTTTTTTTTATCATATATGATGTTGTCGTTGATATGCATATATCTGCTATATTTTGTATAAAATACATATTTGCATAAAATATTTGATAACAAAAAGGTAGGAAAAAATCTGTATGCAATTTATTTATGCACAACATGTCGTCGGTAAATTGTAAGTAATCCATCATTTGAAGTTTATTCATATTTTTTTCTGCTTCAGTCATTTCTTACAAAAGATTTCAATCTTTTTCTTTTTGTAAAGTGAAATCCTGTTTTACTTTTCGAAGATTTTTGTTGTTGTTCAGCTTCCGTTTGTTGGCTTTCTTCTGGCTTTTCATATTTTGCGTAAAGGAAAAAATAATGATAAAAATTATTAAAATTGATTTGTTTTATCATATTGAAATCTTTAAGTCAGTCATTTTGTGATCATGATTTTAATGATCGTGGTGTGCTTTCAATGATGTTCAATTTGCGTTTAAAACAATAAATTATGTTAATCTTAATCTTAAAAGAAAGAAAGCGTGCGTAATGTATATTTACTAAGATGTATTAAGAAAGTTTGAATAGATAAGTTTGTAATAATTAGGAAAATATCGCTATTATTAAGAACGATTAGGGAAAACAGAAAAGATTTTAATGAATAGCTTAACATTTGTAATAAGTAGCAACTTAATAGATTATTGTCATGAGTTGAATACAAGAACACAAAATGTGCAAAAAATTATTTTTCGAAATTTAATAAAATACTATTAATTTTGTTAAACTTTTTTTCTTTAAAAACAACTTTTTCCTTAAATTTTATCACAATCAAAACGATCTGTAAACAATTCATCACACACTAAGACGACCAAAGTTTATCAACCAAAAAGACAGACGTACAAAAAAAAAAAGATAGCAAAAATAAGGATCCATAAATTACCAATCAATGGCTCCATATACATACATACATTGGACTACAGAAGATATACACTTTTCTCATTGAAGTAGATACACGCATTGCATCCGGTTTTATGCGATACACTGGACGAATTAACTGGATAAATTGCAAATTTTGAAATCAAACATACATCGAGCTCTTGCCACAAAAAAGGTTAAGCGACATAATTTTCAACTTTCGTTTTTTTTTAATAAATGATTTTATTGGCAGCACTTGCATCATCTCCTAAAATGTCATGGTCACATAAGGTATCGTTACGATTTGAAAGCAAAAACAATTTAATCTTAAGCGACAACATCCGTACAAAATTTTTATGAAATACACGATTACCCTGGTTTGCGTTGCTTCAAAGTTGCGTCTTTTTAAAATTTCTGTGATTTCGAAGTTGCGTCCGTTTTGTTTCAATGTGCGTCACATGGCTTCGAAGTTGCGTCGTTACTGCGTCGATTTGCGTCGTAAATATAAAAATGTTTGCAGAAAACTAAAACAGAAAAAGGGGATTTCCCGTTTAGGTCTAATGCAAATATGTATGTGAAGTAGTATTAGTTTCAAGTTACATTTGCTGAAGTAAAGTTAAATCTAATTATTTTGCAACAGTGAGTCAAAAAAGAAAGCAAATAAGTTTAGATCAAAAACTGGAACATTTGGATTAGCCCCTTCTACAATAAAAATGAAACCGCCACATCGTTACAACAGAAACGGGTTACAAAAATGAGAAGTGCTTTATTAAACAAAAAATGGAGCCACTTCTTATCATTTGGATTGAAGATCAAAATCAGAGAAGAATGCCCTTGAGGAAAATGGCAATTGGAAAGAATGCTTAAACTTTATTTGAAGATCTAAAATAAATTTATCCGTTACCAAGTTAATCAAGTCAAAAATTATTTTTGTAGCTAAAATTATTAATCTCGAAACCAAGTAAATAAAAATCAATAGATACGTATGGAAAATCGGTCTCAATGAGCTACGCAAGCCGCGGTATTGGTGTAAATAAAAAACCTCCTGCAAAATGTTGTTTTTGTCGCTCAAGCTTTTTTTGGCGGTTATGACTCGATATACATATCGCACTGGTTCCTCTAAGGACGGCAACTTTTCAGTAGAGACAAAAACAGTTTTCTTATTACATATATGTACTCTTATACAAAAAAAGGGAATACAATGGTATTTAATTTTATTTTTCATGACCACTGTGCACCGAATTCTTGCAAAAAGTGAAAATTTAAAAATTTTGAATTGACTGTCTTTAGAGGAAAATTGGGATTGTGAAATTGGGATGTTAGAAACCTGAAGCATATTTAATAGAGGTATTTGTATCTCTCTCCCGCAAAAGAAAGTTAAAATAAAGGATATACGACCATTGCGGTGTTATTTAGAGTAGCAATTAATTGATAGTTTAATGCAACCCTGTATAATATATACAGAGCGAAAATGTTTTTAAGGCTGTGTTTTTAAGATGTTGATTAAGTTTAAACTTAGTTTAACGCAGTTTGAAACCCGGATTTCTCTGGTAAAATGTGATTTTTTTGTCATTTCATTAAAGTCCAATATTATAAGCAAAACTAAGCTATTCCGTCAAAATTTTGGATTCAAACTTGGTATGTAATGGCGTCACAAATCTTTTTTCAGATTAACTAAACCTAGTTTAATCGAGATCTCAAAAACTCAGCCTAAATGGTACATCCACCGAGACATTTAGCAATATGCACAGGCATTCTAATCTGAAATTTATCAGGATAGATTGTCATGATAATATTTCCGGATTCAACTGGCCAGACCTTAATTCTGGATATAAACTGAATAGCTGGGATCCAATTTTCATGCTGCAGGTAACTTTTGTACTACATACTCAACTGCACAACCACAAAGGCCATATTTTGTTTTCGAAACTGCATCGTCTCAACTGTGAATTCTCAAAACGTCCTGGTTTTAGCTGTGTGATGTACCAATAAAAATTAATTTTTTTATTTTGGTGACTACTTATTACAATATTTTTTGCGATGCGGACCAAAAAAAATAACTTGAGATATTTGCTCTTCCAAGGTCCATTTTCCGATATAATAGAAAGCTTATTATTAGATTGATTTGTTGTTTGTTTCCCATATGTATACAAATGTCATTTATTCTAACCCATTTGTCAGTTTTCGTGCAAAAATTTTCGAAATATTGATAAAATGACAAACTTCGGCGGACATAAAGTTTGCTATCGTATGCAAAAAGGTTAAAAAAGGTACGGGAACAGGCCAACTTACATACATATAAAATGCCATATAAAACATTTTTTATTTTACGCAAATCAAATCAAATTCGGCTGAGTTCAAAATTGACAATTCTCTTAAGTTTGCGGCTGACCAGACTGGGAAAATTGACAATTCTCTTAAGTTTGCGGCTGACCAGACTGGGATGTTAATCCTTTGAAGCCTATTGGTTGAGGAACTTTCGGTTCATTAGGTGGTTGTGTTTTCATCTTGAAGTCGCAGAAAGGAATATCTCAAAAAGTCGGCTTCACAGATGGATTTTCCACCTTGGCAGCTGGCGGATCTTCTTGGGTGCTGTTGCTATTGTAGCAGATGCTGCTTACTTCCCAGCCACAGTGCGAGTGTATAATTCTGCCTTTTAAGCAACCAATTTATCTGTGGGGTGGTTGGTAAACACATTGCTTGTCACCCAGTGCAAACATCACCTTTAGCTAAGGCTCTAAGCCACGTTCTCACGTAAATCTTTCGGATCATACAAGTACGTAGGAATAGAGATACAAAACTACAAAAATTTAATTTTGGAAAAATCGCATTTGGTTCATCCTTCTTAAATATACTAGTTAAAAATGTTCACTTTAAATATAAAAATTATCCATTCAAATTAATAGTTTTGGCTTTACCTCAACTTTTAACAACTTTCCCGCTAAAAAGGTGTCTTAAGATCGAGATAAACAATGGTATTTTAATTGAATTCAATTTGTCGTTTTTTCTGGCGTCTAACACAATTTTACATCTGGGCGTTTTCATGTTTTTAGAGATTTAGAGATTTTGCAAAAATAGTAGTAACTGCACACATTGTTGTTGTAACAATTATTTTAAAGTATAATTCCAATTTTACCAGTTTCTGTATTAAATCAGCAGAAAAGTGAAAATTATTGATTGCAGTTACCAAAAATCAATCAAAAATATTAGTCAGTTAAAACTTTTATTTTGACTCTTTAAAATTTACCTCTGCATAGTGAAGTTTGACATTCTCATGGAAATACCCATTTGTTTTTTAAAGAATATTTTCAGAAGAGTTGACATTTTAAATTTTATTTGAAGACTTTTGGTGTTGACAGTAATTTTCAAGAAACAATTTATTTTTATTGTCTTGTTATACAAAATTTTTTTTGGTGTATTGCACAATATTATCGATTTTAAAGACTAGCAGTGAATAAAACAAAAAAGACAGCAGCAAAAATCTCAGCAATGATCGACATTCAACTACAATTTTATATTGTGTATTGAATAACACACAAAATATGCGAGACCACTATAAAGTCTTAAAAGAAAAAATTCTGACGAGCACCACAAATTTCCCATTTCATTCCATGGCGTAGAGGCAGGAGAATAGATAAATGAATAAATTTCTACAAAGTGATCGATAATACGTACATTTATTACGAATAAATGATGCTCTAGTCACTTTAACGTCTTCAACTCGAGCAAGGAAGGAAATTTTATCAAACAAAAAAAAAAACACTACTAAAATTTTATCACATTTTGTAGGTGTTTCCGCTTAAGAGTTTTTTTTTTGTTGGTGTTGCTGTAGTAAGTAGTATTGTCCCTACAATTTGCTTACAAAGTAATAATAATGACATTGTTTGCAACATTTTATTTGCTATTTAATTTTATTTTTTTCTTAGTATATTTGAAAAGGAGACATAAGTCTCCTCTTGTGGCAAAAAAAAAATATACTACTGTTAAAATTATAGTAGGAAATCAAATTCTTTTCATTTTCTTAGAATTACCATCATCACCGTCATCATCATCATCAATGAAGTAGTGCAGTTGAGGTGTGTTTTCTAAATAGTATCCGACGAAGAGGGTGCATGTATTCTTTGTTTCATCTTTTCTTTTTTTTTTGCAAAATTAGTTTTTCTGGGCAGTGCCAATTTAATGAATTGCTCTTGGTTTGTATACATGGATGTTGATGTGTATTTTGTTAGCACAACATACTAATTTTATGGTTGTTTTAACTACATCAAACAACAACAAATCTTCCTCACCCTCAGATTTTTTTCGAGGTGTATATAAAAAAGTAGTAAGTATTTATTTATATTGGCATTAGGTGTATTATTACCTTTTCTAAAATGGCTTGTACGTGCGTGGCACACATTCGTCATGGCTTTAAGCGCCAGTTTTAATATTGGACAGAAGAAATAAAATTTAATTTGCAATAAAAATACTACAAACCCATAAAATTTTTTAAAATATAATAAAATGCTTAGACGAATTGTAATTTTTTTTTGAAAAATGTGTTTTAGTATAACGTTTGATTTATTTGATCTGCGTCTATTTAACCCGGGATGGTTACTGTTCGTCGAATGGATGTGAAGCTCTTTATTATATAATTTGTTTATGTGTATTCAAATTACGCTTTTTCAACAACGTTAGCGAAAGCTAAAAATAGTTATTCCGAAAATACAAAAAAAAATTATACAAACATCTTCGGATTGCAAAATTATTGTGTTTACAATTTTCAATATGTACAGCAAAAACAGGAAAGGAGTCGAAAGTCCGAATATACAGGGGTGTGCTGAAAATCGAAAACGTAAAACGCAAGAATTTTAAAAGTCGTTTTTAAATAAGATTTCTGTAATAAAATTATATTATGACAAATATTTAACAAATATTTCCCAACTAAACAGGATTTTAAACCAAAATTATAAGAATTAGGTTTAAAGTTTATTAAAAACAACTTCCAAATTCTTGCGTTTTGCGTTTGCGATTTCCAGCACACCCCTGATAAAAAATTTAATTAAGCGCTTGTAAAATACCCTTCAAAATTATTCGGAGTAAAATAATAATGGACTGTCACTGTTTCAAAATTATGTTGATTACTTCTTGACGTTACAACTATCTTGTTGACGAACATTTGAAAATATTATGAGTTCGTTCCATAATAATCTTGAATTGAGAGCAATTCGTCTCTTCTTTTAAGAACTGGTCAAAATCATCAGAAAATGCACGCCTAAATGCTGCCGCTGATACTAAATTTAGAATGTGGCATAAGCAAAAGCGGAGTTCAGTGTTTCGTGCAAATGATCTTGCAAAAGAGCAAATGCAAAATAGCATAGCTATTTTGTTAAATCCAACAACAAAAAGTAGAGTTTCCCTTTGATTTCGTAAAAAAGCTCCGACATTTTGCATTTTCTCAAGTTTATTTGCACCAACGACTAAACTCCGCTTATATTCATTGGACAGTAAATACGAGTTGCCATTTAATATCAATTATAAATATGCAGGTTTGAAAAATTTGGAAATAGAACCAAATGAGTCACGGGGGTACCAGCGTACTTTTTTGAATTGTACCTAAAAAGTACAATTGTAACAACTTTATCAACCCTGTTTAACAGTCACTTCACCCAGAGAAAAAACATGTTTAAATATGGTCACCTCCAACAACACTATTTTTAAATTAAATTTTAAACATATTATGTTTAATGTAACCTCATTTTTGCCACGGACAAACATATTATGGTTAAATTAGTCCTCCATTAAGAAGCCACAACCATATTATGGTGTCCTCTGAACATGTTAAGGTTAATAATAACACTTATAATAGCTTTGTTTGTTTTCAACAATAGCATGTTGCTCTTGGAAAAGAGCATTAAAAAACTAACTATTATCATATTTAACCAAAACATATTTAGAGGAAGACATAATATTACTGTGGCTTCTTGATGGATTAATAATACTACGAGACAGTTTTTTGACCAAATGAATCCGAATATGAAGTCAGAATTGTCAAAAGTAGAACCGTTATACCAAAGATATTACAAAATAACCGTTATTTGTGTTTTTAAAAAAGATGATGTAACTGAAATGCAAATATCTTCAAAAATTTTAAAAGGATTATGTAGATCTTTCTTTTAAGTGAAAGGTTATAAAATTTCTAAAATAACCATGGGTCATTGGTGAAGATGAGTCAATAAATTTTTGAAGTAATTTGCATTTCATTAGCTGTCAGATTCATTTGGTCAGGACTTTGTTGAAATTTTGTCACGTAGTGTAATTTAACCATAATATGGTTGTGGGTGACAAACATTTGTTTTCATTAAAAAATGTTTTTTTTTCCTTAGAATCCCTTTTGTAAATCTAAACGTTGTAAGTGATTATTCTATTTATGATTATGACTGATATAATACGTTATAAGAAGTAGTTATATAATAGCTGTTTTGCAATGCAAATAGCAGCGAAGAAAGCTACTAAATAATGAGTGGAGAAACAATTTATTTGTCTTGATGTCTAGCGTGGGTTGCGTGAAGGCGTCTTGAGGTGTACTGACATCATAGTGTTACATTATCGGCAGATATTATTGCTTCTTGTCTGGGACTTAAAACTGTCAGGGGACCTATAGCTCACAGGGGTGTACTGCAATGATTAGAATGCTTAAATACACAAAATAAATTTAAAGAATATTTAAACAAAATCGTATTTTCTACTAGAATATTTCAGCTAAGTTTGCTGCAATTGATTACCCTTTCAAAAGTTCCATTGAGTAAACCAGTGCATACATGTAAACTGGAAACTCAAAAAATAATTTAGATAACATACATACAACCTCAGTACACGTTAAAGAAACGTATTCTTCTATACGGTCACCTCAAACAAAACTATTTTTAGCACAGCTATATTATGGTTGCCTCCTACCATGTTATAGCGTCTTTGTTAAGAGCAACCTGTTATGCCTGATAAAGAACCATACTTCTATTTGTTTATCCTCCCTTTGTAATTTCTCTAATATTTATCTTAGACTCTATAAACTGTATGTGTATATTCAGGGTCCTTATTAGCAGTGAAGTTGAATTAACGATGTCTTTCTGTCTGTCGACTAGGGACTAGATGATTAAAAATTTCTATCAAAACTGCTCGTGTATTTTTCAGACAGATTCAAATTCCTTGTTTCAAACTGCTTATGGATTTTTATCCAAATTTTAATTTTAATCATAAATCGGGCTCAAGTTCATCAAATTTAATTTTCATTAAATTATTTAAATAAAGAAGTAATTTTTTCAACATAAAATGAATTAGAATTTATTGGTAGTTTATTTTCTTTTAGTCTTTACTGAATAGGATTGAGCTCTGATCAAGAATCACCATATTCTCATCATCAGGGTTCTTTGTAGTTTTACCCTTTACACCCCTGCAACGGATGTCAGTCCATAGTTAGTAAACATAAATCTTTAAACCAATGGTATTTTTGGTGGATCGAATTTTTGCTATAATTAATTATCTATTTTGTATACATAACGAACACATACATTCATACATGATTTGGCGCTTAAATAGAGAAATGTGATCTTAATGAAACTGTTACAGAATATTACTGCTGGTCGGGAAAAGGCGATAGGCTACATATTTTTTCGTTATTTTATATGGGTGAGGCACCTTCCATACAAAAACAATATATATACACGTAGAGAAACAACATGGTTGAAGAATGGTTAAAAAAAAATACATATTATGGTCCCTGCAATGGCAAAAAACAAACTTTTGTTGTTTTTAAAAAAACTTTTTTCACGATTGATAATATTTTGTTTCTATTTAACAATAAAGTGTTTACCTCCCTTGAAACTTCAAATATGGTTGATTTTAACAAAATAATGCTTAAACAAAATAAAACTAAAACCATACAACTAAACATATTATGGTTACCTTCACCATATTATTATCACGGTAACCATATTATGGTTAAATTCATCCATCCAAAAGCTATAACCATATTATGGTTGCCACCAAACATGTTATGGTTAATATTTAATAACAATAATATGTTCGAAATTATAATATTTTAAAACATTGTTTGATTAATTTTAAATTTAAAATAATATGTTTAAAAAGCAACAACATTCTGGTCGTTTGCATTTTACTTGGTTTGCTTAAAATTCTCATTCATTTTATTTTAATTATTGATTAAAACACATAAATTTACGGAGAAAAAACTGGTAGAAACAAAAAAATGGTAATATGAATGACGTCACAGGCTGGAATATGAACCAAAGGGGATTTTTTATAAAAGTGGAACGTAACACCTATCAAGAAATTAAAATTAAATAAAATTATAATTTGACACTTAACAAACAAATTGAAAAATGGATTAACCATAATATGATTAGCATTCACAATATTATTGTTAATCCTGACCATAATTATGGGAAATTTTGACCATATTATGGTTAATTTTGAAAATAATATGTTTAGTTTTGACCATTAATATGGTTAATATTGACTAAAATATGGTTAATTTTGATCATATTATGGTTGATTTAGGGAAAAATTTTGTTGATTTTGAACATACTATGGTCATATTTAAACATAATATGGTAACCTGTAAACATAAACATTGTTAAAAACCAAGCATAGTGTGTTGCTCTTAGAATATGGTTACCTCCAACCATATTTTTTTTCTACGCTTGTAAATTAATTTTTTGACTCTCAAGAAAAACTTTGATATAGTTTTTTGTTTATCTGGAGAACCGCAAAAGTCAAAGTTTTCAACTTAGGAACAAGATTATCAAAGACAAAAATTGTCCAAATTCGGTACAAATAGCTGGGTTATCAATACATAACATCTTTAAAAAAAGGGGCAGGAAATACTAGATTTCCGTGTATCTGGAGAACGGCAAGAGCCAAAGTTATCAAATAAGGCACAAGCATCTTGGTACAAAATATGTTTATTTTAATCCAAAGGCCGGTAAAAATTTGTTACATATAGCTGAGTTATTAATACATCCTCATACACGAAGTGGACATGGTACCTCTTTTTTAAAGACATTATTGATTTATGTATATCTGGAGAGCTGCCAGGGCCAGGGTGTCCGAATGAGGTACTAGTAACACAACTTAAAAAACAACCGTCAAAATGTGGCCGGGATTAGAGAAGTGGGCGTGTCATCGCAAATTTTTTTGTATATCTGGATTAGTCGCAGGTTTGTAATGTGCACATATGTATGTATTTTTTTAACTTTCTCTTGTTATCACACCATAGTGAAGGGTATATAAGATTCGGCATAGCCAAATATAGCAGTCTTACTTAATATTTATGGGTTTCTTATGGATAACTAAATAAGCCAAAATATAGTTGAATATGCCTATAATATGGTTTACCTAACCATATCGAGCCATAACCGCAAAAAAGCTTTAGCGACAAAACAAAATTTTACAGGGTTTTTTTTTAATTTCTTTTCATAAAAATTTTGTATGAAGGTTGTCGCCTAAGATTAAATAGTTTTTGCTATAAAATCGCAACGATACCATATGTGACCATGACATTTTAGGAGATGATGCAAGTGCTGCCAATAAAATCATTTATTAAAAATAAACACGAAAACTGAAAATGCTCGTGATGTTTAAAACTTTTTTATAAGAAATAAATTTGTTAACAGTGGTAATATTAAAATATAGTTTTCATTGCTTGTTTAATAAAAATCTAAATGCAAAATATCTCAAAAACTAAACCCTAATTCCTAGTAAAAAAAGGTATTTTCGTCTGTATTAAAATTAAAAGCCGGAACTTTGTTTACGCATATAAACATTTCTGTTATATAAATACGGAAGTTTCTACTTCAAAATTTAACAAACAGATCAAATTTCTTTTGTGTTTTCTGCATCTTCTTGCAATTTCTTAGAAAACGCTAAAAAATAAAAAAAATAAAAAAAGTGACCTTTCACCATTTCACACACAACTCAAAGGACGCTTAAATAAAGGACACTGAAACAACAACAACAAAAAAAAACTAAACAAAGTTTAACTTTAACACGAGGTTTAAAATATAGAGATTACGATGTAAAAATCTGTGTATGTAGCGCAATAATAAATACACAATAAAAAAATAACAGGTCAAATTACATTTTTCTACATCTCATACATGTATGTAAATATGACGTCTACATGAAAATTCTAGCATTAATTCCAGGAATGAAAAATCTCAAGATCAAGGTAAATACAAGGATTCAAACATGCTCTTTATTAAAACCAAAACAAAAGGATGAATAACAAGGACGCAAGTAGAGAAATGTAAATCACGCCTAAAGTACTGGCAGCATTAATTTTAAGTTTATTTAATAAACACACACGTTCGTCCGTCTGACTGCTTTGTATTCTATAAAGGCGGTTTTTCCTTGGTTAACCACAATAGTATTTAGATCGTTTGTTTGCGATAAATCTGGGAGATTTGTTTGGTATTACAACATGTATGAGCTGGGATTATTTAAGATTGCATTAGGATTTTGTTTATTACAAAGTTTTTGCATAGATTTGCACAGATATTTATCTGTGATTAGTTGAGGCCACAAAAACACCGTCTAACATTCGCTTTGGTTTTTCTATTTTTAATGTATTTTGCATAATTCGTTTATTTTTATTTGTGGTAAATAAAGATTTGTATCTTGGTTTTTATCAGATCTTTAGGTGTGTTCCAAAATATTGGATTAAAATTAAGATTTTCGAAATATGTAACGAAAATTAAAGATTTAAATTTATTTTAACGTAGTGAATAATTTTCAAAATTTTTTTTTGTTTACGTGAAGAGGATATCTGTAAAAATATATATAAAAAAAATTTGATTTTTAAAAATTCTTAAGGCCCAACAAGATTGTGAATGAGCCAGCTTAAGCTACTGTCTAAAAATAAGGAAAACCCCGTCAAATGCATTTAAAAAAACATAAAAAAATCAAATAACATCTGCTTCCGTACGGACTTCACAAATAGTTGTTTGCTTTACTTTAATAAATGACAGTGTCATAAAACTTAACAAAAAGTTTTCTAAAGTTCAATATGGTTTGACATGTATTCATACAGTTGATTAATCCATTTGTACCCAAATATAAACTAGAGGGAAACTTGTTAAAATAGCTTTATTTCTGCAACTACTTTAAGCTCATTAAATAGTTCACTATAACGGGCTGTGGGTCTACGTTATTATTGTCCTTTAACTAAAATCTTTAATTCGTTTTATTCAACAATTTTACTTCCAATTACTTAAACTCTCATAAAGATTTGTATCGCTTTTATTACAATTCCATGCACAAAATATCTCTATCTAGTTAAATTTTTTAGTTAACATTTCCATTTAGTTCTGCGATGATTTTTATACGTTTTTAACGCATCATTAAATGTCTTCATACATTCCGGCTGTAAATGTAAAAATTCTTCCAACTGTCCAAAAGCGATCATAAAAATTTCATGTTATCTTAAATTGTTTTATTGAAAACAAATAAGAACTACCTAAAAAGAACAAAATTAAATCGCTTTTTATTAAAACAATGTTGCTTTCAGCAAATTGAGTTTATTCATCTTTCTTAACAATTCCCAACAGAAATGTTTTGATCGGCCATTAAATTGTATTGTAAAAAGAAATTAAGTCATTTTCAAAGAAACGTTGGCAATTTTTATGTTCTTGTAAATGAGAAAATACAAAAATTACCACAAAATCGTATGAAGCAACTTAATTTAATTTTCGATGTTGATATTAAAACCATTTGTTTTTACAACAAAAGCTTAAAAACTTGAACAGCAGAAATAAAACTGTTGGCGACTACCGTTTTCACGGTCGGAAATTTAAAGGTTTTAGTCAAAATACAGTTGATATGTAGACATAAAAATCGAAACTATGTCTTTTAATGGAGATCATATTAGTAGGGGTGGTCGATAATTAAATATGCATAAAATGAGATCAAATGGCGCTTATTTTTATGGATTTTGGAGGAGATTCAAAGAAAGACGGATTTGTATAAAATTTTAAATTTTTTTTACATAAAAAGTTTTAAGGTCATTCAAATGAGATTTTAACTAAGCGATAAAAGTTTTAGGAAGATTCTATTTAAGTTTATAGCGCCACACACAGGGGCCAAAAGCGGTGATTTCAGGGATTTATTAAACAAAAAATTTAATTACCATGAAACTAAAAGTACTTGGGTAAAGTGCACAAAATTCAACATTACTGGGCAAAAAATAATTCTCAAATATATAGCGGTGCTTTTGTAGTGACACGTTGAAATTAAAAAAAGCTAAAAACTTTTCTTAGGTTAATGTGATTTACCGAAAGTTATTTTGAAAATAAATGCCGGCACCAAAGGACATGCGGAAGGGTATCCAGAGGATTATCAAAGTCATGGAAAAAAATTTATTGTACTCGTTACTACACTTATAAAATTACTGCAGTAACTCCCCTGTAGTCAGCGTAGAACAATATATCTCTATGTCACCACTCTTTTCTGTAGCGACAACTGCACCAAATAAAATTTCGACAAGTTTGCTTTGTTGGGCGAGTAGAGTTACGTTACACGTTACGTTATTTCAAAATGAATAGCTTCTTTAACTCATTATTTAGTAGCTTTCTTCTATAGCTACATCTATAACAACTTCTATAACTACTTTTTTTGGATGTATTTAAGTAAACAAATAATGAATTTCTTTGGAATGCGTTCATTTTGGGGCATCCCTTGTAAAATTCATTGGTTCTTTCAGTAGAATTGTAAGTAGTGCCTTTATGTTTTTCTGATTACTCCACACATTAGTTTGCAGGCGAAGTTTTACTGGGACATTTCTAGGGACATTGTCAACGAAGTCGTCAATAGTTTGTTTTTGTTTTATGCTGAGCAGTCGATAGGTACAGAATTTTTTAACAGTTATTCTTTATTGCATTGTAAATCTTTGGTTCCAATGTCACCATGTGATCTCAAAAAAACTACCTAGTCACTAGTGCTACAGTCTACTGGTGGATTTGCAATGACAAGCTAATGCTAAATGTCAATAGAAGATTGCATTGGCTGGGTTACACAGAAAAAAATAACAAGAATTATTATGTAATTAATAAAAAATGTTTAAAATTTTCCAATATTTTTAACAATTTTCGTAATTAAATTGTTTGTAAATTGTCATAATATCAATTTGTTTCAGTTGAAAACATACATAAAATAATTTTGTGTCAAAAATTCAATAATTTTTGAATTTAATCTCGTAAAGAATTACCGATATGATTGAAAACTAAGACAATCTCTGGGGTAAGTAAAGCTTTTATTTAAAACTTCTTATCAACATTTTAACGGGGTTTTGTTTATTTCAGTTTTCAAATTATAGTTGATGATTGTGTCAAGATTCCGTTTTGTGCACATGTTAAAACCTTCAAGCGCATCCACTTCTAAGTATGTCCCTGCTCAAGCTGTTTGCAATGACATCTTTAATATATTTAAATAAAAAAATAATTTAAATCAACATTTGTAATGCATTTCCTTCTTTTAAAAGTGCAATACATCTCCAATTCTATATAACTTGTACACTTCAGATTTCCCCCAATTAGATTACTGCACTGTATCAGTCTTTGCAGACGACACAGCGGTGCTCAGCTCCGAAACACTCTCGATAGATGTATTAACTAACCTGCAGAGAGCTTTAAGTGAATTACAATGTTATTTTAACAAATGGAAAATAATGTTAAATTCTGACAAAACACAGGCAATATATTTTACCAGGAAGCGTAAAGCATGTTTTTTACCGCAAAGCAACATTATGTTTAATAATTGCTCTATTCAATGGGAAGAGAAAGTTAAATATCTTGGAGTGATACTGGACTCCAAAATGAAATTCAAAGACCACATTCATTATATAACAAATAAAGTAAATGTACTCACACGCATGCTGTACCCTTTTATAAATAGAAATTCTGCTTTAAGCATTAGCAATAAAATGTTAATACTGAAATCAATATTTCACGCCGTTATTTACTACGCAGCTCCTGTTTGGTCGAGCAGTGCTAACTGTCACTTAAACAAGTTGCAAATATCGCAAAATAAATTATTAAAACTAATATACAACCTCCCTTGGTTTTATTCTACAGCTCGCCTCCATTCTCTTGCAGATATAGAATTAGTTAAAGATAGACTTTCAAGACTTAATGAAAATTTTAATATCAGGTGCCAAAACTCTTCTTATATTCATATTAATGAGCTAGCTCAACTTACGTAGTTAAGATTTAGAATAAGTGTTTTTATAAAAATAAAAAATCTAAAAAAAAAATATAAAATACATAATATTAAAAAAAGAGGCTTAAATAGGTTTTTGCTAAATTTTTACCTCCAATATAATTTTGTCAATATAAATGTATATAATAACTAGCGAAATATATTATAATTAAGCAGAAAAAGATACTAATCTTAAACTCTTCACAACTTATTATTTAAAATTGTCATGTAAACATATTAAATATGAAATAAATTGAATTGAATTGAGAATAAGCAACAATATATTTTATTAATATGACAATTTTGTGATAAAAAATTGTATTTGATTGCCAACAATAATTTTATTTAATGTTACAAACTCAATGTTAAAAATATTTGTGGAATGAGAACAATTTTAATTAACAAAAGTATTTTTTATATTTACAAAATCGGTTGTTGGTGCCTTTTCAATTAAAAAATTAATTGTATTGACGAATATGGTATTCAATATAACAATTGATTTGTCGTAATTTTTTTTTGTGTACACTTTGTCAGTAGTACTACTGAAAATATCACTATATATTCACTACATTGAATATATCACCCTGCAGGGTGATTTTAGGTTATCAAGTTCGTTTTTCTTACTGTTAAAATTGAATAAAAATATAGTTATTTTTCGAATAATTTTATTTTTCAACATTTATGTTTGTTATTCAAAAAACAAACCACCAAAAAACAATGTTTTTTCGTATTTATTTTGTTATGAAGTTTGATTTTTGTCAGTTAAAATATATTTTTTTAAGTTAAAACTGTTCAATTTTACGGAATATGCTTTTTAATAAATAAAAAATTTAAAAATGTATGTAAAAATCATTTGTTTTAAATGAAATGTAAATGATCCGTTTTTCAAATGAATTTTCGTTTGAATTTAACTACATAATATTTTGAGTGTATGGATTTAAAATATCTTTGATTTTCGGAAACGTCTCTAGAAGATGTTCAAGTGTAATGAGTATTTCTTTTCGTACGAATATTTTAGTAGGATTTGGGAACGGCAGGTATCAATTCGTGGCTTTTTAATTGCAAGAACCTCAAATCAGTCGAACCAACCGCAAAGCATACTTTTGTTGTTTTTCACAAAACCTTTTTCACGATTGAAAATATTTTGTTTCTTTTTAACAATAAAGTGTTTACCTCCCCTGAAACTTCAAATATGGTTGAATTTAACAATAAATTATTTTAATAATATAAAGCTACAACTATACATTTAAACATATTATGGTTACTTTAACCATATTATTATCACGGCAACCATAGTATGGTTAAATTCATATATCCAAAAGCTATAACCATATTATGGTTGCCTCCAAACATGTTATGGTTGATATTTAATAACAATAATATGTTCGAAATTATAATATTTTAATTTTAAATTTTAAATATGTAATATGTTTAAAAAGCAGCAACATTCTGGTTGTTTGGATTTTACTTGGTTGGCTTAAAATTCTCATTCATTTTATTTTAATTATTGAATAAAATATATAAGTTTACGTAGAATAAACTAGTAGAACAGAACAAATGGTAATGAAGGTCGTCACAGCCTGGAATATGAATCAAAGGGGATTTTTTTTTTAAAATATAACAAACAAATTTAAAAAAATGGATGAAATAAATAACCATAATAACCATAAAGTCTGACCATAATATGGTTACTTTTGTAAAAATTCTTGGAAGTTTTAACCATATTATGGGTAATTTTGAACATAAAATGGTTTGTTTTGACCATTATTATGGTTAATATTGACCAAAATATGGTTAATTTTGCCCATATGATGGTTTATTTCGGGAAATTTTTTGTTGATGTTAACCATTCTATGGTCATATTTAAAAATTATATGGTAACCTGCAAACATAAACATTGTTTAAATCCAACCATTGTATGTTGCTCTTAGAATATGGTTACCTCCAACCATATTTTTTTTCTACGTGTAGCTATTTCTAAATGAGGCGTCACAATGGACCATACTGGTCTCTGGGTGGAGGTGTGAAGTAGAATTCGCACCAGCCTTTCTATCTACCTGCTTACCTACGTACCAAATGTGGCGGGTTTAATTCCCACCAGAGACTCTGGTTCTTGCAGACAAGCGTAGAGCTTCGCGGGATTAGCTACGCGACTTTAAAAAATTTAATTGCTAGTTGTGATTTGCGTTTCGTTGCTTCAATACTTTACTTTATTGGCTCCTAAAATATCATGGTCCCATGAGGAACCGTTACGATTTTATAGCAAAAACAATTTTTTCGTAAGAGAAAAATTTTTATGAAATAAAATAAAAAACCTTCTCCTGTAAAATTTTGTTTTTGTCGCTTAAGCTTTTTTTGCCTGAAATGTTTTATTTTAATGCCTATACAATTAATCTAATTTCTTTTTGCGTTTATTAATTTTTTACGACATGAAAATCTTGTCCTATATTACAGGAAATGTCATAAAACTATTTACTAACGAAACATACACAAAAGCTGAGTAAATACTAACAACTGATTTTAAAATATAAGTCTTAACTTTATCTCAAGAAATATGCATTTAAATATTTATGTATGGCTTTAAATAAACCTGCTTTGATAGATAACAGCACAAATTAAATCCTTTTTTACAATAACAAAAGCAACAAAAAAGGATCACCTTAAAAAATCATCTGCTTTTTTATGTAACCATGAAGAAATAATAAAAAAAAAATAAAGGCAAAATGAAACATAATTTTTTTTATCAAATCCTTTCGACGACGAAAAAATCTGCTCTAAATATTTACATGCATAAGAATCTATTTTGAATTGATTTTTTATCATACCGTTCTTCCTGCTTTTACGGCCGTGTTAAGGAATGCATCTGCTGTATTGATTCAAAATTCTTCAAATACAATTTACGTGTACGAGTATGTAACACACTTTTGTCAAAATAAACATACTTCGACTGTAAAACAGACAACTCAAGGTATTCAAAACAAATATTAGCACGTTCTAAATGCATTTTACTTTGGTTTTTTTTTTTTTTTTTTTGTTCTTCTAAAATAACAGCACTAGAAAAGTGTTGAATGACACACGCGGAAGGACATGTGCAACTCGGCAAAAACACCTTGTTTGTTTCTATTTGTTTCGAAATAAGAAAATGTGCATGCAATATGAGCAGTTCGTTGTTTGGATTTTTTTTTATTATTAAATTCTTATTGATATGGTTTTAAGGAGATCTAGTTGTGCACTTTATACAAATTGATTTTTATCAATATTCGATTACACGCCTGCACGAATGAATTAGAAGGCTTAACCCTTTTTAAATTAATGTACTACCTTTTTTCTAGGTGTCTAGAGAAAAATGCTTAAAAAGCAGATGCATTTGTTATATAGTAATGATAACTATTCAGCAGAATTATTTCAACTAGGTCCAATTGATTTAAGTTTAAATTGATTTATAATCAGGTAAACCCTTTTTAAATATTTTTATTAAATTTTCGGTAGTGTCCGTCACCGATATCCTTGAACGTTAATGGCTTTTTCTAAAATGTTTGAGTAAATTGGCTTAGCTCGGCAAAAAATTCAATAGTATATATTTACAAACAGCTTTGCCAAAACTTGGTGACCAAAATTTACGGAATAAAATGGCTAAAAATTGCCTAAAAAAAATTTTTAAGTAAAAACACTTTAAAATTCAATAACAGAACAGAAAAAATCTTTACAATAAAATTGTAAGTTGAGATCAATTTGTTGCATAAGAATAAACGTAAATTAATTTTTCAGCATTTAAAATCAATAAATTCAATGCCATTATTGATCATCTTATAGGAATCACTCGTGCCTATTAGTTTTAAATATTTTGAAGGTAAATCATAATCATGAAAATATTTACAAAATCTAAAATAAAAAAGAAATAAAAAGGAAAGTCGGTTAAACCTGACTATATATTACCCTACAATACATTAGAAATTTTTTCAAATAATCTCCAAAATTACGACCTGTACTTTGCGCACAAGGTTTACATGGACAGCCAGCCGGACAGACATCGGTATACTTTATTTTAAGGTATAACAAACATCACCACAAATGCATATTACCCTCTCCACTATTGGGGTTATGGCAGCGTTAAAAAAAACTGCAGTCAAAGTAGAACATCTATAGTTTCTTCCACTTCTTCATTTGTCTTTGGCCAAAAAAAACTGTTGCTTTTACTTCGGATTCATTATATGTGAACAATCGCTGCCAAAACAACTCAAAAAGCGAAAAGTTGTACACAAATTTTCGTTTTTGTTTCGACTGCAGTTTTTTAAACCCTGGCTGTGGGTATAACTATTTTATTGTTATGGTATAAATATTTAACAAATCGATCAAATGTTCCTAAGATCTCAATAAATAACTTTTTAGAGCATATGAACTTCCTAGGAATGATTACACAGGTCAACAGCAAAAAAGGGCTTGAATAACCACTATATTCTTTTGATCCGCTATAGTAACCTAACTGCAAAAAAAATAATTTTTAAAAATTCTATGGTAATTTTTTTTTAAAAAAATTTTTTTTCTAAAATATGGGATTTTTGAAGAGGCTGCTCCATACATCTTATCGTAGCTTTTGAACGACGTACCCGATTTTTGTATCCAGTCCCTCAAAACATTTTAAGTTACGCCAGATTTAAGTTTCTGTAATATCATTTTTTAATTTAGCCATTACTTTTGGAGTTATTAAGGCCGAAGTGGCAAAAAAAAAAATAATTTTTTTGTTTTTTTCATAAAATTTTTGATTTAAAAAAATTCATAAAAAAATTAAATCACTAATACTTACCAGTTTTAGTACTTAAGCTTAAAGCTGCATGCATTAGAAGAAAAATACATTTCATTTCATAAAAATCCATGGATAAATACCTGTTTTATTCCCGATAAACTGAAAGTACCTGGTTTTGACCTTTTATATCGCTATTTTGTGTAGAGCTAAAAATCACAAAGTTTTGCCATTTTATTACACATTATTTTTTTTTAATCCCTTACTTTAATTATTTTTTCATAAAGCTGCATATAATAGAAATAAAATAAATTTTGTTTCATGAAAATCCATGGATTTTTTTATTCCCGATAAAATAATAAGTAATAAAATGGTAAAACTTTGTGATTTTCAGTTTATCGGGAATAAAACAGGTATTTATCCATGGATTTTTATGAAATAAAAAGTATTTTACTTCTAATGCATGCAGCTTTAAGCTTAAGTACTAAAACTGGTAAGTATTTGTTGATTTAAATTTTTTATGAATTTTTTGAAATCAAAATTTTATAAAAAAACAAAACAATAATTTCTTTTTGCCACTTCGGCCTTAATAACTCCAAAAGTAATGGCTAAAATAAAAATTAATATTAGAGAAACTTAAATCTGGCGTAATTTAAAATGTTTTGAGGGACTGGATAACAAAATCGGGTACGTCGTTCAAAAGCTACGATAAGATGTATGGAGCAGCCTCTTCAAAAATCTCAAATTTTAGAAAAAAATTTTTTTAAAAAAATCCTACATAGAATTTAAAATTTGGACCATATTTGTACTACTGAAACCACAATACATCAAAATTGTATAGTGGTTTTTCAAGCCTTTAAAATTGTTTCGATTTTGTTGCCTTGTGTTATTAATAACACAAGAAACATTCCTAGGAAGCAACCAGTGAAATACGCCTAGAAGCTAGCGTTTCCTCAACAATAAAATTTTAGTGTATTTATCAAATATAGAAAATTGTGAATTAACCACGTCATACAAAAATCTTATAAAGGCACTTTCACCACAAATCAATAATCAATTATTAAGAACCAACATGTTTTGAAAATAAAGCTTATCATATAGTGCTTGTTGTCGGTGCTTGGTATCTGACGAACCTGGATGATATTGATATTATTTCAACAAGCCATGCAGGCTGTAAAACAATTGAATTACTGCAGTAGAATTTTTCGGGTCGTTTTCGGTGATCAGAATTGGTCATATATATCCTGTGATGATTTAACACCATCAAATTTCTGTTTATGAAGTTATTTAAAGCTAACACAGAAAAAAATTACGACAAATCAATTGTCACATTGAATACCAAATTCGTCAATAAAATTAATTTTTTTAATAAAAAGACACCAATAACCAAATTTGAAAATTTAAAAAATAGTTTTGCTAATTCAAATTGTTAAAATTCAACAAATATTTTTAACAACGAAGTTGTTATATTGAAGAACATATTTGTTAGCAAATACATACAAATTTTAATTACCAGTTTGTCATATTTATAAAATAAAGAACTAGCTTATTGCCTTTTGAAAGAGTGAAACGCATTTATAATATTTGTTTAATTAATTTATATTAAAATACATATTAAAAACAACATCACAAACACCATAAATATTTATTCAGACTTAGAACTGGATGCATAATAATGTTTTACATCAGCATTAAAGGAATTCTTGCCACAATTAGCGACTAGTATTTGAAAACTAAAATAAACGAAGGACCCGTCAAACTCTCTTAATTATTCAAGCCACAACTTTACTTACACCAAAGATTGATTCAGTTTTTTAATAACCTGCCTTTTTTTCTTTTTGGCGTTTTAGTGATTTAAAAAAAAATTTTTTTTTCACAAAATAAATTTTATTATATGTTTTTAATTTTTAACTGAAACAAACTGTTAATGTGAAAATTTACAAACATGTTAATTAAGAAAATTGTTAAATATATTTGAAAAACTTTAAAAATGTTCATTAATTACTTTATAACTGATGTTATTTTTTTCTGTGAAATAATAATGCCAACAAGCCCACACCCTACAGTGCATTACTCGGGAAAACTAGACGGGTTATGAACAAAATTCAACTTGATTTATGATAGAAATTTTTTACAAAAGATTGCATATGTGCCAGCATAACCCTGGAGGCCATTTTCCGTAGGGGACTCCCTTATATGAAAGCTTAAAATCAAAGTTGTTTTTAATATCGGCTTTCGATTTTTTAAATACTTCTGCTTTGATTTAAATTCCTTCTGAAGTCTCATGCATATTTTTAATTTTAATACGTTTTTTTTTTATTACAAAATTGCATTTCCTCTCCCTGGGCAACTTTTTCTCGCACCCAAAAGGCCATCAATCATTGTCTGATTGTTTTTCTGGTTAAGCTTAACTTAACTAAGCCTCTTTATAGGTGTTAATTACAGTTAATAAATTTTTTTTTTTATTTATTTTTTTCTCTTCAAAAAAATTTCTGACACTGTGCCCTGCTCTACTTTATTTTGAAATTTTTTTATAATGCCTGGCTAAAAACAACACAAACCTGCTGCTTTTTAAGCAGAATTTCCCTACAAATACCCAAAACATTCACTAATTAACTTTAAAACAGATCAATACGCACAAACATGAATTAAGTTCGACAGCAAATCAGCAAAAACAACAAAGTATCAATTTACCTTCTTCACACCTTTTTGTCTGAAATAAAAACCAATGAAAACAAAACATCAACTACAACAACCTTGTGTCTCATTTCACGCCATGAGTAGTATTTAGATGAAAATAAAATGAATATCAACCTTGTTCCTTCCACACGATCTAATCCTATTAGTGGCAATTTTTAAGCAGATTTATGTTGTTGCTTTGTATCAATTAAATGCAAAAAGTGCAAAGATCCTCTTAAAAAATCATTAATCATTTACTTAACTATGGACGACGAATTGCTGAACGCGACAAGACTTGAGTCGAGTTTGCCTTCCTGGCTCAGGATGATGTGAACAAAAACAAAGTGAGAAAATCGACACCTTCCTTTTTTTTTGCTAAACTAGAACTACGTGGCGACAAAACACCATTAACATTTAAAAGGCGTTAAAAGGATGTTTTCGTACTGACCATTAACTTCTATTGGCAAAAAAAAAAAAAAAATAACAAAAAATATTGTGCGTTTTTAGAGAGTTGTGAAGTGCCTCTCACCTTTTGCAAAAAATAAAAATTAACTCAAGTCGTGTGTATACTTTTCCATTGAAATCACACCTTTTTCGAAGGTGTATTAAGCATAGAGATCACACAGCGCATTTATTTTGTTCCGTTAAAGTCAAAAACGTAATTTGTTTAAAAATTTCCCAATTAGTTAAAATTTATAATGGCGCCAATTCACATTTTGTTTTTAAGTTTGACAGTTATTTTCTCTAATTGAATGTAATAAAACTTTTAGTTTGCTTTTAAAGCTGAAATTAAAATGAGCGATATGTTGTTAGCAATGTATGGAACAAAAATTTAGCCTACAAATTTTAAAAATTTTAAACAGAACGATTTAAATAAAAATTGACGTGTGTACAGTAGAGTTGTTGTCGACTGTACCTTCTTACAAGTTTCCAAAATAAGAAATTAAGGGCCTACATCAGTTTTATTAGCTCTCATTATTTTGGAACGTTTGTAATCGTTTGGTTTTGTACTTTGCAGTCAGTGAAACAGAAACAATGGAATGATTTGGTTTTGCATTATTTTTGCTTTTGAGCACAACACATGTACATTATTTTAAATTTAAAAAAAAAACAAAGGGAAGTGAAGTTTTTGAGTACAATTAAAAGACAGCTTCTTGTATAGTTTTCTTTTTTTAATTCCCCAAGCTCATTCCGCGAAGCTCTACGATTGTCTGTAGGCAAAAAACCAGAGTCACTGGGAACCAAACACGCAACCCCGGCGCTTATAGTCTAACTCACTACCAGCTAGCCTACCGGGGCTTTTATTAAATCAAATTTAGACTATAGAAGAAACAAAAAGAAAAAGCTGTTCATAAAATGTAAGCACAAACAAAAATTTCTGCATTTATTTAGTTCTCAAATTAATGACTGGAGCGGTAAATTATAGCATCCTCATAAGTAAAAAGCCAATTCTTTTAGCACTCTTTGTTAGACAAAACGTATTTAATTTGGTTTTCCTCATGTACAAAATGGTTAAAGTAATTTAAAAAAGTACTGGGCCTAATTCTGGCAGTCATGATCGAGTACTTTCTGGATTCTAAAGCAATTTAATTTAGTAGATAATTAACAAATCGAAATTATTTTTTCAGTATTCTGAAACTCAGATTAATGCTTTATAACACTGAAAAGATAATTCCGATCCGTTTAGTATTGACCGAAATAATTAGATAATAAATTGCTTTCGAATCGAGAAATTACACGATCACGACTGCCAGAATCAGGCCACTGTTTATTTTGCAACGGGTGATATTCTGGTTTGTTTTATTTCGTACTCACGGAGTGGTACACACACAGTACCAAAATGTTTTAATAAAGTGACCTCAGTACTACAACAATGCAACAATAGAAAAAACAACCGGCATTTTGTCAAAACGTCACACCACGAAGATAATCGCTGCAAAGTGCCGGTTCACACAAGTCAAGTTTGACTTGTCAAGTCTTGAGCTTTTAGGAAAGAAGGGTAAAGAGAATGCCATTTCATTTCCCTTCTCTCCTAAAAACTCAAGACTTGACGAGTCAAACTTGACGTGTGTGAACCGGCACAAACAGCTGCGCTTGTGAAGTCACTTTATTAGTACATTCTGCACAGTACTAAAGTTGGGCAACCTTTAAGGCTCGTTGAGTTATTGAAATCAATCAGTTTGTTTTTTGTAAATATTTATTTAAATTTAATTTTTTGTCTTGCGTGTCAGCAAAAGTAGAATAGAATAAGAACAAAATTAAATAAATAAACTAAAATTAAATAAATAAACTAAAATTAAATAAATAATATAGAAAAAAAACTTATTCAGGTATGTAGCAACTGTTTCGACCGATTTTAAGATCCATTTCTGAATTATAGTTTTAAGTTTTTGTTTAAAATACGCTTTAGTATAATATTAAATTTAAAAGAGTTTAGACACGAAAAAAGAGGATAATGCATTAGAAATAAGAAAACGACATTATCGATTTTAAAACGTTTTGTTTTCAAAACCGTTGCTAAGAACAATTTTGATTTAAAGTTGAACTATTAATTTTAATGCAGAGGTATTCTGATGAAAGAATGTGGTGATTCTTGAAATATTCAACCCATTTTTGAGCCCCAGCTCAGCCAAGAAAATTATAAATAAATTTTAATAAAATTCCAAGTTGTAAAATTCCTTCCTCCAGTAAAAATTATTTAATGAAAATAAAATTTGATGACTCAAGCCTAACTAAAAATATTAAAATTAAACTCGTTTTTTATTACATACCTGATTGTATCGTTCTCGGTCTATTAATAACATAAAGGCACGTCCAAACTTTAAAAAGTTGTTAAAAAAAATTTAAAACAACTCACAAATATCCTCGAACTGCCTTGATAATGTGTCGATTCTAATAAAACTTTGTGTCAAAAACGGCTGATTAAATATCCGACATCAAAGTATTCTCTGTGTTCACTTCCGTCGTTGTAACGTGAGTATCACAAAAAAATCAAAATACGAAGTACAGCGGATTCTATGTGCCTCATCCTTGACCAATTTGCTTATTATAAAAAATTGATTTAATAAAACTCTTATATATGCATCGCTTAAAACTAGAACCAAATAAATCAAGCACTATATCGGAGCGTGAGAATCATTTAAATTTTTATAAGACAGATTTACCCTAAGGCCTAGATTTTGTTAATTTGCAGGTCCAGTCCGTTGTAAAGAAAATCGATAACGTACAGGGATGTTCTGGAAATCGAAAACGCAAAACGCAAGAATTTGGAAGTTGTTTTTAATACACTTTTAATCAAACTTTTACAATTTTTGTTATAAAATTCTCTTAAATAGAGAAATATTTGTATAATATTCGTTATAAAATTCTTTTATTACAAAAATTTTATTAAAAAACCACGTTTCAAATTCTTGTGTTTTCGATTTCCAGAACAGCCCCGATAATAAGCCTTAAGACATACTCTAAAATTTTAAATGTTGTTTAAGAGTTTTTGGTCCCATTCAAAAATTCAAATTTTGTAAAAAATAGGCCAATATAAAAGTTTATCTTGTGTAAAAAAAAAGCTTTTGACCAAATTCCATTGCCCCGAGATTTTTGAAACCGGTTCTTAAGTGTGTGGGTCTTAAATAGGGCTGCCATACGTCCTGGCTTTTCACGATTTTTGGAAAAAAAATTCCAGGTGCCATGGTTCACTGCTGGTTCTTTAATTCTGATCAATGCAGACATAATTTTAGTTTTGGCTGATTTTTGTTTTGAACAGATGTATAACTTTCTGTTATGAAGCTGCCTACATAAAGCAATTTGACAAGCAACTGTTGCCTGGGGTAAACGTCGCTCAAAAAATCGGTTAAAATAAAGTTAAGTTAATGTTTAAATAAATTTCTTATTTTTATTTTTTTATGTATGAATTAGGGTGTTCAGTCGATTAATTCTTCTTCGATTAGGCGAACAATTGTAGACGATTAATTGTTCGATTCATTTAAAGTTTCTAATTTTGATTAAAGGATTATTCGAAGAATTTAGTCTGATTAATCGGATAAAAATAATACATGTTTTTTTGTTAAATGTATAATTTTTATAAAGTTTTACTCCAAAAAAAACAAACCAAATGTATGTGTCCGTTGGAATTAAAAAAAAACAGTAATGTTTAGTAAAGGTATGTTCAGACCTAACAAATATTTGACGAAAAAATTCAAAGAAAAAAAAAGCGGTTATTGGTCCCGCTTTTTTTTCAACGTTAAGCTTTATTTTTAACAATTTCTATTGATTTACTGAACTTTACTTGTAAAAAAATTATTGTATTATTTAGAAACGTTTAAATAATGTTTTGCAAAAGTAAATAATTTTTTAAAAAAAACTGGTGGTTACGTGTACGACATCAAATATTTAATAGGTAATACAGCATATATTTTTGTTACATTTGTTCAAAGCAATTTAATATGTAATTCATTTCACAAAAGAAAAAAACGTCAAAGGTATGTTAACTCGAAGATTTATATTAATTTATCGGATGTGTTCTAGAAATCGGAATGAAATATTTGATACTTAAAGAATGAAGTAGATCAAATGGAATAATTTTATGAACTTTCAATACACGGTAGTTTTAAAAATTTGCTCGATTTTAAATTCAATTTATTTCGATTTCTAGAACACGGCCGTTTTTTTTTAACCAAATAATTCTTGCGTTTCTCTCTTGGGAATAAGTTTGGTTGAAAAATATTTAACGTATGATAAATCTAATAATGCTTAATGTAACCGGTGTCCAAAAATTTATAAACATAAAGATAGAATGTGCGTGAAAAGTCTCAAAAAATTCAAAGTTGTATTGACTGTTTTGAAATCTAAGGACTTAAATATGCCTGAAGTGAAGAAACAATTTGGAGCTACATTGACAAGTTTTATTTACAAAAGAATGTAAATTTATTCAAGTAGTAAATTTTTCTAAAAATTTCTGGGTTTGGAATTATTCGATTAATCGATTAATTTAAAAATTTTAATTGAATAAGTCAAAACTGTCAAATATCAATTAATTGTTTAATCGAAAACAAAAAAAAAGAAGCAGATTAATTGCACAGCCTAGTATGAATATTAAGTTTTGTGTCTTCTGCTTAATTGTTAGCCTTAAATCTGAAATATATCGTGCCCTAATAGCAAAAATGATGTAACCAACAACCGATAATTTTTGTTCATTTGCATCATCTCTAAAAATCTCATATTTTTGGAAAGTATCGTTAAGAAATAAGAGCAAAAGCAATTTCAAACGAAACCCTAGACTTCAAGCAAAAATATTTAAAAAAAAACCTTCTCCTGTAAAATTTTATTTTTGTTGGTTACATCATTTTTGCTATTAGGGCTCGATATGTTTGATACATGTATTAAAATAAAAATTTGTTGGGGGTAATTTTTATACGATTAGTTCTAAGGCTTAAAATGAACAGATTTACAAATGAAAGGGGCTGCCCTGAGTACACTTTGTAATCATCGTAATTGGTAGACCCCAAGATTACAGCTGTTGGAATAACTTTTGGTGAAGCTTTAAGCGCTGACGGATAAGGTGTCAATTAATACCGGTACTGGATTGGAATCTGATTTATTAATTCTGCTGGCAGTCAACTTAAGCTAATTTTGTAGTGGAGGTTTAACAGCAAATCTTCTGTTCTTTTATTGAGCAGACCTGGGACTTTAATACAGATTTCCCCCTTAGTAAAAAATATTAAAACCGGTTTATAAAAGGTTTTTTGAAAAATTTTTCAGAGAAAATCTATTTCATAAACTTTTATAAACCTGTTTTATTTTATACCCTCCACCACAATTAGTTGTGAAGAGGGTATATTAAGCTTGTCATTCCGTGTGAATCTTAAAGAAATCTAATCAAATAGGCATGACAAATTATGATGTATTAGCAGACATTCTTAATGTTTTTTTGCTAAAAAGCTGAAATAATTAATTAATTTAACTGCCAAATAAAAGTGTATAATTAAAAATTTTCACGTACGTAACAGGTTTTTATAGTTCTTTTCTTAAAAAATAAATAAAAATTAAAATAACTACAATTGTTATTATTTTCACCAAAAAAAAAAGTCTCGTTACACACATCTGTATAAAGTCAGGCAGAATTCTATTAGACATATCGGTACAGAAATTATCCTTAATATATCCATGCAAAATCGATCACAAAGCCGATTTTACGTGTATTCAATGTTTGACAAAAATCCGAACGAAGTCTCTAAGAATGAATGTCAGACAGTTTCATGAATGTTAGATTTAGATGTCGCAGTATTTTGCAAAGTAATTAAAATTTCAGGAAAATAATAAAATATACCTGAATTTTAAAACAATTCTCACCTGTACTCAAACAGACTTTATGGGCTGCGAAAAAGCACCAATGGTCATCTGCTAGCAGTTGGTGATATTTACAAAACATTCCCAAAGTAACCAAGGTGCCACCTCAGTACTCCGAAGTAAAGACAATGTAATAATCATTTTGAAACCCTTAAATAAATGGGTAATCAAGCCTTTTAGTGAATCATTTAATGAACCCTAAACACCCCATATTAAGGGTGGCCTATACACATACACAAAAAGAAACATGTCCTTCGTGAAATGCAATTAACATTAAAAACCTTTAACCCATGAACATGTTGTTTGTCGAAGAAAAAAGTCTGTTGTTGAAAATGTCAACGACTTTTGTGAGGAATTGAAAAATTCCATAAAATTTGAAATGTAATAAAAACAAGTAAGAATGTTATTTTCGGCTATGACGAATCTTTAATACCCTCCACGGAAAGTAAGTATTTTTAGGAAGTAAACATTAACTGCCGTATACAACGAGCTTCTAACTACAATGCCAATTAAGCTTAGCAGCTTGTTGGTACAGAGTTAATTCATAACGAACTTTTCACCATCTGCCAACTTTTAACAAGTCAACTCTGAATTTTTATGATGCCACATTGTAGTACTCAAAAATGCAACACTTTTTGCATCAATCATCGCTGAATTAGTAATTTTTTCCTTTTGTTCCCCCCTTCACATATAAAAATTTTAAAAAGTTTTTTTAAATGAAAATAAATTATGTAAGTAAAAGACAGTAAATTAATAAAAAAAACAGTTTATTAAAAAAAACCTACAAAATTGTTTGACATTAAACGGCTGTTTTTCACAAGTTGGCAGCTCGTGAACAAAAGTTTAGCAAATCGTAAGCCAGAGTTTGGTTAGTGTGTTATGAATAAACTTTTTCCTAAATTCATTACGAATACGGCTGTTAGTGTGTTTTGAAAAACAAAATGTTAAGAATTTTTAAAAATAAATCGACCAAGAGTGGGACTCGACCCCTATCGATTTTAATTAAATTGGGTGACAAGGTTCCTTTTATCATATAAGGAACGTATATGAACGAAACAAAATTTTAAATTCTGTTGAAAAGATGTGCCATATACAAATTGTCATAATTTCGCCGAATTAGCCGAATGTGTTGAGCTTATTTCTTTAATATCTCGAAAATTACTTAACATACGAAGATGATTTCAATGTAATTTTAAAGAGAATACTTGGAGCTACAAATCATATATTGAAAAAATTTCTCGAGATAACGATTTTAAAATCTTATTTTAAAATTATTTTTTTAAAGTTTGCAAAAGTAAAAAACACCTCCTTCAAAGTTTCAGGATTTTTAAAGAACGGTTTGAGTTATAATTTTAAAAAAATCAGCCAAATAAAAAATAGGTTAAGGTGACACAGTCCGTTTTTAAAATTAAATATTTTGCAGATTTTACATTTTATAAAAACAAATTTTTTTTTCAATAAATGGGATCTATAGTCAATTCTGGACACACCAATATTCTCAAATATGGACCGATTTTAAATAAAGAAAGGAAAATGATTTACATAGTTTGCAATAAAATAAGTTTGGACCAAATATATATAACCGAAAAATCACCAAAATGACGATAATTTGTAAATTCTAGTAATTGTTATGAGAAGTGGGCACACTGGCAGAAAGCGTTTAGGAATACTCTGGTACGTGCTAAGTCAATTTATATATTTAGGAAGATTATTTATATATTCTTAAAATTTGTATATAGTTTTTTACATTTTCTAAATAAATATTTTATTTTTTCCTTTAATTTTAATAAATACACAAAATGTACGTTTATACTTAAGGTTTTAGAAATATTAATTTGTAACTAAAATAAATAACGCAAGCGCCATGTTTTTTCCTCAAGAAAAACTTAATGCAAAAAATAAGATCATAGTTTAATGTCACACAGAAATGTAATCGCCAATTTTTTTTCACTTCAACTATTAAGCCTGGTACTCTATTCAACATTTCACGTGAAATGCTGTCAAAACGCATATAAAAAAACTTGTGCGGAATATCTATGAAATAATGTTGATAGAATTGTACTGTGTTCATTTTGTGAAAAAGTTCTGAAATGTTTCTGGCAACATTTTTTTTACAACTACGAAAAAATGTAAGCTGTACTTATTTCACGTGGAATTTTTAGCAAAAGCAAAAAAGTATGAACTGATTATTAAATAAGAAATAAAAAATTAAAATAACACAACCGGTAACAGTTTTTTATCCATATTTTCTTTCTTTTTTATTTAAAACAATATTTTTTAGTAAAATACATGTGAGGTTTGCATACGCAAAACAATGTCGCATACTTTGCGGGAATAAAAACGTTAAGTTGGAAAAACTCGCATGATAGGTAACATTGATACATGTCAAAATTTTCGTGTGAAATAATTAATGATGCCCAACATTTTTCACAAATTTGAACAGAGTACTAGGCTTTAATCAAAAATTAAAAAAAGTTTTCTCAAAAAAAAAAAAAAATGTTTAAATAAAAATTTAGTCAAGTGAAGTATAGAACGAAGATATAAGAACCCATTAGAATTTTCAGATAGATTATAAAATAATGAGAAAAAATCTTCTTAAAATCCTCTAAAATCCTTGTTTTGGCATAAAAAAAATCTAAAAAAATATATATTTAGTAGGGTCTTAGATGTACATTTCTAACACGCGTAATGATAAACTAAATATACCAAAACTCACGACTCGTGATTATTGATGGTCTAAAAGCTTCTTAAGGAAAAACAAACAAAACAAAACCACATTTTACAAATTTTCAGAAAAACGAAATGAACTTTTTGTTATCCCGACTCTTGGTGACTTTTTGTTATATAACATTTTGCAATGAAAGCAAAATTATTTATTTGATTGCTCAATTTTCACTAAAAACTTAAAAAAAAAACGGCAACATTCAACTGAATTGTAGCATAAATGATTCTGAAAGATACGCCACAGGAGGACAAAAGAAAACGAAATATTTTTTTTTTATTGTTGTAGCACAAAAACAAAAATAATACTATGAGAGTAAAGATCTTTTTACACTCGCGGGAAAAAATGTATTAACACAAATACACCACGAAAAACATTTTTATAACTTAATTGTGATATTTTTCTCTTTATCGTTTTTGAGGCATAAAAATTGTAACATTGTTTTTGTTTCCTCACTTATTGGGCCTTCGTTTAGCTGACAAGTTTTTAAAGCAAATAAAAGTTTAAAATTAAGAAGATTTTTTTCTTTGTATTTTATTTTTTTGCTTTGAGTTTAATTAATGTTTAGTTGATTGAATTTTGTTACTTTTTGTTAATAATTGTGGCAATAATAAATGTTGATATTGTTGCCTCATTGTTGCAACTACATAAATGCAGAGACCCATTATCAACGTATGTGGTGCTGTGTTTATTGATTTTTAATGAACCAACTATTTGCGGAATTATCCTTTTGATGATGACGATGAGAATGTTAAGCCTTAAACACTGTTTCTCCAGTTGAAGACATTATTAATATATTTTCACTTTTTGTTTTTTGCTTTCAAGCAAAATTGATTTTGTGTTCAATAATTTGTTGTAATTTTCGCAAAGTTTTAATAGCGATGTTTAAAATAAGTAAAAGTAATTTCTATTACTTGTACTAACTAAAGTAAATTGAAAAGTAAATAAATAAAAAAAAAAATGTTTGTCTTAAGAGAACGTGACTTTTAAAGCTGGCAGTTTTTAGTCAAAATTATATTAGTTATCATAAGAAAATGTGTAAGTCTTCCCCTATCAAAAAGCGATAAGTAAATTTTTAATACTGTAATTTTTATTGCTGATTTGAAAGATATTGACCTTTCTTTTGGGTATAGACTAAGAACTCCGGGACCTGAAACACAAATTCCCTACATGCAATTAAAATAAATCTATGTACACAGAAAAAAACAAATTAATAGTATCAATAAATATTTTTTGATATTCACAATATTTTCTGCAGTAATGTGGATGAAATAAGTACACGCTTAATTCACTGATTAAATTTCAAATTACAACTAATTTTATTTTTGTTTAGTGGTTTAATTTAAAAAAAAGTAAAAACAAATGGGTTGAATGGGAGTTCTGCGTAAGCGAGTACACTGGGAGTCCCATTTGTATGCCTAGAGGATCGTGCCCAACATGTTTAGAGGCAACCATAATATGGTTGTAGCTTATTGATGGCGGACCAATTCAACCATAATATGGTTGTAGGTGACAATAATATGGTTATATTAACCAAAATATGTTTAAAATTTTCTTTAAAAATAGTTTTGTTGGAGGTGACCATATTTAAACCTGTTTTTTTTTACTGTGTTACTATTACGAACCCACAAGCACTGTTAAGGAACTCCTTTTAGATATATGTAGGTCTAATGGCATATCTATGCAAATTAAAGGTTTTTTGGGCCAAGGAACATTAACACAAGGTAGACTCATTTGGGAGTGTAGACATGCTGTTCTATAAAAAGAACCGACTTGTCAAAATTGTCTTCATATAAAACAAAAACAATTTAACGCACACATGTACAAATTTTGGCTCATATACACGAAATTTTATGTTTGGGTTAAAACTGGGGTAAACAGCTAACAAACATATGGGCCAACGAGTCTACCTTGTGCAAATATACCTTGGGATGGACGAAGGGAAACAAAGGGATTTAAATAATCCAAATCTGTTTTTATTTAAATAAAATTTTTAAATTTTATATTGCTGAAAAGCGGTCTTGGGAAACTGAAAATATAACAAGTTAGAGTGCTATATTCGGCTGTGCCGAATCTTTTATATCCTCTACCGACATTTCGAATATTTCAGGACTAGCTTGAGTAAAATATCATGATTCATATTATGGACCAATCATCCCAAAATTCTGTCGAGTGATTTCTGGTAAAATGTGGCTAAATTTAAGGGCCGATGTTGATTTTGAAAAAAACACAAGTTATTTAGGAAATTATTGTCATGTCTTTTTATTATGATAATATTGATATGGTTCAATTATGTATGGGCGGCCCTATGCTCCTTACAGGAGTAAAAGGAACAAATATATATATATAATTATGTATGGAACAAAACATCGGCCAAATGGCCGCCGATGGTCCAAATTCTATGCCGTTAATGTGCCGAATTATCTCACTCTTGAATTGTTGCTGGCTTATCGACGTACACCTTTTCTTTTAAATAACCGCAAAGAAGTAAGTCCAAAGGTGTCAAATCACATGAAAAAGAGGCATTGTTTCATTAGCTGTGTGGCAAGTGGAACAACCTGTTGAAACCACATATCGTCCACATCCATATCTTCTAATTCGGGCTATAAGAAATTCGTTATCTTCTCACGATAGCGAATACATTCACAGTTTCTACCTGACCGGCCTCATTTTGGGAAAGTACGGCCCGATGATGCCGACAGCCCATAAACCGCACCAAATAGTGGTTTTTCAATAATCACTCTTGGATTGTCATTCATCCAAAAGTGGAAATTCTGCTTATTGACGAATCCACTGAAGTGTAAATAAGCCTTATCACTGAAGATGATTTTCTTCGAAAATTCATCATCCACTGTTGCCACCATTCGGACCATTGACGATGTTTGGAATGATCAAGACACTTTAGTTCTTGAGTCAATTGCATCTTCTAAGCGTGTAAATGCAACGACGAGCTTGTGAGGCGCAATTGTTGTGCACGACGACGAGTTGAGGTGGACGGCTCTTCGGCCACACTATCGCGAACAGCAGCAATATTTGGTGCAGTGCGAGCTGTACGATCATGCACTGGTGTTTTCACATCTCCTACAGATCTCGTTTGCTCAAATGTTTGCACGATTTTTGCTTGTACGCACATTTGCACGATTAAATTGACCGAAAAAATCACGAAGTGCACGATATGCTTTTTTATTTGACGCCCATTTTTATAATAAGCCTGATAACTTTAACGCGTTGCGCGATTGGATATCTTTCCATGGTTCAAATTGAGTAAGTCTGAAATTGAGAAATGTCAAATGAAATGCAGAAAAAACTTGACGTTTAGGTGTGGGTCACATCGGCCCTTAAAATTTAACGATTATTAAAAAACATCAATTTCAAAAAATTTCAATACAGCGGTGAAATTAGTTTTAGCGTTTACAGTAAATTTCAGAAGGCTGCTAAATATGGGATCTAAGGAAAATTATGGACCGTATACCACAAAATTGCATGACATTTTTTCTGGACATTTAATTAATTTACCAAAGTGGGCGTAATACGGGGCCAAAAGTAAATTATGGATCGATTATCATGAAATTTATTAGTGTGATTTCTAGTCCTATTAAATTTTATTCTGATAGCATTATTTATTACGGTTTTAGGCGTAATAAACTGTTTTCCGCAAGTATGGCTTATATGGGACCGATCTTCACGAAATTTAACGTTGTCATTTCCAGTCCTATGCAACTGTGACGTACCAAATTGATAGCATTGTTTATTACGGTTTAAGGCGTACTAAACGATTTGCCGAAAGTAGGATTTACATGGGGCCTAGGGCAAACTATGGTCCGATCTGCACGAACAATGTGATTCCCAGTCGAATAAAACAAATTTGTGAAAAATCAAATATCATTCCGGGCATTATTCCACTATAAATTTTAGTTTTTGTTACAAAATTATCAATTTTTTTGATTCATAGGTCTGATCCTACTGCAGCGATTTTGTTGGATTTCAATCCCAAACTGCTTAGGATAACTACGAGCAATTTGACAACAACTTTGTTAATTTCTTTTGAGTTTTTCGAAAGTGAGCGTTTTCAATAGACGGACAGACAGACTGGCATGGCTAAATAGAATTATAATTACTCAAGGAGCCAGAATATATATTCTTTATGGGGTCTTAGATGTGTAATAAAAAAGTTTCACACGGAATCACAAACTAAGTATACCCTCTTAACAACTAATCCACCATTCTAGGGGTTGGTAAAATATTAGGCATTTTTATGACGCTGTTCATATGCACTTGCATACGCATTTAGACTTCATTGTTCTGATAAGGGGATTTTGCAATTTTGCCTGAAATTTTATTTTGCTTTATTCTTTCTGACTCCTTTATCTAGGGGCTTTTAAATAAATACTTCGCTGCTTATAGGCTTTATGGCTTGGCATACCTTCGATAAAGCTATAAAGTATTTTTGTATTAAAAACTTTGCAATGAAAATGGGGTTTTTTTCTAATAAAAAAGAAAGAAAAACTCGTTCTAAATTTAAGTTTTTCCTACTAACTTTAGTACAAAAATTTAAATACGAATAACGCTTAAAATTGCTTAAAATAATCTTAAATGGGATAACTTTCAAAAACCAATAGGCGCGCATACGGGTGTGTTTGTTGCAGAAAAAACAACAACACTTCAAAAGAAGGTAAACGATTTAATGGTTTTGTGTAGAAACAACAAAAACACTACAAGAAGAAAAATGTATATTTTTCGTGTTTGAAAAGTAAAAAAGGTAATAATTCCCATAGTCTATTTGCTAAATGACGAATTATGACGAAAACTATATTGGACATGCTGCTGGTGTCTTATAATGAAAAGTTCCCATTTAAACAAAGGGCGGAATATAAAAAAAAAAAATCATGTGCAACGAATGGATAAGTAACATAACAATATTCTATATCGTTCTATGGGGGAAGTGTGTATATTCAGGCTCGGATTAAGGGGGGGGGGAAATAAGGAAATTTCCCCCCCCTAAATTATAAAAATATGTTTGGTTTATCTCGATAATACAAGAATTCCCAATAATAATATATTTTTTTATATGTACACAATTTTAGGAAATCCCAGCAAGGTTTTTTTTTTGTTTTTTTTTTATTGAATCTAACGAAATTTTCAATAAGTATCCAAATCTTAATTCTATATACATATATATAGTTATTTATTAGATATTTCCAAAGAAACATCTAGTTTCCTGTATTCAAATACTTATTATTCAACATTCAATCCCAGCAGGTGCCATCTATATCCAAAGAATAAACGTTTGACTTGAAAATGCGTGCGGTTGAATTATTAATAAGCCTTTGTTATATGAATCGATAATTTTTGACACAGATTTGTCGGGGAAAACCCAGATATCCTTATCTTAAAGATATTTCAACATACAACAAAAAGTTGTTAGGAAACATTTATTGGCTTTGTTGTAAACGCATTTGAAGAGGCTTCAATGGATATTGATAATGACGTTAATGTGTCAATTGATGCGAAGGCACTATCATCAATAGTTCTAAAAGCTTTGACAAATTTTAGTCTTGACCCAAAAAATTGTTTAGGAAATTGAACAGATGGGTGTCCTCTGATGTCAGCAGAAAATGGAGCTGTTATAAAATTCTGGACAAATGCAAAACAAACGCCTTGCCATTCACATAAATCATAAACTCAATTTTAAAAAGCAACAAAGTGTCATTAATACAATAAGTTGTATAATTTTTTTAAAGAAATTACAATTTTTTTTAAATATAATCATCCCAAGCGAAACGCAGTTTTGCCAAAGTATTTGGGAGCCAAACTCTCTACATTATGCGAGACAAGATGGTTGGACCGTCACGACTCAATTTTACACTTTGCAATAAGTGTACATAATATAGTAGCAGCTTTGGAAAAAAAATCTGAGTGGAAAGGTAGAGATACTTCATCAAAAGCCTTATATTAAGGAAATCGCTTAGTACTTTTGATTTAATTTACGGAATAAACATATTAAATCTGATACTTATTGTATCACAGCCGCTTAGTATCATTTTACAAAAGCACGATATAGATCTTCAAAAAGGATCAAGCCTTATCAAAACTTAAATCATGTGCCTTGAAGAGAAAATAAATAAAGCCGAAGAACTATTTAAAGCAATTTTTGAAAAAGTTAAAGTTATCTGCGTTCAAATCGAGGTTCCAATCACATTCAAAATGTTGAAGACTACTTCCGAGTTGTAGGTTACATTCCTCTTATTGAATTTATTTTAGAAGATCTAAAAACACGTTTCCCAATAGATATTCTAAATGTATTAAACATACCTAAACTTCTACCTCAAAGTGTAATCAAGTCAAATACAGATACAAAACTTTTAAAATCACAACTAGCTGATGAGCTGATTATGTTTGATAAAAGAGATAGATAAACACCTACTGACATCTAAACTTGAGTCTGAACAGTTGCATTGGCAACAAACATGGAAAATATCTGAAAATCTATCAGATAACGTTGTAGATGCTTTAATAAATTGTGATGAAGTTATCTACCGAAGTCTAAGAAAAAAAATTTTAAATTTTCGTTCCAATGCTCGTCAGCAGGACAAGTTTGAAACGGCACGAAAAATGGTTAAAAATGGCTGGCAAAATGGCACGAAAAAGTATAAAAAATGGCACGAAAAATGGCAAAAAATAAACATGTTATTTAAGAAACATTTATTTTATTAAGTTTTTATTGTAAATACAATAGTATGTTTCTTCAAATTGTCAAAAAAAAAAAAATAAATACTGGGGGCAAAACGCAAGAATTTGGAAGTTGTTTTCAATACACTTTTAATCTAATTTTTGTTATAAAATTCTGTTTAATAATTAAATATTTTTATAATATTCGTCATAAAATTTTTTTATCGAGAAATCTTATTAAAAAACGACGTTTAAAATTCTTGCGTTTTGCGTCTTCGATTTCTAGAACACCACTGATAATCTCCTGTTATCAGATAAAAAAGTTCTATACATGAAAAACACTCTTTTAACATCGCAAGATGTAACTGGAGCATATTTGAATACTTAAAGTTCAGATGAAGAAAGGTTGTCAATAAATTCATCCGTCTCACTTTCATTAAAATAAAATCGTGAGAAAATCTATTAAAACACTTTTTTAAAATTGAAATGCCAAGCCATATAGATTTTTCAGGAGTATTGAATAATTTACCACATGTATTACGATCTAAAACGTTTTTTAAACTTTTCAACAAAATCTTTTTTACTGACATCTTGTATTATTTTCCTTAGCACTGTTAATTAAGCCAAAACGTTCATTCATAGGAATCCCTTTCGTTTCTAACTACAAAAGGCTTGAGCAGATGCATTGAAAGTACTTTTTACGTCCGATTTTTGCATTATTCAGTTAGCATTTCGAATAGATTCTGCCTCATATTCGCTAAGCTTATTTAAAAAATTTTTTCTAGGTTGCAAAAAGGTATTCTTTGGCAAGCTGAACCAAAAATTGCTTTTTAAAAAATAATTGAAAAAATGGCAAAAATGGCATGTGCCATCAAAAACTTGCCCTACTCGTCAGTAATGCTACGAAGGAGAGGTCAGATCCTACCCGTCGTCTAATAAAAACATGGCTCAGATCAACAATGACAGAATAAAGACTGTACTATCTAAATTTGCCTCACAAGGAAATCATAAATTGCTTATTAAAAAAAATTAATTTATATTGAACTGATCTTATATTTCATTTAACCTTATTGTTGAGTTTTTTTAATATAATATACACATATTAATTTTAATAAACTTTTAAAAACAAATTTTTTACTTTTTTGTATAAAAAAAAATTTCCCCCCCCTAAGACTCAAGCTGGATCCGCGCCTGGTATATTAGAATCAATCTAATGACACTTTCGGATTATTTCAAGTACGAATCAAGGTTAAACCCTCCAAGAAATTCTTGAATCAAGCTAAGTTTTTTTTTAATTGTATCTAAATTTTTATTAAGTACGGGGCACTTGAATCAAGCATTCTTTACTTGATATAAGAAAATCCGTACTAACCGTACCATTGACACCGATACGGATGGATTGATTTGTTTTTCAGTGCCAAAAAGTTTTTTATACTGGCTCTGTTTGTATAATGAAGTTCGTTATGCCGAAGCTTGATTGTATTTAAATTGGTAAAGAGAACTGGAAATCATTTATATTTTCTACAACTAATTAATTAGTACATGTTGTATTGGTATTGGTTCTTTATAAAAAAAGCAATTATTCGTTATACTAAATAGAGCTCCCCTTAAGATAATATAAATTTCAATAAATAATTTAAATAAAAGGCTCCACGAAAAGCCCCCCAATGAAATAACACCCAAACGAGAAATGAAATATTCCCCAAATTTTTTTCATACATTTTTGGGTGTTATTTCATTGGGGCCTTTTACATTTTTTTTTGGGAATTATTTCATTCCTCAATTGGGGTTTTCAAATTATGAAATAATCTCCAATGAAATAACACCCAACAAATTTTTAAAATTCGGGGCTTGTTTCATAGCGTGTATAATTTGGGTGTTATTTCATTTTTTATTCGGGGGCTATTTCATTTTTAAAGCTGTTGGTTTTTGGGGGTTATCCTTGCTGAAACTGACTCTTTTATGAATTTTGGGCATAATTTCATTTTTGTTGCTGATGGGGTTTATTTCATTGGAGTTTATTTTATTTTTATCATTGGGTGTTATTTCATATGAAATAACTCCCAAATATTGGGGGTTGTTTCGTTTTCGCTTTGGGGTTTATTTCATTTATTTTTCGATGTTATTTCATTCACTATTTTTGGGTGTTATTTCCTATTTTTTGGGATTTATTTCATTGGGGGTTATTTCCTGGGCGTTATTTCATTGGGGGGCTTTTCGTTGAGCCAAATAAAATACATATGGGGGATTTCATGTCAAGTGGCCCAAGGTTAGTTCTATTGCATAGTTGTTTAGACAAAATCAACAATATCGGTCAAAAGGTTTCTGAAATAGAGGGGGTCAAAGTTTGACATTTTGGCCATACAGGTGTTCTTCTCATCCATGTAAAGCCTATAGTACACGAAATGTAAAAAACTACATGCGCATGTGATTCAGACGTAATTTTGACGTCACTTCAAAGCCACAATAGCAAGTTCGTGTTGTGTGATAATGACAAAATTATGTCAGAACCACCTGCGCATGTGACTTTTTACATTCCGCGTACTATAGGCTTCATTTATTACCTATTGGTGTTAGCAAAATTTGTCCCAAGCAGCTTAGATAGCTATTTGATCATTCTTTTGAAATTTTTTTTTAAATTTAAACTACCTTAAAGGAAAAGACATAAGCTTTCTTTTGAGAAAAAAAACATTTCCGCTAAAAAAAAAAAAAAATTATTTAAAAAAAAATTTCAAAAGATTTTGTTATTCGTGCTAAATTCCTAGTTTTTATTATTGATAAAAACACTTGAAATTTATTGTTGATGGGATAAGCTATTCCTATGTGCATTTCACTGGTTGCTTAGGCCAGATCATCAGGAAACTTCATCCATAAAGTTTTTAGAAAAACTAAAGATATTAAACCAAATAAAAATGTTAAACGTAGTTGTAAGTAGGTTAAGAAAAACAAAATAAAAAACAACAACAACTTACAAAAGATGTTGTAGCGGGGAATGTAAGACGAGATGAACGCACTGTTTATTGTTGATGTTGTTTTGTTTAAGCTTTGATATTATTACAAGTAGAACTGTTGCTATAAGTCTTATACGTTTAACATTTTTATTTGGTTTAATATCTTTAGTTTTTCTAAAATCTTTATGGATGAAGTTTCCTGATGATCTGGCCTAAGCAACCAGTGAAATGCACATAGAAATAGCTTATCCCATCAACAATAAATTTCAAGTGTTTTTATCAATAATAAAAACTGGGAATTTAGCACGAATAACAAAATCTTTTTGAAATTTAAATTTTGTATTCCCAAAAATTGAAATTACTTTATGATTTAAAAAAAAAAAATTAAAGAATTTTTAGAAAAAACCAAAAAAAAAATTTCAGAAGATTGATCAAATAGCTATCGAAGCTACTTCGGACAAATTTTGCAAACACCAATAGGTAATAAGTTCCATGGATGAGAAAGAACACTGCATATGGGCACTTCCCGTTTAGGACATTCGCACACGTTTATATTGACAAAACTGTAAAAAACAACCTGATTTTCATTTTTTAAATTAATGATTCTTTTAACTCTCAATCAGCTCTTTAATTTCCGCAAATTAAATTTTTCGCTTACTGTCGTGGTTTCCGAGATAATTGCAAGAAACCAGTGATTGTAAACGGGACAAAAACGGAAGTGGGTTTTAAGGGGTAACCGTTTAAACAGTGATTTCTGCGAAGCCTGACACAATATTTTATTGGGATTAATTTTAAAATGTTGCGTACTAATGTGCCCTAAAAATAGTTTCGATTTCAAAATAAAATATGATTACATTTTTTTAAATAAATTGTTAAAAATTGTAAACGGGACATTGTAAACGGGACAATTTTTCCACCATGATTTAAAATTTTTTTATGTTGCTATTTATAATCCTTTATATAAGAAACTTAATAAAAAATGTTTTTCAGATCACAAATATGCCTTAGATTAGAGTATTGTTGTTCCAAATGCATATTTTCTAATAAACACAAGTATGTGCTAAAAGTTGTAGTACTTCGTTTACCATTTATCTTTTTTTTCGAATCAATTAATTTATACGCATATATTAAAAAAATATAAGCAATTCTCTAAATAAATCTTGAAAAGAAAAATTTTTTTTCCATTTTTTGTGGTTGACGTTTTTTTTGGGAAATAGCCATATGTGTAAAATTTTAAAATTATTTTTTTATACATAACCCACTCGCAGCCCAAAAAAAATTCCCGCTAAAAAAAAATAAAAAAAATTTTAAATTTAAAAAAAAAATTTAAATTTAAAAAAAAAAATTAAAAATAAAAATTTCAAAAGATTGATCAAATAGCTATCTAAGCTACTTGTAACTGATCTTGTTGAAAATTTGTGACTTAACTACTATCCAATAGGACTAACATTGGTGCAAAGTTCATCCAAATCGGAAGACATCGATTTAAACATTGGGTCAATTGACATGAAATCCCCCATATCTATATCAAAATAATTTTTTCATTAAATTTCAAAATCTAAAAATCCTCCCCAGAACGAAATTTTAATTGAATGGCGGTTATTTCAAACCAGTGTTGCCATGAAATTTGAAAAAATTACCTACGCACTTAATAAATAATCTTTATCTCCTATAGTTCAACAAAGGTTTTCTTTAAATAAATTGCTTAAAATTTTGTAAAAATATGTTATTCATTGCAAATAACAATAAATTATTTAAGAAAAGAGAAAATCTTTTCCTAGTTCTGGCAACATTGATTGGAACTGAAAAAAAACTTGTCCTGATAATAAAACAAAAAACTTATATGAGGTGTAGTTCCGGAACAAGTAGAGCACGTGTTGTAAGTAAGCCCTTGTTCTTTACGGTAATAATTAACAACAACAAAATTACAAAAAAAAACAACAAAAAATTCAAATAAGAGGCGGAAAAGATACAAGGGGTAACTTGTTACATTAAAACTACAAGTATGTAGATGAGCCATTTATATCAACTTCAAAAAAATGTCCTGCCTTTTACCTGTAAGTGTATGAGTATGTATGTATGTAAGAGCGCGAATGGTTACTTGTCCTATGACTTGTCAAAAACAAAAGTAGTTAATAAAAATTAACATGAATAACTCCCAAATAATAAAAAAAAAACTACAACAACTTGTTTTTATTTTATGATCCTCTTGCTTTAATTAAGGAGCCTTTGATGCAAGTGTGCATTTAAGTGTGTAAAATTCCGGCTCTGAGTGTGTGTTTGTATGAATGCAAGCAAGTCCTAGTTGTTTATTTCCTTTAGTTTTTCTTGTATTTGTATGATTTTGTTTTAATATTTTAATTAAATGCAGACACCCCAAACAAAAATAAATGTTTTCTTCTCTTTTCCTCCATTTCGGTTGCATCGCAGTAGATCGGTTCCCCTTGTCCGTTATTTTGAACGTTATCCGCGTGTGTTTAAACAGCCACCAGCGGAACTCAGTAGACAATAACAACAACAAAATTGACGGCGCGTGGCAGGTGTATTTACGAGAGAGATACAAATGTTAACTCTGCCACACTATGAGTAGCTTAGCATTTGAACAGTCAGTAACAAATAAAAAAAATCCAACTACTTGATAAAAAAAAAATACAATTTTGTTTATAAAAAAAAAAATTTCTTATACATAAAGAATTAATAAAAAAAAAATGATCATTCACTAGGGGATGTATTTTAATAGTCATCAACACACACATACACTTACTCATTTACTAATTTTGTTCGCGTTCAAAAGTTGTAGTCGTTCATAGGGACTACATTCGTATTGCAGCGTCCAACCTAGGCCCACATTTGTTGCGATATATATCGGAAAAATTTTGAATTTTGAATAAACTACTGTTCAAAACCATGCTGTTTCATTTAACTTTTAAAGAATTGGTCAAACTCAAATCTACTGGACACCCCTCGGATTTTAAAAATGTATACAATTTTTAATTAATATTAACTTTAAAGTTTTATAGCTTTCCTAGCTTTTGGTGTTGTTCCTCTTAGAGCAATACTTTAACTAAAAAATGGCTGATATTTAAAAATGTCGCAGGAATAATGGATTACGAAATGTTTTTTGGTTGTTGTGGGTTTTACAAAAATCGCGTAGAGGTATTTCTTCTAGATATCATTTTATCCAAACTAAGACAAGGTTTGATCTGGTACCCAATTTCGTTGAGTCCTAACCATGTGCTTGAACTGACCGTGAGCGGTAGCATAAAATAGCTTCTAAACGAAAAAGTCCTAATAAAAAATATTTAGAATAAAATCCCAAAAACAATGAACCAATTCCAATTCTAATAATATGAAAAAGGCTCCCAATAAAAAATTGTTAGGCTTCTGGAAGCAAAAAGAGTGCATGAGCGCAGATATATGCGCTGGCTATTATATACTACTAAGAAGCAGCATAGAAGCGAAAACCATCGAATTGAATTTTTAATTTAAGCAAATAAAAATAATTGAATAACTTCTCATTATGTAAGCAGGTTGTAAGTGAATAAATTAAATCGTTATTTTAGAGAAAATATTCACGAACAAAGTTCTAAGTGCTTCTGTCAATCCCTTACATGGAAGCAGGTTATATTGCAATGATTTTAAAATGTGTTTACGATCATTCCCGAAGATAGAAATACATTTTTTTGTATTGCGTAATCAGTCATCAAATTGTTTTTTAGCAGAGATGAAAAAGAAGTGCTTCCAAGTAGGAATTCGAAATATAAAAATCATGCCTCTTGTAAGCAGATTTGTAAGGGGGTATTCTGCTTTCCAGTAAGCTTAATTTTTTACTGGGTCCCTAGTGGCTCTAAGTAAAGCAAAAAGTATTTTTTTTTTTTGGTAAAACGAAATTACTCCCAGTCAAGACATAATAACTCCCACCAAACTTTATTAATATTTATTTATAATTTTTTTGTTGATATTTTAATATAATAGGCATTATATCATCAAATAAAAACCCAACCAATAGCTTCTTGGACCAGACATATTCATTTGAAACTTATTTCATAATAAAAATTACTTAAAAAAATTCTAACTTTCTAGAGTTTATTTCATAATGAAAAAAATAATACAACGAAGATTTACACAAGGTAAGTAGAACTGGCCCTTTAATTTTGTACGAAGTTTAAAAACTGCAGTCAAAGTAGAAAAACTGCCATTTCATCCACAACTTCAACTGTTGTGTTTACTTCTAATTCATTTAATGTTAACAGTCGGTGTCAAACCAACTCAAAAAGCGGAAAGATTTACACAAAAATTTTCGTTTTTTTGTTCTACAGATTTTGGTTTCGGCTGCAGTTTTTTAAACCCTGGTTATATGGATTAAACATATATTTAGAAGCCATGGATTTCACATATAAAAGACATATACACACGTAGAAAAAAAATATGGTTGGAGGTAACCACACGCAAAGAAAAAACATGGTTGTGGTAAACATATTCTAAGAGCAACATATTATGATAAGATTCATGATTGTAGTCACCATATTACGATTGTTATTAAATCATATTATGACCAAATATGTTCGTAATATTACATCATAATATTTTTCCCTTAATCATATTGTTATCCTGTTAATCATAAAACGATAAGAAGTTATAATATTACTGTCATGGTAATCATAATAAGATAAGAAGTAATCATATTATTGTCATGGCAATCATAATAAGTTTAGAAGTAATCATATTATTGTCATGACAATCATAATAAGTTTAGAAGTAATCATATTATTGTCATGGCAATCATAATAAGTTTAGAAGTAATCATATTATTGTCATGACAATCATAATAAGTTTAGAAGTAATCATATTATTGTCATGTCAATCATAATAAGTTTAGAAGTAATCATATTATGATGCAAAGTGATATGAGCTGTTATACATAAATTTTTTACATCATAATATGATACAACTTTAAAAATAATATTTTTATTGGAAAAAAATACTTATGATAAAATAAAATACATAATATAGTTACTGTAATCTTTTTGTCGTAGGTCGCAATTATTTATAAATTATTTTATGGAGTTTTCATTATTTTTCTCTTAAAATAACACAAAACTTACCAGTAATGGTTAATATTTTGCACCAATATTTCACAAATTTTTCCACCACTTTAAGATTATTAAAATTTTTTAGCAAAGATATTTTATTTTGTGACACTACAACCCTTTTTTAATGTTTTTTCTTTATTTTTTTAATTTCTTGTTTATTTTAATGGTTATTTTGTTATTTCTTTTTTAATATTTTTTTTTAATTTCTTGTTTATTTTAATGGTTATTTTTTTATTATTTAGCCACTCACTAACAAATAATTCGATATGTTTATGTAAAACACGACACAACTGATACAAAATTATTTTACAAATGGCGATACCAAAATATTATTAGAGTAACGATATTTTGATTGCATCTTAAACTTATTATGATAAATGTATATAAAGTTATCATGTTATGGCTATTAAATATCATGTTATGGCTGTGAGTAATATAATATGTTTTGACAGTTATCATAATTTAGTTGTTAGAAAAATAATTATTTTTCGGTCAACAATACTCAAATTTATAATTGCGATAAACATTAATATGTTTACAGTAACTATAATATTGCTGATATTTAATAAAAATAACAATTATTTGTGTACAACAACAATATATTGTTACAATAAACACAGTGTGGTTGCCGTAACCATGCCCAACCATATTTTTTCTCTGCGTGCACATTCTAAGAGGTTGGTTTTTAGTAATGTTAATGTTTGCAGGTTGCCATATTATGTTTAAATATGACCATAGTATGTTTAAAATCGACAAAAATTTTCCCTAAATCAACCGTAATATGGTCAAAATTAACCATATTTTAGTCAATATTAACCACAATAATGGTCAAAACTAAACATATTAAGTTCAAAATTAACCATAATATTCAAAATTTCCCAGAATTTTGAGAAAAGTAACCATATTATGGTCAGGATTAACAATAATATTGTGAATGCTAATCATATTATGGTTAATCCATTTTTTCAATTTGTTGGTTAAGTGTCAAATTATAATTTTATTTAATTTTAATTTCTTGATAGGTGTTACGTTCCACTTTTATAAAAAATCCCCTTTGGTTCATATTCCAGCCTGTGACGTCATTCATATTAAAATTTTTTCTGTTCTACTAGTTTTTTCTACGTAAATTTATGTGTTTTAATCAAAAATTAAAATAAAATGAATGAGAATTTTAAGAAAACCAAGTAAAATGCAAACGACCAGAATGTTGTTGCTTTTTAGACATATTATTTTAAATTTTAAATAAATTATACAATGTTTCAAAATATTTTAATTTCGAACATATTATTGTTATTTAATATTAACCATAACATGTTTGGAGGCAACCATAACATGATTATAGCTTTTGGATGGATGAATTTAAGCCTAATATGGTTACCGTGATAATAATATGGTTAAGGTGACCATAATATGTTTATGTGTATGGTTGTAGTTTTATTTTATTTAAACATTATATTGGTAAAATCAACCATATTTGAAGTTTCAAGGGAGGTAAATACTTTATTGTTAAATAGAAACAAAATATTATCAATAGTGAAAAATGTTTTTTTAAAAACAACAAAAGTTTGTTTGTTGCCATTACAGGGACCATAATATGTTTTTTTTTAACCATTCTTCAACATTGTTTTTTCTCTACGTGCAACTACATACAGAAAAGGAACAGCCAGCATAGGCTTCTCTAGTGCATATACCTTGTGCAAATGAACCTGGTAATGATAATTGAATACGTATAGGAACAAGGGCTAAATGAATGTCGATTACATATGGATACATCGATATAAGAACTAACTGAAATACCTAAGCAAAAGCGGCAAGCGTTTTTTTAACGTGAAAATTCTATTGCCAATACATTGTTAATAATACAAATCACCACAACGATCTGTCAAATAAGATTTTTAAAGCGGTTGGTGTTTAATTCGCGTTCTTTCGTATAAACTTTAAGAAAATAATTAGTTTTAACATAAAAAACAACGCTTGTCGCTTTTATTTAGGTAGATAAAAATAAAATATTAAAAAGCAGAGTGGGTATTAAATCAAAATAGAATAATAAAATCATTTATTTTATATCTTATCCATTTTGCTTTGAATTGGGAAAAATACTGATGCACTATTAAAACCTACACTTTAAAAACTCTAATTACAAATTTCAATCACTTGTTTGACTGAAGGAGTGACGGATAGTCAACATATTTCGTTATAGGTTTTAAATAAAATTAATTGGCTTTTTCAGTATTGATTCAATTATTACATTAATTTAATTGAAATACTTTTTAAACAATTTTTTTAATTAATAAGAAACTACTGATAATTTTTTCTGTGTAGCTACTTCTCCCACGTACTTAGTTTTACTGCTTTAAGGAATGAACTAAATAATTTAGTCATTATCTTTAACTGGTCATGGCAGGTAAATGATCTCTCATTGCAAAATCTTGTTTTACGTCTTAAAATATTTCTGCTGAGTTTCATTAAAGAAGAATTGGGAGATACCTTAGATTTCCTAATATTTCTAGAGGCGCAGATCCGCTTGTTTCTGGCAATGACATGTTATTTCTGGCTTAAACGGATTTGCGAAATCGCGTATCTCCGAAGAATTTGAGTACTTTGTTTTTTAAACAAAAATCTTATTAACATCATAAAAAAAAGTATAAAAATTTTATATTGTTAATTTTACACTGAAAAAATTTTCAGTAGTTTTTTATCATTAAAAAAATTGTTTAAAAAGAATTTCAATTTAATTAATGTGATAATTGAATCAGTTTTTTTTGTTTGGTGAAAGAAAATTAAAAATATAATTTTGAATTAAATTACAATTTTAGTTGTTTTGAAATTTTTTTTTAAAAATATCTTAATTAACACACTGTTTGAAACGGCAAAGTTTTTTGATACGGGAGTTTTTTGTTATTTCATTCTTGAGAATTTTTCATTTGGTGGTTTGATTTATTGTACTCACGGGTGTTGATGTCAACAAATATGGTAGACGTATTTTTTTATACGAGCTAAAAATCGCACCTGTGGTTTAACATAATAAAGCTAAAAATCAATTCAATCTAATAAGCTAATTTTTAAAATTTTAAAACTCTATATTATATACCAGCTTAAAGCACAGTAGTTCTGCTTAATTTTCTAGTAAGAATTTCGTAGAAAAATTACTCCAAACATACAAAAAAAAATTTGTTTACCAACGCTTCTTGTAACACAGTCATAAAAACAGTCAAAAAGCACCAACTTGTATAAAGGTTTTCCAGCTCTGGTTTTTTTTACAAATTTCAGAGGGGGGAAGAATAAAATTTTCATTTTAATATTTAGACTAAGGGTAGATTGTGGTAATATGGAAAACAGCTTAAATCAAGCTAATGGAGAATATAATAAATTTTTTAACTTGCAACTCATGAAAAAAAAAACAATCTAATTCACGAAAATTTCCCTCAAGCTGTAAAGGTTGCCATGGTTCATATGTCTGTATCTTAAAACATAAAATAATAAATAAAAACATTAAACATACTAATAAATACTGCACTTACAGAAAAAAAAGTCCACTGATAACTATCATTTCTTTTTTTTCCTTTTTAATTCTTATTTAAGCTTGTGCTTAAAATCAAGTTCAAATCCACGAGTTTGTTCCAGCCAGTTGAAGAAAGAAATCAACTTGAACAAATGTCTACTTATTTTTCTTTGCTGAAACATTTTGCTCTGCTTTCTGACTAACCAAGATTAGATATTAAATTTAAGTTTGTTTTGGTTTTGTTTGATTTGTTATTTGATTTTTTCTTTTTTTTTTTTTTTTGTTTGATTGTGAAGGCAAAAGAAGTGAAGCAGATCCTACAAAAACTATCATCACCGTACATCTTTTGTTTTGTTTTATTTTACTGTCTGTTGTTTTTAATTCGGTGGCACAGGCCATTAGTTGTGGTCACTGTTTAAATACTTTAAAGAAGTAAATATAGAAAAACATCTGCCCATTTACCTTTTTTTTCTTATAATGATTTTTACTTTGTGGTTGCATTTTACTTTTCTTTTTAATAATATTTGTTATATCTGTGATCTATCGATTAATTTCAATACAGTTTTCTTTTAAGAACAAATTTACATCTGTAATTTGGTACGTGTAGAATACGAATAATAATTTTGTAATTTTTAATGTAGGAATACTAAAATTAACTTAACAATTATTAAAATTATAAATAAGCAAAAAGTAAGTGATAAAATAAGTTCTACTTAATATAGTAATCGAGCAAGTATTGCGTTTGCCCTGATGTCTGTAACTGGCAGCTTTTCTAAACACATGTTGCTTAAGACGCTTTTACACTATCATGCAAGTCTTACGTATTTCTAGGAAAATACAACCGTATCATAATAAGTTGTAGTTGTTTTTTTTTTAGTTCAAACAATAATTAGATCTGAAATGCATTTTTGTCAAAATTCGTAGGACTTTTGTGATAGTGTAAAACAGCCTTTTGCAGCACAATAATGTCATGTTTTTGCAGATGCATCCGTGCAAATATAGCCAAATATGACGTTCTTAAAGACATCTGTTTCACTCCTAATATGCAAATAAACGAAACTAGCGCATTTTTTAAATTGGCAATACTTTTGCAAAGTTTTTAATGACAAATAACTTGGTCTGCAGTGTCGATTAATTGATTGATTCAGACCCTAGCTTGACGTTGCATTCAGACATTTGGGAACTTAGACACACTTTCAAATATTGGTCCTAGGTCCACCTTTTCGATTTAGCAATGTCCGTTCGTCCGGTTCACTGGCTGCTTGTCTGTCCATGTAAATCTTGAGCTCAAAGCACAAATCTCAATAACTTTTTGAAATTTGGTACGTACTTTATAATTGTACTAATATCACAGCAGCACAGAAGACTTATAAAAATAGTTTGAATCAGTCCATCAGTTTACAGAACCCTTATAGAAGCTTATTTCCAAAACAGAGTGTTTGCACCCAAACACTTTCTTATTATGTTGGTACTTAGATTATATTTGATCCAAACATATTTACTTGTATTGTAAATCATCTTACCAAATATTATTAGAATCTTTTTAGAATTAGTGTTAAACGGCAAACCGCTCTGAAGAGATTGTGTTGTAATAATCGAAACATGTCAGGGCAACCAGTCCGTGCAAACCTTAGTGCGATTCCCAGTTCAGTTAGGAAAGAATAAAATTCTCAATAAATTCAAATTAATTTCATGTTGTAAAATTTCTTTTTTCATAAAAATAATCTAATGAAAAAAATTTTATAAATTTAGCCAAATTAAAAATATTTAACTGTCTGTTTAACGATTTCGAACGTCAACGTTCGCATAGAAAGCTACATTAAAAACAAAAACAAATTTTCGAATATTGTTTTTGTTTTACATATAATTTTCTATGCGAACGGTAACGTTCGAAATCGATGAACAGACTGTAAATTTATATTTATATATTTGTTTATATATATTTAGCTGGTAAGGCCTAACTCCATTTGTGAAAATAAAAATGCAAAATTTTTTATTTCATTTTTCCCGACGTTTCGTGAATTTTATGTTCACTTCTTCAGGGGATTCGTCTATTAATATTAAATAAAAAACATCAACATTTAATAATACAATAACTATTAATGTAACGAACTTACAGTGAAAATAATCAATTTTGAATTACATTAATAAATTTAAACAAATAAAAATATTTAAATTTTAGCTCCCATACAAATACAACTCAAGGAATTAATTTAAGACGACATTACTTTTTTATGACCTTAACGTCAATATCGTTTACGGTAGCTACAATGTCAAAACTGAACTGACCAAAGGTCCCATATAACCCACCCCCCTTCAATGCTGATAGCCTAGTCCCTGATGTTGACCGCTATCGCTCGCTTGAATTTTCAACGACAAAAAGCACGACAAGTTGATGGACAATGCAAGCAAGCTTTAACATTACAGTTTCCGTACAAATTTAAACCCCACTATGCCAGTGTTCGAAAAAAAATGGAACATTATTTTGCGTTCGGCTCACACACCCAGAAGCGATATCTATTTTTTTTTAGTGTTTGTGTATACGAACATAACCCCTAATACCGTTCGTAACTATTTTCAAGAAATAGCCGAATATTATATAGTGGTCGGTTCTTCGTTAAAAACCCGAACAATTGTAGTGATACTGTTGACAAACATTTGGGGCATTCACAAGGTGTCATAAAGTTATATGTCTTAAAATAATAACATGAAAAAATACGACTATTGTGAACAGCCCCTCATAATTTAGTGTGCTATTTTGAATATTTGTTTTAAAACAGAAACGAACGAACGAAATGAAGTTTGTGGTTTAAAAAAAAACCGAAATGAGGAAATGTGCTCATCATTTGTTCCGTTGGATATGAACAGTATTATTATGTTTGTATTAGACAGATGAAAAACAGGGGAACTCTTTATTTTTTAATGATTTGCTACACAAACACTATTAGCGTTTGTGTTTTCCACAAATCTACAGAACCGAACACTAAGGAGCGATATTTATACTATGTTCACACTTAAGTTCTTAAGCGCGTTTAAGCAAAATTTTGATTTAGTTAATCAAAGCAGATGACAGACGATTGAGAAAAAAACACAAATAACAAATTTATATTTCTTTAAAGTATTAAAAATGGATACAAAAAATACTTGTATTAAGTTATCAGAAGATTATTTTAATCATTTTAATGATGAAATTGTGAGAATTTATGAAGTAAGGAAAAAATAAAAACATTAAATAGAAATCGTGGTCGGTTCATGTTGGCCGATTCTACATTATACTCAGTTTGAGGTATGTTCAGTGGATTCTATGTGATTAATGAAGTGATTTAGTTGTAATCAAGTCAATTTGAAGTGATTAATAAATCACTTCAATGTATGATAATTCATCTCGATTTTGATGTGATTAGAGCTTAATCACGTTCCAATTTTTTTTAGCACTGCTTCAAATACATTTCTCAGAACATCATTCATCGCAAAATGGGGAATTTTTTAAAAGAATGATAAATTCTGTTTTCTTATATAAAAAAAATTTCTTCATCAATTTTTTTTTTCTTCCAATCCCTTTTTAAGCAATAAAAAGTGGGGTTTTTAAAACGATTTTAATTTTAATAAAACAGAATATTTTTAAGCAAAATGTCGCAATTTTAGCAAAATTTTAAAATATAACTTCAGATTTTTCAAAATTTGCTAATATATTTCTACTATATTTCTAATCTAGAAGTACTTAATACAAAAAAAAGCATTTCTCTTAAAGAAAAAATTGGCTGTTTATTAAAAAAAACACACAACAAAAATAGTAAAGTTTTATTAGTTCCGACTTTGGTAATAATTTCTAAATATGCACCATTGAGACCATTTAATTCTTTTTTGTAACAAGAGACAACGTCGCAATTTTGTGATGATTGGTTCAAAATTTACCATCGGTTTCATATGTAGATCTATTTTCTTTGATATTTATACAATCTAACAATTAATCCAATTAATTAAGATGATTGGGAATTGTGATGTTAGACTTTATAAAGGAAAGTTCTTATTCTTGGTAGTGCCTTTAAAAAAAATTGACATAAATCAAAAGGTATCATGCATCAGATGCGGCCCTTATCAGTCTATAGATATAATCTAACTTCTTCACTTTACGATTGCTCAAACCAATTTTCTCTTTTACTCCTAAAACCCACCTCAACAAAACTGCTTGAACCATTTAATATTTGTACATCATCATTTGCCAACATTTAATGTCTCCTCCCTAAACATAAATATTTACAAAAATGTTTAATAAACATTAAAATCTGATTTGTGTAAACTCATTAGATAACGCAAAAAATTTGATTGCTTTTTTTATAGATCCGAACCATTTGCTGGTTACAAGTCTCAGCCTTTAAAAGTGAAATAAAGACTTCAAAGTCATTGAAAAAATCACTAGGTGGTGCTTTTATTACATGGCCTCTGTTTAAACATAAACTTAACAATTTTATTATTGTTCTTATTAACATTCAAATAGCAACAAGCAACATCGACAGAATCGGTTTTTTTTAGTTTCAATCAATTCCCAATGACTTCATTCAGGAAAATGCTGGCGCAGTCATATAAAATGGGCATATGAACATGGATGGAGTGTTGCCTAAAGAACTTAATTTCACATATCTGGGCTTAACTAAAGCACAGAAGAGAAGGTGGACAGGCATGAGTTTGAATGAACAACACGTTTTTTTTTTTTTTTTTTTTTTTTTGAAAAAATATTTCTTTAACAAGTTATAATTTCATTAAAATTGTTTACATTTTTTAAAGTCTGCCTGAAGTTCTTTTGCTGGTCCTGGAATTGACAGTATTCAGTTTCGAATCATCACAAGACAAGGGGCAGCTATGCAGAAAAATGCAGCTTAAAATATTTACCAGTGTGTTAATTAATTTAAGATCAACAATATTTGGAGCAGAGAGAGAGAGAAAGAGAGAGAATAAAATGAAATTATAAAAATAATCGCAACCAAATACATTGTGCGTTTTTTTTTTAATTTACAAGCTAAAGAGGAATTTTTTCCTTTTTTGTACAAATTTATATAGAATCAATCCAATCAATGTTAAAGACTATGAAGATACACAAATTAAATATTCAAGCCTTAAAGTCTGTATAGGTGTTCAAACAATTCAAACTATTTCTCTAATTAAACGGTCGAACCTTGATTAAACGAGGGTTGTGTGAGAGAAGTTTTTATACAAAAAGACGCTTATCGGGAGCGAAGTTAAAACTAGATGAAGAAAGACGGGTATCTTAAGGCATTTGATTATTATTAACGCTTTCTCGGGGGGCTATGCATATGCCTCTTAAAGAGTACGAGGGAAGATAGGAGCAACCAGTTCCTCAAGAGCAGATATTCTTAAGATTGCAACTTGCCAGAGACGTATATCCTAGCCTAAATGAAATAAGTTTGCACCTGGACTAGGTATTGGTGAGGCCTCTATGGGAATATAATAACTGAAATCGCTTTAAGGAACCTTTTAAAAAATGCCGGGTTAAGTTTCTGATATTAGTCCGAGTGAAGGTCGGCCTGCTAGCTGATGTCTCTGTATATTCAATCGAACGGTTTTAATTTATGCTTTGGAACCTCAACTAAAAAACAGAGTCGCATATAAATAATATAAATCAATTAAGTAAGGCAACACACGACACTATTCAGAAAACGGAGTGTAACGAAAATTATCTATTCATTGGATTTCTTATACAAATGTAAACAAGGATTCCCAAAAACAAGAAATACTCAGCGAATTGTATGAATGGTTTAAATGCTGACTAGATAAATGTCTGAACATATTCTTAATTGAATTGAACAAAAATTTAACAACATAGTTTTGGTGTTTGTTTGGAATAAAATGACGAAAATAGTTAATTTTTTTACGAAGAAATCTGCCTATTTCACGATGTCACTTCATTCCTATTTTTAAATATAAACCCCGTAGTAAAACTAGTTGTTTACAAGCTAAAGGTACCCCAGATAGAAACGAATACTGAACGAATGGTGTGAATGTTTTCATATTATTTCATTGCTTGTCGTACAACGTTATTACAAAAAGAGATTTTAAAGAAGGCAATAAGAAAATTATCTCATACATAGCAATGCACTTTTTTATTCTTGTCGACAAAAGGCAATGCAAAATCAATGAATTTATGAATAGGCAGCAAAAGCGAATGTATTTAATCTGCTCTCTGTTAGAAAGCAACTTCTCCTTAGTGCAGGATAAACATAGTAATGTTTAGCAAATTATTATCTATGATAATTAAAAAACAATTCTTTTTCCTAACACTCTTTCTCTTCCAAAAAATTGCTTTCGAATGTATCAAAGATTTTTTTAGATGCGTTATATACAGCTTTTGCATCTTGTTTGTATTTCTTGAGAATGTATTTGCACCAACTGACACAAACACCTTTTTGAGCTTTTGTCGCACTATGTGGGATATAATGCGTACAAGTATTTTTGAGCGTTAAAAGTTAATGCATTATCTTATTGATGCTCGTTATACGTAAGACGATGTATCACATGCCGATATTGCTTCATCAGTTTGCACACAGCAAAAAATGTTTTCTGACCATAGCGAACGGCGACAATGTTTAAGTGCGTTATAGCGGCATTGTACAGTGGTTAAAGATGGCAGTTAATCACTAAAAGGCAAATAGAGATGATTAATGCATTCCTGTCTTCATAAATCGTCGAAAGTCGTTACAAATAATCGCATTGATTGTTAAAAGGCCTAAAATATTATTAAAAACCCTTGTAAAATAGCTACCAGTATTTCGGTTCATGAACCCGCACGAATATCCTTTGAAGTAGAGATTAGATAGCTCCAGTTTCTTAACAAGGAGTACCTTAAAGTTAGGGCGTTATATCAAGTACTCACATCTGTTTGTCTCGAGTACTGAGCTTATGGTGAAGCTAAAGTACTGTTTTCATTTAATGAATCAGAAGTAAAGGCAACAGTTTATTTTTGTCCAATGACAAATGAAGATGTCGAAGTTACTGCACAATCTTATGACTTTTACTATCTCAACTGCAGCTTTTTAAACGCTGGTTCTAAAAACTTAAGGATTCTGAATTAGGTGTTGGTGAGAACCCTTTTTATGTGATTCAAACTAAAATCGCAGACAGGAATGTTTTGAATGTCTCTTGTAGGAAGGCCGTGTTTTGCTAGATTTTGAAAGAAAGTTCGACTGCCGACGGATGTGTTGACAACAGAGCTGCATTTACAACATTCGAATTTTTAAGTACATATTTAAGTCCAATCAGAGTTCAAGCCAAATAAGAAACTTTATGATGATAGACCGTTAGGTAATGTATTTATAATTACCGAATTTTTTTTTACATAGTTGACTTAAAAGTAACTCCTTCCTTCACAACCTTCGCAAACAATTGTGCAATTAAGCTAAAATATTTGGCCACAAACATAAATTTAGAAAACTTTTCACAAACAATAGCTCGTGCTTTGTGCACCAGGATTTTTAATTAAAAAACAACAAAACCAAGTAACAACTGAAATTTCAAATCTTTAGTTCCTCTAACTTCCTTTATTTTCAAAATTGTTTTGATATCAAATTCTACCGCAGTTGCCTGTAGTATAATCAATTTTCTTTGTTTTAAAATTCTACCCTTTTTTCTCAAAAACTGACAAAATTTTACCAGGTGTTTTTTCCCAACCAAATTTTGCTTATTTTATTTATTTTTTTTTTTGGCAAAAAAAAAAACACAAAAATTGTTATTCTTATTTTTTTTTTAATTTTTGCGACAATTGTCATTGAAAATCTTGTGTCAATTTTCACTTTTATTTCAAGCATTTTTATTTCTCATATTCATTATCAGTCATCATTTCATTGTGATCATTAAAATTCATACACACTTATTGTACTCATCATGAACAAAATTGTCATGATCATTATGATCAATGACAATCCTTTTGCTTTGGTTTAATATTCATATATTTTAGAAAGAAATTGAAATTTGGTATGTCCTTTTGTTCCCATTTCTGCTCTCTCTCTGGCATCATTAACACTTTCTATTGTTGTTTTGTTGGTACATTCGTATCCTTGTTTCGTCTTGCGGCTTTATTCAAATATTTGCGTTGCGTTTTGGTATGAAAGGAAAAAGAGTTTATGGCTTAAATGCCGCCAACCTTTCACGGTTTGAATTATTGACATTTGAAAAATTGATTTTTTTTTTTCAAGAAACGCCTTTTTGACAGCATTTCTCATGGCTGACAATAGAGTTTCTGGTTTATGTGGGTATTTGTATCATTTGAAAGAATATTTCAGTGTGTGTGTGTAATTGTGAGTTAGAAAGGATTTGGAATGTGCAAATAGCCATGAAAGGATTTTTATTTCCAGTGTGAACAATTGTATTGCAAATTATGTGCAATGAAATGTGGTTTCATGTTTATTTTCAATAAGATTTTACGATGTAAAGCAGATCATACTAAAGACTTTTTTTGATTAAAATTTCTAAACAGAACATAAAATATTTTATGAAATAATTTTCAAAAATTTCTCATGGTAAAAAAAAAAATTTAAAATTCTGGTGTTAAAACTTAAGAGTTGAGTTTGAGTATATTTTATATTTAGTTTGATTCCTTAAGAAATTTTGACTATTGAATTTTTTTTTAAGATTTCTAATGGAATTAATCAGATCAATACAATATAAAGAAAAATTATTCGTTAATGTCTTAAAGGGAGTAAATTTTGTCAGTATTTTTTCAATATTCTCTATGACTTTATGGCTTATCACGTAAAATCTTTATTCTCACACCGGATTAGTGGAGAAGATATAACACGGTTTTGATGATGTGTATAAAAAAAATCGATTCTAGACCCACCTTTTAGGATACCGCCCGACCCAAAATCACCTTCTGAGTCGATCCGTCCGTTATTTAACAAATATTTTAACGTTAAGTGTAAGAAAATGTTTCGTTTTCGTTTTTATAGAAACTTAATCTTTGGTCACAATTAGAGCCACAATTTCGTGTTTTCTTCTATCTTATTTCCTCCCAAAGTATTTCATATATTTTCCTTTCATTTTTTAAAAAAAAAATTAAACTAAAGCTTTTTTAAAAAGTAAAACCAACTTTTACTTCAGCAACAAATTTGATTTCAAATCATTTATTTATGCCATTTTTATTAAAAAAAAATGTTAAAATGCAACATGCAAATTTTTTCTATATACAAGAACTAGCAACAAACTGGTTCTTAACTACCCAATGATGTCCAAGTGTACTAGTACACGTCTAGAACCACAAGTACTAGTGATTTTCCAAGCACACTCAATGCTAGTTTAAGCATTAAGATGGAATTGAAAATTTTACAGTGGGGAACAAGTACTGCATTTGTTGCACTAGTTTGGTAATAGTTCAATCTCCGACAAAGATTCTACAAGTGGTGCCATTGTACTACATCATAAGCACTAGTATTTTTTTATAAAAACTCTAACCCCGTTAGCACTAGTACTTCTTTTTCTGGTGGCATTTTGACAATTAACTCTTAATTTCTTGCAGGGTTATTAAAAAGAAATAAAAACAAATTAATTTACAAAAGGACATAATCTTCATATAAACATTAAAGAAAAAACAGAAATTCTTATTTAGCATAAACTTGACTATTTACATCTGATGAATCTAAATCAACACTATTTGTATTAATTTGATAATTTGATCTTACCGAGTTGAAAATAAAAGTTGTATAAGGTTTGCTGCGTTGTTAAAGATGTTTTTAAGAAAAGATAGATGCTGCTACGTCTGAGCTACGGTTTTCAATTGTACTACATTTGAAAAACCACGCAATTCGGAATCCAAACGACGCCAAGCGGATTGCAAAACAATTTAAAAAGCGACGCAAAACGAAACGACGAAAATCGGGGCATGGGTGCATAGAGAAAAATTTTAAATTTTTCACTAAAGACATATCGAAAGTACTCTGCAATTGTGATAACGGTTTTTATTTCACAGAAGGATAATTGGCCATCTGGTCCATGAATAAAAAGCTTAAAGCTTTTCACAACAATTTTTTAATAATTATTAAGCATTGGTATAATTCAACTAGGCGTCCAAACCCCTTATGTATGAAACTATGCTGGAAATAACTCAATATATTTCCAACAAGTGAATACGCATAAAATCTTGAATTTTTCGTTAAAAAAGTTTTAAAATCTAAATGGAAATATTGCTAAGTGAAGGTTATTTAAAAAAATTGCAAAATAAATGTTTTCATTATTTAGTGACTTAATTGGCTTGTCTGTGATAAAAGTAAGATGATGATTTTCTTCACCGAAGGGACAAAATTTGTCAAACTCAAGTAGCTAAATCCCCTTATAGTTGGGTATTTAAACCAAATGCTATGACAATATTAAGATGCATAGAAAAATATATTTATTTTAGAATAAGGACTCTGTTTAGGGTTTAAGATGGTTATAATATTGGAGAGTTCCAGCTCTCCTTTACAGCTCCTCAGTATTACAAAATTATTGTGTGACTACAAATCAACTAAGGGGCATCTAAGTGTCTGCTTTCTTTTAGGTTTCCCTAACGTTTTATTAGAATAAGTTGCACAAAATGTGTGTTTTGTTTATAGAATAAATAGAATTAACATTTAAAAGTATTTGATTTATAAACTAAAATCAATCCTATTTTTTAATCGGGAGATTTTTTAATTGAAAAAAGATATGAAAATAATGTGGCAATAAAATTAGCAAAAATTGGCCACTATTTTTAGCATAAAGTTTATCAAATACCAAAACACGCGGTTAAAAATTAATTGATTTAAAAAAAAACTCAATATACATATTTTCAAATTTCTTATTAAACGAATTTAAAATTTTAAACGAAAAATATACTTAAACTACGCAAAATTTTACAAAAGATATTCTATCGCATCACCAACAACAAACAGTACCTGCTCAGAACAATTTCTGGACCTGACTAAAAATATAAAATTGAGAAATTCCCAAAAGAGTTACCTGGGAATTTAGCAAATTAAAAAAAAAAATTTCAAAAACTACCAGTGAAGAGGGGTTTTAATCTGCACACACTAAGAGGGGTAACTAAAAACAATTTATGGCTGCAAAACCATCATAAAAACTATTCCCAGTACATTTGAAATCTACTAAACTAAAAGGATTTATTTTACAAATATTTACCTGGCTGCACAACAGTGAAATATACTGATAAGATTTTTATGAGCAGAGATAAAAAGAGCAATTCTTACCTGTTTGATCTACATACAGGGATAGGGAGATGGACATAAGCAAAGAGAGTTATATTTTATTGCTCTCACTTCTCAGTACTCTCCCATTTACCTGTTAGCAAGATCACAGGTATTTTGTACAAGAGAATTATTATAACCAACCTGAGCACGAAAAAACAATTGCTTTGAAACCATGGCAACTTGTGTGAGCATGAGTACTTAATGCAAAGGTTTAGGACAAAGGGACTCATTCTTAAACAAGGTGTCGTAGGATCAAGTTCTCTAACAAACCAAATTTAAATATTGAAAAATCAATCAAAATAAAAGATATTTTCTAAAAAACGCAAAAAAAAAATCACAAATAAATTTAACGTGAATCTCATAAAAACTCAGTGCTGATTAAAAACAATGTCAAGTGTTACTTGTAATCAAACAAATACTCAACAACATTTATTTCCCACTACAATTGTATCGGCTACAAAAATTATGCAATATCCACACATAAAACCCCATCCCATAGCGGGGGATGGAAAAACGCGTAAAGTGCCCGCTAATTGTCCTGCTGCTTATAATCCCGATCAAACACAATCGGTTTTGCGCCGCAATGCTCGCGAACGTAATCGTGTTAAACAAGTAAATAATAGTTTTTCGCGCCTACGCCAGCACATACCCCAGTCTATTATTGCTGATCTAACTAAAGGAGGTGGACGCGGTCCTCAAAAGAAGATAAGTAAAGTTGATACTTTGCGCATAGCAGTAGAGTATATTAGAAGGCTACAGGATCTCTTGGATGACTTAAATGGTGGCAGCTCAACTCAACAACAGCAACAATATGAATCACAAACCAACTCGAACTGTGATTCAGCCAGTAATAGTTCCTTCAGCAGTTCATTATCCACCGGTTCCTCATCGCCTTCGTCATCATATACCACCACAAATACTCCTGCCTACTATACCCAATCAACATCACCTCTGCCTTCTCTAATGGATGCCAATCTACAAGTCTCCCATTTAAATAATGCCTACACCAGCAGCACTACTCTACTTTCACCCGTGTCTCTAAATTCCTATTCTCCACCTCATCATCAAGCTGGGCAATTGGAAAACACTGGATGCCGCTCACCCACCTCATCTTTCAACTCCAGTTTATCTTATGAAACTCCCAACTTTGAGCAAACTCAACAATCCACTGTCCAAGACTTGCAACAACATTTCCAGCAAAATCAACAAACTACTCCTCCCCATTTCGATGGTAATTTACAACTGAAATTCGAGCCTTACGATAGCTTTACACTCGATGAGGAGGACTGCACGCCAGACGATGAGGAGATCTTGGACTACATTTCTTTGTGGCAAGAACAGTAAAAATCCAACAAGTTCCAAGTAAAGAGAAATTCTAAGACTGTTGACTATGAAAGTCGACGAAAAAAATATTTAGTAACTAAAATTCAAATCAGGGAATTTTCTTTTGTTTGCCAGTGTGTAAAATATTTTTTTTAATGTTTTATAAGTCTAGTCAAATTTAAATATTCTTTTTTTTTGCGTGAATGTGTAAAAGTTGTATATTTTTTTTTTTTAATCTCAAGTGCCTTTAATAATTTTGTGTAAATAATTTGGTTTAATTTTTATTTAATTAAAGTATTAGAATTAAGTAGTTTTTAGGGAAGACAATGATTTAGATTTCTTAGACATTTTTTATGGAAGACTCAAAACTTTTTAGTTTTAAGAAAAATTATTGAGTAAGAAAGAACCCCAATGTTAATTAGTTTTATACGATTTTTAAAAAATATATATAAAATTTAATACATTTTTTTAAACAAAAATATCTGTTTTTTATTTATATAAATTTTGTTTAGGAGAAATAGCAAAACATGGAATTTAAGTGAATATTTTTGCAACTTACCCATATTTGTGCAAATTTGAAATTAAAAAGGGAAAAAAATAATTTTAAATTTTTAAAAGTTGAAAAAATACAAAAAAAAATTAACATGTCGCACTTGTTCAACAATACTGCATTAACTTAAAATAAAAAAAAAATTTCGGTAGAGGAAATACAATTTTTAATTTATTATTAAATGCATATGAAAAAGAATTTTAAAATGATCCGTTTCATCACCAAAAAGTGGACAAAATAGTTCGATATTTTTACAGCGGTTAGTTATAAATATTACGTGTCAATTTCTTCCAAAATGTGAAAAATAAAAATTTTGTTGAACAAGTACGATGTGTTTAATACAAATCGAATACAGAAAATATATTTGTGTTCGACAATTGATTTAAGAATGCATAAAACTAAAAATCGTACACTTTATATGGGAAATTTTCAGCTAAAAGAAGTGATCTAAAGCAACCACAAAATAAGTTTTTTTTAATTTTAAGAAACGCAAATAATAAAAAAAAATTAAGTTATTTTAACAGGCTTGTTTGTTCAAAAGAAATCGATAACCTCAACTTTGTTTCTAAAATCTTGTCATCGGCATTTAATCAGAATAAACTTGTGTGTGTCACCTCGAGAATAATAGCGAAGGTCATAATAGAAATAATGAGCATTGAAGTCATGTCACACAGAATATTACGATATTCTCGTAATCTACTAACTGTGCTTTCTCGTGATAAATATTTTTAAACGCTTCTTTCTGTTGGCTATTAATTTTACCATTAATTTAGGCAAAACTTTTTGATATATTAAATAGATTTTTGCGAAATTTATCGTTTGTTTTTTAATTCTTCTTAGACGACTAGCCAGAAAAATGTTGTCTTGCCAGTTGTAACTTTTTTTTTTTTTATAGGACCAGCACTCAGGGGATGCCCCCTACTAATGCATTGCATTGTGTTGGAACTAGGAAAATAGGTTATGGGAAGGAGGATACATTTTAATGAGATCTTTTCTTAAACGCTACTCACTTTTCAACTAGAATAACTGATTATTTTAACAAGACTTGTATGTATCTTGAACAATTTTTTTTTTTACAACAGTACCTATATTTTGGAAGTAGCAACATTTAAACAGAGCAAAAAAGTTTGGTAGAGCCGAGATTTGAACTTAGGCCGACACGAAAAATGTATGTTACCTCACCCACCACGCTACAGATTCTTAAAATTTTTATAGCTAAAATTAGAGAAGGCAAAACAAAAAAAAATTTTAAATTGTTTTGTTAAAAGTTTATTAACAGTTTAAAATTTTATAAATTTAAATAACATAATTTTAAAATAATATTAATTAATGGTAATATTTAATTAAACTAGTGCAGAGATTTAGATTTTGAAAATGCATCAGAAATAAATAGCAGAGGTAGTTTAAATTAAATTTCAGATTAAAGCGATCCGCAAGGCCTATGAAACAATCAAAATACAAACGATTTTATTTCTTTGATTTAATCTGATTTAAAAGGATTTATTTAAACCAGTTTATTTCTTATAGTGCATTTACACTTGTCATTTTCAAACTAGTTTATGATCGTACTCTACTTTCATAAACTATACCATTTTTATACCATGTTCGCACGACAGCGTTTTTTCGTAATTACGAATTATAATTCACTCCCTCATTCGTAATTCACAGCATAATTATGATCCAAATTACATAATTCGCCATACAAAATTTTGAGAGCGGATTATCTCATTGTGCGTAATTCAATTTTTTTTTGCCCTGTGGATTACTTTAAAATCAATGTGATCTCTAATTTTTTTATCGGTTGTTTTCATCACCAGGTGTCAAAGCACTAAAAAAACAAACAAAATATAGCACAAACAAAGAAAAGTAAACAAAAGTAAAGGAAGTAATTTTAACAAATAGAATCTGGTAATGTTATGTAACATTTATTATATAAATTTTCATATTATTCGAATGTGTATTTTAAGTCAAATTACAATCCTTAAAATATTAAAGTTTAAAAGTTTTTGAGCATGGTAATTTGACTTAGAATACACATTCGAATATTATGAAAATTGAAGTAATTTTATATTATAAAATTGAATGTAATCCAAAAAAGAAAATAAATATTTTATATCTACATATCTATGTATTTCTTTGAAATTATATTTTTTACTAACTATTCCTTTCCATTCTTAATACAAGTAACCGCAAACAAACAATTAAATTTAGCAATACACAAAATTAATATAAAAAAAGATGAAGAACTGTCAAAACCGATTAGGAAAATGCCCTGCGAACATGTTAATTCGCAAACTATCAAAATAGTTACGTCGTTACGTTATAAATGTCATAACCTTGCACTCGAAGCCGATGTGACATTGCAGACGTTGAGAACGCCAGTAACACATATCGTTGACGGTGACCAAAATTTACTAAAATTAAAAATTTTTCAACGAAGGCGGCGAAAATACATCCTTCGGCAATACCAAATAATGTAAAGTGCGACTTTAATGTTTGTTGTTTGCAAACGAGCTTTGAAAACATTTGTATATTTAATAAGAATGTTAAAAGCAAAATAATTAAACAATAAAAAAATAAAAAAATGCGCCATAAAAAAAATATTTTAACTGGAGTGCAAAAGTGTATTGCCCACAGAGTACTAAGCATTGTGTACGTTTTACCTACTACTATATTAACGTGATTAACCCAGCTGTTAAATGTAATACCCGTTTTGTTAAATGTAATAACCAAATTCTTTGCTGATGTTACGATTATAGTTGATAAAAAAAAATATATTGAATCAAAATTTTTTAATTATAAATTTAGCTGCAAAAACGCCAAAATGGTCACATTGCAAGTATCTATGTATTATTGAATTAACAGTTAAAAAATAACTTTTGCACAAAAAAAAAATTTAATATTTGTGAAAAAATGTCTGTCCAGTTTTTCCCCAAAATGTACACGTATTTCCTTGCGCGCCGTGTGGAAAAAGGTGTTTTCTGTAATTTAAGAATTTTAGGTGTGGAGCATTTTTATCAATCTTTGAATAGTAGATAAGCTTGCTTTAACGCCAACATTTATCCTGGGGCCTGATTCTGGCATTCGTGATCGAGTAATTTCTCGATTCGAAAGCAATTTAATATCTAATTATTTCAGTCAATACTGAACGAATCAGAATTATTTTTTCGGTGTTGTAAAGCATTAATTTGGGTTTCACAATACTGAAAAAATATTTTCGATTCGTTCAGTATCTACTGAAATAAAATTGCTTTCGAATCGAGAAAGTACTCGATCACGAGTGCCAGAATTATTGGAATTCGATGCTTCTCTCAGAATTGCCATTTTTACTAATGTGGGAAAGAACCGTATTAAGTATTACATTTTTTTTATTGTTTTCGCCATTTTCGGGCTAGTTGTGGAAAAATGCTGTTGTAGCTTTACGACGTTTACTGATTTTTTTCAATATTTCTCTGATTGGCAGCTTTAAATCCTCGTAAGCTTTAGGTTTAGCTTTCAAAGAAAGTGATTTTCCTTCAGCCATATTGATAACAATAAACCACTTTATCAATTAAACAAAATTTGGTTTTAGATGCCATTTCTAATCTTTAAGAACAATTTAAAAGAAATTGCAGGCGCTAACCTGATGATGCAATAAATATGTTAGCTTTTTCATCGAAAATTAAAAAAAAAAGTAACAGTGCAGCGCTAAATTTCCGACACATGACTTCTGTACCAGGTTCAGTGCATAAAGTGACGAGTAGAATGGTACACCAAAAGGTATTAATATATTAATAGCAACAACAACAAGAGCAAAGATAATAAGCCCATACAGGAGGCGCTATCCAGCTGACGCACAGTGTGCACATTATTTATTTATTTATTTACACATATGTATTCTCTAAAAAACAAAATTCTAATTTACTGAAATACAATTAAAATTGAATATACATAAATATAAATCTGTATATAATTGGCTGTAATGGACGATTTTAGGTTATGTCGGGTGAAACCAAAAACATACGTGTGATAGCAAAAATTATGAATTTTCTTTCTGTATTTGTTTATTTTGACAGACATGTGCAATTACCCAGGCACATGGCGTTTTAACATTATTCGGGTACGCTGAATCCAATGGTGTTAACCGTTTTTTTAGGAGGACGTTGCACGACATATATTCGCGTATTTCAAAAACGGCTTAGTTTATTAAAATTACAATAAAAGCGAAATTTCGCAACAAAATTTCCTTTTAAATAGGTAAAACTTTTTCTAATATCACTGCAGTAGCCAAATTTAAGAATTTCAACCATACACATGTGGCGGTTTAATAAAATTCTTAGATTTGGCCCCAGCAGCGCCTAGGAAGCTGTATAATCTAAACCATTTTTGAGTTACGCGAATATATGTTGTACAACTTCCTCCATTTTATAAATAACGGTATAACTCAAAAACAAGAGCTAACCTAAAAAAAAACGGTGGGCACCATTGGATTCAGCGTACCCGAATTATGCTAAAACTCCATGTTCCCGGCTTGTCTCAAAAAAGTGTAAATTTCGAGCACAGTGTTATCATAGTGAAATTTCCAATTCCACTGTACATTTTTTTTTATATATTAGAGCTGACTCCTGAATATGACTTTTAAAAAATGAAACACATTAATTTCCAAACTGTTAATTTTCAACAATTTAACACACATAAGTAAACATCCTGTCGCAAACAATTCAAAAATGCTATTCCAATCTTTGCTAATAAAATACGGAAATAATCGAATGTATGGAAATTTATAGATAAATAAACACAAAAACTTTATTGACATTACGGCGGAAAAAAGAGGAAAAAGAAATTTAATTTCGAATCAAAAATTAAGAAGCGTGAGAAATAAAAAAAATCAATGTCAATGAAAATAACGATCAAGTACCGTTTAAAAGCAAAAGCGGCTTTTAAGGAAAGAACAACAAATCAACATTTAAAATTTTCTGTCAACAGTTTGCAAACGAAAACCTTATGAAAAAGGGGTTAGTAAGGTAATTATGCTTTTCAATTTTTCCAAAGTAATACAGGTACCTTTATTTAGTAAATTACCTGTTGGCATTTTCTAGGGCTCGCTAAGCACACACACACACACATTTTTATTAATGGAAATTCCAAATGATGGTTATTTCTCTTTTAGTTCGACACTTGCCATAAAACCATTAATAATCCGGGTATTTGTGGAGGTTCAATACGAATTAGTAACTTTAGTTCAAGTGTATTAGACAAATACTTGCAATAGATGTGCCTCGAAAGTGCATTGTAATTAGAGCTACTTGTAAATATTAAAATTGTACCCGTAATCCTGACTTTAAACTAAAACGAAAATGTACATCAAATTTAGAAAAGGAATTTATGACTTACAATGAATTCGATTTTTTTTTTTTTTGAAGGAAAAGGTAACAGCGGCTCATTTGACGATTCATTTCGTACAATTGTCGTGGCTCTTCAATATGAATAATAAAGTAATTAATCTTATAAATATTTCATTATCGCAATGAAATATTAAAAACGTTTATTTTGTTATTGTTATTAAAACCGTATATTTAAAAAACATTATCATTTACGATCATGGAATTTTAGAACAACAAAAAAAAACAAAAACAGCTCAAAAGAAATAATTTAAAATATATGAACATTTTGCGAGTGCATAATATGAGCTTCAATGCCGTCATCCTTCATAGTCACATTATTGTATAGCAGATAAGTGATCTTTTTCGGTCATCTTATAAATTGTTCAAACTCAACTACGATCAACTTCTCTTAACACCACTCAGCTCTATATTATTCAAGCACACCAACCACCAATCTTCTCTAGTAACTGCTTGCATGAGTAGAGTAGTAGGTTTGTTACTTGTTTGTATTTAAAACATTAACGACGACGATCTTCTGTTGTATGGAGAAAGAAAAACTGCCATTCGTTGTTATTTATGAGTTGCACCCATTAATTTCATCACCAATTATTATAAAGATCACTACCAACACAGTTCTCCTGTTATTGTGTGTCTTTCCATGTCGTTTAGTTTAAGTTTGTATGTTTGGAGATGAGTGGAGTGGGCCAGAGAGCTGAGTAAAATGTGATGCATCATCTTCAAGTTTGAATTCATAGTGTTTTTGTGTTAAGTGACCACCCAGACCCGTTTTACCCCGTTGCTCACCCCTTGGCTATTTGATTTTTTTTTTCAGTTATTTGCAATGTTTTGAAATTATGATTATGCAATGCAGAGGCAGGATTAGGAGCAAAATGAGATGGCTTTCAGCCATGTTTTTACTTTAAGATTTTTATTACAATTTAAAAGTTGTTACAATTATATACATTTATATCTACCGGTAAAGAGTTTTTAATTGAGAATTCTGTTTGAAAAATAATATTTTAAATGAATTATGATGAGTTATCGTAATTTATAAATGAATCACTGCTGTTATGAAGTTGGATATGAAATAGATAAACTTGGATAAATTTTGTAGATGCCGCCCAATTTAACTCAAAATCGAAATGACTTTTCAAATTGTATAGAAAACTTAAAGAAACCTGCATTAACAGTTTTATAGAGTTCATCTGCATTAAAGTTTTAAACGTGTACTTCTAATTTGTAATTTGAATCTTCTGATAACTTCTGATAAGTATTACGAAATTATTGATTTTAATAACGTCCTCAAATAACGATTGGAGGCAGCCTTCTAGATGGCCAGCGTCTTAACTGTAAATTTAAATAAAATTATAATCATTCTTAAACTAACTAATTCTCTAATTCTCATCAAAATTTTAAAAGATAACACCAAAATGTATTTAGAACTCATTTTGTTTAATAATATAAAAAAAAATCAAGTAACATAAGGCTTGCTGCTTTCAACCCAAATGCCATTTTGTCAGTGATGCCACAATAATAATAGAATTTATTGCCACTTTTTTAGTGATTACACTTAAATAATCGGAAGATGTAGAATGAAATACGATGAGATAGTAAAGATGTTGAAATATTCTGATTTTTAGGCCTATGACTTTCTTATTGGAATATTTCAACATCTTCGCCAATTGATGTTAAATGTTGACCAATGTGAAAAGGCTATTACCATTTCTTTTTTATTGCAATGATTTTTTGTTAAGTATTTTTTTTTAAGAAATTGTACTTAAAATACATTTTTGTGTTTTGTTTATAATAATCTATTCGTATTAATTTTTCACCAAAAAAAGTGACGAAACGTCGGATGAAATGTAATAAATTTGTTTTTATTTACATCAACTTCATTAGGTCTTATTAGCTTAAAAAGAAAAATAACTCAAAAATAATAATCAGTTTTCTAAAAACACGTTAGAATCTGTAACATGGTAAAGGCAATTCGTATAAATCAAATATGCTTTTCATTTAAAAATGGTCAAATCGGCTATGAACTTTACATAGCCCACACAATGCCCATACCCATACGTGCTATATCTGCCAAGTGTTTACAGGATGTCGGTGTAATAGGTTTAAAATTAGCACAGCTGCCATATTTTATAGTAAAATACATTTGAAGGACTTTGCACCAAGTTTTAGGTCGAATATTTTTTATGCAAGTGAAGAACCCGTTGCAAAGTTTTATTAATAGCCTGTTTACACTGATCAACATCTAACATCTACTATAAATTTGTGAAGATGTTAACATCTTTCCATAAGAAATACATAGGGCTAAAAACCAACATCTGTCAACAGCATTAAGAGATGTTCCTATTTTATTTTATTCTACATCTTTCGATTATGTTAGTGTCATCAGTAGAAAAGTGGCAATAACCCAGCAAAAACTTTACTTACCTGGTAAGTTAGCAAGTAATGTTGCAGAAAATAAACACTACTTATTTTTCGGCTGAATAACTACTTATTTTTGTTCGAGGTGTCCACAGAATTCAGTACTTACAATACACTTACTAGAAGTCAAAAAGTATCTAGTTATTATTTAACTACGAGTAAGTGAAATTGTAAGTACTTACAAAATACTTACGAAAAGCCAAAAAATCACTAGTTAAGAGACCTAATAAGTAGTTATTGAACTCGTTACCAGTAAGAAGATATTCAGTACTGAAAACCACACAACTAATAAGTAGTTATTGAGCTGATTATTAGTAAGAAAATATTCAGTAGTGAAAATAATAGTAGGAATAAGTAGTTGCTGATGTCATTACTAGTAAGTACTTATTGAAGTTTTCAGAATAATGACAATTGTAATGACAACTACTTACTAGGTAACATATGAAATTACTACCACCTATTACCAAAATTCAAAAATTTTTTCCTGGGAAGTTCTATTATTACTGTGGCATTACTGACAACAAGAAGTTTGTTTTGAAAGTAGCGTTACCATTTGTCAATTTTTCTCTTTTATTGCAATAAATTTTTATTTACTTTTAACAAATTGAACTTCAAATAAATTTTTGTGTTTTGTTTTTAATTTTTGGCACTTTTGAAGAAAAAAACATTTTTTATTTTAAAAACAATTCTTTTTTTTCAAAAATGGTGAAATTTTTGCTTGATGGTAGATGTTATATGCGAGCAATGTTAACAAGTGTTTCGCATTTTATACATCATTGAAAGCCCATAAGATAAATTTTATAAAAACACTTATTTATAATTTGCACGACCATACTGTATTACTTGTTTAAAAGAAAAAATTTAAGATCTATTTGTAGAAATATAGACTGGTGAAATACTTATAGAGCTTTGGTTTACTGTAGACATTTACCAACAACAAAATTAGACAGCATCAGAAAACATCGCAATAAAAAATGGAGCTTCAAACGTAGCAGGCAAAAGTTGCACTTAACATCTCGCTTACTTACGCATTAATTTTATATAGCGAGTTCGTACTTTGAAGCAATAAATTTTTGACATAAATAGCACTTTTTGCAAAACTGGTGAAATTAACAAGCAGCTTTACACACTGAAATTTTTGTTCGGCCCGCGTGGCTGTAGAAAAAGCACATATAGAAGCCTCGAGAGGTATCGGAAGATTTATATTTTCTGCTTTATAGTCGTTCTTCCAAGAAGTTCTTCGGAACAGAGATATGGTAGCGGGCTAGAGAAGCATGACTGTTTACTGTTGTGTCAATATTCTTTCCTCGGACACTGAAAATCTTTGCTGGGGCAATTAGGTGAATGCATACATAGAATCCATCAATATCCGGTATTACGTGGCTTTTTGGTGGCTATTGACTTCAAGGAGTCCGAAATTGTATCTTAGTACTTAGCCTGGAAAACCGGTCTGACTATTGGTGAGGTCTCCGTTAGTATGCTTTCCAAAAAATGCTTCCTGAGTCCCGAGGATTCGGAAGAGGATCTTGTCCTTCCTTGAAGGAATAAATTCCGAGAACATGAGGTGGCTGTGGTTATACCCACATCGTTTGTAAAAGCGGGGTGGAGCCCATGTGGAGTACCTCCTGCGATGTTAAAATAAGCCCAGGGTTCAGTTGCTGTCAGCACCGAAACTGCCTTTAATCAGATTGACAGAAGAGGTTAGATAGCTCCAGCTCCTAAACAAAGAGGAGAGTGTGATTTGGCAATAGTACAATAAAATTACAACCTGTGTACGAAACATGATTTTTGCATGCACGGGGGTACTTGGTAAATACATACATAGGTCACCATTGTGGGTAATATCCACCATGAAATTAGGCCACAATACATTCCAGTCGAAAAGTTCGATATTTATAAGGAACTTTGGTGTTCTTTAGTTTAACTGACTTAAGCTCTACATATACGTAGATCTCAGTGCAGCAATAATTCTTTGTGCTCATAGGATACAATCACTTTGCTTGATAAATATTTTCTTGTCTTAAGATATAAAGTTCTTTAGTACTATAAAATTAATATAGAAAAAAATGACTGGTTTATACTTGCTTAAATTTATCCAAATCATGTGCAAAAGAAATTGGATGTCTTTCAGTAGAGATAATCTTTGTAGTAATGCTTGCTTTGGCAGCTTATTTTATCAACTTCCAATATAATCAAAGTTCTTTGAAATCCCCTGTTTAAACACCTTGAAAGGAAACAATTAAATATCTATAATTTTATATTACGATTTCCACTTCTCTCTGTATTATTTATTTAACTACCATTTTACGAATCAACCAAATAAGATATTTTTGCATATTATTATAAATTCATCATTAAATAGCAATTTCTAATACAAAGTACAAAGTACATTGCTATTCCATGTAACAATTTGCAAATCAACAAAGGCAAAAAAAAAAACGAACAAGAATAAATGAATGTACTGGAAATGTCTAAACACGGTATGCAATCAATAAATTAATAATTACTAACTATAAAATGCGACGTTGCTGCATATGATCTGTTAAAAAATTAAACGAAATAAAAAATAAACAATTAGGAAAGTATAGTCGGGCCAAACAAACCATATGATAACCTACACCTCTGACAAGTCTATGAAAATATGAGAACAAAATTTTGTTTTGACGTAAAGATTTACATATATAAGAATTCTTTAAACTAAGGGAAAAAGGCCTTGAGAGAGAAACTGTAGTTTTTCGTAAAGTTTAAATTAAAAACACGTTAATAGATTTGTTTAAATGATTTATATACTAAAGAGCAGTTGTGCTATACTTACGTTATTGATACCAAAGGAAAGAATTAAAAAAAATCTAGTTAAGCCGAATCAAAATCTAAAAATGCACTTTTTTTGACTTCAGACCTTTTCAACCAGCACACGGATTGACGATATCGCCAATATACACTTAATAAGGTCTATGAACACTATTGTATGTAGAAAGTACAAACGGAATGACAAACTCATATAAGTATATACCCTTTCCACCTGTGCAGAAGGGTATTAAAATACGCGCTCAACTTACGATCATCATGTTGCAAAAATCAACTTTTTATGAGAAAAAATAACAATTACAATGTGTTTAAACAAATTTTCCTTACACACAGCGACACAACAACAAAAACTGATGACGACGAAATAAACAACAGAAATAAACAATATTTAGATGATACAACAGCAATATTAAGATGAAGTACGATGGTACATAAAAAAAACAAAACAAAAAATCAAACAGGATTTTACTCCCAGTGGTCGCGTGGTGCTTTGCATAAAGCTTTCATGCCAGCACACATTCCACGCGCAGCCAGGCCGTCAGACAGTAACGTTTGTCAAGTAAAGACAAGTCAGTTAGTGGACATACATTCGTACGCAGTTAAATACTTCGTAGTCATTCATTCATTCAGCCAAGAATGAAAATATCTACATATGTACATGCATAACGACCAGGACATTATATTTAACTCTGTTTGCGAGTGAACATACAAAAGAAGCTCATCATTAAGAGGAGGCATGAAGCCACTACTTATACTGCTTCTACCACTTGCTGCAGCAAGAAGCAATGCAACCAACCAATATCACCATCGTCATCGGCATCATCATTATTATCGTCATCAAGAAATAATCGTCACAGCCTCTGTAAAGTTATAAAAAAAAGAAATCATCAGCTTCATTGGGAGCATCACTATTTTTGCTGGTGCTTTTAGTTTACAATATTAGCCGACTGATCGGCATCAATTTAACCGCGGCAAAATCAGTTCAACAGCAACAACAACAACAACAACAACAAATAAAATTATATTTTAACCTTCCTTTTTCAAAGGAACTACAGCGAAATGGTTAATATCATTTTATCACTTCATTTGTATTTACGAAACACAGTCTTTATAAAAGTTTGAAAACTTGATTTAAAAATTAATACTTTTAAAATTAGTTCCGAGTTTTGCAATTTTTTGTCTAGATACGGATGTAAAAATTTGAAAAATTCCGGAAAAGTTTTTATGAAAACCGGCAAGGAATATATTAAATTTGTAGCCTTTAAACTCTATTGATAGCCAAATAAATATCTTTTCTCTAATAAGAAGGGTATTTTTAACAAATAGTAAAAACATTTTTTTATCTTCAATACCATCTTTCTAAAATTTTAATTTAACTTTTCTAGGCCGATTTCCCTAAAAAGAATGAAAAGTTAAGGTTAAGTATGAATTCGAACACCAAAACTAGAATTGGAAATTAAATGATTTTTATAACCTTCAGTACAGGTGGAAAGCATGTATGGGCAGTTCCAGCGCAAAGTCTACTTTTTGTTACGTGACGCCAGAAGTAATTTGAATTGGTTCTCATAAAATTTTATTCGTAAAGTTTTCTTTGTTATATTTTAGTGTAAAGCGCAACTAGCTTTACATTAAGTAACGAAAGGGATAACGGTTGAACAACATGGTCCTAAGATACAACCTTATTTGCATTCTGGCGTTACATTAAAAAAAAGTAGACTTTTAGAGTTGACAAAAAATCAACTAATTATAGTCGGGACTGTTAGAAAAGATAAACTCACTGTTTATTGTTGTTGTTTAGTTTCAGCTTTAATATTGTTACAAGTAAAACTGAGGTTTATAATTCTTATTCGCTTAACAGTTTTGTTTGTATCATATCTTTAGCTTTTCTAAAATATTTGGATAAAGTTTCCTGACGATCTGGCCTAAGCAACCAGCGAAATGCTTATAGGAAGAGCTTATCCCTTCAACAATAAATTTTTTAACATTTTGTGGTACAAATATCACGACACGCCAAAATGGAAATGCCCATATATGGGTTAATCATTCCGTTTTTAATTTCTACAATGTTGATCTTAGATTCAAAAGAGTATATATATATACATATATATATATATATATATGGCCTTATGAGGAGCCAAGTTTATTTAACTATGTCAATCTGTCCGTCTGTCCGTTGAAATGGGGTTTCCGAAGACCCCAGATATGATAGGGACTAGGTTGTCATATAAAGTGCTAATTATTTGCTATTGATATTGAGCAAGATTTATACATGATTAAGATACAAGTGGAAACCACAATTGTCTCTAATATTTGTCATAAGTCCCATGTTGTCGTAGTTGTTTTTTATACTCTTCGCCAAAGGTAAAGGGAAATAAATTAGTTTGTCATTCCGTTTGTAATTTCTACGATATTGATGTTTGCCCCTATAAAGTGCATATACTCTTGATCCTTATGAGAAGCGAAGTTGATTAAACAATGTCTGTCTGTCCGTTAAAATGGGTTTTCCGAAGGCTTTAGATACGATGAGGAAATTCACTCTGATCGTTCTAAAAATGGCTGAAATATGAGCAAAAACCACGACTCTACTTTTACCGAAAAATCCTCTGTTGTTGTTTTTATTTTATTTATTTTTTTATGTATATCTGCAGAACGGCAAGAGCTAATGTGGGCGTGGCACGTCTCATGCGAATAGATTAAAGATTTTTGAATATTTGGAGAACGGCAAGAACCAAAGTTTTCAAATTAGTTACAAGCATCTTGGTTATCAATACATAAAATCCAACAAAACGTGGGCGTTGGCGTGACACAAAATAGACTTTTTTATATCTAATGAACGCTATTTGTATAACTGTATAGTCGCACCATGGTAAAGGGTATTAAGGACTCTTTAACACAAAACAAAAACATACATGATTTGCCGATTCAGTTAAGAAATGTTCTTTTAGGCCTGGTGTTCTGTTCAATATTTCTTGTGAAATGCTGCCAAAACTCATATGAAAAGACTTGTGCGAAATAATGTTGATAGAGATGTGCTCTGTTCAATTTTTAAAAAATTTACGAAATGTTTCTGCCAACATTTGTTTACAACTGTGAAACCATATTAGCTGCACTTTCTTTCATGTGGAATTTTAAGCAAATGGAAAGAAGTTTAATCTTAAAATTAAATGAGGAAGGAAAAACATTAATAGCTGAACCAGTAATAGTTTTTCACCCATATAAACTTGAATTTTTATTAAATTTAAAAAAATACTTGCAAAATACATGTGGTCGACATTGTTTTGCGTATGTTAGCAAAACAATGTCGCATACTTTGAAAAAATTAAATCGTCAAATTTTTCAAACTCACCAGATAGTTAACTTTGATACATGTAACATTTTTCGTATGGAGTTAAGGTCGTGATACACTATCCAACACAATCGTACGATTCATTCACTGGAAAATCTGACAAATATCTATCACACTCCAAAAAAATCGCAACAAAAGTCTGTTACAGGTGCCACACTATTACACAAAAAAGATGCTTTAAATCAATGAAGCCGACATTGTTGTTTTCTTATCAGCTGTATTAGAAAATACAACTCTGATCGCATAGAAACTATCATTTTATGAAAATTTTTAAAAACTTTTGCAAGTCGGTCAGACTTGTCAAAAAAATCTGTCATTTAGTTAAATTTTTAGGCCACACTATCATACTTTATGAACACACACGATTTCTTTGACATATCGTACGACTAAATAGGATAGTGTGTAGTGGCCTTTATAGATGCTCCTAAACATTTTTCACAAATTGAAACAGAGTACTAGGCTTAAGCAAAGACTGAGTTGGCTTTCAAATAATATGGTGAAGGTTATTTAAGATTCGGCACCTCAGAATAAAGCACACTTGTTCTTATAGCGCGTAGTCCATGGTAAGCAAACGTCATCATACAAGTTGATCGTATTTAATTGTTCTCTGTTATATTAAAGGCGTTCTCTATTATGCTTGACAAGGAACACTTTTAGCTTATCCCAGTTAACACTCTTAAACTTGTCTGGAACTTAATTTGAACAGATCGCGGCTGACCATAATCATATTATGTACGACGTAAGTCAGTAGCCCCCAAGCCCTTAAACGTCCTGGACTGGTTGTCGTCAACACCCACATATGGCATAAACACAAACAAATCAAAGAGGTGTGAGATTATCTTGAAAATGCACAGTTGCTGGTAACATAAAGTTTGGACTGCTGATGCTTTAAAAGTTAAGGTAAGATAGCTTCAAAATTATTTATGGGAATACAAAACTTATTATTAATAAAATTTTTCAATGACGTGCTAAATTCCCAATTTGTATTTGTGATAAATACACTAACATTTATTGTTGAGGGGAAGCTAGTTTCTATGCGCGTCCAATAGGGACATAATGGAGGCTGTTTTTTTTATAGTGTCACAACTTTGAGTTGGCATTACTGCTTTATTAGAGCATCCATTTAACAGCTGATAGTATCTTTTTTTTGTTTGCTTTGAAATTTTATTATGAGTCGACTTACACTAGAGCAACACGTGCAAATTGTTGAAATTGTTAATCAAAGTTATTCGTCGAATGGCTGAAGCACAAATTGATATTGATTTTGAATTTCCACAGCACCCTTTATATAATATATATTTTAACATATAACTTTATATTATTGTTAGGTATAAGCAAAATTCGACCATTACCAACATTTTTAGTTTTGGCTTATTTTTGTCTCATTTAAACTTAAGATGTTGAAAAATTTGTCTATATTGCAGCTAATCTACATACACTGAAATTTAGAACAAAAATAAACAGTCAAAATAATGTGCATAAAAAAATCGCAATCGTCATATTGAATGCATTATAAAATTTTGAGTTCTAGAATATTTAGCATTTTAGCTTTTTTTAAAGCAGTAACCGCAATAATATTTAATGTAAATGTACACTTGACTTTTGTACGATATCTTATAGACAGATATGGCAACGTATAAGGCACGCGAATCAGATTGCAGAATCAATGCCCAGTAAGGAAAAAATCAAGGTATCAACCTCAAGAAAAATTATTCTTAAAAATGCATAAAAAGCCAACTACATTTCTTTTATTTTCACTCATGGTATTCCCAGAGCTCGGTAAAGTGATATAAATGGGTGAACTTGCAGTAAAGTACCAATAAATGTTGAAATTTTTTCTAGACTTTAGATTTGTATCTAATTTAAGCTCCAAATTGAGCAACAAGACTTACTTCCTGTTTAACAGCATAGAACTTTAACGTTCTCATAGATATTTTAGAAAAAAAATTAGCAATTATAATAACAAATTTTGTATTCCCAAAAAAAACTTTGATAATATATTTGCATGCGCCTGTGCAAAGAGCTGAACTGACAAATTAGATTTTTTTGGTTATTTTCTTACGATGACAATAATGGTTGTCAAGGGAGGGTAGGGTTGGAGAAAACTTAAGCTGAAACATCATATTTTGCTAAATTTGTTTTAACAACTCCATAAAAATAAATTTTTTCCTTCTCCAGTATACACAACGGCATCACCATATCGACCCCTAATCGCGAAAATAACGTAAGCGCCAAAAACAAAATTTTACAGGAGTGATTTTTTTTATTTTATTTCATATAAATTTTTTTATAAATTTTGTCGCTTACGATAAAATTGTTCTTGCTATAAAATCTGTGACCACGACATTTTAGAAGATGATGCAAGTGTTGCCAATAATGTCATTTATTAAAAAAAAACGGTAATTGAAAATTATGTCGCTTACGTTATTTATGAGGTTATGGCTCGATATATAATAAATATGTGTCTTAGATGGTTTCATATACAATTTTTATTTTATTGACATTATTTTGAATTAAGTTTTTGTATACACAAAGAAAAAACATGGTTGTGGTAAACATATTTGAAGAGCAATATATTATGATAAGATTAATGATTGCAGTCGCCATATTACGATTATTATTGAATAATATTATGACCAAATATATATATATATCATGTTAATCATAAAAGGTTTAGAAGTAATCATATTATTATCATGTTAATCACAATCAGTAAAGAAGTAATCATATAATTGTCATGCTAATCGTAATAAGTTTAGAAGTAATCATATTATGATACAGAACCATTTTCTAATCATAAAAAAAATAAAATTTTTTCCGGGTATTTTTTTTTAATTTTTTAACCACTCACTAACAAATAATTCGACAGACATATTTAAAACAAACGACAAAACTGATATAAAATTATTTTACAAATGGCGATAACAAAATATTATTATGGTACAGATATTTTGTCTCCATCTTAAACATATTATAAATGCACGTTTAGAAAGTTATCATGTTATCGCTATTAAATATCATTAAATGGTTGTGAGTAATATAATACATATGTTTTCAAAGTTATCATTATTCAGTTGTTAGAAAAATGATTATTTTTCAGCCAACAATACTTAAATTTAAAATTGCGTTAAACATCGAAATGTTTACAGTAACTATAATTGTTGTGTCTTGAACGAGGTTAAGCACAAAAAAGTGAGGTTTATTTCATTCTTCTTTTAACAATCTATTCTTAAAATTTATTCAATTATTATAATTCATTTATGTGAATTATTTGAATTGCTTAGGTGCAAAGCTGAATTTTAAACTTAACTATGTGATAATAGTATAACAACATTTTGGTGATATTAAATAAAATTCACAATTTTTTGTATACGACAACAATATCCTGCTACAATAAATATAGTGAAGTTTCGGTAACCATGTCCAATCATATTTTAACTCCGCATGTATGCAATAAATAAATAAATAGCTGTATAGAAAAAAGTACCAAAAGCGTTTATATATATACAAATTTCCGAAAAGTACCAAAATATTCTTGAGGGCTTCTTAAGAAGAGGAGAATACAATTTTATTTCTATCTCTATTGCTTAAGAAGTTAAATGTGTTACCAAAAAAGTACCAAAACTATATTTTTGCGTCCCCTAAATGTACGAATTTCAAAAATAAACAAGCACATATCAATTTTTGTTTTGATTTAATAATCATGTTTTTTGAAGTTACCGTCTACCTCTGTTAGCTCGCAAGACATAAGGATACTCAGTTTACCCGATTTAACCCATTTCTAACCCCTAAGGATATACATTTCCAAAAATCCCTTCTTTTTGTATTAACACTTCGATAGGAGAGTCTACATAAAAAATTTCAAGTCTATGGCTACAAGTCATAACTTCTAATCCTATATAAATAAAGGGTGGTCAAAGGGCCGATGTTGATTTTTAGTAAAACACAAATTATTTAGGAAATTATTGTCATTTATTTTTATTATGATAATATTGGTATAATTCAGTTATGTATGGAACAAAACAACGGCCAAATGGCCGACGCGACCTTGCAGGAACACCTCCATCCGATGATCCAAATTTTCGACGACGCTGAGGCATAATTGAGTTTATATGCCGTTAATGTGCCCAATTATCTCATACTTTAGCTCTTGAATTGTTGCTGGATTATCCACGTACACCTTTTCTTTCAAATAACCCCATTATCTTGGCGTCCAATTGACATCGCCACCACGTGAGATAACACGGCCATTGAATTTGTCACGCAAAAGAGACATTGTTTTGTTAGCTGTATGGCTCTGTTCTTTTGAAACCACATATCTTCCAATTCGGCATACAAATTTCGTTATCATCTCACAATAGCGAACACCACTCACAGTAACTACCCGACTGGCCTCATTTTGGAAAAAATTCGGCCCGATGATGCCGATGATGCTCATAAACCGCACCAAACAGTCACTCTTTGTGGGTGCGTTGGTTTTTCGACAATCACTCTTGGATTATCATTTGACCAAATGCGGCAATTCTGCTTATTGACGAATCCACTGAGGTGAAAATGTGTCTCATCACTGAAGATGATTTTCTTCGAAAATTAATCATTCACTCTTGCCATATCTTGCTACCCTTCTGACCATTGACAACGTTTTGAATGGTCAAGAGACTTTAGTTCTTGAGGCAATTGCACATTGTTAGCATGGAAATGCAAGTCTTTATGCATAATGTTCATCAACGACGAGCGTGAGAGGTGCAATTGTAGGCTACGACTACGAGATGAGGTGGAGGGCTCTTTAGCCACACTATCGCGAACAGCAGCAACATTTTCTGCAGTACGATCTGTACGAGAATGCGCTGGTGTTTTCACATCTCCTACAGAACCGGTTTGCTCAAATTTTTGCACGATTAAATTGACCGAAAAAATCACGAAGTGCACGATGTGCATTTTGATTTGAACGCCCATTTTCATTATAAGCCCGAATAACTTTAACGCATTGCGCGATTGCATATCTTTCCATGGCTCAAAATGAGTTAGTCTGAAATTGAGAAATGTCAAGTGAAATGCAGAAAAAAACTTTAACCACCCTTTAGATGAAGTAACTAAACGTGATCTGGGGGTGCCAGCTGAAATTTATAATACTTCCTTTTGATTTTTAATAGTAGTAGATTTAATTACCACTAAGGCTCCCCTATCCACTACTTTGCTCCAGTATTTGCAATCAAATAGTTATTAAAGAGCCAAATTATAAAATGAGTTGCATGTTTCTAAGTGAAATTATCATGAGAATCTTATTGAAACTACACAAAAAAAATCCTTTTTGGCCGGAATGGACCAGAGCTTAATGGAAGTAAAATGGTAACCGCTTCAAGGATAGGAAAATTCTCAATTCAAAATGTCTCATGTATCCATAATTAAGTTTTGGATTAATTGTATATTTCGGATATACTAACCGTTTTTAAGGGAACTACAAGCATGTCATGAGGTTGACTGTCCTTCTCTGATCTAATATAAAGATTTTCCTTTTTCAATTTACATTAAGCACTGATTTCTTTACAGTTTTCATTAAGGAAAACAAAAAAAAAACAAAACCAACAAAAACCGCAGTTAAACTTGATAATGACGAGTATCATCGTTTGTCTTCGTCATTATCATTTGTTGCCATCTTTTCGAGAGATTTTTATATACGCAAGCATGCAACACATATTTAAAAGTTTTTTTTTGATTTCTTTAGTTTTATGTTGCATATTAAATATATGAAAAATACTGCATGCAACATTTGTAAAATTATTTTTTTTTAGCATTTGTTTGTTTAGTCATGGCAAAGAAGATGTCTCCTAAGTTGAACTAAAAATATACAATTCATTATGGTTCGGAAGAATATGACGTCAGTTATGCAAAGGTACGTTCACATATACCAAATGTTTTAAGAAAAACAAACCGAAAAAAGCGTGACCACTAAATTAATAAACTGTTAACTACTTTTTTTAAGCAATTTTAGATACATATGCCCAATGTTTAGCATTGATATTTAAACACATTTTTGTTTAAAATCGTTTTAAATACAAAATTCTTTTCTTCACTGAATACTTAAATGTAACTTATGGCGATTTCTCAGAAAAGAAATCGCCATTAATTCACCGATGTGGTACATTTAAATTCATTTTAAGTTTCCATTGGAAAAACTTATCAAGGTGGTCTCAATATTAACCCAATGCAAAAACAACAGGCAAAACAATAGCAAACAATTGTTTTTGGAGGCCATCTTGTACATAAATACACTTTTTTATGATTTTTTTTTGTACTTTTTAAGCAAAACCCAAAAAATCAATCTGTATGTAAATCCGATTTAACTTTATATGAAAATTAACTTAATAGAGATTTAAATATTATCCTGAAAATTGGGCATTAACGTTAATTATAAATGGCTGAAAGCAAAAGTTATGCAAAATCAAACAAATCTTAAAATAAAATAGTGGTAGCACGTTGGGGCTTTAAATATTTGTTAAGTGTAACCACAGCTTTAGACGTGAAGTAAGAAACTAGTTCAGTTTTGTAAGTCACAGTGTCTGTAAGACTTTGTTATGTCTGTCCATCCTCGAGTGTGATAGCATGGCGGCAGCCTGGAGTTCTTTTCCATATTATACGTCGTTGTTGGTACTTGTGCTGCAGGGTGCCTTAAATATACATATTTTTTTTTGTTCTCAGTATTTTTTGTTAACGTTATTAAGAGTAGAATTTCATTATTCTACTTAAATGATATTGTTAATAATATAAAGAAATTAGATAATACACACAACCGGATAATATAGAGGTTCCACTTTTTTATTTCTTTTCTGGTGCAGCTCGCATTCCCTTTTGCTGATGAAGCAGTAAAGGAACAGCTCAAAAGGTTGATTGACTTCTTTCTTCTTTTTTTTTTTGTTGTTTTTAATTGCAAAGTATTGATTAAAATTTTTAAGCAGGACAGACAATTTATAAAATAAAGTTTCATACTTGTAATTTGTTTCGGATGATAGCAAATGTTCCTGAAAATTTACCAGGTTTTCATATGAATATAAATAATGATTAAAAAGTTGATTGGACAACATAACTGTCTTAATGAAAAAGAATTATTTGCCTGACTGATAATAGAGTTTAGTTAGTTGATTACAAAAAAAGGAAGTCAACGAAATGAATTATGGTACAAGTTAAAGTATTTGCTAAGATTATTAAATACAAATAATTTGGTATTAGTTGCATAATTTAAAAAATGGAGGATAAGGAGTATTTCCAAGCTCAAATACGAACGTGGAAAAATATTAATATATATTTGTTGATTTAACAATGACTTAAAACTAAGGCATTATGATCTAAAGAGTCAATCAAACGAACTTTAAATAAGTAAGAATGATATATTCGACTATGCCTCATCTTATATATCCTTCACCGCGGTGCGATAACAACAAAAGGATATACCAATACCGATCTTTAGGTATAAATAAATCAATTTTTTCCCGCCCACATTATGTGGGATGTTGTGTATTGGCACAAAGATTCTTGTACGTAATTTGGACACTTTGGCTATGGTCATTCTTCAGATATGCAGAATTCTATTATTTCATTGGATGGAAAGTGCCACGCCCACTTCACCAATCCCGCCCACGTTTTGTAAGATGTTGTGTATTGATAAACAAGATGCTTGTTATTAATTTGAATGCGTTGGTTCCCGCCGTTCCCCAGATATACAGAATAATACAAACAGCAAGGAAATTACCGGTCTAATAAGCGGCAATCGTGGTTTTGGACCGATCCAGCCTAATTTCATAAACGAACTTTTCAGGACTATGTATAACGTAAATATATAACAACCTAGTCCCCGTCATATCTGTGGTCTTCCGAAACCCCATTTCAAAGGACAGACGGGCGTTGTTAAATCAACTTCACTACTCATAAGGAGCCGCAATATACTCCCAAGAGTCTAAGATCAATATTGTAGAAAACCAAACGGAAAGACAAACTTTATAACATTATATAACTTTCACCTTCGTTAAGGGTTTAAAAATAGAAACAAATTCTAAATTGGATCTTCATTAAAAGTTGCTCACACATTTACGTAATTTTTTCAATATGAGCCGTAATCCTTAAAAAAAAAATTATTGAAGAAAATAGAGCCATTAAAAATTGAATTCTGTTGAAGAATATTGCTGATTTTTTTTTTGGACTCGAGCACTATTTAATAACCTACAGCCATTTTAGAATATTTTAAATTACCAAAGTAACGTTTGGGAACACAAATTTTTATTTAAAAGATTTTGTTTGTTGGTGTTGTTTGCTTAATTCCCAATTTTTATTCTTAATAAAAACACTGAAATTTATTGTTGATGGGAACTTCATCCAAAGGCTTTAAAAAACACGAAAACATGACAAACAAAATCTTGTAAATTAAAAATTTTGTATTCCCAACAGTTACTTTGGTAATAAACTGGCAAGTGCACGGCGTAATAAAACTAAACTGGTAACATGGTTTATTTTTTTTGAAATCAATAAAGCAAGTTGTTTTTGTTTTTGTTATTGTTTTCATTTCTTTTCTTAACCTACTTACAACTACAATTAATGTTGGGAGAATTCCAAACAATTGTAGTGGGAAATGTGAGAAAAGATAAACTTACTGTTTATTGTTGATGTTTTTGTTTAAACTTTGATATTGTTACAAGTAGAACTGTCGCTTATAATTCTTGTACGCTTAACAGTCTTATTTGGTTTAATATCTTTAGTTTTTCTAAAATCTTTGGATGAAGTTTCCTGACGATCTGGCCTAAGAACCAGTGAAATGAGCATAGGAATAGCTTAACCCATCAACAATAAATTTCAGTATTTTTATCAAGAATAAAAATTGAGAATTAAGCACGACAAACAAAATCTTGTAAATAAAAATATGGGTGATCACATATTTTTATTATTTTTTTTTCGATTTGAGCGTTATTTAAGAAACTACCGTTTTTTTAATATTTTACATTTTAATTAGTATTGTGGTTGTTTTGTTGAACTGTTCATGGTTTTAAATCCAAATTTTGGTATTTTAATTAGGCTAAAGTTCATCAAATTTAATTTTCATTAAATTTATTTTTATGAAGAATGGAATTCAGCAACATGAAATTAATTAAAATTTATTGATTTATTTTTTATTCATGACTGCCACGGGAATCGAACCCAGGCTTTCAGGAACAGGTTACCCTTACATGTTTCAATTGCAATCACTCATTCTCTTCAGAGGGTTTTGCAGTTTAACACTCTTGTAGTCAAACATCAATCTTTAAACCACATTGTATTTAACCTTTGGTAGATCGAAATTTGCTGTGAATGATAACACGACTCTACAAAAAAATTTCCGTTCTTTATCTTAAAGCTTATTTTGATATTTTTCAGTTAATCATACACAAAAACGGAAAGAAAATACCTATTTTTCCTTTAAAGTTTGCTTTTATAATAGTTATGGTATAATACACATTTTTAAATTTTTTTAAAAATCTAAATTAAATTGAATATATTCAAAAATACCGCGCGATTAGAGTGGTGTTTTTACGGTCACATAATACCGCTACATGCCATTCGAGTGTACAAGTCTAGAAAAACTTAAAATGTCGTCGCGAAAGTGTAAATATGATTCTGATGTATTTTGTTATATATGTGGTCAATTTATTAAGGCTCGTGACGTAAAATACGAACTAAAGAAATCTCACGTTTTATGTGAAGCCTACGAAGCATATTTTAACTGTCCTGTTCGGAATCAATGCAAGCCATGGGCTCCACATGTTGCCTGTAGTAATTGTAAAAGATGTTTGGAATGTAAGCAAGTTTTAACTAAGCGGTGAATCCAATATAGTTATAATAGACATATACATTTTTATCTCTGTATTTTAGTTTGGTATCGAGGTGAGAAGAGGTCCATGAAATTTGCAATACCAAGGATCTGGCGAGAACCCAAAGACCACGTCAATGACAGCTACTTTTGCATTGTAAATCTGAGTAAAAGACGTAGAGGTTAAAATGCAAAACCTATCAAATATCCTGACCTTAAATCTTCTTCTGCGCCAATTGCACATGACCTTACACGACCAGTACCTGAGCCACCGAAAATATTATAGCAGAAAAGTAACTCATCTTTAAGTTCGAACGAAAGATAGTCCGATAAGGAGTTTTCACCTAGACCAGAAGAACCAAATAACCATTTTGTTACTACAGAAGATTTTATAAATAAATTCCCATCTCTTCCAATAGCTCAATCAGTACATCTTAAAGAAAATTATGACAGTGTTAAAATTTAGTTGGAATCTGTAAAGTATCGCGAGTATAACCGGCAGCTGATTGGAGATTTTAAAATAGTGGAATTTTTGATAAGACTACAGAGCGGATATACAAAGTATCCTTGTTATCTGTGCTTGTGGGACAGGAGAGCGGAGCCTGTAAGAACACAACTTTTTGGAAATATCAAAGAAGAAAAGCTAGTTGCGGATATGTTAAAAAAATTTAAGGCCATGGGTTACAGGATGTCATTAAAAGAACATATGCTGCATGATCATTTAGATAGGCTTAAAAAAAACGTGGGAGCGTATTTAGAAGAGCAGTTAGAACATTTTCATCAGCACACTATGAGCTTCGAACAACGTTATCAAGACCAATATAATGAAAATATGATGGGAAACTATATTTGGGGTTTATTGAGAGAAAGTACTTATGAGCATAAAAGACACAGTAAAAGCGTGCACTTTTAAATATTTTCCACTTTTTGTAAGTTTTTTTTTATAGTAAAACTTAATAAAAATAATAAACATATTTATTTAAATGGTTTCATCGTCAGTAATTAGAATTGTGGTTATTTGGTTGAACTATTTATGGTTTTTAATCCAAATTTTTAATATTTTTAATCAGGCTTAAGTTCATCAAATTTAATTTTCATTAAAATATTTTTATGAAGAAAGGAATTTTACAACATGAAAATCAATTAAAATTTTTATTGATAATCATTCATTCTTGACTGACCTGAGATTCGAACCCAGGCGGCTGGTTACCATGACATGTTTCGATCGCAACCACTCGATCTCCTCAGATGGATTTGCCGTCTTACACTCGCAGCCATCGACGACTGCTGACGTCAATAGTCAAATATCAATCCTTAAACCAAATTGTATTTTTGACCTTTGGTAGATCGAAATTTGCTTTTATTCAGCACAACTTGCAGATTTTGAAAAATATCGCTAAATACAAAAGCAAACTTTTTAATGTCATATATTTTTTTTTCGTCTAATTAAAAAATTTCAAGATTTAAAGTCAAAGACAAATTTTGTGTTGACCTGTGTTATCGACACTGAAAAGAAAATTCAATCCATCCGTACTCAAATCAATCCGAAGCGGTTTTAATAGTACGGTGAGTACGAATTTTCTTGAATCAAGTACAAAAAGATTGAATTAAGTACGGATTATCAATCGCAAAATACTTAAATTATCCATATTCAATCCCGATTTCGAACTTGACAAATTAAGATTAATTCAATCTCAAAATCCTCTTGATTCAAGAATTATAAAATTGTTTTAATCCGAATTAGTACTTAAATTAATTCGAAAATGAGTTTGATTTAGGTAAAAAATAGATGGAATCAATCTCAAAATTGGCTTGATTCAAGTATTATGAAGTTGATTTTATTCCGAATTCGTGCTTGATAAAACCAAAAAAGGAAATTAGAAAGAACAAATTATTATGATTGACTTACCCGTTGTACACCTTACAGAATGATAAAACACCAACATCATACCCGATATCCCGAGTGTTTTTCTTTATCTGTATTTAAAATGATTTAAATGTTCTTCCTTCTTGAAGTCCAAAGTACATTTTTCTGTTTTTCATGTTTTTGTCTTTCTTTTTTCTTTTGACCTTTTTCAGCTCAACAAGCACAAATGTAAATATAGAGCTCGTGCCCTAGCTTTTAACAATAGTTAGTATTGTGATTATTTTGTTGAACTGTTCATGGTTTTTAATCCAAATTTTGAAATTTTAATTAGGCTAAAGTTTTTGCTATTTTTTCGGTTTGATGGTTTTTTAAGCCATTTTTCGTTTTTTTACTACGCCGGAAAGCACAAGTTCGAATTTAATAAAAAAAATACAAGTATGCGCTATAAACTTAAAAAAAATTAGAAAAATTCTCATTTGAACACACGTGGAAAAGCATGCAATTGCATATTTACGGGCTCTCTGGCAATTGCTATCATCTTAATGGTATGTAATTAAAAATTTCCAATTTTTTTTGATTTCTTATAGCAATAAACCTAAATTTTGTTTATTAAAATTGTTATTTTAAACCTAAAACCATCAGGAAAACAACAATGATTTGCCATTTCGATCTATTTTTCTTAACACAAATTTCTTAATCCTGCGAGAACACCCTAAAAACTTAAATTATGTTCTGCTAGCAACTTCAATATAAATTGCAATATTATCTTGGATCTTAACAAATTTCTCACACATTTTGTTTCGTAAAGCACTTGACACTTATCTAAACCATGTTAAGTAGATGACTCAATTAGTCTGGCGCTGGACTAAAAAAAATAAATAATATTTAAGCCAGCACTGCCACCTACAAAATTTCTACAGAAATTTGCAAAAACAGCTACAGTTATGTTTAAGTATGTTTATTTAAGCCTGCCTTTAATATAAAATATATTAATTCCTAAGATAAGAAAACCTGTATCTGTTTTTAAAACTACACCTTCTTGCGAGAATATGAAAAAAAAAAATAAATAAAAATAACACAAACCTGATTTAAGAAAATCGAGCGAAGAAAGAAAGAAAAGAAACACAAAAGGAGTTATCACTTATTTGTATGTAACTACATTTATCATTTAACTTTATGTGACATTTTAAGTAAGACCGAATGAATAAAGGAACTAATTTTATTTTTGTTCATAAAGGAAACCGTCAACAGAGGCAGCAGAAGCAATAATAACCATCAAATAGTCGAAGACTTTTATAAGATTTTTGTAGGCCTTTATAAAGTCATAAAGTTTTCATGGGTCATATTTTTTTTCGAAAGTCACTAATTGGATCATATATTCTTCACTGTGACGATTTTCATGAGCGCATAAGTAGTATAAGTATGACTGAAATGTTAAAGGTAGTTTATAAACATTAAATTGAACTTAAGAATACAGCAAGGCAAACACTAATTGGATCTGAATTGTGTACTCTACAGCAAATAGTAGTGGATAACAGTCTTCGGTTTTTAAAAGGAGTTAAATTAATAAATAAGTTGATTTAGTAAGTGTCTTTGGAATTCTTTTAAATATTTTGGTAATGAACTAAAAGCAAAGTTCATTAATTTGAGCCTGCATTAAGGTTAAATGGGCAGCAGTCACGACGACGAATCACTCGGATCCTTAAAGGCTGCATTGCAAGTGAAAAATATAAAATAAATTTGTTTCTTGTCCGAAGAGATCGAGGAGATTACTCCCAACAGATTGTACTGTACCCATTCCCCTTAAGTTGACCAAAAGGCCCTCTGCATCCCATAGGAACCTAAGTACATATTTTGCCGGTGTTGCCCCGACAATGGCACGCCTATAGCGCCGTGCCTTTCATGCCAGCGGCGGGCAATCAGACAGTATGTACCCTGTGGACTCGCCCCCATCAAGACAGAGTCTGCATTCCTGGTCTTCTGCCGGCCCATCCAAAACAGGTGGTACTTGACCGTGTGTTGACTGGACAGATAAATCGCTAAAAGTCGTAGTTTCCGTCTATTGAGACCCCTCGTTCCTATTGTACATCCTGGAAAAATCAGTTGCTTTGCCTGACGCATTCCCGGTAGCGATACCAGTATTAACTATGCTCCCGGATAGCCCAGTCCTCTAAAAAGGACCCAGCTCATCGCACAAAAGGGCTCGGGCCCACTATTTGGGCATTCGAGCTAGCCCTAGCCAGCTCATCAGCCCCATTGTTTACCGATACCCCTGGGTGCCCTGGCACCCAAAAGAGCGTCATTCTGTTTTTTGCACTAAGCTCATGTAGCCTTCCTCGGCATTCCGCCGCCAACTTTTAGAACAATTTCCAGAAAGAGGGTGCCTTAATGGCCCCTTGGCTATCAGTGAATATGCAGTTTCCAACCAATTTCCTGTCAAGAATGTTGATGCGACACACATCAAAAGCGTGGATCTCGGCCAGGAATACACTAGCTGATCTACCCATGGCTATTGCGATCCGCATATTAGGTCCATATACCCCCAATCTATGCTCCACTTTAGATCCATCAGTGTACCAGTGTAGTCCCTTGTTTCAATTACAGGGAATTCCACTATCCTTGACTACCCTGTTAGGGAGGACCGTGCTGGTGATAAAGTAGATATCTACTCCATTTCAAAACATAGGGCTTAGACCCTTAGGTAGATCTTTGGAAGGGGCATCCAGAAATTGTTGTGTTACGAGCCGTCGAGCCCGTAAAGAAACATATCTTGTTTGCGTGGATTCCTATACGTATTTATCACAAAGTTAATGAAATGAGTAAGTTTTTAATATTTTGTGTTTTTCTTACAACTTTTCAAAAAAAATAGAATAAAAATCCAACGAGATCTGTTGCGGGAGTCCGGACTCCTTATTGTGAACCGTTGCTATAGAGTACTCAAACATGCATTTAGCGTGAGTACTGTCTTACGCCAGTCAACAACAGTACTTCCAAAACAGGATATACTTATAAATTAGTCAAAGATTTGAAAAACAAAATGTTAACTCTTCATATAGTCTTTTCCTCAATGCAACATCTTTTTTTTTGTAGATCAATGACACTTGCTGTGTTTAACAGCGCCAGCGAACAAAAAGGATCATCCGTCCAATTTATCATTTTTAGTTTTTAAACTATAATTTTTATTAAGCAAAATTATGGTTTTTAAGCAAACATTTTGTGCATAAATTTAGCTGAAAGAGAAAAAATATTAATCAATAATTCATAAAGCTAATTGATAACGCCTACTTTATGTTTTTTTCACGTGAGTTTGGGCCAATATCTTGTGGCTAAACAAGAATAAAAGTTAAGTAGACACAAATCTTTTGGCCTGACAATGTTCAAATATTGGTTCAAGCCTCTTCTAAAGGAGCACTAACATTGTTAATCTGTATACTTTTGTTTATAGTTTAGTTATTCGTAAAGATTAAAGTTTTTCAAGCCGCTTTTTTATAAATGATCATATTTCTAAATTGATAAAGTAGCTGCTATATATTTTGTTTAATCCTTTACGAGACAATATCATTACCTATAATTTTACTTAGAGAAAAACTGTTCTAGAACTAAACTTAAACTAACTGCCACTATTGGATAGAACTAAACTAGAACTTCTATATTTATTTATTCATATATGAGGCTATCAGCGCAAAAGTGGTGTCACGCCAAACTTCTTTTTATGAGTTAATGAGGAGTTAACACTACTCTTGCACTTTAGCACTGGAGGTTAGATTCTAGCCAAATCTATCCATTTAACCATTATTTTGTAAATACGTATGCTTAGTGGGTAACAAGGTAAAAACGTCCAAATTCGCTAAACTCACAGAGATAAATAAAAATGTATACTTATCGTTGTTCATTTACAAAAACAAGCGGTACTTTTTTGAAATTAAACCCTTTTGAGAAATATTGTGGAACTTTTTTGGCACCCCATCTATCCCTTAAACCATTAAACATAGAAATTTAATCACATTCGTAACTTATCTAAAAAATACAGATATAAATGTGGCTATTATTCTAATTTCGGACGTTTTAGGGGTGAAAATCGTACATACGTATTTTTGTACTTTTTTATAAAACATTTTTTCCATTTACAAGTTTCACAAGTTCCAGCCGTCAAGTCTTCAGCTTTTAGGAAAGAAGAGAAGAGAGAATGCCATTTCTAAAACTTGAAGAGTGTGAACCAGGACATATTAAATTATGGGCTCACACTACACATTAACCCTCCGTCATGCACATGTATCTGGCCAGATCTTTTAAGAATTTAACAGTTATTTAAATAAATTTCTAATTTAGCAAATATTCTTAGCTATCGTTTTATGTAAAAAAAAACATTAAAAAAAAACAACAAAAACAACTTATGTGGATTTTTTTCATCTACACATCACATAAGTAGCGCACGTATCTAACCAGATACACTTGTATTTTGTATGAAGAACAATGTTATTTATTTGCATTTTTTATTTATTTTTTGCGTTTGTTTACTGAAATCAACTGAAACTGCATTTTATTTGTACTCTACATTGTTAAAGCTGTTGTAATTTTTGAATTGAAATTAATCGAAATAAACTTTAAAAACTTTATTTGTTTGAAATTAAAAAAATTTATTTCTAATTAATTTTCTTTATTTGTTTAAAATTAAAAAATTTTATTTCTAATTTTTTTTTTCTGGGTAGGTGGTTTAGCATGTACTAAGAAAAAAAAAAACAAAAAAATGGAAAATATGCATCTGGCTGGCGTGCTAATTATATAACAATGTAATATTATCACTAAAATAGCTGTTTTCCAAATAAATGTATGGAAGTTGTTTTTAATAAACTTTAAACCTAATTCTCATAACTATTGGTTTAAAATCTGTTTAAGAGGGAAATATTTGCTTAATATTTGTCATAAAATTCTTTTATTATAGAAATCTTATTAACAAACGACGTTTAAAATTCTTGCGTTTTACGTTTGCGATTTCCAGCACACCCCTGATAGTGTATCTGGCCAGATACATGCGCTACGTATGTGACTATCGAAACATGTGCATGACGGAGGGTTAAAATATTGAAATGGAGAGAAAAAAGGTTCAAAATATAGAAATAAAATGTCTTCATTTTACTTTCCCTGTCTACTTATGGTACTTTTTTTAATTTTCTATAGTACTGAACATTAAAATATAAAATTATAGGAGCAGACCATGAGTGAATGAGAAAAATATGTCTCAGGAAGAAAGGAAGAATTTAACAACTTAGCGGGTTAAATAATAGATTATTAATAATTTCAATTAATAAAATGAATCTAAAACTAAGGTAGAACTGAACTTAAACAAAGCTAGAAAACAGAGCTGCATTAGAACTGAACTATAATTGAACTAGAACTGAACTATGTAGAACTGAACTAGAACTGACGTTTTTCATTGTGTGGCAATAAAATGTTCTTTTAAACGCATTAGTAATATTTAATAAATACTGTGGAAGTTTATGGAAAATGTTTGGAAGTGTAGTATTTAATGAATTTTTTCCGTAGTTGTTTTTATGACTCTCGACTTTATATCTTCCTTCTGAGCGTTGTCTGGTGTTGTGAGTTTGGTCTATACGTTTTAGGTAGGTTGAGTCGTTATAGAATTCGTTGATCAGTGTGATGTTATATAAACTTCTGATGTTAAGGACTTTTAGTTTTGTGGCTTTATTTTTTGATGGTGTTGTTCTCATGTTTCGGCTGAACTAGAACTGAACTTAAACTAACATAGAAGTGAACTAGAGCTCAACTAAAACAGAACTAGAGCTGAACTAGCACAGAACTAGAACTAAACTAGAACTGAACTAGCACTGCACTAGAACTGAACTAGTACTGAACTAGAACTGAACTAGAACTGATCTAGAACTGAACTAAAACTGAACTAAAACTGAACTAAAACTGGACTTGAATTGAACTTGAACTGAACTGAACAAAAACTTAACAAGAACTGAATTGGAACTGACTGTGAACTGAACTAGAACTTAACTAAAACTTCACCTGATATTATAAATTATATACATACTTGCAATGATAAACTGCATATCGTCGGTCACAGGTTGACAACTCTTAACATGTTTTTTGTACTTTTCAGGAGACACAAAAAAAAACGTTATTACTTCGTTACTGAACCGTGTTGGAAGTAAATAAAAAAAAAACAAAATTAGTAGGAGATATTTATTGTAAGATAGTGTAAAGAAAGCAAAGGTATTGAACATTCAGAAGGACAAACACAAAAACCCGATTTGATTTTTTTGCGAGTTAAGAGTTGTCAATCTGAGACCGACGATATTCTTGAGTAATTTTGGCAGCTAAAATCAAGTTTGCTTAGAAGCGCGAGGTATCGACGGTCAACTTTTATGGATTTTTAATTCCAACATAAAAGAGAGACCCCAGGCAGACTAAAATTTTGAGATTCCATGATATAAATTTAAGGCAAAAATACAACTAATTTTCAAAAGGACTGGATCAATATCCAGTTAAGAAGCACAAACAACGAGTTGGCCACTTTTTAAAAGTAACCGTGAGACTTGAATTGATCTGAATGGGTTAAATATTTAGAGATTTTTACACATACTAATTGACAAGCAAATATTTTGCTAAATAAATTCTCTTTAGTTGGCTGTCAAAATAATTTCGAAACCTTATTGATATTCAAATAAAATATTTAGCACGCGGCATTTTGTGTTTGAAGAGAAGGCGGTTGTTTGATGTTTTAAAAGTTTTTTGGAAATTTAAAAAAAAAGCTATCAAAAATCTTAATATCTGACGCCCGAGGTGTTAAAACATACAAATTTCTTAAAAATAAAACACACTGCTAAGGAAACCATAACTTTTAAGCAAAATCCTTATAGATTATTTAAAGATAGATGGCATCAAAGGTATTTAGCGAGTTTAAAGACTAATAATTTCAGAAAATTTAACTTAAGATTTATAGCTAAATGGCAAAGAACAACTAAAATGTTTATAAAAAATAAATATTTGTTAGATTAAAATATTAATTTTCGAATTTTTTTATTTTTAAATTATAGTTTTTCACACCTGGTTTTTCCCAACAATTGTGTTCTTAACACGAAACAATTAACGCCGAACAAAAAGACCTGTCAAAACAATAAATAGAGAGAACAACAAAAAGAGGTAACCCTTAATCGAAGCCATTGTTTGGAAAAACTGTCAGTTAAAGAAAGACCTTTGCATGCATAGAACTCTCAACAAAAAGTAAGAACATCGAATGCACTTTAAATACACGGGCATGAGAAAATAAAATTAAAAAAAAAATTTTTTTTTTGAAAGAATTGAAGTATTTAAAAATTGCTAACAATGCAAGGATTTAACTTGGGGAAAATAGTGAAAGTTCTTCCGCTTACAAAATGTTAAGAGCGTTAATGAAAGAATTTTTCCATTTAATTTTTGTGGGGGTAGACTTTTCGTGTTTTGAAGCTGCAGTTTTTTATTTTTGTTAAATTGTTTGTTTTGTTTCTTTTGTGTTAAAAAACTGACAGTTGAAGGGTTAACAATTGCTGATCTTTTTGTTTGGTCTTTATTTCTAGAGGCGCGTTCATTGTGTTTAAGATCAACTATTGTTCACTTGTCAAAATGTAGTTTAACTGGGTTTTTTTTAACGTAAAATTGAGTTCATCGTTTTGCTTTGCCATGAAGAAAATGTTAGACGAATGTTAAGAATTTTTTTTATTTATCAGGGTCAGGGTTAAGGAAAAGTGTTTTTCTCATGACACATTTTCTTAAGAACAACAAATTTACATAATAAACTGTATTTAAATGTGATGAGAGGAGGATATATTTACATAAATAAATTTGTGTCAGATTTTTTTTGAAAAGGAAGTAACCTTTATGTTTTACATTTTAATCTTGGCTTTAAGATCGTTTGATTTAAATTAGAAAATAATTCAAGAAATGAAAATATGAGGGGTATATTAATATTGTCATTCCGCTCGTAAGCTGATCGAATTGAATATTATAGTTATTTAAGTTATACACAGTCTTTACGTTACGTTTAGTACGCATTATTATTTATTTTTTTTGATATAAATTAGCATTCGTATTCATGATTCTGACCAACTTCGATTATTAGAATATCTCTCATTTTTTAACCTCAGAATAGCTTGAGACATAAATAATATTATTATCTCACTTCAATAATTTTGACTTAATGACAAACTGACATTAAATAGTTGCTAATGTGTCCTTTCTCCGATGTTACTGCGTCATCCCATCGAAAACATAATTACAATTTTTGGCGATGATGACATTTTGGCCAAGTGATGTTAAGGCTGGCATCACAATGATGAAATGTTTAATTGGTTCAATCACGAATTCACTTTTCATAGTACTGATGTTAAAACACACCAGCGTTATGACGCTTTTTCAATCAGTGTAAATAAATCTTAAGCACAAATAAAACAAAATAAGCAGGTTTTTTGACTTTATTTTCACTTAAGTATGAACAATTTTTAAAATCGAAGAAACTAAATAACCTCAAACATGATTGAACAAAAGCAAAATGTTTTTAACTTTCCATATTCCTTAGTGTGTCTCAAAAAAATTATAGGGTAAAGTATTTTTGAGATTTTTTTTAGAATTTTGGAAGAGGTTTAGAGGCCGCTCAAGTCGTTTTTTTGGTGTGCATGAGTAATAACATCATAAACTGGGTACAACGCTAAAAACAGGTATAACTCAGGAACGGTAAAAGCAAATTCAAAAATATTTGTTTCCAAGTTATTTAGAATTAATTGATCTTTCAAACTGCGTTGTTAGTTTGTTTCATTGTCATGAAAATTTTAAAAGGTATAAAGCGTTATTTACATAATTAATAGAAAAATTGTAGTGTAGGGTGCCTTAATGAGCAAATGCGTTGGAAAAACTTACAGTCTTTGTAAACCAAAATAAAGCTTAGACATTCAATTATTTCCTTAAAAGTGAAGAAATTTGGGGTTTTTGACAAAGTTATGAAGAAAACTTAAAAAAAGACCGGCAGACCCGATTTTTGGCAAAAAGCGACCTCTAAACCTCTTCAGAAAAATTGGAACAAATCTCAAAAATACGTTACCCTTTAAGCTTTTAAATTAGGCTTGAGCCCCAAAAAAAAAATTCATAGTCACACTAATACATATTCATGTATGAAAAAGAAAAAAAAATTTAAATTCTTATTCATGAAAAAATCAAACATATTAGTTTTTATCGTTTTTACACAATAAATTATGAACTCGGCTTCAGACATGCCAGCCAATAAGTAAGCGAAAACATTAAGCTTTCCTGATAATGCATACCAATTTTCTACGCGGACACGAATACCGTCATGAAGCATCTCGTTAAATACAGGATCATATATTCCAGATAGAAATGTGGTTAAAACAATGGGGACAAAGGTCTGTGAGTTAAAATTCACTTTGTGGTGCGAATCATGCCCCCTATTACAATCAAATAATAACTAATTACAGGCATGTAAAATATCTCGGTATGATGTTTTTTTCGAAATGGCATATAGAGGCAAAATTAACTGACATGAAACAAAAAGCCATTCAAATAAATTGCCTTATCGGAAGAAATTCTTTTCTAAGTCTAGATTGCAAACTTCTACTTAACAACTTTTTCTTACAGCCAATCTGGTGCTACGGCATTCAATAACAGGGCACTGCCCTGGCTTCTAATATCAAAAAAAAATTAAAATTCCTAAAATAATCAAAGCGGCCCTGGTTAGTTGAAATCTGATATGTTCACACTGATCTTAATGGGCCATTAGTTAAAACTATGATTTTAAATATGCAGAAAAATATTTAAATGGGCTTGAATTGCACCCAAATTCTGTAGCTCGAAATACTCTTAAGTATATGAAGATTAAGAAAAAAAAAAACAAAAATTTAGTTCACGCAGAAAAAGTTCTTTCTAATTTTTTTTTCAATTAAACTATTAAATACAAATGAAATCAGTTTTAAAGCTTTTCTTGGGATTGAAAAATTAATTAACAAGTTTTCTTTAAAATGTGCTAAATTCCTATTTCATACTATTGAGAAACTGAAATTTGTTGTCGAAGGGATAAGCTATTTCTATGCGTATTTCACTGGTTGCTTAGGCCAGATCGTCAAGAAACTTCATCCAAAGATTTTAGAAAAGCTAAAGATATGATACAAATAAAACTGTTAAGCGAATAAGAATTATAAGCAACAGTTTTACTTGTAACAATCGCAAAGCTTAAACAAAAACAACAACAATAAACAGTGAGTTTATCTTTTCTTACAGTCCCGACTATAATTGGTTGATTTTTTGTCAACTCTAAATGTAGTTGTAAGTTTTAATTAAAATTTAATCAAGTTAATTAAACGATTACTTATATCAACAACATTACTGCACAAAATGTTGTAAATAACAAAAAAAAAAAAATTAATACATACTACTACTTACTATATTTACTGTTGCACCTTTAATAAATTTGTTATTTAATAACACAAATTTTTAATTTGAAATCAATTTTTTTTCTGTGTGGCTTATAACATACATTCTTCAAATATCTGTTCATAATGTAATCTTAACGAAAGGGCACAAACACGTTTAAAACTGCTAAATTCGCAAACTAAACATAGACTTTTGCAAACTTTAGCAAGTAACCCCACTGTATATTTAAATATTTTATAATCTCTAAGACATAAATTACTTAAGATTACATATAAAAATTTAAAATCTTAAAATCCATTCTCAACTTATTTAAATAAGCACGCAAATCCTTGCACACCGAATTTTAGTTAAGCTTATTTCTTCACAAAAAATAGCATGATAACAACATTTTACCATATCATCTACCATTCATACACCAAATACATGCATTAGGCTTTAAACCAACTTGTTGACCTGGCCACACTTCACTTAAAGTAGAAGTATTTAACTCTTTTCTAAATGCACTCCTCAATAACACAGCCAGGTTAGAAGTGCAAGTACAATGAGAGTTAATAGTGATGCCAAAAACCTTAAAACACTAAAGCAAAAATTGTGTGTAACACTCAGCCAAGGGCTAATTACCAATCATGATTTATTACATGAAATCTCTTAAACTTATACGGATTTGCCATGAAGGAAACCTTCTTACTTACACCTCCTTCACATCTAAAAAAACAGGGGGAAAGAAAGATGAGTTGGAGGAGTATTAAACTTGATACGCATAAATTGACTTAAGAATATAAAAAATTCTTATATGTAGTAGTGGTTCATTCACAGCAATCGATCAGTTCAGCTACGCCGCCCCATTCGTTTTTAAAAGTTTATTTTTCTCTTTTTTGTTTTTTAACTTTTTATTTTTCAATGAATAATTGAAGTTTTTTGAATTTGTGTATGGTGCATTTTTTTATGAATATCTTCCGCAAAAGAAAAAATTAAAGCAAAACTAAATAAATATAGAACAGAGACGACTGTGTTTCGGCTTTATAGAAATATTTCTGCCCTTCACTATATTTTCGGAATTTGCTAAGATACACATTGTTTTTTTTTTTAAATTAACGAATTTTAATCCAAATTTTCAATATTTTTTTATTTTCGCCAATTATCAGATTTACCCAAATTTTTTTTCCTTTTTATATTTTATATATAAATGCAAATACACTTACAGCCAACTTCAACTTGAAAAGTGTTAGAATCACAAACCAAATGCCGATTACCCACCTCTCTCACCAATGAACTCAAGAATTGCTGCACCGAAAACTGCCAGTCTGGACGAAGACATACAGTAGTTGATGTTGTTATATTTTTTTGTAGGCATTCCGCAATTATATTTTATATAAATTATCCACCTCATTATCATTTGCTGGGTATTTTACCTTTAATACCTGTATCGCTTTTTGTTTAAAAGTTTTCCTAAAGCGATGGGTAGCTTGGAATAAAACACGCTGGGCCAATGTACGCCATTAAATATGGAACATGATATTGTTAGAAAGTCCTAAGTGGTGTTGAGCGGTATCACGGAAGAAACGGGGTACATTTGCAATAACTCTGCTACATACTGGTTCTCTAGCAGTCTATTAGCATGTGTTTTGTGTGTTCAAAGTCTCTGGAATGTATAACTAATTGCGGATGGTCGGGCTACCTAGCGCTTAGTAAGTTTTAGTTGTATTTGTAAAAAAACCTGTTTTATATTAAAATCAAAAGTTTATCTTGTTAAATTAACATGCATACATAGTTAAGTATGTTAATTTTTTTATTTTCGTTATTAAAATATGTTATAAAAAGAAGACAATTCCCGTATTCTTTTAATTTAAATTATTTAGTTAAATAGTACATCAAGTTTTCAAAGTAGAATGATGACGAAAACAATATCGGACGATTCTGCTGATGCTTCTGTTGACAAAGGAGAACACAAAATAAGTGAAACATGTGTTACAGGGGTAAGTGTTTTGAATTATTCTTAAATAAATGCATATGTTGTCTCTGAAGTTTCTTCACACTGTTATAACACACTCAAACCAATTAGTTTCTACATGCAATTCACGTTGTTTCAATATGAAATAACTTTCATTCAACGTGGTTCGGATTGTTATTTCAATATAAATGACATTTTGCTCTAACTTTACTGCAATGTTAAATCAACATGAATAATAGTTATTTCAAAAGAAAAAAATGTTGTTCGCAAGTAATTGTAAAATCAGGTTGAATTAACATGAAAAACGTATGAGGCAAAATAAACACCGAAAAATTTTAAATCAACCTTGTTTTCTACGTTTTTAACTTGATTTTTTTCTGTGTGCATGTAAGGCAACTAACGCTCTTATCTATGGCCCTTAGCAAACTCACTGATGACACATTATTTCAAGGAAAATGGCAACGTGGTGGTCGGTTTTGACGTCACAATTGAAACAGACGGATCCAAAAGGGCTTGTGGAGTAGATTCTGGAGTAATCTCAAAGAAACTCAACTCAGTATATTTAAGGCAGAAATACTAGCACTAAGTGGAGTGTGCAGCTTACTAAATGACGCAAACAAATGCCGTGCGGTTACTTATTCGTATTTCACCTTCTCCATTCTAGTACGTTATTCCCTATCAGCTCTCCAGCTGCCGCTGTTCTCACATGAAGCGCAAAGTAATTACTCTGTCTGGATAACAACTCAATCCATCCGTACTCAAATCAATCCGAAGCGGTCTTAATAGTCCGGTGAGTACGGATTTTCTTGAATCAAGTAAGGAAAGATTGATTTAAGTACGGATTTTTAACTTATCCATATTCAATCCCTAATTCGTACTGCAAAAAATCCGAAAATAAGATGGATTTAAGTAAATCTAAGATTTAATCAAGCGCATTTGGCGCTTGAATCAATCCTGAATTCGTACTTGAAATAAACCAAACGTGAATTAAGAAGGATTATTTTATTATGATTGATTTACTTACCCGTTTTACACTTTCAATTATAAAACACCAGCATCATTCCCGATATGGTTTTGCTTAAACAACTTAATATACATATATAACGGAAATATATACTAAACTAGCTGACCCGGTCAGCGTTGCTGGCCCTAAGCAAATATTAGTGTTGTATTACCAGACGATTAATATTGAGCCCTAATAGCAAAAATGATGTAACCAACAAAAAATTAGTCAAATCGATAGAGCCGTTTTCTGATTTTAAGTAAATCGAAAAAAGCGGGCGGGCATTTTTTTTTCTTTCTGTAAAAACCTAAGTTAGACCATGGATTAATACGAACATTTGAAAGAAAAATTTGTCAAATCGATGGAGTCGTTTTCTGGTTTTTTGTAATTCGAAAAAAGTGGGCGTAAAAGTGGGCGGGGCAAAATTTTCTTTCCGCAAAACCTAAGTTAGACTATGGCGATCATTTTAAAGAAAACATCGTCCAAATCGGTCAAGCCGTTCTCCAGTTATGCGCTTAATAGAAAAAGTGGGCGTAAAAGTAGGTGTGGTAAATTTTTCTTTCGAAGAAAACTTAAAGTTGATTAATACGAACATTGGAAAGAAAAATTAGTCAGCTCGATGGAGCTGTTTTCTGGTTTTTTGTAATTCGAAAAAAGTAGGCGGAAAAATGGACGGGGAAAAATTTTCTTTCCGTAAAAACCTAAGTTGGACCATGGCGATCATTTTAAAGAAAAAATTCGTTCAAATCGGTCAAGCCATTCTCAAGTTATGGATTTTGCCACGCCCCTCCACCCCCAGACCGAAAATCAAAAATCAGACTTCACAGTGTCTTTGCTCCCTTCAGCGTATGATGGAACTGCACAACCTTGAGACTCAATAAGTTAATGACCTTCTCAAAATTTGAGTAGAATGTCTAGGTATGATAAATTAACTAGTTCTTCTAAAGCTTCCGAAACTAAATTTGTCTTTAAGATACGAAGGATTCCAGAATTAAAAAACCTTAAAAAATTGTAATAATTTCGTCAGATTTATAAAACTTTCAAAATCACATTTCGGTAGATTTAAAGCATAAGAAGTCATATGCGTGATCCGTATTTAAGACCAAAGAATAGACCTCTAATATTTATAATAATATAAGAAGACATAATTCCATAGCAGTATCCCTCTTTACACTACTTTGTGAATACAGAGCTATATCATACAGGTGACTTGGTGGGTCACATGCGGATCCTGCATATCATTAGGAATGATGATTCCATTGTGGTGGGTGATCATATGCTGCCTTGTTTGGCATTGTATTGGATAATACATCTACCAAAATATTCAGATTATGTGCGATGGACGACGAGACGTCGGAACATCTGCGGAAATTTCATGGTGAGATACAGGGCTGCACAAAAGATCCTCTGGGTCATGGTGCTCATGGCCTTCACGTATATACAACTATACATATCATACAACCTTTTCGAAACAAAAATAGTTCTTGAAGCAACGTGATTGATATGGATCTCAAAAAAACACAGATTCTATGTTATCCTCGCCTAATATCAAATTCGATTTAATACAAGATTACGAAAACCACAAGATTCGACTTTTGGAGAAATTTATTTAGTGGTGGTTGCTTACTAAGCAATGCTTAGTTTTCCTTTACTAACAGCCACGTTTACTAAGCAACTAACCAGCATGCAAATCAATAGATGCCTTAAAATCAACACGGCCGAAAGTATCCAGCCGTACATTTTTGGACAACTATATGGTACCTTTTGCATTATCATGTGAAAAATTGCTGGTGTATTATTTTTACTTAAAAGTTTTAACAAGCAAGCTTGTTTATGTCTTAAACTTAATCGTCCTAAAGTAGCGTACAAATAAGGAACTAAAAATAATTCTTATCGCATTTACAAGTTACTTAAATACAAAAAGTGCGTGTTGAATGTATTATACACAGTAAATACGAATTTTTGGGGTTAAAACTAAAAAGCGGAAATGCGGATTTTTTGTAATTTACCAGTTACATTCATTCACTTTTTCATTCTATAAAGTAACTTTAAGAAGAGTTGATTTCATTCATAAAAAGATTCTGGTTGCAGCCATAAAACAAACTTTTTCGTTGAATAATTTTTAAAAACGTCTTCCATTTTGAAAATATACGAACACAACGAATTGATAACAACTCCATATGAAAATGTTCTTTAGTATTTTAAACAAAAAAAAATTGTTTTTAATCGTGTAATAAAAATTATTAAACTAAAAATAAAAGGTATAAAATATATTTTTGCAAAAATACATAAAAATTATTTTAAGTTTTTTTTTAATGGCAAATCCCCATAATCCTCTAGTATAGATCTCAGACTGTGTCTACGTGTCAAGGAATATCAATGAAAGATATTTTTGCCGTTTTTATTTCATTATGCTGCTTAATTCTGTAGCGCTGATGATGATGAATGATGTTCAATAATTTTATGTGTTTTTGTAGATTTTTTTTTTCGTATATACATACAAACATATTTCGCCTGTTGATGATTATAGTTATTGTATGTTTTATTTTCTTATACATTTTTAGTATCTTTTTGTTTTTTGGCAAACGTGTGCCAAAATATCAGACATCTATTACATGTCATTATTCTCTTTAATACTATTATTAGTTGTGTTTATGAGGGCGATTCTATTGGCTTATTTATACGGACTGTTTAATATTTTTTGCACCTGGTCATGTTTTTTTTTAAAATATGTTCAGGGGCATTATTAGAAAAGAATTTGAAATCAAAGTTTAAAATATGTTACGGCTGAAGAGTTTTAAAGCAATAAAGAAAGTTGAATACCCTACAACACTCCAGAATACAACATTACCTTTATGAAAGTTCAGCCCGAAAAACGTACTTGAAGTCAAATTATTCTCACATCGGTCATATCAGATCCTACACAACGACCACTTCCGAAAATCCTAAAGAATAAAGTCTCGTATAAATACAAAAATCTTTTTAAAATCTTAAGGTATGTTCCCACTTAACAAATAAGTTGAACTTTCTTTTCTACAATTTACAACAAAAATTGTTATTACTCTAAAATATGTTATTATACTAAAATGATGTTTAATATAGCAAATGTTATGCAAAATCAAACATATGTTTTGTAAAAATATAGTGAAGTCAAATATTTGTTAAGTATGGCCATAGCTTTAAGGTGTATTTATCCATGCGTTCTCGAACAATATTTTTGTCCGGAGAATAACTTTTTTACTGAGAGTGTTCCGCAGAACGATTCACCCCTTTCGGAAAATTTGTCCGGAAAAACAAAGCTACCATATGGTTTAAAGATGTAAACAAATATACAAAATGACAGCACAACTACCAAACCACTTATTTTGAATTGTTTTCCTGAAGTGTGTTAAAGAAAATGGACGAAAAAATTTAAGTGATTTTATTATTTTTTTATTATGTTTTTTTTTTATTATTTAATTATTCAGCAAAACAACAATCATTTCAACTTTTATGTACAAAGTGAAGAAAATTGTCAACTCAGTACATTTTGTGTTGAACAAAAATTAAAATTAAACTAACTCAAGAAAAAATTCTCTCTGTCAGAAGTAACCTGTGCTGTTTCCAGGTGACAAGCAATTGATTGTGTAGAAAAATTTATATGAAAAGCCCTCAAAAAAAATCATAAAACAATTCATTGTTTGTCACACAGAAAAAAATATCCCAAGAAAATTTTTAACAACACAGTTTGTTAAAAATTAAATTTGAGATCAACAAACTTTTTATTTGACTCAATGAAAAAATTTAGCAAAATTACACTAAGCAAAATAGCACTCAATAAAACATATTTAATAATGAAATAAATAAATATTTCTTCATATTCAATAAAAGAAATATTTGATCAAAGTAAATACAGTATTTTTACAACTCTTTTTCCATTTGTAATTCTCATTCGCTTTACAGTTTTATTTGTATAAAATTTTTAGTTATTCCAAAATGTTTCCTGATGATCTGGCCTATGCAACCAGCAAAATACGCGCAATAGATTTTAGTGTATTTTTTAAAGAATAAAAATTGGGAATTTAGCACATCATAATTAATAAAAAAAATAAATAAAGATTTATTCAACATTTCCAAAAATTTTTTTTAATAATTCACGTAAACATTTTGTTGAAAAAAATTATGTTGGACAACAACTTTTTTTATTGACTCAATCAACTTGATTGTTAACTAAAAATTCAATAACTACACCTACAAAATTTGTTATCAATACCGCAAAAATCATCATCGCAGAAAATTCAAAATTTTTTTTTACTCAAATATGCAATTTGCGTATTCAGAAATTAATAATATTTTTTTCTGTTCATCTGGAAACAACACATTAATATAATAAAAAGTTTGTCCGGACAAAATTATTGGTCGGAACGCATGGGTGAATCGATCTTTAGAGTTTTCGGCTCAAGTATTAAAATGATTTTGGTATTTATTCATAACTTAGCAATTATTAACGGGTTTTTTTAATTTTCTAAGAGAAAATACTTCTTATTTAATTGAATTTGGCGTCGAAAATCGAATGTCTTTTCAGACACGACTGTTTCCTTTATTATCTTTTAAACATGCTACCAAAAACCTTTCGAATTTTCACGATGTCTCTCCCGGTCACCAACAAAGAAGACAATCGTGTTTGTTAGGCATGGCAAAAATACATCGTATAAATGCCGCCTAAGAACATTAGAACTCCTATGCATAGAAAGTATCTCAGGAAGCCATATGTTATGGGGGCCAGGTTAAGTAAAAAACCAATCATTCTTCTTATCTCCTTTAGCTGTCACTGCAGCATATTGCCTCAACGTAACATCGCCATTCTCCTCTATCACGAGCGCTGACTTTGGCCCGTTTGAAATTGAATCCAATTTTTTTCATAACAACTTCAATAGTTCGGCTCCATGTATGCTTTGGCATTCGTTTTTTTTCTGCTGCCTTGTTGGTTCCATTCTAGAGCTTGTCCGAATATTTCTGTTGGTTGACTTCCGCTAGTTGTGACCAATCCATAATTATTGCATTGCATTGTAGTTGCATTTCCGAGAAGTAATTTATTGAATAGTGTATTTGGCAACAGGGTCTTCAAAATTTTCCTAAGGCATATGTTTCCGAAAATTTCAAGTTTCTTTTTAAATGCTTTCATCATAATCCAGGTCTGGCAACCATTTAAAATTACCTATTTTACGTGTGATTTGAATATATGTTATTTGGTGCTGACTAAGATTGATCATGACCTCCAAATTTTCCAAAGCTGTGAGAAAACACAATGCGTTTTGAATATTCTACTGTGCATATCGTTTACAGCTCTATCATCTGAGGAAATTACACTCCCGAAGTAGGCGAAGGAATTTACATTATTGATAGCGGCCTCACCAGCTTTACAGTTTGCGTCGGAGTTGTTTTCATTAATTTTCATCATTTTGGTCAGCAAATATCAAGTTTTAAGACAGGAAATATACCTTTTGAACCCATTTTAATTACCCAACAAACCCATATAGAGCGAATACGTGAAGAACCGCATATTTAGAAAGTTGCAAGATCGATACCTACCAGTGTATGTTTAGCGATAAATTTTATATTTTAATGAAATTTGTTTCTCCTATTTCTTTAATTTGATATTTTTTTTATTTTACTTTATTTAATCGACTTTGCTTTAAAACATTTCTGGCACACTGTATCCCTTAATTTCAAGGCGCTTTATATCTGTCCACCAAAAAAATAAGACTAATGGCCATTTTCTCAATGTACCGTCAAACTGCCTGTTACTTAATGTCAACATAAATTTATAGGACCGATTAACTGTCTGTTAACAATTTTGGGTTTCTCAACATACCGACAAAAAACATGGTTTTAAGCTGGCAACACCTCACAAAATACATGTAAAAGTTGGGAGCCAGCTGATTGAATTTATCTGTACGGCAAATTAAAGGAAAATAAATAATCGGCAGATGAGTGCTGGTTAGCTTTGCGACAGAATAGAAGCAAATGAGACATTGAGAAAACCAAATTTCTTTAATGTGCAGTTTTTCGTTGGGAAAAAAGTTAATCGTGTAATGGGAAAACGGTCATAATACTAACTAACTGCTACCACAGATGATTTATTTGCTGATCACATCAATATTTAAACACTTTAAAGCCAACAAAAAAAAACAAACAATTTTTGAATAAATTTAACCACAACCAGCATCTTTAGAAGCTTCAAATAACCAATAAGGAAAATTAAAAAAGAAGAAACATTTAAGGCACCCGCAACATCGAGTGAAACTAAATGGAGAATTTGAAAAATGAGAAAACAATTTTTGTAAACTGAATGTTTAATATGCCAAAAAATATAAACAATATGTATGTATGGATATCGCTTAAGGACTCGGTAGCCAAGTACTCATGTATTCGAACGAATTCTTTGGTCAAGGGTTTTTTTTATGTGGTCGACAATTTACATACATAAAGTTAGAATGGAAAAGAGTATGAAAAACAAAATATTTACATTTACTGGTTATGAAAAAAGGACCCGCTTTATTTTTAACAACTATTTGTTTGTAAACTCTTCTCTCTCTTCATTTTCAAAAAAGGATTATTTGCATTTATCATCCTGGTTAATGTTCGAAAGGACAAACTAGAAAAAGTATGTTTAAAAAAGGATTATGTTTATGCATGTTAAACATGTCCAATTCTTTTGTCCTGTCGATATCCTTAAACAATTCCAAATGTAATATTACACACACACATAATGACTTTACATTAGTTTTATTAAGCCTTTGATTGTTTCAATTGGTTGCGGGTTAAATTTAAATAAAAGTTGAATGCAACTTCAATTGCAGCCACTCGAAGAAGAGTCAAAGAGCAATGAAAAATTTAGTGTCATCCGAAGTACCCCGTATTGTTTTCAAATGTCTAACACTTTGAAGTGAATTGTTTCGCTCTTTTGTTTAGATTTTTATTTGACTAATAATGATTAGAAAAAATAGTTTTCTTTTTTAATAACATTTTGGATATACGTAAGTATGAGGGCTTTGTTTGTAAAAGAAAAGGATACGATTCGTTACATGTTGGCGCTGGTTAAGACAAAGCAAACGTATCATGTCGTCGTACAAGAATATTGACAAAGGATACAATATAAAATTGAGTAATAAAACATGGCCAGAGATTTACAAATATTATGGACAAATAAATATAGTTTCTAAGAAAAATCCCTAAAGTAAATATGTATGTGTTTTTGATGATGTTACCCCCATACATATTTATAACTACAAAGGATATAATTTTTTTTTTTTTAAATTTAAATTTACAAATTCCCCGAGAAATATTAACTAAAGGATCTTGTGAATTGTGGTTAAACCTATACTCTAAAATATCTACGAAAGACTGATCTTGTTGTTCGCAACAAGAAAGAAATTATAATGTTACATTCGGTTGCGGCAAATAATTGTTACACCTTAAACATTGGCGTAGATACTGAAGGGCAAATCTATGCAGACCCGATTCTGCCCCCGCCAACCGCCACACAGACATTTTCCCTTTTCACATTTGCTGTTTTAGTTTAACATTTTTTGGTAAGTGTGTTAATATTTTTAGTAGACTTTATATTTACCCAGTTGGCCATGTCTTGAATCCATTCTTAAGTACGCTTGTACGACCATAGAAAATCCTTAACGGCGCGTAGGCGACCATCCATTTTTTTCACACAAGTGTCAGGAAAATCGTTGACGACTTCTGAGCGACATAATCGCTTATATGTCGTTGACGATCTAATGTGCGACACTGTCGTTGACGATATATGGGCAATAGAGTCGTTGACTTTATATGTTCGACAACAAAGCTTATTATGTCATATAGTTATGGACTGGGCCCACCCGGGTCCACGGATTACGTCTAGGGAGAGCTGGTCAGGTCAGGGCAAATTATATCCGTTGGTTCCAGGATAATGGACACGGGTTAAGGGAACGGTATATCTAAAACTACTGGACGAATTTAAAAACAATAAGCACGACTTAAAGATAATATTGTGGCCGAGTTTCGGATTTTTTAACTGAATATGGTGAACCGTTTTCAGGTTATTCCAATATATGTAGTGAACGTTCTACATTTAAAGAGACGTCAAAATGGCTGTCCTGTAAAATTTGGTTTTTGTAACATACGATCATTTCGCGCAAAGGGGTCGATATCTCGAAAAGTCGAGCTGATAAAGAAAAATGGAGATTTGATTTGATTGTGACCTCAAGCTAGTAAAAATTTGCAATAATGTTTCAGGCAGCAACATGACTTGTTTCCAAAGCAAAATATCCAAAAATTTAAATTTAAGACATACAAATTTACAGTTTTTAATTTTTTTTTTTTAGTAGAGAACAACGTAAGCGACCATTGCATGCATTTTGTCGTCAATGTGGTTTAAAACACGACAAAATGCATGCAATGGTCGCTTGCATTGTCCTCAAAAAAGAAATTTAAGAAAACGTATCCAAAAACTCGAAAATACGATTTTAAACACGACAAAGTACACACTTTGTTACTTAAGTTGTCGTCATCAACATTGTATTTGCGTCTTTTATGCTAACTGGGTAAGTTTACATTATCACGCCAGTCTTACGTACCATGCAAATAATAGGACCAATCCAAACACGCGTGAAAAGAGTAGCCTACAAGGGACTAGGACTAGTCCAAAAGTAACCCAAATGTATGGAAAAAACATGGTCTATTTAATATTACGATGTCCTAGGGCTGGACCATATAACCCTTCTTTAGACTACAAAGGAGTAGTTTATGGTTGTCTATCAGTCATATTGTGTGATTTAAAATTGATAGTTTGCAAACACCATTAAAATAGAAGATATTAGATTTCTTGCGTAAAACGCAAGAATTTCAAAAGTCGTTTTTTAATAACATTTCTGTAATAAAAAAATTTTATGACAAATATTATTCAAATACAGTGGAGTCCCGATTTTTCGTAATCGCAAGGGGTTTTCAATTTAGCGAGGTTTCGATTTAACGGGGTTAAAATAAAATAAATACGAATAGACGGGGGTTTTCAATTTATTTGGTAAAATGATTAAAAAAAAAACAATTGTGAAAAATAAAATAGCAAATTCATTTACTTAGCGTAAAATTGAAGAACGATTAAAGTAAGAGTTGATGGAGCAATTTCAAATCGCTGAGCAACGTCTATTTTTTTCTCTATTGTCAATGGTTGCAAAAATTTGTTGTTTTTGTAAAACCGACAGTGTTTTATGAGTGCGCTTTGACATTTTTCTTTATTATTCATGTAACAAACTGATCTTAAGAAAATAAACAACCACAAAAGCAACAGCAAAAAACCCCCTGTCGGACATTCAGTTAACTTTAAATTAACTGAAAGCTAACTATTTCTCAAGTAAATAAATTTCAGTGTTTTTATCAAATAATAAAAATTGGGAATTAAGCACGAAAAACAACAAAATCATTTAAATTATGATTTTTTTGTGAAATAAAACTTGTTTTAAAATAGTATACAATGTATCGACGTTTCTTAAAAACTGACATTAATTGTTTAAAATTACACAAAATTTAAAAAGTGTCTTCATGAAACGAGTCTCGCAAGTTTGCCCAATTGCACAAATGGCAATTTTAAGCGATATCATGAAAACCCTTATTATATTTTTGGATAAAAAAAGTTGAAAAAAATAATAAGTAGAACATTTTTATGATTTTGCGCTATGAACAACTGAATATGGTAAATTATCAATATTTTCACAAGGCCAAAACTCCCTGAAGGAGCGTTCCAATGCTTTTGCGATGTACTAGAGAGTTCTTAACTATTGTCTTGGCTACAATCTTAATGGTTTGGCTGTTATAGGCCAAAAAATCAAAAAAGAAACGTGACAAAATAGTGGGAAAAAACTACAAATCAAAATCGGGAAGCTCGATTTTCACCGTAGATGTATGGTCTAGTGGACTTTCCAGTACAATCCCAAGAATCAGAAACGCGAAGCGCCCATTAAGATGTTTAAATCGCCCCACCCTAGTATACATACAGTTTTTGAAGAAAAAATAAGAACGCGAAATAACGACCGTTATAGGAAAAGTCCTCTAGACCGGATACCTTTTGGGTGGAGAATCAAAACAAATTTAGAACATTTTCGAAAGCTGCAATAAAATATCTTATATGAAGTACCTGCTACTTCGGTTCCTTAAGAAATGTGATTTTCAGCTGCCGGTGGCTTTTTATATTACATTTAATGCAATAAATAAAATAAAATAAAATAAACAAAAGGAGAAACAAATAAATTTTTTTCCTACTCAAGTACAAACATTCAGTCAATAGTAAAATCAATAGTGAAATCTGAACTATCGATAGTAGAAAATATCGATAGTATTCCAGCACTACCTCACAGTGTTTGTATACACTTTGGTTAATGTAAATGTTGTATTGCGTAGTAGTTGGCTTTAAGTTAGTCTATACAAGCAAACTTGAAGTTGGTTTTTTTTTGCAGTTAGCTACTCATTTGACGGCAGGGCCACGCCAAAAAAAATAGCGGTGAACCAAAAATAATTCTTTCCATTTTTCTGTTGTTAAAAAAAAATTATAAGTGGTAGTTAGCAAAAAATTACGATTTATAAGATTTAAAGAAGATTTAATTTGAAAAAAAAAAAAATAACGAATTAGCGAGGGGACCAAAATGTAACGAATTGTACGCATAAAGGAGATTTTTCAAGGGCCCGACAGTTTATTACGAATTATCGTAATAGAATTTTATGGCAAAAATTATAAAAATTTAATTTATAGAATTTTATTACAAATATTTTACAAATTTTCTCTATTAAACAGAATTTCATAACAAAAATTAAAAAAGTTGTATAAAAAGTGTATTAAAAACAACTTCAAAATTCTTGCGTTTTACGTTTTCGATTTCCAGCACATGCCTGATAGTATTTTTTTTCAAGCTATTTCTTTAACCTTCGTTATTGCATTCTAATTAGTTTTGTATAATTCTTAAATAACCTTAAGCGCCATGCTGCGAAGTCACCAGCAAGTCAATCGTACGTAGCACGCAGCACTCTCTTTAACTTTAAGCATAGCAAAAACAGAAAAACAATGACTTTTGGGCAATTCCACGACAGACTGCCTGATAAAAACAATACACTTGTACTCCCTAAATTGGTCAAGGTTTTGACCTTAACAGATTGCAAAATATTTTAGAAATAAAAACAACTAAATACATATGTAGATGTTTACAAAACATTTAACTAATGCATAAAAGCGTGTATAAATTAATTTCACAATTTAATACAAATTTGTAAATATTTTGATTGTTTTCAGGCCAAAGCATGAAAACCTTGAAGAATGTTTGTCAATAGATAAATAGGAATAGGCCTGAATGGGTTAGTTATGGTAGCAAGGTCAGTTGAAGTGTGAAAATTTTCATTATAATAAAAATAGTCATAACGAAAAGATAGTTGGTGGCATATTTGAAAAAAATTTTAGCAGAGCAAATGTTCAAACATCTGGTCATACAAACCATGTGTGAAGAAAGCAGAAGTCAAAAAATTTGCTGCTTTAGTAGCAAAAACCTATAAAATTTTATCGCCTTATAATTATGACAGATATTATAAAGCCACCTTTGACCTTTAACATTAAAATTTAAACTGGTTTATATTCATTATTCCTAACAAGGTCTTTCGGTACGAAAGACTATTTTTAAATGCTTTTAAAAAACTATTTAGCAAATTGCCTGAAATGATTTGCAGTGCTGCTTTGCTTTAGGAAACAAGGTTTGAATTTAATTTCACTGCAAAAGCCTTATAAATATCAAATTTCATATTTTTCTCTTTATTTTCTTAACTTAAAGGCTTTTCAATACAATTTAATACGCTTGTCTCTGCTCGTTTTGCTCTTTGTTATAAATGCTTTTTTTTATAAATTGATTGCTATTTATTTTGATAATTGGCTTCGACTGCATTTGCGTTTTGTTTAATACGCGTGTGCTGCTCACTGAGCATTCATGTGGTTCATGTTTCAAGCTTCTTTACATCACACCAATTCGTTTTTTTGGGTTGCATTTCTTTTTTTTTTTTTTTATCTTGGCTTTAAAGTATTAAATTACATTTTTATACGTTCATTTTATTGGCCATGTGATGTGAAGCAAATAAAAACAAATCGCATTTGAGATGATCACCAGAGATCGCAGAAAACAAAGCAGCCCACCCATTTGAGCTGCGAGCAATTTAATCGTAGGTGAAATTATTAAAGAGTAGAAACACTTATATTTTTTGTCTGACAAAGTATGTAATATAATATCGTTTTATTTCAAATGTTGTATTTTCAGATTTTTTTTTTGCCTTTTAGAGATGTTAGAATTAGAAACAATCGAATAAATTTGAGTCGGTGGAATTTGGAAGGCAATAATGATTAATGAAAATGGTGAAAATTGTAAAGTTAAATAAAATATGCACAAAAACTGTCCACATTGGGCGGATTCAAAAGTCGTGTTTCCCTCGTAGGTGAGCTAAAGCATCTTGAGTAGCACCTACCTTTTGGCCTTGCGCTCTTGGGCAAACTAGGTGAAGCCAAGATCTGAAATTTATCAGGGACATGCAATTTGCATATCTCCCACATCGCTATTGCAGAAAGTCCTATATAATACAACCAGAACCAGTTGCCCTTTGGACCTTATGGGTCAGAATCAGCAGCCCTTGGGCTCTTATAGGAAGTAGTGAGGAATTTGTGGAAACCTTTTACCTAAAGTGAAAAGCAAATCCTGACCAGTGAATTGACGACACTTTAGCACTACTTTTAACAATTTGAATTGATTACTTAACTTAATTTGAAAGAAGACAATTGCATAATATAATCTAGAAACTGTTAAATTATGTTTGATCTTCCAAACGTAGGATGTCAAATACATGATAGGTTTGAATATACCTTAATAGATATGGGAAAAATTGGAACGCTGGTTATGGAAATTGGCGAATCAAAAATTTATTTGTATTCCCTCCATCACAAATTCTTGCAGATTGAGAAGTAACATCTTAAGGGCCAAATACACTTGTCAAATGCTTGTCCAGCCGGCGAATTCAACGTGTACGTGTGCTGGACGTAATATTCGCCGTCATATCTAAATTTTTTGATTTTTCATCAAGCGTTGTCGGTGTCACACATACAAACACATTTTCACTAATACTACCACAATGCTTGATGAGTATTTTGATCAATGTATTTGGGCCTTTACTGCTAACTGTAACCGTGCTAAATTAAGCAGCTGATTGGCAAAGTTACTGTTACTCCCGGCTAACTGAGCCTTTAGAGAGAGAAATGTCAACAAGTGCTTGTGCTTTTAACATATCGACCAACGAAAGCAGCAAATTAAAGTCAATGTTATGTTTTTGGTGCTGCAATTATTGACGGCACCGTTTGCATGAATTCGCCTTGACATCGATCATAATATTTAAGTAAAAAGTATTTAACAAGTACAAAAATATATTTTATTATTTAATATACATATTATCATTTCAATATACGTAATACCTTATTAAATGTTTATTTTTTTAACTCAAACAGCTGCTTGAGATATCGTAGGCGTCGTTCAACTCAATGCTAAACAAAAAAGTGGAATGTATGTAGAACATTGAATTGTTTCACTTTTAAAAACTAAAAATACATTTCCATAAAAATAATAATGCACTTGTTTTGCTGGCCGAAAAAGGCCACAACAGATAAATACCAAATCAAATCGAAAAATGTACAAAATGATAACAAAAAACCTTTTTATTTTAATTCCTTAAAATACAAAAACGATATGAGTTTTTCTTAATGTAATTAAAATTAAATTTTTATTTCCTGTTTTATTTTGCGCTGATATAATTTTAATGACTTAATAAACACTGGCGAAACGCTTTTGACGATCTCAACTCGAATGTACCTGCAGTAAGAAAGACTAAAACATGTCAGTTTTTTTTGTTTTTTGTTTTGTTTTAATTATGTGTGTGCGATGCTCTGTGATCTGTCTTGAAGGAAGCTGTCAAATAGGATTTATATTGCGTGTAATGAAAAAATGTTCGTAACACAAAACAACAACTAAAGAAAAATATACAGTGCAATCCTTGTTGAAATCAAATAACATGATAATCGCTATAAAATGTACATGTGAACGCGTATGTGTAGCAAATGAAAATTGAAATGAATTAATGGTTTTTTAAAAAGTTGTAATCTTTAATGATTTTGTATTGTTTTATTGTTAAGGATAAAGGAGGTAAGCGTTAAAATGAAAACATCCGGTTAATAGGATCGCAATTTAGGCGAACAGTACAGTTAGTAATTTTTGGACAGAAGAAACTTGGTATTTAAGAAACAAAAATAGTATTGCTCTTATTATTTCAATATACAGCCATGCCACAGAGTACAATTCCGTTCGGAATTGAAGAAAACATATTTGTTTATTATAGAAAGTGAACTTTTGGTCTTTCAGATACAGAAAACTCCCATTCCGTTCATGAAAACAAAAATGATTTTATTCCGAAAAAATTTTTCGTCATTTTCTGAAACTTTGAAGTAGAGATTTTCTCATCTGATTGGCGATAAGAATTTGTACTTGAACCTAGACGATTTAAAATAAAATTTGTTATTCATCACACGTAAAGATTGTATGTGGAAATGATTTACATGTGCACCTGCCATATGGCCTAATATCATGGTGGATCTTAACCACTATTTGACAAACTATGCGTCTACCAAATGCCCCGTTCGCTTTGGCTAGCACAAATACACCTGTAGCAATTTAACTGTCACACATATGTAGGGCTTAGAGCTTAAGTGAACCAAGTAAAAAAATGAAATTCAAAAATATTTTGAGTTTGAGCAAGTGAACTCCTATTAATTTCTGGAGCTTAGGAACGAATCACTTTTTGATTAAGTCCGTTACAGAATTGTTTGACTTTGCGGAGAATTTCGCACAAATTTTAAAATAAATAAATGACTTGGTTCGGTTCACTTCTAAGACCTCCGTATACATCTGCCCCTTCCTTAGGATCAGGTGCTATCAAATTTCCGCTGCTTTCTGAATAGCCAGCAACAATATATTAAAATCAAAAGTTTATCTTGTTAAATTGACATGCATACATACTTAAGTATGGACATTTTTTTATTTTCATGTTTAAAATATGTTATAAAAAGAAGACAATTCCCGTATTCTTTTAATAAAACTTATTAAGTTAAACAGTAAATCCAGTTTTGAAAGTAGAATGATGACGAAAACCATATCGGGCCATTGTGCTGTTGCTTCTGTCAACAAACGAGAATACAAAATAAGTGAAACATGTATTACAGGGTAAGTGTTTCACACTGTTATAACACACTCAAAACAATTTGTTTCGACATGAAATTCACGTTGTTTCAACTTGAAATAACTTTCATTCAACGTGATTCGGATAATTAGTTCAATATAAATGAAATTTTGCTCTTACTTTACTGCAATGTTAAATTAACATGAATTATAGTTATTTTAAAAGAAACAAATGTTGTTCGCAAGTTATTCTTAAATCATGTTAAATTAACATGAAGTAATAATGAAGCAAAATCACCACCGAAAACGGTATAATCAACCTTGTTTTCGACGATTTTACATTGATTTTTTTCTGTGTGCTGATCTTAGACCCTAAAAATTTTATATTTTGTATAGGCCCTTATCTGTAACATTTCAAGCCTGTTGAGATATTTTGTGACGATAGTTTTTTTTGATGGCACATGAGGTCATTGTAAATGTTCAAATTTGTTCGCATGCCAGGGAGATGATGTATGTTATGATACAAAGAATTTCAGTTTGCCGCCTTTATATTTATTTTCTTTGTATTAGAGGCCGAGGCAGTGGCACCAGATTGCCTTTAAGATAAAGCTGTAAAAATGAAAATTTTAATTTTATGCATTTTTGTTCATATTCATTATCCCTTATTTTAACAATATTTCCAATTCAAATATATGATCGTGTAAGTATCTAAATAATTTTTCGTTGACGCTTGAAAAAACTCTATCACCAGGAAAAGTTGATGTTTGTAGTGTAGTTGTTGGTGGTTGGCTTGTCTATGGTATCTATAAAATACCAAAGAAGTCCTAAACTGCATCTCTGTGGGACTTTATAATCATTTTTCGGCCAATCAAATAGTCCTCCAACAGCTTGTAAGTATTTATGGGTAAGTTAAGCTTCAGTTTATGTATTAAGTCTTTATGACACATTTTATCAAATGCTTGAGAAACATTAATGCAGAGCGAAGAACAATGTTTTTCTTTCGTCAAAGGGTTTTCAAATGACGTCTACATATGTGTTTGTTGGATTATTGTTTATAATTTTTTTAAAGTCTAACTTCATGATAACCAAATTAAGAAACTAAACGTTAGAACGTTACTATTGTGTGATCTTTTCGTAACTTAGGTATCATAGTTTATTTTCATTGCTAAGTATAAGAGGTAGCTTCATAAGCATTTTGTTACAAGATTCTTTGTTGAGGTTAAAATGAACATGAGCCTTTTAAATATCCATTATGTCAAATCGTAGGGTATAGCTGTTCCACCAACGGTAGGTGCCAACAAGACTGGGTGAAATTTGAAAAAAAAGCCCACGACTTCCCAAAGTAAGCGGAATATCAGTTAGAAGTCCCATGTAAACGCAGCTTTTTTCTTTAGTACAAACAGCCTTTAATAACTTAATTAACAAGCCTTCAATGTTAACAATGTGGCAAATTTGTCCATTATTTCATCTGGCCTCCATACAAATGTTCTCCCAAATTAAGGGTATGTGTACGATGAAGTCCATACAAAACAAACATGGTTGATAAATTTAAGCTAAAATATTCTTAATAAAGGGTGGTCTTACTAAAATGGGGGATGCCAATTGTGAGTTACACTTCAAAGTCAAGTTTTTTGCCCAACTGAATTTGAAATTTCTTTGTTTTAGTGTTTGACAAATTCAACCATGGTGAGGTGAACAACTGATTGATTGTGTGAATTTTTTGATCAGCATAATATACCACAATAAGATGAATTGCGCAAAAATTTCAGCAAACCGGGTCTGTAGGAAATGTGAAAACACTGTTTGATGCGGCTTAGGAGCTGGTTGAGTTATCGGGCCTTACTTCTTTGAAATCGTGGACGGCCAAGCAGTTATCGTGTATGGTTTTCGCTATCGCGAGATGATTACGGACTTCTTGTGGCCAGAAATTGGGGATATGGAGCTGGACGATGCGTGGTTCCAACAGGATGGTGACACTTGCCCCACACAGCCAACGAAACAATGGATCTTTTGCGCGAGAAATTCAATGGAAATGTTACCTCACGACGTGGCGATTTTAATTGGCCGTCACGAACATGTGATTTGACACCGTTGGAAATGCTCTCTTTGGGGATATTAAAAAGAAAAAGTCTACGTCGATAAGCCAAGAACAATTTTTGAGTTAAAGTATGAGCAAATTGGGCCCATTACGACATTCAGCCTCAATTATGTTTCAGAGTCATTGAAAATATAGACAATCAGATAGGGGTATGCCACCGAAACCGTGGCGAGTATTTGGCCCATATTTTGTTTCATACAAATTTGTCATTTCTTTCATATTAAAAAACATTAAGATAATTCTCTGAAAACTTTTTATTAAATTGGCCTCCCAATAAAGAGTAAATACAATTCGGCGCAACCGAATATAGCACTTTTGTTTATTTTCTATTTTATGCAAAAAATTGCTTAGTTTTTCAATTTGTATTTGCAATAAACAAATTCCTAAAATGTATTTATGACATTAAAAAACTTATTTATCCCTTTTCTGAGAAATTATTCTATATGAGTCCTCTATCATCTCGATCTATGTTTTGTGGCACTTAAAAAAAATGATATAAATATCAATTTCATTATCTCTTGACATTAATGCGCTTATAAATCGAACTATTAACTAAAAATACCTTCTAAAGCATGCTGTGATTCGTTTCTAATATTTCTAGAGACAAAATCTAAATTCTTTAGAAACATTTTTTAACTTTATCAAAAGAAAATATGAAATTATTATTAAGCACCCTAAAAAGAAATTAAAATGCATTGTCATTTAATATTATTCGTGTGTAAAACGAAGATAAGGGTCTATTAAATTGAGTTGTTGGATAAAACAGAAAGTCATCCACAAAAAAAAACACACAATGTAATCCTGCTTGAAAATCATTTGAGGAATATTTGTGTTTGTTTTGTTACTTTTTTTAAGTAAAAAAAGTTTTTCCTAAATCCTTTTGCAGGAGTTTTCCAACAGACGAAAATTTCTGTTTTTTGGGTTTTTTTTTTTTGATATAAGAAAGAAAGTGTTATAAAAAGTGTCACTTAATTATTAAACGAACAAGTAATAAATTAAATGCTATTAAGTTATTAATTTGTGGTCAATGTTAAAGGCTTATCAGATTAATAAGGTGTGGTCCTCGACTATTGTTTAAGAAAAAAATGTTGTATCAAATAGGTTTTTTAAGTAATCGGTTATTTTTATTAAAAGCATTAGGTATCTGTAACATTTTGTTTTTGAAGTTTAATCGCTATTGGAATTTTTTTCTCGATTTGTTTTTCATACGTGTGTGTTCTGCTTTTTTAATAGTTTTTTTTTACATTCAAAGATCAATTCATATTTTTGCAATTTGTATTCAATTGTTTTGCCATTGGCCTTTTTTTGCTGGTTTATTGTTCGTTTTTTTTTCTTCATTGTTTTTGTTTTTGTTTTTTTTGTTACTTTGTGGTAATATTGTTCAACACCAATTTAGACACTTCGTTCATCTTGTTAGTACCAGTGAGTAATGTGATATTTTTGCCTTCGAGGCACGTGTATTGAACCAAAAACAAAAAAAAAAGAGCGACTAAATATAAAATCATTAAGTTACATAAGGCATATTATATTACAGATTATAATTCATATAGAAAATTTAAAAACAATAAAAATAAATTTAATTTTTCTTCACGTTTGCTTCCTAAGTCTTTTGCTTGGGAAAGATTAGAAGTATAGACAGACTTTAATCCTTCAAAAGATACGGGGTATGTTCAAAAGCCTTAAAATTCCTATTAAGTTTTCCTAAAGTTGAAATGATTATGCTAGCATCAATTGGACATATGCTTTAAAATGCCAAAGTTGTAATACTTAAAAGTTATTCTCTTTCGCTCAGGGCATTGCATGCCCAATTTTATGTTTATATGTGCAATAATAACGGAAATTTAAAAAATTACCAGTTTAAGGAACTAAAAAGTACCAAAAAGATCTTTATTGCAGATTCTCATTCACTCAGTACCTTGCATGTAAAGTTTTATATTTCCAGGTCCAATACTAACGAAAATTCAAAAAGTACCAAAAAGATGCCGCTTACAGATTTTCATTCACTGAAGATTTAATTTAGTTTTATGTTTCTAGGCTTACTTTTATCGCTAATTCAAAAAGTACCAGATAGAGAACCAAAAAGGACCAAAAGCCCTCATGCAGATTCTCATTCACTCAGGACCTTCTACGTAAAATCAACTCAGGACCTTGCACGTTTAATTTTATGCCTATAGATCCAATACTGATGGATTTGCAATTAAAATACCAGTTAAAGAACAAAAAGTACCACAAAATTCACTCACAGGTTCTTATCCACTCAGGACATTGCGTGTTGAATTTTATGTTTATAGATAAGATATAACCTATAATTTTAAGAAATTACCAGATTTTAAACAAAAAGCTAAAAAAAGGAACTTAATTTCCCGTGTATCTCCCTTTTTGGTACTTTTTAATTAACAAGATTTTATATATTGTAGTGGGAGCCCATAAATGAATACGTATATGTCAAGGAATGGAGAAAAAAGTTTTGTAAAAAAGTACCAAAAATTGTTAAGACTTTCGCCCCTTAAACGTACAAATTTCGAAAAAGTACCGAATTCGTATTTATTCTTTTGAAATAAGTTTCGAATATGATATAAACTTTATTTCTATGTATTTAAAAGATAGATGGGTTGCATAAAAAGTTTCAAATTACCCCTTTACTCCCTTAAAGGGCCGAATTTAATAAAAGTACCGGACAAAATTCCACTTATTTTTCTAAAGAACAACATTAATTATTACATTGTTTTCTCTTTTAGTCCAGGATATATAAGATTAACGAATTAACACGTTTTCCCCTTTTTCCCCCTAAAAATTCGAATTTTCAAAAATCCCGTCTTAGTAGATCGATTCGGGTAGAGTCCAAGTCCTGTCCGAATTGCAGGTTTTTCGCTTCTGGTGCTTAGGCTGTGCAATGATCAATCAGTCAGTAACGTTTCAATTTAATATTTAAAGATATTATATCGATTTTAAATGGCTTAGAGCTTTCTTGCAGCATTATGGGAAGACCTAGTGGGACTTAATTTAACTAAATAATTTTTCCAATATATGAAACTTATTTCGTATAAAAAAATTATGCAATAACTAATCTACATTAGAGAATTTTTGCTGGACACACGCTGGGAATCACAAAAAGGGATTTTGATAAGTAAAAGAACACACTTGATATTGCATATAGGAAAAATCAGTTTGTGATTTGAGTCAGCTCTTAAGCAAATAAGAATACTTTATTTATTCCCTTACATTAAAAAACCTCCATTGTTTATTCTAGTCCCAAAACCCACTACAACCTAATTTTTGTGTTTCTACAAAGAAATGTTTCCTTAATTTCCAAATACCATTTTTTATTTTGTTCTTGTCACAATCATAGCACTTCATTTAACTTTCACTATTTTATCTGATATCCTTTATACAGAGAATACTTAGTTTCCCTTATTTATTTATATTCTTTTTAGTTTTGATTTTTATCGTTAAAAATTCAAACGTTCTACTTAATCACTTGTTTGCGTTTTTCTTCCGATCATTGCATGTGAAAAATACTATTCGTGTTTTGGCTTTATTTTGGGTTAGTAGATCATGTAATGTCAGTGTTATGTCCGGAATAATCATGAGGTTATTTTTAAGGATGTTGTGTATTTAAAAAATACACTACTTTCTTAGGGGAGGTCGTAAAATACTTAATAAATTGCTTAATCAATATGAAGTCAGAATGAAAACATAAACCATAAGGACATGCTTAAAATTTGTAATTAAATTTTTGGTAAGGAAACGGCTCGATAAAATTACACTATTAACGGACAATTTTGAAAAGGGATTTGAATGAAAATAAGAAAAAAAATATACTGGATTGTTAAAAAATGTATTTGTACTATAACACTGCGTAACAGTCATTTTGCGGCCTGGAATGTTATTGCTAATTCTTACTAATTTGAGGTCGCTGATTTCAAATCAGATCTCTATTTTTCTCTATCAGCTCGACTTTTCGAGATATACCGTTATGTCCAAAATTAAAGCACTTTCAGTACTTATCGTTAGCTGATAATTTAATTGTCGTATTTGGATTCCGAAAGTTTCGAGTAAATTGAGTTTGAAGTTTGATCTCTTCTATATAAGTATATATACACATACGACAAACTCAACACTCCATATCTCGAAAACCGTATGAGGTATCGAAAAACTGATTATGCCAAATGAAAGATCAGGTCGGAAAACCTAAGGAAGCGATCTTAACTTCAAACCGCAAAAAATCTACATACGACATTTAAATTATCAACCGGCGATATGTTGGAATAACTTGCAAACGCTTCACCACATTCAGTTAAAAAAAAAAATCCGAAACTCGGTCACAATATAATCTTTAAGCCGTTTAACAATCGAGTTGGAATCAGAGACAAGAAGTGGTGGTGGACACTTTGTTTACCTGCTTGGACAGCTCTAGTGGCAATGCATGTGAATTATTGCTGAAAAAATCAATCAGAAGCCCATGAGTTAAATTGATTTTAAAAACTCCATAACAAAAATTCTGATGCTATCCGCCGATGCGGTAACATACACCAAACTTACTTCGACCGATGAAGAAAATGGAAGTTAGGGCGACTTGCAGACCGCCTAACATCAGACGTATGAACATGTCTGTGTGTGTCAAGCGTTGCTATCGTCGATGAAAAGTATAGAAGAATTTCACGTGTTATATAAATTGAATTAAAGGTAATTGGTATAAGGCACCCCTCAAAGACTTAAAGATAAAATTATACCTAAATTCCTCGATCTTTTTATTTATCTTTAGCTTTCATATTGACGATTTAATAATTAAATGTAACCTTTTTAATATTAAATTTTAAATCATTGCCTACACAGGAATATGTCTTGCCATTTTTTAAATTAATTAAAACATTAATCAAAACTAAAATCAGTTTTAGAAAAAAATTTAATCAACATTAATTTCACACGTTTACTTATATCAACAACATTACTGCAGAAAATTTTGGTGATATTAAATGAATTTTGAATTGACACTCTTAATTTGTTTACGGATGCAAATTTAATTAATTTTTTAATCAATACCACACATTTTTTAGTTTAAATCAATTTTCAAAATGGGTTAACTAATCTATCTATCTTACATATAGATATCAATATGTTGAAACAACAACCTCAGTTTCAGGATCTTTGCGATTAAGTCGAGGGGTTCCGCAAGGTTCAATTTTAGGCCCGTTACTTTTTTCGTTATACGTGAAAGATCTTCAGGATAAGCTTGAGCATTGTAGGATTATATTGAATGCAAATGATGTTCAGCACTATATTAGTTGCAGCAACACTGAGATTGATGAATGTGTGAGGACATTAAGCCAGGAGTTATATTGTGTTTACGGGTGAGCAACTGCTAATGGTCTAGCAATTAATCCGATCAAGTCCAAGTGTTGGATTATTAAAAAGAGGTCATTAAAACTTGACGGCAATCCTACTCTTACTTTAAATAACCAGTCCATTCAAATCGTTAACACTGCCAAAAATCTTGGTATATACTTTAACAACAGCCTCACTTGGTCTAACCACGTTAATTTTGCATGTGGTCGAACTTTTCAATGTTAAGGAATCTGTGGCAAACTCAGTATTTTATTCCAATTAAAATAAGAATACTCATTGCTAAATCATACTTGATACCGATCTTATTGTGTGGCTGTGAATTATTCGCCACCTGTGGCAGCGGAAGAAAAAGGAAACTTAATGTGACGTTTAACAACATTGTTCGGTACGTCTATGGTTAAAGGAGGTATGCCCATATTTCCCCCTACGTTACCTTGCTTTACGGAATCACTTTTGTTGATTACTTAAGAGTGCGTATTTTACTGTTTTTACACAAAGTTAAACACACCCATCAACCTGAGCATCTCTACACACGTTAAAACTTTTCAACACTTGACCGAGGTAAAAGACTTCTGGCATTTGGTCATCGAACACTGATTTCTAAATACAACTTCTTAATTCTTGCAATCAGTCTATGGAACTGAATCCCCTATGCATTACAAAAAATAAGTAAAGAACGTCATTTCAGGAAATTTATTTTTTGTACTTTTTCACTCAGAATATATGTACATACTTATATTTGTTTTGATATTCTCCTATTATATAAAAGTATAAAATCTATGTTTTAAATTTTTCTGGTTTCACATTTTCCTTTTTTTCTTTAGTTTGTTTTAATTCCCTGCAGGAAATGTCACTAGTGAATCTGTACTGATTCACTATTGACACAGTCACCAGTACTAGTGACTTATTATACCCCAGACAATGTTATTTACTACAGACATTTAACATGTGCGTGTCATAGGAAATCTACTACTAACTAGGTAGTTCCTTTGGGAACGTATGTAGACAATGGAACCATAGAATCACTAGTACATTTTAGAAAATAAAGTCTACACTTTTGTTACAATTACGAAATCATAACAATCTTTTTTTATTATTTCTTTAACTTTTATAGGAATTGTACTTCTCAGTTGTTATTGATAAAATATTTTTCGTGTTGAAGCCAAATATAGTGGCAAATGTATTGTATACACTTCGTTGACAATGTTACCAAAATAGTCGACAAAACTGGCGACTTGGAGGCACTTGCACCCAGGTTTTCTTCAGGGTTACTTTTGCTAACTTCATATAATTAAGCGTAATTAAATTTAAAATTTTATTTAATATTTAGGAACTAATTAATTTTATTTTACACAATTTTGTTATTTTTTTCTGATTAACTGTATTTGCATATGCTCAATTCCATGCTCAATTCTTGTGTACGGAACATCGAAAAGAAATAAATAAATATATAAAATAACTTTTCATCATTGTTGCCAACTGTTCAGTGTATCGGTATTTAATAGGGTGTCCAGTCGATTAATTTTTGTTTATTTTAGACGATTAATTGTTCGAATAATTTAAAATTGCTTATTTTGATTATAGGGTCAATCGAATAATTTATAACGATTAATCGAATAAAAAAAATATACATTATTTCTGTTAAATACATAATTTTTTTTAAAGATTTGAGTCGAATAAGCTAACCAAATGTATGTGTTCGTTGGAATTAAAAAAAAAACAGTCCACAAAATAAAAAACGACAAAGGTATGTTAACTAAAAGATTTATATTAATTTATCGGGAATGTTCTAGAAATCGAAATAAAGTAAAATTTAAATCGAACGATAATTTAAATTCAATTATTTACAAAATGACCGTAGTATTAAGTGTTGGTTTTGCAAAAATAATAGATACTTAAAGAATGAAGTACATAAAATTAAATATTTTTATGAACTTTAATTACTGGGAGGTTTTTAAAATTTGCTCGATTTTAAATCCACGTTACGATTTTATAGCAAAAATATTTTTATCTTAAGCGACTAATTTAATACAAAATTTATATGAAATAAAATAAAAAAAAAATCTCTCCTGTAAAATTTAATTTTTGGCGCTTATGTTATACAAAATCAAAGTGGTCCAATGAATAAATATTTTAAACAAGCTACTTCGATCGATTTTCTAGAGGAAATTTTTTGCAGAAGCATAGCAGAGGAAAGTCCTTGAAAAGTTAAAAAAATCCAAAGTTATATTAACAATTTGCAGTTACAGTGACGAGTTTTGTTTAAAAAATAATGTTTATTTGCTCAAGTTCTTATTTCTTTTAAAATTTCGAAAAAATCTCGTCATTTATAAAAATTCTGGATTTAGAATTATTCGACTAATCGATTAATTTTAAAATTTTATTCGTTTAATCGAATAAGTTAAAAATGCCAAATATCGATTAATCAGATAATCGAACAAAAATAAAACCCGATTTATTGAACACCCTAGTATTTAACAAGCAACTGCCAATCTTAATTTCGTACGATACGTTTCTTTACATTGAAACAGTTTTTTTTGCAACATTAAACAATTCAAAAGTATAATTTCAGATATCAAAAACGTAAAATCATAGAAAAAGTATCAGTTATGTTATGTGAGATCAGAAAAAATTCTAGATTACATAATATAACAGCATTTATTACAGCTTTTTGTCCAATATTTTCGAAAACTTAAAAGAAATTTCGCTAAACAAACATGGCTTGAGGCCAAAATAATATTCTAATGAATTACACTATTAAATTTTTATTAATACATGCCAAAAACTCAAGTTATATGTAAAACTCTGATAGTGTAAATGCATGTGTGTTGAAAATGACAAGTATTATGAAAAAATGTTTGACATCCCATACGACTTCATCGTTTTTTGAAACATTTTAAAACAATAATACTTTTCATTGGATGAAGGTTGAATTTTATTTCATGTGTGAGTGTTCATACTTTGTGTGATGGTGTGAACACAAAATGTCATGTTAAATTAGATTTTTTGACAGTCGCAACCAAACTCCTTAGATTTCTATCCCACTAAGTATTATAGAATATATGAAGTAACATGAAGAATGGCTACATGGAGCCACTTAATAGCTAAACTGGGAAGACTGCTAATAATTTTTCATATTTAAATAAAAATGTTATTTCTATTCAAAAATAATCCTGAACTGAAATCACACAAATATGCAGCATTTACATAAAACAATAGCGAGCAAAACAAAAAAACAAATAAAAAATAATAATATTCTGCGAATTGCAGTTTCTGGAATTTTTTTAGGTTTCCACTAAATCCTACTGCCAGCCAATTAATATCGACTGCTCTAATGATACCTGCTGTGAATAGAAACCACATATTCATTATTCATGTGGCAGAGAAAACCTTCAATAAATATCAATGCAACACTGATGAATCTGTATGAAAGTAAGTGCAGTAAGTGAAGCATTAAGATGAGGTGCAAAAGATGTAAAATGTAAAAATGTTTTGTAATGTAAAACATTGAAAACACACTCTTATCGAAGATATTTATCAAATCTATCTCTGTACTTTTTTGCTCAACAAGTAGTTTACAAGATTCTTTAGCAAAGATAAATAAAAATATTTCAATTTCAATTTGTTTTTAATATAAATGCTGCTGTTAAAAACATGTTTGTAAGTATGTGGTTTTCAAGTAATTAATATTTTATAAAAAAAAATTATTATTGTTTATTTTTATTTTGAGTTGTTATTTTAAATTTTTTGCATAATTTCACCACAGGTATTCTTTAAGGGTCGTCAATACCGAACAAGAGCCATCAATATTTTGTAAATATTGAAAAGGGATTTTTCTGTTTAAAAATAAAATTGAAATTGTAATTAATTACAATTAAGGTAGTAGCGAAGTTTTATAAATTATTTTTTTATTAATAAATGAATTTCTTTTAACAAATATACAAAGAGTGCCGTGAGTGATGTGATATGACTTGTGCCCCTTGTCATTAGTAGTAAAAAAACAGGGCAGTGGTGTCACTCTAGGGGGTGTTTACTGATTAGCAAGTGCAAGAAATTTGGATTTTATGATACAAACATCACCATAGTGGAGAGGGTATGATGAATTTGTGCTGATGTGTGTAACACTAAAAATATATTGGTTTGACCTTTTTACCGATCGACACAGAATCACTTTTTGAATCAATCTAAAGATGTCCGTCCGCCTGGCAGGCTAACTGTCCCTTAAGTACAGGCTGCAATTTTGGAAATAGTTTAATGAAATTTGGTACAAGTGTTTTATTTATTTAATTAAAAATGGTGACTATTCGTTTAAAATTTCAAGATTCCCGGAATAAATTATTTGGCACAACACAGAAAAAGTCTCTAAAATTGTTCACCAATTAAAGAATTAATTAAAAATAAATTCAGTTTTAATTTAAAATTTAGTCTAGTGAATTAAACGTTTAATCAAGTGAATTAAATGTTTAATCAAAGAAATTAAACGTTTAATCAAGCGAATTAAACGTTTAGGCAAGTGAATTAAACGTTTAATCATGTTAACTAAACTTTAATCAAGCGGATTAAAAGTTTAATCAAGTGAGTTAAACGTTAAATCAAGTGACTTAAACGTTAAATCTAGAGAATTAAAAGTTTAATCAAGTGAATTAAACGTATAATTGATACTATAAATTTGTTAATTTTTATTTTTTTTCTGTGTATATACCATCTGATTATGTTGGCATTTAAATTACATTTGGTTCAGATATGTTTTATTGTAAACCATCATACTAAATATGATTGGAGTCGGCACATATTTGACCATAACTTTTACTAAAATCCATTCCCAAAAATAGGTTTGAATGCCATAACTTCCTTATTAAAGTTGATGTTGACATGAAAATTGTTAACAAAACTTTTTACGGTAGCTTCTGTGGCAAAATGGTGTGCTGTAGGTCCAGAACTAACCATTGGCCCCATACAAATTACTTAAAGATGTATTTATCTATAGAATATTAAATACATCGAACTCTTATAAGTTGATAACGTAATTTTATTCTGGCAGGCTCTTAATGGTTCAGGGCTCCCAAATAGAATCCACTCTTGAATGTTTGGCTATAACTACTGGGGTATGGGGTTTCTTATAGTCGGGCTTGACCAACTATACTTTCATACTTGTTTTTTAATTGATTCATATTAAATATGGCTACAGAAAAATGCTATTAAAATTTTGCTTAAGCAATAATTTATCAAAGTTATTGTTTTATGAAGTGGATTTAATATTCATATTCCGCGAGAGCCATTAACTTAAAAATATTTAAAAAAAAATTCAATAAAAAAAAAACAGAAAAAATTTTCAAAACTTAAGAAGTAAAGTTTATTAACATATTATTTAACTCGATCTTGGCACGAATATCTGTTAAATTATAAAAAATTAGTTCGCAGTTAAATTTGAAAAAAGTTCGGTTTCGTAAATAATTTTTTTACGGTCCCCCCACGTAGTAAGTCTTGACACAAAATTGTCAAATTGGTACACTATAACAAGTCATCTTTCAAGTGCCAATTGAAATGAAAAAATACCGAAATTTCAACTAATTATTATTCGAAAGCCATCTAGAAAAAGCTGTTTGGTACAAAGGATCCGCTCGATAAAATTGGAACAGTGATGTTTTGAATATTTATATTCGTACCGCCGAACATTCGCTGATTTTATGGCATTTTTATTCGTCTTCGCTTATTTAAGCGAGCATTTTCGATTACCTTAAAAAAATGCATAAAATTACATAGAAAGTAATAACTTTTAATAATTTTTATTTCAAAAAAGTCTTTGTTTTTAAGGCAAAATACTAATCTTCTGTAAGTAAAGTGAAAAACAAATAAATAAAACCGATTGAATAAAAAACAATTTACAAATATTTTGAATTAGATAATTGTCAAAAATATAAGACAAATCTTTAAAAAAATTTCTTCAATTACTTAATATGTTTTGTTTTTTTGTCTTTCTGTGTACAAAATTTCAAAATGTTCAGTTGTAGCATCCAACTTGGTTATCGGAATGTCATAATAATGTTAAAAACCTACCAAATGTATCCGTGTAAATTTTTTTTTTTAAATTATATTGTTACTGACGAAAAACGTGAGATCACTTAGCTCTTGCTTTGTAATTTATGTGAAAATAAGGTTATCTTGGTTCGAAATCGGATCGGCAGACCTCTCAATATTGCTGCTGATAGTACTGTTATCTGAGACCACGAGAACAAGTAGCCCTCATGGTATAAGATAGGCTCTGGACGAGTTATTGGTAATATCCCTTAGGGAATCAGGCGGAGACTGTGGTTACCAAATGACACGGTGGGAAATCTAACTAATGCTAGGTTTGGGTGTTAGTTCTTACACAAGCTGGCTTTGTAGGACACATTGTGTTAACTCAAGACCATTTACGCTAGAAACGTTTGTCCCTATTTAAATTATGACGATATTTAAAACATATACATAATTTTGAAAAAATGTTCCTTTAAGTCTTCCATTCTCTATTATTTATCTTAGCAGGACTTAGACATGTTCTTAGCTCATTTCAATTTACAAAACATATTACAGCACAAAAACAATATTTTTTAACTAAAGCTCCTTCATAAGAACTGGTTTCCCAAAACTGCTCCAGTAACCCGTATAGAAAACTTTACAGCTCAAATATTCCTAGACATTTTTTCACTAAACTGCCAACTAACTTGTTCTCCTACGTTCTCTTTGCTTTAAAAAAAATGTAAAACCGACTTACATTTACTCAACTTTAAGGTGCAAATACAAGATACGTGTTTTAAACATATGAAAAATAATCTAAAATTACTTAAACGAATGAAAAAATGCATCTGCTTTTAGTTTAGATTTTTCAAAAAAAAAAAAAAAAATTCCTTTACCCAACAACAATAATTGTGTTAAAAACCAGATGCCTTTTCCTCTGAATACAACAATCAGTTACAATAAAATGTCACCCCTTTTTTCTATCTTCTTCTAAGTCCTTAAAACTTAACAGTTAAATAAAAAAGAAATGTTTCTAATATCAAATTCCATGACTGGTAAAAGAAGGAAATTTGATAAAAACAACTACCCCGCTCTTTATGTTGTTGTTTATAATAATTTTGTTAAAACGACAATAAAATTAATAAAAACACATTTGGAAAGCGTGAATCCTTTTATTGAAATCTTAGCATTAATGTATTCAAATGTGAAGGCAGGTGCTGTTTCGCCGTAACACATTCTTAAGTATATGACGTAGGCCATGAAAATGAGCATAAGAGTATCCCGAACATTTAAATAGTTCTAACCGGAGTTGTGTCACACTTCTGAGTGTGTTTTTATACCACCAGCCATCAGGAATGGTAAATGGGGATTTATTAAGTTTGTTCTTTCGTGTGTAACATTTAAAAAATTATTAATTTAAGACCATGTGAAATGTATATTATTGATCCTTAAGGAATTCTGAGTCCATTTAGCCATGTGCTTTTGCCTAAGCGTCTTTTCAAAAAACTCTATTTTACAAAAACTTGAATTTATGTAATAAAATACAATAAAATTTGCAGAAGTGTTGTGGCTAATGCAGATATTTTCATTAAATTTGTTCTATATAAATGGCTAGAAATTAACAACCGACTCTTAACATGATTGGTCCTAAATTAACTGGAGTCTCCCTTCCATAAATCACCACTTTAAAACGCACTATTCTTTGAACTTTAAACTTTAGGGCAGTTGGTAGTGAGCTAGGCTATTAGTGTGGGGGTTACGGGTTCGGTTCCCGCCATACACCTTCTTTAATTATTATAAAAAGGGCCTTTGCTCCTTAAAGGATCGACGGGAACATATAAGTATATATAAAAAGGCCTGAAGTCTACGTTGCTTTTCCTCGGTAAAACTAAGTAAGAACATGATTTCTAAATGTATTTTTGAGCATATATTATTTTGAGCATGAATTAATATTTATTTATTTAAGAAGCGTTACAAATACAATTACAAATTATATTCTAACTTATTGAACCGAACAATAGTAACGTTGACTTTCAGCACGTTGTAGTGAAACAGGTCTCTGGCGGGAATCGAACCCGCAACTCTCGCACTCACAACCAACTAGGCTACCGGGGCACCCATAATGAATAAATAATAACAAATACTATATTGTTATATCAGTAAGAGTGCTATAAATGTGGCTTTGGCGAGTCTTATACCCTTCACCGTAATGCGTTAACCACACAAAGTTATATAGATGCCGTTATTTCGATTTAAATAAATCTATAACGGCTTTTTATGGGAAGTGTCACTCCCACTTCTCCAATTCCGTCCACTTTTTAGAGAGGTTCTGTATAGATAACCTATCTATGTGTACCAAAGGTTTTTGGTATTTTTCCTTAAAACGTTTTTAGATACACCTAAATCTATTTGTTGGATGTTGTTTTTTAATATCCAAAGTGCTTGTCCCTTATTTGGAAACTTTTTCTCTTGCTGTTTTCCAGACATACAAAACTTTGAAATGCTTTTATATGAAAAATGCCACACCCACTTCTACATACACGACAACATTTTGTCCGAAGTTGTGTAGAGGTAACCCTGACTCCTGCACCGTATTTGCAAACTTTGATTCTTACTCATACATATTTCAGCCATTTCAATAGAAAATAATTCCGGACTAACTAGAAACGACTATATAACTACCTAGTCCCCATCATATCAAGGGTCCTTGGAAATCTAATTTCTACGGACAGTGTAGAAAGATGCATTCAAGTGTCTTTGTTTCTTGAAACGTTGCCATAAGTAATTCACTCCATCTGATCGCCTTACTATTTATACCGCTTATTTCCGATCGAAAATAGAATACAACTCCCATAACTGGGCAGGTGCTTCAAGGTCTATCTTGAAGCTCGGGTGCAAAGGAGTGCGCTGAAGCTCATCAATTACAGTAGGGCATCCAGCTCTATTGACTGATTATAGCATCGTCGGAATGTGGGTTGTGTTTCATCGTTCTATCGATATTACCACGGTAGGTGTTAAGCCGACATGGGCGAACTCATCCCTGAGACACGGGTACATGCCGGTAGTAATCGTCTTTCCAGCAGATCACATCCGTTTGAAGACTGCCCAAAGTATTGCACAACGCATTACATGGAATAGAATTCCCGGTAGAAGTCTTCCCAGTGAGCTACAGCTAAGAGAAATTCAAATGAAATGTCCACAAACACTACTCCCTCTTTCCTTCTCCTCATAACCTATTTTCCTAATACGAACACAATGCATTGCATTGCATCAGTAGGGGCATCCCCTGATAGAGTAAAAGAAAAAATTTAAGTAGGGGGTATCGCAGATTCCTCACAGTCGAAAATAACATTCCTACTTGCTTTTCTATACCTATCACCACAGATATAATAAGTTCGTTTTTTTCATATGCATTAGCTTGTCAGTCCGTTTGAATATGTACAATATTGATTTATGTTTTTTGAATTCTTATGAGTACCGGAGTTGACTTAAATCTGACTCAGCTATTTATCATATGTATATAAGAAGTATTAAATATTGAAAATGAACCAAACTCCAAACAATTCCGGCCAATTTTTTTACCTGTACCTTATACAAGTGTACTACCGAATTGATGTTTGACAGGCTTTTTAATAAAATATGGTGAAGGGTATTTAAGATTCGGCAAAGCCGAATTTAGCTTCTTTTTTACTTATTTATTTCCTTGCCTTGTCTTGATCTTAGACCTCCATCGTTAAAGGTGTTAGTTTTTTTTTTTTTTTTTTTTTGAAATAAAATAAAAAAAGAGTGGAAATTCAATCATTAGAATAAGCGTGTCATAACCGGAGGCAAATACATGTTACGTTGAATGTAATTATGTATCATTATGTGACTGCAGCAGCCAACGAACATCATGATAATTGTTTGTAATTTAAATATTTTTTTTTTGCGTTTTTGTTTTGCTAAGCATGACAATGACATCTGCTGGGGAAAAACAGTTAGACAATATGAAAGAAAATATAACAGTATTTGAAAGAACAGAAAAACAGATTTTTTTGAAAAAATGTAACTGTGCAAAACTCAAATTAAAAGATTTAGAAAACGAACTTTAAACAGATAAGTTTTTTAAAAGGAATTTCAATTTGAGGTCAGGGTTGTCAGGGAACTCCATCGCTAAACCGGATGTCAGAAATCGCCAAACGTCATTTTTGTTAAATTTTCGTAAAATTTTTTTTTTAATTAAATTTTGCATACAAAAAAAAGCTAGTAGGATATAATATTTCAGTCAAAAATCGCAAAAAACTGAGAAAAAATGCAAAAGTCGCCAAAAGTAAATTTTGATTAGTTTAGATTAGATTAGATTAATTACACAAGTCTATAAGATCGTATACTAGAGTTGTCAACCGACTAAGAATGATTCGTGTTTAATTTATGGCTTGTAATACCGTACAATATCGTACGTTAATCGTTTGATCGAACGAATTACAACAATGAATTATTCGAACAAAGTTGAAAGGCGAATAATTGACAACTCTTTCGTATACACAACACGAACTTGCTATTATGACTTTGTAGTGTCGACAAAATTACATCAGAACCACATGCTTTAATCCTCATTGATTTCATTACTGGTGTTTTGACCTGCATACATACTTTTAGAATTAAATAGTGACTGAATATAAAATTCACTTAGGGGGTAATTTTTATATGAAAATTTTCTCAACGCAAGGTGAAGTGAACAACAAAATTACCCCCTTAAAAAATCATGTGAAAAACAGTTGCCTGTTTTTTTTAAATTGCAATGAGAACAAAAATCACAAACTGTTAAAAAAAATCGCTTAAAATTTATAAATGGTCAAAATAACCAAGTAAATCGCCAGTTAAATCAAAAATCGCCCTGTGCTAAAAATTACATTTTTGGCTGTGGAACTCAGCCAACTGTAATAAATTGCTACATATGTATGTTTATCAATAAAATACCGATTTATATAATGAGTGGTTAAATTTAAAGGGCCGGTGCTATGAATGAACAACACCCAAACGTCAAGTTTATTTCTGCATTTCATTCGGCAACTCTTAATTTAAGACACAATCGATCAACGCGTTAAAGTTATTCAGGCTTATTATGAAAATGGGCGTTCAAATCAAAATGCTTATCATGCACTTCGTGATACAGTGATGAGATTTATTTTCACATCAGTCGATTCGTCAATAAGCAGAATTGCCGCATTTGGGCGAATGATAATCCAAGAGTGATTATCGAAAAACCAATGCACCCACAAAGAGTGACTGTTTGGTGCGATTTTTGGGCTGGCGCATCATCGGGCCGTATTTTATGCAAAATGAGGCCGGTCAAGCAGTTACTGTGAATGGTGTTCGTTATCGTGAGATGATAACGAACTTGTTATAGCGGAAATTAAAAGATATGGATGTGAATGATATGTGCTTTCAACAGGACGGTGCCACTTGCCACACAGTTAACTAAATAATGGTTCTTTTGTGCGACAAATTCAATCTCACTTGGTGGCGATGTTAATTGGCTGACAAGATAAAGGATGAGATAATTCGGCACATTACGGCATAGAACCTCAATTATGCCTCAGTGAGATCAGTTGGACAATCGGATGGCGGTGTGCCGCCGAGGTTACGGTGGCCATTTGTCCGACATTTTGTTCCATACAGAATTGAACCATACCAATATTATCATAATAAAAAGGAATGACAATAATTTAATAAATTATTTGTGTTTTATTCAAAATCAACATCGGCCCTTAAAATTTAACCACCGTTTAAATTGGTTTGCAATTTTCCTTATAATTTTTCTATGAAGGAGTTCTGGAAGCACTAAGTGAAAACTCGCATAGTTACTACGATTTTTTTTAAGTATTTATATCTTCTATAAAAAAAATGTCTTCTCCCTAAAGCAAAAAATTTCTTTTCATCTGTTTTTTCCTCGCAGGTCTAATCAAACAAAACAATTAAATATCAATTTTACGACCTCCCTTAAGGCATTTGTCATATCCAGTACATGATGACAAAAAACAATCTCATAATTATTCCGGACATAACACCAAAAAAAAAATAAGAAAAGAATACATGACAAAACTAATTTCGAAAAACGTGCAAACAGTAGCACGTAATAATCATCAGTACAAGTGATGCCAGTGATTTACTGGAACACACTGATAAACATCTTAAAAGGGCACATTTTTTAAGGCAAAATATCAAATCAGATAAGACAAGGACATGGTATGGCAAATGACAGTGTCATTTGTTAAAGATTTTATGGGTGTTCCGGAATTTTAGTTATTTAAATATTAAATGAAATTTAATTGGAAATTTTATACGAAATTAGAGGATGCTTAAACTTGTAGGGATGTTCATTTTAAGTTAAGTATTTAAAACTGATTTCATCTAACGAAATACTTTTGAATATAAAAATTTAGAAATAATTTATAAGCTCTTTAGTGTTTACCCCTCCGTTAGTCTGATCCCTTTTTAGTTTGAAATTGAGAAAATTCAAATTAATATTGAGAAGATACAAATTAATATTCAGAAAAATTAATTGATGTTGAGAAAATACAAATAAATATTAAGAAATCAAATTGGTAATAAGAAATCGAAATTGAGAAAATACAAATTGGAATTATGAAAATAAAAATTAATATTCAGTAAATGTAAATTGAATTGAGATAAAGCAAATTAATATTAAGATTTTTTTTGTAATATTTATTGAAACAAATAATTTGGATTCATGAAACAAATTTATATTTGTTCTGCAGAAGAACTCATGGCTGGTCCAGGAAAGGCTCAAGAGCTACAATACACGTACCATCTTCCCGAGGTCCAAATATCCACCTACTCGGAGTAATATCAACAACTGGAGTTATTCTTATAACAAGAAAACGAAAATAATTCAAAATTCAAGGCGCAAGACGCAAGTGAGTGGCTAACAGCTTAATGAATCAATGGGAGCAATTATGAAGCCTCTTACAAGATTTATTTGTTGTGTGTGAGTATTCACCAAAATAGAAATAATTTTTGAAACTTCATCAGCGATTCTTCTTTGATTAGCTCGTTATTTACCCCAATGTTGAATCCAATTGAGTTAATATGGTCCAAAGAAAACCCCACTTATGTATACCGAATGTGTATCCTGTTATTTGCGAACAACGTCTTGTTTATTTAGAAAGTATAACTAAAGACGCTAAATCTTTTATAACCACTGTTGACTATGCAGAGCAGTACAACATTCTAGAACATTTTACCCAAGGGCATTCGGCATTGACAAATTATACGGTGCAATCGTGCCTGGTCGCTCGGTGCAGGAATGCTCTTAAGGAACTCATGGAGGCATTCAGTGTAAGGCTGTGTTGGGTGCCTAGACAGTGCATGGTTGATGGGAATGAGGTGGCGGACGAACTCCTGAGAGGTGGTTCGAATCTGGACTTAGTGGTAAGGGACAGGGGTGTAAAGCCCACATTAGGCTTCTACTATGGGGTGATACAGGAAAAACTCCGTGATCACGTTAACCGATCCTGGGGGAACAGGACGGATTGCAGGGTGTCTAGGGCACTATGGCCAAGATCGGACGCGGGTGTAACCAGGGTTCTACTAGGAATGGACAGGGGTGGTTCAAGAACACTTATAGGGTTCTTGACTGGTCATTGTCCTGTTAAGGGTTTTACGGGCAAATGGGACAACACCATACCGGACTTCTGCAAATTTTGCGATGATTCTGAGGAGCTGGAGACGATCGAGCATGTATTGTGCCATTGTTCTAGGATGCAGGGTATCAGACAGAGGTGGCTAGGAGAGAGATTTCACGACGAACTGGGGTGCATCGCTGGATGTAATCCGGCTGATCTACTGGGGTTGTCAGGGAAATAGTGCCGTTGTTTCCTTTGAGGGTACTGTAAAGAGGGTAATAGTTCTGCGTGGTACCTACTAACTTTCTAACTTTCTTAATTCTATCCAAAGCTGTTAAGTTATGATTAGTAATCGTAATAATTACTTATTAGATTACTTTTTTCATAAGGGTAAAGTAATGATTACAATTACGATTACTTTTGGTTTTGCATAATTACAAGTAATCAAAAAATAATCAGAAGTACCGGCGATTACTACAAAATAATCAAAAAGAATCAAAAGTAATCAAAAAATAATCCGATTATTTTCAACGATTATTTTTTGATTATTTCTGATTACTTTCAACAATTGTGTATTCATTTGCACTAAAAACTTTTTAGAAACAGTTGATAACCTGTTTAAAGTTTTCATGATAACATTAACCTGTTTCCAATAAAAATAATTGTACGAATGAATACGCAATTTTTGAAAGTAATCAAAAATAATCAAAAATAATCGTTGAAAATAATCGGATTACTTTTTGATTACTTTTGATTCTTTTTGATTATTTTTTAGTAATCGCCGGTACTTCTGATTATATTTTGATTACTTGTAATCGTAATCGATTAGAAATCAGAAATTTTTTCTTATAGAGTTAAATAATCATTACGGTTCTTTTTAAAAAGTAATCTAATTGATTACTAACCGTAATCGAAATTTAACAGGTATGATTCTATCCACTTCATACTTCTTTTCTTTACTTTTCTCTTTCAATTACTTTTTTTCATTGAAGGGATTCACAATGGAGCGCATTGGTCTCCGGGTGGAAGTATGCCCTTGGGCACATAACCCATTTTAACCTCACCTAACATAACCTAACCTTACCCAAGGGCAATAGAATTGTAGAATATACCTGTTGGTGAAAAACATTTTGCACATATCGCTCTGCTTCCTCTAAAGGGTGGTAGCTTAAAATTTATATATTTTCAGTAGAGACAAAAAACTGTTTGTTTTTTTATATGTATTTTTTTTGCAAAATACTAAAGAAACTGATCAAAGATTTTTACAGTGCGTAGATATGACCACTGTTCATCGATTTCTTGCAAAAAGTGAAAATTGAAAAATTTTGAAGCAGTACAATCTCTTCATATACTTGATTTTCAAATATTTTCCGTTATTTCTTTTTAAACTCATAATTTTCTTTGCCTTATAATCTTTCTCAATTCCAGTTGGAATTTTCTCAATATCAATTTCGATTTCTTATAATCAATTAGTATCTTTTAAATTTCAATTTAAAAAGGTGTAGTTACACTGTACCAGTGTTGCCAACCGTTGTTTAAGGTAAGCTCTTGTTTTCGAGATATACCGTTATTTCGAAAATGGAGTAGGTTTCACAACATATATTTGCGTAACTTAAAAACGGTAGTCAACTCCAGTAACTATTGAAACCCCTGTGGGTTATAGTAACCTTATGCAAAGCGTTAGCTCTTGGCATTGTGTTTCATACGATGCCATTACTGTGAAGATTGTCAGGGATTTGGCAGTGCTTCAAGAAAGCGGTTGACCGGTGTTCTATTTAGCACCAAAATAACCACGAAGGGTTGCGACTGTTTTGTCCTACCTGATATCCTTTACTGATTTTACACTATGTAGCCAAAAACTCGTTCGTGAACATAGATTTTGAATGTCAAGGGTCTATCGGCCATGTTCTGACAACCTCACGATTTTAAATCGCAAATCACCAGATTTATTTTGTGGTGGTCTCAAACTCGTACGTTTTGCTTGCAATTTGCCATAGCTTCTTATAAATATTATATTTCCCTTAAGCATACTTTTACAATTTTAAATCGCCAAACTTCTTGCAATTGCGATTTACAGAACAGCTTTAATGCGATTTCGAGACAGAACATGGCCGTATGATATTTTGCTTCCAACCTGATTGTTGATGTACCTCATTGGGATGAATCATGGCGGTTGTTTGAGTGTGTACACGGTATCGAGTTGCATTCTAAACAAGGATCTGTAGCACATAGAACTGTGTAACTATTAGATATGCTCCACGCTTATTTGAGAAAGGTAATATTCAAACACATGACATTAAAGTTAGCACTGAGGTGGTTTTATAATCCTCACGGCTCTTTTTTTTAACGAGTTTTTAACCGTTAGTCAATGAATAAATAATACTTGATCTGATGAGTTCATCAGCCTACAGGTAAGACCAAACTTTCATCGCGTTGAAGCACCTTCCCAATGCCAGAAAAACTTTCTAGCATATTCTTCTAATTTAGATAAATTAGTAATAAACTGGTGTACCAGTTTGGAGTCCCACCTTTAATTCTCATCAAAAATGCCGCCTCGATTTAAATGCAAATTTTAATGTTGTATTCATCTTTACCTTACAATATTTAAATGTTGTTGGATTTTTAAAGGATTATTATACTAAAAAAATTTCCAAAAACGGTTTATTATTTATTTAAATACCTTGGCCACTCCTGGTCTAGCTAATGTAATTTCTTACATATATGTATCTGCCTATGATGTTTGGTACTTTTCGCTGTTAATCTAGCTTTGAATGTTAAGGCGATCGACCAATTACGAACAAATCCAAATTAAAAATATTGGTTGTAAATAAATTTAGAGCATGCAAACCTAAAATACCAATATGAAGTCGCGAAGCATAAAAAGCAGCATGAACACAAACCGTGGAATTATCATAAAGGATAAAAATTGAGAGTTTAATAGAAATGTAGATGAACAAACTCAAAGAATGAATGAACCCTTCGGGTCTAGACGCAACAAAACTGAAGTAAACATAGAAAACACTTTCCCCTCCGAAAACACTGCTTAACCAATTAACATTTTAATATCTACGTACAACGCACCGGATATTGAAGAGGTGTGGTCCGCTATTTTAAAACTGAAACGAAATTCGGCCCCTGAAGAGGATGGCATTCCTCAAAACTCCTTCAGACAAAGCCTGCAACTTCCGCTGTAATACTGGGGCCCTATATTTATAACGCTTGGATAAATGAAGAGCTGCCTAATACATGGACGAGAGGCGCCATTATAAACACAGAAAAAGTAGAAAATCGACTTTAATTAAACAATTCGTTCAGACAATGAAATATTTTACTAATTTTGCCCCTGCAAAGGAATTGATCATATCAATTAACGGATTTGTATTTTCGAGTCATGGGACACAAATTTAGTCAATTAAAAAATTAATTGCATAAACTAAAAAATACACCACAAATACACAAACATTTAATTTTATGGGTTATGATTAAAAAAATTAATTGCAGCAAACTAAAAATTAATTGAGTAATTATTGTACAACAATTAATTACTAAACTGAATAATTTTTTGCAAACATTTTTTATGGAAGCTAGAGGGGACACACTCTTCTCAATATAATATACAAAATTACTGCCATAAAAATAAACTTCAGGCTGGAAGGACAATATACGCAGAGAAAAACACGTTTAAAGATGGTCACCTCAAACAGAACTAATTTTTAAGAAAACTGTATGCATATTATGTTTAGTTTAAGCATATTATTGTCACCGATCACCATATTATTGTTATATTAGTGCCTCTTAACATGTTATGGTTAAAGGTGAAAATAATTTGTTTTTAAATTAACAATGGTATTTAACTCTTTTCCAAGAGCAACATGCCATGTTATTATTAGCCTTAACCATATTTTAGTTTTAATTATACATAACATGTTCGGAGGCAACCATGACATGGTTTAATTAAACATAATATGTAACAAATATTTTTTAACAATAGTTTTTTTGGAGGTGGCCATGTTTAAATTTTTTTTTGGGTGAATGCTTCCAAATGATCAGAAAGGCTCCGTCACCTTGGAAATCATTATAGAACAGTCAGTCGAATGGTGTACACATTTGCATCTAGAAGAATTCAGGAAAGTTTTCGACGCAATAAGAAGTAGTGCAATATAGGAAGCACCAACGGCAAAAAAGTTAATAAAATGAAGGCAATGTACACTAATACAATACGCCATAACTTGAGACACGATGTATGGAATTATGATTAAACTGTCTTCAAAAAAGAGAAATTGTATGGAATTTCAATAAACCGATACAAGAGCTAGACTTTGCAGAAGATATATGTCTCACTTTACACAACTTCAATGATGTGCATAGCAAATTAATAGATCTTGGAAATCACGTAGTTTTGGTAATCCATATCACAAAAACAAGCGGAATACATCTCAGTAACTCTTCTGGCAACGATAGCAAAATCCATTTCAAACATTTGGGTATGTCTACTTTTTTTTCTATCTGGGATACATGATGTATACTGATGGAGGGTCAACGAAGACTAGTCAAAGTGATTTGAGAGCTGCATTTGGACGTTTTAGCTAAACATGCCATTTCTTACAGATCTTACAACATACAAAACTAAGAATTGTTAAACCTTGTGTGCAGTCTACACTCCTGTACGGAAGCGAAACGTGACAGAAAATACCTTAATAAACTACACAACACAACATAACATTTGATGCAACTTAATCTTTAAGCCCAAATGGAATGAATAAAGAATTTAAAATAATTTAAAAGCAAAGTTAAGACAATTTAATATTTCTTCATATGTCTTTTATGTTTACTCTTATAATAAATAGAAAGTTGAAACTTAAAAGCACACTCCATTATATTGATGACCTACACACTTTCGTCTCAATCCTTAATTAGTTTGTTTATAAGTTTTTGACCCCATAACGTCAGAGTTATCATTAAATAAATTTATTCATTTACCAGTTCAGTTATTCTGCGCTCTTTTATATTTTCTGCATAGTTTTGCATACTTATAACATTATCAACATATTCCATTACAAAAGTTAAATTACACTTTCATTATTTAAAAAAAAAGCAATTGCTACATTTTGTTATTTATAACTTTTATTCATTTTCCAATGAATTTTAATTCCTCTAGTCTCGTGACTACCCATAATGATATACAAAATATATGAACGTCAATACGTCGACTCTCAATTGTCGTCGATACATATAATTATTTAAGAATTAATGTCCTTAGGTTTACCTTGAATTTAAAAATGTTTTAGTGCTTAAAACTTCAGCCAAAGATACTTGATTTTTTTCGTTTTTTGAAAATTTAACAAGTGTCAACTTGTTGATGATTGACACCTTTTTCAGTTTGGTTTGCAAGTAGTTTTAAATGCAACATTCTGCTTTTTTTGTCTCATAGTTTTTTTTTTTTTTTTTTGTTTGGGAAACGAAAGTCTTGTTAAACATTTTTCGATCATTTAAATATTCATCAACAAGTGTCAATTTGCATCAACGTTGAAATTTGTTTTCTTTTGCGGTAGATTTTTTCACAAACTTAAATTTTTTTTAAAAAGTGAAAATAACTTGTTAAAATTTTTAAATTATACCAAAGACAGACAGAAAGACACTCCTTTTTAGGAGCCTACCGAAAATTAACAATAAAAAAATGACAAAAAGAAACTTCTTTCAAAAAAGAAAATTTATGAAAACGAAATTTTAAAAGATCGATCGTTGTTCAGAAGTAATAAAAGAAATCAACGTTGCACGATCACACCTAATAACGGTTATTTATGCGCGTGGCTCAATTATGATCAATATGGTGTGAAGTTAGTAGCACCACTACAACAAGACTATACATACCCCTTGCTCTGCCCCCCTGCTCCCAAGTCCTGGTTTCATTTTTCATATTTATAATTTTAAAGATGTTTTCATTTTGTGCCAAAGACACACGAAAGCGCCAAAGTGTTGACAGGATATACATCTCAGAATATTAAAAACAAAGTAAACTTTCATATACTCGTAAAAGGATCTAAGAAGGTACCACTCACCAAACATCACGTTTACCTTAAAGCTGCCTGTTTCTGGCCGCTTTTCTGCCTCTTGAAGTTGCAAAATATATTAAAAACAATTGTCTGATATTTTTTCGTTGATAAAACATGAGGTGTGAAGTGAGTTTTGAAGGTGTGAAGAAAGAAATCAACAGCCTAAAAACATTAAGCATCATCACGATCATTATTATCATCGTAATCATAATCAACATTGGTAAAAAAAAATGAGCAAAAGAAAAAAATTCTCTTAAAGCACTATGGGACAATAACTTAATGGAGATATTTTTGTTATTCCCTGCATCTGTTTTGTTCTGGGTTGAAATCAAAGAAAATGCAGAAAAGGAGTTGGGTGGATCCATTATCGATTTATTTCAACTAGAATTCGCCTATTTTAGGGTTGCCATAAACATTTTCAGCAAATAATGAAAAGATAAAAAATATGAAAAATACAAATAAAAAAAAAAATATTCAGAGGAACCAATTTTCGTAACACTTTTCCACTGCTATTGAGGTTCAATCAAAATATGGCTTTTTAATGCACCAGCAATGCACGGTGATTGTATTTCTTGAGCATCTCTTTGCAACTCGAGCAAATTTTTTTTGTCATTTTATGTAAGATTTAACGCGAACTAATCTTTTTTAAAGCTAAATTTTCTAACAATTTCTTATGGATGCTCGACATAATAATGCTTAAGAATGACTCAATCTCGCGATTTGTAAGATATTAAACGTGCTTTAACCCTTTGCCCCTACACGTAGAGAAAAAACATGGTTGAAGAATAGTTAAAAAAAACATATTACGGTCCATGCAACGGCTACAAACAAGCTTTTGATGTTTTTAAAAAATCTTTTTTCACGATTGATATTTTGTTTATATTCAACAATAAAGTGTTAACCTCCCTTGAAACTTCAAATATGATCGATTTTAACAAAATAATGTTTAAATAAAATAAAACTACAACCATACACTTAAACATATTATGGTTACCTTTACCATATTATTATCATGGTAACCATATTATGGTTAAATTCATCCATCTAAAAGCTATAACCATATTATGGTTGCCTCCTAACATGTTATGGTTAATATTTAATAACAATAATATGTTCGAAATTATAATATTTTAAAACATTGTATGATTAATTTTAAATTTAAAATAATATGTTTAAAAAGCAACAACATTCTGGTCGTTTGCATTTTACTTGGTTTGCTCTAAATTCTCATTAAGTTTATTTTAATTATTGATTAAAACACATAAATTTATGAATGTCGTCACAGGCCGTAATATGAACCAAAGGGGATTTTTTATAAAAGTGGAACGTAACACCTATAAAGAATATAAAATTAAATAAAATTATAATTTGACACTTAACAAACAAATTGAAAAAATGGATTAACCATAATATGATTAGCATTCACAATATTATTGTTAACCTGACCATAATATGGTTACTTTTCTCAAAATTCTGGGAAATTTTGACCATATTATGGGTAATTTTGAACATGATATGTTTAGTTTTGAGCATTATTATGGTTATTATTGACTAAAATATGGTTAATTTTGATCATACTATGGTTGATTTTGGGAAAAAATTTGGTTAATTTTAAACATACTATGGTCATATTTAAACATAATATGGTAACCTTCAAACATAAGCATTGCTCTTAGAATATGGTTACCTCCAACCATATTTTTTTCTACGTGTAGCATCAATGTTTTCTAGTACAACCTCTGATTTTGGAAGGCCTTCGCTATTGATTGTGTTATATCAGCATTTCACAGAGCCTTGGATAAGGCTTCATCGAGAAAAGTCTAATTAAGTCTAATTAAGCTGTCTTCATATCCATGTCAAACGTCGTAAAAACTCAACGTACGAAGATGTTTACGGGTTAATTCAGACAAATTTAATGAAACAGAATTTTCAACGCTAGTTGTGTTAATTTGACAAAATGTTCTAAAAAAGATTATGGTTTATAAAGTCAACCTTTCTGCTCTTAGTCAGATGGCAAATACGTGAATATAAATAGCAACACTTGCACCAAATATGACCATTAATTTAAGTAAGAATTGTTATGTGCTGCATATTTTATTTCGAATGATTATGCTAGTTGACAACAAAATGTTGTTGCTGTAGCCATAAAACTCTATGCAAAATACAAGCAGTACCAGCCAGGCCCTTGAGTTCGTTTGTGTAAGTACACTTTGGTATTAGCTTAAGGGTTAATTCAATGCACTACAGCAGCAATAACATTTTCGGTGAGAAAACAGTCGAACATTACTAAAACTAATTTTTTGTAATAATAGCAGATTATTTTTTCTTTTTTGCTCAACATTAAAAAAATTCAACCAGATCATATAATTTCAAAACTAAATAACCCATTTACGATCAGCCAAGACCCATTGTGACATCACATATTATAAATAACATTTGCTTTGCCAAATTAGACGCACTCTTAAGATGCGAAAGTACTTGCTAAGACCTTAAGAATAAAAAAATACTCTGATTGTCGAAGTGCGAAAATAACTGCAAACTTCATAAACGTGCCCCAAGGATAAACAAGATACCCCTTGCAATAACAAGTCAGCAAACAAAAACTACAACAATAAAAACTTCAACTAACAATTCATTCATCTTATGATACTTAAAGTTTTTTTTAACACCAAGAAAAAATAAAAAAAAAATCACATTTTATTTCTTCTTTAATACGAGTACGGAGAACAGAAAGAAATCCACAGATATATAATAATAATAAAAAAAAGATAATCAATAAAAATGCGCCGCATTCATTTACTTGACTACCAGAGGTGTTGAATAAAAATTTTATTCTAAGAAGATTTGATTCTTACAACACACGTTTAATTCCTTTCCACTCAAAGAGAAAACAATGTTAGTTCTAAGCTCCAAAGCAGAGAAAAGTGGTTTGTAATGATTCTTTTGGTAGAAACTGTGTTCATGCAACAGAAAGCTGCCATTTCATTCATAACTTAACTCGTAAACCGCCTGCAATCTCTTTGATGATATTTGTCCGATTTGGTGTCGAAGTGTTAAAATTACCCCTTAGCAACATTATAATTACCTTAAATTGCTGAAATCAAAGAAATAAATTTCAGCAACTGAAGTAATAAAAAACGACACAACACCATCATCACCATCATCATTTCATTCACAATGACTAGATTGAGGAGTATGTGGATTTGGGTGGATGATTTAAAACCGTGTGGACTTGTGTTAAGGTTAACTTTTTTTTTTTTTTTTGTTTATTGCTCCTTTAGTTTTTGGAATATATCACTCAGCTGGTGCTTGAGTGCTGCCGGGAGAGACAGCAGTCGGTATAGAAATTGTATGTTGCCAAAAAAATTATTATCCATACGAATACGAGTAGAATAACGACTTCTGTAGATAAACTTCTTGTTTTAAGTACTACTTGTATTATTTTGTCTGTTTCCTTTGGAGTTTAAGTTTTATGGCATGTTTTTCATACATGGAAAAAAACAATATCAAATGTCAAGTTGTTTAGTCCTCAATGTAATAAATATTGATTAATACAGTGAACGAAATTTAGCATTAAACCGTTCAAAAAGTAAAACCAATCGATTAGGAAAAATTTCCAAAAAAAAAAAAAAAAGTAAATAAATAAATCGGTGGCAAGGAATTTTCTTAAGAAAAAAAATAACGAGATTTCATAAAATATCAGACTTGAACTGTAACAGTTCAACTGTTGCCCGCAGAAAATGAAAAGCAGTTTTTTCTGATATTTATTTCAAAAGTAAAAATTTTGAAATCTTCATGTTAATTAATTAAATAACACTGGTCGACAAAAAACCTAAAAAGACAGGAGCAAGAACTTTGTTATGTGATTTTAACCTTCCTATACTCACGCATAAAGTCTGTGACACCGACTTATTAACTTTTAATTATTTTATTATGAACGAAGAGCGGTTTCAAAGTTTATGAAAGCAAGACATGTGTGCGCATATAGCAATATTTGGTCTACGAGACCGACGTTTTTTATAGAAATATATTTTTTTTTGGTGTTTTTATACCCTCCTTCACTTGTAGCTAGTATACATCTAAGATCAAATAATTGTATATACTCTGGGACCTTGAGCAATTTTAAGTCGATTTAGCCATGTCCGTTTGTCTGTGCGTCTGCTGAATTCAATCTCGCGTTCGAACGACTCAAAATAAAAGAACAATATTGATGTCAAATTGAATTTCAATAGTTCACTATTCCGGACTATATTTAATGTTAATATTATATAACAACCCAGCCAGCAAAATACTTCGACATTGCCTGAATCAGACATTTCGTGCAAATGTCTAACTTTATTCTTAGAGACTTCGTTCAGATTTCTGTCAGACATTGAATATATTTACGGTCTGGCCGATTTCTGGTCGATTTCGCATGGATATATCGGGGGGAATTTATGTACAGATATGTCCAATAGAATTCCGACGGAATTCATTCAGATTTGTCTAACGAGATTTATTATTTTTTTAAAATAATGGCAATTGTGATTCTGACATGTCTGTCAGAATTCGTGTCAACCACTTCATACGTTTTTTGGTCAGAAATCTGACAGAATTCGTATACGATTCCGACTTTTTTGCCGACGTTTCTCTCAGATATCTGAACGACGTCGGATTATTTTGCTGGCTGGGAACTTAGTCTGCTTTTACCACGTTGAAATTATAAGGCAGACATTTTTCTTATTCTCTTTTGAACTTGCCTAAGCCTTTCACAATCGTGAAATTAACAGACAGACAGAAATTATTATTTTCCTTTATCAGTTCTTTTTCGCTGTTGAAGTAGATAAACTTGCATTGATACTAAAATTACATTGGTGTGAAAAAAAATTATACGAAGCAACAGCATAAAATTAGCGAACAGTGGAAAAGAAACATAAAAAATGTCTAGTAGAGCTAGTCCTGTACTACACACTCTACAACTTCATCCCCTTGCCATCAAACTTCGTCTGTCTGCTTTTCAATTTCCATATTGTAAAAGGAGACTCAGTCCATATTGTACCTGAGGAGCACAGGGATCCCCCATATATGTTCATCTTAGGGCTTAAGAATACAAGCTAATATGTAGGAGTATATATCCTTTCCGCTTGTGATAAAGAGAATAAATGCCTATTCAAACAAGTAAAAAAGTATAGTTAGTCTAAGTTATAGGTAGGGCGTGGAATTTCATGCAAATGCATGTTTGTACTAGAATGTTTAAATATTTAGTGAAAAAGTTATTCATCGTAATCAAAGTTTTTCTGAAAAATAGCATAGATTTGCTTGTGCATATTTTTGCATATTTTATCGTTAATGCATTTTGTGTTATAACTACTTATAATGCTCAAAATGAATATAAATTGGCATATTATGTTATTATTTTTGATGAAAAAAGCATATTTTTGCATATTTTTTTTTTGTTTCCATTCAATTGATTTATGTTTGGTGTTATCAAAACCAAACAATCGTAGCACTCAAACAAAAATTTAATAAATAATTTTTAAAAATTTACGACAATCAATGAGTTTATTAAAATTTAAAATAACTGTTATTTGAATGCTTGCAGTAGCATTACCGATGTGCAAAATCACCGCAGGATGTTTAACTGCTGTTTTTTTATGATGTTCCAAGATACTTTTGTTTTACAATAATCTTCAAACCTTCAAAGGGGTGTCGGAATTTATGAAGGGTCAAACACAAATTCTACAGTTGGTTCCGGAAACAACAGCAAATGCATAGAGTTCCTGGAGAATAGATTGCATTTCTATAGTATTTTTTAATAAGACAAATTCTTAAGAGAAACTTTTTTTAATTCGATTTTGTTGTTGTTCAAAGAATTTTGTTAGAAAAATAAGCATTCCCTGTATATTGTTTTTACTTTTTAGTACAGCCAATAAAAATTAAGTTAACTTTTTAAAATTATGTATGATGTTTTTAAGTAAATGTAGCTTTTATTCTATTGGAGGGATGAAACGATACATACGTCTTTTTGCCGGTACGATACCGATACTCAAAATAAAATCTCGCCAAAATCGATACCGATATGAATATTATATTTGAATTCCAGTTCAAATTAACACAACTCAAGTAGAGTAATTTTTTTTAGTATACAAAATTACTGTGTTAAGCTAAGATCCCACTTTCGGCGCAATGTACCAATTTTTGTCGTATTTCATGTGCCGATAGTATTTTAATATGCGACAATCTGTGCTGACTGTGGACAATCAAAATTAACCTTGATGCGCCGATAATGCGAAAACTCGTTTGCACAATGTGGAGCAATCAAATTGTTAAATATGTACCGATTTTTATCGGAACTAATTTGAAAAATTAAGAATTTTTGCCATATTTTTTTTAAGTTTGTTTATAAATTGTCATTGCGGCCGTATACAAGAAATAGAAATATTATAAGATTTAAGGGTATCTTTCGACTTTTTCTTAAGCGGAATTACATAAAAGGATGCAAAGATACTCAGCCTCCTCGGAATCTCATATACAATTTTCACATACGTTCCAGAAGTCAGTTCTTTTAGACTTATCAGAACTTGTACGACCTGTACTTCGGAATGCAGAGACATGTTAAGTAACACAATAAGACGATTTTACGATATGATCGAAGTCGATTGTCTTTGAAATATTCGAGCATCGTATCGAAGGTCAAGAATTGTAGATAAGCAATAGGTTTTATTAGTTTCTAAAGCCTCAAATCTTTAGTTTATATCTAATGCTAAGCCAGCCGCTAAGTTTTGGGACTTTCTTTATCTCTGTCGATACGTATGTTATATTACATAATAATTTCATTATTATTCAGTTTGGATATTATTCTCTGCTTTTAAATGTTTTATTTCTCTTAGGTGCTATGGAAAAATAAGCATAGAAAATTAAATTGTTTATTCAAAAATACTTCAAAAGTATCGATACGGCCCTTTGTTCCAACTTGGAACCATAGGAATCAATATTATATATCATTGTATCGATAGCGAAGTGTCGCTGATACCGATACATCGAAAATCTGAAGTATCGCCGATATATCGGTATCGGTATTAGCAACATCCCTTTCAAAATGAATGTCAAAATTAAAAAAAAAACACAATTACACTATGAAAACTGTAATAAATGCATTTTTTTTTTTAATTTTTAAAGCATATTTTGAATTTCTTTAAAGCATGTTTTATGCGCATATTTTCCAATTAAAAATTCATGAAATTCTATTTAAGAGTTGAAGCAAAGTCGCGAATAACGTTGTAAAAGCCTATTTTTGTTAAACTGTTTTTTGCAGAGAACCGTTGTAAGTTACTTTTAAAATAATACAAAACAAATGGTTTTGAAACGTGGAATAACGTTGTATATTCCGCTTGCGAAATGGAAGAACGTTTTAAATGACATCGCGATTGTGGATATGAAACGTTCTTCCACAAAACAAAAAGGTATAAACTGTAAATATGCATGTAATTTAAATTTAAAATTTCTTAATATTTTGCAAAAAAGTTTTTATTATCATTATTTTAATTATCTAAAGAAAAAAAAATAAATAATTAATAATCTTGCCTGTTAAAAGCGTTTTTTTGCTCTGATGAAAAATAAATATTTTGTAACTTAAAACGTTATTAAACGCGGCTGTGCTTCAGTTATTTCTAACAACAGCAACATTTGAAAGGAATTCAATAACTACTACAGTTGTCATGATGAAAAGGAAGTGTTTAATTTTCTGAGTCAATGTCCGGGAATTCAGGACATTATGGGGAGATACCTGGGCAAACCAGTGTTTGTCTATTTGAATGATCTCTCTAGGATAGATGTAACCTTACATTTTCCTTTAATCAGGAAAACGAATTTGTTGAAATCTCTAGCAACAGCTATTGAGTAGCTGGGCATTGGCGCTGGCCATCACAAAAGGACCACAGAAGGCCCAATCTGATTTTAGGGAAGGGGTTTATATGGGACCTCACCTGTGGTTGTATATGTTTAACAAGATATTAAAAATTAGAAAACCTAAATGTACACCGATAGTATTATATTAAAATTTATTCAATTTTGCAGCATCTGGATACATCGGGTTTTTAAAAAAATAAAGGTATATTCTCAATGAATAACAGTTACTACAGAAAGTTGCTCTAAGAGTTATTTCTGTTATTAAAGGAAAGAGTTTGGGTATATAAAGCTTGGCAGTCTTAATAAGTAGATTGTCTTAAATGACCATAAACGATCGATACGAATAAAAAGAGTATTTAATTATGAAAACTGCAAGGTTAATTCATTACATCCGAAACATTTAGGCCCGTTTTCACGACTTGCCAATATCTAAACTAGACTTTAACCGGCCTTATAAAAAGTGTTCCATAATTAAAACTTTACTTTAACCTAAAGTGAGCGATAAACTTAATTAAATTACCTACCTGGTAGATAAAAGTAAAGTTGTTATAATGGAACACTTTTTATACGGCCGTTGAAATTTTGCCTTTAGCTATCGGTAAGTTGTGAAAACGGGCCTTACAGTATCTTACCAATTTTACATCCCAATATATTTAGTAGTATAAATAACAAATTACATAATTACCTGCAAAGAAAAAAAAATTAGTTAAACAAATCATATAAAAAAGTATAATCAATAAAAATTAAATGAAACATTTAAGAGGCCATCAAAATCTTTGCAAACCTTTGACTACTTTTATTTTCACTCGATGTTCTTTGACTCAAATTTTTTTATAAATAAAAAACTTTAGTTTTGAATTGTGCTTGATTTGATACCTGAATTTTTTTTTTCATTAAGTAGAAGAAATGATAACGGCAAAGTGGCTCGTGACGGAACTCCCGGCGTAAAGATCTCGAATTAATTTTGTGATTTTTTAATTTAATTCTTTATTCATAATAATTTCTTTACAACATGTTGTGCCTCTGCGTCTTGAAGACATTATTGAAGTGAGTTTCTGACAGGTATTCTTTTTGAGGTCTTACGGAGTCTGAGAGTTGTTGGCATAGACTCATGACCTTTTGAAACCCCACAAAGAGAGGTCTAGCGATCACGAATATTTAAACGATTATTCGCTGTTCTTGAAGAGTATAGCGATCCGTTTCTTATTGCCGTGTAGTTTGTTTCTGCTTACTTCAGAAATGTCAGAGCAGAACTTATATTTACTATCATATGAATAACAAGCCAAATTGTATAATAAAATCAAACAAACAAAATAGTCGGGACTGTAAGAAAAGATGAACTCACTTTTTGTTGTTGTTGTTTTTGTGTAAAGCTTTAATATTGTTACAAGCAAAACTAAGGTTTATAATTCTTATTCGCTTAACAGTTTTATTTGTTTTATTTTCTAAAATCTATGGATGAAGTTTCCTGACGATCTGGCCTAAAGGTCACTACACACTATCCTATTTAGTCGTACGATATGTCAAAAAAATCGTGTGTGTTCATAAAGTATGATAGTGTGGCCTAAAAATTTAACTAAATGACAGATTTTTTTGACTTGCAAAAGTTTTTAAAAATTTTCATAAAATGATAGTTTCTATGCGATCAGAGTTGTATTTTCTAATACAGCTGATAAAAAAACAACAATGTCGGCTTTTAAAGCATCTTTTTTGTGTAATAGTGTGGCACCTGTTACAGACTTTTGTTGCGATTTTTTTTGAGTGTGTTAGAAATTTGTCAGATTTTTTAGTGAATGAATCGTACGATTGTGTAGGATAGTGTATCACGACCTTAAGCAGCCAGTGAAATGCGCATAGAAATAGCTTATCCCTTCAACAACAAATTTCAGTTTCTCAATAGTATGAAATGTGAATCTAGCACATTTGAAAGCAACCTTGTTAATTAATTTTTTAATCCCAAGAAAAACTTTGAAAATTGTTTAAAGTTTATATCTGCTTTTAGAAAAAATATTAAAAAAATATTAAAATTTTTTCTAAAAAAAAGTAAAATAAACCAAAATTAAAAAAAAAAAAAACTTCGTTTATACTAGAAAATTTAAAAAACGTAAAGAAAAATGTTTTTTGAATGAAAATTCGTATGATTAACAACATTTTTTTCAACTTTTTATACCCACACCACAATAGTGGAGGGGCTATTATGCATTTATGCTGATGTGTGTAACATCTTCAAATATGAGTCATGGACACACCTTAAAGTATTCTGATCGACTCAGAATCACTTTCTGCTGGCTGGCTGGCTGTCCATGTAACCTTGTGCACAAAGTACAGGTCGAAATTTTGGAGATAATTTGATAAAATTTGGCTATTCTTGTTGGCACCTATTGAAAATGGGCCGAATCGTAGGACCAAAAGGGGAGTTAGGTGGCAATTTCTGCTTCTCACAAGCTACAAACCAGATTTTAATGAAATTTAAAACATAGATAGATTCATATTTATATGGACACATAAGCATGATTCTCCATGGGTCCCGAATAGGGTGCACGCTCGTTAATGTGTTTTAAAATAATGAAATGTAGGGTAGAGCTTGGCCGACTGTACTTTGTTACTTGTTAAATTCGACTAAAGTTGTTTGTTAAAATATCACAGATGTATTTTATTTAAAATAATATTTTAGAAATTTCTTTCTGCTCAAATTTTTAGCGTGTAAATTTTAAACCCAGTTGGTTGCATAGTAACTTTCCTCTCCTTTTTTTTTTATCCAATGTCATTATTTAAATTTTTTGTATGCTAAAAAAATTTAAATAAATGCCACTTGTATTCCATATAAATTCTATGTTCTTATTTTAATGTTTTTTCAAAACGACCTAAAATGTTGTTTAAATGAAAAAAAAAACACAAAAAATAATACAGCGGCTAAATGATAAATTAGTACATGACTAAATGGTTAAATTACTACCTTAAGGAAAGGGAAAAGTGTTACGAGTGTCAACATTTTTTCACTTTTTATTGCTGAATTCTTTAGCAAACGTAGTTGGCCTAATATTCACAATATCACACCTTTTATGATGCTTAATGGCAATTAGTCTACCATTAACACAAGTCGGTGGTCAATATACAAAAAAAAATTATATTTATGCAAATTCGGTGTACAAAAAAAAGGTTATACAGAGAACCCTAAGGGGGCAGGAAATATAAAAAAGATTTTCAAATGTTTTTACTGGGTTTTATTACGTTTTTCTTATAAATATTTAAAATCTTGTTATGGTGTAGAGAACTTATTTAAATTAATTGGTAACATTATGAGAAATGAACTTATACGTTTTAAGAGCAGAGAGGTAGCCAATTTTTTTTTTACTCTCCCCACACGCCTAGAAATTTACAAAATAGGGTTTTTGCTACAAATCTTCCATTATTAATCACGTAATTTTTGGCTAAGAACAATTTTATAAATTGTTTAACTCAGGTCCATAAAAGACTGAGCTCTGAGCCACACTAATTTCACCCACAAATCCCTTGTTGTTTTTTTTTTTTTTGCTATATATCTGAAGAACGGCATGACCCAATGTTTCGAAATTAGGTACAAGAATATTATCAGTACACACTATCTGACAAAACGTAAGCGGGATTGTAGAAGTGGGCCTGGCATTAAATATATTTATTTATATCTAAAGATCACATTTGGTGGGCATGACTGGGTTATGAATACACAACCTTTTTTAAATATGGGCAGGATTAAATAAATTGGTGTGGCACATCCCATAAAAATTAAAACGAGATTTCTGTATATGTGGAGAATTGTGGCAGAAAAGTTTCAAAATGTGGTACATGCGCTTCGGTGTCAATGCATGACATCTGGCAAAAAGTAGGCGGCACTGGATAAGGGGGCGTGACACAAAAAAGATTTAGTTTTATCTAAAAAAAATTTGGTACGCACAGCTGAGTAGTCAATACACAAAATTCGTCAAGAAGTTGGTGTTGTTGAAATAGTAGGCGTGGCACCTCCCATTTAAATAATAAATAGATCAGTTACATTAAACGATTCACAGTTTAGTACTTCGATACGAATACCAGACAAAATAACAAAAGTGGGCATGGTTAAGGGTATGTAAGATTCGGCATATCCGATATAGCGCTCCTATTTGTTTTAGCTAAATTTTTTTTAATATAATCAATTCTTTCTACTAAAAATCTTTATTTTTACGAATTCTATAACCATTTTTAAAACAATCGCTTCTCCAGCAAAGGTTTATTAACCAAAACATTTTTTATGGGTTTTTCCCCAAAAAATGTTTTAAAAAAAATCGATTTTTACCAACATAGAAGCATTTTTAGCTGAAAAAATTGTTCTCAGCCGTTTTATATTATCTAGAAATTGGTACATTTAGAAAAATTTGAAAAGGGGAATTTTTCATTATTATCAAAATTTACCCTTTTAATTAAAATTTTCATATTCGGTAAATTCGAACGAAAATTTTCGGCACCCAGAAATCTAAAAGTTCACTAGAATTCTCCATTTCTACAGGGTTTTCTAAAAATAAATTTAGATTCCTTATTTTTGGGTACACTTATACTCCCTTCTGTATACGACGTCCCTCTAAGAAACATTCTGACAAGACAAGGTTACTATCAGTTGTGATTAACTTTCCCATCTTGTTGATTCACTTTAAACAAGATGGTATTTTGATACTTTAACATACATTATCTCAACATACAAAACAACATTTGCCACATACAGTCCGCGACAAACTCGAAGACTTTTGCCAAATCCTCTCAGCAACAGCAACAGAATCAATTCAGGGACAAATAAAATTCAGTTGATCTGCCACGATCTTTGATGGTGTTTAGTGAAAAATGCAAGTGATAATTACAAATCTTGTTGCTGATGCTTTAAGAGATACGGAAAATAAGAAAAAACTTTTACAAAAAAAAACGTACCCACAAAAAGGATTTTGAGCTGACTCCTTGTCCCCAAGTGTGAATGAAAAAACGAATAAGTAAATGAATAATCATGGTTTATCAAAGTGAAAAATGACCCGTTGTAACAATTATCATTAAAATTATACAAGACCGCATTATTTTTGCGTTAAAGAGTCAGAAGTCTTGTAAAAAGTACTCTTGTCATTTTTTTTCATAAGCCGCAATGATGTGGTTGGTTGCATCGTGATGCCAAAATTGGTTGCCGTGATGGGTTTTTTTATTCCTTTAAGGCGACAAAGTATATAATTTTTACACTTTTATTAAAGTATATTTCTGGTTATAAGGAAAATCAGCCAAAGTTATCGATCAAGTTGTTTTTTTTTTTTTTGTTTTACAGCACTGTAAACGACTCTTTCCAAATATACTTTTTTATAATGATTTTTTTCATCAATTTCTGTTACATTTTGGTGATTTTATAGAACACCCATAAAATTGTTGATAAATTAGCTGTCATTTTAGTGACACAAGCGTGGAGTATGTTTCTTATCGCCTCCTATAAATCTGTGTCCAAATCACGTTTTTCTCTTGATCTGGACTAGAGAAGTAGCGCATGTTTTTAGTGGGAATTTACGAAATATTTCGTATCAGAAGTACGTGTGATGTTGGTACTGTTGGCGTGAGATAAAAGAAATTGCTACCGTTAATGTGGAAATTGTCTGTCCCTGCATCCGGTTTTGTGGTATTGAGTTTAGATTGCAATATTGAAAGTGAAATTTGTTTTTATATTTTATGTGATTTATTGATAATTCAAGGATTTTATTTTAGAAAAAGATGTTACTTTTGGGGTTTTAATGTATCAATATTTTTCTTTAAGAAATCAATTAAATTTAAAGTTTATACAGAGTAACTGATAATAAACTTTGTATTTTTTAAAGGTATGATTAAAAACTAAATTGGTTTAAAAAAGGTTTTTTAAAATTTTTTTAAAACCATTTTTTCCTCTACATTGTAACCAGGGAGTAGTCCATTTGATCAAAATGGATCAGGTAGTCCAATATAATATGCAGGGTGGTTATTGTCAGTTACAAATTACAATTAGTGAAATGTAATTGAAATTTAAGGTTGTAGAATATTTAGTAGCACAGAACAAAAATAACTTTCATATTTGAATAAAAAAAATGTTGAATTTTCTGCGATGACGATTTTTGCGGTATTGATAAAAAAGTTTGTAGGTATAGTTAATGAATTTTTAGTCAACAACCAATTTTATTGAGTCAATAACATTTTTTTTTAATTAAATGTTTACGTGATTTGTTAAAATAAATTGTTGGAAATGTTAAATAAATCAAACAAAATGTTTATCGAATCTTTATTTATTTATTTATTAATGATGATGTGCAAAATTCCAAATTTTTATTTTTAGATAAAAACACTAAAATTTATTATGGGGGGATAAGCTAGGAAACCTTTTTCAAAAGAATTTGGCAAAACTAAATATATTATACAAATAAAACTGTAAAGCAAATGAGAATTACAAATGGAAAAGAGTTGTTTACTTTGATTCAAATATTTTTTTTATTTAATGTGAAGAAATATTTAATTATTTCTTTATTAAATGTGTTTTATTGAGTGCTATTTTGCAAAGTGTAAACTTGATAAATTTTTTCATTTAATCAAACAAAAAGTTGGTTGACCTAAAATTTTATTTTTAACTACCTGTGTTGCTTAAAATTTTCTTGAGATATTTTTTCCTGTGTAAGGATTTCTGTTAAATTCTACTATTTATCGCTTCTGTTGGTTCCACAGGTAGTCACTAATAGTCAACTACTTCTACTTCATACATTTTTGTGCAAAATGTATGGTTCTGGATCATTTAATGTTGGCGCCGAATATTATATTGACTGCATAAAGAAAAAATCCAAATAGACTTTTTCGCATAAGCTTTCCAGAAAAAAAAGAATGCCGAGTTTCACCAATTACGGCCACGCTCACCGCTTATGAAACCTAAATATTGTAATTCTTCGTTCGTTTTCTACAAAATGATAAAATAATCTCTGCGCACTATTTCGCCTTTAAAGAGTAACATAAAGTATGCAATAGTTCTTTTAGTTTTCTTACTGTTTCAGAAATGTTCGAGAATTATTTTTCTTATCGAAAGAAGACAATCCCAGCTTTCATTCAATTCAAAATGCGCGAAAGAGGGTCTACACTATTACCGAATATTCACCGAAGGCAAAAGTGTTTGTCATTCCGTTTGTTATTTCAACAATATTGATCTTAGACCCTATAAAGTATATATATTCTGGGTCCTTATGGTTAGCGTAGTTGATTTAACGATGTCCGAGTGAATGTTGAAATGGATTTTTCAAAGACCCAGGAAATAATGCGGATTAAGTTGTTATATTTTTATGTCTCATATACTCCGTTAAAGTTTGCTATTAAAATTCAATCAGATCGGACTAAAAATTACTGAGATATGAACAAAAAACCACGACTGCCTCTAATTTTAGCCATTATCAATACACAACCCCTCTAAAAAAAAACACTTATACATTTCTTTATACGTATCCGAAGATCGGAAAGAGCCAAAGTTTCTAGATTAGATACAAACATCTCGGTTATCAACATAAAATATTCCACAAAATGTGGGCACGATTGGCGAAGTGGGCGCGGTAGAAAATAGTTTTATTTATATTTAAAGAATGGTAAGATAAACATTGTCCAAATATGGTACACATATCTGGGTTCTTAATAAGCAAACTCTCTTAAAATATAGACGGGATTGAAGAAGTGGGCATGGCACCTCCCGTACGAATACCTTATAGATTTTTGTATATCTGGAGAACGACAACGGCCAAAATTTGCAAATTAGGAACAAGCATCCTGGCTATAAATACACAACAGGCGACAGATTGTGGGCGGGATTGGAAGAGTGGGAGTGATGTTTATATAATTAAGAGATTTTGGCAATTTTTTTTAATGGTTTATGATATCGCCATATGTTTTTTTAACAGAACTGCTATATTTCTCAAAAATATTAAATCTTAATGGTATTATCAAGAAAACTATACATACTGAACGACTGAATTGCGAGAAAACTTAAGTAATTTTTTGCTAGCATCCTTGAGTAAATTTTACTTTAATTTTTCAAAAATAAAACACAGTTTTTTTAAAAAACCATATTCATATGTATGTATATCGAAACATTTCTGTACAAAACGGCATCATTCGATTTGTGAGATTGAAAGGTTGAAAAAAGAGTTTCTGACGCCAAAACCCCACTGTGTTAAGAAGCTGAAGATCAATGAATGTTTTGCTACTGAAGATTTGTTTGGTTCCGATCCCTTATAGCTTTGTGCCCATAACTGCAAAACGCTCACCAAGCTTCAATACACCACCGATCACAGCAAGAGATTTTTTTATATTATGTAAAAATCCTTTTGATATTTGTAAGAAGAAAAGTTCAAATAAAAACTTTTAATAAGTTACCACGTATTAAATATTAAAAAAGTATCTAAATGGTTGTTACTTATTTTACCGAATAATTCAGTTAATCAGGAATCAAAACAACAATTATATTGATTTTAAGAATACTTTCTGATCCTTAGAGATTAATTTTAATTTCCTAAAAAACATTAGACCATACATGTGTAAGTTAGAATTTAATATGAATTTTGTTATTAGTATGTCCTAGTGTTACCATATAAAAACTGAATATAGATGCGTACAAATGTCTAGTCTTTATCAAGGAAAATGTCCTTTTGTTTTTTATATTCCGTTAAAATGGGTTCTAGTTTTTGATAATACATTAATGGCTTTTGGTAAAACTAATATAGGAAACAATCTGTATAAAATCAACTAATTAGAATTTTAAATTAAAACACAGCATCCTTTAATATCTATGAAATGAAAAATTACACTAACCAACACCAGATGTCACCCCGAATTCTAATAAGAGTAGGTTTTAACTAACACAGAGATGCTTAAGAGTGAAATACCATTAAAGGATGCTGTAAAATTCTAGTTAGATTTTTAAAATCCTTAATAAAAGAGTCCTTACTTACCTGCTCCTACAGTTTGGCAAAGAAAACAATTACCAAACTGCGATGATACAATAAGTTATAATCAATCAAATGTTGTGGGAACATTTTGTAAAAAAAATTCCATGTGAATAAACATGACGATTGTATGTTTTACAAAACGGTAGTTAGTACTAAAAACAAAATCGACAGAGAAATTATGAAAATGCTTGGAGTGAATGAGTTGAGGAACGCATAATGAATTTCAATTTTCAAGGTTAACACCTACAAAAAATCCAGAGAAAGGCTTAATGAATGAAGGGGATTTTACTTAATTTTAAAGTGTAGGAGTGAAAGTGATGATGTAAGAAATTATAGTTGCATTAAATGAAAATTTAATTAAAATTAAAATGCATTTAAAATTGTGGTTATATGATAACTATAATTATTATTTTGTAAAGGAGTTAAAAAATAATGCACCTGTTTTAAAAGAGAAAAAGTTTTAAAATAACATATTTATGTCGTATTTTTAGCTATAGAACATAGACCGATACACAATGAGCGATATAAAAAAATAGAATAGATATGTGTACTAACATATATAAAAATAGGCGTCAAGAATCAAAAAATTTTTTTTTTTGAAAAAAAAAAATAAATGAATTAAGAATTTTTGTGATGGCAAATTTCAAAAAAAATCGATTTTAAATAAATAATTAGGCAATTCACAAAGTGTTCGTTTGTGTCATATTGGTTGTATTTGCTATAACTATATGAATATCATTTCTATAAAAGTATATCAAAAACAGCCAATATGACCAGTGTGGCCAGATTTTTAAAAAATTAAAAAGCTAATTCATGCTTGAAATAGAGGTAAAAATTAAAGCCAAAAAAATAAAGCTAAATTTGTTTATAGCTTCTTGTAGTAACTTTTAATTATTTCGACATATTTAATATTGTTTAAGTAAGTTTATATAATATCCTTGGCTTTGTTCTTAGAGGTCAATGTCAAAATACTAATATATGCAAAAATAACATTCGAAGTTTTTATAACAATTTTTTTTTAATTAAACTTTGAATTAGACATATAAAAGGTGTGGTTATTTACTAGCAGAAACATGCAACTACTTAGAGAGTAAAATTAAAATTTACAAAAATTGAATTTCAAAGAAATAAATGCTCAAGCTCGAGGTCATAAGTTTTTTAAATAAATTTTTATTTATTTTAAATACATCCAATATTTCGATATTCCTTGAATATCATCATCAGGGATAGTCTAAAACAATATACATAAGTTTATAAAACATCAATACAAACAACAAATTACACAAAATTCAAACAGTTATAACTAAAACAACAAGAACTTACTAAATTATTAATAAAAAATCACAAGAAACTTTTTTCTATTCTCTATGTTTGTAGTGTTTACTACCATTGTCATGATTGCACTAAATTTGAATATTGATTCTTCTTATTAACTAGATATCTATATTGTTTTGCACAGCCACTCTCTACATCGCTCTTAAAATTCATAGTTGTTGGTATGTTGATAATGTTCAGCATCTCCAACATAAAGCGTCGTTTGTAATTTTGTTCTTGTTGTAATATTCGTACATCATTAAAATTTGGAGAGTGATTTGTACTGGCACAATGGGCTGATAGTGCAGTTTTTTGTGATGAAATATTTAAAATGCGTTGATCAGATTTATGGCCTGATATTCTAGTTTTAAGTTTATTTTTAGTAGTCCCTACATATACTTTATTGCAATTTTCACCATTCTTCCCGTTGCATGGTATTTTATACACAACATTAGCTTTATCCAATATTTCTACTTTGTCTTTAGTATTGCTAAATAATTGTCCGAGATTGTAGTTTGTTTTATGAGCCATTCTATATTTTTCGGCATTATGTACTCGGGATTTTTCAATTCTTTCGGACAGATCTGGAACATATGTCAACGATTTATATATGGTCGGGGATTCCTTATTTACATATTTACGTGTCTTTTGTTTTTGAAAATCTTTTATAAGTTTTGTTGCAATTTTTGTCGGGAAATTGTTATTGTGCAACATGTCTTTTATCTTTTTAATGTTGTCGTTGTGAAATTCTTCGTCGCTAATATTTAAAACTCTCCTTATTATGTTTAAGGCTGTATTAATTATTATTCTTTTGGGATGTTTCGAATAAAAATTAATTATTCTACCAGACGCGGTTGGTTTTTGATACCAATCTATTTTAATTTTATTATTTTGCCGTATTACTAAGGTATCCAGATATGGAAGTCTGCCGTCAATTTCTTTTTCTATTGTAAATTTTATATTATGATGGAATTTGTTCAGACAATTCATTATTTCCTCTATTTGATTTTCCGTACCTATGCTAAATAGATCATCTACATATTTCGTCAATATTTTTGGTTTCTGCGTCAAGTTTTCTATACAAGTGTCCAGGAGTTTCTCCATCACGATATCAGCAACAATCGGTGATGCTGGTGATCCCATGGGTAGGCCTTTCTTTTGAGAGAATATTTTATCGTTGTATTTAAAATATCTATTTTCTTTAATACAAAATTTAAGTATGTTCAAAAATTGTGTCTTTGACATATCAGTGAAAATTGTAATTTCATTCCATCTCTCTTCAATTATTCTTAACGCTAGATCGACTGGTACACTTGGAAATAACGACACTACATCAAACGAAAATAATCTTTCATCGTCTTGTAAAGTCAAGTCTTTAATCTTATCCCTAAATTGCACAGAATCCCTAACGTTGTATTGTGATTTCTCCGTAATTTTCTTCAGAATATTGGTCACGTATTTGCAAAGTTGACTCGATGGAGCATCTACACTAGAACATATTGGTCTTAATGGATAGTTTTCCTTGTGGATTTTGGGCAGTCCATAAATTCTTGGTGCTGTAGCCGTGTCAGTTTTAAGTTTTCTTCTCTCTATTGGTGTAATTATTCGGTTCGCAAAAAGGTCTTCTACGATATCATTATTTTTCCTTTGTAGTATACTTGTTGGGTCCCTTTTTAATCTCTGATAGGTCATTATATCACCTATTATATCATTCATCCTTTTGTTGTAGTCATCCTTCTCCATTGCAACAGTTACATTGCCCTTATCAGCGTTTAGGATTAAAATATTTCTATTACGTTTTAGAAAATCTTCTGTTTGCTTCACTGTGTTCAACATAAACCTATCTCTACTATTGATGCGTGTCTTATTCAAATGGTTATCGATTACAGTTATCATTTTCGTTCGTGCTATCTCCTGTTCCTCTTTATCTTCTATAGTTTGGATGAAATCCTCACCTTCCGCTATGATTTTCAGCATAGGAAATTTTTCCTTTGTCATTGGTAAGGCATGTTTTTTACCTAATGATAAAACCCACTGTATGTCGTCAGGAATGACCGTTGTAGTTTTATTCACAAACCACTTTCTGTTGACCTTTATGTCTAATTGTTGTCTGTGCGCCTCTATCAGTTTTTCAAATTTTATTCTATTTCTTTCTTTTATCTTTTTGTTAGTGGATTCAGTTAAGACCCCATCCATCCTCCATAGTTCTTCTATTTCATGTTGTGTTAGTTGAGTTTCTATTTTCGTCTTAAGTTCATCCTTTTCTTTTTCATTATAATTTAGAAGTTCGTGTTTTTGTCTTATAAGTAAATTCAGAATCTTGTCGTGAAAGTTCTGTAAGTGTTTTTCTAGTTTTTGTTGTACCGTGGATTTAGTACTAGTATTTTTGTCGAAAATACTGTTGACGTTCTTTGTGCAATTTGTAATAAAGTTTGGTATAATACCTGTATTTCTGCAACGTATCAGGAATGTAATTGATGACCTTAGTTTCAACGTTTTTTCCTTTATTGTTTTGTGTTTATTGATGTTCGTCCTCATGAAATTATTCTTCTTAAATTTATTGTAGACCATTTTTGATGTTAATTCGGCGTGCTCTCCGTTTTTTTATAATAAAAGTTGGTTTTCTTTAATCGACCTTTTCTTTATAGAATTTCAAAGAAATAAATGCTCAAGCTCGAGGTCATAAGTTTTTTAAATAAATTTTTATTTATTTTAAATACATCCAATATTTCGATATTCCTTGAATATCATCATCAGGGATAGTCTAAAACAATATACATAAGTTTATAAAACATCAATACAAACAACAAATTACACAAAATTCAAACAGTTATAACTAAAACAACAAGAACTTACTAAATTATTAATAAAAAATCACAAGAAACTTTTTTCTATTCTCTATGTTTGTAGTGTTTACTACCATTGTCATGATTGCACTAAATTTGAATATTGATTCTTCTTATTAACTAGATATCTATATTGTTTTGCACAGCCACTCTCTACATCGCTCTTAAAATTCATAGTTGTTGGTATGTTGATAATGTTCAGCATCTCCAACATAAAGCGTCGTTTGTAATTTTGTTCTTGTTGTAATATTCGTACATCATTAAAATTTGGAGAGTGATTTGTACTGGCACAATGGGCTGATAGTGCAGTTTTTTGTGATGAAATATTTAAAATGCGTTGATCAGATTTATGGCCTGATATTCTAGTTTTAAGTTTATTTTTAGTAGTCCCTACATATACTTTATTGCAATTTTCACCATTCTTCCCGTTGCATGGTATTTTATACACAACATTAGCTTTATCCAATATTTCTACTTTGTCTTTAGTATTGCTAAATAATTGTCCGAGATTGTAGTTTGTTTTATGAGCCATTCTATATTTTTCGGCATTATGTACTCGGGATTTTTCAATTCTTTCGGACAGATCTGGAACATATGTCAACGATTTATATATGGTCGGGGATTCCTTATTTACATATTTACGTGTCTTTTGTTTTTGAAAATCTTTTATAAGTTTTGTTGCAATTTTTGTCGGGAAATTGTTATTGTGCAACATGTCTTTTATCTTTTTAATGTTGTCGTTGTGAAATTCTTCGTCGCTAATATTTAAAACTCTCCTTATTATGTTTAAGGCTGTATTAATTATTATTCTTTTGGGATGTTTCGAATAAAAATTAATTATTCTACCAGACGCGGTTGGTTTTTGATACCAATCTATTTTAATTTTATTATTTTGCCGTATTACTAAGGTATCCAGATATGGAAGTCTGCCGTCAATTTCTTTTTCTATTGTAAATTTTATATTATGATGGAATTTGTTCAGACAATTCATTATTTCCTCTATTTGATTTTCCGTACCTATGCTAAATAGATCATCTACATATTTCGTCAATATTTTTGGTTTCTGCGTCAAGTTTTCTATACAAGTGTCCAGGAGTTTCTCCATCACGATATCAGCAACAATCGGTGATGCTGGTGATCCCATGGGTAGGCCTTTCTTTTGAGAGAATATTTTATCGTTGTATTTAAAATATCTATTTTCTTTAATACAAAATTTAAGTATGTTCAAAAATTGTGTCTTTGACATATCAGTGAAAATTGTAATTTCATTCCATCTCTCTTCAATTATTCTTAACGCTAGATCGACTGGTACACTTGGAAATAACGACACTACATCAAACGAAAATCATCTTTCATCGTCTTGTAAAGTCAAGTCTTTAATCTTATCCCTAAATTGCACAGAATCCCTAACGTTGTATTGTGATTTCTCCGTAATTTTCTTCAGAATATTGGTCACGTATTTGCAAAGTTGACTCGATGGAGCATCTACACTAGAACATATTGGTCTTAATGGATAGTTTTCCTTGTGGATTTTGGGCAGTCCATAAATTCTTGGTGTTGTAGCCGTGTCAGTTTTAAGTTTTCTTCTCTCTATTGGTGTAATTATTCGGTTCGCAAAAAGGTCTTCTACGATATCATTATTTTTCCTTTGTAGTATACTTGTTGGGTCCCTTTTTAATCTCTGATAGGTCATTATATCACCTATTATATCATTCATCCTTTTGTTGTAGTCATCCTTCTCCATTGCAACAGTTACATTGCCCTTATCAGCGTTTAGGATTAAAATATTTCTATTACGTTTTAGAAAATCTTCTGTTTGCTTCACTGTGTTCAACATAAACCTATCTCTACTATTGATGCGTGTCTTATTCAAATGGTTATCGATTACAGTTATCATTTTCGTTCGTGCTATCTCCTGTTCCTCTTTATCTTCTATAGTTTGGATGAAATCCTCACCTTCCGCTATGATTTTCAGCATAGGAAATTTTTCCTTTGTCATTGGTAAGGCATGTTTTTTACCTAATGATAAAACCCACTGTATGTCGTCAGGAATGACCGTTGTAGTTTTATTCACAAACCACTTTCTGTTGACCTTTATGTCTAATTGTTGTCTGTGCGCCTCTATCAGTTTTTCAAATTTTATTCTATTTCTTTCTTTTATCTTTTTGTTAGTGGATTCAGTTAAGACCCCATCCATCCTCCATAGTTCTTCTATTTCATGTTGTGTTAGTTGAGTTTCTATTTTCGTCTTAAGTTCATTCCTTGATAGAGGCGCACAGACAACAATTAGACATAAAGGTCAACAGAAAGTGGTTTGTGAATAAAACTACAACGGTCATTCCTGACGACATACAGTGGGTTTTATCATTAGGTAAAAAACATGCCTTACCAATGACAAAGGAAAAATTTCCTATGCTGAAAATCATAGCGGAAGGTGAGGATTTCATCCAAACTATAGAAGATAAAGAGGAACAGGAGATAGCACGAACGAAAATGATAACTGTAATCGATAACCATTTGAATAAGACACGCATCAATAGTAGAGATAGGTTTATGTTGAACACAGTGAAGCAAACAGAAGATTTTCTAAAACGTAATAGAAATATTTTAATCCTAAACGCTGATAAGGGCAATGTAACTGTTGCAATGGAGAAGGATGACTACAACAAAAGGATGAATGATATAATAGGTGATATAATGACCTATCAGAGATTAAAAAGGGACCCAACAAGTATACTACAAAGGAAAAATAATGATATCGTAGAAGACCTTTTTGCGAACCGAATAATTACACCAATAGAGAGAAGAAAACTTAAAACTGACACGGCTACAGCACCAAGAATTTATGGACTGCCCAAAATCCACAAGGAAAACTATCCATTAAGACCAATATGTTCTAGTGTAGATGCTCCATCGAGTCAACTTTGCAAATACGTGACCAATATTCTGAAGAAAATTACGGAGAAATCACAATACAACGTTAGGGATTCTGTGCAATTTAGGGATAAGATTAAAGACTTGACTTTACAAGACGATGAAAGATTATTTTCGTTTGATGTAGTGTCGTTATTTCCAAGTGTACCAGTCGATCTAGCGTTAAGAATAATTGAAGAGAGATGGAATGAAATTACAATTTTCACTGATATGTCAAAGACACAATTTTTGAACATACTTAAATTTTGTATTAAAGAAAATAGATATTTTAAATACAACGATAAAATATTCTCTCAAAAGAAAGGCCTACCCATGGGATCACCAGCATCACCGATTGTTGCTGATATCGTGATGGAGAAACTCCTGGACACTTGTATAGAAAACTTGACGCAGAAACCAAAAATATTGACGAAATATGTAGATGATCTATTTAGCATAGGTACGGAAAATCAAATAGAGGAAATAATGAATTGTCTGAACAAATTCCATCATAATATAAAATTTACAATAGAAAAAGAAATTGACGGCAGACTTCCATATCTGGATACCTTAGTAATACGGCAAAATAATAAAATTAAAATAGATTGGTATCAAAAACCAACCGCGTCTGGTAGAATAATTAATTTTTATTCGAAACATCCCAAAAGAATAATAATTAATACAGCCTTAAACATAATAAGGAGAGTTTTAAATATTAGCGACGAAGAATTTCACAACGACAACATTAAAAAGATAAAAGACATGTTGCACAATAACAATTTCCCGACAAAAATTGCAACAAAACTTATAAAAGATTTTCAAAAACAAAAGACACGTAAATATGTAAATAAGGAATCCCCGACCATATATAAATCGTTGACATATGTTCCAGATCTGTCCGAAAGAATTGAAAAATCCCGAGTACATAATGCCGAAAAATATAGAATGGCTCATAAAACAAACTACAATCTCGGACAATTATTTAGCAATACTAAAGACAAAGTAGAAATATTGGATAAAGCTAATGTTGTGTATAAAATACCATGCAACGGGAAGAATGGTGAAAATTGCAATAAAGTATATGTAGGGACTACTAAAAATAAACTTAAAACTAGAATATCAGGCCATAAATCTGATCAACGCATTTTAAATATTTCATCACAAAAAACTGCACTATCAGCCCATTGTGCCAGTACAAATCACTCTCCAAATTTTAATGATGTACGAATATTACAACAAGAACAAAATTACAAACGACGCTTTATGTTGGAGATGCTGAACATTATCAACATACCAACAACTATGAATTTTAAGAGCGATGTAGAGAGTGGCTGTGCAAAACAATATAGATATCTAGTTAATAAGAAGAATCAATATTCAAATTTAGTGCAATCATGACAATGGTAGTAAACACTACAAACATAGAGAATAGAAAAAAGTTTCTTGTGATTTTTTATTAATAATTTAGTAAGTTCTTGTTGTTTTAGTTATAACTGTTTGAATTTTGTGTAATTTGTTGTTTGTATTGATGTTTTATAAACTTATGTATATTGTTTTAGACTATCCCTGATGATGATATTCAAGGAATATCGAAATATTGGATGTATTTAAAATAAATAAAAATTTATTTAAAAAACTTATGACCTCGAGCTTGAGCATTTATTTCTTTGAAATTCTATAAAGAAAAGGTCGATTAAAGAAAACCAACTTTTATTATTTACAAAAATTGTTCTCCCATTTATTAACAAATAAACAAAAAAGTACATGAACGCTTTACCAACAAAAACTAGCAAGTTGGCCATATCGACACTATTCAGATGTAATGAAAGAAATTATTTCGTTATTGTTTTTATTGTTTTGAACTATTTGCCGAAGAATATTGTTCTTATATTTTAGAAAAATAAATATTTTATGTTATTGAAAAACTTTATTTAAAAATGTTTAAAATTATTTTTTTTTAATAAAAATATGAAACAAATTAAATAATTCTTGCTAGTAAAAATTTTACTATGTATCAGAAATTTTCAACAAATTTTTAAAAAAATAGTTGACGAGTCGTTGTCGTGAACGATCTAATTTTTTGTCAATTTGATTTTAACAACGACAATGTAAAACACTCAAGTAAAAATTTCGTCGTATATATGTCGTTTGCATCAGTCATAATACCAATTTTTAAAAAGGACTAGTTTTGGATATTTTTTCCCTGATACCAAAACCAAAAACTAATTTTTTCAAATTGATTGGATTGGATTGGATTCTTAGTTCTTTTATATATGTATTCTGAGGCATCGAAAATTAAAAATAACGTAGTACGTTTTGCTAATTTTTACCTTTGCTGGCCGCTTATAGATGAATTATATGGCAAATATGCTAACATCGCTAAATGGACTATCACGTAAGTCTTATATTACATTTCCTTATAACGGCAGAAAAACAGATTAATTGGAATACCTACATATATCGATAAAATGACTAAAAACTTTTGGGATTAGAAACGAACCTTTTTCAATTGTCATACAATAAGCATAGGCTTGAAACTTACTCTAAGCTATGCTTTTGTTCAATACATAATTGATTTGTAGTCTTGCTATTATCACTGAAATATTGAATAGAATAGAAATATGTATTTGGTTTTTATTAATCATAAAAACTTACTATTTATTCAAGCAATATTTCGAAGTGTAACTTGTGATAAAATTTCTTTATTTTTTTGAAAAAAAACGTAACTTTTTTATTCTTTCCCTGGCATCACTGTTATGTATGTAGATCAAATCTGCAAAAGCGATTTCTTCTAAGCTGCCAAACTATTACTCTTTTAAATAAACACATAAGTTTATTTGGATAAACTGTTTTGTTTATTTTTAAATATTAATAAACACTAAAAAGCTAAATGCATTGTGGAAAAAAGCCGAAAAAAGCTTAAAGCTAAATGAAATATCTCAAGCTAAACATAAAAAAATAAAGCTAAATTTAGCTCGAAAAAAGCTATTATGGTCACACTGAATATGACGCAATAACACACTTTCTGAATTGTCTATATACACCCTGCAAATAATATTGGACCACCTGATCCAATTTGATTTAATGGACTACTCCATGAACCGGTCCGATGAAATACAAGCATGGACCATGTCATTGTTAATAAGTGTTTGTAGTGAGACGACATGTCTTCGTTTTTATACAATGTTTAAACTTATCCTCTTGTGTATACAATGGAGTAGTTGTGAGACTACTCGTTTGTAATCTAAAGCTGGGATATAAGGTGCTCACCTAGGACATCGTAATGTTAAATATACCATGTTTTTCCATATGTTTGGGCTACTTTTGGAGTTGTCCTAGTCCCTTGTGTACTACATTTTACACGCGTGTTTGAACTAGTCCTAAAATTTGCAGGGCATATCGTCGTCATAACTCAAAATAAAATATTGTTGTTGCTTTGCGAACAAAAAGTGTCTTAAATTAATAGAACTTTGCTTGCTATGTTTTTTGTGCTGTCGTAACAATCCGAAGAGACATGCGCCGAACGGCATGCATTAGTTTTTGTAAGCCGTCGCTGTTTATTGTTAAAGTTTTATCTAGCTAACATCCGAATTTGACTCTCGGCTAGCAATTATTGCAACAAATCACTTGTGGCGTCAAATTAGATCGGCTTAGGACTCTGCTGTTTGGTAAACAAACAGAATAAAATTTATTTCTGATTTGCGTCTGAAAAATGGAAAATGGTCAGGTAAGACCTAATTTAATTTATTAATTCATGGATTAGAATTACAAAATATTTATATTTTTGGTAAATATTTATTTTTTATATGTATTTGTTTGATTCAAAATAGTACACTGAATTATGAAGGGTTGTTCACAACAAGCGTGTTTTGGCATGATACACTGTGCGACTACCGGGGAAAGTTATATCGGTTAAAAAGAAGTTATACGTGTCGCGTCTTTTTTTTACATAACTCGAGAACCACCAGTCCGATTTTGTTGAAACAAATTTAAAAAAATTACAATTCCTTTAATCTGTTCATACAACGTTTCGCTACATAAGCAACAGTTTCGCAGTTATAAATAAATGTATGCAGAAAAAAACTATTTTTTGCCTAAAAAATTTAATTTTTTTATTTTTAATTCATAAAAAATCCAAAACGGTAAAAAAAAGTGTCAAGTCCTATTAGTTTCACGTAAAGTCACATAACCTTTAAACAAAATGAGACATAGATCATGAAAATCGATGGACGCGTTTCGCTTTCCAACCTTTTTCTATATTTCCCAACACCATGCAAAATGTCTATTTCAACATGTTATATGGTTCTCACAATAAAAACAGTAACAAATTTATTCTCGAAAATTTTATTTTTTATTAAAAATACATACATTCATATGTATGTATGCACATATTCTTTGTTTAATATACATATACACTAAACAATATATTAAAAATTAAGTTAAATACATACATGCATTAAAGACTTGTAAAAACAAAGTCAAACACAAACTATCCATTAATATCTTTTATAAACCTACAGATAATATTCGACCACAATTGACCACTTGTGGCTTAAATGGACTACTTACAACATGGTCCAATGTACTGTAGTATGGACCATGTTATAAGTGCAGTGCTGCCAACAACTGCAGTGCTGCCAACAACTGCATGATGTATACTTTTTTATAGCTTACAGTATTACGCACTGGTAGCCCTGATGGTGTCAATTATTAATTGTTTATTTAAAGTGAAAGAGGAAAGTTTGTGAAATTTGTGAAAAAAGGCATGACATGCCTTGATTCTTGATTGTGACTTAGTGGACTACCTTAGCATGCGAAACCTACTATTTTTACACAAATTGTTGACTGATCGTTCACCAAACTAATGGTTGACACACAGAGATTCAAGAAAACTCTTATGGATTATGTTTCACAATATGGCTAAGCCTTTAACTTCATCTTTCTCTTTATTATTATTTTTTCTTTTAATTAGAATTGTGGTTTTTTCATTTTTTTATTATTATAATTTGTTCCCCCATTTTTCTTTTTATTTTCTTTTGGTTTAATTACCAATTGTTTTGTTCAAAACTTGATTTTATAATTATATTATTATTGAATTGTCATTATTATTACTATTATTATAATTATTATAATTACTATTGGTGGCATCACTATGGCAACAAATACAACAAAAATGGAAAATTGTCCCATACTTATTTCAAAAACAATCAAAATGAATTTTTTTCAAGTTTTTATTTTATTTAATTTGAATTAAAATGGTCAAAAACTTTAATAAAATACACTAATCACGACACAAAACGTGGTCATTATGTAAACAAAAAGAAAACTTTGACATAAGATTGGACAGACAATGCAAGAGCTAAAAATCGTCATCTGTTATTTATTGTTATTGTTATTGTTATTTTTCATAATTTTAAAACAAAATTAATATCAGGAAAGAATATTCGTCAAAATAAGTAAGACATGTGTGATAGTAGTAGGTTGTACAGTCGATTCAGCAAACAATTTTAGACGATTAATTGTTCGAATAATTTAAAATTTATACCGATTAATCGAATAATAATACTATATATTATATCTATTAAATGTATGTATGTATATCTTTTTTAAAAATTAACAAAGCACTTGCATGTGCCCGTTGGAATTAAAAAAAGAGTCGTGTACATATTGTGACTAATTAGCTCAAATTGTTAAATTTGTTCAGCGGAATGGTAACTCAAAGTTTTATATTTATTTATAGGGTATGTTCTAGAAAACGAAATAAAGTAAAATTTAAATCGAAATAAAGTAAAATTTAAATCGAACGATAATTTAAATTTATTTTCTACTTACAAAATGACCGTAGTTTTCCATGGTATTAAGAATTGTTCTTCCAAAAATAATAGATATTTAAAGAATGAAGTATATGAAAAGGAATATTTTGACGAACTTTCATTACAGGGTCGTTTTTAAAATTTGCTAGATTTTGAATCCATTTCATTTTGATTTCTAGAACATGCCCGTATTTTTTTAACAAATTAATTTTAAAATTTTATACGTTTAATCGAATAGGTTAAAGATGCCAAATATCGATTAATCGTTTAATCGAAAAACAATAAAAACCGATTAATTTAATTTCCCAGATGGTAGTGTAAAGTCCACCATAATAAAATTTCGCTTTAGAAACATAATTTTTTTTTTTGAAAAAAAGATTTTTTTTGGAAAAAAACAATTTTTTTTATCAAAATTTCGAAATTTTTGTTTTTTAAAAATTCATAAAATATTGGAAAATGCAGTTATAATTCATATAAAAAACGGAGCCAAACAAAACAAGACATAAGTGCTTAAAATCTGTTAGCAACTTTTTATTTTATGTACGAAAGTCGAATTTTTAATTAATTAAAAAATTTCATAAAACTCAATATTTGTATGAGAGCCCCTCTAAGAAGTGGTGATAAGGGACAAGTATGTCTCGAGAAAATGTTAAGGATACAAAATTAATTGGGGTCGGTCATACATTATATCCCCCTAGGGGTGATACCTTGGCAGTAATGGGGCTTTTTCTTCAATATATTTATAGTCTGCATTGAGCATTTTGGTGGGATTTGTCATATATTTGACCCATCTAGGGGCATCCTAGGCGCTGCAACGACCAAATTTAAGAATTCCATTAAACGGCCATATTTGTATGGTAGTGTAAAGTACACTTAAAACATTAGTTCATCAAGGAAAGCGATATGTAGGAAATAACGCTAAAGCAAAACAAATATATATATAATTTTTATATTAATAATAGTTCTTCTATTAACAGTTCAATAAATATAACACAATCTGGTACATCTACATTCTAACTTAAACCAGATTATCTTGAATTGTTAAGTTGCTTTCATAAATTTTTGTAGATGTTTTTAAAAATAATTTAAATTCCCAGAAAATCATATTTTTACCATTCCACATGAAGATTTTTTTTTTAATTTTCTTTACAACTTCCAATACAATTTATTACAAAGTTTCATTTATGATTTCATTACAAGACATATTGGCTTTTACACACATTTGCAACAAGTAGAATGAATTAAACTCATAAAATTATAAAAATAAAAACTGAATGAATCAAAAATGAATCGCTGATTGCAACAAAAAAAAAAGGCAATAATAACTGACCATGCGCAACAGCACGCATCGTACATTTTGAATAATAATAAATGTTTAATATGCAACAAAAATATCAGACATTTTCAATATAAAGACATTTCAATATAAACACAAAAACAAACAGCAAACTAAAAAAAAGGAACAAATCAACGCCACCATCATCATCAACGTCCTTAACCATTTACAAGCTGTAGAGCTGCTGAGTAGCCCTTTGAGCTGGGAGTATTGAATTCATTTACCTATTTGCAGCTGTCCCCCATATTTTTGCTGGTTGTTTGTACTGGAAGTCTAGAACTTTAAATTTGATTTCTTTCAACTTTTGTGAATTTATGCGTATGAATTGTTGATAACATTATTGTTGTATTCCTTTTTTTTTATTTCATTCAACCAACTATTTGGACACGCACGCGCTGTGGCAGCACAAGCCACAAGTCAAATGATGTCAAGAAAAAAATAAAAACAAAACAAAAACTGCGAAAAAAAAACAAAATCTCGTCATCACCTCAATGACCATCAATCCGTGATCATCATATCCAATGGTAAAAATGAATGTATGATTTCTCGTACTGTTTTATTTTAAAATTCGCTATTTGTCGTATTACCGGTATGATTTGTCAAGCTGAGTCTTAGCTAAACGTTTGTCTGTCTGTCTGTCCCTTTGTTAATTTCTTATTTATTTATCTTGGCGGTTCGCTTTCAATTTTTTTTTTCAGACACACTTGCAAATCGCGGTTACATACAGTCGAACTAAGTCACTGACCAACCAACCGTCTATGTCTGGCACAAGAGGATTTATTGTAAATCCTTTCAATAACGAATGCTCACATCTACAAATGCTTGTCTATCTATTACTATTATTATTGTTCTGGGACTGTGGACATTGTACACTGGTCACTTGTTGTTTCGTTGATCATCGTCATCATCTTGATCATTTATTCATGATCACTACTCATACTTAGTTTTTATACGCTTTCGCACTACAAAGGTTTATTTAGTTTATCATACCTAATGTAACACAAACAACAAGTGACCATTTTACAATGTCCACAGTCCCAGAACAATAATAATGGTATATTCGGGTTATTAAATAATTTTTAATCAATAAGGCCAGGAACTTTTGTTAAAAATACGTTTACCCACAAGCGACTCAACAAAATATAGATAAATGGATATATTTTTTGAGTCAAATTCTACCTACCTACAGTTCTCCTTAGCAATTTAAGACTAAATTGGGCAAAATTAAATAAATCGACCCATATTCGAAACAACATTTCGATTAGAAAGTTGTTATTATTTAAAACGAACATTAAATACTTTGTAAATTGATTTATCTGATATAGTGTAATTAAGGAAAACACAAAAATCTTGGTTGCTGCGAAATGTGGCCCCTGAAAATATGGCAAAAAAAAATATAATATTATTTGCGAACTCAGAGCTATTTTTCATTATGCAACATGCCCGAATTTTTTTAATAAAATTTCACCCAAAAAAATGAAAAATAACCCTAAAAATTTATTTAATATGGGGTAATTCTTTATAAAAAATCACTTTAAATTTTTAATGAATTTTTGCCTTAAAAAAAGTTAAAATGTAAAAAAAAACACACAGAAAGTTGTATTGAAAATTTGGACTCGGTTCATATGTCCGAAACTAAAAATTCCGAACTCAAAATCTCGAATTTCAAATTCTCTAGTTTTAAAATACTGAGTTTTAGTATCCCGAAAAAAATTAGTTTTAGTTTAATAGAAATAGAAATAGAAGAAAATAGATTGACTATTCGGTACAACCATGATGAAATAAACAGGTGGCATTACTACGCAAAATGATGATTTTTGCTCTTGCATTGTCAAAGTTTTGTTTATTTATTATAATTTATTAAAGTTTTTAATACATTCATAGAAAAATGCATCTTGATATTGATGATGCCATAACATCAGAATTACGACATCAATGTTATTACAAATGGCACCAATGAGCCAAAAAGTGACATCAATTCGATGGCACATTTTGTGTATTATTAACATTATTTTCTTGTTTAAAAAGTAAAAAAATAAGAAAAAATTTCCATATTCTATTTGTTTAAGTTATTTAGTTTAAAACGTCAAATTTGCAAAGTAGAATGATTATGAAAACCATAACGGGCATGCAGCTATTGCCTAATAACACTGTGCTAGTTAAAAAAAAAACAAGCCGGGAACTTGACGTTTTAACATAATTCGGGTACGCTGAATCCGATGATGCTAACCGTTTTTTTGGGTCAAATGTATGACCAACCACACTTTATTTTTTATCTTAATCATTTATTTCTAACATACCTATCCGCTTTTTCCATTCCACCCAAAAAATGTTGAATGCAATGACTAGAAATACATTGAAAAAAGTCCCATTAATGCCCAGGAGTCGCCCCTAGTGGGATAAAATGTATGACCAACCTCAATTAAATTTTTGTCCTTAACATTTTCCCGAGACATACTTGGCCTTATCTCCACTTCTATACAAATTATGAATTATTAAAAAACAATAATTTCGAAATTTTAAAAAAAAAATTATTTATTTTTTCCAAAAAAATTATGTTTCTAAAACGACGCGCATATAAGAAAAAAGTTTTACATTTCTTTAAGGAATTTTAATTTCGGTTTTTGAGTTACACGAATACATGTTGTGCAACCTCCTCCATTTTCGAAATAACGGTACATCTCGCAAACAAGAGCTTAAAAAAACGACTAGTACCACAGGATTCAGCGTACCTGAATTAGGTTAAAACGACAAGTGCCCAGCTTGTCTAAAAAAAAGTGACAATTTCGAGCACAGTGTACTTATGGTGTTTTCTTTGCTACAAAAAATGTGCCTTTTTGTTTTAAAAAAATTCAATTTGGTGTCTTTTTCTTAAAAATTTTGCTCCGGAAAAGGGTGGCTTGTTTTATTCCAAAAAACTCATGCTTTCGGGAGCATTTTTTTAAAAAAAAAGGCACATGTTTTGTAGAAAAGAAAACACCATTAGAGTTCTTCTGTAAACAAAGGGCGGTATACAACAACAGTAAAACAAACATGTTTAGCGGGTAACTAAATAATAATTTTCTCTGACTTTGACTTAAGTCAATCCAAATTGAGCCTTATGAGTCCTTTCTCCGATGTTACTGAGTCATCGCACTGATGAATTTTTTTAAAACTGGCTCCGATTCGTCATTTCTGTGATGCCGATGTGTCATCCCTTTGATGACATAATTTCACCTGATGTACATTGATGAAACGTGTCATGGGGTGAATGAAGCCTTTTCTATCATTCTAAAAATTGGCTAAAAGTTTTGTTATTTTATCACGGTTTCAAATATTTTTTGGCGTAAGCAGGGACTAATTTCCATTTTTGTTGTAATGTTTTATTTATTGCCGTAGCGATGCCACCTGCATTCTTTCAACATGGGTACAGCGGCAAAGAATTCTGATGACGGGAATGTTGTTATAATAAAAACATGTAAATTGGATCCGAGTTAAATCACGTCCAGTCAAGAATAAAATTATTTAAAAAAAAATTAATTCATTTCATGTTGTAAATTCCTTCCTTCACTAAAAAATATGATGAACTTAAGACAAAATTAAATGTCTAAAACCTCAATTACTTTAGGAATATTATTTTTTGTAGGTATTCTAATTGAGCTAACTACTTCTTTAAAAAGAACTGCATAATTAACATACTTCTGCTTTGCTCATGAGTTTTATAAAATCACCCCAAAATCACATTGAAAGTCATTTTTAATTTCTTTAAAATTGGCATTACATGCCGCTTCTTTATTCCAACATAGTCATATCTCAACAAACCAAAAAATCAGTATTAGATCTCAAACTGAATCAAAGTTATAGCAAAATATATTAATATATAAAGGTACATTTTGAAAACTTTAATCGCATTTTGCCAAGTTTGATGTTTTTGAGATATGACTATGTTGCAACAAAGGAGCGATATGAGTAAATTAAAAATAGTCCCCAAATACAAATTGCTTTATCATTCATTTAAAATTTAAAACCACCCCAACGAAAAAATGCAAAAAAAAAATCAAAAGAAAACAAATTAAAAAAATTGCCCCAAACTGGCGGGTTGTTGTGTTTCAAGTTAATTCTTCTTTAAGTATTTTGTGTTATAATTTCCCTCTGCACGATGTTAATCGTAAATAAAACAAAAGGTTTTCAGAGAATTATCTTAAACTTTTTTTATTATGATAAATGGATCTATGACAATTATGTGTAAGATAAAATAGAGGCCAAATGCTTGGCACGGATTTGGTGGCATACCTCTATCCGATGGTCCATATTTTAAAAGACTCTGAAACATAATTGAGGTTCAGCGTAGTTAACGTGCCGAATTATCTCATCTCTTAGCTCTGTTCTTGGCTTATTGACACTTTCTCTCATAAATATCCCCAAAGAAAGAATTCTATCGGTTTCAAATCACATGATCGTTGCGGCCAGTTTACATCGCCGCGATGTGAGTTAAGACAGCCATTGAATGTATCGCGTAAAAGAGCCATTATTTGGCTGTGTGGCAAGTGGCACCATCCTGTTGGAACCACATAACGTTCAGGTCCATATCCTCAATTTATGACCACAAGAAGAAAGAAAATGGTCAACCTCATTTTCAAAGAAGGACGACCCAATGACGCCGACGAACCGAGCGAGCATGCACAGATGTTTTCATATTTCCTACTGACCCGGTTTCTGAAATTTGCGCACTATTCTCCCGATTGTTGACACATTTGGTTGATTTGGCTGACCATAAAAATTACGTAGTGCACGAAATGCATTTTGATTTTGAAAGCCCATTTTCGTAAATGGCTTCAATAATCTTAAAGCGCTCGATAATTGTGTACCTCTTATTTGTCAAACACTGAAACAAAGAAATATCAAATTAAGTTGAGCAAAAAACTTTACGTTAAGTTGTGACTCCCAATTAGCATCGTGCATTATGATAAGACCACCCATTACTACGCCTACTTTAATGATTATGGGACTACGCCTACGTTAATGGTTATGGGACTATAAGTTACCATAGATTAATATATTAATCCTTTTATTAAATTTTTGCACATAATAGTTTTATATGACTATGATAATTTGTCTATAATTATGCATCTCAAAAGACCACTCCCGAAGGATTCAAATTCTTAATGTAAAGCAAGGCAAGCTATGAGCGCTAGAGAGAACGAAACGTATTCATATCTTCAAAGTGTCACAAGTTGCTTTTATTTCTAATGTATGAGCCAAAAATTTCATTATTTTTTTTTGAAGACAATTTGGAATTTTGTATAAACACACAAAGTTGACCTTGTTATACACTCAAAATATTATGTAGTTAAAATCAAATGAATATTAATTTGAAACAACTTAAAATTCATTTAAAAAACGAATCATTTACACTTCATTTAAAACAAATGAATATTTCATTAATTCTTAATTTTTTTATTTATTAAACAGCATATTCCCTAAAATTGAATAGTTTTTACTTTTAAAAATATATTTTAACCTACAAAAATCGAACTACATAACAAAAGAAATACGAAAAAACATTACTTTTAAATAGTTTGTTTTTTGAATAATAAACATAAATGTTGAAAAATGAAATTATTCGTAAAATAATTTTATTTTAATTAAATATTTACAGTACGGAAAACGAATTTAATAACCCACAATCAGTTTCTGTGTTAATTTTATGAGTGTATGTGCATTGGTGTAGGGTAACAAAAACTTAGCAGAGCCGAATATAGAATTCATTCTTGCTTTTTTTGCTTTTCTGTTTTAAAATTCTATTCATGTTAAATCTTGGATCCGTTTTCATATGCTTCTTTATCGGAAGCACGTGTCAATTATTGTCTGTCATTTGGTTAAATAAATGTTAGTATGTAATTTGTCTACTGCTGCGTTTTGTCTGTATTTATGCATGTATAATAGTTGGGGAGAAACTCCACTTTGGTGATTTACTTAGAATCGTTTTCAAGGTCGAAGTTGGAGTAGGTTATTGTGTGAAGAGCAAAAAAAAAATTGTTAGAATTGTGAAGTAGGGTTTTCTCGTAAATGAGTTATAGAAGAAGTTATTAGGGAAGTAGCCGCTCTTAAAAGAAGTAAAAATGCAACTGTGTCACATCTTCGATACGCTGCACTTGGTATCAGATTTTTTAAGTATTCGACTTAATGAGAGATCTGTAATAAATTATGAACTAATCTTCGTTAAATCTGGCAGCACAATCTGGGCTAAAGACGAAAAGTAATATAGTAATATGTAAATAGGAAATAGATTCTAAGCAAAAATTGGGTCAAATTGACCCGAAAAGATCAAATATGCGGGAAAGTTAGAAGTATAATAATGCGAAATCAATATCTCATGAAATGACAAAAAAAATATTAAATAAATTTGAAATTCGTACGGCTCTTACAATTTTTTTGAAATTTTTCTAAACAATAAATATTTTGATTTTATCAGCGCTCATGTTCTGTAACTCTTGCGTCGAGAAATTTTTGGATTGAAAATGCCAATAATTGAAGCAAACAACTGTTTTTATAACTTAACTTCTATTGTAACATTTTTGGCGAGTACCAGCTGTCACGAAAGGAAACTAATCGCCAATTTACAGAAAAAAGGTCTGTCGGGGTACTTTTCCAGAAGCAAATACTCAGTAAATTTTTTTGGGAGAGTAAGACCAATTTTACTCTGTCGGCTGAAAATATCTCAAAAAGTACGCAGACAGTATCCAGTGAAATCTTGCAAGAAAACAGCTGATCGGTGTGTAAACAATTGAAATTAAAACCGAGAGCCAAGATACCGTCGACGAAATAGCGTCGAATTTGGGAATTTAAGAACCGGAATAACGAAATACCCAAATTTGGTGATTTACAGAATCAGAACAAAAAGTTAGCGTCGAATTTAGGAATTTAAAAAGGGGAAGTAAAAATAACTAATATTTTAAATAAAAATACAAAAAATATCAAAAGATTTTGTTATTCGTGCTAAATTCCCAGTTTTTATTATTGATAAAAACACTTGAAATTTATTGTTGATGGGATAAGCTATTCCTATGCGCATTTCACTGGTTGCTTAGGCCAGATCATCAGGAAACTTCATCCATACAGATTTTAGAAAAACTAAAGATATTAAACCAAATAAAAATGTTAAACGTATAAGACTTATAGCAACAGTTCTACTTGTAATAATATCAAAGCTTAAACAAAACAACATCAACAATAAACAGTGCGTTCATCTTGTCTTACATTCCCCGCTACAATTAGTTGAAATTCTCTCAACATTAATTGTAGTTGTAAGTAGGTTAAGAAAAACAAAATAAAAAACAACAACAACTTACAAAAGATGTTTTCAATGAAGTGTTTTTTAGGCCGTGCACCTGCCTGTTTATATATAAAATAGTTAACACAAATTAAAAAATACACTTTTAGGACCACAATAAGCGATGCGTGGAAAATATCGTTCGATCTGTTCCCAAAATATTTGGGTGCATCCAAAACGGTCAGTAAAAAGCGTTGCTGATTTATCCATTGGAACACAGGCTTTTGCATGGTATAAACTGTATACTAACCTAACGATTTTTTGCACGCATCGCTCATTTTGTGCTGAAAACGATTTATTTTCAGAATATATACAGCTTATACCGTGCAAAAGCCTGTGTTCCATGGAATAAATCACCAACGCTTTTTACTGACCATTTTGGATGCACCCAAATATCTCTGGATCGAACGATATTTTGCACGCCTCTCTTATTGTGTTCCTAAAAGTGAATTTTTTAATTTGTGTTAACTATTTTTTGTATTTTTATTAAAAATATTAGTTATTTGTACTCCTCTTTTTAAATTCCTAAATTCGACGCTAACTTTTTGTTCTGATTCTGTAAATCACCATAATTTGGGTATTTCGTTTTCCCGGTTTTTAAATCCCAAATTCGACGCTATTTCGTCGACGCTATCTTGGCTCACGTAAATTATTTCATTCAAACAGTAAATGAAAACACCTGTTAAAACTAGTTGCAAAATCTTGCAAGCGGAAATATCTCCAGCAACATTTTGCAAGTTCTCTAACTTCCAAATGTCAAAAAATTCTCTTTTTGGCTCTCTCGCTGCAAGAGATTTGGGGTACGCAGACGACATTTTGCACAAAATTATGCAAAATATGTGTACGCATACAGACCTAAAGTATGTCTGTGAACTGTCAAATAAAATTTTAACACAAAAAAAATTATTAATAATGCAATATAAATAATAAATCACGCCACGGAAACGATTTAAAATATTTTATAATTTAGCGAAGCACTAATGGGGCAACAAGTTTTATAAAAGAAAAAATAACATTTCCAGTGCCACGGCAAGAGAGAATACTAAAAAAATAACTGTAAAAAGACATTCAGTGTGTAAGGCTGATGCTACGTTCACCAGTTTTTATATGCGTTGAATAAAGCGCATTTTGTGTCAAAACTGTATTGCTTCATATAAAATTCATGCCTTTCGTAAGCGAGATGGTAAGCGAAACTCTGACATTTCCCCTTTACAAACCTGCCTCATTTTAAGCTCAATTTTGTATTTGGTTGTTCTTTGTTGATTTTTTTCCTTGTTCAATTATTTTGCTTTTTTTTGGAAAATATAAAATTTTTCCAAAGCTATTTTTTAAACATCAAACAAAAAAGTCGCACTTTACATTATTTGGTAAAGCCGATGTTTTTAGTTTTGCCGCCGTCGTTGAAAGTTTTTTAATAAGTTTTGGTCGCCGTCAACGATACGTGTGACTGGCGCTCTCAATGTCTGCAATTTCACATCGGCTTCGAGTAGAATATTATGACATTTATAACGTCGACATGAGTTACAGACACACTTTTTTCTCATTTTTCGAGAAACGATGGAACATTTTGTTTCAAATCTTTTCGATGCGAGAAGTTCTCACCAAAGTTACAAAGCATGGGTACAGATTTGTATTTTAATATAAGCACTAGACGAAAATCAGGGATGGAAAATTAAAATTTAATTCACAAATTTTCCCCATTATAATTTTTTAGTAAAATAAAGAGAAAGTTTATAAAAATAAATACAAAATTTCAAGTGTTTTCTTTTCAATTTTAAATCAATTATTAATATTTGTTGTAAGAAATAAATAAATACGGTACAGAGATGAAAAAAGTATGAAAAGAATATAAATAAATATAAAAAACTGGCCGAAATCATCAAATAAAAACTTTTAAAAAATATTTCATTAATTTCTCTTAAAATCACGCCAAAAATTTAAATGCTTCTTAAAAAAAATAATATTAATATTTATGTAATGTTTTTTTTACTTATCAGCTGTTTATGTGTATTTTCTGCAAAAAGTTTTCTTTTTTATTTTAAAGTGTAGACGAAAACTGTTGTTTAAAAGATTTTCTTGTGTGTATAAGGGGCTTAAGAGAATATGTACGTCTAGCATTCATTAAAAATTGTTATTATATTTTTCCCATTAAGAAAAATAGCTGGTGTGTTACTTGTAATTTTGCAGCAGCGCTTAAAAACTGCAGTCAAACTAGAAAACTGCCAATGCTTCCACTTCTTAATTTGTTATTGGCAAAAAAAAAAACTGTTGCTTCTATTTACTTCTGATTCATTAAATATAAACAGTCGCTGACAACCCAACTCAGAAAGCGATTACTTGTACATGTTTTTTACGACGGTTTTTGTTTTTGACTGCAGTTTTTTAAACCCTGTTTTGAAGAAATTTTTTAAAATATTTACTTTAAATTAATTTATTTTTTCTTTTTAAATTTGTTGTAACTATTGGGCGAAATTGTGCAAAAAAATTTAGAAATATTTTTGTGAAATCAAATTCAAGTGAATGTCAGACCGAAAAGTTCCAGTTATTGATTAAACTCGGATTCGATTTTCAATAAATTGTCGATAGTTATCTTAATTTGTTGCCAATAAAATTTTCATTCATCGATTACGTTATTATATTTGGAATTGTCAATCTAATTTTTTGAGCTAAAATATTTAATTATTGCAATTAACGTTTTTGATATGCAACTATAGTTGGTGTTTTTTTTTATCAAAGAGAGAGTGATTTAGCCATAATATGGACATTAATATGGCTAAAGTTACAAGTACATTTTTGAAATATTCTAGTAAAAATAGTTTTGTAAAGTAAAATTTTTCCAATATCTGAAGCCATTTCATTCTCAGCTTTTTATACAATATTTAATTATACCAATTAATCTTTTTGATTGGCAAATAATTTTGTTATAACAACCAAAATTGTTTTCCTAGTTTTTTTTTAAGCCGTTCATAACATTTTATATTTTAATAGAGAATATTTTTTTGCACAATAAAAACGAAACATTCTATTTTCCTTTTAAAATTTCTAATTTCCTAATTAAAATTTTTATTTTATAATTTCATTTCAATTTAACAGCTACAAGTAACACACACCAGCTCTTCTCAAAATAAACTAAAATTCCTTCGTCTTCAGATACTTGCAAGGACCCAAAAATGTCTTTTATTTTAAGACAGAATATAATAAAAAAATAAACTATTCAAGACAAACAATTTCGTTTTCTATAAAATACAACAAATAGTGGACGAACAAAACATCACAAGAACAAAAAAGTCTCTAAGGAATCTAGAAAAAGAAAAAGATCCTTTTTAGCATGGACGTTATTGTTGTTGCAACATGACAAAGATCTCAGATATCAATACGCTATTGTTAAATAGACAAAAAAAAATTGTTCAAGAAACACAACTACCACGACAAAATAAATGCCACTACACACATGCACACATATTAGGGAAACAGGAATATTTCTATACATTTAAGGAGTAGACACAACATCTTTTCAAAATACCAACAATAATTTGTTTGAAAGAACATAGAAAAATGTAATGAAAGTAAAAAAAAAAAACCAACAAAAAATTATTTTTACAAAATAAAAATTTAGCTTAACAAAACGTTTAAGTTTCAAGTCCTTGATTTTATAAAAAAAAGGAAAAAATTGTTATAAAATCTCATTCACTTTACAGTGGTGTTGGTTTACAACACTGCCACAGATTCAAACACAAACACAAGCCCTTTGAGGTAAAATGTTAAGATTCCAGGTAGTGTTCTAGACAACAAACGAACAAGTTGAATGGAAAAACCCAAAAAAACAAGGATCAGAGTTTATTACTACTGCCTTAATGCTAAAAAGTGTCCTTTTTATGTATAAATCCAAACAGAGGCTGTAAAGTTTACAGTGATTGTTTCTTATGAATTTTAGTTGCTACGGGATTTATAATCAGCACCACTATTAACTATACTATTTGACTAACAAGGACTTACCTTAATCCTCAGGGCTGTAATGCTAAAATTGTATGTGTGCCTGCCTGTTCTGTTAAGTCTGTCAAGTTGCACTGTTGTTGTTGTTGTTTTATATTGTGTTAAGGGTTGGTGGCTAAGACGGCGAGGCAGACATTCCACCAGTCGGTAGAGTAAAATAGTGACTACGAATTGTTTTGTTCTCTGAGGCAGTGTCACAAATTTTGGTGGCACGCGACTTTATTGCTGCTATTTTAAGAATTAGAATGAGAAAGTTCTGCTAACACGATTATGTTAAATTAACGTTTTAGTAACATTATAATGAAAGTCGTTTGGCAATAAGTAAAAGTTAAGTCTGGCAAAATTTTATATTGTTAGACGGATAATTTGAAATCTTATTGCGTTTCATAAAATACCTTGCAAAGTTACCTACTTTAAGCACTGTTTTATTTGCAAAACACTTGTTGAACATTAGGCTGTCTGAATAAAAAAAAAGTACTAGTTTTGTGTAAAAACAAAAATTTATCGCCACTCATTTCGCCTTATCGCCACAGAATATAAAAAAATTATGTTTCGATGACTCAAAGGAAATTTTATTCCTAAACATTCGTAGTTGTTTTGAACAAAATAGGACTAATCGTTCTCAAGTTATGACCAAATGTATAAGCATTACCATCTTATTTCGGGCGAAATATTAGTCTAGACCATAAAAAAAACTAAACCTTATAGAATCAATATCTGAACAGATTTGGGTTAAAGTCTATTAATCGAGGTTGGAATCGGAAACGAAAACAAACAAGAATCTTAACAAGCAACACAGAAAAGGTCTAAATGGCTCAGATGGCACAGAAGGATTTTTCTCTGGAAATTGAATAAAAAATTTTAAATGTTCACCAGTAGGGCTAATGGGAAATATCATAGTTGGTTATTAAAACGAAGTTAGATATCAATATTTTATATCCTGTAGTTTCTTGAGGAAAATAGGGCCACAATAACGGTTAAAGGTCAAAGAAAATTGAAGCGTACACTCCACTCCTTCCCAACTGCCAACCTGACCCACCATCCTCTAAGGGCTTGACGTCCCCTGATTTCTGTAACGAGGCTCTGACTACCAACCTTAGGCGGCATAACCTTCACATCCGTTCGGAGAAAATTCCAATGATCTGCATCGGTCTTGAGCCCTGGAGGCCTGCTGGCAGCCCCGGTACCAGGATCAGATGCTCTAGCCTTATCAGCTATTCATCCTAAACTATTTCCATAAACGAAACCACAAAAGAAAATTACAATCAAACCGATACCGACCTATGTTATGAAACAAAGGATAAGATTTGGAACATGGAATATCAGAACCACCTCGTCTCGCACCAGTAAATAAAGGTATCAATATCGCTATTAAACTTTTTGTTGTTTTAGTATTAGAATCACTACCGGTATTCAAGTTTACATGGTATTTAAGCGGTATCGGTTGCCCATCTTGCTCCACACTTTGCGCTCTGTCACACTGCCAGAAACGTATATTTTTATTAAAAAACTAATACAAAAAGTAAAATGGACACACAAACCGCCAGATATTTCTATTGCTCCATATTACGATCTTAAAACTAAAGTACACCTTTATTAATTGCCTACTTTCAAACAACATAAATGTGCTCTTTATTTTTCTACCAAAACTACTCTTTCTAAAAAAATGTTAATTAAATATTCCCTACAGAGGACACAGCGCTTAGTAAAGCGCCTATCTTTTTTATATGCATACAGTTCAAACATTAGAGCAATGTTAATTAAATCTAACATAAGAACTTATTTTATGCTAAACCTGATCAACATACAATCAAACACATGTTAGTTTACATATGTAGCTTAGCGCAATGTATAATAGAGCCTTCTATTTATATAATTTTCTACCTCAAATGTTAAACTAAAATTTATGCTCCTTCTCTTGCGCACTCTACACACTCATTTTATAGTTCCTTCTCTTTTTTAAAAAAGGTGAACACACGTGAATACCAACAACAAAGATCACTTGTATTGTGCAAAGAACCCTAAAACACTAAAAGAACCTCAAGTAGAGAGGGAAACACCAGACAGGTAGTAAAGGCAGCACTCACCACCACTTCTCACTGTGAGTACATAAAGGCAAAGCAACAGGACGAAGGGTATCATTGTGGAATACGATTCCCAACAGTAAACATTACAAAGAACTAAAACTACCTCAACTACTCTAATAATTTTTTAAAAATAAACATACTCTTTAAAACTCTCAAACACAACTTAAACAAGATTTTCTTACATTTAAATTAAAATACGTGCAAGAAAAAGAGTTCAGTTGTATACAAGAGATCGTTAAGAAAAGACGTTTGGCGCATGCAAAAGTGGATTTATTTTTAAAGCAAAAAATTGAACTTGTGGATTAATTTCGTAAAAAATAAACTACAATAAAAAAATGGCTAGTATTTGCATGTCACAAAGCAACTATCAACAACAGCATCATTTCGAAATCGTCAACGGCAACATGATGATGTTGCAACAGCAAATGCCTTTGCAGGCCCAATATACCAACAAATTGCTACCCATTGCACAAGCTCAACCCAAGGTATTGGGTACCAGCAACTTGCAAAATATTCAACAACAATCTGCTCCCGGACCCATGATGGCCAAAAAGAAATACACTTATGCCAATATGCCTTATGGTGAACAATTGCCATCTGTTGCCCGACGCAATGCCCGTGAGCGCAACCGTGTCAAGCAAGTCAACAATGGGTTTGCCAATCTCCGCCAGCACATTCCTCAGACCGTCATCAACACCTTGTCCAGCGGTGGACGTGGTGCCAGCAAGAAACTCTCAAAAGTTGATACCCTACGCATTGCCGTTGATTACATTCGTGGTTTACAAGATCTCTTGGATTCAACAAATCCAGCTGGTGCTTCTAGCAGCGTGCAACAACAGTTTTATGATGAATCCAGCAATGATGGCAGCAATTATGCTTACTCTTCAATTGGCAGCCCAGTCGACAACCAATCCTATCATATGACTCACTCTCCCACCTCATCCTACTCGGATTCCGATATCTCCATCAATAATGCCAACAGTTTTGTGCAACCTTTGAAATTGGAAGAACCTGAGCAACAAGACTTCAAATTTGAGTTCTCCGAACAACATGACGATGAAGAACTTTTGGATTACATTTCATCCTGGCAAGATCAATAAGTTGTGTGTGAAAGCCGAAACATAAACACCCACCCACCTGCCTTTACAAATGAAAAAGAACAAAATTTAAAATTAATTTCTGGTTCCTGCTGCTCAAAATGAAAAAAGAAAGAAAACAAAAAAAAAAAAAACAAAAGAACTAGTCGCTCAGTTGTACAAATGTAAATAATAAAAAAAAATTTTAAGTGTCGTGCTCAATGAAGCAGTGCCTTGAGTATTATTAGTTTTTAAGTTTAATATTATTTTTAATGGAAGACAATGATTTAAAACTTAATATTCAATTATTTTTTTTTTATTAATTTTAAGTTTTTTATTTTTAACATGGAAGACATTAAACTTTAGTTTGTAACCACCAACCCCTTAATAAATTGTTATACAGTTTTTTTATTTAAATTATTTAACAAATATAAAAACATTACAACAAAAAATTTTACAACAAATCTTTTTATTTTTTTTTAATTTCCAAAAGTTTTCAACATATTTAATACCAATCGTTTTTCTAAAATTTGTATATACCGCACTTGATCAAGAAGAGGGTATTGACACAAAAAATTGGTAGTGTTTAGTAAATGCAAAACAATTTTGAATTAAAAAAAATTTTAAATCAATCGTTTATTTTCCAAAAAGGGAAAGAAATACAAATTTTGAGTTAATACCCTTTTATGGTCAAGTGCAATATGTGCATTAGGGGCTTGAACATGTTTTTTGTTGTTTCTTTGAAGCGATAAAATCTCGAAAGTTTCTAGTAGGTATAAAAAAAACTCTCCCACAATATAAATTGCATGTGCCGACACTTTTTTCGTATTTTGCAAATAAAACTACTGTAAAATTTCCTTTTTAAAATTTCGATGGGCATATTCCTTTATAAAAATAAATTTTCGTCAAAAACCTTACTAAATTTTTTTCGTAATTTTAACGGGTAAAAGCCTGAATACTAAACAAAAAAAGTTATATCGAATTTTTTTGCAAAAGTAAGTTGAGTGGACGGCCTGTCGAAAATGAAATACGATTAACTCAGAGTAAAATTTGTTAAAAAAAATTTTTTTTTCAAAATTAAGGCCGGGATTCACCGTTGCTATATTTTTTGTTTGTTCATTTTCTTTATCAATGTAAAAAAAGAAACATTTTAGAACATTAAAATATAATGTTTTTCTACAGTATCACTACAACTGTTCTGTTTTTTTAACAAAGAACAGAACATTATATAATGTTCGGTTCTTTCTTGAAAATAGTTACGAATGCTATTAAGGGTTGTGTTCGTCTACAAAATCACTAAAAAAAATAGATATCGTCCTTGGGTGTGTGAGCCGCACGCTACATAATGTACTGTTTATTTTCGAACACTGGTTACGAATGGTCTACACAATCACTAAAAAAAATAGATATCGTTTTTAGGTGTGTGAGGCGAACGCTAAACAATGTACTGTTTATTTTCAAACACTGGTTTAAATGCACATTTTTCAAGCGATTTTGTTCTATTGTTTTGATAAAATTTGATTTAGAATAGGTTCTTTCAGTTATTGTTGATATTGGAGAGATTGAATGAAAGTAAAGCGATATAAAGCATATCCAATTTATCTGTTCTTTTTCTCGTCTTTTCTAAAAATTGGTAGTCTTCCATTATAACACTTGGATCTCTTATTGATTTTTTTTTAACAATTTTAATAATTTTTGTAGTCTTGTTAAGGTCTGGAAAAAGGTTGTTTTCATCAACTTCTACATCTGAATCATTGTGGTAAAAGTCTGCACTAAGCAGTTTTAAAAATAAATTATTGCCAAGCTCTTTGGTTTCAATCTTTGCACTATATTTTTAAAAAAATTTTACATAAAATAATAAGATTTTACTGTCAAAAAAAAAAACATATTTTCGAATAATCGATTAATCGACCTAATTTATTCGAATTATTTGTTAATCGAAAATAAGCAAATTTTTCGATTAATCCAACAACGGTTAATCGTTTGAATACCCTAGTAAAAATATTATGTATTAAGGCAACCATACTAACATTGTAGCTACTTGATGGTGGACTAATTTTTCCTAATATGGTTGCAGATGTTAATAACATGGACAAAGTAACTTTAATATATTAAAACTCCCCACACACATACATATACATATATATTGAGTTACCATAATATTTTAAAAAAATTTTGTTGAACATATTTTTGTTATATAGAAATATATGTTTTCTTTACGTGAAGTGGTAGTTTTGCTACCAAATTAGAAGTGGGAGTCCGCGAAAGAAAACTGGTTTCTCAAAGTGTGCGTTCAGCAATAATTAGTGAGAAGGCCTGCCTTAGAGGGAAAGCATCTTTATCGCAAAATTTTAAAAGTCTATAATAATTTTAATTTTAGATTGACCACCGCGGTTTTAACCCAAACCACCACGGTTTAAGTCCATATGTTGGGCAAAGATTTTAATAAAATGCCGGGTGGCAAATAGATTTTGGGCATAATTAGGGGAAAGTACGACCTTCTCGCTGCATAGGTAGCTGAATAGACATGGAGTACTGCAGCTTTAAAGCAAGCTTTAATGAGACAGTATCCATTGATCCCAAATAAAATTAGCTTTTGTTAGGGATAGTTAATAATAGGTGCTACCCCTGTGACCTTAATTATTAATGGCGCATTATCTGTTTTTGTGTTTTAAAGTCTCTCAAGGGAGTTTGATATTGCAATAAAGAAAATCGCGTAAAATAGTCGCCTGAACATTTAACTTTATATGCTGCGAGCCAAGAAACCTTGATACCTATTTGTAACTGTTTTTTTTTTTTTTTGTTTTTTTTTTAAATTTTAAGAATTTTATTTAACAATTCATATTACAGTAGGATGCGCAAAGCTTTAAAGTTTGTCTGTAGAGAATTTAGGGAGCAGCGGCAGTCAATGGTTCTACAATTTTAACAGTAGCACGTCCATAAATATTACTAGCAGTTTCAGATTTTATGAGTAATGTGAAACATTTTTTTCTATTCTTACATACTGAGAAAATTTATGACACATTTGTTGCAATTTCAATACATCTACGGAATTTTGCAAAATTTTGAGTTTTGTTTTTCTTACAAGAAATTATTTAATTTTAACTGTGGAATCAATTTTTAATAAACAATTAACTACCATCATTATTTGCCCAAATTAAAAAAGACAGAACTTGTTAATACTTCCATGGTACATTCACCTAGAGATTGCAAAAACGCACATACACGTACATACACGAATGTCCTTTATAATTTGCAAGACATTCATCAAAAATAATAATTAATAAACATCATTTGACCGTCTAAGGATCTTCCGTTTAAAAGTGTTTCGTTGATGGTCTTCTCAAAAAAAAAAAGGAAGTACAGGAAGCACCGAACAAGAAATAGGGATTAAGATTTTTGAATGAATGAAAGAGGAACGAACGTACGTACAAGAGATTGTGATGATTTTTTTAAGGAAAGCATTTTAAAAAGAATTTTTGCATTTTCTTGATGAAATTAAATACGTCAGCTTAAAATTAAAAAAAAAAAATAAGAATAAACATGGACACAATTGAAACATATTAAGGAAAGAGAGAAACAGAGAGATGGCTAAACAGAAGGAGGAGGAGGTTACGTACATCAGTAGATAATAATTGTGTCTGTGCAATAAGAACATCATTGTTACCGGATATCAAAGAAGCTTAAGTTGGTAATGAAATAAAGTCCATTGAAATCAGAATATAGAAAAGGAAATTTAAAACCAGCTACAGGGGCAGGTTCCTAAATTTGCTACTGTGTCTTTCCAAGTTGCAAGCAGAACAACTGGGAAAAAAGGATCAGAAATAATAGAATTTGTAGCAAAATTTCTATGGATGGTTTTCTGAGCGTAAAACAATAAAGGTGTCAAAATTCTACTTAAGCCAATGATATAATATTTGCTAAGAAGCCATGACATGTCTAGTTTACGCAATTCTTATCCTTTATTTATTTTAAATCTTAAGACGAGTATTAAGATCATTTTACGGGTATAAAGATTTGATTCTTTTTCTCAGTATGATGTTTAGGCGAAATTTAACGTAATTTAAAAGTAGATTCAAGTGAAATGTAGCGTGCCAGGAAATGCAATATTTTCATTGTCCTTTTTCTTGAATTAAATGCACTTGAAAAACGGAAAGTCCTTTCAGCTAGTGGATCCAAAATCTGTCATTATTCAAGTACTAGTTGCTACTTGTCATATTTTTTTTTTGTGTCTGTCACTTGCTTTTGTTTTTGTTATTTTAAATTGACATTCAGGAAGTTCATATTTATTTTTCTTACATTCATATTTTTTGCACTTTCCTCTCTAAATTTCTTTGCTCTTCTGCAGGACTTGAACTTTGTTTATTTTATTAAAATAAAAATGTCCTTTATTTATTTGTGAGCATGAAGTGTTTCACATTCCACTTTACTGCCGTTTAAGTGCTTATAACACAAATTTTGTGTTGCTTCCTTAAGAACACATTTCAAACATATTTTCATTTGTTGCTTAATTCATACACGATTTTTTTAAGAAATTCGATCTAAATAATTTTATTTTTATGGTCTCAGAGTATCTGCCTCTCTCTTGTATAAAATGTCATTTTTCAAAGAAATTATAGAAGAAACAAAAATAAATAAATATTGTTTTCTAATTTTTATTGTTATTTTAATGTTATGTTTTATATTGGCGTCACATAAATTTTAAAATGTTCCTCTCCAAACAACCCACTTGTAAAAAGTTCTTTCAAAAATTATGTTCCTTAGACGCCCTTTTAATGTTTTCTTACTCTCAAATAATGATTTATATTGTTTAGAGGGAAAATCCAAATAAACTCCTTAGAAATTTATTTCTGAATATTCAGCAACATGTTTAGTTTAAAAGTTTATAGAAAAATATGACAAGTGTTAGAGGAAAATGTGAAAATTTTGACACTCAGTTTAACAGAATGCACTTTAAAGTGCAATTTTCTGTAATGACCACTTTGATTTTTTTTTCTTGTTTTAAGCGAATTGTTTTTGGTTAAAGGAGTTCCTAGTAAGTCCTCTTAAATTAATGAGTTTTTAGATTAAAGTGTTAAATAGAAGTGTTTACAAAGTAATTAAATTATAAGGAATTGGCGCCAAATTTTAATTTGGGATGGAGTTTTAAAAACTCTGTTATTGCTTCAGAAGTTTTATTTTCATAATAAATTTTTTTATTTACATTAATTGACCTCTTAAATATTCCAAACGTTATCCATTTAATTTTCCTTGAATTGTTCTGGTAATGACGCTAATTTTATAGCTTTTTTAAATGTCCAATTTAAAATCTTAAGAAGTGTAGGATATCCCAAATAAGAACATACCTTATGACTGTTAGCTACCACTTACTGCTCAAAAGCTGGTGAGGCTTATAGCGCACTCGAGTATGAACGTACCCAATAAAAATTTGACCTTCAAACGAAGCAGGTTTTTAAGGGAGAAATGTAAGAGTTACACTTACCATACCGCTTACGGAAGGCATGAAATTTATATGGCTAGTTCCCACTTTGAAGCAATACATTTTTGACACAAAATGCGCTTAATTAAACGCATATAAAAACTGGTGAACGTAGCCCTCAGCTTTACACACTAATTGTTTTTTTTTAACAGTCATTTTTGATGTTCTCCCTTACAAAACTGCTCCGTAGTAAGGGAATGCCGTGGCACTTGAAATATTATTTATTCTTTTATGAAACTTTTTCGTTTGAAAGGCCTATCGATACGGTGACCATACGTTCCGTACAAAAGAGTACTGTATATTAGAGCTTTGTTCTGCATACATTTTTTATAGTTGAAACCATTTACATAATTGTTCTGTATGTAATAAAATGTTCTGTATTTGTGCTGAATTTATTAAACTTATTACAACAAATATCGTACATTCCTGATAAGTCTGACATTTTTCGTTACAAAACGCTCTCTTTTTTCGAAAATTCAGGAATATGAACTTGGAAAAGTGAAGGATATTTTACATTAAGCCTAACTGGTTTTAATATTTGCGAAAAAAAAAATTACTGAAATTTTTAGTTTTAATTAAACCTTTTTTAAAATTATTACTGGGTATTTTAATACAAATAACTGGTTTTATGAACGGTTTTCGTCAAATATTTTTTTGATACTTTAACCCTGGATGGTTACAGTTCGTCGAATCGACGAAGCTCATTTACTTTTTATCATATAACTTTTTAATTAGTGTTCAAATAATGGCCTTGTTGAAAGTTAGCTGATGTAGAGAGCTTGTAGTGAGTGGAAGTACGATGAATCCTCATTTTTTTAAACTTAAAATTCAGAGGTGTATACTCGTCGCAGCGGTGAAGAGTAACCTTAGTGTAAGTTTTTGTGTCTATTTTTTGGAATTTAAAATATTATTTTTGTCAACAGCTACGTCATAATATGACAATATGTTCCATAGAGATCGAAAACCCAAAAACCGACGACAGTACCTGGAAAATCTTCATTTATATCTCTTGGCTCCCTATTTATGGGGCAGATTCGAAACACCTACCTTTTTATTATTTTTTTTTTTTATTAATATTTTATGTATTCGTCTATGGAATTAATCCTTACAGACTATTTATCTAAATACATATATAAAACTGTAGCGTTACTGACTGATTCATCATTGCACAGTATAAACGCCTAAAGCTAAAAACTTGAAATTTGGACTGGAGGTAGGTTTCTGCCCAAGCCGATCCACTAAGACGGGATTTTTGGAAATTCGAATGCTTAGGGGTTAAAAAAGGGTAAAAACGGGAAAATTCGGTAACTTTATATGTATCTCCGAAACTAAAAGTGATACAAAAAAAATTTAATACTTATGGTTGTTCTTTAAAAAAATAAGCGGACAGGTGTCTGGTACGTTTTTTAAATTCAGCCCTATTAGAGAGTAAACGGGTAAAACCTGAATTTTAGTACTTTTTTGACACTCCACCTATCTTTTGAACCAATAAACAGAGTTTATACCAAATTCAAAACTTATCAAAAAAATACGAATAAGACTTTTGTACTTTTTCGAAATTCGAACATTTAAGGGGTGAAAATCGTAACAATTTTTGGTACTTTTTTACAAAACATTTTCTCCATTCATTGGCATATTCGTAATAAATTATGGGCTCCCACTATAAACATGAATTTTTTTACTTTTATGGGGGTTGGGGTGGGGGGGTGTAATAGTACCAAAAAGGGGAAATACGGGAAATTTAATATATTTCTTTAGCTTTTTGGTTCTACAACTGGTATTTTTTAAATTATCGTTAATGTTGTAGCTTTAAACATTAGATTCAACATGCAATGTCCTGAGTGGATAAGAATCTTTGATCGATGGCACATTTTTGTTCTTGAACTGGTACTTTTTGAATTGCCGCTAGTATTGGACCTAGAAACATAAAATTAAACATGCTAGGTCTTGAGGGAATGGCAATCTGTAAGACGGATTTTTGGGTATTTTTCGTTCTCTGAATTGTACTTTTTTTAAACTAACTGGTAACTTTATTGAATTTAATATTTATTTTTGTGCATTCCATAAAAAAAGCAAATAGATGTCAGGTACTTTTACGAAATTCGGCCGATTTAGGTAGTAAACGGGTCAAACCTGTATTTTGGAACTGTCCACCATCTAACTTTTAAGCCAAAACGCATAGAAAAAAATTATATAACTTTTGCAACTTATCTAAAAAATACAAATGCATAATTGGTACTTTTTCGAAATTCAAACGTTTTAGGAATGCAAATTGTAAATATGTTTGTTACTTTTTTCAAAAGATTTTTTCTCCATCTATTTATCTTTCATCTTATGAAGCTAAGAGGTTAACATTTGGACCGAAGGCTGGCCTCTCGCCAAATTGATCCTGCTTACCTCGTACCTCCTAAGCTAAAAGAGTTAAAAATTATTAACACTTATTATTGTTCATTAGAAAAATTCGCTTTCTTTATATCTCCTAAACTAAAAGAGATTGAATACTTATTGTAGTTCATTAAAAAAATAAGCGAACAGGTGTCTGGTACTTTTGTGAGGTACGGCCTTTTCGGGGTGTAAAAGGACAAATAAAAATTATATCACATTCGTATCTTTTCTAAGAAGTACAAAACAGATTTGACCTTCTATATATAAAATTGTAAAGTTACTGTGATGCATAAATGGGTTGAAAAAATTATCAAAAAGGATAATACGGGAAATTAACTTTCTTTCATTTGATGTTGTGTTCTACGAGTGGTACTTTTTGAATTTTCTATAATATTGAAATAAGAAACACAAAATTATAAGTGCAAAGTCCTGTGTGAATATCAACCTATGAGATGAACAATTTTGGAACTTTTTTGTTAAAATCTATGAACATAAACTTTGGCATATAAATATGTTCATGAAAGAAAAGGCCCGAATACAAAAAACGGGTAAAATGCTAGAATTTAAACAAGTTAAAATCTAGAAAAATAAACTTTGGCAAAAAAATATGTCCACGAAGGAAAAGGAGACGCTAACGAAGTATCGGCTTTAAATGCTAGGTATTATTATAGAGCAACAATATATGAAATTGTATTAACATTTGAGAAATGTTATCATAATCTTTGCACTCGTGGACCCATTTTCCTAATTTTTTGCACTTTCAAACAAAGAACAGCAGTAAGTATTTAAGCAAAAAATCTGCCATCTCGATCAACGGATGTTGGTGTAATCGAAACTTCTCTCAGTGTTTTAAAATTTAAAAAATTAATTTTTTTTTATATTTTATATATTTTATTTTTTTTTAACTAAAATCGATGTTTGTTAATTTTTTACTTTAAAAACTGTTCCGCCAGAATTTATTTCTTAAAAATTTCGTCGAAGAGTAGTTCCCTTAATGTAATAAAAAAAGAACTTAGATTCTATTTCAAAATGCAAAAATAAGTGACCAGTTTGTATCACCTCCACTTGAAACGACCCTGCCCTCAAATCGCCAAAGCGAAGTGTCCAACGTGGCAAAAGAATAAAGGCACGTAGCGCCGTCCCTTTGAAACCACACGTCGCTCACCGTTGACGATGATAGACAGCAAACGTCCTTCTTGAAGGCAAATTTACCAATAATGCCGTCAGCCAAAAATCCAGACCAAGTAAAAACAAATATTGGCTTTTTCGAAATACATTGGATGCTCCTGGATCATTAGTGAATCGGTATCATCCTAAATTCGACAGTTTTATTTGTTTCCAACCATTCATCTAGAAATGGGTCTCATAGCTAAAAATTTCATTTTTATGAAAATTAGGACACTAATTTTTATAAAAGAATGGATGCCGTCCTATCCATTTGTATTCAACATCAAAGCAGCGTTTCTTTGGACTATGCAATAATACTTAACAACACTGCATATCAAATGCATTGTAATTTTAAACTTTGCGAAAGCATTACCTATTTAAATAATGCGCTAGTTGCGTTTATTAGCATAACAGCTGTGAAGCAGATGACGTACGAAATGCCATACTTTGGCAAAGATTGCAGCCAATTTTATCATTTGCAAGTGATGTTGAATACTATGGCCATCCATTGTGATTTGGAAAAACTAACTGCATGAAAGACAGCCAATTTGACAATTAAGCTTGGAAGTCTCTATTGGAAGTAGAAACAAGTAAAAGTGTTATTTTCGTCTATATCTTAAATACCCTTCACCGTGATGCGGTGATAGTAGAAAGATGTATAGCAACCGTTGTTAAGCTATAAATAAATAAAAATGTCTTAGATTCTTGTATCTAATTTTAAAACTGTGGCTCTTGCAGTTTCCCAGATATTCAGAAATTTATAATATCTTTGTATGACATGTGCCACGTCGATTTCTTAAGCCCCGGATGATGTGTATTAATAGCCAAGATGCTTGTACCTTATTTGGAAATTTTGGCTCTTGCCGTTCTCCAGATATAGAGAAATCTAATTATTAATAAGTTTTGTATTGAAAGTGCCACGCCCAGTTCTCCACTCCCGCCTATATTAGAAAAAGCATTAAAACAACAACAAGCGATTTATGGAAGAGGCAGTAGTAGTTTTTCGCTCATGTCTCCGCCATTTATAGACCGATCAGGATGAATTGCAATAACAAACAATTCCAGACTATATGTGACATGCATGTATAACTACCGAGGCCCCATCATATATGGGGACTTCAAAAAAACATTTCAACGGACAGATGGACGGACAGACGGACATCTGCATTGGAACTTCTCTTCTTATAGGGATCCAGAACAAATATTCTTTATAGGGTCTTGAGCCAATAATGTACAAATTATAAAAAAAGATATTTATGAAAAAATGTATAATCGTGATCTTCATCAGTTTCTTTAAAACTTTTGACATTGATGCGAATTGCTGGACTAGTGTGACCTCACAGAACAAATTCTACAAAATGTTTCACCAATTAAAGCATTAATCAAAAATAAAATCAGTTTTAATTAAAATTAAGTTAATTAAACGTTTAATTAAATGAATTGAATGAACGTTTAAGCAAGTACATTAAAAGCTATATTGAACTATAAATTTGTTTACTGGCGCAATAGAATAGAAATAGAATCTGGGAATTTATTTCTCATGTTGAGTAACATTTACTATACAAATTTTCATATTAATCGAATGTGTATTCTAAGTCAAATTACAATCCTCAAAGGCTTTTATACTTTTTAATAGTCTTATTCCTTCAAGTAGTGATATGCAAGAAAAGCTAAACGATCTGGCGGCTGAATCTTCAAAAGTTGGACTTAAAATCAACATTTCTAAAACTAAAGACATGAGAATAAACGTAAACGCCAATGAACCCCTTACACTCCATGGAACCGAAATAGAAAAAGTACAAGAATACCAGTACCTGAGCAGCATAGTTACTGAAGAAGGATGTAGATGTCCGAACGAGAAAAGCACTGGGAGCATACACAACACTGCATAGAGTTTGGAATAACAATATGTACAGCACAGCAACAAAAATCAAGGTTTTTAAATCATGTGTACTGTCAGTTCTACTGTATGGTTGCGAAACTTGGTACGTAGTAGATGAAATACAAAACAAACTCCGAGTTTTTGTCAATCGGTGTCTACGAAGAATTTTGAAAATTTTTTGGCCGAATCGTATTTCCAATGTAGAGCTATGGAACCGCTCAAATTTTAGAGACGTCAACATCGAGATACGCCGAAGAAAGTTCGGGTGGCCATACGCTACGAAAACCACCCACTGAAATACATATGTCACCAAGCTCTCTCCTACAACCCCAAGGTTCAAGAAGACCTGGTCGCCCAAAAACAACCTGGAGAAGGTCGACACTTAATGAGATTAATAGTACATCCGATTATAGAAACTACAACAACATAGGAGAACTTCGAGAAGCAGCGTCTAGAAGAGAAAGATGGAAGATATTTAAAGACAGCCTATGCCCAGTATAGATGCAGTTCCTTCATCATCAAGAACAAGGCTTATTATTATTATTATTATTATTATTATTATTATTATTCCTTCAATATTTTCCAGGAATATTTTGTATGCACTATCAGAATTTTTGTTTTGTACATTTCTGTTACGACTCTTACTTTAGCTAACCTTTGGCTAGCAATGAAGTAAATTGTAAAGAAAATTTATACAACTATTAGATACCAGCACAATGTAATGCATTTTCTGGCCCGCTACGGCTTCCGTCAGCGTTCTTTGTATGTTATAACTTTATAGTGCCTATTGTAAATTTTGTTTTAACAAATAGAATCTGGGAATTTATTTCTCATGTTGAGTAACATTTATTATATTTATTATTATTATAAGATATAAGATTTCTGGAAATTCGTATTTCTGAGAGTTCGAATTTCTGAGGGTCTACTGTATAAAGATAAATATATTTTATAAAGCACACTTTAGTAAACTGTACTTTTCTTTCTTCTTTCACAAATTATAGAATATGACAACTAATTTCTGCAACATTTCTTCAAAACAAAATTCTTTTTACAACTTTATTTTGAGTTAACACCCATTTCCTTCAATACTCGTGCCACAGTTCCTGTGTTACTACAATTTGTTAAATGAAAACAAGAATTGAATAAAAATTTGCATAAAATTGAAAGTACAACTCGCTACTAGTTGTACACGTCGTTAAGACAGATCAATTTACAATTAAATAAAAATTTCTTGAAACTAAAGAATTAAAAGGACACCAACACTAGAGCAATAGATACAATAAGAAAAATAAACCCAGTTTTACAACAGCCACACTCAGTTTGATGAATTAGCAAATCTAGAACCGAAAAGGGAGGTGTTGCTCGTAAGAACATTGCAGTAAGAACTGTACAAAGAGTCCAAAAAGAAATGATTTGCTTTTAACAAAAGCAAAAAAGAAACGATCATGAAAGGACATCATAAATGGGTGTTGATTTCACTTTTTTTATTTTAATTTAAATCCATAAATGTCGCAATGCAACGTATTGCTGAAAACAATAAAAATTAAATTATGTACAATTTATGTGTACATTTGTCCTGTTGTATATTTTCTTGGTAAGCAGGGTGTGTAATGGTCCTTTTTTCGCTTTGCAAGGCACACTTTTAGGAAATTCCTTTCTTTTAGTTCAAATTCATACTGGATGCATGGTTGATTGTCTCCTTGGTGCTTTGGTTAGTTGATTTATTCTCACTTATAAGAGTGCGAGTTGTTATTAGCAACCCATTAAAAGGAATTTTATTCAAAAATATATTAGTAGGGTTGGTTGCTTGACTGGTTTGCTAAGTTTGGTAGGGTTGCTCACCACCGGAAGTTTATTACTCAGCAAATTATCATTTTTTTTTTCCTTAAGTAATTTGTTGTGAGTGTATGTGTGTTTGTTTTAAACAAGAGCCCTTGGACTTAGACAGCTTTGTCTGTTGAAGGCTTTTCTGTCAGTATCCTTTAGTTTTTATTTTGTATGTGTGTTGATTACTCATAACTATCCACGTGGTCCTCTTTTTCGCCCAGATCTATGAGGCGTAACATGTGATTTCCGTTGTTTGTTGCTTAAAATTGTTTTTTGTAATTTAAAATTTTGATAAAAATTTTTGTAAATTTATGTGATTTCCGGTACACGCTTATAAAGCGTGCCTTTTTTTTGATAACTAAAATTATTTAAACTTTTTGTGTCTGTTTGGAAAATGTAAAATCAAGTGGTACAGTTTCAGCATGAATTTTAAATAGGAGATTTAGCAAGGAGTAATCTTGAGAAAAGTTAATAGTGCCTCAATGTTATATTACTATCTTTCCCCCAAAGCTTGTAGCCACTTAAATTTTGGTGTATCGATTAACTTAAGATTTTCAGGTGCTTGTAACTGGCTGATATCCAAGGAAAAGCCAGATCAGAGCTGGGTATTTGCTCGATACCTTTCAGCTTTCTGCATGCAGAGAAAAAACATGATTAATAAATGGTCACTACGAACATTTTTATTTATATTTGCCTTATATGTTTACCCTTATAAGTTTATTATAGTCCTAACATAACTTGAACAAATATTTTTTGTCGTTAACATTTTTTAATTCACTATAATAATATTATATGGTGTTTAACACCTAAAAAGTTACTCTGATCTAGATAAACATATTATATTATGTGAAATGTTTGCTTCTAAAATATTTTTATTTTCAACTTACAATTAAAATCATAATATAAGTTGCACACAAAAGGAATGTTTAGCACCATAATATTTGTTTGCTTAAAAACACATTCTCTAATTGAGCAAACATTTATTGTCAAAAAAAAAACAATGAGTATTTAGTCTGCGAGCATCAGTTAATCGGGATACATACTTAAAATTTTACAAAATAATTTAAGAAAAAGGAAAGAACTTAAACGTTTATTTAAACAGGTAAGTTATTTATATATAATTATTAAAATACATACAAACATGTATAAACGTTGTCTTTCTTGCAGCCAAAAATACCTACAACATTAAAAAAAGTTGGGAGTCAGCTGATTGAATTTATTTGTACGGCAAATACATAAAAGGAAAATAAATAATTGGCAGATGAGTGCTGGTAAGCTTTGCGACAGAATAGAAGCAAATGAGACATTGAGAAAACCAAATTTCTTTAATGTGCAGTTTTTCGTTAGAAAAAAAGATAATCGCGTAATGAGAAAACGGCCAATATATGTATGTATTTAATTTTATTTTTTATTTTTTTGTATTTTTAATAAAAAATAAATTTATTAGAATAAATTTGTTATTGTTTTTATTATGAGAACCGTGTAACGTGTTTAAATAGACATATTTCATGGTTTTGGGAAATATAGAAACATGGTTGCAATGGTCGTTTGCGTTTTTCTTATGAGCATAATAATATTTTTGAGACAATAATAGGCTAAAAACATTATGTCTGAACATATATTGTTACGCAAGACGTGTTTGACACAATCATAACCACAAACATTAATGATAGTTTGCGATTGTGATTGCATCAACTATGTTTTTTCTTTGCGTGTGGCGGATATCCTATTCAGCAGAAGCTAGTTTGTAGCCGAGGTGAGATGTTACCAGCTCGTGCATGGTCTAGAAAGTTATGTTCTAAAGTTGCCACATATCTTCGCTGTTTTTACTAACTGACCTAACTGAATTTTTTTTTTTAAATTGAGTTAAGTATTTATAAACAACATGACAAATAATGCATAATCCCAATTTCATTCGTATTTTGGCTAGGAAATGACTACATTTAAGACATAAAACATTGAATGTGTTCCCCTGTAAAATTTGTTAAATATTAGTTAAGTCAGTCAGTTAATACAGCGACGATATGGAGGTGTAAGAGAATACATTGTATTCAGTCGATGTTAAGAGAACTGAGAGCTTAAATACATAGTAATGGAATATATTGACGTGAAGCGAGAACACAAATAATTTAATATCTTCTAACTGTAGGATAATTTGGGGCATAACGTTTTCTTTTTTGCTTTCCCGCAAAGATCGCGGTTGCCAAGATTAATAAATTATTCTTTAAAAATCAGTTGTCCAATGGATAAAGAACTAGTGAGATTAGCTTTTGAAAACACCTCTTTGGGGATCTAGTCATAAGTATGGCTTGAAAATATATTAAAAGGATTAAAGTTGCGTTGTTACTCAGAAGAGTGCATTGGAGATGCATGGGCTTAAAACATGTTCAAGACACCCATGTGCTAGAATTGTCTTCAGTGTGTACATTCCTTGCAAAACGCACGAATTGAATTGTAAATAGAACAAACATTTTTCAGAGAATTACATTTATATTTTTATTTCCTGTAGAAGGATCTATAACAATTATGCGTGAAACAAAATACCAGGAAAATGCTCTTCGCTGCTCTGGTGGCGTTCCTCTATCCGATGGTCCATATTTTAATGACTCTGTGCCGAATTTTCTCATCCTTTAGCTCTTTAATTGTTCTTGTCTTATTGACGTATACTTTTTTTATGTATCCCCAAACGGCCAATTAAGATCGCACCGACGTAAGATAACACAGCCATTACATTTCTCGCGCAAAAGAGGCATTGTTTCCTTCGCTGTGTGCCAAGTGGACCACTCTGTTGGAACCTTATATCTTCCAGGTCCATATCCTCAATTTCTGGCCACAGAGTCCATCGCGAGATGCCGTCCTCATTTTCAAAGAAGTATGGCCCGATGACGCCGCCAGCTCATAAGCCGCGTTTTCACATACCCTACAGACCCGGTTTCCTGAAATTTGCGCACAATTCTCCCGATTTTTTACACATTTGGTAGATTGTGCTGACCAAAAAAAATCACAAAGTGCACGAAATGCATTTTAATTTGAACGACCATTTTCGTAAAAGGCTAAAATCTAAACGCGCTTTACAATTGTGTACATTTGTACTTATGAAGATATAAGTAAACTAACTTGATTCATCGGTTAAGTTTTGACTCTATTTATAGCTTGAATAATAATATTGGTCTTGATACGATAAACCTAAATCGCATACAATTTTTAACTGCCTGTATGAAACCAAATAGGCTCAATTTAAACACAAATTATTAACATTTGGGTTGTTTGCGAAAGTCGGTTATGTGGTTATATTAACAAGCTAACGCTAATAAGCCCAAGTCAATGGTTCCAGAAATTAATAGGAGTTCACTTACTCAAACTCAAAATATTTTAGAATTTTCTTTTTTGACTTGGTTCGCCTCAGCTCTGAGCCGTCCAAATCTTCTAAACTGAAAGAGATACAAGAAAATTACATAATTACCGTTTTGAGCAGCTAATATCAAAAAACTGGGCAAATAATACGTAAGATTGGCATTAATAATACAAGTAGACGTGTATCTGATGTTGATGTTAACATTATTAATCAATCTTTCATTATTAAACCCATGCGCTTAGCTAATGCCGCTTTTTATGACAATCTGCAAACACTGACTATTCCTAATGGAGAGTTTAGTTTTCAATGTTTTACATCCTTAGATGTTGCTGATGGATCTAGAAAGGATTAATCTAACGCGATTGGCTTGGATAACATTAATCCTAGGTTTATAAAAGTTATTCTTCCATGGATAATACAATTTATAATAAGTACATTTATTTAAAACAATTATCACCACAAGCACTTTCTCTAATGAATGGAAAATAGCCAAAATCATTCCCATGCCTAACACAGATAAGCAATATCGACCTATTTCAAACCTGCCATATCTTTCCAAAGTCTTTGAAGACTTTATACAGAAACAAGTATTTGAATATTTGAACTCAAAAAATCTTTTGACTGAACGCCAATAGGTCTTAAGACCAATGCACAGTTGTAAAACTGCTCATACTGATGTTGTTGAGGAAATAAGGGGTCATTTGGATAATGGAGATCTATCGCTTTTAGTCTTACTGGATCATTCTAAAGCGTTTAATACTGTAGACCATGATATACTTTGCCATAAACTGGCTAAAATGTTTAAATTTTCTTCATTGACTGTGAAATTGATGTATACATATTTAGCTGATAGATGGCAATGTGTCTCAAATTCAGAGACTATTTCGAAACCCCTGCAAGTTGTCAAAGGTGTCCCTTAAGGCACGATACTTGGACCACTATTATATTCAATTTATTCCAATGATATACCAAAACAAATTAAATATTCAAGTGTTTCAATGTATGCGGATGACATTCAAATGTACCTTAAAAGTGAACTCCAAAGTAAATAAATTAAATCACGATCCAAACCAAATTTTTCATTGGGTTTCGGCCAATAGATTATGCCTTAATCCTAAAAAATCAAAATATCAGAAAAAAATCTGTGACAGTTGATGTTGAAATTAACGTACTTTTTGGAGATACTAAAATTGAAGTTGTTAACTTGGTCAGACATCTTGCAGTTGTCTTTAACAGCACAATTACCTGGTCTGACCAGGCTTGTGTTAGAGTGTACAGTATGCTGCGGAATTGTGGAAACCACCCAAAAAAATAAGACTTTTGCTGGCAACAACTTATCTTACACCTACTCTTATTTATGCATCGGAGATATTTTCAGGGTGTAACTTTAAAGACTTTTTTAGGCTTAAAATTACATTTAATAACATTAATAATATTGCAGAAACCAAATGAGTTCTCGGTTTCAAAATAGCGTACGGCCGCCATTAAATTTTTGTTTGCGCCGAAAAAGAGTTCAGCCATCTTACATTTTTTACTTTAAATTGGAAGATACCATTTAAGGATATTATAATAAAACGTTTTTTCTTAATATATGTACATAATTTCTATTCAATGCTGAATTTATCATACATATATCGGTATTGTAAAATATTAACTTCAGCCGGCTAATAATTTCGTCAATAGTGGACGCCGCTGCCGGTTTTTTGCCGGCATAGATTTCTGATGTCAGATGGTTTGTCAGAAGAAAATAGAGCACGCTCTAATTGAAATTTTGTCAGATGACTTTGCGTCTGACTTTTACAAAAGCAAAGTTTTAAAGGTAACACACGACATGTATGTATTTTGAAATGTGAAATTTGACATGTCAGATGACAAATACATGCCGTGTACGGTCGCCTTTAGCTTCGAAGACAATCTAGCATTAAAAACCCTGCTGTTCTTACACACACTTATAACGACAATGAAACCAAAATATCTATTTGACCATCTACAGCTAATGAGGTCCTCGAGGTTAAACAGCCTAGACCAACTTCGACATCGTCTCTGGAACCAACTTCCTGTATTTTTACAAATTTCAAGCAATGCAACTACATAAATTTAAAAATATTAATTGTAAAATTCAAATATTTCTGTATTCGGTATTAAGTTTTCTGTTAATTGTAATAATTGATCTTTTTATCTACTTTTACTATATTTGCGGAATTATTTTATACCCAGTTGGCAAAATGGTCATAGACGTAAATGTCGTCAACTGTGTGTTCAGGATATTTTTAAATTTGTCGCCTATAAAACATTTATGACGAGAACTTAAATAAAAAAACGTGTAATACTTTATTGAGGGCAACGTATGTGACCATTGCATGCATTTTGTCGTGTTTCGAACCACTTTGACGACAAAATGCATGCAAATAATCCTGCCTGCTAAAAACATTTTTTTGCTCTCTTGAAAATTAATTATTCAGTAAATTACAACGTTGTTCGCGGCTGTGCTTCAGTTGAGATATTGGACATAAGTGAATTGATGGACCAAGAAGCACAAACAAGTTAATGTTCCTGCTGACTACATTGCCATATGTTAAGTTCAGAACCCATTCCCTTATTAATCAAAAGCCTATTGAAAGTCTGACTTTCTGCACACAAACAGTATCCCCATTTTTCGAGCCCAGACTACCAAACTCTTCGGCCATTTCATTAGTGGTGATGTTGCAGAGACCAGTTACCTATCATACACTTACTACATGCTCTCTTTCTATTTCCCTTAGAGCTCTTCTAAAATCATTCACTAGTTAGAATTCACAGCCCGTCAAGGCCCTAAGAGCTGTCCACATATATAGTGACCGTCGAGCCCTACTAATGTTACTTCTTACCAATTCTACGGCATTCAAATCCCTAGAACATCCACCAAAAATATACTGCAGTCGTCAGGCAGCCTATTTGACCTTTTATTATCTATATCATCAAGGTAGACCCCCTTACCCGTTCCCTTATCCAGACAAATCTAAAGTACTGCCGATATATCGGTATTCGTTACATCAATAATTGTCACTTGCCTACCGGAGACTAAATTGTAAATAGTGTCCCCAATACTGTCATCAACGCCACTATTAAGGAATGTCGCTAACCGGGCAATGACAACTTTAACCACATTGACAACTTTAACTACATTGTTACTCATATGATCATTATCGACAATGTGGATGATAATGTCGCTCACATTGTCGTGTACGACTTCCGTCGTCAGGGATTTACTATGGGTCTTGTACGCGTCGTCGACGTTGTCTTGAAGACATGGCCAACTGGGTATATAAGGACACATACATATGTAAAAACTAATTTCTCTGATTCCAATACTTTAATTATAAGATAAAGTATCTTGTTGTAGAAGAAACTCATTAAATAAATAAATAAAATTATGTTAAACGTTTAATTCAATTGATTAAATTTTTAATTAAAACTGATTTTATTTTTGATTTATGCTTTAATTAGTGAACAATTTTTGAGAATTTTTTCTGTGTAAGAAGAGCCACACATTTTAGTAGTTTAGAGCTCTCAGAAATTGCTGCTTATTACTTCAACTTTCTGAAATTTGCCTAAGTCCTTATAACCTTCTATCAGGGATTGGTGGTTTATCAAAAATATATAGAAGCAAGTAATAAATCATATACCGCTTAAGATAACGAACACATGAGCCAAAACACGTACGTGTTTAACCCAGAAATCAATGAACACAATCAATTCAACTTCAAACAATCAACAATGATGTTAAAACCGACATTTATGACTTTTTCCTTTACAAAAGAAAATTTCCCCCAAAAACTCAAAAGTAGGAAACAATAGAAAAAAAAAGGATCTTTCAGTCTTGCTCCTACAACATGCAATCAAAAAGATAAAATATTTAAAGGAACGTAAAACTAGTCCCTTTTCAAAATGACAAAGGACTTTTAAAGTTTTATACCAGAACAATAATTTCATAGAAGCTAAATTTTAGTTTAGAGAAACCTGGCTTTGTCTATTTTTGTTTTTTTTTTTTTTTTATTTTTAACTAAGGTTAAACATCAATTTTTATGAAAATTTCTTTCATTCATCAAAATTTTTATTCTTCTTGTTTATTTCCTAGAATCCTGTTTATTGTTTCGAAAAATTCCTTGTTTCTCCTTTTTTCCTGGCATTAGTTTGAGTTGGTTTTTGGGATATAAATTTAATTGCCACGCGTTATTATACTATTTAGTTATGTACTTTATTTTAACGTTTGATTGAAAGCAATTTTTGTGGTTTCTAATTTAATGTCATGATATGTCATCGAAAAGTCATGAATTACTTTACTAACTATTGTTATGATCATAAAAAATTAACAATAATGATTGTGAATGGCAACGAAAATAAAAAAATAATGAAATTTTATTACGTTTTTTAAGTCTAGGGTATATTTTCAAAAGAAAGTGGTGGTAAGCACCTGGTAGAATGAGTTGTAGATTAAAGTTGGACAAAAATTCTGTAATTGAACAAATTATATTTTCTGATCTATCATTTTTAAAACTAAATTGAGTTTTGTTTTCGAAGGATATGGAAAATTACGTGATAAATGGATGAGAAAATAATTACGTTATAAAAAATCCATCAATTGCCTTAAGGATAAAATCTCTTGGTGATATTCGGTTTACAACGGTTAAGAGTGCTGGTAGTGAGGTAGTCTATCAGCACTGGGGTTGCGGGTTTGATTCCCGCCCTAGACTCTGGTTTCTTTCCTGCAGACGAGCGTTGAGCTTCGCGGATTAGCTAAGGAAATTAAAAAAAAAAAAAAATTTCATTCAAAAGAAATTTAGAAAAAACAAGTAAGAAATTATAGTTGCTCAAGAACGAATTTGCGACCTCGTTTTGAAAAATTCATAGGTAATGCGGCGGAAATCTATCTACATATTTTTTAAATTTAATTAAAATCTCATAGCTAGTTTCGGAGAGGCAGAAATTGCCCCTTATCAACACTCGTGGTCCTATTTTTTAAAAATGCACAGCTTATGTGTCCATATAAATATGGATCTATCTATGTTTTTTTAAATTTCATTAAAATTGGCCCCATCTTCAATAGGCTTAATACAAAACAATCAGCCTTATTCCGGTTGTCGTTGTCGTAATCGTTCAAGTCGTTTTTTGTAAGAGATTAAAGAACACTGGTTGTGTGTTACTTTAATCTCTGACAAAAAACGACTTGATCGATTACGACAACGACAACTGGAATAAAGCTGAATACCCTACAGATGTGAATCGTCCTCACAAATGGAAAGCTCTTATTGCAATTCAGCGACACTCTTTCAGCGTATCTTTGGTTTTCAACCACAGCCACCACGTGCTGTAAAGCAAATTCCCTTAAGAAAAGAACTCTTTTTAATAAGCATCATTCTATCGAAAATATAGTAACCCTCTTCCACACACAGGCTCTCCACTCTTCATCACTCCAAAATCCAAGTCAAACCCAGCTGTCTTCATAAAATCCATGCCGTTAACGATTCGACCGCTCGTCGAACCGAAAACGAACCTTAATCTACTCATCACTACAGTCGTTATCCCTCAAACACTCCACAGCATTCATTACCTCAACCTTTCATGCACTTTTCGATTGGAGTCTAAGCTGCCGTGGAACAACCGACAGTCACGAACATACTCTCTACTAAGACAGTCCACTAGAATCCTCACCCCTTACTCCAAGCTATCGACTCTTTATCACTCCAAAATCCAAGTCTCACGCACCATCCAACCCAGCACGCAGAACCAACGCTCTATTATCTGGCACTTCAACTTATCACCCACTTTTCGATTTAAAGTCGACAATGTCGTGCAATCTATTGAAGGTTTCGACCCTTCTCGACTTTCTTCCAAGGAAAATACTCCCCCCAATATTCTTGTGGCGAAAACAATGCTTTCAAAAGAGAGTATGCCATCGAGGAACTCGGTGCCGGGTCACCGGCGACCACTGACTCCCGTGAGATACTCCGATGATATGGGAACTCTGGTCTCAGTCTTAAGATAACCGATGACTTTAGCAGCTCTGGCATTTTATATTTTTCCCGAATTGTAGGCTGGTTTAACCTGTTTTCCCCAGCGGATGTATTACCAAGAGGTCAAACAAAGATCCTAAAGATGGCTTACAACACCCTCTGAGGAGTCGAATAAGACCCGCCAAATGATACGATTTACCTCAAATTGGGCGATATTGGGGTCATATGGGCCATTGTCGATAAATAAAAAGTTGGTTCAAACCGTAATAAACTTAAGCGCAAATGGGTTATGGTGAAAATGAAGCCAGTTACCTAAATGTACATAAAATTATGTATAAACTAGTTTTAAAAATCTTTAAATACACACAGAAAAGAATATCAAAAGTTATTTAGTAATTAAAACAATTTGTTAAAACCTTTCTTATATTTTTAACAGTTTTCTTAATTAACATGCTTATAAATTGTCATATTAACAATTTTTTTCTTTTGTAGAAAATTAAAATCATATAAAAAATAATTATTTGTCAAAAAATTAAAATACAAAAATCTGGATTTTCGATCTAAAATCTTTAAAAGAATAAGCGATATGATGATTATTGCGAAATTTAATCAATCTATACGGTAAGTAACGTTATTATCTTATGATTTATAAAGCAATTTTAACCATTCTCTTATAAATTATAGATTTTGAAATATTTATGATAATGGTGGCAAGATTCCGTTTTGGCTGATGCATGAACCTCCCAGTGCATCAAGGTCTTTATTTGTGGCTTAAATAAATTATAATGTTATTAGTGATTTTATTTAATTTTGCCAAAAAAAAATAACAAAAACAACATTTAATTGCATCTTTTTTTCAAATTAGTAAGCAACAAATTATTTTGTTAATAAAAAATTATTTAATTTTTAACAAATATTTCATTCAATATTACAAACTCATTGTTAAAAATATTTGTTGAGTTTTAACAATTTTAATGAACAAAATAATTTTTTGTATTTACAAGTTATTTGATGGTGCCTTGGTGCCTTGACGAATAGGGTATTCAATGTGACAATTGATTTGTCGTAATTTTTTCTGTGCAGGATAATGTAACAAATGTATTAAACTATTATTTAATTTTTTTTTTATTTATTTAATAAGAGTAACACACAGAAAAAAATTACGACAAATCAATTGTCATATTGAATACCAAATTCGTCAATACAAATAATATTTTAATTGAAAATGCACCAACAACCAAATTTGTAAATATAAAAAATACTTTTGTTAATTCAAATTGTTGATATTCAACAAATATTTTTAACAACGAAGTTGTTGTATTGAATAAAGTTTTTGTTAACAATTATATTAAAATTTTAATTATAAATTTGTCTTATTAATAAAATATTTTGTTGAGAACTAGCTTATTGCCTTTTGAAAGAATGAAGTGCATCTAAATTATTTTTTTAATTAATTTTTATTGAAATATAAATGAAAAACTACATCACAAACACCATTATTATCTATTTCAGCATACTTATTCAGAGGTAGAACTAGATGCGCAATAATGTTCATCTTTTTAAAAGCGAATATTCCCACAATTATATATGTACTTGTATTTGAAAACTAAAATTAACAAAAGACCCATTAAAATCTCTTAATTTGTTTAACCACAACTTTACCTACCCCTATGATTGATTCAGTTTTTCAATAATCTGTCTATCTTTTAGCGTTTTAGTGATTAAAACCCAAAATATTTAAAAAAAAATTTTTTTTGACACAAAATAAAATTTATTTTATGTATTTATTTTTTAACTGAAACAAATTGTTAATATGACGATTTACAAACATGTTAATGAAGAAAATTGTTAAATATATTTGGAAAACTATAAAAATTTTCATTAATTACTTAATAGTTCTTGTTATCTTTTTCTGTGCAAATACAATTACAAATTATTATAACCGAGCAAAAGTAACGTAACGCAGCCCGTTTTAGTGAAACAGACCAGAGTCTCTGGCGGGAATTAAACCCACAACCCTCGCACTGATAAACTAGCTCTTTACCAACTAGCCTACCGGGCACCCACTATTATTTAATACTTGCAGCTAAAGTGGGAATTTTATTGTAGGAATTCATAAACTGTATTTTTCTTTTAGCTGCTTGCGTTCTGAAAACAGATATGACTTCAAATGAACTTTGTTTTCTTGATGCCGTAAATTCTCAACTTTCCTGGGACTTTAAGACCACTCATTTTCATTTGAGAAAACCCTTTTTTTTAAATCATAAAGAACATTTTTTAATAAATTCTAACAACATGATACAAAATCTTTTATTGAGCAATAAAAAACAACGCAAATTATGATAAACAAAAAAAGAATTTCGCAAACAATAGATAAAGAAACAATATTGATCCAGATTGTAAACATTCTAAGACACCGTGACTAACAAATAACACATGAGAAGCCAGCCAGCCAGAAAACTAAAAATCATAGAATTGTAGGCAATAAATGCTCAGCTACAAGGGATAATTAACCTGTAACTACGCACTGACAAAAAGAAAAGCCAAAAAATCCGAAACAAGTTTCTTAATACGTGTTCGTTTGGGAAATTACGCCGCGCATTTTTGGAAAATCTACAAACAGGAACTTGTTACATTTAACCAACGAAATAAAAGACTTCAACACAAGTGTTTCTATTTGCAAAAAAGAAAAGGGCAGAGATATGTATATTCAAAAGGAACAAATCAAACCATGATACGCATTTCAAGTTTAACAAAAGATTTTTTTGCGCAGTTTAAAAAAAATTATCTACTGTTTCTGTCTCTAGCTAACAATAACACAAGCAGGGATAATTTGAAGAACAAACATTTAGAGAATAAGTATTTTTAAGGCTCTATAGGAGGTGTTGTTTTAACAACAATTTTGCCAACTTCTTGGCTATTTGCGAGCAAAAGATTTAAAAATACTCATGCTTAGATTTTTAAATTAAAATACAACTAAGCTTAGGCGTTTACTAGTCTAAGTACCTGCTTTAACTACATTTAACTGGTAATTTTTTTGGGAGTTTCCCAAAAAAGTACTTTTCGAAAAAGAAAGAAAAAAACATTTGCTAAATCGTCGTTGCTCTAAAGGAGCGAAGAGTGCTGAGCGTGGCTAATCTTAAAATTCTAATCTAAATATTAGATAAAAGTAATTTTAGCTGAATGTAAGAAAAATTCAAATTGAGTTTTAAACGGGCGATTTAGGGTGTATTTTACATTGTAACATTTTGGATTAGTTGTACAAATGACCGTGTCATTGACAAGATTTTAAGATAAAGTTTGTTGAAGAAAATGACGACATGGCTTAATGTAATAAAGTAATAGTGTTAAAATGTTTAGGACATGTAAGATAAAGAAGATATTTTGCAATTTAAGAACAGAAGATTAAAGTTATGATGATTCCTGTGTAAGATATTTTATAAGAAATATGAACGCTATGAATTTTTTAAATAATAATTGGAGAATTCACAAGGTGTTCTATCAAGTCATCAAGACCTAAATAATATTTTACAATTGTTTAAAATAAATATGGTTGTGTTTCAAACAAATTAAAAATTGTAATGCTGTTTAATTAAAGGTGTTTAATTTACAATAAGCTTATCAAAAAAATAATATTTAAAACATTAAATAAAATATATTTTATTTTTAAAAGATGCAGCTTTACGATTAAGTACTAAAACTGCAAAGTACTCATTGATTTCAGCTTTTTATGAATTTTTTGAGTTGAAAAATTTTATAATTAAACAAAAAAATATTGAATTTTTTTCACTTGAGCCTCAATAACTGCAAAGCTCATGGCTAAATCAAAAAATGATATTAGAAAGACTTCAATCTGGCGTAATTTAAATTTTTTAAGCGGATTGTATAACAAAATCGAGTACCTCGACAAGATGTATGGAGCAGCCACTTCAGAAATCTCAAATTTCAGAAAAAAAATAAATTTTTTAAAAAAACCTTTCCATAGAATTTGAAATAATGATGATTTTTGACTTGAGGTGACTATAGCGGATCAAAAAAACATAGTGGTAATTTAAGACGAAAAAAAATCCCATTTGTTGCATAGTGTACAGGGGTGTGCTGGAAATCGAAAACGTAAAACGCAAGATTTGGAAGTTGTTTTTAATACACTTTTAATCTAATTTTTATAACTTTTGTTATAAAATTCTGTTTATTAGAGAAATATTTGTATAATATTTATCATTAAATTCTTTTATTACAGAAATCTTATTAACAAAAGACTTTTAAAATTCTTGCGTTTGACGTTTTCGATTTCCAGCACACCCCTGGTAATTAGAGATGGGATTTTGTTGTTGTCAGTTTATCGATAACTAGTCGACTTCGACACAACATTCCTATAAAATACCAAATCAATGTCGAAGTGATGTAGTCGTCGACTTGATGTGACAACAATTTGAAATGAATGCCGACATCGACAACGACGAAAAAGGATTATTTAAGAATGCGCTTGTTCCGTCGACTTGTTGTTGAACGAATATTTTCAATATATTTTACGGTTTTGTATGACAATCGAAGATCATTTCAATTTGAAAACTGAAAAAACTTATGATTATAACTTGTAAAAAAACATTTGTTTAAATAAAACTTATTAAAATTTATTTATTTGTAGTTTTTCGCGTGTTTTTTTTGTGCATATTTTTAATTATTTTGGGAATATTTGCATGCATATTTTAAACGCTTTTGTGCATATTTAAATTTGCCGTCGTAAAAGCACAGGTCGACATGCAAAAAGTTGTTTCAACTACTCCAACTAATTAATATGTTTTTTGATAATTTTAAAACAATTCACGATAAAAAATTAAGTCACATTCACAAGAAAAGCAAAATTTTCATGGAATGTTTTCAATGTTACCAACATTATCCTTTTTAAGCTCATTAATTTTTGAAGAAAGAAACACAATGGAATTTTTCAAGACCCGATATAGATGGGTACATTAAAATACGTCCGTTAAAGAGTATGCCTTTTCAAAGAACCTAATGCTTTCCTTACGAACGCTACTGGGATCAGTTAGCAGTGGACGTTAAAAAGGGGTCTCCGCTAAAAAAATATTTTCGATGGGAGATTACACTGTATTTTCATATTGACATACACCCGCTTTATTTAATTTCAAAGATATTTCATTCGTTATCTCTACCAGCTGAAGACATTTTTCCCCTGAAAGTCGTGTATAACCGTTTTGAGAAGACCCTAACTTTTGGAGTTGAACTCTTGGGAAATTAGGTTCGACCAATACCAGAACATTGTTTTTAGTTTTAAATTGCTAAATCTCCTAAGATCTCGGTTCGTCAAAGCCCTATCTTGAATAAAAGTCTTTCACCAGTAGCCTAGTAGTCTGTACGAACTGACTAATAACTGGACTCGTTATTGGAAATTAGGATTAGGGGTTGACTTTTGCCCTTAACATAGAGTAAAGTTCAGGCTAAGGATGTCCCTGCGCGAGAAGTGGGTGAGTAATCCTAACGGTACGAAAAGTGACATCTGTATGTAGGCGTCCACAAGCAGGGTCGTTACTAGAAGCATTAACTCATGATATTAATTTGCCTATTCAAGTTACAAACTTAAAATAGCTAATATCATTATTATACTATAAATTTGTTTATCGTATAATTATAATCATTTCTTATATTTGAATAAATTTCTATCGCTATACAACCCAGTTTCTAACGAGTCCTAAATATGTATGTGCAACTTTTTAACTACAACATAAACGAAAATGTCCAGGAACTAATACAAATTGAATAAACTCCATAAGAAAATTATCTCGACATATCAAAATTGAAAATATTTATTAAACACAAATTTATGCTTCACTAAATTTCCTTTTACAATGAAAATTAAAAAAAAAATCAGGACGCTCGCTTGCGTAACAAAATCCAAATAAGAAATTCTATAAACAATATATTACCGCAAGATACAATTTTCAGTCCTCGATTAATCGATAAATACCAAAAAAAAAAAAAAAACAGACCGCAAAAATCCAAATTTTTCTAAATCAGATAATATTTTTTGTAAGATCATAATGTATACAAAGACAACAAACAAGCCAGTTTATTTCACAAGAAATGCAACCGCCCGCTACCGTAAAAATCAATGAAAATTTCTTTGGAAACCGTGAGAATAAAGGAGGTTCAAAGAAAAAGTACACAATTTTACCGCAAAGGCCAGTCAGTTAGAGAATGTTGCACAAAAAATATGCAGACCAAAAACAATAGCGAATAGAAGGATGAAAAGGAGAAGAAGTGACAAAGAGACACAACCACAATGTCAACCAAGTGTAACGGAGCGGTGGTGGTGGCGGCAGATTGCTTTTAAAAATTTTGCTTAATGCAAGCAGGTTATATTATTGTCTCTGAGCATTGAATAGAAAATGTTTTTCAGATAATCGTAATGATGATCTGTGATTTTTCGGATTTATTATGTGATTTGTACTCTACATTAAAATTGTTTTATGTAAGAGAAATGGCAATGTTTTTTTACCAACACCACAATAGAGAAGAGGGTCCCAACAAACCATATAGTAATCAAGCTACAATACAATTTAAAAATAAGCTTATATTAAGATCGTGTTCTAAGCTTTTCTTAAATTCATTTATAATAATGTTAATAAAATGTGAACCCACAAATTGTTTTTAACAATGCTTGAGAAACTCTTATCATAAACAACTGTTTCTAAACTGTTTTTAAGGCACGCGACAACAACTGCCGTTAAATATATTTGGGAAAATTTGTCGAAAGTATTTTACGTGGAAATTAATTATGGTTGTCTCTAAACATTTTATGGTTGAATCCAATGGCAACAGATGGCGCTGACTTTTCAAGTCGTCTGTGGGTCAACATACAACATTGGGTCTTACGATAATTAAATAGGGTCGATTTATTCGTACGACCCCTCTCGGAGATCGTCATAAGGACGTGATTGAGCGTATCGTTCCTGTCAACCTCATAGCTCCAACCTCAGTAAGGCTTGGTCTATGATTAAAGGAAAATGAATGACGAAAGCTACTGTCATCTGCGAAACAATATATAGGATCGGAAGTTAGACCCAGGAGGTCGTTGAGAAAAGGAGAAACAACAGAGAAAACTCATCTCATGAGAACCAATCTATAACAACACATATGAGCTTCTTTAACGCTCAGCAAACGAATAAAACTAAACAATAAAGCGATGCACAATAAACAAATACGAATTTTTAATTTGCGGTAGAGTGCCCATTGTATCTTTGAAGTTACAACCATTGGACAAAGCGTTATGGCGGGTCCACGAACCCAATTTTTTTAGGTTATTGCTAATAGCATCTGCACATATAATCGAATCACCTTATTTTTTTTTTTTTGAACTCAATTTCCGCCCAGAATTGAGATTTAACGTTGTAAATAACCCTTTGGATTTAATTTTTCAAAAATATAATTTTTAAAGTTTACGGCTTTTTAAGCAAACAAATTTTAAAATGTTTTAATAAAAATAAATTTAAGATGATTTTCTAGTGATTTCTCAACACACTTGTGAAATTTCCTTTTTGTTTTCAATAAAAATGAGCCCGTGGGAATTTTTTTGATGGTTGTATCTTTAAAGATACAGTGGGCATTTAAGGGTAAATTTAGTTTAGTATGTTTCACTTACAGAATATAACTTCTTAATTTTTTTAACTTTTAACATAGAAAAAAAATTATCTAGCCAGACCAAGATAACAATCCTTTTAAGAATGTTAGACCTTGACTTAAATTTTTTAGCAATATTACATTTTTGCTTTCATAAAATCGATTTATCAAACAAAATTAGTACAAGAAACCCCCCGATAGTTATAAAATGCTTTTACAATTATGTTTTGTTAGTATGTCGGTATGTTTAGTCGCTTGTTTGTTTGCTTCGCATTATTGATCGGTCATGGTGAAGAGTTTACCCTGCACACAAAGTAATAAACAGCAAATTCAATACAAAAGCCACAAAATCAAAATTTAAAACAAAACCACCGAAAAAAGGATGTCACCGAAGGCGGCTTCTTACACTGAAGTATTCATGTTCATTAAGACGTGAAATTACTTTTGCCAACCATACTCTTCTGTATGTTATAGTTCTGCTCTATATTTATTATCCAATGATTATAAAAATTGTCTTATTGTTATTTTGTTTTTACTTACAGAAAAGAATTATCTGAATAAAAATGAAAAACTAAATGACATTTTTTGCTACAGTTTCCATTTTTGCATTAAGATAAAAACTACAGCACAAAAAGAGCAGCCAAGGCGGCAAAATAAGAAAAAAATCTAAACAAAGACTGACTGAATTCAGGATCAACTGCTTAGACATTGTCTTAAGACTCGACACACTGCATGTGATTTTTGCTAATGCTTCTAAATCACAAAAATGTCCTGTGGCTTAAACGAAAAAGTCGTCTTTCCTTGTTCTTAACAAACACAAAATGTAAGAACTTTTATTATTTATTTTTTATTAAAGAATAGATTTTTTGTAGTTTGATTAGTGTTGACATGATAAAAGAAAAAATTTGCTTAGCAAATCTTTTTTTAATCTTTAAGTCTTTGGTCTGAGATAAAATAATTCTTCTAATAAAACAGTATTTTTTGGCAAAAGAAAAAAAATTGTATCGAATTTTTTTCTATTGTTTTATTACTTGATGATCATTTATTTATTTAGAGATTTTATTCGTTCTTTTCCAACTCCTACAAAAAAATTTTTACTTCAGTTTCCTTTTTGGTTTGCCACGGTTACACCTACTTTTCCCTTTTTTTATTCAGAAAATTTAGTTTAATTTGTGCTGAATTTTTGCTAAATTTTATAGAAAAAAAGTAGGTGTGATTTTGTGGGCGTTAATTGCAGATAATTTCACACTACTGTTTTTCGTAGATGTTTTTTTTATTATTAGGAAACGCGCCAAAATGTCCGTTTCCTTTAAGATTTTATAGATCATTTTATCAAACCCCTAAATGTTTGATAGTTTTAATGAAAATATTGCAAGCTGTCGTGAGAATAAATTGGAACTCTTATTCCAAGGAGGAAGTTTGTGGGTTACATCTGCCAAGTAAAATTATTGAGACACAGATTGAACTATCCCTTTTTAGTCCTTTGCGCTTTCCGATTTTACACACCCAGCGAAAAACATGTTTAAATTAACACAAAAAAATTCAAAATTAACTCTAATCACCAAATTCATCATAAATTACCGAAATGATTATATAGATTACTAAAAATTTTAAAATTGTGAGTATGTTAATTTAAAAGATTCTGGTCGTCGTGCTTTATTTCCAATTTTTATTCTTGATAAAAACACTGAAATTTATTTTTGTATCCCCTGGGCTAGTTGTTATTTTATTTTGTTCACTGGTTGCTTAGGCGAGATCATCAGGAAACTTTATGCAAAGATTTTAGAAAAACTAAAGATATTAAACAAAGAAAACTGTTACAAAAACTTTGTCATTTGTAATATTATATGTTCTAAATTTTGCACACATATGCGTTATGATATAAGGGAATGCAAATCCACAAAAAACTCAATTTTGAAATTTTTGCAGATAGGTAATTAGGTCTTTAAGATTACGATATGTAGAGGGTGGCCAAAAATTACCGAAGGGGTTTGAATTGCTTATAACTTTTTTATTATAATTTTTTCTTTTCTTTTCAGTATTTAGTAAAGAAGACTTGGGAATTTAAAATGGAGCAGTACTCAATTGAACAACGTGCCCAAATCGTTGAGCTTTATTTTTCAAATCAACGATCTATTGTTTTGGCTCAGCGTGATTGTGACTCAGAGATTTTAATTGGCCTCCACGTTCACCGGATTTAACCGCCCCACACTGTTTTCTTTGGGGTTATTGGAAAGGAAAAGTCTCACTAATAAGCCTAGAGCCATCCAACATTTAAAAAGCAATAAACGTGACGAAATAAATAACATAACACCTGAAGTTACAACATAACACCTGAATTTTTGCGAAAGGATATGGGAAATGTGTTGCAAAAAGAGCACGAATTTGCGAAGCAGAAAATGGCCACCACTTTCGAGACATTATTTTTCATAACTAAAAAACACATTTTTGAAAAATTGCAGAAAGCACTATTTGAATAATAACCCTCGATATGAAAAACTATTGGGAATGTTCTACAAATCGAAATAAAGTGGAATTGAAATCGAACGAGATATTGATTTCAATTATTTACAAAATGGCTGTAGTTTATCCGGTTTTCAACAGTGGTTCGGTTCTTGTAGAGATAATTAGAACTCAAATTATGAAATATATAAAAAGAAATATTTTCATGAACATTCTTTACAGACTCGTTTTTTAAATTTGTGCCATTTTAAATCCACTACATTTCGATTTACAGAACATCCCCATATATTTAAATATGAATTGATATTTTAATAAAATTGGCGAAGTTGGGCAGAAATATAGAAAAATTGTTAATTAATAACCAAATTAATGCGAACTATTTAATTTTAGCAAGTAGTTAATATCTTTAAGTATACAACTTTTTCAAATACATATATTTCGAATCACTATCTTTTCCGATATCCTTCTAAATCTATAAATCGTAAAAAATCTTAAGTACTGAAAAAGCGTAAAGTCCTTTTCTCTCAATCCCTGTAAATCTTTATTCAAATCTGTTTGAACGAAATGTTTCTAGGAAAACAAAATTTCGAATTTAAGAAAGAAACTAAAATAAAGAAGTGACAAATAACCTTAAGTGGTCTAACGCGAAAGTGAGAGAAACAACGAAACGCTTTAATAGTTGGAACAAATCTTAAATACAATCTTTTATGAAAATCTTCGAGAGGACATGCGAAATAATTAAACAACACAGCAAGTGTAATTGAGGGAAATTTCCAATTTTATGGTCTTGAAGTACTTGAGATTTTATGGCAAAAAAAATGTAACCAAAAGGAGAAAAAGTAACCAAAAATTAACTCAACAAAAAGGGACGCAGCAAATAATGTCCTGTTGTTAATTCATGCTAAAAGCCGTGTGGACTAAAACTAACTAAAGATAATATAAAATCCTTGTAATACGTTTGTGTCTTGCCTAGATTAGACAACGAGTGTATTTAATGTTTACACTGTCAGTGAAATGGGACTTTCTCGACAACAGGTAAATATGTGAATGTGTTCTGAACATTCCGTTCTTATTTTGCATGTTTATGAGGATTGTTAAACTTAGCGGGGAATTTTTGAAAATTATCCATCCTTGTTTTCTTTCCTTAGTTAATGTTTCATAGATAAGATTATTGTTGATTGACATTTTCATTCTGGTATTTATAGTTTTGTTGTTTTTGCTATCACAAAAACTTGTGAATCATCTTGTTTTTCAAATTGCAACCGTTTTCCTGTATGAAGCCTTCTTCTATCTCTCTTCACCCAAATCACCTGCTGATTTTACATGTCCTCGTATAGACAATTTTATTTGTATAGAACTCCAGGATTTTTTTTTTGATTGCACTATTTTGTGATTTCTGCTTTTATGCTGGAGGTCATTTAGTTTGACTTTAAATACTGTCGTATTGACATGTTTGCATTGAAAGAGTATTTTGTCGTATGGTTAATCCCATATTAAATTCCAATTAATTGCAAATCGGTTTCATTGCAATATTTGCTATTTATGTGGCTTTTAAGAAATATAATTCAGTGCAATTTATGCGGGACTAACTATTTGGGTGGCCAAATTTGTGTGTGGTAAGAGACAAGCACGTGTCTTAGCAATGAAATGAGGGTTTTATACGAAACAATAATTAAGAGATTAAGAATTCAATTTACTAGAAATTCGAAATAGATATGTAGATATTAACATTAATAAAAAAAACTAATATTGTAAGATAATAATGAAAGCTGATGAGACAGTAGGTACTTGGAGTGTTCGATAGAAAAATTCTTCGTAAGAACTATGGACCACACTGAACCAAAAAGTGTTCATAATATTAAGGAACGTTTATCAAATGAATTTTCTTTTGCTCAATAAGTTATTCGTTAATATAATGAAAAATAAAATTATATTATAAATTTATAAATTCACTGACTTAATAAACATGTTATAATTAAAATATTCGTTAACGTGCATTTATAATAAATAATGTAGAATTCATTGCAATAATGAATTTGCTTAAAAAATTAATAAAACTTTCATTGGGAAAAGGACTAGTTCATTAAAATAAACATAATCATATGTTGTCTCAAATAAAATGCATTCTAAAGAAAATAAACAGTTTATTAATTCTTATTAACCAGGGCTGTGGAGTCGTCCGAAAAAAGTACTAACTCCGACTCCGGCTCCAAATGCTGAAATTTTTTAAGTGCGACTCCGACTCCTACTCCGACTCCGACTCCTACTATAATCTTGATGCTAAATGTATATGAGACTCAGTGATGTTAACTTTTATTTTTTCATTACCGTACGGCCTTCTAAAAATTAGAGTTCTTGAGAAGCAATTACCGTACGCAAACATGAATGTGCTGTTTCCAAATGACAGGCGATTGATTATGTAGCAAAATTTATCAGGGGTGTGCTGGAAATCGCAAACGCAAGAATTTGGAAGTTGTTTTTAATAAACTTTAAACCTAATTCTTATAATTTTTGGTTTAAAATCCTGTTTAATAGGACTATATTTGTTAAATATTTGTCATAAAATTCTTTTATTACAAAAATCTTATTTAAAAACGACTTTTAAAATTCTTGCGTTTTACGTTTGCGATTTCCAGCACACCCCTGTATATGAAAAGCACTCAGTCCATCGCCTGTCATTTGGAAACAGCACATTAGAGCAGTATTCATAAACCATTTATTTAAATTTTAAATGGTTTTAAGAATTTAATTTTTATTTTGGAAATTTTTTTTAAATTTTTTATGCCGAAAAACTTTGGAGTCGGAGTCGCGAGTTTTTGTGGGTACTACGACTCCAACTCCGGCACAAAAACATCAACTCCGACTCTTCAACTACGACTCCGACTGCACAGCCCGGTTATTAACACAAGAGCACGTAAATTTTTGTAATTATTCGTTGTCTCACAGAACTCTTACGTTAATATACTAAGGTGTTCGTTGGACTAACGAGGGATGTAATAAGTTTTTTTTTTTAACATGAATGATCGTAAACTCTACGAACTGTTCCATCCATTAAAATTATGCTGACGCATAAAAATTGGCATTGACAAGTATGTATGTATGTATGTATGTATGTATGTATGTATGTATGTATGTATGTATGTATGTATGTATGTATGTATGTACGTATGTATGCAGACGGCCATAAGCACCACGACCCAGAGGATCTTTTGTGCAGCCAATGAGTTTCGCCATGTCCAGTTCAGGCTACGTATAAAGCACATTACCCTGCCTGGTGAGAGATCATAAATATCGGTGGGGCTCACTATTTGCCCCCTTAAAAAAATTTCCGCCTAGAATTCCCCAAGGCAGGACAGCAGCAGCGCAGATGTTCCAACGTCTCGTCATCTACCTTACAAAATTGACAATGACAGTTGGAATCCAGCGACTCCGGTAAAAAAATCATTTGAATACGAATCCGCTGACGGCTCACACAGAAGGGAAGGACCAATGCTTTGGCCAAATCATCGGAAAAACTTTGTCCAAAGTCTTTGAAAAAAAAAAAAAAAAAAAAAAAAATTATACAAATAAAAGTGTAAAACGAATGAGAATTGCAAACACTCTATCTAGTCTTACTTGCAACGATATTATAACTTAAGGCCTTACTATAATATGCTTAAGTTGGCTTTAGCAATTGTGCGAGTACATGTTATTCATATGTGTCGAACCCAATTGAACTTAAGAAAACTGTTTAGTTAATTTTATGAAACTGGAATTTGCTTCGCACATTCCGTATACGGAATAAAATATTTTTTGATTTTATTTTTGTTTTTTAAATGCTTTTGAGGGGCTTTTTGTTAATTTTTGACAGTAGCTTAAGCCAACTTATGCTTATTATAGTTGAACTTTTTTTAGACAAAACACGAACAATAAACAGTGATTTAATTTTTTCTTACATTCCCCTACAATTGGTTGGATTTTTCCGACTCGAGCTGTAGTTGTAAGTGGGTAAAAAGAAAAAATGCTAAAGCCTACTTAATGTACAGTCTGAATTATTTGGTAATAAACTAAACATGTACAATGGAAGAGCAACACTTTAAATGGAAATGCTGTTTGGATTTTCAATTACTTTAAAGATTTAACCAAAACGAATGAAATTTTCTTTTGTATTAATAAAATTTAAGAGAAAACATAATTATAATAGTCGCCATACACTTTGTTTAATTGAAAAAATATTTTCATTCATAAATTTCTCCACCAATGAAAATGCGGAAATAAACACTATAATTAATAATCTTAAATTTATAGATTTTCATTGATGAGATTTTTATGCCAAAAAGTAAAATCGATTAACAAAAAAGCCGAGAATAATCTTTAGAGGCAAAATAGAAAAATATTAAACAACAAATTTTAACACCTAAAGAAACCATTTAAAATTAAAGCAACTTCCGACCAATGACTAAACAAAAATCAGGGAGTAAATTGGAAAAATCAATAAATTAGGAAAAGAAAAAGCAAAACAACCATGAATTAAATAATTCCATAACAGGAGGCTGTAAGAAAAATATTTATAATTATTAAAACATAAAAGACAAAAAACTTCAAAGCCGAACCGAGTGACCAAAAAAAGAAAACGATCAAATACTAAAACACAGTTAGACGCCATTTAATTGATCAACAGAAAATTTAAACAATGACAATGTTGGAAATAGTTTTCCTCCTTTTTTTGTTGTTTCTAGCATATTCTTTTTTTTAGATCGGCACAAGTGTATTCAAAATAAATGTTTGAACTATTTCGGCATTTTTCTCTCCTGTTTTTCGTAAATAAAAGGTAGAGACACTATTTGGTGTTGGAAAAACTATTGATCTTTTGTTTTAATATTAGATATTTTAAATTAAAGAAAATAACAATATACAAGTCATTCATTAGCTGAGAGCAAAACCGAAATCGTTTAATTGACTAAAATAATTCGTTAAGATCAAAGAATGGTTTTGTTAATTATTTGTTTTTTTTTTTTTTGCTCTAAAAAAGGATGTTCTTACAGACCACCCATTTAACAGTGTAGAGAATACAAAAGGTATCACGCCTGCACTTTAATGCTGGAGAGGTTGAGACATTTATTTAAATAGTTCAACCAAAAACATTTAGTTTAATTAGAGGGCTAAGCTTAGTTTAAATTAAGGGTCAATAGTAAAAGCAAGGTGAGGTAAAACTCCAAAATAACTCCAGCAGAGATATGTATTATTATTTAAAGGATGCTAGCAAGGCATTATTGATTTATGAATAGTTTTTCGCTTTGTTTTTGCAACTACATTTTTGGCAAAAAAAAAAAAAAAAAAACATAATTTAGCAGAAACTAAAGAACTACCTCAACTTCTTATTTAAAATAATTTCAAGCAAATTTAGCTGTCAAGGTCTACGGAAATACCTTAATTTCTGAAAGACTTAAAAGGATGTGAGTAGGAATAAAAACATGAAAAAGTGCTATGTTCGGATGTGCCGAATATTAAATGCCCTTTACTTTATTATTAGAAAGCCAATTGTTTTCTAGCTTAACTATATTATTTTATGGATGCTTCCGTGTCAAAATTCCTTTTTTGGGAGCATATTTGTGAAATAAAAGCTCGATTACGCAGTGCAATACAGAAAATGCAAACTCATTCTAGTGTGAAATTTCTTTAAGAATGTATCGAAAATACACAGAAAAAAAAAATAAATTTCATATTTGAATACGAAAATTGCATATTTGTTAAAAAAAAATTTTTGTTTATCGAATCATTATTTATTTGTTTATTAATTATAGTGTGCTAAATTCCCAATTGTTATTCTTTGATTAATCCACTTAAATTTATTCTGGGGGAATAAGCTAGTTCCTATGTGCATTTCGCTGGTTGCTTACGTCGGATCAACAGGAAACCTTTTTCCAAAGTCTTTGGTAAAGGAAAAGATATTATGCAAATAACACTGTAAAGTGAATGAGAATTATGAGCTATAAAAAAATTAAAAAGAGTTGTACAAATACTATCTTAACTTTGATTCAAATATTTTTTTATTGAATATGAAGAAATGTTAAATTATATCATTACTTTTTTTTCATTGAATCAAATAAGAAGTTTGTTGACCTAAAATTATTTTTTCTTGAGATTTGTTTTTCTGTGTACCGAAACCCCATTGGATTTTGCTAGTTTGGCTGCTGTTGGAATTTTTTGCTTCAAGGTAATTTTGGCAAAAACTTGATATTTCCGAAGAACGTACAATTTTTTCACGACTATATCATTGAAACCAATTGGAATTTATTTTCCGGTCCTCGTCGCAATAGGAGCTGTAGACTAGGAGAAAAAAAACTGCATGCAGTGCTTCGAAATTGTTTAAATGTTTTTTTTTTCATTTTTTATATCTTTTTCGCCATTTTTGGCCAATAGCTGCCAAACGCCCCAATTTTAAAATTCAGTAAAAAATAATAAATATAATTCATAATTTTTTAAAATTATTAATAATAAAATAATTTTTGTAATTTGTTTGAGAGGTTTATATGGAAATGTGGCAATATCCAGCAGTTTGTACAGATTGGACATAGCTATGTTTGTATCTGTTGTCTGATCACGGTATTGTAAAATAAGTGCGCCGTTGTAAAACAACGGGACAACTTATAGTGTAATTTTGTAATCCGTTAATGAAAAATATATTGGAATAAAAAAGTCCTAATCTCCTCTCTTATGGCAGATGGTATAATATATTGACATTATTGAAATACACAATCGAGATGAATTTGCTGTCTGTGAGAAGATTGAGAAAGATTCAGTTAAAAGTGGTCTGGCGTGTAACGAGGACAATACAAAGACATTAATTGAAACTGTATAAAAAGCAAAGTCAATAAAGGCAATTGTAATTTCGATGTAGTAGAAGAAATTACTTACTTAAGATCTAATGTAAATAGGAAAAATAGCATCAGCCCTGAAATAATGCGAAGGATAGTGCTTGCAAGCGAGTGTTATTTAATGGACAAAGCAATAGGGTATTCATTAAATCGGACTTTTGCTTTAGTCGGTTAACTGCTCGATTTATTTACCGAGGTTTTGGTTTAATATCGGTTTATAATCGGTTAATTATGATTTTAATCGGTTAAAGGGTTAATAAAGTTTTGTTATAACTTAAGTAATTTCAATAAATAAAAATGCAAAAATTATTTATCCTTTGGAATTTATTATAACATTTCTAATTGCTGCGGTTAATGCTGTTAAAAGTTTGTTTGTGTCACAATCGAGAGTTTCTTTTATTGTCAGCTCATCATTTGAATCATCCTGGCAAAATTCAGCATCGAACATTCTGCAAAACATGTATTTCCGAATTCCTTAATTTCTGATTTTGTACTGTTTTTAAAGAATGTATTGCTAGAAGGAAAAAAATATTTTTCTAAACACATACCTTTTGTATGTGAGACAAAACAAATAATTAAAAACACAAAAATATAAAATACTACAAAAAATTTAAATTTTGTTTCTTCGGTTAATCGACTTAAATTAACCGGTTTAATCGTTAATCGAAAAAAGCCAATTTTATATTAATCGATCAGATAATCAGGAAGTAATTAATCGGTTAACCGATTAACTGTTAACCTTTCAAAAGAATAGCCATATCCAGTAAAACCTTAAAAACCGATATATATATTCGTAAGCCACTTTTGCGAGAAAAATAATTTGTAAGCTTTATGGGCCCTTGTGCGTTGGCAGAGAATATAGGCGACGAATGAATCATAAGCTATATGAGAAGAACACCACTGTAAACAAAGTAATACGCTGGCTGGGACACATCGAAAGAATGAACGCGAATACTCCTGAATGAAGGACATTTGAGAGCATATATGAAGGAAAACCTAAATGGTGAACACCTAAAAATTCCTGGTAAATCAAAGTGGTGGCAAAATACTTAAACACATGTTGGGGGTTTACAAGCTAGTCTTTAAGTTGTAAAGTCATATGCAGGGAAATCACAAGTATGCAATTGCATGTTTTTCCTTGTGCGACCAATGAAATTTGGCATCGATTTGTTAGTGCATATTTTGGCATATTTTTGCATAATTTAGTTAAAAGAGCCTTTTTGCAACACTTTTTAAGTTTTTAGTGCATATTTTGCCTTTTTGATGCATATTTTAATACATATTCGATTTTTTTTGGATGCCTCGCAGCAAATTAAAACAAAAATTTCAAAATTCTGGTTAACAGATAGATTTTTTCTGTTTTAAATATCTATCAACACGTTGCTTTAATTTCGCCATCTATTTTTAATTTTTACTCTAGAATGAAGACAAAGCTTTCAAATTTTAAATAAAACAAAAATTAAGGAAAACGCAATTATAAAAATACGTTTTTGGAAATGTGTGCAATACATAGAAATCTGAACCAATATTTTAGTACACCGATCGAATTAGAATCACTTTTTAAAGTAATTTAACGATGCCCATCCGTCCGTCTGGCTGGTTGTATGTCCATGTTTACCTTGTGCGTAAATTACAAGTTGCAATTTTGTGAATTATTTGATAAAATTTGGTAAAAACCTTTTAATTGTACCAAGTCTATGTATATGGTAATAATCGGTCTTTAATTTAATATATTCCCCATAAAAACTTTTTTCCAAATTAGACACTTTGTTTACGTAAGCCATCTAATTATTAAATTAGCTATTTTCGATTAACGATAAAACCGGTTAGTTTCAGTCGATTAACCGATCTAACAAAATTTTTAATTTTTGTAGTATATTGAAATATTGTACACAGAAAAAATTATTTTTCGAATTCAAACAAAAAATTTGTAGAATCAAAACATTTTTTGTCTGAAATCGGTCCTACAAACAAATTCGCATATTCAAACAATTTATTTGCATTTTGTTTACTAAAAAAAAACACTGATTTTTTCAAACAAATAATTTACAGAATCAAACAAAAAGTTTACTGAAATTCATATAAATTTCAAACAAATAATTTTGCTGAATCAAACAAAAATTTTTTGCTCAAGCAATGACGCGCATCCAAGCTATCACTGAAGGAGAAGATGAAGGCAGAAGCAGAGCGGCGGCTGGCTTTAAGACACATGTTTTGTTGGAATAATTTTTGAACGAAGTCTTGTTTATACACACAATGTTTTTCTTCATCACTCACTGTTGCTGTATCCTTTCCTTGGCTAAAGAAGAAGAAATGTAACAAACAACGGCAGCAGACCGACTCGATATGTTTTTCGTCATCATTTTATTTTTGTATTTGATGTATTTAAGTAAACAGTTTTCAAAAATTGAATACGGGATTTTGTTTTTCATTCTTTTTTTTCCAACTTTGAAACCAACCAAAAATTAATTTTGTTTCTTATAATGTGGTTGTTGTTTCTGTTGTTGAAAAAGAATGAAACCTTTTTTTTACCTGCTATTTTTTTTGTTTTTTTACTAATAACCTCGTCGCGCTATTTTATCATCTTTCTTCTTGTTGTACTTTTTTAAAGCGTCCAAAAATAAACTGTATGTGTGTTGTGTTGTTGTTCTTGTATTTCACATAAAGAAGTGTTGCTTACGATCAAATAAATTATGCAAAAAACGACAACATTAAAGAGCGTTAAATATTTCATACAAAATTATGAAAAATTGAAACCAATAGCGCGTATATTATATTATTGAAAAGTTGTCAACATTTTTGTTGGTTAAATAAAAATCAAACAAAAATATTAATTGAATCAGTAAAAAAATTTGTAGAAATTAAAAAAAATTTCAAACAATCGTTTGTTTGAAAATAATTCGGCAATAATTTTTTCTGTGTAGTCTCATATACAAAAGGTATGTGCTTAGAAAATATTTTTTGTACAAAATATTTCCTTCTAGCAATACATTATTAAAATACAGAACGAAAACAGAAACTGTGCTGAGCTTTGCCAGGATGAGTCAGATGATAACCCGACCACAGAAGAAACTTTCGACAGTAACACAAACAATCTGCCGAATTCGCCGAAACAATTAGAAGTGTTAAAAATTAAAACAGGACTCTATTATGTATTAAATATTTAGAATTATTTTTTTGTTTGTTCGTTTTAGTTTAAGAATTGCTTTGTTTGTTATGTTATTGTCTTTTTTTTTACTAAAAAACGCTGAATAAAAATTATTTTTGTATTTTTCTTTATTGAAATTACTCAATTTATAACAGAAATTTTATTATTGATTAACCCATCAATAGCTAAGTTTATCGATTATTAACCGATTAAACCAACACCCCGGTTAATTAATCGAGCGACTAACCGATTTAACCAAAACCCCGATTAAATGAATACCCTAGTAAATACTATGGTGTTTAGGCTTTACCGATTATAATTTTAGTATTGTTTTTATTAAATGCACATGTTGAATATTTTGTTTATAAATGAGCAATTTTTCATTTTATGGGGCATATTTTTATCAATATTTAGGGCATATTTTCGAATTTTTGCTGCATATTTGATGCGCATAAAACGCATTTTATAGAGCATATTTCTGGTTACCCTGGTCATATGGCTTAAAAAAATTACAAGAAATATATATGACTGCTGTGGGCAACCGTTTATAATTTATATTTTTACTGTACAATTATGACGAATCAATGAACACAGCATTAACATTTTGATTTTTGTTTGAAACACAACAGTATTTTTTTTAACAGTTGAAAAATATTATTAAGTGCATTATGACAATATGACTTAATAGCACACCTTGTGAATCCCCCAATTGGAAAATTTTTTTAGGCAGGCCGAAACAAACAATAGTTCTATGCCCCATCTAAGTTATTTATTAAGTTTCTGTTGCCAATCCCATTTATATTTTACAGCTTTTTAACTTGACGTTAAGAGCGTAAATGTTTGTTCTATACGTTACTTTCATAAAGGTACACGGGTATCTCTCCGCATTTTCAAGTCATATGTAATTGTGCATGTCTGTCAAAATCGCTGTTTTACATAAGGTTTATAATATTCGGTCACAAACGTACATGTAATTTGCTTCTGACATTGTCTATGTTTTTTTCGCATTGTTATTGCAGAAACCAAAGTAGTGCTCGGGTTTAAAACAGCTTGCTGCCGCCATGAAATTTTTTATTTACGCCATAAAATAGTTTAGCCATCTTAACATTTTTTCTTTTAATTCAAAGATACCAATTTAGGATTTTATAATAAAATGGTTTTTATATATATATTCACATAAATTCTATTCAATGGTAAGATGATCAAACATATCTCGGATTGTAACAAATTAACTTCAGCCGGCTAATGATTCAGTCAATAGTGGACGCCGCTGCTGGTTTCTTCCCGGCATAGATTTCTGATGTCAGATGGTTTGTCAGAACAAAATAGAGCACGCTCGAATTGAAATTTTGTCAGATAACTTTGTGTCTGACTTTTACAGAAGCAAAGTTAAAAAGGTAACACACGACATGTATGTATTATGCAGTGGGAAATTTGACATGTCAGATGACAAATACATTTCGTGTACGGTCGCCTTAAGGGTTGAACATGTTTTTTTTTTAATTTTCCTTCTCGAATTTAAATTGAAATTCGATAATTGTAAGAAAAATAAAGAAAACTACTATGGTAAATTCCCCACATGAAGGTGTTTGCATTCGTTGACTTCAAAAATGTTACAGAGTATATTTATGTATGAGATCAATTTGACCAACCCATCATGTTTTATGCGGGTTCTATCATGCCAAAATTTGGAAATGGGAAGAATCCTTGCATGGGTCGTAATTCAATAATGGACTGATTTGACTTTATTTTACTACTAATTACTCATTGTACACGCAGAGAAAAATCGTGTTTTAAAATGGTCACCTACAACAAAAGAAAAGTTTAAACATATTATGTTTAATTTAACCATATTATTGTCACCGATAACCATATTATGGTTAAATTATTCCTCCATCAAGAAGCCACAACCATATTATGGTTGCCTTTAAACATGTGTTTTTTATTATTTAGTTAAATACATAAAATTTTTAAAGTATGCTGCTGGTGGTGTCTTATAATTGAGAATTCTTATGTAAACAATGGACGAAATACAACAGAAGTTAAATAAACATGTGTAACGTGTAAGTAAAATAATAATATTCTTTCTGGTTCTGTGTGGGAAGTGTTTAGGTTAGAATCCATCTAATCTCACTTTCTGATTATTTTAAGTACGAATCGAGATTAAACCGCCTTAGAAATTCTTTAATCAAGCCAGTCTGAGATCGATTTTATCTCACTTTTAATTAAGTCGATCCAGTTTTCAGATTATTTTAAGTACGAATGCGGGATTTAATATGGATAAGTTTTAACATTTCGCACCTGAAGATCCACTTCTACTTGATTGCAGCACGAATGGATTGATTTGTTTTTTCAGTGTAGCTGATATCGTATACCGTCCGTACCAAAACGGTTATTTCAGGAAGAAAAAGCGAGTAGTTTGTCTCTAACTCGGTCGTTTATAAACCGATATGTTCAAAGTTAAAAAATAAAGTGCATACATTTGAAGAAGGCATTCCAAAGTGAAGGTTTATTTGTAAAAATTGGTGTTTTATGTTTAAAAATTTCAGATAGTTGTGGTCGTTAGCTTATTTCTCAGCCATGTCCGGTCCGGCTTAATTTTAATAGCATATTATTCTAAACTTTGTATGATATAAATAAATAACTACCTAGTTTCCATCTAGGGTGTCTTTATTTCCAGTTAAATATACACGGCGAGAGAAGGATGCCTTAAAATCAACTTCACTACCTAAAAGGTCCTACAATAGCGTCTTAAATCAATATTGTAGAAATGACAAACGAAAGAACAAAATTATATGCAATCCGGTCAACTGTGTTAAACATTAGTTTAAACCTCATGGGGACCCCTCCCATTGGGTGCTCCTCGAATTTAGATTCACCACAGAGTTAGTTTGAGTATTGTTATATCCAGTTTTTTGTTTAACTTTTACACGTACACTCGTCGGCCAAGCCAATATAAATAAAGTACGAAAACATAAATTTTTAAAAATTTTAATTTTCAGCTGTTCACTTAAAATGCACGTGACTAAGGAAAAAGGAAGCACACATAACTACTTTACATGAAACACTTTTACTTTTGTCCTAATCACATAATTGATTCAAACTAACCACAAATGGCAATACATGGGTGTAACCAATGGACTTATGTCAGCCAAGTAGAAAAAATACCACGCCGGAATACTTTAGCAACATTTTTATTAATTTTGCTAAATTAATTATGAATAACTCGGCACACTTATGACATTTCATTTAAGAAATTGTACATTCTAAGTTGAAAAGTACCAGTAACTTGTTGCCAGTCAGTCGTGACCTATGGAAGGACCACCACCATCATAAAGGAAAACTAATTTGTAAGCGGATTAACTACAAAAATAAAAAACTCTGGCATTCTAACGAAATACAATTTAAAGGTTTTAGAATAATTTCACACTTACTTATGACGCCTTAGCAAATGCAACAACAACTCTTAATTCTTTTTTTTAGGGGGGTGACATTTAAAAATATTTTTTTTTAAATTCTTATCAAAGTGTAGTGTACTTTTTAATCTATAAGGTGCAAATGGTACTTAAATTTCATAAACACCCCCATGAAGATTCTCTTTACCATAGAAAATCTTAACGCATTGAATTTCTTCGCCTTTCTTTCTGTTTCCTTTTAGTGAAATTACTTGCAAAACCGCGTGAAAAATATGATTACACGAGTAGATTTAAAGAAACAATTTGTATCCTTTTCTTTGTTTAAGTAAAACAAAAATTTCGAAATATGTGCGATCATTTTTTTGTAGAATTGTTTAACGAGATTTTTCTTGTAAAAATAAATAAATTTTGATAAAAAAAAAAATGAAACAGGCAGGAAATGAAATTGTTATAATTGAGTTCATTTCCGTTAAAAAATATTATAAAAAATGTGTGTTATTTTTCCCCAATGTGTGCCTAATTTCAAGTTATTTTTAATTACAAGTTGTAAAACTAATAAAACTATTAAAATTAAAAGTTTTTAAACATACTCTTCTATATGTGAAGGGGTATTATGCATGTGCGCTGATGGGTGAAACACACGGAAACATATTAGTACATCTGAATCGATCTAACCATATCCATTCGGCTGGTAAGCTGAAATAGAGTATGGAGTGTGCCCATAAACCATTTGATTATATTCACCCTTATCGTGGTTGGCGAATTAAAAATACGACTGCGACTGTTTGGTAATCGATTAAAGAGAACGTGATAAGGGTAATTAGTATTTCGATTAAATTTGGCTAAACAATATGTTTTTGTAATTCAAATCATATTAGCAAATTTTGTTGGAATCTATTAGTATTTGATTAGAGTTCCTACAATTAAAAAAATATGGTTGCAAGTAACAAAATTCTAAGAGCAACATAATAATGTTAAATTTAAGCTATGCTGGTTTTTTGTAGGTCACCATATTATTGTTGCCAATGCTCTATTCTAAAAATTGATTTATATCAACAATTAAAAGAAAACGAATGTGAGAATTTAAAGCAAACCAATCAAGTGAATGAAAAACATTCGACTAATGCAGAGAACAAAATAACCATTAATTTGTTTAATTATTTACCAAATTGGGCATGCGGTTTTAAAAATATTATAATATTATGGTACTTTATTATATCTGTGGTTGTAGCTTAATTTTTTCCAAATATTTTATTTATTGTTATATTTTTAAATTCAATAATAACTGAAGTTTCCCGGGAGGTAAACATTTAACAAGTTTCATTAAACGGGACAATAGTTATGTTAGAAACAACAATAGTTTGTTTTTGGCACTTGGGGCACTAAAATTTGATTTTAAATCGTGTTTTTTTTCTGCGTGCATACAAAAAAAGAAGCTCTCAATGGCACTTTTACAGGGTAGCCGACGCTGAGGCTGGTTCGCTCAAATATGGAGAGGACAAGAGGACGATCTTAGGAAGTCGCATGCAACGAATGAAATAAAATTGTTACCATTTGGAAGAAATTATTGGAAAAATTAGGAACTTGGATGTAATAATAATAAAAAAACTACTCCCAAAAACGTTTTTAAATGCCATAATTCTGTGGTTTTCATGGGCAACCGCGTATGTCTTAGGAGAGCCGAAAAACCATTCTAGATCATACTATGGGATAAGTATTGCACTTTTTTTAAAAAAAATCGGAGTTGATCCATCTGTTTTTAAAAATTTTAAGATTTTAAATTTTAAAATTAGACAATATGACATCAACATCTCAAAATCGGAAAAATGGACATACGGGGTTGCCCATGAAAACCACAGAATTGACTTAGGTCGGGGTTTTGAGATGTGGATTTGGTTTAAACTTTTATGTACTTGCGTTGAAACAAATAACATTTAAATAATCTACATAGTTGCATTGTAGCAGACAGTTGCTTTGTCATCATCCAGACTTGTTTCTGCAATTTTTAAAAATTCTGCAGTGAAATTTCATTAGTATCGAGCTTAAAAAAAATTGAGGTATTTTGATTAAAAGGCCCAAATAAACTTATCAAAATACTCATCAAGCATTGTGGTTAGAGTATCCAATTATTCGACTTTTGGTTTTGTTCGAGAAAGGTATTAATCGATTTTTGAATTTTAAAATTTAAAATTGCTCGATTAATCGAATAAAGGTTTTAATTTGTTCGAATTACTCGAATAACTCGAAGAATTCCAATAATTTTATCCAATGGGAAAAAACAATAATCTTTATTTGAATTCATACTTTTATTTTATTATTAAACAGAAAAAGAGAGGTGAGAGGTGCCAGCCAGTTATAAAAAACATTTCAAACCAATTTATTGTTTCTTAAAATCGTGTGAAATCGAAATCGATAGAGATTCTCCGTTAAATTGTTTTTTAAAAACATCGCTGTTTTCCTGATTTTTAGAGAAGTTCTGGTAAAGATAAGAATTCAATGTATACTAACTATATAAAAGGATGTTTTTATAAACATGGCTGATGACTTATATGTGCCCATCTCCGAGAAAAGGGAACTAGTGTGTCAAAAAACGGGTTTGGACTTAAGAGTGGATTCTGGTAGCTAAAAGGGTGTAGAATAAGATGAAATGCGTTTTTCTCAAAACTTAATTTTGACACTCTTGATCCCTTTTCTCGGAGGAGGTCACATATATATTTTTTTGTTTAATTAAGTTTGTTAACGTATTAATATTTTACGACAAAAATCCTACACTTCGTTTTCAAAAAAGGACGCTTAGGTTTTTAAGGCACATTTTCTTGTACATACATTTTCTTTTTTTGTTCGACAGTTTTTGGTTTCCACTGTAGTTTTTTAAACCCTGTTTATAATGTTTTACATTATTTGTCACACACACTCAAATCTTAAAATGGACTAAAATATGTTTAAAAGTATGAGGAATGAAAATAAATGCAAAAGGTAACAACATTTAGGCCCCTATTACTTTTTACAACTCAACTCAGTTGGCTTGTAATTTCTTAATTTTTGTGTTATGGTTAACAACTTAGCTACACTGTTGGGATCTAACAATTCTTAAATTGTACCGTCTCAATGGCAAAATTGTTCCAAATTGACATAAATTGTACCAAAATTTTGCTATAAAATAAAAAAGCACACATATGGGGTATTCACAAGGTGTGCTATCATGTTATATTGTCATAATGTTCTAACATTTTAAAATGGTTTAAAAAAATTGTTGTTGTTTTGTAAACAAAAAGTGTCTTAAATTAATAGAACTTTGCTTGGTATGTTTATTGTGCTGTCGTAATTAATCAGAAGAGATCTGCGCTGAGCGGCTGAGCCAAAACGCATTAGTTTTTGTAGCCTTCGCCGTTGATGGTATAGTTTTATCCGGCTAACATCCGAATTGAACCTGCGGCTAGCAATTTTTGCAACAAAACACTTGCGGCGTCAAATTAGATCGGCTTAGGACTCTAATGTTTAGTAAGCAAACAAAATAAAATTTATTTGTGATTTGCGTCTAAAAAATCGAAAATAATCAGGAAAGATCTAATTTTATTTATTAATTCATGATAAATATTTTTAATTTTGGGAAATATTAATTTTTTTTATATTTGTTTTAAATCAGCTGACTTAAATTCAAAATAGCACACTTATGAGGGGTTGATCACAACAGTCGTACATATGTTTTCATGTTATTATTTTAAGATTTATGACCTTATGACACCTTTTGAATCCCCCAATAGTAAGAATTCATAACACTTTTTTATTTAGTTAAGGCCCAACATGCTTAAGATTCATATGTGTCGAAGCATATTGAACTTAAGAAAACTTTTTGGTCAATTGTATGAGACTGGCATTTGCTTAAGCAAGGTGTGAAACAGATCGCACTTTTCGTACGGAATAAACTATATTTTTTGATTTTATTTTTGTTTTTTTTTTTAGCCAGCTTATGCATATTTTTGTTGGGCATTTACAAACACACTTTTCGAGAAACGATGGAATATTTTTGTTTCACATCTTTTCGATGCGAGAAGTTGGCAATAAAGTTACAGAACATGGGTAATGGTTTAAGGCAATATGTGTAAAGAAAAATGTTGTGTACTTTTTAGGCGCGGTATTAAGGTGAATATATTAAAAACTACACATACCAAAGCTAAGGTCACACTTATCAAATATTTGATGAAAAAATCGGGACAAATAAGAAAACTAAATAATCATTTCCTTCAATTCCAATATTTTTGTTGAATTAAAATCAATTGTTATTTTTTGCAGTATTGTGTGGTCAGTGTCGCAGTGTACAGAATCCTAAAAGAGTGTTTTCCTGAGGCGTGGCAAAAAATAAAAATAAAATCTGGAATTGTTTTAAACTATTCTTTAATGCTAGGGGGTGAACAAACTAAATAAAAAAATACATAGGTAATTTTCCGCACAAGGAACTTCTTTATGAATCTTAAGTTTGCAATACACGACATGTTTCTTACATATGACTCGTCAACTTTTCAAGTCACATGTAACGGTGCATGTCTGTCGAAATTGTTGTTTAATAGAAAATCTATAATATTCGGTCACAAACGTATATAAATGACCTACAGAATTAGAGGGAGAAAAAAGTCAATAGTAGACCGCCGGTTTCCTTACGGCATAGATTTCTGCCCAGTTTTATTTCATAATAAGAACAGCTTATGTCAGAAGAAAATAGAGCAATCTCTAATTAAAATTTTTGTCAGACGACTTTGGGTCTGACTTTTACAGAAGCAATGTTATGAATATAATGCACGACATAAATTTATTTTGCAGTGGGAAATTTGACAAGTCGTACGATTAATTTTAATCTCATTAGATAATTTTTTTGGCAGGTACATGATTGCGATTGATCACGTATAGAGCACACTCTCGAAAATTTGTCCATAAATAAAATGGTGTAGGTTATCATATGAGCGGCTTTGACGGACTTTACTACTTGTTATCTAAAAATTTATGTTTCTTGTTGACGTAACATCATCGAAAATCACACTAATTCTGGTTTATATTATTTAATTCCAATTGTCAGATTATTTGAATCATTGCTTTCGTTATTTGAAAAAGTGTTTGTCTGCGGTTTATTTACCAAGTCTCGTCTCTTGATTTTCCAACACTTTTTTATGACGAAAGTGTTTATGTATTATTGTTTAGTTCTCAAAACAATTTAAATAAGAGAGATAACAGCACGTGTTTACTGTCAATTTAATGTCAGTTTAACACTTTTTTTCGTTTATTCTTCTTTCCTGCTCAAATATTATCAGTTTTATTTTCGTTGAAATCTTTCGAATTTGTTTAAATAAAAAAGACTCTACTTAAACACTAGATTATGCAGCGATAGCTTAAACCCATGTAACATTTATGTATCTTGTCAAAAAATCTTTTTCCGCATTTGTTGCAGGGTTTCTTTTTTTTAACGGGCATGGTAATTAGACATAATCATATATAAGATGGTACTTAAAAAAAGTATTTAATTGAAAAAGATTCACGTATACGTGTTAATGGATTTATATTGAAAAGTGTTGTTAGTAAAGATTAACGCGTTTGATTTTTCAATGATAGCGGTGTACTTTTTTATGTAAGAATTTTATATTCAGATGTGTAGAAGCCTTGATAGTCGCCACTAAGACATAACATATTCGGAAGTGGACTTTATATGTCATATGTGTTAAATTATCAGTCAATCTTCAAAAAATCTGGCATAAGGCAATCTTCATAAAATTTGGAGGAGCGATTTCTAGTCTCTTAAAACTTAAGTGGATCAAATATTAAAATATCAGTAATTATTTCGGCTTATAATTGGGCTATTCACAAGGTGGTTATAAAGTTGTAAAGCCATGTGTCTTAAAATAATTACAAGAAATAAATATGACTGCTGTGGGCAACTGCTTGTTATTTAGATTTCTAATGTACAGTTACGACGAATCAATGAACACAGCATTAAAATTTTAATTTTGTTTCAAACACAACAATATTTTTTTTTAACAATTGTAGCACAGCCGCAAATAACGTTGTAAGTAACAAAATAATTATTTTTCAGGAGAGCAAAAAAATCGTTTTTAAAATGCAGGATTGCTTATTTTTAATTTTTGTTTTAAGATTTTCAAAATTTATGATAATAAAAACTTGTATGCAAACTATTAAGAAATTTGAACTTAAAATACATGCAAATCTGCAGTTTTTAATTTTTTTTTAGTGGAAAAACGTTTGGTATCCACAATCGCGATGTCATTTAAAACGTTTTTCCACTACACAAGCGGCTTCAATTGTAAAATATTTTTGTGGACATTATGACGATATGACTTGATAGCACACCTTGTGAATCACCAAAATATATTATGGAATTACAATGTGGTAAATAAGTTTAGTTTTATACACCTGTTGCATTTAGCATGGTAAGATTTATCCCCTCGTACAATATTTTTAAACCAAACTCATTCTAAAGAGAGAAGCGCATGAACTATTTTGTTGAAAAATACGTGATGAAAGTTCATAAAATTATTCCAATTTATCTTCTTCTTTCTTTAAGAATCAATTAGTTTTGCAAAAACAACACTTAAAACCAAGTTTTGTTATGGAACTCCTCATATGCAAATATAACAATGTTATACAAATTTGCATGTCAATATCTGACTTACGTTGTTGAGTCCAGACAATTAGGTCGGGTCAAAAAATTTTTTTTTTGGAATAACAGTAAATGGTTAATACTTTGTGAACAGAATATAGATATAGAATATAGATATATATAGAGATGCTTATCAATATCTTGGTTGATAACTCTTTTTTAGAAAACCGAATTTGTTCGATTTCAGGAAAACTTTAAACAAACAATGAAATCAAAGTTCTGTTTTCTGTTCAGTTTTTCGGAAGTGACAGTTGTTTAATAGCCTGGCTGACGGACGGACATGAATAAATCGAATCGGACTCGGAATACACATATACACTATATGGGGTCTTATATGAATATTTCATGGCATAAAAGACGAAACGATCTTGTCACTGGTTGCCTAAAAATCACTCTTATCATCGTTGGCGAATTTAAAATATGCCTGCGACTGTTTGGTAATAGATTAAAGAGAACGTGGACTTATTTCCTCTAATCTATTACCAAGCAGTCGCAGGCGTATTTAAAATTCGCCAAACACGATGGGGGTGAATGCTTTTACCAACCGTCCATGTTTGTAGGCGCCTTCAAACTTTAAAGTGTATAATTTTGCCGAATTGTACACTCAAACAAGGGGCTTAAGACATGGAGTTAGATAACCTACGCTGCTGTTCTAAGGCCGAACTTCCTTACAAGTGATAAAAAATCAGCCTTAAAATCTCTCTCCATGCGACTTTTGGCTTAAGCCACAACTACTCGAGATCCTAGAAGGGCATTTAACCAAAAGTCAGTCTGAAATCTTGCTTCCGGAGCTACTGACTCACGTAGTAACAGATAGGATCCCTGGTCAGCATCGATATCAAAAGATTTGTCAATTGGTGGTGGAGGGGTATGAGAAAATGAACCAAATGATATTAGAAAAAGGTTTACACAAAAGGGATACGCCTACATCAGCAAATTAAAGAACGGTAACCATAATTTTAAATATAGATAGTGGCAGTGCAAAATCATTTACATAGAGGAAGTGATCCTTTGGGTAATAAGGCATTACAGTGGTACCTCGGCTCTTCGATAGTATTTGACTTATGCTTTGTTAATTCTGCTCATGTAGATGATGAAGTCGTTATGTTTTATAACAAAAGGGCTTCGTGGCGCCACTGCAAATATTTATTTTTGTCTAAACAAAACAATTCAATCAAATTCAACAAAAAACAAATTAATTTCAATGTTAACAGAAAAATATACATTCGTTAAAAGTATTTTACACAATGAGTTTTTTTTTGTTTTCAAAAAAATGAAGTGGCATGCCAATTAAAAACGCCCACCAAAATTACATGGAATCTAAACAATACTGCAATAAATTGCAAATAAATAATTAATGAATTTAAAATAAAGATTCAGTACAACAACTTAATAACTAAAAAAAATGAAATATTCCAAGAATTAAAAAACAACAATTTTGTACTTTTAGGTGACAACGTGAAATTTTTGGTTTGTTTTGACAAAACAATGCAAAATGAAAGAGATGTCACAGCAATAACCATGATGACCTCAAATAAACTATAAAAAAATACAACAAAAAATATTGGAACAAGGACGACAGATTTACAAGTAAACAGGACCACCTTGACGAAACCTTCGTTTGGTTTGGCTAAGAAACTAAAATAGATAATGGAAAAATTCTTGTTGGGCGTGAGATTTCTTAATACGAAATTTCATTGTTAAGGAAAACAACTCGGTATTGTTGTAACATTTTCTGTTGCTTGCCAAAGATTTGAAAATACTTGCTTTTTGTTTTAACGTAAATCTCATCTTATATTTTGGTTTTAGTGTGGCCACCATAATGTCTTCATTTATTTCGTATTCTTTTGCATTTATAAAAAGAAATTTAGACAAAAAAAAGAGTAAGACACTTTTGTTGGCATTGAAACAAGAAAGAAGACCTCACAGGTATTTTATTTGTCATTTATAGAAAAAAGTGCTAAATACTTTGAAATGAACATTCAATATTGAATAGAAAAGATTTTAATTGTTGTAAATCTATTTTGAGTTTTTTTTTTAAATGTCTTTTTGTGACGTTTTTTTTTATTAAATTCCCAAAGAAATAAAACAATCCCGTAGATTTTCATTATTGCACGCAAACATTCACCCATATTCTATTTGGCGTCGTCAACAGAACAAAACGCCGGTTTTAATGTTTTGTTTCGATTTCGTATTCACGTTGTCAACATTGCCATATTTCAAATTAAAAGTAAAAAAATGGCCACAAATAAAGCAGAAAGTAAAGCTACTGGAGGTGGTGTATTTAAACAGATAATGCTGAGCCCCTTGGAAGAAGCTGAGGGAATGGTTCAAGAAGTCCCAAACACTGAAGACAGTGTTGATGTTTACTTCTTGAAATCACTTGAACTGGTAGGACATATTTTTTCAAAAGCATTGATATTTTACTATGTACAGGAAAGATAACGCACCTTAAGTAGCAAAGCTGCTACTCCATCTACATCAGCACCAATAATAGCACCAGGGCCATCAACAGCTTTAGCGCCAACAGCACCATAGGGCAAATTAAAAATGCAAGATTTCTGTTTAAACAATCTTCTTTCCATTATTAATTTTTTTTTTTCTTCGTCACGCGTCCGAATCAGAAATAAAAAACCTCTTTATTTAAGCTCTGTTTACAATCAGAGCAACAATTTTGTTTCTTCTTCCATATTGTTTCTTCCGAAATTATTTAATATATTTTCGTTTCATTTTTTAAACAAAAATGTATCAAATTTTTTTCAAAAAGTTGAGTCCAAGGCCCATCTATCAGGTCTGCTTACTTGTACAAACACAAAAAACGATTCTTTTTAGCTGTCACAAATTTACTACCACATATACAAAGCGAAAGGAAAAAACGTGTATGTGTGGCATACCATAAACGTATACATGCACAAGTAAGCAAAATGTAAACAACTTTTGACAACTAAAAGAACATAAACAATGATCATCAGGCTTCTTGCGCAGACCTTTTCAATGGGCCTTGGTTGAGTCAACTTCAACTGCAGCAACAATTTGTTTATGACGTTTAAAATAATTTTATTTAGTTTTGAATGAAAATTTTAACAAAATGCTCCAACAAATAATAAAAAATACGTTATATTGTTCTGGGCAAAATTTGAAACCGGTTTCTGTATTTAAAATGTTTGTGGTCGCGAAAAAAATTGTAGCTCTATTATGAACACCAGTGAAAATGTTGTTGCCTATTGTGAACGAAGCATTCCCCTTTTTTAAAAAAAAATTTTATTTAAATTTTTATTTGTCACAGACAGAACAAAACTTTTTTTTATCAAAAACAGTAAACAAAATGAATCAGCTGACTCTAACATTAGAGATGTGTGATGTATTTTATTTACATTATCGATATAAACAACGGCGTCATAATACTCTTACAAAATTCCAAATAAAGATAGAATTGATGTTGTCTTTGATTAGAATTGCAGTTGCCTTAAAATTGCCGTTTTTATTGCCGCCGCCAAATAGAATAAGGGTGATTATGTTTTTCGTATTGTTTTAAGTCAATACTAAAACTTAAACATTTATATTAAAAATTTTTCAGAATAGATTTAGTATGTGTTGAATTCTTTTGCTGTGTGATTAAAAAATTACACACAAATGAATTATAACGATAAATTATATTTGAGTCAAAGGCCTCAGCAGCTCTCACTTTCTTTACTTTTGTTAAATAATTTTGTTTTTTGTTTTGTAAAACATTAATAAAATAAAAAAAAATATTCAACATTTTTTATTTTTCGAATTTATTCTATGAGCTAAATTTCAGTTATGTATTTTATAAAGCTTTTTTGTAATAGTCATATTCCTTCAATTTTTCAGAAATGACTTTATACACTATCGGACTATTATATTGTATTTTCTTGTTACATTTTACCTTAGCTTTCCGTTGGAAAGCAATGAGGTATATTGTATGAACAGAAAATGCATTACATTCTGCTGGTGTCTAATAATTGTAAAATTGTTCTGTTCATACAATATACCTCATTGCTTTCCAACGGAAAGCTAAGGTAAAATGTAACAAGAAAATACAATATAATAGTCCGATAGTGTATAAAGTCATTTCTGAAAAATTGAAGGAATATGACTATTACAAAAAAGCTTTATAAAATACATAACTGAAATTTAGCTCATAGAATAAATTCGAAAAATAAAAAATGTTGAATATAATATAAAGTAACCTCCAGAAGGAAATAATTCCCAGTTTCTATAAAAAAAAATATTTGAGGAGTTCCATTACAAAACGCTTTTTAACTTTTTTTACGGTTAGGAATTATCAAATAATTTTTTTCACAGCGAACAATACAGTAAATATTTTCACTAAAATATTTGAAAGAAGTCACACCGCAAAATATTCATAACCAACCAATTTGAAGTAATATTCTGTAAAATTTAATCAAACAGCAGAAATGTATTTTATATAGAAACGTTACAATATTTTTAGTCACCATAAATAATAAATATTAAGTTTCTTCAACTACCAAATATCATAAAAAAACGAAACTGTTTTCTCTGAAAGATCAGACAGGGCAGCGCAAAACATTTTAATAACTGAATATATTTTTTGTTTGCATTTTTTTCAGAATTAACTTTGAAAAACTTGGGGAATTTATGATGAAAAGACTCAACGCAGAACAAATAACCAAAGTTTATAATTTTAATTTTGAAGTCAGAATTCGACTATTCAGACACAGAGATCATATCGAATAATGAGTGATGAGTCCCATTTTCACCTCAACGATCACCTTAATAAAAATGTGATACACCTTAAATCAAAGAAACTTTTTGAAGATAAAATGCACCCACTTAGATGCGCAGCTTGTTCCACTATGGCTCTTTTTTAAAAATTCTAACGTTACTTATGCGCCCGCTTATAACATTTGCACAAAAATTGAAACAAAATACGACATAAAACTATGATCTACAATGTTTTTAGTACAACCAGACGCATAAAAATGTTTACCCGTTTAATAGATACTTTGACTGTTTATAATAAATTTCTCAAAAGACAAAGGCACTTTTGTGCGCAGAAAATATTCTTGCAAATTTCTTTTCAATTAAGCCAGTAATAAAATCAGCTTGAATTAAAAATATAATTAACTGAGCTACCTAAACAAGAGCGGCAAGCGGTTTTTTAAACATGAAAATACTATTTCCAATACATTTTCAATGAAATTAAACGACCAAGCGATCTATCAAATAAGAAATAAGCCGGGTGGTGTTAAATTCGCGTTCTAACGTTTTATTTTGTATGAACTGTGTGAAAATGAAAAGTTTTGACATTAAACTGACGCTTGCCGCCCTTATTTAGGTAGCTCAGTAAGTGCTTTAACGTTTACTACAAAACGAAAAAAAAAACAAACTAAACTGGGACAGACAAGCTTTTATAACAATAGCATTATTTGTTACGAACTTAGGAGTTCTTTCGAAATTTTGCGGTATGACTAAATCTTATATCAATATGTACATTCTGCCCCTATTTATGGTAGTTTTTTTTAACCGGATTTTTCAATTTCTTAGGATGGTTGTTCCACATTTTGATGCATATGTATCTCTTATGCTACTGAACCGATTTTGCTGGATTTCAATCCCAAACTGCCTACAAACAATTTGACAACAATATTGTTCTCTTTTTTTCAGTCCTTTGAAAGTAAGCGTGATTTCAACAGAAGGACATACAAGCGGTTATGGCAAAACTAACTTAGGATAACTTAAGGACCCATAATATATTGCACTTTATGGGGTCTTTGATGAATATTTAAAAAGTTTCACACTGAAAGACCAACTTAATATACCCTCATTCACCACTAGTGCTGGTTATAAAACTCCCTTCCAAATCATATTTTAGCTTTTTTCAATAAATAAATTATTAAAAAATTATATTTCCTTATACTAACACATGCAAAGAACTTCTTATATCAAATCGTTCTTCTTTTAAACCCTCTTTGTAGGTAAACACATAACTATTACAGACGTGTTCTGGTATAATTGATACAGATAAACTTTTTTGAAAATATAATAATCGGCAACAGACCTTTCTAGAGAAACCGATATTTTGTTTTAAAACAAATTTTAATTAAATGTCTTCTTTAGTGCTTTTGATTTTATCTAGTTTAAGATTAAAAAAATTTTGAAACTTCAATATAAATTATAAAAGGAAATTGTAGTTCGAAATACGCTTGAAGAGTGTTTAGAGCCAATAACGTATAAATTTGCTAGTAAAATAATAAAAAGTATAAGTGGAATGTCATCAATAAAAAGATTAGAGTTGGTATTCAAGTATGAAAGTAAATTCAGACAAATGTTGCCAGTTCTTAATAAAATTAATTTCAGATTTTGAGAAAATTGGTAGTACTTGAGAAAAAATATTGCCAGATTCAGCCGAAAATTATGATTTTTGCTACCATTTTCTTTAAAGTTCGTCTTAATTTTGCTTTTCCATTGAATTTTCATAAGAATATGAAAGTCAAACTAAAAAACTTCTTGTTATTAAAAAAGGCACGAAGCCACAATTTGACAAACATGCACAGTCAGATGTGACTGCAATCGTTTACAAGTCAAATGCAAAATACATGACGTGTACGGGTACCTTTTATCTGAACTTCATGCGCTCACCGTCATTGTACCTACCTTCACAACAATATAGGATTCAGAATCATGCGTTTTTGCTGATGAGTAAGCTGAAAATATTGGTCTTTTAGAATGCTGATCACCTAAGTAAGAATCACTTTCTCAATGTAATTAATATAATAATGTCCGTCCGTACGACTGGCTGGCATTAAGACTGTTAAAAATCTTGTACAAATTCATTTGTTAAAAAAAAATATTTGATTAAAAATATTCTATTTTTGAGCGTCCATGTGGTGTGTCGAAAATCATTCACAGTTTTAGTTAAATTATACATTTATAAAATAGAGTTGCCAATAAAGCCAATGTGTGCAATTTTATATCGTCCTTGTCCATAATATAGCTGGGTTTCCACACCTCTCGAATTTCAAAGAATAACTAATATATTATTTAATTTTTTTGTATTGCGGCGTAAAGAGCAATTTAGTAAAAGAGACGAAAAATTCGAACAACATGGGTCAAAACCACAAGATTACTGGCTTGGTGGTGTAACATGACATTTCTATGGAAGTGGCCATCTGTGAAAAAAATAAAATCAGTGTAGTTGTATTGACAAGCAACAGAGAATACACGGAGAATGCATATGCATACGTATCGAACGCATGAAGTAGGTTTACTTTCTACTTTTGCATGCATCGCAATCATCTTGAACAAGCTCAAGAAATTGTCAAACGCATATAACGCGTGGTGAGGACTTCCCTAACTTGTTACACATTTAAGAGAATGAAATTAAAAAGTGTAGTTTGTTTTGTGTTCAAGCAGTTTTTTTTAAATTGTTATTGATAGGAAGAAGAAGAAGAAGAAGAAGAAGAAAGAGAGAAGGCTTACAATACACTTAAATGCTGCGAAAAAAAGTTTAACTGCCCGTTCATCTTTTTCCGAACGAAGACTTCGTTCGCTTAACTAACATTTAAAACAAAAACAAATCATAAAATATTCAGCCTTATTGTGGTTGTCGTTTTCGTAAACAAACGTGTCTTTTTTTGTAGTAGATTAAAGAACACATGTTGTGTATTACTTTAATCTATTACACAGTCGTATACGACAACGACAACCACAATAAGGCCGATTGTTTTTTCATGTAACTTAACCGAACGAAGTGATCGTTCGAAATCGATGAACAGGCCATAAATGTTTGTACATGAATACAGAAAATATTTCACAATGTGAAAACAGACATGATTGAAAACTTGATTTTCAAGAAAAAATCATTACGACTGTTGACAGTGTGATACGAATTCATTTGTTACAACTTTTCAAAAATTAAATATTTATTTTTAATTAACTGAAAAACACATTTTGTCCGACACATGCTAAATGACTCAACACTTATGCAAAATAATTAATCCTTAAAAGAAATGTTTCATATGTTTTTAACTTCATATTTATAGAAATATGACAAAAATTTGCATTTACTTTTGGAAGAAATAACAAAATTTTACACGAAACCTTTTCAACAATGACCAAACTATAGAAATGAAAAGAAAAATTTCACAAAAAACTGTTTTAGAACAGCCGTGTGAACACAGCTGGTCCTTGAGTTGAACAATAAGATAAAATGTTGCATAATGGACTTGAGATCTTAGAAAGAAACAATGGCAAAATACTTAAAAATCGCATAAATTCTTTCAGTCACTTTTGCACTCATGTGCTCAAAGCCGATCCTGGTTATGAGTATATTTAACCACAAGGAGTCATTCATGCGTTTAAAAATTAACAAATGCAATATTGTTGCATTCTTATGCGCGTGTGTGTGTGTGTGTGAGCGTGTATGTGTAAAGATAAGTATCTACTTTGTTATCCTTGTTGACATTTCTATTTGAGCAGGATTATAATTTAATGAAGTCCTTAATAAACGTTAGCACAATTTGAAATGTGTAATAATTGTCATTTGTTTTTAGGTTTAAAAGATTTTTTTTTTATTTAAGAAAAGTATTTTGGTTATTTTTCTGTTTATTTAAAATTAGCAACACTTCTTACTTAAAGTACGTTTTGCAAATTTGTTACCACAAAAACCCCAAGAGACCACCAAGGTTTTGATTTTACTTGTAGGCATACATTTTTTTTTTCTTTAAAATAATCGAAAATAGTTGAGGGTACCTAATACTCTTCTGCAGTATAAGATTTAATCTAGGAAATGTATGTTTTCACGCAATTTTTCATACATTTGCAGACATTCAATGTTTTATAATCATTAAAATTTAGTTAAAACTTCACTTTAAGAATGCACTTTAAATCTTGGCTTAAATATGTTGATACTATCTTTAAAATTCTTATCTTTCTTGCGTGTTTTACGATGATAAGAAACATTTTATTAAGTTGAAAGTTTGATTAACATTGCATTATACAGCCTGTAGATACCCTACATCTAAGAGATTGGATTAAGAATCAATTTAAGATAACCAAAGAAAACTGTTTTGTTCTAATAGTGAGAATCAGTGCCAATTTAAGACAACTTAGTGCTCTATGCGAAATTTAGACAGGGTGTCGCTTTAGTGGTCATATAATAAAAACTTGTTCTTTCTACGTTGACATTTCAATGTAACTTATAATTTGAAAATATGTTCACATTATCGAGCCCTTACTGTAAAAAAAAGCTTAAGCGACATAATTATTAATTTTCGTTTTTTAATAAACTACTTTACTCGCAACACTTGCAACCGTTACGATCTTATAGCAAAAACAATTTTATCTCAAGCGACAAAAAAATGTTTATGAAATAAAATAAAAACACCTTCTCCTTCGCAGATAATATCTTTTCCATAACTTTTCCTAGAATTCCAGGTCCCAGCACCCTCAATTCTTCTCATGTATTTGCCTTGAGCTGTTGGATAGATCTTACCTTATTGGCGTACACTTTAGCCTTTTGGAAGCTCCAAAGAATAAAGTCGTGATCCGTAAAATTGGGTGAAACCCGTTACAAACTGAAATCAGAAAAACGCGATATTAGTTGATTGTCGAAAAATTCCGCATAGGATATGGCTTTCCTTTAGACGAGCATAGTGTGAGCTACGGCTCAATCTTGCTGGAACTACAATTTTGGACTGTCATATTGCTCAGGGCTTTAAAAATGTTAAATCCCCTCCTAGCATTTAATGCAATTCACATTAACCGCAACTTTTTCTTGGTTTTCGAAATAATATGGACCAAAAAGAAATATGTGCATCAAAGTGGCGGCATTTAATGTTCAATTATTATTCTAGGATTAAGTGCCTCATATTCTTCATTTTTAAAAAAATTAAAAAAATTTGATTCTTTGTTTTGTGCTGAGGCTTTCCAAAAAAAACAAACAAAAATGTTAACACAAAATGTATACACTTATTAAATCATAGCGTTACTTATGCGCCATGCTATGGTCAAAGATACCATCAGTTTATAATTGCTCTGCTGTTGTCCCGCATTGGGGACTTCTTGGCAGAAATTTCTCGGGGGGTGAATTTTGAGCGCAACTGGGCTTTATAAGCAGCCTGAACCTGACATGGTGAGACATTAGACCGAACTTTTTTTGTATGGGAAATTTTTTTTTTTGCAAAAAAAGTGTACCGCCCCTTCAAATTGTACCTTTTTACGCCAGTAGTAAAATTCCAAAATCTTAGACTGATTGCCCTAAGTTAAGGCGTGGCACATGCCCACTAAAGTGGCTAAAACGTCCATATAAATCAGTTTTAGCCACTTTAGTCTGCATGTGCCACGCCTTAATCTAGGGCAATCAGTCTAAGATTTTGGAATTTCACTACTGGTGTAAAAAGAAACAATATGAGGGGGCGGTACACTTTTTTTGCAAAAAAAAAAAATTAAGTCCGGTCTAGTGAGACATACAGACTGCACAAAATATCCTCTGGCTCGTGGTGCTTATGGTCTTCTATATATACAACACAATACTTATGTGCCACCGTGTACTTGCGTGCACTAATTTAAAATTAACTTTACTCTTAGTTTATGTAAAATATGTATAATTCAACATAATTTCCATACATATATAAAATAGATCAAATCGGTTTAATTTTTTGCAAGGCTTTATATTACCTATCATATATGAGTCGGATTAAATTTGCACGAGTACCTGGCGCCTTGCACCCCACGGAACTCTAAGCACTGGTTGATAATAGCGAACTTTAAAATTCGGCAGAAATATCACTCGACCCTTTCTAAGGAGCTAAAACTATGGAACCCTTCCCCGCTGTAAGGCCAGCCGTATCTATTGAATTGTAGCAGCACCTTGGAGGATCAGCGGTCAGATCTTCCTCTACTGGTAGAAAATCTGCCTAAGGGCTAAATTTTTATGATCTCTCTTCCAGCGACTTAGGGTCGAAAGCACAACCACCACATTATCCCCGAAGCTGCAACACCAAAAGTTATTATGGAGCCGTGCATTGAAGGACCACCGACTCCCTTGGTACCAGCGAACTCATTTGATTTGTCAGTTTTGAACTCTGCCGAACTCCAGATATGGCCCGCACCTAACTTCCCTGGAGGATGTAACATCTTAAAGGTGAAATATCGTTAGCATGTATCCCTAAAATATCATACATATTGAACTCTAGATAAATCTAGGTGCACGATGTTATTTGTGAGTTACACATCAACTTCAAGTTCTTTGCCCAACTTAATTTTACATTTCGGTGTTCGACAAATTCCACCATGGAGAGGTACACAATTGAGCAGCGCGTTAAGGTTCTTGAAGCCTTTTACGAAAATGGGCATTTAAATCAATATGCATTTCGTACACTGCGTTATTTTTTGGTCCAAATGTGTCCACAATCGGGAGAATTGTGCGCAAATTTCAGCAAACCGGGTCTGTAGAAGATGTAAAAACACCTGTGCATGCTCGCCCAGTTCGAGCCAAGAACAATATAAGAGTTAAAGGATGAGATTATTCTGCACATTAACGATAATTATGTTTCAGAGCCATTGGAATAATGGGTCATGGTAAGGTATGCCGCCGAAGCCGTGGCGAGCATTTTGTTTCACACATAATTGCCATAGATCATTCTATAATAATAAAAAATATTAAGATAATTCTCTGAAAACTTTTTGATTTATTTATTATTTTTGTTGGACCTCCCTTTAGATATAAAACTTGTTTGCAAATTGGGGGTAAAGATGGGTTCTGTGAAAGAAAAATGCTACGGCAGGTGAAAAGAATTAAATTGATGTGGACATTTCACACAATTTTCAGGTTGTCGTGTAGGATCGCTGTTACAATAAATTAAGAATTGATGTTTCGGACCAAAAAAAAAGGTCTTAACAAAGGCAACAAAAAAATAATTATTCAATAAATCCACAAGCTTTGCTGTTTTCTTGTAGATTGCCAGCAACAACAGTACTAGAGACAAGCGTTGCTAAATTTTTTTGTTTGCTTAATCCTTTATCAATGTAAAAACACTATTGAACATTAAAATATAATGTACAGAACCACCACAATAGTTCAGTTTTATAGCGAAGAACAGAACACTATATAATGTTTGTTATTTTCTTGAAAGTAGTTATGCGGTGTTAAGTGTTGTGTACACAAACACTAAAAAATAGATATAATTTATGGGTGTGTGAGTCGTACGCAAATAAATAAATTGTTGAACACTGGTCCTCTGTGACAGCACAGTAGTACTAACTAAAGCAACTGCAAATGTTCTTAATACCACGATATTAATAAGACTTTATATGATCGAAAATGTATTTAGACGTAATATTGTTAAAAGCTTGAGAAAAATTAGAATAAGATCACCACTCATACACTCTGTGCTGATCCAAACTGTCTGTGTGTTTCACAGACTATTTTACTTACACTGGCTTAAAAAAATGTTTCAAGTACGGTTCCGTTTATTCGTTTTCATCCCTGAAATTCTCTTAAATAACTTTAGTATCCAGAAAATTTAAATAAAAATAATTATTATCACATCAATTTATATATTTTTTTTGTCTTTCTTTTCCTTTCATGTTAAAGATAATATTTTATCTAACAAATCAATTACGTTCTTCTTCGTTATTTAAAGTTTTTTGCTCCACCCGATATGAATTATAATCGTTTGGCATCCTTGTTATTTGATGTTACTTTAGTATCTAGTGTGTGTGTGTGTGTGTGTGTGTGTGTGAAAGATTTATCTTCGATATCAAATCGATTTTATATGTTGGCACGCAAATAAAATCACACACTGTGTTATCGAATCGAATGAATTTGTGTTGTGACATGATTTAAATTAACTTTTTAACCAGAATAATTCAATTTAATTTGCGTGTTATTTGATTTTTTGTACTTTATTTTATCCTTTTTTTATATCTACAGTTTATATCATTGAGATATCAATGATTATGGAGTCATGTTTATTGAATTGAATTAATTTTTTTTTTTATTTTATTAAATGTGCTTTCGTTTTTAAAACAGACAACAATAGTTAAGTGAATACAGTGTGTAGAAGAAGTATGTAAACTTTTTAACACTATAGTGCTAAGTGCTCTATATGAAAACTATGCATTTCTAAAAATACCTACAAAATATTGCACGTTATAAAGATAAAAACTAATTTTGACTTCACTTATCATGAACGACACAATTGCCAACTACTTTAAACAAAAAAAATATGTATGTGTTTTATCAAACCCGATTTCTATACCCTTCAGCGAAGGTATGTTATTTATGTTAGTTTCTTATTCCGTTTGTAATTTCTACAATATTAATCTAAGACTCTATAGAGTTTATGTATTGTGAGTAGCATAGTTGACTTAACGATGTCCGTCTGGCTGTTGAAATGTGTTTTTCGAAGACCCCAGATATGGTGGGGACTTGGCTGTCTTATATCTCAGTCGCATCTCCTCCTAATAATTTTGCTATTAAAATTCAGCCAGATGACAGTGCATATACATATATAAGCAAAATATCACGACTACCTCTATTTTTTACCAACAAATCCCTTGTTGCTGCTGTTTTTTTTTTATTATTTTTTCTTTATATCTGGAAAATGGCAAGAGCCCAAAAAATGGGCGGGATTGGAGAAGTGGGCAAGGCACTTTCCATACAAAGACATTATTCGTTTCTGTATATCTGGAGAACGGAAAGAGACAAACTTTCCAAATTAGGTACAAACATATCTATTTTCAATATACAACATCCCACAAAATGCGGGCGTGATTGCAGAATTGTGCGTTTCTATCGAGAGTTTCTTCTGTTGTCAGGTCATCATCTAACTCATCCTGACAAAGCTTAGCACCAAACATGCTGCAAAAAATATATTGTATGAAAAAATATTTCTAAACACAACTTTATTGGTGTACTCTGGTAGCTTTTTAGTGAACTTTGGTACAGATTACAATGTAAAATTCTACTGACGTTTTGGAACTCACCCATAATTAAAAACACAAAAAAAATGGATTAATACTACAAAACATTCAAAATTTTGTTACATCGGTTAATCGACTGAACTTAACCGGTTTAATCGTTAATCGCAATAAACTATAAACTGGCAGGCGCGTAGTTGCGCAAACAGTAGAGAATCAAAGAATTCTGATTATGGAAATGGGGTTATTTTCGAAACCGAGTTTAATCCCTTGCTCAGTCAAGTATAAATTTATCAAGCATTTTTAATTATTAAAAAAAAATTTATTTTCACCAAAAATCTATATACGGAAGAACTATTAAAGGGAGAGTCTTAAAACGTGGTCAAAGCTACTATTATGGCAAACTTTAAATTTCAATATAAAAAGGGGGGGGGGGTATACAGAGGAGGAGCAGTGCCCCTCATAGATAGAAATATTAATAAGAGCCACTGCACGCGTTTTGTTGAACTTTTGTTAGTAGGACCTTCTGAGCCCCAAAATTTAAATAAAATAGCAGTGGGGGAAGTGCTACCCCCCATAGGACGCCAATGTTTTATATCGCATATCTTATAAGCTGTTAAAGGGACAATGATCAAACTTTGCAGAAGTTACTCTTATGGTATACTTCACTTTTGAAAATAAAACTAAAGCGGGTAGGCGCAGGGAGTAAATACCTCCCATAGGATGCATATATTAAATATCGCTCAACTGAAGAACTATAAAAGGTAGAGTCTTCAAACGTGGTTAAAGCAGTGTAGCGAAGCGCACCGGGTTAAGCTAGTACTTAAATAAAAATTAAAATAAATAAAAATATAAAAAAAATCAATTAGAAACCAACAGTTTAATAAAATCACAATTGTAATATATTATATTTCTTTAGTCGAAATGTCAATAATTCAAACAAAAAATTTAACAAACGGCCTTTAATCCAAAAATTGTTTAATTCAAAAAAAAACTTTATATTATTGAAGTATGTGTCTAGTTTTGTTCATTATAAATTTTTGGAAAAAATATTATGAAAAATATGATTTTTCTATGTCAGAATCTGAGATTATAATCTCTTACTTTTCCTAAGAAGCTATAGAACAATGCTAAATTTTGATGAATTAGGTTTTGGTTGAGCCCCTTCCACACTGCCTACAAGTCCTTATACTTTTGCTCTTACAAAATCCAATTTTTAGTTTGATTGTTAAATATCAAATGAAATTTTGATATTAAGTTCTAACTTAATCAACCGGACGACAGTAACTAAGAACCTCAGTTCGTTTTAGTAAAATAGACCAGAGTATCTGGTGAAAATTGAACCCTCCCGCTGCAAGACTAGGTCACCAGCAACGAGCATATCGAGGCAGCCATCTTCTAGCATACAATTTGAGATTTCAGAAAATTACCTACAATTAACAGAATTAAATATCTTTTTTAATTTTCCCTATCTTGTTTTTTACAGAAGAATAAACCTACATATTTCTTATTTACTTCAATAGTGGCATAACTCAAAAAAATCCATTTCGAGATTAACGTATTTAAAGTTTTTGATTTGCTCGAATCACTTTATCCTTCTCTTTAAATGACGAAAAAAAAAGATATAAAGATAAATTTTAATCAAAATAAAAAGAAAATCATAACGAACAACTTTTCATCACTAACTCGAACATTTCATATTTTGGGTTATGCCACTGTTGAATACAATGAACGATAAAGAGATCTTTTTATACTTCTGGCAACACTGGGTTAGTAATACGTTGAACATTTTAATTCTTTTGGAGTCTCTTTGAAGGAAACTCAAGAGAGACAGGCCAATATGAAGTACAAAATATAAAGGGTCCGCCAAATTACTTTTTTTTTTGAGAATGCTACAAAAAAAACTACTGAATATTTTCTCAAATTTCTTTTTTTATTTGAAAGTACAATCCTTCCGGTTCGAATCTCAGGTCAGACAAGAATGAATGATTATCAATAACAATTTTAATTAATTTTCATGTTGTAAAATTCCTTTCTTCATAAAAATATTTGATTGAAAATTAAATTTGATGAACTTAAGCTTCGTTCACAATCACAGTTATATTTTCACTTGGTGTTCATAATAGAGCAACAATTTCTTTTGCAACCACACAGATTTTGCATTAAGAAACCGTATGTAAATTTTAGCCACAACAATATTATGCATTTATTATTCAGCCTTATAGTGGTTGTCGTTTTCGTAAACAAACGTGTCTTTTTGTAGAAGATTAAAGAACACATGTTGTGTATTACTTTAATCTACTACACAGTCGTATACGACAACGACAACCACAATAAGGCCGATTATTTTTTAAAACACTATGTTAAAAATTTTCATTCAAAACTAAATAAAATTATTTAAAACGTCAGAAACAATTTCATACAAATTGTTGCTGAAGTTCTAGTTGACTCAACTTTAGTTACATTTTTAAAAAAATGTTAGTGACATTTTTGTTTTAAAAATGAAAGGAAAATATATGAAATACTTTGGAAAGAAAAAAGATAGAAGAAAACCCGAAATTATTTTTTTGATTGTGAACGTAGCTTTAAGCCTGATTAAAAATATTGAAAATTTGGATTAAAACCCATAAATAGTTCAACAAAATTACCACAATACTAATTATTGTTAAAGCTAAGGCACGAGCTCTATGTGTGCATTTGTCCTTCAAGTTGTGCTGAAAAAGGTCAACAAGCAAAAGAAAGACAAAATTAAAAAACAAAAAAAATGTACTTTGGACTGCAAGAAGAATTCTTGACATAAGTACGGAAAACACAGAAGTTAGGAAAAACATGTAAAATCAATTAAAAATGGATTATCATTAAAAAAAAAGCAAATTTCGATCTACCAAAGGGTTAAAATACAATTTGGTATAAGGATTGATGTTTGACTATTGACGTCAGCAGTCGTCGATGGCTGCGAGTGTAAGACGGCAAATCCCTCTGAGGAGATCGAGTGGTAGCGATCGAAGTATGTCAGGGTAACCAGCCGCCTGGGTTCGAATCTCAGGTCAGTCAAGAATGAATGATTATCAATAACAATTTTAATTAATTTTCATGTTGTAAAATTCCTTTCTTCATAAAAATAATTTAATGAAAATTAAATTTGATGAACTTAAGCCTGATTAAAATATTAAAAAATTTGGATTAAAAATGGAAAATAATTTCATTCAAATGGCTGCCTCGGCTGGTCATGCAGTAGCCTACACGATCGATCCAATTTTTAAGCACATTATCGATTGTGTGCAGCTGTATTTCACCAATGGCTTCACGAATATTGTCCTTTAAAGCGTCAATTGGCTCTAGCTTGTCGGCGTAACACTTATCTTTGACGGCACCCCACAAATAATAGTCCAACGGCGCCAAATCGCAGCTCCGAGGTGGCCAAACGACATCAGCTCTGCGGCTGATAATGCAATCTTCAAAAACAGGGCGCAAAACATCGAGTGTAGCTTCGGCTGGGTGGCACGTAGCGCCGTCCTGTTGAAACCAAATGTTGCCAATATCCTCCTCTTCAATTTGTGTAAACAAAAATTCGTTCAACATGGCCCGATAACGATCGCCATTGACTGTAACTCACTCCTTGCTCATTTTCGAAGAAAAATGGCCCAATTATGCCTCTGGACCAAAATCCGTACCAAACAGTGACTCGTTTTGGGTGCAACGGCTTTTCAATGTATGAGTGCGGGTTTTCTGTGCCCCAAATGCGACGATTTTGCTTGTTTACATACCCGCCAAAATCAAAATGAGCTTCATCTTCTCTTCTTCCAAAATCCGTACGCAATTTTCGCACACATTCCGCAACATTACCATGATTTTCAAAGTAATGTCGCAATATTTCCCAGCGTTGTTCAAGCGTATACACAACCATATTCTATTCTTTTTATTCAATTTTTTAATTTCCTAAGCTTATCCCACGAGTCTATACGCTTGTCTGCAGGAAAGAAACCAGAGTCTCTGGCGGGAATCGAACGCGCAACCCCGGCGCTGTTAGACTAGCTCGGTACCAGCGGGGCGTTCAGCGGAAGGATACAACTAATTACCTGTCAAATCAGACATGAGCTAAGTGTTAACATTCACAAAATAAGCACTAGTTGAAAAAAAAACGTTAGATGGCGGACCCTTTACTTTATGATTTGTTAAACTTATGCTTCATCCCTGGGCAGAATTCTTTTGTTCTTATATCTCTAGAAGAAAACATGAGATTTAACATGACTTTAAATTTCCAAAAAGAAAAAAAATGTTTCTAAAATGTTTTTTATGTTTTTTCCTTAATCTGTATGTGTATCTATCTACTCTTCTCCCACTATTTGAATTTTGCATAATTCCAACATAAATAAGTCATCACTTTTGTTAACACCTTCTATTAGCAGCAATAAATTTGCAACATTATTTTTCCTGGGTGAACTCTTTCTACATTTTGTACTTCTTTCTTACCATTTGACACTTCAGAAGATGAATGATCTTAAACATTGTTAAATTACACCGAAATTACTTGCATACACATTTTTTTGGTGAGATGATCTTCATTTTATTTTATTAACTCTTGTTTTACAAACAAAACATTAAAAATTTAAGTTCAAATAACTAAGGGCCAAATTCTAAAAGAGGAAAAATGTAAACAAATCTTTGTTACTAGATGTGTTTGTGTGTGTGTGTGTGGAGTTAAAGTATAACAAACATAAACTAATTTCCAAGAAGGTGTTTAGATCAAAACGCTTCCAGTGTTTCAGTTCTTTTGTGTTCTCTTTGTAAATGATGATATTTAATAATGATGAAATGTAGAGATGCATATAAAACTTATGAAATAATGATGCATAAACAAAAGTAGAAGAACAAATAATTCTGTTTTTTGTAAAGCCGACATCACAGACGCCACCACCTCCATCATCACCATCACAATATAAGCCATCAAAATTATCACCGCCGTCACTGCCACCATCGCCGTTTAGTTCTATACTTATATCTAATGCTGGGTATGCCCTACAGTTCTGGTGTGTTAACTAACTTTTTGTATAAATGTAGATTCTAAAACTTGTATCAAGTAGTTTCACGTGAATGTGAAAAATTAAATTATCTTCCAATATTCCATTAGAGAACTCATTTATAGATCAAAGAACTTACTGACGCCATTTTACAATAAACTAACTGACTCCTTTATGCGCCACCCTCAGTTGTACGTACGAGTCTGAAGAAAATACCTGGGGAAATCACCAACAGATTGAGGTTGACCAATGTTCAATCTAGTGTTATGGACTCTAGTCCCCTCTTAAATTGTTTGAGATTGTATTACCAGATGCAACCATTGACCTAACCTTAAACAGAAACTTAAGCCCAATATCATTAACCAAGGACGAAGTTCCTCTTATTCATAGCTGCTGTTCACAGAAAGAGATAAAAAATTGATTTCAATTAAAAAATTTGTGATATTAATTAAAAAACTAATTGATGTTGTTCCAATAAATAAGTTAATATTATTAATTAATCGTTTAATTTACTTGATTAAATGTAAAATTAACCCGATTAACTGTCTGTTCAACAATTTCGAACATTAACTTTCGCATAGAAAATTTGCACGAAAAACACTTAGTTTTAAAAATATTTTCCGTTGGAAATTGTTGAACAAGCAGTAAGTTTTTAATAAAAACTGATTTTATGTTTGATGAATGCGTTAATCGGTGAAAAATATAAGAGAATTTTTTCTGTGTTGCTTTCTAATAAAGCTGTTTTGGCAGATTGGAGTTTGCTTACCAAGGGGTCAAGTATCCATACAGTCATGATCAGCAATTCTGCTGCACCAATTTCACTTACAGGGAGTTGGTAGATGTATAGTTTATAACCCATTGGGAACAGGGCATTGCAGGGGTATGAAAATACTTTGTTATATTAAACAAAAATTCAATTTTTATATAATAAGTTTTTTTAATCATTTAAGTATTTAATAATTTTCTTTAAGTTTTTGTTGGTTCATAAATAAATTTTCAACTATTGTATTTGATATTAATTAAAAAAATTATTTACCATTGAATATGGATTAATTGAAATATCAAAGACTTTTATCTTAATTTAAAATATATGAATATAAATTCATCTATAAATGGCGATCCTGTGGTATTGAACGTGGAGAAATAAACTTATAATTTTAAAATCGTACAATATTCTATGAAGCTGGTAAAATTATTGAAAGAACCTGTGCGTGCAATTTAGACAACAACAAACCCTATTTTGATTTCATCTGAAAATAATATTTTATATCAATTCTTCTGGAGCCTCACATCAGTTTCAGTCCAAAGCAGTAAACAATTTCATCCAAATTTAAAAAAAAAAAAACTTTTTACCAAAGGAGTTTACCATCGCTTAATGAGTCAAATTTTAAAGAAAGTAGCTTGTCATAGTAAGAAGTAACTGTCAGTTAGGAGTACCCTTATCACCTTCAAAACTGTTGGGTAAGTATTCATAATCTACTCAAGAGCTTCTATGTATAAGTGAACAAAACAAATAATCCTTTTTTGTTGATGCCACATTGATGATCTGTTCTTATTTTCTGTTTTAGTTTTATCGTCATTGCCTTAGGCTTTAAAATGTCTAAAAAATTTATGATTTTATGCTTGGTCGTGTTGTAGTTTTGTTCATTTAACTTTGTTTAACGAAGTAGAATGCGAATTTTTGCTGTTTATTTTCTTAAACTTAGAAGAAATTGTTGCACATTAAAAACAAACATCAAATAATCATTCTTCATGCAACATTTGCAGCATTATAAATCCATTATTATTCACTACAGCCAGTATATAAAACTGGACTATAAAACTACAAATCATTGGGATCCCGTCGAGTATCAACACTAGATAAAGTAGCTCCTATTTGTCTTAACAAAATAATATTAACTTGAGAACTTTCTAAAATAGCTGGAGGTCTAACACCCACAGGATACCGGAAAATATTTGAAGAAAAAAGACGGAAACAACTACACAATTATGGCCTAGCAATTACTCTAGTTAAATCCAAGCATTTTCTTTAATGTTCAGACCAAAGTTACTCCAAATATTTCTATTAATATCGATTTAATTTAAAATTTGAAAAGATGAAGGTTTACGTTTTTAACAAGACTGACTCCACAATTAAGCAAAACTCTATACAATTAATTCTAATTCCACTATTATAACCAAAATCGATGTTTGCAAAAGGTCCCTGAATCTTTTGAACACTAATGTCTAATAACTCTTAACAGCCGATTATCCATTTATTCTACACAAAATTCGTAAAAAACAAGACTGCTACTCCCCATAAACCAGAAATTATTACACATCCCTCAACAACGTACCGAATGAATTGCTACTTGCTGCAAAACTACATCAGAAGCTGTTACAAGCAGCAATAATAATACCTGTGTTTGATTCAATCTGCTATAATAATAATGATGATGGCTGTGATAATCATCATTATGATTTGTACAATGTAAAAACAATATGTGCCCATGTTTTAAAATAGTGGCTGCCACATATAAGTAGAAGCAAGTTTTTGCTACTAAATTGTTATGATTGCAGTTCATCTTATTTTTGCTGCTGTTTTATGACAGTTAATCTTTAGCAATTTTCATAACAAAGTTTTTGTCGGCAGTAGACAATGAATTGGGCTTGTTTTTAGATTGTATTGCTTGGTAGTTTTGTCTATTCGCGTTTATGTCTGTCTATGATTCGCGTTATTAATAAACCATAAATACAGCTTTTATAACAACTTAAACGATAGATCTTTGTTTTTTGTTTTGTTTTTGTTATTGTTGTACTTAGGTTTTCATTTCAAATGCTTTATTAAAATTAATCAAGGTTTCTATAAAATAAAAATCAGGGTTACAGGTTTTGTAAATATTAAATTAAGTTTAAAACAGCACCTCAGATTAGTGAGCTTTCAAGTTGTGATTAGATATGATTCTAAAAATGTACTCTTTTTACACAGAAAAAAATAGAAATTGTTTTCAAATAAAAACATTTCCAATATTAATTTAAAAATTAATTAAATTCGCCCCAGCAAACAAATTAATAGTATCAATTAAAATTGTTTTCGGTTGACAACATTTTCTGCAGTAAAGTTGTTTATGTATTCGTAAAAATATAATTCACTTGGTTAAAGAATTTTTTCTCTGTACCTTCCCCTGCAAATAATAGGACCAGTCCAAACACGCGTGTAAAGAGTAGCCCACAAGGGACTAGGACTAGTCCAAAAGTAACCCAAACGTATGGAAAAAACATGGTCTATTTAAAGGAAAAAACGCCCTGCAAATAATAGGACCAGTCCAAACACGCGTGTAAGGAGTATTCCATAAGGGACTAGGACTAGTCCAAAAGTAACCCAAACGTATGGAAAAAACATGGTCTATTTAACATTACGATGTCCTAGGGCAGGACCATATAACCCATCTTTGGACTACAACAGAGTAGTTTTAAAACTACTCCATTTTATACACAAGAGGGTTATTTTTAACTTCGTTTAAAAACGAAAACATGTCGTTAAAAAACGAAGACATGTCGTCTCACTACAAACATTTTTTAACAATGACATTGTCCATGCTTGCATTACATCGGACCAGTCCATGGAGTAGTCCATTTTATCAAAATGGATCACGTGGGCCAATATTATTTGTAGGGCGTAAACAAACGTATACATGCACATGTAAGCAAAATGTAAACAACTTTTGACAACTAAAAAGAACATAAACAATGATCATCAGGCTTCTTGCACAGACCTTTTCAATGGGCCTTGAACTGAACATTCGTTTGTTTTTACGGAACATGGTGTTGAATTTTTGACAGTAAAAACTAAATGAACTTTTCGTTAAAAATAAATGAAAAATAAGTACACCGGTGTTTTACTGAATTTTCATTTATTTTATATTACAATTTCAGTTAATTTTAAGAAAAGAATATTGTGGTTGTACGCTTTTTCATTTATATATTATTTTAACTTATCCCTTTCTCGGGCACCATATTTAGCGAAGGGATTCCCGGAGAAATCCCTGGCGTGCACTTCGAAACCTTGCTTTGGCGCAAGGAATGCGGCTCACATGGCATACGGGAACGGCCTATCTATTGAGATGCAATCCGTGAACTGACCCTAAACGTCTATACTGACGGTTCGAAGAAAGGAATAAAAGTTTGAGGGGGTTTCTTCATAAGGGAACTAGATATAAAGGATCCCTTTCGTCTGCTGTATTACTCCAGTATCCTGCAGGCGAAAACCCCAGCATTATTGCGGCAGGCTAACTTGCAAAGATATTATCGTAAATATGTATGCTATTTACTGATAGCAAGTTTCAAATTTTGGTAAACAAATTTGGGTTTTAATACAAAACATCTATCCAAAAATGCGTTACCTTAGAGAAGTGGGCGTAACGCCTCCCATGCCCGGCAAAAATGTCTTTATATTTAAAATGTAAGTCTTTTTTTTAAGTTTAATTGTTTATGTCTGCTACAAAAAACTTGGTTCTCAATACACAAAAAACATTTGTCAAAATGTACACACAATTGTGTGTCTCCCATTCAAAGACCCTATACATTTCTGTGTATCTGGAGAACGGTCACAGTAACATTTTTTGAGTATGGTGATCCTATAAAATCTTAATCAAAAATTAGGCTTTATTAGAGAATAGGTTTCTGCAAGGTTCATTTACACAAGTTAGACTCATTTGGGATACCATTACAAAAATACCCGACTTGTCAAAATTGTCTCCTAATAAAACAACTACAATTTAACGTGCACAAGCACATATTTTGGCTCCATACGAAATTTGACAGTTGGCGTTTATGTCTATCCCCTAAAGAGTCTACCTTGGATTTCTTTATCGGTTGAGAACGGTAACAGTAACAGAATCTTAATTTGGTATAAATCTCTTTGTTAGCAATACAGGAAATCTGTTTAAAAAAAATTTATTAATTTAATTTCAATGGGGGAAGCAAAGTTTAACCCGGTGCTTAAGATAGTTCTATATAAGCGTGCTGTGTTTATTTTTCATCAGCTCCAACAATTTTTAAATTCGTATTTTTTTTCAGAATACAAAAAAAAATAATCAGCCGAATCATATCTACATTTTGGGTGCATTAAATCATTCAAAAGAATTTTTAAACAATATACTTCTTTTAAATTTAGTTTAATACAAAAAAGTCAATATTGATTTTAAATAAATATTTAATATAATAAAATACTGCAATCAATATGAAATATTTTTTTTATAACAAACGTTTCATCCAATCTGAAAGTTCGCCTAAAAAAGAAACGAAAAAGATAATTGACAGTTTAAAAACACCCACGCATTTCAACTCAATCCTTATCAAAAATCTCTACGCGAACAAGTCCAGACTGCCTGCCATTTCTTTAAATACTTAAAAGTAAAACAATTTTCAACATTGTCTTTATCACAGTGGCTTAATATTATTTAAATGTCATTTCTTATCTGAAATTATTATTTTTTTACGTGTTTTTTATAGACGTGTGCTAAAAGTGTGCTTCAAACCTTTAGCAAATAAAAATGATAAAAATTATTTGTCAATAAAAAAGGAAAAAAATATTATTATCTTGTGTACTTTTCTCCATTCAGTTTTCAAGTGAATCGAATAAATTGTTTGTTTGAGAAATTCAAAGAGTTATTGATGTTGTCATCGTGAATAAATATATATTTTATTGTATGTGGGAAGAGTATTTATTTTCAAATTCATATTTGTATTTCTAACGATTTTTATTCAAATACTGATATTGTTCAATGTAGAGTACAATGAGGCATTTATTACATCTTTGCTTTTGCTAAGGTGCTCTATTTAAAATGAAACTTTATCCATACAGAGAAAAAACTCTCCAAAATTGTTCACCAGTTAATCAAAAATTAAATAAGTTTTAATTAATCGTTTTATCAAGTGAACTAAACGTTTAATTAAGTGAATTAAACGTTTAATTGATGTTATTTATTTGTTTATTGGTGCAAATTTAATTATTTTTTTAATTCATATCACAAACCAGCATTGGTGCGATGAACCAGAAAAAAGAAACGCGCTTCAATCTTTTCTTTGAAATTCCGGCACTTTTATCGGCGCGGTTATAATTTGTGCTCGAACGCATACTGGAAAACGATTTATCTTACCAACTAATCAACTAATTAAAAGTTAATGGTATACCTAATGTCTATTCTTTGTTTGTTTCAATCAGGGCTGGCAAAAACCCGGGTTTTTTAAAAAAAACCCAACCCAGCGGGTTTTTTTGGGTTTTATTGGGTTATTTGGGGTTTGTTGTTTTTCATGTAATGATATAATAATTGGTCTAAGCAATGTTGTCCATTCAGCCTTTTTCGGTATAGATGTAGCAAGAAAATCTTCAAGATTTTTTATGGCATCCAGGTATGTTCTGCAATTCAAAATGAAGTGGATTTAAAATCGAGCTCTTTTTTTTTTAATTCCCTAATCTAATGCTTAACTGCCAAGTGTTGTACAGTGGAACTTTTTTGAACCTTGACTATGACATTCATAGAATTTTAAATAACGTTTAGTTGTATAAAGAAGCTTTGAATATTTAACAAATGTTTATCAAAGTTCAAAAAGCTCTAAATGCTTTACAAAGTGATTTCGCTACAAATGCAACTGCTATTGATTTAATTTGTTGAACATGATATACTACTTTCCAAACGGGATTTTGTTGATAAGCGTACTTACTCCAACTCATTATTTAGCGAATATGAAGCATCCCTTAAAGAAAGCAGAAGAATGGATATCACAAAACCACCTCACATTTCTTGTATTTGTCATCTTAAATTTAAGCTGCAGAATATTTTTCACAATAACGGTATTTAGTTAAGATTTTATTTGATTGATTAAATGAAAAAATGCATTTTTGCAATCAAAAAAATCTGAATGTCGAAAATTTTAAATATTTACCAGCAAACTTTTACGACTTTTTCACTTCAGTAATAAATTTCCCTGCTAGTTCAGCATCAATAGAAAAAAAATTCACGTTATTGTTTGATATAGAATAACCATAGAAATCGTCTTGGATTGGAAAAAGCATTAGCTCTTGTAAAAATGTATCAACATTTAAAATCTGAGCCTTATGTACGTGTTGCGCTGCTATTTTTATGAATTTTTTAATTATTTTCATGTAATTTTTTATGCAGAGGATTTTCAGTTGTGGCCTTTTGAAAATCAAATTCCGGGTTTTAAAAAACAAATTCCGAAATTTTCGAAATCAAATTGAGTATTTTACAAATCATATTCCGCATTTTTCAAATCAAATTCGGCACTTTAAATATTAAAATAAATTTTAATCAAATTCATTAAAAAAAAACTGATTTTGATTTTTAAAATTAATTAGATTTAGAAAAGGCCGGACAAATGGGCAAATAAACACATTGTATGCATTTTATAATTATTTTCTTTTATGTTTCTGCAAACAAAATGTAAAAATTATACCATCTTTGTTTAAATGAATATAAAGAAAAATACCCACTTGGGTTTTTTAAACAAAATACCCGTTAAAACCCGGTGGGGTTTTCTGGGTTACCCAATGCGCAGCCAACCCTGGTATCAATCTTATCATAATTAGTGGTCTTGTCTTGTCAAAATGAGTTTTAAAACTCTTCTTGATTGCTCGTTTGTTTCTCTGTAAGCAGCTTCGATAATAAGCCACATACAAATAACCTCAAAAAAAAATTATGATTTCTGTCCATAAACCATTTAATTATGTCCTTATTTTAATTCGATTTTCCCAAAAAACTTTATAGAACTCAGTGCATATTTAATTATAGCTTCAATAAAATTACTTTCGCTAGCACAAATTGTTAAAAATATCGGTATCTCGATCAAATTTGGCAAAAAAAACCCTAAGAATAATCAAGGAAAAGTTTTGTAAATTTAAATAAAAATTCTGCACTAACTCCTACATTTACCTTAATGTCATAGCAAAATTAAGTGATAATGCTTCCATATTTGCCCATAGGTCCCAACTACAGACCAGTCACTGCTGTAGGGTATCATATGATAAGTCTCGCCCTAATAAACTTTCTTACTTGTTTTATTTTTAATATTGATTTTCAATATTCATTTAATGATTTCATAGAAATTGAATTCTTAAGTAAATATGAATTATATTATCGATCAAAATAGTTGTGGGTGACGAGGTTATTGGGACAAAATATTTCCGGCCATAAAAAACTTTATTGACAAAGTTTTCTAAAGCATTTTGCGAGCAAAATGTTTATAACCTAACTAATAAGTCCATCCAACAGTAATGCTAGTAAAATTACGAAATAAAACCTGTGGACGGTTAAGGTTACTTTATAATGCAGCTTTATAAATAGATATGAAGCCATTTAAATTTTCTTGAAGCATTGATCGCCTAAATTTTGAAATATATAATTAGACAATTCACAAAGTGTTCTAAAATATTATTTCAGGCTAAATAGCACTGCTGTGAAGAAGCTGCTATAGTTATAGAACCATTTAGAAAATGAAATAGCACATTTTAATGCAAAAGTTAAACCTTTTTATAGTCATATAATATTTTATTACTATGAAAAATACAACAAAATTTGTATGACAGTCATTAAATATAAGAAAATGAAACAAATATGGCATAACAGATCCCTTTGTGAATTGCCTAATTTTATTAAAAATTTATTATTATTTTGATTTATTGTATGTTACAGCTACAATTACAAATTATATTATACCAGACAAAGGTATCAGATGGAAAACGAACCCGCAAACATCGCATTTAGAGCCTACCTGGGCACCATTCCAGCAATTGCTTTCTTTAAAATTCTCTTGAGACGCGAGCTCTCTCTTCTGGAAACATTGAACAATTTGCAGGTAAATTAAAAAAATAACAAAGAAGGGCTGACATTCTCATATAAAGATCACAATTGTTGATGTTCTTAAGTATCCCGATCGACTCAGTATCACTTCCAGAGTCGATCCAATTTTGAAGAAAATTTTATGAAATTTGGAACATACGTTTTCTTAATTTTCAAAATGTCAATGCCCAATAAAAATTGAATATGGTGAAAAGTGATATATAATTTCCGATAACCACCATAAAAATTCCTTTCCGGAATAGAGGTTTTGTTCGCATTAACCATTTTATTATGTTAATATTTGCGATTAAAACTAGCTGAAAATTATTAAGTTGCAATCTCAATTTAGGTTAGTTAAGCTTGGGTTAGGTTAGATTAGCTTAGAAAGGCTTGTGTGAAGTAAACTTCACACCTTCACACAGAGACCAATGAGGTCCATTGTGACGCTTCAGTAAGTGATAGAATTCTAGTAAGCAAAGAATAGGAGAATTAAAGAGTGAAAGTAGAGGAAAAGAGAATGAAGTGGAAGATACAAATTTGACAACACAAGCAAAAACGACCCTACTTTACAGAAAACTGCCCCACATGTACCCAGTCTGAAGTCTCCTGCTGCGCAGCCAGGTCTTTTCCATTGCCAAACCCGTAAGATTCTTGAGCCTCGATAAATCTCCCAATTTGCGCAGGAGTCTACCACCCAGCCATCTCAGCCTTCTGCTCTGTAGCAGTGGCACAGAAAGTGATCAACTGTCTGCAACTACTCTGGGTCCTCACACAACCCACATATATCCGACTAGTCAGATCCCATCCTGCCTGTTATACAGTGGCCCGTGATAATACCTATCCTGGTCCTGACGCAGACTACTCCTGCGAATCCGAATCGAGCTTCCTAAGCACCGGCCATAGCGCACGCGATACCCTGTAGTCCATGCGGTTCCCCCAGACTCGACTAGTCACGCCAGAACCCATTTCCTGAATCTTCCAAAGTAGAAACCCTCTGACCGCCTCTGAACAGTCAAGATCGTCTATTTCCGAGCCCAGTCTTGCCAACTTATCAGCTATTTCGTTGCCGGTGATGTTACAGCGACCCGGTACCCATCACAGCCTCACCACATAATTCCCTAAGATTTCTTTAAATAAATTTCAATTTGCAGGGCCATTCCTACTTACTGCAAGATTTATTCGCCAATCGAAATAATTTTTTTCGTGTGAAAGTATCGTTTTTCAAGACGAAAAAGGGCAATTTGAGGATGACTTTAATTTATGGGATGGGGTGGAATGCTTCTTTAAGTAAAGTCATTGTGTTCGTTTCGCAAACTTTAAAAAAGGTGAATTTGAGAAAAACGCAGAATATAGAACACAAAGAATCATTATTAGAAATAGATTCCTAACATGGTCTTCATAAGAAGTAATCCTAAGCGCCAATTTCGCATTTTCTAAAATCGCTTATTCACTATACAAGTCTAATTTCTTTGTTTTGTATGCGAAAACTTTTTTGTACTCCTAATAACTTTTTCTCTTCACTTCTTTGAGACTTAAGTCTCATTTTTAAAATCTTAATTTCGATGCATACAATGTTTTTAAGATTTTTTTTAAACTTATCAAGTAACTTGTAAACTTATATTGTTTCATCAGAAACTAAAATTACCCAAGATATGGCGATATCTTTTAAACTGACAACACATATTAGAGCTTATAATTGAAATGGCTTCAACCTTTAATAATCTACTCTTGTACAATCTTATCTTATTACCAAAGTAAAACCATGTACTTAGTTTCCATATCGCAAACGGGACACAATAAGTAAAGGCAACAAATTTTCTTATAGCTAAATCTGCTTTAAAAGACGAGACAAAGATGAAAAAAGTGGAGAATGAATAAATAACAAACACCCATCGTAAAATGATAAATGAAAAGGAAAGAAAGACATTGAAAAATCGTATCACATCACAGGAATCACACACTCATATCACTGTAAGAAGCGCCTTAAGTGTTGTTCATTCAAGATTATATTGATTTCGGAGATCACGCTTCAATTTTATGGTGCACAGAGCATTAAATCAAAAAACGGAGCGTTCAACAAAAGAAATGGTTTTAATGGTTTAAGCACAATGTTCTTGTCGATTTTTAATTGCAATTTAATACAAAACTACAGCAAAATATAATTTAATTTAATTAATTGCAAAACAACACGTTCATTTGTTCGTATATTAATGAATTTATGTTGTTTGCGGATGAAAAAGTAAATAGTTGTTGTATTGATTTAAAAAAAAAAATTGAAAAAGAGAAAAAACCCATAACATCAATGCCCATTAACATTATGAGTACATTAGCAATTCGACAGTTTGCCAGGTTACTTACTGAATGGCCCCTCAAACTCTGGCTTTTAAAATCAGCAATTTTTTTGATTTTGTGTTTACGATCATCCTCTACTGGAGGCGCAAATTTAATTAATTGTATCTTGGGATGTGAATTTTTTTTCTGAAATTTAATGAGCTCATTTATGTTGCGTATCATTACAATTTAATTTGATTCTTAATTCGATGGAAAAAAGTAAACTTGAAAAAAAAAATTCTATAGTAAAATGGCACAAAAGAGGGTTGTATATCCTCAATTATTATGCGTTAATATATGTAGGATTTTCAATCCGTTTGTAGGCTTCTCTTTAATAATTAATTTTAATAAGCGTTTTGAATTTCTAGAATAAATTCATTTAACAAAAATATCACTTTGGCGAAAAAAAAATTCCAATCACTATCAGCGAATGCAATAGTTGACGGACTATCACGTGGCTTAAGCCTAAATCGTGGAGAGCGATATCTTTTTGGTCTTCACTTTTGGTCTCAAAGTACATTTTTACAAAATACATCATGCAATTGGGTGGTAGAGTTTTCAGGTATTAGTTTATGCACAAATCAAATAAAATTGGTCCAAAAATTATTGTAGGTATGACCGTTATGGTGAGTACCCAGGTATTCAAATACTTGTATTAGCAATTCAAATACGTATTTTTTATTTGTATTTCCCATACACTTACAAAATGGATTTTGTATTTTAAAAATCTGTTGCTTAAGTATTTTGTATTTCAAATACTTTTGGTCCCAAAGTACATTTTCACAAAATACATTTACTATCGACAAATAAAAAATTAAGTTTTCTTTTACATTAAGATTTTTGCCCACTACCTACATAAATAATTTCTTTAAAAAATTTTTTATTAGAATGATTACAATTTATCGCCTGCTAAGTGTAGTCTCTTTTATGGAATACTATAAGAAGATCCAAGTCGGCCAAAGTTACAACAGACAGTCGTGGACACAAATTAATATGTGCATGTCCTACAAGATGAAACTCTTTTTATGATACTTTACTATACCTTCTGAAACATAAATGCAAATTCAATGAAAATTTTGATAAGTAACACAGAAACAAAAACATTTGGGATAAATCGAGTCCTACTCGAAAATTCAAGTACGAATTACACTAAAACGTACTCAAGACCATCCTAAATTGGATTACTTTCTAAAATCAATCCCGGAATTTTTTGAAATAAGTTTAAAATTCTTAAATTAAGTAAAAAAAAGATTTAACTTTTCGTTGTGTTTAACCCTCCGGCTTACGCATGTTTTGATTTTCTATACACATTTGGGGGATTCACAATGTAGTCGTAAAGTTGTAAAGTCATATGTCCTAAAATAATTTCAAGAAATATATTGGACTGCTGTGGGCTACCGCTTATAATTAAGATTTCTACTGTACAGTTATGACGAATCAATAAACACAGCATTAACATTTTTATTTTGTTTAAATTACAACAACATTTATTTTAAACAATTGCAAAATATTATTTATGACATTATGACGATATGACTGGATAGCACACCTTGTGAATCCCCCAATTGAAAAAAGGTCTGACCAGACTCATATGCACCACGAAGGGTTGAAAATAAAATTTGAACTCTTGCTTCTCATTTAGTTTATATTTTTGGTTAAATATGTACATAAGATTTCTAAAGTAAGACCCATATCAGGCATGATGTTGGTGTTTTATCATTCTGTAAGGTGTAATACGGGTACGTAAATCAATTATAATGATTTTTTCTTTCTAATTTAATTTTTGGGTTTTTTCAAGCACGAATTCGGAATAAAATCAACTTTATAGTATTTGAATTAAGCGCATTTTGAGATTGATTCAATCTTAGTTTTATTTAAATCAATCACATTTTGGATTATTTCAAGTACGACTTCGGCATTGAAGATGGATAATTTAAGTATTTTGCGATTGAAAATCCGTACTCAATCAATCTTTATGTACTTTATTCAAGAAAATCCGTGTTCACCGTACTATTAACACCGCTTCGGATTGAATTGAGTACGGATGGTTTGATTTTAAGAATAACATTTCTCGACGTCATTACAGTTATAAAATGCACTTGTTATCAGAAAGCATTACGACAGATAAGAGGCAAAGAACTCAAAATCTTTATAAAACACGAAAAATAATGTCTGCGAGCAGCAGTAATATTGAAGGAGATGATAATTTTATTGTGATAGTTAACAGGATCACTGATTAACCTAATCAAATTTGTGGTGAGATATTGCCAGCTCCCTAAATGACGAAACGATAGAGCTTTCACTGTTATTTACTAGATATATAGAAAGACCCGTTGTTATTTTAAGGGGCATAAGGCCTGAACAAATATTTTCCCTCTGGGTTTGTTTGTATGTAGCAATGTATATTTTTTCACTCCAGAGCATCCGCTACTTCCACCATTAATAATCTGCGACAGGTTTTCGATGGGCGTGTCCAATTTATTTGGGGCGTCCATTCTATACCTTGCCTTGTAATATTATTCGGAGATTTTGGTGTGGTGTGTCCCAGCTAGGACTATTTGCGCCGCTTTATTTCAGCACTGATCGGTGTCTGCCTAGTTCTTACATAGAAATCACTATTTGTAATAGAATAAGGCTAGAATATACGAAGAATTATGCGAAGGCAGCTATTCACAAACGGCTGTATTATTTGCAATTCGCGATTGGATTGATTCCACTTTTCACATTCGTAGAGAAGCACAGCCTGTACGGTGGCATTAAAAATTTTTGTTTTAGTGTCTCTGGATATAGAGGTAGATTGCCAAAGCAAGGAGAGAACACTTTAGGCAGCTTTAGCTGTATTTAGGTGTGCTTTAATGTCTTCACTACAGCAACCACTGCAAGAAATAATGCTCCCGAGGTAAGTGAAGGAGGATACTGATTATATGTCTGTGCCGACCAAAGTAAAAGACCGGCACGTTGTCGTTTTTGTTGTGTTGACATTGATCTTTAACCCTCACTCGGTTGCGTTGTTGCACAGTTCCTTTTATAACTTCTATGAGCGAAACGACAAATGTCGTCAGCTTAATCTACGTCATCTAAAATTCCATATGAGAAAGCTTTCCAAATATAAAAAACGTGTTTGTATAACAACGCTGGTTCACAAATTTTTAACTTTTTTCAATAACCTCAAAAATTATATGTTTTCTAAGTAAAATCGGGGTTGCTGAACACGAATATGGCATTCATTTACTTTTATCATGAAGCATTTTTTAGATACACGAAAACCCAATTTTTGCAGTTCATAAGACCGTTTTCAATGTTGGCAACGAGGCCGATCTTTACGAAGCGCATTCTTGGCATCCAATTTTCTTTATTTTTAAGAACTAAGGTTTTATGATGCCCCCAGCGTGTAAACGGCAACAGACGGACCATTTATCTGAATCAAATTGTGTCTGTATGTCTAAAGATTTTTTAGCCAATTTTATCGCAACACCAATATTTATAAGGACTTTATGTTAGTAAAAGCAATTTTCGGGTGTCGAACTTTTTTGGGAGTTAAGGTCAAATATGAACCGATTCATATAAAATTTGATAATATGATAACGGTTTTTACGCTACGTTTAATAAAAGTTCGGAAATAATAAGGGCTTAGGCACAGAAATGTTTTATTTCGAGGAGAGAATCGTGTAGGGACTTCTCTTAATTATTTACCTCATTTATTACGGTTTTTAATTAATTGGACTTCGGCCAATAAAAGCTTATGTATGATTGTGTAGGGTATAAAGGCGTTGAAAAATATGTCTAGTCATAAATTTTAAACCCTTAAAGGGTTACTAAAGGTTCCTTTTTTCAAGCGATTTTCGAAAAAAAGGATTGTTTGAAAATTACGGAAAATTATGAATTGGCGAGCAAAAAATATTTTCTTTCGAAAAAAGTTATACACAAACCTCTGCTTGAAGTTTGTTTTGCAAGCACGAGAATTAAGTTAATTTAACAATAATAGAGTTTTAACTTTTATTCGATGAACTGTTGAAGAAGTAGGATCAACAGGTACAACTGTTTTGGTATCCCTAGTTTAAAAGAGAACACTATAGCAATAATAAACAATGACGATTCTAAGATTAATTAATCACCCTTATCGTGTTTGGCGTATTTAAAATACGCCTACGACTGTTTGGTAATAGATTAAAGAGAACGTGAACTTATTTCCTTTAATCTACTACTAAACAGTCGTAGGCGTATTTTAAATACGCCAAACACGATAAGGGTGAATGTGTCCATGCGTCAGAGTTGAGTATAAGATTAGCCGATCAGTTAAATCAAATCGGTCTTGCACAGTTCACAAAAACCGAAATAGTCGAATGAATTTTTCGACGCTTTACAGATACCTTTGGTCCAACGAACATCACATGGAATTCTTATGCCCACTCAAATTACACGACAATTTACTCATTATTACAAAATCATAACGAAATGTCTAATTTATAGTTTGGCTCATAGCCCAAATTTGCTAAAGGTTTTGCATGTAGGTAGACGATTATGAATGGCAAATGTAGTTATAATTTGCAATTGCCATAAGATGTTTGAAAAGTGACTTCACTTAAAACACAAAAAAAAATCGAGCAGTGAATAAATCGGAGCTCTATGCTTTAGTTAATATCTAACTCGTGTAATGCGATTAATACTCAACATCTGGAGTCGCCATCCCTTCAGCAGGGCGGCCTCTTTTTTTATATTAAGTCTTCTTACATCACATTTTGCCAAACATATAAATTTTTATAACTTTAGATTTTTTTTATTATTTATTTCAAATATTTGGTGGTGAACGAATCGTGCTACCGACAAAAACAAAGCGTATCAACTTTTTTCTGTGTGAGTAATCGGCTTATTTCTGCCTCTTATTTGGCAGGATACTATTTAGATTTATTAAAGTGAATGCTTGCGATATCGAAAAGAGGACTTGGAGAGTGGTACCATGCTTTGCAGTCCTTTATTTCCATTCAACAGCTTGATTAATTACTTGTTTATGTCTGATGAGGCCCATTTTGATTTGAACGGAAATGTTAGCAAGCTAAATTGCCGTATATGAACTGAATCGAATCTAGAAATACTGCATGAGATGGAACTGCACCCGGCTTCGACCCTTCAGACCGCAATGAATAATTTTCTGATTACATGTCGCCAAAGTGTTGCACGCAGAGAAAAAATATGGTTGGGCATGGTTACGGCAACCACACTGTGTTTATTGTAACAATATATTGTTGTTGTACACAAATAATTGTTATTTTTATTAAATATCAGCAATATTATAGTTACTGTAAACATATTAATGTTTATCGCAATTATAAATTTGAGTATTGTTGACCGAAAAATAATTATTTTTCTAACAACTAAATTATGATAACTTTCAAAACATATTATATTACTCACAACAATAACATGATATTTAATAGCCATAACATGATAACTTTATATACATTTATCATAATAAGTTTAAGATGCAATCAAAATATCGTTACTCTAATAATATTTTGGTATCGCCATTTGTAAAATAATTTTGTATCAGTTGTGTCGTGTTTTACATAAACATATCGAATTATTTGTTAGAGAGTGGCTAAATAATAAAAAAATAACCATTAAAATAAACAAGAAATTAAAAAAAAAAAAAGAAAAATATTAAAAAAAAAAAGAAAAATATTAAAAAAGAAATAACAAAATAACCATTTAAATAAACAAGAAATTAAAAAAAAAATACAGAAAAAACATTAAAAAAGGGTTGTAGTGTCACAAAATAAAATATCTTTGCTAAAAAATTTTAATAATCTTAAAGTGGTGGAAAAATTTGTGAAATATTGGTGCAAAATCCCAGTAAAAACTTCGCCTACAAAATAATGTGTTAAGTAATCAGAAAAACATAAGAGCACTACTTACAATTCTACTGAAAGAACCAATGAATTTTATATGGGATGTCCCAAAAATAACGCATTCAAAAGTAAGTCATTATTTTTTTACATTAATACATCCAGAAGAAAGTAGTTATAGAAGTTGTTATAGATGTAGTTATAGAAGAAAGCTACTAAATAATGAGTTAAAGAAGCTATTCATTTTGAAAAAGTAAGCGAAGTTTTTACTGGGATATTAACCATTACAGGTAAGTTTTGTGTTATTTTAAGAGAAAAATAATGAAAACTCCATAAAATAATTTATAAATAATTGCGACCTACGACAAAAAGATTACAGTAACTATATTATGTTTTTTATTTTATCATAAGTATTTTTTTCCAATAAAAATATTATGTTTAAAGTTGTATCATATTATGATGTAAAAAATTTATGTATAACAGTTCATATCAATTTGCATCATAATATGATTACTTCTAAACTTATTATGATTGCCATGACAATAATATGATTACTTCTAAACTTATTATGATTGTCATGACAATAATATGATAACTTCTAAACTTATTATGATTGCCATGACAACAATATGATTACTTCTTATCTTATTGTGATTACCATGACGGTAATATGATTACTTCTAAACTTATTATGATTGCCATGACAGTAATATTATAGCTTCTTAACGTTTTATGATTAACAGGATAACAATATGATTAAGGGACAAATATTATGATGTAATATTACGAACATATTTGGTCATAATATGATTTAATAACAATCGTAATATGGTGACTACAATCATGAATCTTATCATAATATGTTGCTCTTAGAATATGTTTACCATAACCATGTTTTTTCTTTGCGTGTGATGAGCATGTAGGCCATTTCTATCATATTTTAACCTTGCGAGGTTGCTCTTCATGTAATAACATTATGGTTACTTATTCTTCGTCGCAACGACGAACTGTTAAAAACGATTTTTAAGTAAAAAATCAACAAAATTTGTTTACGCATTTGTGACCTTCTCCGAAAAAGGACCAAGTGTGAAAAAATGGGTTTGGACATAAGAGTGGATTCTGGTACTTAAAAGGGTGTAGAATAAGATGAAATGCGTTTTTCTCAAAACTTCATTTTCACACACTAGGCCCCTTTTCTCGGAGAAAGTCACATGTTATTAAAAAATAAAATAAAAAAAAAAAAATAAAATAAAATAAAATAAAATAAATAAATAAAAATTTAAAAAGAGTGTACTTTGCATACAGGTATAAAAAAATTTTATGATAAAAAGTAAATGAGCTTCGTCGATTAGACGAGAAGTAACCATCCAGGTTAAAAAAATTTGTTACATAAAATTGAATTTTCTATAAAATAAAAAATATATATGAAAGACATTGATAAAAAAACTTTTTCGAATTTCTTATTGCGGCACAATTGGTGTACATAGATATTTATTTTAAATACGAAATAATGTATACCAAAATCGTCTAGTGGGAGTACTTTTCTGGCAGCATGTTAAAATTAATAAAAAATTATTAAAAACCAAGAACGTGCAAATTTAAAGTTTAAGTTTAACTAGCATTTTGATTATATTTTTTTTTTTGTTTTGTCTAATTCTCGCAAATTAGTACATTAATTTTTTCAAAGATTTTCTGTCGTTAAAGAAAAGAGTAGTGGATCATTTACGATTTCACTTATCATAACATTTTTTAGATGTCTTCCAAAATATCACTTTGTAAAAGTCGGCGACAATAAGTATGCAAAGAAATAAGGAGCATAAAAGTTCGTTTAAGAAATTAGGACATTTTGTAAATTTTTACAACTGTTACCTGCATTTATCTAAAATAAATCACTGTCATAAGAACCGTTAGCTTTAACTTCGCCAAATACATAAATCACTACAATTAAAATTATCAGAAAATTTACTACAAAACTTTAACAAGCCATTAAAAAAGGTGTGCGTTTCAAAAGTGATACTTGCATTTGGATGGCAATAAATTAATCATAATTTTGTGATTACAAAACTGTTTTAACAATGTAACTTAAATGGAAAATATCGCTTACAGCAAAAAAGTTATTTGGCATTTAGTGAATTAATTCAGCTTTTTGTAATGCTACCAAAAAGTTTAAGCATTTTTTTTACATTTAGGATTTTGTGGTTTCCTCACACACGCCTTTATTTGCATGTTTAACTCAACACTTGTCAGTTTATTATCATCACTATCATTTAATTTGTCATCACATAATTTATATGAATGTTGTTTTTTTTCCTCTTTTGCTGTTGTGTGTTTTATTCTTTGACAGAAAAACAAAAATTTCACTTAATCTTAATTTAACACATCATCATCTCATTAACTTATTACGTTAATCTTAAAACTTTTTAAAACATTTTAAACAATGTTTGACCTGATTTCACAAATTCTTCCCTCATTTTGAATTCTCGCTTAAACTTATAAAATCGTATTTATTAATTTATTGTGGTTTTTTCTGTTATACAATTTTTTTCTTTATGATTTATCATTTCATTATCTTTCAATTTTATGTTTTATATTGTGTATTTGTGTGATAATAATCTGCTGATAATAAAGAAAAATATGAGTTACAATTGTCTGGCCATAATTCAAAATTTTGTTGCCACTTTGACATCCAGGCTGACCTTGAGAAGAGTGAGAACATGTTGCATGTTGTAAACACAGTGCCTGTGATAGTGCCACAAAAAAGCTGCAAGACTACGAGTTGGTTGCAAAAATAAACATGAGGGGAAATTTAATATTTTTTCACAGTATGATATTCTGTACATTCGTATCGAACATGTAAAAGAAGTTATTCGAAGCAAAAAAAAAAACCTTTTTTAAAAAACGCATATTTTACTAGTACAATTTAAAAATAAAAAAACGTACCTGGTTTAAAATTTCATACTTTAAATTAATTAGGCATTTTTCAACACATTAAGCTAGGAAATTGAGAAAACTAAATTGGATAAAATGGGTTGCATGTTTAGCAATCAAACTTGGACACACCCTAAAAAACGTCCATTGCTGTGGAGTTAACATGAGCTTTTATATATGGAACTTCAATAAAGTGTTTAAAAATTTAGATTTTTAAAAAGCATACAAGAAATGTGACGAAAATCGAAGATCACTTAAAATTCAAACCAAAAATAGATTGTTGTGTTAAAATTTACTGGAAAATCATTTAAGTACGCTTGGAAAGCAGCTTTCTCAACTTCAAACGAGAACAACAAACTACAGTGGCAAACAAAATAGTTGTTTAACAAGGTTTCGTTTAAATGTGCTAAATTCCCATTTCATACTATTGATAAATTGAAATTTATTGTTGATGGGATAACCCTTTCCTATGCGCATTTCACTGGTTGCTTAGTCCAGATTGTCAGGAAATTTCATACAAAGATCTTAGAAAAACTAAAGATATTATTTATTTATATTATAAATAAACCTGTTAAGCGAATAAGAAATATAGGCCAAAGTTTTAAGTGTAACAATATCAAAGCTTAAACAAAAACAACAACAATAAACAGTGAGTTTTAACATAAATCTACAATGCATTTCTTTTAAGCGAAAATTTCTCGATATCATAATCCACTCCCAATAAAAAATTTAGTTTCAAACGAACCAGGCTTGTAGGGGAGAAATGTAAGTCCCAATTCACATTATACGATTTTTGTCGTTGCGATTATTGTCGTTTCCTTTTTGAAGTCGGCCTGATGTTTACATTGTACGATTTTTGTCGTTACGACTTTTTCCTTTGCAACCGAACTTCTAACCAAACCGCTTACGGAAGACATGAATTTTATATTGCGAGTTCCCACTTTAAAGCAATACATTTTGGACACAAAAAGCGCCTTATTTAACGCATATAAAAACTTGTGAATGTGAATCAGCTTTACACATTGAATGATTTTTTACAGTTATTTTTGATGTTCTCCCTCACAAACCTGCTTCGTAGTAAGGGAATGCCGTGGCACTTGAAATATTATTTTTTCTTTAATGAAACCTGTTAAGAGTACCTTCACTTACTTCACTGCATCGCTGTATGTCTTATTGCGTTTAGTTTTAAATGTAACATTAGTGCTTCGCAAAATGATAAAACATTTTGTTGGGCTTTATCGGTAGCTTGGTTTTTTTGCGTACGCTTTTATAAAGCAATCAGTTCACAGTTATGCCAATTCACACACGTCAAGTTTGACTCGTCAAGTCTTGAGCTTTTAAGAGAGATGGAAAAAGAGAATTCCATTTATTCCCCTCTCACCTAAAAACTCAACTTAAAACTGACGGGTCAAAAGTGACGTGTGTCCACCGGCACTTAGACACTTTCCACACTTGCTTGTGGCTGTAAAACAACTAAGCAGCGCTTATAAACCCCTCTTTTTATTAATTATTTATTTTTAAAAATTTTGCACTCTTTCAAATTTGTTAAATTATAATGGGATCTTAAAATTTAAAATAATAAGAAACAGGCAGCTTGGGCTGTTTGTGCAGTTTCCATTATCTGATAGATCACAGTAACTGTTACTTATAAATTATTGAGAGCAGCATGTTGCCTTTAGTATCTATATACAGAGTGTTAATTTTAATTCTAATATTTTTAATACCTACTGTTAGAAGTATAAGAAAATTATTTACTTTATTAGAATTTTTTTTTTTTTTTTTTGAAAAATAATAAAACTTTGAAAGCGATGATAACCAATGATCATTCAAACGTTTCCTTATCAATTAGTTATAAACTTGACAACTCTGAAACTCGGATGTTTACTATTATTTTTTTTTCCTTTTTAAGTTTAAAGTTTAACTACCAGGAAAGGAAGGAAATGGTGATCACTGTCATATACGTACACTTTCTAGTGTAGGGTGGTGTTTATATGGGAGGTACGGTAAAATACAGACCGATCTGGTAAGGTGAGTTAGGTTTTTAGTAAAATATTATAGGGCCGAATCAAATCTGAAGACTAACATAGCTAAATGGATATTGGGCACAAAGACTCTACTTCGGAAAGATGTTGTATAGGGATGTGAATCCTTAGATAGAAATTTTCAATAAGGTTTGTCCTTAGACAACTAGAACGTATGTATCGAATTTGATCAAAATTTCTCCAAAATCAAAGCTCTGTGTTGACATGGACACATAATAAGCCGGACGGACAGACATCGTTATATATGTGTTCAAAAGTGTTCACTATCTTTGAACCATTATAACTTTTAACATATTTTAACTAATTAACTTTTTACCTTGTTAATGCACCTTTTAACTTCAGCCTTGTTGCGGCGTTAGTTTAAAACAATTTTGGGATATATAGATATAAACTTATATTTCTAGAAAATAATTAAAAACATTTCTCTAGTCATAAAAATTTTAATGTTTAGTATAAAATCAATGTTATTTTATAATTTCTACAAAAGAGCCACACCAAAAAATTCTACAGAATTAGAATACTAAAAAAAGTTTGTGAGAAATAACTCCTTATTTTAATACAGGCATTATCATAATCTTGAGCGATTTTGTCCAACTGGACCGACCGACTCTTCCTCTGACATATTTTTAGTTTTAAGTTGTGGCCGATTTCATGTCAAGTGGCCCAATTTTGAAATCGATGTCTTCCGATTTGGATGAAGTTTGCTTTCTTTTGAGCAAAAAAAAAAAACATTCCCGCTAAAAAAAAAATTTAAATTTAAAAAAAAAATTTGTTTTTAAAAAATTTAAAAAAAGCAAAAAAGAAATTTTTTAAAAGATTGATCAAATAGCTATCGAACCTACTTGGGACAAATTTTGCTAACACCAATAGGTAATAAGTTACATGGATGAGAAGGAACACCTGTATGGCCAAAATGTCAAACTTTGACCCCCTTTAACTCAGAAACATTTTGACCGACATTTTTGAAAATTTGTGTCTAAGCTACTATCCAATAGTACTAACCCTGGTGCAAATTTCATCCAAATCGGATGACAGTGATTTCAAAATTGGGTCACTTGTCATGAAATCCCCCATAATATACATTTCTTTTTTTTTAATATATTTTAGCATTTAAAACAAAGCAAATGTATCTCTTCTCAAATTTAATGAAAACCTTTTTAGCCTTAATCTAAGTTGAAAACCATGAAATTGTTTTATTATATTTTTAAACAACATTTATTATTCTTTCGATTTCTTGTGAACGAATTTTATTGGGTCTAACGAATTTCCAAGAGGAATATCCTAGTGGAAACAATAGACTAACTCGTTTCCTAACAATGCACTTAATTTACATTAAATCAAGTAACAAAAGGAATGAAAACAAAATTAACTTTTAACACACAATTGAGTTAAACAATAGAAATTTAGCACAAGAAAAATTGTTAACAATAGAGTTTAATACAACCATTTAATCCTTTCTGATGCCATTTAAGGAGCAAAACATTTAAATCTCATTCGTTGCAGCAATAAAACAAAGTTATAGTTTCTTTTTATATTTAGAAAATATAGAATTTTAAGCATTCGATAAAAAAAAACCATGATTTACTTTATTCACTTTCTAAGACTTTGTAACAAAACGTGTGTGGGCTGTTTGTTTTAAGGATTAAAATTGCTTATATAATTTTCCTTGTTTTTTCTGTTGCATAAATTTAAAAAAAAAAATAAAAACATTTTTAACATTTAACAATATTTTACCTTTTTGTTGAATAAAGTAAAAAATGGAACAGAAGAAATTGTTCGAACCCTAAAGTGTTGATGAAGACCACCCCTAAAATGCGTTGTGTTTTTAGTATTTTCGGCTGGGTTTATCTTTAATAGAGTGTGTTACATTTAAACCTAAAGCAAGTGACTAGGACTTTATTAGCCGCCGCTATTAGTCAATGACTAAAATTATTTAGTTCAAGCCGTAGGTTGTTTTGTATGTACTGTTATTAAGTATAACTGAGTGGTTACAGTGTAACGATATAATCAAGTTGGTATATTTTTCATAGAATTTCATCGTTGTTCTTGTTCTTAAAGCTGCCACAATTATCATTGACTCTGAAGTCCCAATAAACGCGAATATTTGTGCAGAATAACGAATAACACTGCAATCCAAAGTGGATTCCAATCACGATAACTTTTCCGCCCGATTTCTACAATATAAAACTCTATTAATACACTCAAACTATTATGCAGTCAAATTCAAACGAAAATTAATTTTAAACATTCATTGAAAAAATTAATCATTTAAGTTTGATTTAAAATAAATTAATTTTACATTAATTTTTTATTTATCAAACAGCATATTGCGTAAAATTTAATAGTTTTTTCTTAAAAAAAAAATATTTTAACCAGCAAAAAATCAAACTACATATCAACTTAATTGCGGAAAAATAGTATTTCTTGGTAGTTTCTTTTTTGAATAACAAACATAAACGGTAAACACTAAAGTTATTTGTAAAATAATTATGTTTTTATTAAATTTTAACAGTACGAAAAACGAATTTAATAACCCACAATTAGTAACTGTAATAATTTTATGAGTGTTGCTACCCAATCCATCCTTGGGAGTTTTTTTACCCGCACCACACTAGTGAAGAGGGTATAAGGCATTTGTTCTGACCTAAGCACCTTTAAAAATTGGTCCTAGACCCACCATTGAGATTCACCTTCAGAGTCGATCTGACAAAATCATTCCGTCTGGCTGGCTGTTTATGTAAACCGTCTGAATAAGAACAGGTTACAATTTTGGATATAACACAAGGACCAATCCTTTTGAGAATCGGTCCATAATTTCACAAAGTCCCAATAAAAGCTTCTTTCCGGAATAGGATCTCCGTGCCCATTAACCATCTTATAACGTTGGTATTTAGATTAATTTGGTGAAAACCTATTTTATTGAAGTCTTAACAACAATATTATTGAAATTGGTCCATATTTGGGAATATCTCCCAAAGCTTTTAATGTCGTAACATTCTTACAAATATTGGTATTAACATAAAAATGGGCGACAATAACTTTTATGATTAATTCGATGTCATGGCAAAATGTTGTACTGGTAGGTCCAAAGTTAACCCATTCCAAAAATCACTTGAAAGCAAACACATGTCATACAGGTGAAGATATCTTAATAATATTCAGCACAAAGTACTTTTACATGAATCTTAACCTCATAATATAATTTTGCTCTGACGGGTCAATAATTGCCCATGGGTCCCGAATAAGGTCCACTCTCGAAAATTGTTTTTAAATACTGTGGTGTAGGGTATCATATGGTTGGGCTTGGCCGACTATAGTTTCTTACTTGTTTTTTTTTTTTAAATTTTGACTAGTAGTTCCGTATATTTTATGCAACTAAATGCCAGGGCTGTGGAGTCGTAGGCGGCGTTGAGGATTTTGTACCGGAAAAAAAATAAAAATCCTCCGAAATCGATTTGAAATTTTTACAGAATAATTTTCTTGCTTTAATTAACCATTTAAAAGGCAGTGCATAAAAACAAGAGCTTAAAGTCAAATAAGGACCAGTCTGATATACATTTAGTCGGACTCAAAAAATTTCAGAGGTTTGAGTCGGAGTTGGAGTTATTTTTTGACGACTCTACAGCCCTGCTAAACAGATAAATTTCAGTTATATTTTTCATTTAATAATAGAAAAATATAGTCAAATATAAAAAGGTTTAATTTAAATGTGTTTAATTCCCGATTTATACTATTGGTAAACTTAAATTTATTGTTGATGGGATAAGCTTTTCCTATTCGTATTTCGCTTTTTGCTAAGGCCAGATAATCAGGAAACTTTATCCAAAGATTTTAGAAAAACTTAAGATATTATAAAAAAATTAAACTGTTAAGCGAATAAGAATTATAAGCACCAGTTTTCCTTGTAACAATATCAAAGCTTACACAAAAAGAACAACAATAAACAATGAGTTTATCTTTTCTTGCAGTCCAGACTTCAATTGGTTGATTTTTTTCTCAACTCTAATTATAGTTGTAAGTAAGTAAAAAAAAAACAAAAAAAAATTACTATATTTTATTTTGCCAGTTCAGTTTTATTACACTGCCACTTGCATATTAGTTATCAAAGTTTATCTTGGGATTCAAAAATTCATTAACCAGGTTTCGTTTAAATGTGCTAAATTCCCAATTCATATATATATATTTGAAAATTTGTATGCACTAAATAATCTTAAAAGCTGGTAACATCATGGTGAGAAGGGAAACATATCCTAAATACGGCGACCTCAGGTTTGTGTGCTTGGAATAGTATATAATAATTAATTACTTTATCTCACCTTATCACGTCACCGACAGTAACACGCAATAATTTGTACACAAAAAAACTATCACCATTACCTCCTCCTTATTCCCCAAATCATTGACCCCATCTCAGACAAAAATTGACACTGACAAACAATTTTTAGCTAATTAAAATACCCCTCAATCAAAAGCAGTCGCTTGATTTTCTATTAATTTTCAATAAATTCCTCAAAGATTCTTATCACCAAGCTGCTTGCGTTACACTGTGTGTATCAATAAATAATCTACGGTTTTTTCTCTCTTCCTCTATACCAAATGTGGCGGCACATGTTTGTCGAACGTCCAAACTGAGATGCAATTTAATGTTTGAAACCACACAAAATAAAAATGTTAGCGGCGAGTTCGATGCCTTTTGAAGTTTCAAATGAAACTGAAATAAATACTACAAAGCAAAAAAAATAATGCATTTCTTTAAATAATTGAGTAGTTAAATTGGCTTGAAGTTAATGATAAAGAAAATATTCAAACATTATTCAAATTCACAGACTGTTTGTTAACCGCTGCTGTTGCTGCTTTTGCCGTTTTACTAACGAAGCTACAGCAGTGACATTTGGACAACAAAAACTTAAACGCAAGTTATTAAATTAATTTAAAATACACAGAGACAAATATAAGTCCATGTTGGCTTAATATAGTTTGCAACAAGTTATTAAACTTCTGTGATAATTGATAAGATATAGCATGTTAAATGTTTAGCAAGCATAAGCGAACTTTTCAGGGAGCTACGAAATCTACACAGAAAAAATAGAAACTCGAATTAAATTAAACAATTTGTTCAGACAATTAAATATTTTACTAATTTTCCCCTGCAAAGGAATTGATCATATCAATTAACGGATTTGTATTTTCGAGTCATGGGCACAAATTTAGTCAATTAAAAAATTAATTGCATAAACAAAAAAATACACCACATATACACAAACATTTAATTTTATGGGTTTTGATTAAAAAAATTAATTGCAGCAAACAAAAAATTAATTGAAAAATTAATGTACACCAATTAATTATTTAATTGAATAGTTTTTTGCAAACATTTTTTCTGTGCAGTGAAATATAAAGAGCTGTCACTCTTAATTTAGTTATTTAAACTTAAGTTTGGCCTTGAAATATTTTCGACATTCTTATATTTTCAAATTTAATTTTAATATTTAAATAGTTGCTTCATTTACCCAACTCGCTATAATTGTATTTCAATCCTCTGAAAAACGGTGTTGTAGTTTTACATAACATCCATCTTTAAAGAAAATAGTTTTAATTTTTGATACAATTTCGGCATTTTATTAACCCTATAACGTATTTACAAGAGAAAAATTTAAGTCTTATTTATTTAAGCGAAGCTAAACGCTTTAGCAGATTCAGGCCCTTTTTCACAACTTGCCGATAGACTTTAACCGGTATTATTATTATTATTTTATTATTTATTTATTATTTATATTAAGTATATATTAAAGTAAAATTGTAATAATGGGACACTTTTTATTCGGCCGACAAAATTCTACCTTTAGCTATCGGTAAGTTGTGAAAACGGAACTCAGAATCTCCATCAAATTCGAAGATAAAATTGCGTTCAATCCATGTTCCTTAAGTGACGATTTTCCCACAGAATTCTCAAAAGAAGTGCGTATTTGTATGAATGTATAAACAAATATGTTTTTTAAAAAAATTTTAACCATACGTTTTTACTACAAATTTGGCTAAAGGATGTTTTTAAGCCAGATAGAACTTACGAAAGGGTTAGCGGTCAAACGAACTCTGCTACTGCGCTTACTCTCTGACATTTATGATTAGTATATTTTGGCAAATGATCATGAATAAATTCTTGCTTTAAAAAAGCTACCAAGTTATTTAAAGTTTCTTTGAAAATCAATCATCGGTTCGTGCAATTTAAAGAAAAACAAACAAATCCCCAATCCTCCCAACAGACTCCACTACATCCAACAAATACACCGTTTGCTGGAGTTATTTCAGCGGATCTTATTCTATAAAAATTAAGGCCGGAGCACGCATCACGATCAATGGAGATCGTTACTACACTATGACCAACGACTTTTTGTTTGACAATATCAATCACATTGATCCGGGCGAGAGGCGGTGTGAACAGGATAACGCTGAGTATTACACGGCGACGGCAACCTTTGACGTGCCGCAACAAAACTCATTAGATTTCTATCTTACAAAGTACTAGTTATAAGATAGTGTAAACTAGCCTTAAACAGTAGTTTTAAGAAGTACTTTACTTGAAAATTATATTAACTTTTTCCGAAAAGGTATCCAAGGTAAAAAAAATTTGTTATAAAAAGTTTTTGGCAGTTTTAAAAATTTTTTAAACTGTTTTAGAAAATAAGGGTGTTAATTTTAAGCGTGTTTTTGCTGTAAGCCAAAACAATCGTTATTCTGATTTAAGAGATAAATGTATACAAGTGAAATGGATTTACTCAAAATCTATACATTTTAATAGGTATGTTTTTAATATCACAAAAAGTTCGTTATAGTTAAGGGATAGCTGAATTTTGCACGAAGCTTCCTTTTAAGGTCCTACACAACATGTAAAAAATCCGCGTCGATGCGCATTGCGCCGCTGAAAAAAAATCAAAGGTCAAGAAAAACGCGTTTTCGTAAAAATTCTGCTAACGGCAACATTTATAGAAACAATATTAACCATCCACTTGCAAGTATCGCTAAGTTAAAAAAAAAAGTAAATTCTGAGAAAATCGATTAAAACTGTTTTTTTAGAATTTAAATGCGCAGCAAAATAGAGAGTTTTGCAGGAGTATTGACTATTTAACCAGAAATTCAGCACAACTTACCGAGTTTTGGACGAGGCATCTTAAAAAACAAATAAAATGGCGGCTTTTACAGATATTTTATTTGTTTAGCCTACTCAAATATGCAGCCTAGGAAATGTTCTACACACGTAGAAAAAAATATGGTTGGAGGTAACCATATTCTAAGAGCAACAAGCTATGGTTGGATTTTAACAATGTTTATGTTTGTAGCTTGCCATATTATGTTTAAATATGAACATAGTCTGGTTAAAATCAATAAAAATGTTCACGATATCAACCATAATATGGCCAAAATTAACCATATTTTGGTCAATAGTAACCATATGTTGGTCAATAGTAACCATATTTTGTTCAATAGTAACCATATTTTGGTCAATAGTAACCATATTTTGGTCAATAGTAACCATAATATGATCAACATTTCCGAGAATATTGTCAAAAGTAACCATATAATGGTCAGAATTGGTAATAATATGGTCAATGTTAACCATATTATGGTTATTTATTTGATCCATTTTTTTCAATTTGTTTGTTAAGTGTCAAATTTAAATTTTATTCAATTTGTTATTCATGATAGGTGTTATGTTCCACTTTTATAAAAAAAAATCCCCTTTGAATTATATTACAGCCTGTGGCGACCTTCATTATCATTTTTTCTGTTCTACTAGTTTATTTTACGTAAATTTATGTATTTTAATCAATAATTTAAATAAAATAAATGAGAATTTTAAGCAAACCAAGCAGCTATTGTAAAATGCAAACGACCAGAGTGTTGTTGCTTTTTAAACATATTTTGGGTATTCACAAGGTGTGCTATCATGTTCTATTGTCATAATGTTCTAACATTTTACAATGGTTTAAAAATATTGCTGTTGCTTTGTAAACAAAAACTGTCTTAAATTAATAGAACTTTGCTTGGTATGTTTATTGTGCTGTCGTAATTAATCAGAAGAGATCTGCGCTGAGCGGCTGAGCCGATCCGCATTAGTTTTGTTAGCCGTCACCGTCTATGGCATAGTTTTATCCGGCTAATATCCGAATTAAACCTGCGGCTAACAATTTTTGTAACAAATAACTTGCGGCGTCAAATTAGATCGTCTTAGGACTCTGCTGTTTGGTAAGCAAACAAAATAAAATTTATTTATGATTTTCGTCTCAAAAGTGGAAAATCGTCATGTAAGATCTACTCTAATTTATAAATTCATGGATTTATTTTTTATTATTATTATGTCCTGTGGTTCCTATAAGGAAAAAATTCATGGATTAAAACTAAAAAATATTTTTATTTTAAGGAAATATTTATTTTTTTTACATTTGTTTTAAATCAGCTGATTAAAATTCAAAAAACCACACAAAATTATGAGGGGTTGTTCACAACAGTCGTTTTTTTATGTTGTTATTTTAAGACATATGAATTTATAACACCTTTTGAATCCCCTAATTATTTTTAATTTGGATTCTCTAAAGAGTTAGTACAATTGGAATATAATTTCAAATTTCAGTTAAGGACCTGTATTGGACCGAAAAAGGGATACCATAGGTTCCCGAAGTAGGACAAAAATTACAAACGATCCACAATTCTTAATTATTACCCGATCTTAAATCCGTTTTATCAAAATGAAATGTGCAAATTATATAAAACAGTTAGGGACATTCATTGTTGATTTCTTATACATAGTTTAGAAAATATTCGAAAATTAAAATTTAGGGTTTTAACCAACCATGGAAATTTCCTGGGATACATATTTAGTAATTATTACTGTTTCGATAAATGTTAGCGATAGCAATGTTTTTACGATAACCCGCTTTTCTTGACCTTTGCCCCGCGTAACTTTTAAGCGGCGTATGAATCGACGGGGATTTATGCGATGTTGTTTCGAACCTCAAAAGTAAGATTCGTGCAAAATATTCCGTAGCTTGATATGTTTTGTCTTTAGTCCTCGGACTGAAATTAGCATGGATAGAAATTGGATTTTGTTTTTATGAAAGAGTAGAAAATAAAATGTAAAATTTTTACAGTGGCCACTGTATATCGTTTTTTTCGCAAAAAGTCAAAATTTGTAATGTTGATGTGCTCCCTTTAAAGGAACCGGTGTAATAACATAAATCGCGGCTGCCATTGCTATAAAGCTATCTTTGAAATAAAGCCTAAATAAATTTTGAAAGCCCTTTATCGAAAATATAGGAAAACCCAGTTATATACTTTTTTCAGTAGATTTCCTGATGTAGGGGCATTTATGCTCAAAAATATAATTTCAGCAACTACCAGACAACTTCAACACATAATTCTATACTCTTTAAAATTCAACATATGCATGATTTCAAATATTCGTAGTTATAAATAATCTTTCACAGTTGGCGGTGACACTTGAAGTAACTTTTAAAAATCTGCTACCAATTTGTGTTTTAGTCTTGTTTAGCAATTTTGTAGTATTGTATTATTGCTCCTGCTGCTGTCGCTGTGGATCATTTTGGTATTTTGCATGTTGCAGATTTGATTACCAACTGTGTTCGACTAAACTTAAAAACATAAGTTAATACAAGAATTTGTTGTACATATTTACTTTTTGCCACCATACGATCGATATTAACTCCACACAATATACAAATATGTTTATAGCTCGCATAAAACAAATTAGCCAAGTATGGTGGGGTATTTTGTCCTTTCTTTTCTTTTATATGTATATATTCTTTTTTTAAGAATTTAGCCATGATTTGTTGTGATCATTGTAAAAATTGTTGGCGGCATTGTTGTTATTTGTTGTAGTTCCTTTTGCCACTGTTACTTGCTGCGTAACCAATTGCTTTAATTTTTCTCTTAAACACATTTGCAATACTTGCATTGCGGATAAGCCATAAAAAGGGTTTTTCATAAAAAGGGGGAAGACAAGCTTGAACATCTTTAAGCTGAAAATAAAATAAATATGTGGCGGCGGAAGATCTTGACAATTTTACAAATTATCAGATGATACCAATTTATATTATTGTTTATTGCTTGTATTTATATGCCAGATAATAATTGTGTACATTATTTTAGCTTTTTTTTATTTTGGTTGTTGTGCTTTGTGAGACGGGCCCTATAAATGAGTTTATTTCATAAAGGTTTTACGCATTATCGTGAGAAATTAGGGGTACTTTTTATTTTGTTTTAAAACAACAAAGTTCTCTAGGGAATATTTTTATTATTGATCTGGTTCTATTGAAATTACTGATCATTTTTGTATGTCTATTCGAATTAAAAAAATTGTCTTGATGGCAAAAACACTTGGACACAAATCCAGACATTGTGATCTATGACCTAACGTAATTTTCGGGGTTTTTCTCAGATGTGGAAAGCTTTCTGATTATCACTCAATTGGGAAAAATCCTGTAAAGAGTCTGCTAAAACGGTGCTTGGTTTAAGAAGGGAAACGATTAAGCCGTGGATAAGCTCCGAGACGTGAAATCCTTCACAACGCACGGGTACGAGCCAAATCCTCTATCAAAAGAGAACAAGCTAAAACAGCATACCGTTAATCAGCACCCAAAGTAAACTGATTGGTCCAAGCCAGAGCGCGGCAACACATACATGCAGACTTTTAATTCTTTGTGGGAGAATAAAAACTCTCCCTCTCAGAAGCACTTAAAGAAATGTTTGTGTTATTTTCTTGTTTTTAAAATCAATCTGGCTGTATGTTTCATATAAAATAAACAAAAACAAAAAAATCATTAAAATGAAATAAATCACATTCTTCAAGAAAAATAAAAAAAAACTATAATTTCATTAACATTCGGGCTTGCCAAAAAAAATTTCGGCAAACAAGAAGTTAAATTCCCATTCTTCTTTAAAAACTTCTCGCAGTGGAATTCTAAAGCAAGCTTCAACAGAACCTTCTTGTTTTAAAATTTTTTTTTTTTTAAAGTGAGAGCGAATGTTATTGTGAGAAAAAAAGCACGGTGCAGTACTTTTGCGGGTCTCTGGTCCAAGCAGATCGTGAAAGATATTAAAATGCAATCGCTGTGCAAGCTGAACAATCATCTAAAACATGTAATCTCCGCGGAATTTACTTAAACAGCTAAGTGGTAACAACATAAGAAGTACGGCAGTTTTAAAAACATCCGATAGTTCCGCTCTAACAACACCACAACAACAACTTATTAGGTGGCGTGAACACTTTACAGTCCAGTCAACTGATCCAAATGATATAATCCAGGATGAAAATCAGGGCAATATTGTTCCGTTAATAAGATGTTATCCGAGAAGAGACATCACAACTGGTCTCTCTACGGGTCAAGAAGTAGAGACAGCTTTAGGTAAAATGAAGGACTACAAATCACCAGGCCCAGACAACATTCCGCAGAGATGCTGAAATGTGGTGCTAAAACGTTAGCAGAGTATCTCACACCCTCGGAATATGTACAGAAGTTAGACAGGGTTGTATCTTATCTCCAACTCTTTTTCTTCTGCTTCTGGATATTGTGATTGAAGAAACGAATATCGAAGAAACTTTTGGAATCCGTTGGAATTTGGATGAATACCTAAATGATATTGACTATGCCGATGACATTTGTCTTATGACACATCGTTTTATAGATATTGAGGCGAAAATAACGAACACTGCCCATAAATACCAGGAAATTAGGATTGAAAATACAATTCAAGAAGACAAAACTTATGCGTATTGGTACTTATGTGCCACCGCCACTTACAGTGGATGGCCACTTAATCGAAGATGTCCAGTCTTTCAATTGCTTGGGAAGTAGGTTAAACATTACTGGTGGTTCGGATGAAGATATCACTGAGAGAATGAGTAAGTTCGCATTGCTTTTCACAAGTTATATAAGGTCTGGCAGTCAAACAGAATCTTGAAAAAACCTAAGTTGAGAATATTTAGCTGCAGTGTAAAATCTTCTTCTTCTTATGTATGGCTGTACTACATGGAGCTATACCAGACTTACTCTAAATAAAATCCAGACTTTTGTAAATAGACAAATTCTACGGATCTTCTGGCCAAATCAAATATCCAATGATCCAAACAGACTAATGGTGTGCCCATTGAATAAGAAATAAGAAGAAGTAAACGGACATGGATCGGTAATAATCTTAAACATCCAGTCACAGAAATAGCTAGAACTGCCCTTAAATGGAACCCTCAAGGACACCGCAATCAGGGACGACCATGCTATACTTGGACACGCAGCACAAGACAAGAACTCGCACCAGCTTATAAAGCACGGAGACAAATCAAAGTCCTTGTCCTATGTTCTTCGTGAACAATTTATTTAAGTATAATTAATATTTAGATAAATAAAGGACATTTATGTATAAAAAAAACATCAATAACTGCCGTGGTTGTCACACTGCAAAACCGGAAGTGATAATTTCAATGCAATCTTTCTAACTCAGGTCCATTTTTTTAACCGAAATCAGCCCACTGTCTTGTAATAATATCTAAAAATGGTTTAAAAGTTGATGATGAAAAGTGATGTGCTGAGCCAAAAAATGGAAGGGTAGAACGAGGGGAAGGTGACGCTCATTTTGCATAAAGTGGGGCTTTTGAATACTTAAATCGTTACAGCATGCTTACAGTTCCATACGCTGGAAGCATTTTAGTGTCAAATTTCTTGAAGATTGGTCCAAAATTTGGCATAGGCTTTTTATAAAGCCCACTCTCGGAAAATACTTTATTATGCTTAAACCGTAACGGATAGTGCTATTGTAGTAGAATTTGGGTTAAAATAGTTTCATAAGAAATTAAATCACATTGTCAAATTTAGTGAAGATCGGTCCATAATTCGCAGAAAAAAATATCTTAAGAAAATTTTATACAACACAGGTAGTTAAAAATAAAATTGTAGGTCAACAAACTTTTTATTTGGCTCAATGAAAAAATATATCAAAATTGGGCATTGCAAAATGGCACTCAATAAAACATATATAATAAGAAAATAATTAAATATTTCTTCATATTCAATAAAAAAATATTTGAATCAAAGTAAAGACAGTATTAAAACAACTCTTGTCCATTTTTTAATAGCTCTGATATCGTTGCAAGTAAGACTTGAGTGTTTTTAATTCTCATTCGCTTAACGGTTTTAAACATTTTGTTAAAAAAATTTTTTTGGGCAAACACTTTTTTTATTGACTCAGTAAATTTAGTTGTTGACTAAAAATTCAATATCTATACCGGCAAACGTTTTTATCAATACCGCAAAAATCGTCATCCCAGAAAATGTTTGTATGCAAATATGAAAATTATTTTTTCCGTGCACCACACAATAAGAAATCATTTAAATACGCCAAAAACTGTAGGTGTTGTGGAAAAATTTGGTCCAAATTAGCTTTGTATGGCCAGAAATAACATCATACAATTTTTTGATAAGCGGTCATCTGCTCCTTACAGGAGTAAAAAAAAGGACACAGTTTACCATAGGTACCATATAAAGCAGACTTCTGAAAAGCATTTTAAAACGTATAAAACTCTTACACAAATTTAACAACTGTATTATTTATTTATTCATTGCTCCACAGTTTACCAAGCTTAGCTGATTACTTTAGCACTCCACATTGTTTTACCTTTTTTTGTATAATTAAATTTTAACATGTTCCTGCTGGAATTATCGAATCAAAGGAAGTGTCCCGAGCAAGAGTTAAATGATTTTTGGCGGTTTTTAATATTCTGACAATACTAGAACGGGATCAATCGCCTTAGAGCAAAACATTGGTCTTCTCAAGAAACTTCCTTGTAAAATAGGTTAAAATAGAGGATGATCGACGATTTTACTTACTTTTTATTTTTATAACCCTTCACGAAAGGGTATATGTATATTAATTTATCATGTTGTGTGTAATCTCTACAATATTGATCTTAGACCCTATAAATGTTATATATTTTGGGTCCTTATGAGGAGCGAAGCTGACTCCACGATTTCCATCTGTCCATCTATCCGTGTGTCCGTTGAAATGGGGTTTCCGAAGACCCTAGATTTTTTCTCTAATTTTACCCAAAAATCCCTTGCTTTTGTTTTATATTATTTTTATGTATATTTGGAGATAGGCAGAAGCCAAATTTTCCAATTAAGGCACTAGAATCTTAGTTGTCAATTCAAAACATCCGGCAAAATGTGGGCGGGCAGGCATGAAAGATTTCCTTGTATCTGGAGAATGGCAAGAGCCAGCGTTTCCAAATTCGGTACAAGCATCTTGCTTATCAATACGCAACATCAGCCAAGTGCGCGTGGCACATCCCATACAAATACATTAAAGATTTTTGTAAATTTAGAGAATATAGAGAGCAAAAATTTCGAAATTAGGTAGAAGCATCTTCGTTATCAATATACAACACCCGATAAAATATGGGCGGGATTGGAAAATTGGGCATGGCACATAGTGGATTTTATCTTAATGACCATATTTATATGACATTCTGTTATTATCGCACCATGGTAAAGGGTACATAAGATTGGGCATAGCCGAATATACCACGGAGTAAAAATAAGTATAAAAAATGTGTCTCTTATATTCTTAAATTCTAGAGCCTACGCAATAAATTGTGTGTGACCATATCGAACCGCATTTAGTCCCTGGGTGTACAAACTGGTATGAGAAACTATTTTCTTCTCCGGTTATATTTAATGCCTCAAAAATTGGATTCCAGCCATTAAGGTACCCTTTGTACTCCTACGATTTTTTTTTTCTGAATAACAAAACTTTAAATTACAAGCGTATTTAGACAAAATTTGTTGTACTCTTTTTATTATGATTTATTGAATTGAATACCATGAAATTTCAAATTGTCTGTCATGTTACTCCCTACAATAAGGAAAACGAAGGACATATTTTGAAATAGCGTGTTAGCGTTTCGGCAAACAAAGAAAACAAAAAATACTTACTGAACTCCCACCGTGAACGCTAGAGCTTCGTGTGAGACAAACACTATATACACGACTCATTAAAATACAATTCAAAGGATATTTACAACAAGCAAAAAATATAAATTTAAAAATAAAATAATATAAATCAAAACAATAAACACTGGACACGGGTCATTTATAATTTAGAAATCGAAATGGTAATAGCAGAATAATAGAAAATAAAAAAAAAAAACACAATGAATAGCAAGGCAAAGATTGAATTGTCTCTGCATCTCTAAAACAATGAAGCCACCCGAAGAGTGTTTGGCAAATAGCAAAAAGACAAAGTGGAAAATAAATTGAATTGTTGTAACCACAGGAAGTTTGTTTGTCAAGCAAAAGGAAAAAAAAACGAAAATCGTCAACCCAAATGTGAAATCAGAAGTGTGGCCAAAAATACTGATCACTTTTCAGAGGATAACGAAACATCTGTTCCTATTTCTTATTTACTTCGATATATTTTTTTCTATATTTTGAGTAAATATGCGGTTGCAAATGTCACCAGTTGTTGTTAGAGATTTTTTTTGTCGTCTGTTCTAAACCAGGTGTGTAATTTCACCATCATTTTAATGGCAGAAATTTATGTTGGTTTCTTCTAATTTTTATTTATATTTTATGATTATTTTTTGTTAATATGTAGTTGAATTTCTAATTTTTCTTAAGGGAATTGGCAAATTGTAAAACAAAAATTTTGTCTCATTCACATTTTCGACTAAATTCTGATGGTACTTATTGCTTGTGGTTTTCTTTGAAAATAAAAAAAAGAAAAAGATTTGAAAAACAAATGCGAACAAATTTAAAAAAATATTTCATTGCACAAACATATTTTGTAAAATATTGGATTTACAAGAAACGGGGGCCTGGGCACATGTTTGGCATACGCATGCATGCATACATGCTGGCACTTGAAGTCATCATCATCATCATCATTTTACTATCTATCCTTTGGCTGACTTCAGTCAAGTCTAATGACAAAATACATCTGCTTAAAGGTAAAGTGCAATCGTGCCAGTAACAGCATTCTCTAGAGCTCCACCAGCTATAAAAAGGGCGTAGTTTAAGTGTGGCTGGCTGTTTGCATGGCCCGCATGTGTTCATCATAATCGGCTGCAACATGATGATGATCGCTACGTTAAAGTTGATGTTGGTAACTTATTGACATTTTAGGAGCCATCATTAAAATAGTTTCACTTTTCAATTGTCTTTAAGCGAGTTTTTTTTTAACCCATCAAGGGTAAATTAGAAATTAATGAAACAAATTTTTTTAGGTTTTAGCCAATATTGTTGTTCTCGATTGCCAGTCTTGCTTATTAAAATGTAGGGCTACCATTTGGAAATACCTTAGGTGTAGCATAAAATATACGCAGGGACAGATAGAAGACACAAAAATGTGTGCACGACCAGTTTTGAGGCTTTAAAATGTCATTATCAATAATTTAGAAGATCGAACAGAAATAAAGCAAATGGGGCAAATGCGCATAACTAGGGAAGCGATTTCCATGCAAATGCATTGTTTTTGCCAAAAGTCTGAGAACGATGTCGACCTATTATCTTTCGGAATCATTAAATTTGCGTTAAAATGACATCGATTTGCTTTTGGAAATTTTAGTGAAAATGGATATTTTTGCATATTTAGGTTTTAAATACACAGTTTTTGACATTTTTGACTGATTTTCCATATTATATAAAAAGTTCTTAAAGAAATTGTTTTAAATAATTTTAATCTGATAAAGCACCTTGCATGGTTAACAGACTGTTCATCGATTTCGAACGTTAACGTTCGCTCAGGAAATTACATTTAAAACAAAAACAAATTTTAGAATTTCGCTGTATGTTCACAACTTTTGTTCTTTGTGGCAAGAGCTACAACTTTGTCTCAAAGTGTTAATCAAAATTCCGAACGGTTTGCAAGATATGAGAAAATGATCACTTTTTTGCAAAAATGACACCGAGCGCCCAAATCTTTAAGGTCCGTATATGGTTATTTTTTTCGTGTTGCACTGTGTAACCACTAAATTTTTTTGACCCGCTTTAGTCACCTTACTGCAAAAATCATCATTATTTAAAAATCTGTGGTTTTTTTAAAAAAAAAATTTCAAAAATTTGAGATAAAAAATGTTAATACTAAGTCCCAGTTTACATTGTGGGCATTTCTTGCCGGACAGAAAAAGTTTGTTGGCGAGAGAGGCAAGAAGAATAGTGTGTCACGCATACAGCGTCGCCCCCTTACCAACAAACTTTTTCTGTCCGGCAAGAAACGTCCATAGTGTAAATTGCGACTAAGTACTTTCACTTCATAAATAAAACGGGAAAAAACCGATTTTATCCATGGATTTTTATGAAACAAAATTTATTTAATATCTATTATATGCAGCTTTATGAAAAAGTAGTTAAGGCAAAGGATCAAAAAAATATGGTGTAATAAAAAGGTGAAACTTTGTGATTTTTAGATCTACACAAATTTACGATCAAAAATAAGGTCAAAACTATGTACTTTTAGTTTATCGGGAATAAAACAGGAATTTGTCCATGGATTTTTATGAAATAAAATTTATTTCACTTCTACTACATGCAGCCATTAAGTACTAAAACTGGTAAGTATTTGTTGATTTAAATTTCTTATGAATTTTTTAAATGAAAAAATTTCATTAAAAAACTAAATAAAATATTTTTTTTGCCACTTCTGCCTCAATAACTCCAAAAATAATGGCTAAATTAAAAAAAGATATTAAAGAAACTTAAATCTGGCGTAATTAAAAATGTGTTGACGGATTATATGACAAAATCGGGTACATCATACCAAAGTTACGATAAGATGTATGTATGGAGCAGTCTCTTCAAAAATCTTAAATTTTAGAAAAAAAAATTTAAATAAAACCTTATCATAGAATTTTTTAAAAATTATGATTTGTGCAGTAAAGTGACTAAGGCGGATCAAAAATATATAGTGGTTGGACAAGCCCTTTTTTGCTGTTGACCTGTGTTATCATGTGTACCAAATTTCATATCGGCATTAAATGTTATAACGATTTTTGGCGAGTTACAGTGAATTAAGAAAATAGGCTTTATATAGGACCCATTACAAAATTTGATAATAAGATTTTAAGGTATAAAATATTACATTTGACAAGATTTCACCACAGTGTCATTTATTCATTAAAGTTTCAGACGTTTTGAACATTTTTCCGAGAGTGCTAGGAACACAATTATGTTATGCATCAAAGATTTGTTCGTCTTAAAGCGATCTGGGAAAGAGGGTTTATATGGGACGTATGACAAATTTTAGACCTTCCAGAACCAACATTTCGCCATGCCAAACTAGATCTTACAATAGTTGTCGTTGCCTAATTTTATGCTAATAACAACATTTATAAGGAAGGTCTGGCATGCAAATACCGTCGGTATTTATATGTGAAATTATGCATTTATTCTCATTATTTTCAATGACCTTCGTGCTTATAAACATTTATCTACTAAATTTAATCAAATTATCTTCATAAATTCGACCTGTACTTTGCGCACAAAGTTACATGGACAGACAACCAGCATGGTAGCCTGCCAGCCATCCATTTCACCATTAATAATGACGCAACAACAAATTGTTCATTATCTAGTGTATAAATAAAACAAAAAAAAAAGCTTTTTAGACCATAATCTGAATGGATTTTCGACTAAATGGTAGAAAGATTTCTTTTTTACTATTTATGCGAGTATTATTATACAGGTACAATGGAGGTATATATGGGGTTAAAGAGGACCCTTTCATCTTTCCGCTGATAATTAAGCTTTTTTGCTCCTCGTTAATCCTCAAAAGCTCTATTCCTCTAGACTTCAAATTTGACTAAAATATAATGCCCTAAAAAACATGCAACAGGTACAAACGGTGCCGTAATACAGCACGCAATTTCTGTAAGACTGCAGTCGTACCAATGTAAAAAAAGAAAAATGCATCCTATTATCGGTAATAGTTGCGAGGAATGATAATTTCCTTTTGACCAAATTTACATAAACAAACATCTTTTTAAAAAAGTATAAAATATTCTGTTTTTACATTAAAGGTTTTCATAATTGGCACAAGATTGCAAAAGTTTTACTTTAAATTCCTGTGACCAAGTTTTCTAGTCATTTTCCATCTTACAACAACAGTTCCCAACGCGTTAACGACACGCGTACGTTATAAATTGTTTGGTCATAATTTTAAATCAAAACCCCAAAAATTCACTTAATTTAATTCGATTTTATTATATAGATGTCAAGTTAACTAAAATTTAGTTTCATATATGCAACCACATTTAATTTAACGCCTTCAACCATTATTATTCCTTGAAATACATGGATTCATCCGTAATGCCAACTTACTGTAAACAGTGTGTGAGTGGCAGTATTTCGTGTAACTTCTTCAAATTGTTTAAAGCAGCAACTCCAACGCCAACACACCACAACCAGCAGCACCGTCATTAACAAAAGTAGCTGCCACTACTTGTAAATTAAATAAATCTTATATTTTTTGTTGTTGCCCCCAAAAAAAAAATTGGTGGTTATAAAAATTGTATACTTATTTTTATCAACTCGAAGTTGCATACAATGTTTAAATTTTGCTGTTTGTTGTTTCTTTTGCGTGAAATTTCACGCGTTTCCTTTTGCCACCTCTTCTTTTCTTTACTCGTACTTTAAAGATGTACCATCAGATGATGTTGATTTTGAAGGTTTTAAAAATATTCCAACTATGCTGGGCACAAATTGCAATGGGGCAGCAAACAACTTCTTCGATACGATACAAGTTCCAAAGAGAAATAAATATATTTTATCATTTAATGGCGGGAGTTGTTGTTTGTTATTATTTTGACAATGAAGCACTTTTTATTATCTTAAACTGGAAATTTTTTTACATATTTTTTTTCATTTTAATGTTTTTTATTTATCATTTAAAAACAAATTTCTTATTATTTTGTGGAATTAAGGACACAATGATTTAATGATAAATTAGTAAGAGTAAATCAATTTAAGATTAGTGGCTTAAAGGCAAATTTATTTAAAAAAAAAAGTGGAGGGCCAGGAACAATGTTCTCTTGTTTAATTGATTTTGCTGATGCCGCTTAATTGAAAAGTCCTTAAAATGAATACTAAAATCAGTCAAAATTATTTATGTCGCAAAATGTACAGAAATAAATCTTTATTAATTATACCCACTCAACCAAAGTTGGAAATCATATTTTTTGTATATTTTTGTGCTTAAGTATGTTTCATATTTAATATTCACAGAAAAAATTAAAAATTTTCTCCATTCGCCAAATTCCCAATTCATAGAATCAAGCAAACCATTTGTTGATTTTGTACCTTTTACCAAAATGATTATATAGATTTCTTAAAATTGTAAAAATTGAAAATTGTGAATATTTTCTATTCTATAACTGATATTTTTAATGTTTTAAACACTGTGTTAATTGATTTAATTAAGTATAACTCAGCTTTTGACAATTCCCAACAACAATTCTACAAGTTTAAATTATTTTATTTTAAACGAAAAAATCAATTACGATTTTTTGTTATTTAATTAATATTTTAATTAAAAATTTATTTAAAAACAACTAAAATGTTAATTAAATCAAAATTATCAGGGGTGTCATGGGAATCGAAAACGTAAAACGCAAGAATTTTAAGAGTTGTTTTTCAATAAGATTTCTGTAATAAAAAAATTGTATGACAATTATTATACAAATAATGCTCTATTAAACAGAATTTTTTAAAGGAAATTGTAAAACTTAGATTAAAAGTTTAATAAAAAAGAATTGCCAAATTATTTTGTTTTACGTTTGCGATTTCCATGACAGCCTGTATATGTTTAATTTTCATTCAATTAATTTGAAACAATTCTTTTAGTTGATAAGAAACTACTGATAACTTTTTTTGTTTGTAGTTCTAGACCTTTTAGTATAACGATCCCTCCAAATCACTTTCTGAATCTATAAATTTATATTCATCCGGATGGCTATAGGTTACAATTTCGGAAAGATATAATAACTGGCACAAGGACGAAGCCTTTTAAAAATAGTGAGAATCGTTCTATAATCTTACTTTTTTAGTGGAGTAGCACTCGCCGATCTGTGCTTACTAAATAAAAAGTTCCGCTAGTGTTAAAGCCAGTTACTACACGTAGAAAAGAAATATGGTTGGAGGTCACCATATTCTCATATTCTAAGAACAACATACTATGGTTGGATTTTAACAAAGTTTATGTTTGCAGGTTACCATATTATGTTTAAATGTTACCATAGTATGGCTATAATCAACAAAAATGGTCCCAAAAATAACCATAATATGGTGAAATTAACCATATTTTGTTCAATAATAACCATAATAATGGTCAAAACTAACAATACTATGTTCAAAATAAACCATAATAAGGTCACAATTTTCTAAAATTTTAGCAATGTTAACCATATTATGGTTATTTATTGCAACCATTTTTTCAATTTTTTTATAAGGTATCAAATATAATTTTATTTAATTTTTTTATTTCTGACTTTTGCAAAAAAATACCCCTTTGATTCATATTCCAGCCAGTGCCGACCTTCATTACCATTTTTTCTGTTCTACTAGTTTATTCTACGTAAATTTATGTATTTTAATCAATAATTAAAATAAATTGAATGAAAATTTTAAGCGAACCAAGCAAGTATGTAATTGAAAAGCGTTCAACTATTGTAGAGAGAGAAATTACCATATTATATGTACTAAATATTAACCATAACATGTTTGGAGGCAACCATATTATGGTTAAATCCTTGGATGGATGAATTTAAACCATAATATGGTTGCGGTGACAATAACATGGTTGAAGTAACCATGATATGTTTAAGTGTATGGTTGTAGATTTATTTTATTAAAACATGATATTGTTAAAATCAACCATATTTTAAGTTTCAATAGAGGTAAACATTTAATTGTTAAATATAAACAAAATATTATCAATCGTGAAAAAAGTTTTGTTAAAACAACAAAAGTTTGTTTGTTGCGTGCAGAGAACAGTAGCCAAAGTACTAAACAATATACAAAAAGAAAGCGTTGTCAGATCATCGTCATGATTATTAAATCACGCATTAGGTAAAACGTGATCTTTTTGTGAATATGAACTTTAACCTCAACACATAATTTTAGTTTGGCGGGTCTCTAATAGCCCATGAGTTCCAAATATGGCACACCCTCCAAAATCTCTTATTGAATACGACCACTGTATGTAGGGTTTTTTAAGGTCGAGCATGACCGACTATATATGTTTTTTTAAATATCCTTGTTTAAAAATGTAAAATATTATTGATACAGTAAAATCAACCATATTTTACAATAAACTTGAAGTAAAATTATAAAATAAAAACAATCACAAAAACAAAACTTACCATTATATTGATGCAGGAAATTCGTTCCTGAAAGGAAATATCTGCCCTGCAAAAATTAAGAAAATAGGAACGTTAATAGACATGAATTAATGAAATTGTTTTCTCAAATAAATTTTATATATCCGCTTTACGTTGTAACGACTCATTGCTTTTAATTCAAATATTTTTTCATGAAATTCAATTATGAAATCTACTGTTACCGTTGGTCGAGTGTGGTATGACAAGAAGAATATTTTTTAGTGTCAAATTGGTAAATGCTCTAGGATTTTTACAAGAAAAAAAGTATACAAGTCGATTTGCCCAGCTCTGTAAGGGGTTGTTAAATGAGCCTGCGGGGTCAGTGTAAGGAAGGCCTTTAAGTCTGATAAAATTATTAGCATCTCACCTATCTAACGTCTGATTTTTTTGGTGTGGAGAACTGTGAAAAAGAAACAAATGCATTCGTGCAGGGCTTTAGTATCTACTAGTTTCCTTGCATGATCCAGGTTAACGCCTGACTGCTGTAAGGCGGCAGTATTTTTTCTCGCACCTTGGCAGAGTCTTTACAAAATAGACCAGATCAAAATATCGAAATTAGTGATTTTTGGATATGATATTTCCATTTCTTTGATGTAACGAAAGTTGGTTCATTCAAATAGCCGACTAAGTAAGTCGCCAACTTTTGTGAGTCTGAACTATTCTGGATCTCAGTTTATTCATTTATTGTATTTTCTAATAATATTCGAAGACTGTTAACAATCGGAATAACGTCAAATATTGTAGCAATGACTTATGGATTTTGTAATCTCTTCAAAGTAACTCAAAATTTGTAGTTAAATAATTTTTCTGCTCACAAAAAGCATACAAATCATTAAACCTACAAACACATTCAAGATTTATTACTGAGAGAACATCTTACCAATATGATGCAAAGCAAAACGGCTTAAGCTGCAGGTCCACACCAAGCGTTCAATGCGTTTATACATCTGTCGAGAAAGGAGTAGTGAATAGAATGGATAAAAGAATCGAAAGCATGCTTTGGCATGCATCTTAAAAAAAACATTCGCATAAAACGAGAAGTGTGGACCGACCTTCAGGTTTAGAATTAAAGAAACAATTTATTATTCTGTTTGATTTTTTGTTCTGCTATTGAATATGTTATTGGTCTAAGTTGATTTGCAAAAATAAGCATAGAAAATTCAATTGTTTGTTAAAAAAAAAATTATAAAGAAGTATTGTCGTTTCGCTAGCGAAATATCGCCAATATATCGGTATTGGTATTGGTATTCGTTACATTCCTAGTTAGGATTCGTGTAAAACTTTTTTGGGTCGAATATAAGTTAGACATTTTCATCTACATGAGATTTGCTTGCCTTTAAGTTCCATTATAACAATTTACAAAAAGTGTTTATAAACTGTAGTTTAAGTAGAAAAAATGTCATTTCTTCACATGTCACTGACAAGAAAAAACTGTTGCTTTTACTTCTGACTCATAAAATGTAAACAGTCGATGTCAAACCAACATAAAATAGCGAAAAGTTTTACACAAAAAGTCGTTTTTGGTTACGACTGCAGTTTTTTACACCCTGCTTGCAAATAGTTATTTTTAGAATGCTATCTCGCAGACAAATGGTTTTTGGTTATTACAAGTTAACAATAACCTAAAAGGTGACTGATAAACTGACAGGAGGTTTATACTCAAGTTAACTTTACAAGTGAACTTTAAAAATTAAAGCTGCCATAGCTGCTGATGATATGGTAACTTCAATTGCAGTTTTAGGTGAAATTAAATTATTCAAACTTTTTCAAAAATTTACATTTATCATAAAAAACAAAACAATTTACCATAAAAAATTAAAATAAAGAACAAAAACAGTGAATTCGGTGTTAAATTAAAGATAAAAACAGAAGTAAGCCGTTGCCACTGCGTATTTTAATCAAACAAAAGTAGTCGGTATCTATTGCAATGTTGCCACAGTACATAAATTACATTTCTTAATTTTATCGTACAGTTGTAAAAATGGAGAAAACTTAGTGGTTTTTTATCGTTTACAAGCAATCGTTCACATAAACTATCAGGGACGTTATCATTAGTTTGTAATATTGGCCCTAAGTGATCTTAGGATGGGGGTTTATATGGGACCATGGTTAATTTTAGACCTACCAACACAACATTTCGTCTTGAGATAGTAAAAAGCTATCGGGAATAGCATTTGTTAAAGAAATCAGCACAAACGCAAAATATCTTCTCCACTATTGTGTAGGTATAAAATATAACATTTAACGGCCAATGCTATTCCCTTCACGCAGAGAAAAAACATGTTTAAATATGGTCACCTTCAACAAAACTATTTTCAAAGAATATTTTAAACATAGTATGTTAAATATAACCATATTGTTGTCACCTACAACCATATTGTGGTTGAATTAGTCCTCCATCAACAAGCCACAACCATATTATGATTGCATGTCAACATGTTATGGTTAAATATGACAATAATTTGTTTTAAAATTAACAATAGTTGAAAGTATGGTTGAAAACCAACCACGCTATTATAAGTGTCAAACATGTTTCACTTGTTTTCGACCATGAAATATTCGGAGGCAACCATAATATGGTTGTGGCTTCTTGATGGAGGACTAATTTAACCATAATATGGCAGTCGGTGACAATAATATTGTAAAATTAATTATAATAGTTTTAAGTTTTCTTTAAAAAAAATAGTTTTGTGGGGGGGTGACCATATTTAAACATATTTTTTCTCTGGGTGTTACTACGAAGCAGGTTTGTAAGGGAGACTATTAAAGAATGACTGCAACAACAAACAAAAAAAGTTCAATATGTTCAGCTGATCGTTACACTAACCAGTTTTTATGTGGATAGAATAACATGGTTTTTGTGCCATAAAATATTGCTTTAAAGTTGGAACTCGCCACATAAAATTCAAGCCTTCCGTAGGCAAAATGGTAATCGAACCTTCTACATTTCTTCCTTACAAGCCTGCTACTTTTGAAGCTCCATTTATGATATGGTGACCTCTAGCTATTTTTTTCCAGTATGTGTTTTCTGCTTTGGTGCAAATAAGATAAATTTGTTAAAAGTCAGGGTGTTTAGATTAAAATCAAAATGTCTCTTAAACTGAGACGGTGGTTTTGCAAACTTTTAGAACGAGGTCTTTTTAAAAATTTTAATTTTAAGGTATAAGGCTTACTTGGTTAGTGGCTACAGGCTCTACTATGACTTTAATCCATACCTTAGTCAAAAGAAGTATAGTAAATCTTACAGACCACACATTTCGTTACTTAATTATCTTTAATCCTGCCTAAAAGATTTTAAAAGCCTTAAAATAGTTCCTTAATAACTGCGTTAAATCTGCATTTTTAAGAAAAAGACTATGTAACAAAAAAAAATCTTCATTTGAATTACTTTTTACTAAATAAACTATTTGATGTTCATTTGTAACAAATATTTATAATAATTTTAGGGATAATAAATTTTTGGCCGTATGTAATCTCAGGATAAATGTCAGCTCAGGCCCAACTAATTAGACCCTATTTGCATGCCATTTTAACGAGCAAGAAAACTTAACAAAGAACTAGAACTCATTAGTCATTTGAATGTTTGAAAATAACAAAGAAACATAAAAACAAATAAATCGAACAAAGAAAGGATTTATGTTTATAAAAGATTTGAAAACTGAAATAAAATTCATATTTTATATGAATTAAAATATTATTTTAAAAAAGAAAAATTTATACACATACAAACATAAATGTTGAGAAATATTAAAAAAAAAATAATTCATTTATTTTGAATTCTCGAGTTGCTTTCAAATTTCAAACTAAAAACAATCCTTTTTCCAAAAGGGCAAAATGTAATACTAGACTCTGCTTTCTCCTTACTTCCGTATTTATTTTCTTTTCATTTTATATTTAGATTAGAAAAGAAAAACTCTTTCCTTTTGAAAGGATTAACTGCCACCCATTAACAACGGAGTGTACGAAAGTGCTTCGTTGTCAAAGAGTTAAAACAATAAAACCACAAAATGACAGTTATTTAAATTTCTAGTTTTATTTTCGTGCCCACATTTACATATTTTTTTTTTTTTTTTTTCTTTTTATTTTCTTTAAAAGTTTCTCATTTTCCTAAGCCGAGATTAATGATGTTTTGTGTGTTTTGACAGAGTCCAAGTTGCATTCTTAAGAATCCTTTTTGTTTCCGTTTTTTTTTTATAGATTTTATTTGTTTTTCTTTTTAACATGGCTCGTGTTTAACTATAATTTATTTCTAAGTGATATTTATCAACATATTTTCTCAGGATCTTTTTGCATACGTAGTGAGAAGAATTGTTTTTATAGGTGTTGCCCAGTTAAGTGGTTTAAAGACGAAAGAGTTGAAATCGGGCACGAGTGTTTCTTGTGAAATTTTTCTTTGAGTTGCAGGAAAATTCCAAAGAATGTACTTGTTTATAAACATGAGTTAAAGGAAAAGAGCATATCCTTTTTTATAATATTTCAAAGTTCAAAAATTGTATATATTTCTTTTTTGTAATTATTTTAATCCAGTAATTCAAAACCCTAAAAGTTTATCACTTCCGCTTGTAAGTTGAGGAAACAGTTTTAATTTGTCACCATATATTTCTGATGACTTTTTAAAACAAGTTTGCTGTTTAGTTACTCTTTATCCGTTATTATAACTCTTCCCTACAAAACAGTATAAAAAAAGAAATTTTTGAGATTGTGCCCTATTTGGAACCCATGGGCAATCATGGAGCCGCCACAACCAAATTATTTATTTAAATATTCTCGCAGGCATATCCTTAAAGATTGATTCCTACAAGAGAGCCTGCTATAAATAAATAAATGGTCTTCAATCAAACTAAACAAGTTCAATAGCTTTTAAATTATTAAAACTGCTCATTATTTTAAAGGGAACTAAAATAATGTCATAAATACAAATTAAACAGCAACCCACAAGAGGGTTTCGTCTTAAATAGTCAATTACCATTTCTCCTCTGTTAATCAGTATTGTTGTTTTTATGTCTTTTATCAAACATATTTATTTCTCCTCCCAACTAAATCATCCTCTTCCACCACTACAAAATAATTTGTTCTTTGTACTTTAGATATCATACATTTTATGGCTTTATCTTGTGTTTACAAGTTGAAAACGTAAATCAGTTTTCTTTTTTCCTGCTTAAATTCACTGCTTAAGTTGAGCTCACTTTCACATCTCGCTACCTGAACTCATTAATATTCAATCAGACGACGACGTCAAAGATTGAGATTAAAATCAATCAATTTTGAAATGAAATCCACGTTTCTTTTGATGGAACAGATCAAAGGATGAGCAAGTGAAATCTTTTGTTTTCTTGATACTTGTTTAAATTGATGATGATGTTTTTAGAAATTGATGGGACAAGCAGTGAAAATATATTTAAAAAAAATTTAAATTTTATATTACAAACGTTTTTTTATAAAATAAATTATTATAATTAAAAAGTCAAACTAGTTAGCAGATCATTTTCTATGATTTCTTAGTACATTTGAGTTATCTCCACTTTTTTATTTCTTAAAGACGGCTCCTACACAAAACCTAAATTTTTAATACAGTTTTTTTTTTAAATGCATAATAAACTCAGATGGAAAGATGTTGGCGGAGCTGCAAGGCGGCGGTAGGATACATGATCGACTTCTTGTTTTAGTCATTTATGATGGTAATGAGCCACTCTTGGGAGTGCCTTAAATTCCATTAGGTAAAGGAAAAGGCAAACGTGTAACTTAAAACGCTTACTGCAGTCGAGATTTTTAACCGATATTTTAAATAATTTTTAAATAAAAATTCTCTTCGCAAACCCCCTGTAAATCTGTGTCGGACTGATAGGACTCCACGGAGCTCAATTTGTTACCGTACACCTCTTGCAGTTTTGCAAAACGCTTTTCGAGAGTGGACCCTGTTCTAGACCCATGGACAATTATGGCCCTACCTGAATAAAACTTAATTTTACTGTTAAACTTTATATAAAAGGTGTTTTTGCTTTGTTTATCTGAATACAGCCATTACATGAGATTTAGTAGCTTTACACAGGGAAAGAGAGAGAGAGAGAGGGAGAGTGAACGCGATTTTCGGGTATATAATTTGTATAGGTTTTTTATTGGAATAATACTTTCAAGGTATAATGCGGTGTTATTAAAATCATACTGAAATGTTATAGTCACTTAGACTCTATTTCAAGAAGGCGTTCATTCATCAAGTTCTTATTTAGGCCAAGCTTACGGACAAAATGCTTATAAAACCTGTACAGAGACACACAGACAGTCCACAAAACGGATGGACATGATTCTGAGCCGACAGATATACTCCATGGAAGGGTTCCTTCACACAACGAAGGAACAAAACTGGCTGGGTTATACTAAACTCCTATTTTATATAAACTTTAAATGAAGCTTTTTTTCGACAGTTTTAGGCACAGGCCCCACCAATTGCCACCCCAGTACCCAAAGGCCCGGACTGGTAGTTATTCGGCCTTATTGTGTAAGGCGTTGTCGTTTAAACTTGAGTAGTTTCTTGTAATAGATTGAAGTTACACAAAAGATATGTTCTTTAATCTATTACATAGAACGACTTAGGCGTTAACGACAACGCCTTACACAATAAGGCCGATTATGATACCAGGTTGAGCGCTGGTACCTCGAGTTGCACACTGGTTCAAGAGCGGCATTAATTAATTTTTTTCATGTCTGCTGATCTACCTGTTTTTTCCACAGTTTGTAATAAACACTCTAATTATCATGTATCCAAAATATTAAGCTTATAGCTTTCAAAGTTGACCTAAGTAAATGCGTTTGAAATAGCCGTATAATATATGCTACTTTCTATCACTTCATGCTTTTAAAATACTCTTGTAATAACACTACAATATTTTTTTTTTTACAATTGGATGTTATAAATTATATATGTAAATGCAAATAAAAAAAAGTTTTGAAAATTTAAAAAAAAAATTCTTTTACTACTATAAATTGTCCAAAAATATTTATTTTCTCCAACTTCTATGGCTTGTATATATTGATCTCCGACGACCTCTAGCCCGAGACTTATATCAAATTAAAGCTTGAAGTCTCAGCTAACGATACCCATTTTTGCCTTTAAGCAATTCCGGTGTAAAAAACTAAAAAAAGTTAGGACAAATTTCATTCACAAGCATGGTATTGCGCATAAGTGAAGTAAAAATTTTTTGTGTTAGTAAAGGTACACCATTACTTTGTTTTTAAAATTTTGTTTTAATATTTTCTTTTATTTATTTACAGATATTTTCATTGAATATGGGCGTGACTGTTCATTTTAGTTATATTTTAATCAAATAGAAAACACGTAAATTTAAACCTGTGTATCTGTTTTAATCGATCTAGCTTTGCTAATAAGGAAAATATTGGATTTTATGTGGTCATTTTGAGAGGTAGGCGTGGTTGTTAGCAGATTTTGCTAATGTTTTCACCAGCTTAATATTATCATAAAATTGCAATGAACAAAAAATTGTGACTACAATGATTTGCAACTTTTGTGTTATATGGGAAGTGGGCGTGGTTGTGCACGGATTTTTTCATATTTGCAGTATTCTTTTATCACAACCAAATTTTAGTCCATGCCAAAACTCAAGGCTCTGAACAAAAAATTGTGACTCTACAATGTTTTTTAACTTTTGTGTTATATGGGAAGTGGGCGTGGTTGTGCACGGATTTTTTTCATATTTGCAGTATTCTTTTATCACCACCAAATTTTAGTCCATGCCGAAACTCAAGGCTCTGAACAAAAAATTGTGACTCTACAATGTTTTTTAACTTTTGTGTTATATGGGAAGTGGGCGTGGTTGTGCACGGATTTTTTTCATATTTGCATTATTCTTTTATCACCACCAAATTTTAGTTCATGCCGAAATTCAAGGCTCTGAACAAAAAATTGTGACTCTACAATGATTTTTAACTTTTGTGTTATATGGGAAGTGGGCGTGGTTGTGCACGGATTTTTTTCATATTTGCAGTATTCTTTTATCACAAGCAAATATTGGTCTATACCAAAATTCAAGGCTCTACCATGTTTCCTTATATTTAATGCCGCCAATCGTATGAAGCTGAACCACTGTGTGATGCACACCTTAAGACCCGAAAACTTTTAGGAATATACCTTAAATTGTAAAGAAAAGAAATCTAGAACGTTTTCTTAGGTAATTTCTTTTTACATTTGCTTTAACTTGATTGAGTACCATTTTCAAATCTGAGGTATCAATTGAGGAAAAATCATCAATATTGGCGTAGAAATATGCAATTTTAAAGTGATTATACGAATTTGTTGTTGTGGCTTATAATCATTTTTCTCCTAAACTTGCATGCTTTTTGCTTTCATCTGAGACAATTACATGTATTGTGAGTGGTACTAATTGAAATATTCTTAATCAGATTTTAAATTTTGTTTTTTTTATCGTAGTTTCATCTGTTAGCGGCTGTAAGTAAACTAAAAGTTTAAAATGCGTTTAATCCACGTTGGTTAATTTAAGTCATGATTACACTTGTTGTTCTTTGGTTGATATTGAAGGCAAACAAAAAAAAAAGAAGTCAAAAGGCTTAACAGTAGTAAGCGTTAAGGTTTACGTGCTGTAAACGTTTTCATATCTTGTTATAAATACATTACAGAATGAACAAAAAACCATGAAAAAAATGCAACTACCGCAATCAGACAATAACTACCCGTAAGTAACGGTGGCAGTTTGAACTGCTTCATCACCATGATCATCAACAGCAACAGCCGAAAAAAAACACCGTCCCTATTACACACGCGCCTATAAACGCGTTTTAGCACTTAACAAGGTAGGCCGGTCTCGCCATGGCAACTCTCTTTAACTTTTTCTTTAAAAAATTTTTTCGTAGTTTCATTTCTTGGCCATTTAGAAAACCAAAGCTTACCTGAACTAAAGTCTTGTTTAGCAATTTGGTAAGGTTTTCTGCTACTTTTGTTGGTAATAGTGTTTGGCAATAAAAATTGGGTGGCAGCGCCCCTTTTTTCTTTCTTAGTCATTGTTTTTGCAATCTTTAAATTAACCTTGGCTTAAATTGTATATTAAAGCATAACTAAAAAGTCTTTCTCATTTTAAGACCAACGCAAAGCCTATTACGCATGATTTAAACCTTATTAAAGATTTTTTACTTTAGCGATTTATCCCTTTACGTTGCTTGGTATCGTCGTCTGTCCTCATTGTAGTTAGTTTCACTTATTACATCGGTTTTTGAACGTACAACTTATAACTAAGCGTATCCTCTTTTAATCATTTTATAAGTATGTACTTTTTTTTAAACATAAAGAGTTATAACTCTTTCTCTAATTCCTTGATAGTGTTATGGTATCATTTGGTCTTGAATACAAAACATACTGCCGCCACTTTTCTCTTGTATTTTGGCATCTTGGTGATTATAAAAAAGACGGAAAAATAAAACTAAGTGGAAAAAAAGAAACTTATTTTATAATAAAAATGTTACCACATTGAAAGTGTATACACAAACAGCAGTGAAAACAAAAATCACCATCAACTGCAGGAGATCTGCAAAGAATTTTATAAAATGCCAAATGGAGTACCCTACGCACTGTTACTAAGTTTTGGAAATTATTATCGCATATGATGATTAGGATCATGAGGACTTTATTTCTAAATATAAGCACAAAAACTGATTTTTAAAAGGAGAGTATAATTCCCAAATTTTAATATGTAAATAAAGAGATAAATATATTATTGAAAACGTTTAATTCACTTGATTAAAAGTTGATTTTTTTTTTTTTTTTTATAACTTTTAATTAAAACTGATTTTTGATTTAGGCTTTAATTGATGAAAAAGTTGGACAATTTTTATGTTTTCAAATTGATTATTTGAAAATAAAACAAAAGGATTAAAAATTAAAAACAATTTATATATTTTCTAATATTTTTAAAAGAGAACAAGATACATGAGCAGTCCACTTGCAAACACCGCTTAGTTAAAAAAAATAAAAATGCGATACGCATATTTGCTGACAGTTCTAAAATACTGTCTGGTGTCGCTTCTGACGTTTACTCTGTGCAGTTAAACTAAACCATTCCGTTAAGGCTACCGGATCATTGCAATGTCATTCAGGCCATGGTAAGGGGCATCTACACAGCCGCGGGACTCATGGGGTATAATGAGATATCTGGCAGGGATATTCACATCATTGCCGATAGTAAAACGGCCATAAGATTCCTGGAGAATGTGTTTATCCATCGAAAATGGTTCAAAAATGCCGAATGACTCTGGAGGAGATTCCGTGAGACATTCCGTGATAGCCCTTAAGTTACTTTCTGGATAAAGGGACTCACATGAAAACTGTACTGCTGACCTGCTGGCTGATGCAAGCACAACTTTGAATTGGAGCGGTTCAACATGGATATAATTGTTTCGCTCCCGAGTACTAAGCAGGTTATCGCACACAAGTTTAATCGTATTGCCAGTCAGAGGTGATTTGATGAAACTACCTGTGAAGAAATCAAAAAGGTTGAGTGAGTATGTCTACAACCGAGTAGCATAGGATCCTTGTGAGATGTTAAAACATGGTTCTGGACCCACGTGAGCTGTGCTCGATCATGGCTGCCTAGCCTAAGCGAACCTAACCTACGTTCCTATGGCGTACGTCCTAATTGTGTTCGTATCATGAAATGTTTCTTTAAAATTAGAAATAATCTTTATCGCTTCTTCGTTTAAAATTTTGTGTTTTGGATATAAATTTATCTATTGTTGGTCGTAAAGAAATGGCACCACTACTTTGGAGTACCAGGGGTAAAAATAGAACCTCCTTTGTTGGTTTTTATGTACTGACAAACATAATAAATCAACAAATCATAGATAACAGCATTAACACTTTCAAATAAATCATTATGAATCGCTTATAAATCTTGTTACTAAGAAAGTCTTAACATGTCTAACCACAAAGCAGAGTAGTATCAATTAATTAAGTGACCAACCTGCCACTATTTTAGCTAGTCCATTAGTTAATAGAAAATTATTTAAAATTTTACTTTTCATTTTAAAAGATTTTGTTTGTCGTGTTTAATTGCCAATTTTTATTCTTGATAAAAACACTGAAATTTATTGTTGAAGGGATAGGATATTCCTATACGCATTTTACTGGTTGCTTAGGTCAGATCGTCAGGAAACTTCATCCAAAAACTTTAGAAAAACCGTTAAGCGAATAAGAATTATAAGCAACAGCTTTACTTGTAACAATATCAAAGCTTAAACAAAAACAACAACAATAAACAGTGAGTTTATCTTTTATTACATGCCCCACCACAATTGGTTGAAATTCTTCCAACATTAATTGTAGTTGTAAGTAGGTTAAGAAAAGAAATGAAAACAAAAACAACTTGCTTTATTGATTTCAAAAAAATAAAGCATGTTGTCAGTTTAGTTTTTTTAGCCGTGCACAAGCCTTTTCTTGTAAAATATTTTTATAAAAAAAGTAATAAAATCATATTAATCCTGCCAATTCTACTACCAACTGTAGCACCGCATTAAAGCAGTAATTATAACATAAAAAGTAATCAACAAGTTTGTAATGTTAATGTTCTAACCACAAATGCCTAACATTAATCCTACCACCAAAAAACAGAGTTAATAAAACATGAAATTATAATTCATATTTAAGCCATGTTTTATAAACGATTAAGGTAAATCAAAAAGCCATAATTTATTGTAACTGGAATAAAGAAAAAACTGAAAAACCCATTAGGGATAAAAAGCTCAATTACCTCAGCCAAAAATGAAATTTAAAAAGCCAATTGCTAACTTCAGGAATAAAATTCATATTGCCGTCCTGTTCAAGGAATTAATAAACATTTAACAGTAAAATATGTTAATCTAAAGGAAATGGCTGCAAAAAACATTTTAGCCTTATTGAAAAGCAATCAAAAAACAATTCATAAAAATTTGCAATTTTTTTTTTTTTTTTAATAAATTGTATGAAATGTCAAGAGCAACAACCAACTATCGTAAAACAAATTTGTTATAAAACTGTCAACATCATAAAATCCAGTCAGCAGCAAAAATAAAATAAAAAAAAGACTAAATCAATTGAAAGAAGAGGAAATAAACGACAAATGTGATAAAAACGAAAGACTTGAGACACAAACTTCATATGCAAAGAAGTTGTGATTTTGATGTTGGCAGTGCACAGTGGAAGGAATAAGTGAAAAAGGTGCCAAAAACTAAAGAACTTTAGTTAAAACATTATGTGTTCAATCCGATAAACAAAGCGTAGTGATTTATTATAGAAACTACGCATAAATTTCTAATATGTTGCATTTGGCAATAACTTGCATTTTACGCTTCACAATCGGATAAAAATGAGAAGTTAAAATTCTACATTTGTCTGACTTTTTTTATTCAGACGCGCACATTCCATTCACAAGTAACTTTGCACCTCTAAAGTCCACTGTGAATCCCTTCTCTAAGACTGGGAAATGAAAAAAATAAGTTGTAAGAGAAAGAAAACAAGATATCATTCCAGAAATATTTTTAGACATGCTTTGAGCTAAGTGGGAAATATTAGACAGTATACACCCTCAGTATCTTCATATATTAATTCCACAGAAGTTGAATGTGTCGGAACCGTATTTTACTGGCATTTTACCAACGTGGGCAAGCGTTACCGATACCCATACAGTTTAAATTTAATACCGGTATTGATACCGAAATTACTTTTTTTTCATAAAATACCGGTATATACGTATACCGCTTGCCTTAATACCAGTACAATCGTTTCGATCTTTTAAAATAATACATATTATTTTTCAAATAGAGATATGTACATATGATTGTATGTACATTAGGGCCACAACTTTTTCACAATTTTTGCGAATATCAAAAACGGCAAAGTATAGTCGCGTAGAACATTAAAAGTTATTAATAAAAAATATGATAATTTTTTTGGGTTGTTTAAAAAAGTTCTGGCAGGGATCGGGTTGAAGTTTGAAAATAACAATTTTTATCTCAGGGAAATTTTAAAAAATATACACCTGGTATTTGTATATATATATATATTCCTATATACATATACCACTTAAATGATATTTTAGAATTTATCCACTGCTTTAGATTTAAAAATTTTCCTACGGTTTACAATTTATCGCAGTTCTTGGAAGGTTTTGGAAAATTTACTTCCCTGCGTGAGGTTTTTTCGCAAAACGATGGGAGAAGGTGTTTTCGTTACTAAAACATTCTTAGCCACTCCGTGGTGCTATGCCAAAAATTTGGTTACAGCCCTAATGTACATATGTACGTGCATAGTTCAATAGTAAGAATGCAAAATAGGAATTAAAAGAAAAGAACTGCCAGTTTGCAAAGCTACCATTTTACAATGTATTTCTTTTCTTTTAATTCATATACATACATATTTCTTCTCCATTTTTTATTGTAAAAAGTTGGATTAAATTTATGTATTAAATAGATTTTTTTAAAGTCACAGAAAAATATTTTTACAATTTATAATAAACAATTCCAAGATTTCTTTATAAAACATTTTATAATTTTTCAAGTAGATTTATTAACTGTTCTCTAACTTTATTAAAAAAAATTTTTTCATTTCTGTTAATGCGTTCTCTTGTATTAAAATTAAGCTTTAAGTAAAGAAAATAATTACAAGCGTTCTACACTTCTTAAATTTTCGCATAAACAATTGTTTTTAAAACAATTGTTTACAAAATGAGCACATTTTTCTTTTAAAAACTGATTGAAGGAATAACAAGCGATTTAAATGTTTCTTGAAAAATTGATTGTTGATTAAAAATATGAGTGATGAAAAAAAAAAAAAATTTCTCAACGCAAGGTGAAGTGAACAACAAAATTACCCCCTAAGTGTTCCGTTTGGAAGTTCCAGGCAAATGTTTTTTTTTCAATAAAAATTTTACCCAAAAAACGCTTATTTAAGGATTTATAAGCCATTTTAATTGTATGTGACCTTCTGCGAGAAAATTTGATTTAAATTTTAAACAAATTTATGTTTGTTTTATTAATGGTTCCATAGACGAAAATCGTCTAATATTATTTTATAAAGAAATTTTACCCTTACGGGAATGGAGAAGTTAAAATGATAAAATAACCGATATAAAAATTATTCCAAAATCTGTTATGCCGTCCCAATGTGAACTTTAATACAGGTAGAACAATATTCCTCGTTTGCATATGAAAGCTTAAGTATTTTTAAAGAGGGTGACTTACTTGTGGTACCTTTTTGTTTGTTATGGAAAATGTAGCCGTTATTCTTTGTTTCAAACTAAACAAATATCCTTAAGCACTGCATTCTTCATGAAATAATTTTAATATTTTGGCGATTATAGAGGATAATGTTGGCTCAAATTTGTCTGATTGTAGCTGGCACACTTGAAAAGACTTCGGATTTAGTGTGATTTCAAGAGAAGAAGTTATGATTAAAGATCTCTTCGACAGGTCTAAGTAAAGCAATGCAACAAGAAAATCGTTATTTGGTAAACCAAATTTCTCAAAGATGTCAGTTTTTTCTATTTGCGTTTAAAAAGCAATATAAAATAGAAGATATGTTCGAAATAAGTATAGATACCTACCATTACAATTCTATTCGATCACCAATAACAATCCTGCTGTTGGTTTTTAAAAGCAACCTTAGTAAAGGCCAGTCTAGAACCTTGAAATTCTGAAAGCTTCAACTGCACATAAGCCTATTTTAAAAAACAAGAAAATCAATTTATGTGGGTTTCAGAATAGATGACGTGTTTGTGTACTAGAAGATTTGAAGTCCGTCCAACTAGCCGATTCAACGCAAAGGTGAACCATCTATAGCACCGAAATGATTGGTAGGACCAGAAGCTTCCCAGCTTTTATGGCCCGTACCAAGTACAATTCATTCATTTAAAGCAAGCCTTAGACCAAAACACACGTAATATGCAGCCAGATAGAAAGACGAAATTATCCATCACGACAACGGTCGGTGACTGTTGCAAGACCGGTTAAAACTATCGATGTAGAACGCTCTCACTAGAAAACTTAACTTTAAAACAGAGCATCTGAGATTAGCTTCAAGATTTTCTGAAGGCGAATTCACTTCACGTGACATGTTATTTTTCTTTAATTGTAAAACACATTCAACCTGGCGCCGCACAGTGGAAGATTTAGCTGGACAAAATTAATATCTTGGTGAGTAATTGAAGTAGCGTTCTGACATTTCGTACAAGGTATGACCAGACTAACGTGCAACTTTCCTTAAAATAGGGAAATATTGGACAACTGCCACGCCAACTATTACACAATTCTTCATTGAATACACAATTCTTCATTAAATATGATAAATGTTGTATTACGGTTTATTTGTTTTGCGTATTATTCGGCTTAAAATTAACTATTTTAATTTATTTATCTAAAGGCCCATGTACATACGTTTAACACAGAAAAGTTTTATATCGTCACCTTAAATGCAAACGGACGTACATACACTTTTATTTTTTTTTACAGGAGAAGCAAAAAACGTAATTAAGTAATAGTTTTGCTTGTATTGATTTTGCTATGCACAATAAAGTAAAGTAATAAAGCGTTAAACATAATATTATTACAGTATTATCTAACAGTGTCTGTAATCTTATATCAGCGTAAGATTCAGTAGCATTTATATCAAGTGGATAGCACAAACTCATTGAATTTTTGACTAAATCATAGCATGGTGGTACTGAAGATTTAAAATATGTTAAATGCTGCCGTAGCATACAGTAACTACGACTTGATAAATCACAATCAATCATTTGTACTTAAGCTTCGTCAGAAGAAAGGCTTGCTTTACTATCTGCATTACCTCTGGTTGCTTAAACGCCAGTGCCTCTTTTTTGGAGAAGAAGCAATAAGTTCGTGAAAAATATGAGCCGATTATCGTTTTCCAGACGAACGAATTTTGATTTCTGCTGCCATTTATAGTATTGAATTTTTTGAAGAATCACAAAATTCTTTTGCTCTCCTTTTCTTTGTTCTTTCACAGCAATCATTAAAATTTGTTTCTGGTCTTCCAGCTGTGTAGTGGACTTTCAAAGAAAAAAAAATTGATTTCAATTAAAAAATTTGGGATATTAATTAAAAAATTAATTAAATTTGCACCACTAAACAAGTTAATAGTATCAATTAAACGTTTAATTTACTTCATTAAACGTTTAATTCAGTTGATTGAACGTTTAATTCAATTGATTAAAATTTTAATTAAAACTGATTTTATTTTTGATTAATACTTTATTTAGTGAAAAATGTTTTAAAGTTTTTTCTGTGTTGGCATCACTAATAAATTTAGCTATGCCAATTTTAGAATTAAGCCAATCAGCATTCCATTTCAGATATCTCAATTTAGTTCCATTTGATTTTTTTCACCTCACGTTGATTACATAGCAAAACTTTGATACAAAGTTATTTAACTCGGAAATGTCTACAGATTTATTCCTTCCAGTACTAACATTTCCACATAAAAAACTGAAAAACACAGTCATGCCTTTAGTTTTGCCTAGTTGAATGCCAAATATCGGAAATTACACTACAAAAAGTTTGTTTGGGCATGATGCTTTTATGGGTCAAATTTATCCGGGGGTCAATTGGGGTGGGTTTTCACTGAACACAACTGAACACTGTAATTTTTTTTTTGCTATTGAAAATTTTATAATTAAAAAAAAATACCTAAATTGTATGTCTTGAATATCGCTCTCAAATAAATTTAGTAGGCTTTATTTTAAAACGTACCAAGACTCTTATCTTATTTATAGAATGCAGTCTAATATTTAAAAAGAATTTTAAAAAAATATCATTATGTAAATAAAAAATTCTCTCTTTGTGATACCGTTATATTTTTATTGTTTAAAAATTTTTTTTAAACTTGTTTTTGTTAATACCAGGGTCAAAATTACCCCTCATTTTTCGAATTGGTTGTGGTTTTAAATTTTAAAGCCACATCGAAGTACATTTTTAAAATCTAAAAATGTATTTCTCATCTCTACGCTCTTCTCAGTAGCTGGAATCCAGCTGCTGGATATATTGAATCTCTCTGAGCCCATTTTCACAACTTAACGATAGCTAAAGGTAGGATTTTATTTTTTATTTTATTATTACTTTAACCTACCAGGTAGGATCGACCTTAATTTACTTTATCGCTCACTTAAGGTTAAAGTTAAATTTTAATAATGGATCACTTTTTATAAGGCCGGCTAAAGTCTACTTTTAGCTATCGGTAAGTTGTGAAAACGGGCCTGTATGTTATAAATACTTAAAGTTAAAAAAGATAAATATGATCCATCCCCGTGTATATAAAATAAGTGTTTATTATATTTAAACTAGAAGAAGAAGCCTCTTTTGTTAACTTTATGAATTTGAATGTTTTTTGTTTAAAAATAAAAATAAATATGTTATTTTTAACAAAGTCATGTTTTATTTCCTTTATAAGGTTAGATTCAGTCTAAATTGTATATATTTTTCATAAATATAGCAAAAAAAACCTCGAGTTTAATAAGTGGGTCATTATGACCCAAACCCCATGTCAGTGCAGCAAAAACAAAAAAAACAATTTAGAAAAAATACCTCATAGCGAATAACCTGAAAAATGTACTTTAAGACGGGATATAAAACAGTCATCATATCAAGCAATAACATCAATTGCTGCAAACTAAGACTTAAACCAAATAAATGAAAAAAAACTTTAGAAACATTTAAACATCAATTTAAATCGTCAAGACGAAACAGTTTATTTGACACAATTCAATCATTTTATCAGAATCTTTGAATTTGCTTTAGAATTCTTGGTATCGTGGTGGTCCCTTAAATTTTTTGGCGACATTTGTTTCATTTTGTGTATAAACATATTTTTTTTTTAAGATTCAGGCAAATAGATTAAAAGACCATCGATCAGTGGAAAAAAAACTCAGCACTTGTTGTTAAGGAGCTCAAGATTTGGAGACAATTTGTTACGGAAAAAAATTTTAAAACACAAAAATTATTATTTCTTATTCATGTTTTGGTTGTTGTAAAGATAAGGGTGGTCGGTTTTATCTTAAGTCAGAATTTCTGATTTCCTTTACATTTAAAATTTATATTTTTTTTTCTCATAAAACCCACATCTTTTTTTGTGGTAAAAGGAAAAAAACAAAGAGTTTTTAAATAAAAATGATTCATTACATTTTAATATATTCTCCAGATTCATTTGTATAAAATTTATTTTAATATTCGTGTCTTTATCTTTTCTCAACAATTTCTTGCTACAAAAAAAAGGACACTTTTGAATGGTTGCTGGTGTTTACAGGTTAAATTATGATTTTGTTGTTGGCTTTAGGATTTATTAAATTTTATTTTGTCTATATTAAATCACAATTTGCTTCACTTTAGACAAAAGACAATTTTGCTTCTTTTCATAATCAAATGATCTTTTTGGTTTCTCGTTGCCTTTAAAGTACTTGATTTCCGTTGTCGTATAAAGCGATCAATCAAAAATGTTAATATTCTATATTTAGTTTATGTTGGCATTGTTCAGCTAAACAATTGTGGAAATATAGAGAACACAAGAGAGAAAAAAGGTTGTTAATTTGATATACAGTTTGTTAGAATTTGAATTTAAATATACGCATCGTAAATTATCGATATTGGAAAACGAGAACAAAACAAATTCAAATATATTTTTTAACGATTTACGAGCATGTCTGCTGATTTCTTTTTTTTTATTCTTTAACAAATGTTTTTAAGAAAATATGATGATTTAGCAAAATTTGTTCAGCAATTAAAGCATAATTCAAAAAAAAAATCGGTTTTAATTAAAAATTTAATCAGGTGAATTAAACGTTTAATCAAATAAATTAATTGATACTATTAATTTGTTTACTGGTGCAAATAAAATTAATTTTTTAATTAATATTACAAATTTTTTAATTGAAATCAATTTTAATTTTGTTTCTGTGTACCGTTTTTAAAAGGATTAAAAAACGATTTATAGGAATTAAATAAACAAAATATTTTTTGTTTTTAATTAAAAAACTTATAATTCGCAACACATTTTAATTAAACCATTAAAAAGTTTTCATTTTCTAAAAATTCTTATCTTTATTTTCTCTTTTTATAATAATAATTGTCTGCTTTAATTTAAATCTTCTCGAAGTCGAATTAATTTCGTTTTATCATGAATTTAAGCCATTTTTCTCAATTTTTCTTTTTCGTTTTAATTAAATTCCTACATTTTGTTGCATCGGGTTGATTACAAAAAATTACAAAACACAGATAACAATTATGAACTTATTAATAATATTTTTACAATACATCGACAAAAAAAAACCATAGTCAAAATTCAATAAAGTTAAGCTGTTGAATTTTATCAAGCGCACAAGCGATTAAAAGTAGTTCAGCGACAACTAAGAAGCCAACAACTACTGAACCAAAAAAAAAACGCAAAAACTTAAGACGCATCATACAAAAGAATGGACAGATAGACGTTTAAATTTCATCCTTAAAAAAAAACACACAGTCATATAACAGTCTATATAGTGGCAAAAAAAAAAAAAGTTTTTAATAAATTTTTTAATAATTTTTTTTTATCAAAATTAAATTCCAGAACATGTTTATGGCAACTTTTTATTAAAATTATTTTTAATCAATGTGAAAATTTGTATCGTGCCTTCTTCACTTCTATAGACAACTTTTTATAAAATGCCGCAGTTATTAAATAAATATGGATTAAAATAAAAAAAATATATATATTATATGAGTTTTTCAATTAAGTTGTAGCTTTAGTATTGAAGTGTTTTCAATAATGTGATTTGCGAAAAAAAATATGTTCGAATAGTTAGCAAATAAAAAAATTTTCGTCGGTTAAGGCGAATCTTGCATACTCACTAACGCCAAAAAAAATGGGAAAAGGAGAAATTATAAATCCATTTTTTTTTTGTCCATTTTTCATAATAATCATTTTTGAGATTATTCTATTAAAATTAATACCCTTTAAATTTATAACGGCCGTTTTTTTTCCAAAATTATATTTTTTCCAATATTGACGAAAATAAATCAAAGAACCAGATCAATTGAAGTGGGGAATGTAAGGAGAGATAAACTCACTGTTTATTGTTGATGATTTTGTTTAAACTTTAACATTGTTACAAGTAGAACTGTTGCTTTAATTTTTGGACGCTTAACAGTTTTATTTGGTTTAGTATCTTTAGTTTTTCTAAAATCTTTATGGATGAAGTTTCCTGATGATCTGGCCCAAGCAACCAGTGAAATGCGCATAGGAATAACTTATCCCATCAACAATAAATTCCAGTTTTTTAATCAAATAATAAAAATTGGGAATAAAGCAATCTCCTCTACGATACGCAACTAAATTGTATTCGATCACAAATGCGACTTATTTGAACCAAGTTTGTGGCCGATGTTACGTTTGGCCATAAAATATTTTAAAGATTCTTCACAGGCATCGGTTGGTGAAAACTTGCATAGCGTTTATGCCACGACCCGACATTCGACATTCGAAGTTTTTTATCTTCACCTTTCGTTTTTACATGGGTACCAGGGTACAGTGGATGCCTGGGTAACCAGACTGCGGACAGTCTGGCCAAACGAGGCTGTCTCTTAGACGACGTGTTCGTGGATGGCCTGATCGGCATTTCGATGGCCCGCTGCAAGACTCTCATCAGACGAGAGTCTTACAGAAGGGCTCAGGAAATATGGCAGGGGGAGCATACCTGCCCGATGACCAGGACCTTATGGCCTGGCTATGACGCGGCAAGAACGCGCGTACTACTTTGTCTTGGTAGGGACCGGATAAGGACAGTGATGTCGGTCATTACGGGTCACTGGGTGATAGGGACTCATGCTAGGAGGATGGGTCTTGCTTACAATGATTGCTGTATGATGAGGAGGAGGAGGAGATGGTGTTTCACTTTCTCTGCCAATGCCCCGGTCTGGGAAGCATTAGAATAAGTCATTTTGGGAGACCATAATTGTCATGTCTGGACGATATGTCCAATGTGGGACTGACATCGATCTCACTGTTCTGCAGGGAATCGGGGTGGTTCGAGGCTTCAGTGACCTCCGGGGAATAGTCTCGTGGATAGTGGCTGACTCCTGCCACTGGCTAGGGGTATCACAAAGGGACCGCTATAAGGACGGCTGCCCGTTTAACCTAACCTACCTATCGTTTTAGTTAAATATATTGATCTGCTTTTAATTGAGTAGTTGTCATGGAAATGTACACAGAAAAAAATGGTTTCAATTAAAAAAATTGTGATAGTAATTAAAAATTAATTAAATTTGCACCAGTAAACAAATTAACAGTATTAACTGAACGTTCAATTAACGTGATTTAACGTTTAATTCACTTAAATTTAAATTTAAACCGATTTGATTTTTGATTAATGTTTTAATTGGCGAAACATTTTTGAGAATTTTTTCTGTGTAACCAGACCATTGAATTTCTCTCTTACAAATTGTAGGGTATAACCTCTCTACACTTCGATACAATCAATCGAAAGGTAAAAAAAAAAAATTATTAACTATTTTTTTAACACTTAATCTCAATTTTTTATTTATTTTTTTGGATAAACACTTTTTTTGATGAAATGATTATTATAATTATGGATTAATATCACAGAAAAAAGGCTGGTTTTAATAATAAAATATGAAACTTAAAAAATAAAAACACAAAGCAGTTAAATAAGCTGATGATCAAAGAGATTAAACAGGATTTTTCGGTCTCCTGTTTAAATTGGAAGCTTTAGTAACTGGAATAAAATAGTTTCAAAAAAGTAGTTAAACCTTTAACAAATAATTAATAAATTATAAATTGAATTTTTTATGACATTCAATGAAATTGATTTTGTTAATGAATTTTTGTTTAAAGAAATTTTGATTTTTGAAATAAAAATTAAGTTAAATTGTAACCTTGACCTTAAAATTCGAAAAGATATTGAAATTGTTATTAATTTTTTCTCACGCACCTGTGTAACACAAAAGTCTTCAATCATTTATTTAATGAAGTATTTTTCATCATTAAAAAAGATTTCTGCAACAATAAAGAAATTTTACTTTTTATTGTTTTTAGCAACCACTAGTAAATTATGATCAATTTATCTCTTACTTTTGTTATTTAACACAAAGACATTTTCCAGATTTTGTCAAGTATTTTTAAAATTTTTCAAACCATTGTAGAGGAGTGTAATTGTTTTAATTTTTTTTATTTAATTTTGTATTTTTTTCAAGAGATTTTGTTCAAGTTTGTATGATATTTGATTTTTGTACATTTTTAAAGTCGCAATTTAAGATATTCTTTGATTAATTTTTGTAAAAAGGAATTTATTGTCATAAGTCTATAGCAAATAGTGATAATCGGCATATTATTTTACCTGGACCTAAAAGTACAATTTTTTGTAATAACCGATTTTCAAAATTTTTAAACTAATAGACCTACAAATTGGGTCAAAATATTTGTAATTGTGTGCGTGGTTTACTGTTAACGACAAATATTATATGCTGCTTTAGAAAAATTTAATTTATATAAATTTGAAACAGGAATTGCATTACTTTTTGTTATACTGGTAGGATAGTAACGGGTCCGCCGTCTAACGTTTTTTTCAACTAGTGCTTATTTCGTGAATGGTAACACTTAGCTCATGTCTGATTTGACAGATAATAAGTTTTATCGTTCCGCTGAACGAATATGGTTTTGTATACGCTTGAACAACGCTGAAAATTTTGCGACATTCTTTGAAAATCATGGTAATGTTGCAGAATGTGTGCGAAAATTGCGTACGGATTTGGGATGAAGCTCATTTTTATGTTGAAGGGTATGTAAACAAGTAAAATTGTCACATTTGAGGCACCGCACGCATACATTGAAAAGCCGATGCACCCAAAACGAGTCACTGTTTTGTGCGGATTTTGGTCCAGAGGCATAATTGGGCCATTTTTCTTCGAAAATAAGTACGGAGTGGCCGTTACAGTCAATGGCGATCGTTATTGGGACATTGTGAACGAATTTTTGTTCACAAAAATTGAAGAGGAAGATATTGGCAACATTTGGTTTCAACAGGACGGCGCTACGTGCTACACAGCCGAAGCTACACTCGATGTTTTGAGCCCTGTTTTTGAAGATCGCATTATCAGCCTCAGAGCTGATGTCGTTTGTCCACCTCGGAGCTGCGATTTGACACCGTTGGACTATTATTTGTGGGGCGCCGTCTAAGATAAGTGTTACGCCGACAAGCCAGAGACAATTGACGCTTAAAAATTGGACCGATCGTGTAGGCTCCTGCATGGCCAGCCGCGGCAGACATTTGAATGAAATTATTTTCCATTATTAACCTTAAGGATTGTACTTTTAAATAGAAAAAGAAATTTGAGAAAATATTCAGTAGTTTTTTTTTTAATAGCATTAAAAAAAAAAAAAAGTTATTTGGTGGACCCTTAAGTATTTAAGAATAGGGACGTATCCTTTTGAAAATGGTGAGAATCGATCCATAAATAAAAATGAAACTTCTTTCCTGAAAAGCCGTTGTGCCCATAAACAATCTTATTTCGCTGATATTAAGATTCAATCTGGTCCAAAAATATCTTATAGCACTTAATCGTCCTACCAAATTTTTTTTAAAATCGATCCATATTTGACCATAGATCCCATAAAAATAACACTCTCGAACAACTAACAAGTAACATAACTTGCTTATAAATGTTGGTATTAATATAAAATTTAGCAACGATAGCTTTTATAATAGCAACCATGTCATGGCGATATTTTTTTAGTGTTCTGTGCAAAATGGAACATAGGTTCATATAAAGTCTCTCTCCAAAATCGCTCTAAGATGAACAAATCTCTTAAAGATGTGGATATTAAGATAATATTAGACAAAAGGGATTCTAATGTGAATCTTATCTTCATAATATTATTTGGTGTTGTGGGTCTATGATTGGTTATGGGTATATTTGGAACCCAATCTAGAAAATGTCTCTTTGTAGTTATACTAAGGTCTAGGTTATTAAATTTTTAAGCTTGAACTACTTTATTTGTTTAAGAATTCCAGATTTTACAGAGAACACAATACCAGAAAAGTATCACGAGATATTACATATGAAGATCTGTGGAATATTTATTATTGGCAACGTCAGATACGCGTATCGCTAGCATTCGAAATAAAAAAAATTGGGACTTGTAGGCTTTTTACACTGACCAACATCTAATAATTGCCATCAAAGTTTTAAAAAAGTTAAACACTTATTACCTTTTTCAACATCTAACGTCTACCATTAAAAAATTTCACATTTTTGAAAAAAAAAATTTTCTACGAAAGTGGCAATTTCAAAATAAAACTCAAAAATTTATTAATATTCAACAAGGTATATTTACACAAGGTAGACTCATTTGGGAGTGTGGACATGCTGCTCTATAAAAATAACCGAGTGGAACGGAATTGTCAAAATTGTCTTCATATAAATTTAACGCACACATGTACAAATTTTGGCTCATATACACGGAATTTGACATTGGTGTTCCAACTTAGGTAAACAGCTGACAAACATATGGGCCAACGAGTTTACCTTGTGTAAATATACCTTGATATTCAATATGTTTCTACATATAAAATATTTTAAACAAATAACGATACGTCTTTTTGACGATACGATAACGATTCTCAAACAAAAGTACCCCGGATATCGATACCGATACGCATATTGAATTTGAATTCAAGTTAAAATTAACAAAATTCAACAAGATTTTAGCTTTGTTCAAAATCAGAGAAACAATTTAATTTCTTCTTCTATCTTTTTTCTTCCCAAAGAATTTCATATAGTTTTCTTTTATTTTTCGAACTAACATTTTTTTAAAAATCTAACTAAAGTTGATTCAACTAGAACTTTAGCAATAATTTGTATGAAATTGTTTCCGACGTTTAAAATAATTTTATTTAGTTTTGAATGAAAATTTCTATGCTATGAAAAAACTAAGTATAGAAAATGAAATTGTTTGTTTAAGAATACTCTAAAAATATATAAAAAGTATCGTTGTATCAAAGTATATGTATCGGTTAAATCCCTAAAAAAAACATTGCAAAAAATGTAAACTTGACAAATGGTAACGCTGCTTTCAAAACACACGTATGTTTCTCAGTGATGCCACAATAATAATAGAACTTACTGCCATTTTTCTAGGGATGGCATTAAAATTTACGAAATATATTTTAAAAATTCGTGCTCTGTTCGTCAAATGATATTCAGCGTTGAGGCTAATTTCTGGTTTAACGGGTATGTAAGCAAAAAGAAATGTCGTGTTTGAAATGAGCACAGTCCTCATGAGACTTCTGAGACTTTATTTCATCCCGAAAAAGTTGTATTCATTTTTTAAAACCTTTCAACTCATTTTTGTGAGGGTACGTCGAATAACTGTTTTATGCTGATAAGCCAGCAGGGACTTATGCTTAAAAAGCCAACTTTTGACGCACTATGAACACACAGAAAAAAATCAAGTTAAAAACGTCGAAAACAAGGTTGATTTAAAATTTTTCGGTGGTGATTTTGCTTCATACGTGTTTCATGTTAATTCAACCTAATTTTATAATTGCTAGCGAACAACATTTTTTTCTTTTGAAATAACTATAATTCATGTTAATTTAACATTGCAGTAAAGTTAGAGCAAAATGTCATTTATATTGAAATCAAAATCCGAATCACGTTGAATGAAAGTTATTTCAAGTTGAAACAACGTGAATTTCATGTAGAATCAAATTGGTTTGAGTGTGTTATAACAGTGTGAAGAAGCTTCACAGACAACATATACACTTATTTAAGAATAATTCAATACACTTACCCCTGTAACACATGCTTCACTTATTTTGTATTCTCCTTTGTCAACAGAAGCATCAGCAGAATCGCCCGATATGGTTTTTGTCATCATTATACTTTGAAAACTTGATGTACTATTTAACTAAATATTTTTAATTCAAAGAATACGGGAATTGTCTTCATTGTGTAACATATTTAAGAATGAAAATTAAAAAATTAACATACTTAACTATGTATGCATGTTAATTTTACAAGATAAACTTTAAATTTTAATATAAAACAGGTTTTTTAATGGATTCAATATCGAATCCATATTTATTTAAATTTTAATATTTTTTTTATTTATTTTAACAGTGAATAATATTAAATAATCGTGATTAAGGATTATTTTAATATTTTTAATTTAAAATTAATATGAAATAATGATAAATTTAAATAAAAGGCATACTTTTGCAGAAATTTAACATGATTCTCAATCAACATTTTTCCAAGTTAATTTTACATTGGTATTTTTTTCTGTGTGAACGAAATGAGACCGGCTGGGCACGAAAAAGTGGTGCAAAATTGGACCAACAAGATGGCGTGCATAAGGCGCATTCGCGGAGTCCATATGCTAGAAATTATTTTTGAATTTAAATGCCATGAAATTTGTGAGCTAATAAAGCCAAAATTCTTGTCATTCGGTTGACTTTGTTGCGTTTTATTTTTAAAAAATATGCAGTTGTATGCCTCTAACAAAAACAATACTTACTAAACCTTTTTTCCTGAAAACTTTTTTAATTATTTCCAAAACTATTCTTATGGATGTTAAAGTTAAACATAAATTGGTCACCTTTAAACTTTATCTCCACAAAAGCCAGATAATAATTTTTGGAAATGGTTGCTCTACAATTTCAAATTTCTCACGATTATAACGTCAATTGAAAATGTTACTTAAAAGAAAATTAATTGCACAATTCATTTCCTTCCTTTAGCATCTATAAAGATATCATAAAATATTCACTAAATTAAGCTACATTGGAGCATGATAACGCCAAGTGTTGGCAAAGCTGAGGATATTATGTTTCGGATAAATAAGACCAGGGGCACATTCGACCAACTTCAGAAAATCTGGGCTTCAAACTGTATATCAGTCAAAACTAAAATCAGAATATTCAATTCAAATGTAAAGTTGGTTCTTCTGTATGGATGCGAATCTTTGGATAACATGAGAAAACTAGACTGTTCTACGAACAGCTATCTACGTAAGATTTTAAAAATTTGGCGGCCTCAAATTATCTCAAACCAACATTTACGTGCTACAACAAATGAAATACCAATCGACTTTGAAATAAAAACAAGAAAATGGTGATGGGTGCGCCATACCCTTAAAATAGGTGTAAATGAAACTTGGTGTGAAGCATTGTGGTGGAACCCCCAAGTACCCAGAACCCAAGGCCGGCCGAAAACATCATGGCGACGCAACCTTAGCCAAATGAATAAATTCTAGATAGATTTAAAAAACTATCCAAGGATAGGGATAACTCTCCCTCGTTGTGGCCGTACGGTCCACCCGGAGTTAAATGAAATACAGTCAAATCCCGATAATTCGTACCCCGATAAATCGTAATTCCCGATAACTCGTAATAAACTGTCGATCCCTTGAAAAAATCTCGTTAATTCGTAAAATTTCCATACATTTTGGTCCCCTCGCTAACTCGTTTTTTTTCAAATAAAATCTTTACCTCTTATAAATCGTAATTGTTTGCTAAATACCACTTATAATTCGTAATAAAACAACAGAAACATGGAAAGAATGATTTTTTGTTTACCGCTATTTTTTTTGCGTGGGTTTTTCTTGTGTGTTTCTTTATTTTCTTAAGATCAGTTTTTTACATGAATAATTTTTATATATTTTTGTCGTGTTTTTTTATCGTTTTAGAAAATAAAATTGAAAAACCCCGTTAATTTGTATTTATTTTATTGTAGCCCCGTTAAATCGAAACCCCCTATAATTCGTAAGAAATGGCCGGTCCCTTGCGTTTACGAATTATCGGGATTCTACTGTATATATATACAAATATAATTCGGGATCTCCTTTCCCAAAAAAATTTGAAAATAATTTTTAATCAAAGTTATTTTCGGGAATACAAAAATTTATTATTAATACGATTTCCGTATGACGTGCTAAATTCCCAGTTTTTCATATTTGATAAATACACTGAAATTTATTGTTGAGGGAAAGATAGCTATTTGAGGTATCTAAAACTATCCGCAAATGTTTTAGAAGATAGTAAGACAAACTTGATAAACCACTCATTCTCACATTGGAACCTGCCAATTCTAACGAAACGTCAAAAAACTGTAAAAGTTGCGTTTTCTTCTCATGAAAAGCGAACAAAAAAAAAAGATCGACAAGAATTTTAACATTGCAATATACGAATTTTTCCCTTCAGAATAAAATAAACTAAATACAATTGTTTGTATTTATTGTTTATTGAATACGTTAACAAAAAAAAAGGAGAAGAAAACATTACACTAAATGACATTTTGTGACTTGCTTGTCAAGTGACAAAATGTTACATGACTTTATGGATCATGATCACAATACGGCATCGCAGCATTGGAACTAAAGCGCCTTGATGTGATCATTGATTGAGTGTAAAAGGTTGCGCCAATACAATAACTTCAATAATATTTTAAAAATACTGACACAACAAAGTATTAAGAATGAATGAAACAACCAACATAAACACAAAAATCTGTAAAAAAAAAAAAAATAAACAAAAGCATTTTGTAAAGAAAACTTTACTAAAATGCAACTCCATCAGTAAAAAAAAAACTAAAAAAAGAGAAAACTAAAAAGCAACCGCCACAGTACAAATCGTAGCCAAAAGAAATAAAAAACTAAACAAAAACAATGCGAATATAAAAAATAAATTTCATTCAATATTTTTCATTCTTTTTCTTCCTTTTTTTATTTTTTGAAATGAAATGGATGGATGGCTTGACGGTTCGATTTGGTTGGTATTGTGTCGCCAAGCGATTCAATCAATTTCAATATGCTTCAATGATTTTGACACCTTCAACACAATACAGCTAAAGGATTTTTAAGGATTTTGTTAGTTTGTTATTTTTTTTTCTTTTTTGCTGTTGTTGTTGTGTCATCTAGTAACTTTATGATATTTTGTTGTTGTGTCCATGTATTTATTTCATAGTTTATGATCCATACACCATGAATCATTTGCTACCATTTGGGCAGAATACAAGCAGTAGCGCAAGTACTATGTGTGTGTATGTATGTTTTGCAGGACGACGGCAGGACATCAAAGAGTGTTAAAATTTAACACCCGTTAAAATCAACAACACAATAGAGTGTGATTAAATTATTTCCTCTACCAGTTTCGTTCTTTTAAAATAATTGTAAGTCAAAAATCTTTAAGTATCTTCTGGACCATGCAAAAATCTTAAAATTCTTACGGCCTTAGCGTAAAGTAGTTTTTTGTTTCTCTAGGCAGGACCTCCTTCGATGTTTGCTTTAGAATTTGGTTTTTTTTTTTTTTTGTCATAATTTATTTTAGGTTTTTAGGGCTATAAGTCATGCATAATCAAAGCATTACTAACATTGACATTTCTTACCAATTTTTGTGCCGGTTCCCGCTTTCAACTCCTCTTTGTGTTATTAAAATTTCATTCATAAATTCAGTTGGTTTTGTAAGAGAGTTAAAATGTTTTGTTTTTTTTTTTTTTTATTTTATAATCGTTTTCCATTGGATAATAATGTCGCATGTTCTACTCTCTTGGGGGGCTTCAAATAAATTTTGTTCTCCCGTAATGATATTCAAACTTATTCTGGTGTGATGGGTAATGGTGAAAGACAAACTATTTTCTTATGGCAGTAATCATAAATTAAAATGAACGAGAAATTGTTTATGGATTTTGATTTTGAAAGACGAAGCTACTGATGACTTCATTAGTAGTTGACAAAAGACTAATAATAGTGGCACTAAATATCTGCCCGAAAGAAGTGTGCAACAAATATTTTACTGAGACAAAATTCATCGAGTTGCTGTCAGAGTTGCGGGTCATCTCCTTCCAAGGTAGTACTATGATCCTTTATGTAGTAAATTGAGGCGTTCAGCGCCAAAACGGCCTAACCCTCATTTTCAAACAAATCAAACTGACTATGCTGATGTAACCGGAACCTTCCAAAAAAAAATAAATATTAAAAAAAACTCCCTATTACATAGCATAACACTAGGTTATACTACCTGCTGAAAACTGTTTTTCCTCTATGCAAAGTTCAAAAAAATGTGGATGCCATAATGGCCTAAGCCGCTTAGGCCAAATCGAATCCTAGAAATAAAAAATATGTGTGGGTTAGGCCAAAAACGTATGTTAAAGTAAAAACCATAGGTTAAGTAATAAAGTTTAATTACGCCATCACCTGTTGCGATTTTGTTCCAAAATGCATTTTAATCAACCAATAATTCGACCTTCCCAGTGGAACAGATAGACCACAAATTTTTAGTATTTGGCCACTCATTCCTACCATACTATCAAGATTTTGGTCTCATTGAAAAGGAAAAAAATATAATACGGACATTTTTACGCCTGATGATTGGGATCGTGTAATCATCACGGCAAAGAAAGGGAACCATTTCACTTTGTAAAGATGATATTAAACGCATATCCTTAATCGAGAAACTAGTGACGAACAGAAAAATCTCCACAGACAAGACTTCAAAAGTTGAATGGCTTAAGATTCTGTGGCTTCGATTCCAAAATGTGAAGTCATTTTTAATTCAATACAAATATTCAAATAACATAGATGTTTTATTTCAAGAAGTTGATATTTCAAAGAGGAACTCCAGCAAGTTTGTAAATTTGGAATTGGAACCGCTTAATCCTGGAGGAAGATTCATTGGAGCTGCAAAGTTTAAGGATTTACAGGAACTCAAAGAGTTCATACCTCCTATAAACCATGCATTTTATAATAATTTAAAAACAAATTCGAGAGCCAAAGAAGAAGATATTCAGGAAGAAGACGAATAATTATTATTATTAATTTGTATTATTTAAAATGCTAAAAATTATTTTCATTATTTATCTAAAGAAATTATGTATGTTTTAATAAATGGAGCCAAAATGGCCTAACCCTCAGTTCTTATCAATATATTAATGAATTCCAAAATGGCCTAAGCCACTTTAATTTTTGTATAAACTGTTTAAAACAGTATTTATCTAAATAAATTAAGACCCAACAATTAACCTAAAACAAATATTACAACTAATATTTGTTTACGATTTATAAAAAAAAAATAAAAATATTTTAAAAACTTATTTTCTTTAAAATTCGTTTTTCTCAGAACCATTTTCTTGGGCTTAGGCCGTTTTGGCGCTGTGCGCCTCAATTGTATCATAAGGGTAGCAAAAAAGCAAACTAGATTTAAATGGGAAGCAAACCCTAACGCAAAGAGGACGCAGAGTCCCTTTTTAATTAAATTGGAGACTATCCGTCGCACAGACAAGTATTTGGCCCTTAAAGTCGCTCAATATCATTTTTTTTTTCATTTATAATTTTATATTAATATTTTATTGGATTTAAAGGTAGATTACGGTATTTCAGTGTAGAAAAAGGCAAATACATAAATATAAATCTTATTTATTCGTCATTTTTCACAGTATCGTCTTCATTTTCAATGTTAATGTTACAAAGGTCGTTTTCATGAAGTAAATTTAAGACTTCAATCAAAAGGGGTTTCTTCTTTTTCGATTTGGTCTTCCTCATTCCTGTCAAAAGCAACCTGTTTAGCACATCTTGGTTGCATTATATTCTTGAAAATTTTCTAGAATAATCCATTCTGTAGTCCGAACACGTTTTTTACGGGCTTCCGCCGCTACTTCGGAGAGTTGACCGTTTGGCAGAATCGCCTCCCTTATTACGGCTGCTCCATCGCGCAACACCTTGTGCAATGTCGGTGACATAGCGTGACATTTATAAAGATACATTTCAGCAGTTTCCTTACAGTAAGCCACGAACTTTTCTGTGTTAACTCATTAGAAGTCACTATACTCAAATGAGTACAGCTGGCATTTTACAAGTTTCCAAGTAAAAACAATGAACTTTTAATAGTTGTACCGCTATTTAGGTTCACAACAATAATACCAACAGCAGCTAAGACAGAATTTGTATTTCTTTTTTATTTTTGGGTACAAAAATTATAAGTCTGATTTGTGTCACGAAAGCATTGTGAATATATGGACACTATTTTAGATATGGTTACAAAAAGCCACTCTCTATTGTTTTCTAGTAATCTGGGCTTTGTGTTCTGCTTAAATAATAACAATCGGCAGTTTCTGTTTCATTACAGCAATGTTTGGGTCATGTTTGGGTCATGTTCGGAAAAATGATTGAGAATCTTCGTTGAAATTTTTAGCCATAAGTCGTTTCTGGTTAATACCCTCATTCCAGAAGATCCTCTCATAAAAAATGGAATTTTATTGAAATTCTTGATTAACCTAGTTTTCAAAGCCCATGTACTAAAAAAAATCGCTAAAAATTTTGGGGTGGATTGGGGTGGCTGTTTTTAGCTTTTTGAATTTTTGGAGTGTCCATTCTATAAAATAATATCAAACTTTAAGCACAGAAATGAACAAAAATAGTTCAAAACCTTTATGATATGTGAAGATTTGTGTTTTTTTTTTGCAAGTGTAGAGCTTAACTAGGAATGGGCAAAAAATATCGATGTATCAAAATATCGATATTTAAAAAAAATTTAATCGATTTATATCGCCGATATTTTAAATGCCGATATATCGATGTATCGATATTGAAATACGACTATCGAATTCGATATTTTTTAAAGTCAGGCTTCATTAAGAACTCAAAATTTTAGCCGTTTTTCAAACAATCTGTTTTTTAAGAATTGGAATCATTGCATGCATCATATGTTTTTTTTAAACAAATATGAAGATCTAAAATAATTGGCATTTATAAAAAGCAGTGCCGGATACAAGAAGCAGATTGACTGGAGAGCACATAAAACAGAGAATGCTCCTGATGTCCATATCTGATGATTACTGGTTTGACTAAACCCAGTTGGTACTTTTGGTTTGCAATTTAAATTTTAAGGAAAGTTGGTACTGCCATGACTTATTTACATTCATTGAAATTTTTCGTAATTTATTTTTTTTTTATTTCATATGGTTTATTTGTATTCTTCCCTTTTGTTTTTGTTATAATTGCATTTTTTGTTTTAATTATATTTTTTGATTTTTTTAATTTTTTTTAAATAAAATGAAACAATAAAAAGTAACAATGTAATTACATATAATTTGTTTGTTCATAAATATGTTTGTACAAAGGTATACTGAATTTTTTAATTTGGTAATAGCTTCAGCAAAATACGTTCGATATATCGATATATCGATATTTTTGAAATAATAAATATCGATACTCTAAAAAAATATCGATTCGATATATATCGATATATTTTTTCAACTTACACATCCCTAAGCTTAACCATTGAGGGCGAAAAAACTAGTAAATAATTAGAGTCTATGTAAAACTTAAGTTTTATAAAAGGCACATACCTGATTGTACACAATCCATGATAGAAACTAACAAAAAATCCACTTAATCACCATAAAATAAATATTTTAAGACAGTAAAGATTTGAGCGTATCGAACGAACACATGAACACATTTGGCGAACGGTAATTACTTCGGTTAACTTCTGACTGACTGCATGCAGCTGGTGAAAGGTTCAAGCTCGCCATGTTGGTTCTATTGTTTGAAGGGGTTACCTGACTTTTGAAAAGTAATAGTTAAAAGAGTGTAGTGCTAATATAAAAAAATGCATTTTGAGCGAGTTTAAGGGCCAAATACCTCTCTGTGCGTCGGTCCTTGTTCAAAGCTTGTTATTAAGATACAAGTTTCAATTTCGAAAAAAAAAATAGAAAAGTTTATTTGTAATGGTGAAATCGGTCTCCATATAAACTACTAACCTTAGAATAGCACTTTATTGCTCATAAATTATTTTAATATGCACTAAAATAATCAAGCTAAACAAACAAAATTCTACAAAATCTTGTGTTGATAGATTTCATATAACCCACACTCTTGCAAATCACTAATTCTGCAAAAATCAGCATGAATTAATTTTATGCATTATAAAACATTTGGGTATGTAATGAAACGCGATCGATAGATAAAATGCAGTAAAAAAATTAGACAGCCGACTATTTAGGGCTAGTAAGAATGAAGAAGCGTTACACGATTCATTAATGAAGAAGATTTCAAAAATAATGACTTCAAAAAGTTATTTTAAAAATTAACTTCGTCAAAAATTCATGCAGGCTGGATCTGCTTCGATATTGACGTTTAAACAGCTTGTTTGGACGTCTAGTGTGTTTGGCGTCTCTAACGGATCAGTCTCCCCAAAACTTTTCAATTGATCTCTTCACAGTTGCGAAACTAAAACACTATTCCGACCATATTTTGTAATTTTTACTATCCCTAAACTGTCAGCTGTAGAATTTATTTTTTTTTTTATTGTTGCCAACACTTTACACACAAATTGCGACAAATTTAAGTCTTGCGTTAATTGTGGGGCAAACTATATACAACCGTAACAAATTCCTTCAATCAGGATCTGTCCTGTGCCAGGGCAAAGTTTTTCCTGCTTGGCTTATTTCGGATTCTAGTAGTCTTCTTCAGTTTTTAGCTGCCTAGAGGGTTTCAGTCAATTGCCGTCTTCGGTGTGTCTTAATGAGGCTTTCCCTAAATATTGCCAATCCAGCACCATTTCCTTTTTGCAATTTCTATTCGGATTGGTGTTTCAGCTGCTTTATCGGTCATCGGCCTATCGGATACACCAAATCTTTTTTATGTCCTGCTGCTGGGAATGGTTTTTAGTTGCTGCTTAACGATACTTCAAGTTTTTCTTGAGTTGGACAACAATTTGAATAAATAAAGTCTTCAACTATACTTTGTTTGGCTGACCGTGTCAATATTACCACTTCTGAGCCGCATAACTAAGGGCGGTTAAATGTTAAGGGCCGATGTTGATTTTTAATAAAACGCAAATTATTTAGGAAATTATTGTCATTTCTTTTTATTATGATAATATTGGTAGCATTAAATTATGTATGGAACAAAATATCGGCCAAATGGCCGCTGGGACCTCGTTGCCACACCTTCATCCGATGGTCCAAATTTTCGATAACGCTGAGGCATAATTGAGGTTCAATGCCGTCAATGTGCTAAATTATCTCATCCTTTAGCTCTTCAATCTTTGCTGGCTTATCGACGTACACCTTTTCTTTCAAATAACGCCAAAGAAAGAAGTCTAACGGTGTCAAATCTCATGGACTTTGGCGGCCTGTTGACATCGCCATGACGTAAGGTAACACGGCCATTGAATTTGTCGCGCAAAAGAGCCATTGTTTCGTTAGCTATGTGGCAAGTGGCACCGTTCTGTTGAAACCACATATCGCCCACATCCATATCTTCCATTTCGCGCCATAAAATGTTCGTTATCATCTCACGAACACCATTCACAGTAACTGCGTGACCGGCCTCATTTTGGAAAAAATACGGCCCGATGATGCCACCAGCCCATAAACCGCACCAAACAGTCATTCTTTGTGGGTGCATTTGTTTTTCGACAGTCATTCTTGGATTATCATTCGCCCAAATGCAGCAGTTCTGCTTATTGACGAATCCACTAAAGTGAAAATGTGAATCACGAAGTGCACGATTTTAACAAAAAGAATACGGGAATTTTTTTCTGTTTACAAATAGTTTAACATTTATGGCAACAGCTGAAATATTATACTTACACCAACAGCAAGCGTACCCGGGTATACAAGAACATACATAACGGCCGTTTTAGCAAAGACTTGTGCATTTTTTTCTTTGCTTTCATGTATGAATATTTACAATAAGTGAGTTTTTACAGAAACTTGTAAGTTGTTAGTCGTAACTTGAACTGCGGTTGACGTTAGGGGTAGGAATGAAACAATTAACAGATCCATGGTATGATTTGTCCAATTTTATTCAAACATCAGATTATGTTAGAAAACACTCTTAGTGAGGAGATCATGAAGTTTGAAAGTGATATGATAGCCACTTTCAGAGATACAGAGTTTTTTAAATTCAAAACATACCCGGGTATGTAGCTGTTGACATAAAGCCAGCCCATAAATCGCACCAAGCAGTCACTCTTTGTGGTTGCATTGCTCTTTCGACAATCAGACTTAGATTATAATTCGCCCAAATACGGCAATTCTGCTTATTGACGAATCCACTGAGGTGAAAATGTGTATTTTTCCATGGTTCAAATCAAGTTAGTCTGAAATTGACGTTTAGGTGTGGTTCACATTCAACATCGGCCCTGAAAATTCGCTTAACTTACATTTAAAACAAACAAAAAATTCTAAAATGTGGTTTTTATTTTACCAGAAAGTTAAGCAAATGAAGTATTCGTCTAAAAATTTTGAAATTTGAAAGTGATTTAAAATCGCAGATGGCAATATCACGATTTTGATATTGAAATTAATGAGGACTTTATACAGTTGTACCGTTATGTATATACAGTGCATATTATACACATCTATAAATAAATGTTCCCGAAGTTTCTATAAGAAATAAAGAGCACTAAATAATGGGTGTTTCGTTTATAATGTTGATCTTTCGCATCCGATACTGGTTAAGGCAGATAACAGCCGCATTTCTGCTACTTTCTGAGACGCCACTTCGGTCCATCAGGGTACTTGAAAGAAGCTTAGTTTTAGAGAAACTTCCTACTGGCCTGAGACGTCATTCGACCATTCAGGTTACTTTTTGATCACTTCCAAATGTGTGATAGAACAAAACTTTTAAACTTTTCTTGCCACATTCCATTCCCCTTTACATATAGTTTCTTAACATTTTTGTTTCTTAGGCAGTTCCGTTTTCCCCAGCGTTTTTTACTCCTATACAATGGAGTCACAAAAAATCTTTAAAGAAAATCCATCTTAATCACAAATCTTTAATAGAGATAGAACATTTTCCTTTTGTTTTGTTTTTCAGTTTCTTAACAAAAATGTATGCATTGGAAAGAATAACTTCTTAAAAGAAAAACATGTCGAAAATCAGTGGAATAGTTATACGACCCTTCAATGGCCAGCAACAGCTTAATAATGTTACTGTCAAATGTCTGTAATTTCCTGTAAAAAGACTGCAAACATACAAACTTACTAAAGTGCCATGTTGTACGTAGATGCCACAGTCGCGATAAGCTCTTTATAGTACTTGCAACAAGAAATCAACAGGTTTATATCTTTCTTAACATTTCGTTTCGAGTTTTATTCTTGCAGTGATTTTATTTTTACTTTTATATCGAGACAAGATTGGCAGCTTTTTAGTTAAATGGGAAACAATTGTTGTGTTTTATTTTTTTTTTTTTTTTGTTAAGCATAAGTTGTTTTACATTGTAAAAGATAGAATTGATAAAAATTCTACAAGAATATGGACTATAAGAAAATGAAGAGAGAAAAAAGTAATGCGTTAATAGGACATTGAAAAGGGCTTGAAGAATATGAAAATTTCAATTAAAATTCAGAGGATTGAAATTTAAAGTGATGATTTGAATAAAAACAAACTTATATTTATGTATTTAAGACAAAATAAATGATGTATCATCACGAAAGTTTGTCTTTTAAGCCTTTCGTTTCTGGTTTTTTTTTAATATCCATTAATGAGCGGGCAAGTGTCTCAAGTTCATTTTTTTCTAAACATAAACTGAATTGATTAATATGATCACTATACTTTTTTTTTTTTTTGTTTGTTTTAAACACGTTTATTTATTTTATAATTTCACAAAAAAGCGTTAAATGCTTATCGATCTCAAATGATCGATGGCTGCTTCGTTAAATGTTGCAAAATGTCTACAAGCGACCACTTGAATAAAGAAAAGAAGAAGAATTTTAAGCAATTGTATGTTCAAAAAGTAATAATGATGGCTGGCAAATATATTTAAGAATAGTTGAAAACTTATTTACATTTAATTTGCATATTTTTCCACAACAAACAAACTACAAAAACATCAGTCAGCATCCCTCCAAAAATTTTTAGCTGTGGACAAAACATACGCTTTTAAATGTCCGTACGTGCGTCTTGCTGCAAAATACATAAATGATCGTTTTTATATTGAAAAAAGAAAAAACTAAAATAATTCTCGTACAACAAAAAGCTGTCGATTGTTGATGATAATAAAACATCGTTGCTAAATAAACGTAAGTGTACATACGTTCATACATCTTTTGCTGTTTGTTAAATACAAATCTAAAAGATTTGTTAAATTATTCAAATATAACAAGATTATCAATACCATTGAATAATGAGATAAAGGATCCATTTAGTAAATTGTAAAAATTGGCAGAACAAAACAATCGATAAAAAGAAAATTTGAAGGAGTGTGTTTATAAAAAGAAAAAAAAAAACAGATTTCTATAAAGTGAAAAAGGCAGCTCTAGAGACAGTTTCAAGTACCTTACATTTAATAATAATAGCCTTTTTGAAATTCGTTTGAAAATGGTGAAGAAAAGTGAACCATAATATGATCAAACTAACCATATTATGGTTAAAATTAACAATAATTTGTTCAAAATATGGTCTAAATTAACAATAGTATGTTTAATATTAACCATATTATGGTTATTTATTTCCGACATTCTTTAGTTTTCCTGTTATATGTTAAAAAAAAAAAAGAATTCGAGAATTTTAAAAAACCAAGCAAGTGATTGAAAAGCATTTAAATACTGCAGAGCAAACATATTATTTTTTAAAATTAAACATACAATGATTATAAATATAAAATAATTATTGCAATTTTTATTATCTACAGTTTTCCTCTTAAGTGGACACCTCACTGATATGGCGCAAATTCCCACCAGGTCTTGCTTGGATTCAGGGCCTGGCTGCGACCACTTTAATGTGTATAGAGTTTTATATAACAGTACAGGGCCTGGCTAAAACCACAAATAAAAAAATTCAAATCCTCTAAACATCACTCAGAACACCTTAATTTAGGAATTCATAAAAAATTAGGAGGGTCGATCCATGCCATCTAGGTAAAATATTAAGAGAAAGTTGAAGAATGTCCGGCCAGGCCCAGGTATCCACTTAAGGGTTAAGTTTAATTTAACGCTAACGCAAGAACGGGTAGGTTTTCGCGCAGAAAGATAATGTGTTGACCATGTATCTCTACCTATACTCAGAACTAATCTCCAGCAGCAAATAAAAAAAACATCCACAAACTTACTATTTGTCGAATTGAACGAACATTCGACACTATTATAAGGCAGTTCATATGGAAATCTCTAGAACGCCAGGATACTGCAAAACAAACCAAATTAAAAACAGGTTTTCGAATGCAGGGAAAAGTTTTCTGCTTAAAAAACAAACTTTCAATACCTTTTCAAACGACCTTAGAGTCCGCCAAGGTTGTATCTTTTCACCACTCCTGTTTCTACTCGTACTGGATGATCTAAATGTGGCGACAAACGCAGCGGCTCCTAACGACATTTCCGAAATGAAATGATTTGGATTATATAGACGTGATATGCCTATTTGCAAAAAGTTTTTAGCATATAAATGCCAAGCTTCAGGGACTTCACATCAACACAAAGAAAACAAAGGTCATGAGATTAAAAGCAAACAACACCAGCACGCTCCTTCTAAATGGCACTATTGTTGAAGATGTTCAGTACTTCAGCTACCTTGCCTGAACAATCTCTGCTAACAGTGGTGGAGATGAAGACGTCGTAAATCGAATAGACAACGCTAGTAAGGCTATGAAGTCTCTGTCTGATAAAGGTGTTAATATCAAGTGATCTCTAACGTAACGTGGCTTAGAGATAACTGGTCTATTGAGATTTTTAGCTGCACGCCACAATGAGTAGTATAATTGTGGAGTTGCATTAAGATCATTTAGATATTCTTTCAGGGAAGCGGTTTTCTGAGACTTATGGTGTTTTCTTTTCTACAAAAAATGTGCCTTTTTAAAAAAAAAATGCAATTTGGTGTCTGTTTCTTAAAAATGTTGCTCCCGAAAAGCATGAGTTTTTTAGAATAAAACAAGCCACCCTTTTCGGGAGCAAAATTTTTAAGAAAAAGACACCAAATTGAATTTTTTTTAAAAAAAAAGGCACATTTTTTTGTAGAAAAGAAAACACCATTAACCTTTTTTAGCACTCTTTTTATTAATTTTTGAGTTGAGGGGATCGATGCAATTGTCACTCTCTTCGATGACATCTGGAATTTTTTATGATCAGTAGACTTGTATGTTGGTTGCAGAGTTCAAAAAAACTGCAGTCAAAGTAGAAAACCCGCACAGACAAAATTAATAATTGTTTCTAATCACCAATTTTATACCAAATTCATAGAATCAAGCACCTTTTACCAAATTGATTATATGATTTCTTAAAATTACAAAAATTTAATATTTTGAATATTTTTTTTTTTCAATAAATGATATTTTTAATTTTAATCAAAAAAAAATTATCAAAAAACTTTGTAGTTTCAAACAATGTGTTGATTGATTTTGACAATTTCCAACAACAATTTCACAAGTTTAAATTATTTTATTTTAAACGAAATAATTTTTTGTTATTTGATTATTATTTTAATTCAAAATTTATTCTAAAACAAATAAAATGTTAATTAAATTCGTCAAACAAAAAAAAAGTAATTGATTCAATTATAACATTAATTAAGTTTAAATACTTTTTAAATAATTTTTTTAATTGATAAAAAACTACTAATAATTTTTTCTGTGCGTAATTTTTCAACTTCTTCGTTTGTCATTGGCCAAAAAAAAAACTGTTAATTTTACTTCTGATTCATTAAATGTAAACTGTCGTTGTCAAACCAACTCAAAAAGCGAAAACTTTTACACAAATTTTCGTTTTTGTTTCGACTGCAGTTTTTTAAACCTCGGGTAGGTTGTCCGCTCGCGGCAATATTTAAATCCATTTTAGAAATTGTATTGAACAAAACTCGACTCTTTGGTGGTGGTGGTATAAGTCTGGATCCCCAGAAGGTATATTTAGCATTATATTCGCAGCGAAGAAGAAACAGGGTCCTAATGATTTTTAATATTGGCTTTCTGATATTGAAAATCTAGGTGGGGTCATGATTCAACTCTTAAACGCAAATGTTCGTTGCTTGCAGATAATCTTCACAATGATCACACATTAATTAGTATTTAATTCAAAATGGTAGAACCACATCAAGCTTTATCTTGAGGGATCTTGGTACCATACAATATATAACCCTTGATTTAAAACACCTGTATAAAGCAAATCGTTGCCTCAGCAAACACAATAACAAAGACTACTCTGATGCAAAACCAACAAGGCTTCCGGCGACTGGGACGCCCAAAGGCAACCTAGCGTACATCAACGTAAAAACCAACTGACGTCCTCACAATTAACATGAAACGAGTCTGTACAAATAGCCTCGGACTGAAATATATTATTGAGGCTGTTTGCTACCAAGCTGGAGAATAGCGGTATATTATCATGGTTTTAGCTAAATTTTATTTAAACCCAATGGACCATTCTCGCAGTCAAAATAATGTTGCCTGTCTGGTGCAAAAAAAAATAAGGTCCAGGTTAGTTAATCTATACACTTAACCTATACAGTCATGTTCTTGAAATCGAATTCGAGTGAAATTGAAATCGAAAAATATTGCAAAACGTTCTTGTGTTTTAAGCTCATAAAAATAGTTCCTTTTAAATATCTAATACCTTCAGGACCACTTTCATTTACCCGAACTGTGAAATGAGAAAAAGCTATTTAAAATTTAAAATCTCTATTAACTGATTATTTTAATAAATCTAAAATAATTTTATACAACTAAGCGTAAAGAAGTTTCATATGCCTATTCACGCTCCTTTCTTTTACGATACGAAAAATTTGGGCACTAAGCCAATATTTCTGATGGATAAAGTTGGTAAAACCACAGTCTTCGTACAAGGAAAAAATTTAAATATGGAATTTGAAACGCTATTGCAGGAAGATTTCCAAAAATGTTTCTTTTGCACTCCTAATTTTATACAGTGTAAATATTTATTCCACAGTACCAGTACTGTTTTTGAAAATCGACGTTAAATTTTTAAATATTTTTCTTATAATATTTACTGTTCTCCATTACCTGCAACCAACTAAATTCTTCTTTTGTGTAGCTAAAGTCATGAAAACCCCTTAAACCACAATATTTCGTTAAAGATTAGAACTAAAGACAAAAACCGAAACACATGAAAATCTGTACTGGCAAAATCAAAAAGAAAATTTACATAAACTGATTAAGATATATATTTTTTCTTGTTTATTTTTGTTGTTGTTTTTGTTTTGAGAACGTACTCCTCCTATGGATGTACCTTTGTTTGGCTTTGTCTTGCCCCAAAAACGAATGATTAAAGACAACGCTAAACGAGATGGCCATTAGTAAAAAAGTTGTTAAATAATTAAGATTAACAATAAGATTATCATTAAATCAATATTTGCCAATAACAAGATAAACACCAGACAGACAGACAGAGTTTGGGTATGGTCCATAATTTAATTGCAAACAATGTCCAGACATAAGAAAAGGCAATTGAAAAAAAAATAATAAAAATAACTTACATAAATAAAAAGAAATTTATTTTATAAAAAATATTGTTGTCTCTTAATTATTGAAAATTGCCTCAACATTGGAGGTCCTTGTAAAATTCGAAAATCCTTTAATTTTACTTTTATACACAAACTAATTTGTTCGTTATCAATTTATATTTATCGGTAACTAAGATTTAATCTTTTAACCAAATTGTTGACCGTTTTTTTTATATTAATTTCATTTTTTAACAAATAAATCAATTGCTGCAGGATTTTATCTGTTGTTATTTTTTTCAATTTTTATTTCTACTCAATTGCTCTCATTGGTCTCATTAGTTTCAATTGAAAATTTATTGCTCTGTGTGGTTTCTTTCATTAACTGTTTGGAAGTTCATCATAAATCCTAATCCTTCTTTTTTACTTGATGCAACTCGAATAAAAACATGAATTTTGTTATTTCTGGTGTTGTGGCTCAGCCCAAATAAAAACAATCAAGTCTCAAGAAAGTAAAGTGAATTTGTTCTTCAATAAATCACTGGGTTAAAAAACATACTGTAGTTTTTTGTTTTTTTAATTTTTTCGCAAAAAGATTCGCCAATTCTTTTAAGATTGTTTTCATTGTTGTAAGTGGTTGCATTTGTCTTTAATGAAGAGTTGGTGGTGGTTACTTTTGCTTTTGTGATTTTTATTGTTTGTACGAATAGTTTGATCCAAATAAAACAATTGAGGACGACCTCACACAACGATGTACAAGTACAAAAATTATGTAAGAAAAAATTAAGCCAATTATTTTTTATTTTTAACAGCACTTGTAATAACAAACTTAAACAATTGACTGATTTCTATAAGGGCTTCTATTAGGCTTTACGTCGAATACTATTGAAGGTTATTTTTTGGAAGGAACATTATATAAGTATACGTTCTTATTTAACGCTAAAATAATATTTTTTTATTGTTATATTAATGAAGCGTAATGCATGCGACCACCATGGAGTAGTGCTGGGATACTCCTCATATTTTCCAATATCGATATTTACCGATAGTTCAGATTTCACTAGTGATAGTATCGATATTACTATCGACTGAATGTTTGTACTTGAATAGGAAAACTTTAACAAATTTTGTATCAGGCTATATAAAGTTCGTTGTATTATCACTTTATTGAAAGTATATAATCTTATATTTTCTTTAATAAGAGGTGTGTACATCTGAATGTACACTCGTTATTTTAAATCACAGTTTTTGAAAATCAACTTTTTCCTTTTTTTTCAAGTATTACATTTGAATAACAACTAACATGTATTTCAATAACTGAATAAGCAACGAAATAAAGTCCGATTAAGAACTTGATTCTATTTGCAACATACATATAGTTACCTAAAATACAAAACGCCCTATCTAGCATTTTGAAAATTTTACAGGAGAAGAAAAAAAATTATTCAAAGTGGTAAATTGATAAATCGCTTTTAACTGTTTATAATTTAGTTTTCTTGTAAAACCTTCCACCAGTTGTTTTGACAATTGAAAATGTTTCGTATTATGCAAACTGTTAATTAGATCTTATGTTAGGTTAATAAATTCTTGTTATATACATTTTTGTTGATGCAATACATTAGAATCAATTGAAAAGTTGATTTTTATTTTTGGTAAGTTAAGGCCTTTTGCGTGTTTGGTAACGATATGTAGAACGAAGGTTCAAATAAAATACGTAAAGATTATTTGAAAACAGGGTTTAAAAAATTGCAGTCTAAAACTAAAACTGTAAAACAAAAAACGAAAATTGGTGTACAAGTTTTAGCCTTTTGAGTTTGTTTGACAGCGCCTGCTTTCATATAATGAATCAGAAGTAAAATCAAAATTGTTTTTTGCCAAGTGACAAAAAAATACGTGGAAGAAATTTCAGTTTTTAAACTTTGACTGCAGTTTATTAAACGCTGTTTGAAAAGAAAACCAAAAACATAACATTTATAATAACTTTAAATAATTATATAATCGGTCTAGAGGACTTTTCTTCTAATCGTCGTTCATTGTATTTCCTTATGCAAGCAGTTGCACTTGCATTTTTTTTTTGTCAATTTAAGCTTCCAGAAACTTTTCGCACAAAAAGTTTTCAAGCTTTTATTTTAAATTTTAAAAATGGCTAACACAAAGTTTGAGGTGTAGAAATGAATGAGTTTCTACATTAAGGCGTATTTATACAGATGGTATTGATTTTACAACACTTTAAGCACATTTGGCATTTCAGTCCCTATGAAAACATATTCCAATGTTGACATAAGGGACACAAGTTAGCAGTTATAAGAAGATCAGCTTAGCTTTCGATACCACCTGCTATTCTTCTTGTTGGTATACATACCTGTAATTTAGCGCCAATTAATAATCGGGGGTATGCTGGATATCGAAAACGTAAAACGAAAGAATTTGGAAGTAGTTTTAAATACACTTTTAATCTAATTTTTGTTATAAAATTCTGTTTACTGGAGATATATTTGCATTATACTTGTCATAAAATTCGGTAAATACAGGAATCTTATTAAAACATGACTTCTAAAATTCTTGCGTTTTACGTTTTCAATTTCAAGCACACCCCTGAATGTAAACTTGCAGCGAAAAACTGTGATTGTAGCTACTGTTACTTGTTTTCATATCGATATCATTATTTTTCCTATCGGTATTTTCGATGTTTTAAAACCATCGATAGTTTCCCAGCACTGCCATGGAGTAAATTCCATATGAGATCTTCTACAAAGATTAAAGTGGATATCTGCTATATCGGCCTTATTCATGGGTTATTAATTATGCGTCTCTGAGTATCCTTATTTAGAAAATGCATGTGCTAGAAAGGAATGCCTAGATCATTTATTTGCTAAGGAGCCAGAGACTGCCGGTCGAGGGAATATTTCTTTAGGGCTACATACAGTAGGTAACGGATATAAGAAACTCAAAAAAAAAAACACGAAAGTGTTTCTTATAATGAGATGTTCTGACATTCATTATCAACTCTATTTTTATTGGATCTACCAGATTGTATTTTACATAACCGTAAGCTATTGGAGCCTCATACGTTAGTACCATCCTTTGCGTCATAAACATAATAAAAAAAATTGGAATGCTAAAATTATGGGTATCGGATAAAGGGAAGGAGTTGCGCAACTCCTTTCATGGTAAAATGAACAGAAATTTAATCTTTTATTGTTATTTATATATTTTAGTATACAATATACATAGAACATTGTGCTAGAAACACAACTGGGGCGAACGACGAATAATTCGCAACGAATATTCGTCGTCAGAAATAGAACACATTGGTATGTATGAGAATACACACAATCGTTGCGTAGACCGAAATTCGTCATGCGTAACGAACACTGCGATAGGTTTATTTCTATTTCTTACGCAGACGAACGACGAATAAATTGGGACAGAGACAGCTAACCGCAGCTAAATCATGAAAGCTGTAAAGAATCACAGGCAAAACTCGCTTCTAATGCGAACTTGGCTAAAATTTGCAAAAATCGCGAAAATTCGCGAAAATTTTTAATATTTCAAACAAGCCATAAAATTGATTAAAAGTCTCTAAAACTATAAGGAATGGCAAAAAATCAATAAAAATTGCTAAATTAGCCGAAATTCGCAAAAATTTGCTAACAGCGGCATAAAAACAATGTCTAATACTTTTTAAAAATCGTTAAACCTGTAAAGAATCATTACCCTTATAGATAAAAATCGCTTATATCGCGAACATAGCTAAAATTCGCAAAAATTGCAATACCTAAACAAACGCAAAAATTTATTTGAAAACGCTTAATCAGTTTAAAATATCAAAATATCCGATAATAACATAAAAAAGTTTGCAAAAATAGCGAAAATTCGCGAAAATTTTTCATTTTTCAAAGAACCCATAAAATTGATTAAAAGTCCCTTAGACTATTAGAAATGGCAAAAATTCGAAAAAAATTGCTAAATTAGCGGAAATTCGCAAAAATTTGCTAACAGCGGCATGAAAGCAAAGTCTACTATTAATTATAAATCGTTAAAGCTGTAAAGAATCAGACAACTTACAGACACAAATCGCGAAAATGGCTGAAATTCGCGAAAAATTGCAATATTTAAAACAAACCCAAAAACTAATTTAAGTTTGCTAAATCGAAATAAAGAACACCAAAAATGCTTAAGTAATCTACTTTCGAGTGGATTCGGATTCTAGAACACACCCAATTAATAGTTTTTTATGTTTTTTTTTTTTTGTTGAAATATGGTCAACCTATGATTTGATAAATGTTAACAAACAAAGAAATTTTAATAAAATTATTGCTAGATAAAGAAGATGAAAATGGATGAAAATGTTTATATAATCAAGCGTCCAAGGTATTTATTTTTATAAATGAAAAAAATACGCACTTATTGTGTCTCATTTGACGAATTTAAGCAACAAATTCGTCGTACTATGCGAAGTTCGTCGTTCGTCCCAGTTGTGTTTATACCATTATTATAATAATTTAATTAAATTAACGGGAATTGCCACGATTTTTAACAAGAATTTGATTATGAAAATTTAATTGAAATTAAATTTTAAATATGGCGGTTGCAACTAAATATCTTGAAAATTGTTTACAAGCACCGATATTTGTAATACTGTTTTTTTTGCAAAAATTAAACGATACCACAGCTTCTCGCCAAGGCCGTATTCGAGGCGCTTGGGTTCTTTTAGAGCTAATCGGAAAAAATCTTTTATATTTACCATGTCGTCATCACATCTATGAAATAATTCGAAAAACTGCAAAAATCAACAGGCCTTAGCGAAGAATAGTCAGCAATTTAAGAGACGCTTACGTCAAAATTGACCAAATTAACTTATGAGTGGAGCTTAAGGCAAAATAGTTAACGATGCAGTTGTGAGTGTATCCCAGACTATAACATTTAAAATTTGCTGCTTGAAACGTTAAAGTAAAGCAACCACTCGTTGATTATTAAGAATTTCTTCAATTCAGTTTAGTATTTCTTAAGGCTTGTTTACACTATTGTACTTTGTATGTCAAAAACTCAAGTATTATGTAAAAGTGTGATAGTGTGTTATGAAAATGACAATTATTACAAAAAAAAATTTGACATCCATACGACTTTGTAGTTTTTTTTGAAAATTTTCTAAACAACCCCACTTTTCATTTGATCAGGGTTGCATTTTAACAAAAGCATTTTCATGTGTTATAGTGTGACTACAAACTGTAATGTAACATTAGATTTTTTCAAAAGTCGCGACAAATCTCATTAGATTTTTGTCTCACAAAGCATTATGGATTACGTAAGACTTGTGTGATAGTGTAAACTAGCCTTTAGTAGTACAGTTTTATTTTAAAGTTTGGTATTCCAATGGACTGTTAAACAAAAAATTCAAATGTTTTAACGTTGGCCTAAATAACGTTTGCAATGACTTTTGTTTACTTTGTGGTTTCAGTTCGGTCCATGGAGGGATCCCTATGTGATGTTGCTATTCGACAGGTGCTGCCAGAATTCAATGCGTAAGATAGCTTCGGCCCTAAAAAAAGTGGTGAATTTCCTGTGACGGGTCTTTATCCACGTAATTGCTATCTATGTGTTCAAACGAATCCTTACTGACACAAAGGCAATTGGTAAGTACATATATTAACTCACTCATAGTTAAGATCCATCATGAAATGAAGCCATAATGGCAGGTGTTCATGTAAATCGAGACCATATACATATATTCCTTAAGCAAAGTACGTTAAATACTTTGAATCCTTTTTACAACTTTAAAAAATGTCTTCAGTCTCATACTTTTGCTCTTAAGCATCTAAAAATCTTTAAAATTACAATTTAAAAATGTTTAGTTAATTTTTTACTATTCAAAATTTTACTATTCTCCTTTAAAAGAAAAATCTCCCATTTCGCTGGCGATAACATTTTCATTAACTACTTCGTTATTTATGATCCAAAAGCAGACCACCATGAAATTTCATAATTTCATTTAAAAATATTCATTCCTGTTAAAAGGACATAAAAATCAAGCCAAAGAAGATATTTCAGTTGTTTACACACTCTGATGCAATTTGATAATAAAAATATTTTTACGATTCCCAAGTTAAGATCTCAAAGTAGTCATTAAAATTACAAAATAAAAAAATTAAGACATTAAAAGCAATTGATACATACTACTGTTTGTTTCATTTTATTATTAATAAATATTTTGTTAAATAAATATGTAAAACATAAAAATTCAGCCATAAAAATGTGTTAAAATAAACATTTACAGAAAGAATTAAAAGAAAAGGAGTAGTGGGGGGACAAATGAATAAAAAGGGCCTGTAAAAATTAAGCTTAACTAAAAAAACTAAAGCAAAAAAAAAAATTTTAAACCAAAATTTCTTTTAAATGCCGCCAAATTTAAACAAACTTAAAAAAATGCTTTTTTTAAATCAGAAAATTGAAATGTTTTTCAAACAATAAACTTCGTGTAACAACTAAGAAATCATTAATTTTGTAAAAACAAAACGATTTTTGCACGCAATATCAATTGAGCTCACTATAAAGCTTATTCATTACGATCACTCGCAATATTTTCGTTCATTTCATTTCAATCCAATTCAATGATCAGCCAGTGAAAAAACAAAATTACGAGAACAATACACGCGTACTTAGTCTTAAATTTATGATCGTTAAAGGCGAAGGCGTTGCGCGATGTTGGTGTTGCAAAATATCATCTACAAGTACTTCAATACATGATTATTTTCTTAACGCAATTTTTTTTTTTCAATTCCACTTGAAATTTTTTTTGTTTTTTTTTTTAATTTAATTCTTTCAATTTGTTAATACTAACACGTATTGCATGAGCTTTTTTTCTATATGAAGCTGAAGAATTGATCCAAGAATTGATTATATCCATATTAATAAAAAAACAACAAAATGCTAAAAAAAACCATTGTTATCGTGATTTTTAGAACGAACAGAAAATATGTGAGTAATTTAATATTTTTAAGTACAGACTTGATATAGATTCAAGCAGGTGCGTGGGTCTCAAACCAAATGTAAAGGGCCGATGTTGAAAGTGAACCACACCCAATCATTAAGTTTTTTTTCTGCATTTCATTTGACATTTCTCATTTTTATACCAACTCAATTTTTACCATGGAAATTTGCATGGAAAAGATAATCTGATTTGAAACCGTTGGACTTCTTTCTTTAGGGTTATTTGCAAGAAAAAGTATCCGTCGATAAGCCAGCAGCAATTCAAGAGCTAAAGAATGACATAATTCGGCACATTAACGGCATAGCACCTCAATTATGCCTCAGCGTCATCGAAAATTTGGACCATCAAATTGAGGTGTGTCGCCGAGGTCGCGGCAGCCATTTGGCCGATATTTTGTACCGTTCCTAGGGGACTATGGGGACCTTTCACACTCGGCAAATTACTTGCGCAAGCCGAATTTTTAAGCCGTAAAACATTCCACTGGTGCTCAAAATTCAAAAGTTGAACTTTGCTCTTTAAGGGGTTAGGATTATTAAAGTGTAGACATAGGACCTACGGTAATTTATGGAGCGATTTCAAGAAATCAAGTTCATTATTTTATACACTACATTATAATTACCACTAGTGGTGGTGGGTTTGATTTTTTGAAATCCCGAATCAATGGCGGTGAGTGTTACACGTCAAAGATTTCTGAAGAGATAGTTTGGCTACTACCGGAACATGTCAAATTAACCTGTCCGTGAACGTGGGTTCACTTCCCCGGTCAGTTTTCATAAAAAAATTTAATTAAAACTAAATTTAAAGAACTTAAGCCTGATTAAAATAAGAAAATTTGTATTAAAAACCATAAATAGTTCAAAAAAATAACCCCAATACTAATAACCAAAAATTAATTGTTATTTCTGTTTTAATACCTTAATTGATCTCCAATCAATCTGTGAAATGCGATAAGTAAAATTCGTCTTCGGTTAGCCTTCATGTAGCCAATTTGGCCGAACTTTAGCTTTAGGCTTTAGCATCGGCCAAAACAAGTTTCTATGTAGAAGCCTTTATAGAAAAATTGGTGAACCTTATGGAACTTAATAAAAGTTGTCATATACAAGATGAAAAGGTAGCTTAACTGAATTCAAATCATAAATTTGGTCACCAAAATGGTTCTGGTTGCAAAATCAATATAAACAAGTTTAATTTTCGAACAACTTGTGCTAAAAAAGTAAAATTGCTGCGTTCGGGAAATTCGTAGGCGCACTGAAGAGTTACATGGTAAGCTGTCGTAATTAAAGTTACCCACGTTTTTTATTAAAACTTGTACTTAGGTCCGTTTTCACAACTTACCGATAGCTAAAAGTAGACTTTATCCGGACTTATAAAAAATTTTAAATTATTAAAACTCAAGAATTTAAACTAAACTGAGTGATAAAGTTGATTAAGCTTCATCCTACCTGGTAGGTTAAAGTAAATTGGAACTCTTTTTATAAGGCCGATACAATCCTACCCAAACCTATCGGTAAGTTTTGAAAACGGGCCTTAGACTCCTAGGAGAAGGTGGTCTGCGTATGCGTCTTAAAAACTGAATCTGGGACTGCGAGAACTACTACCGGATTTTATGTGTCTTATGCTACTAACTAGTAAAGTGTCTTATGAAATGATACAGATAACGATATTCAAGGTTTGTGTCCTGTGTGTAAAAATAATTCACGCGGATTTAGGAAGACACACTATTTTATCGAAAATATAAATAACATTCTTAGATATTCTTTATATGTCCCATTACTCTTTTCTTTATCAGCCCCTGTTCAAATTTATTTTCCAACAAACAATCAAAATATATTTATTTACTTGCAAACAAGACTAATCCGTTAAAAAACCAAAACTTAAAAAATAAATATAAAAAAAAACACAGACAATAAAACATAATATTTTTATAAACATCCTCCTTCACACAAAACACCCCATGGAAGCTTTCAAGTTTATCAGCAGGTTAAAGCAATCTGTAAACACCCCAATAATGCCGCTGGGTTTACATTGCAACAATAATAAAAACTAAAACCTCATATAAAATCACACAATTCCATGCAACACTTACTTGGTTGCCCCCATCAGGTGAATTTTGCAATTGTTGTTGGTGGTGTTAATATCACCAACACCACACAGCAACAACTTACATTGAGACTGAAAAAAAGAGTATAAGTGTAAGCAGTGCTGCCAAGTGTAGGGAAAACTGTATGTTAGTTGTTTGTTATATTAAAAAGTAGCGTAGAAAAAAGCGGAGAGATTTTCTTAAATCTTTTATTTGTAGGCAGTTTTTCAAATGAGCAGTTTTTATACCAGAAACATTTAAGTGGACCACAATTTGTCTTCTTGTATTTCGGTGTGTTTTCTTGTAACAACCCAATTTTTTTAAAAGACCAACCTAAATCAGCACGACAAGCGTAATCTATCTTATGCTAATGCATAATGCATGAATCAAAAGCCCCAATATCGCTGCGTCAACGCTTGGAAATAGGAACATTTTGACAGTGCGTTAAGTAGTCAAGGTCTGCAAAAAAAACTGATTTGCTTTTCTTTTTGTTAAAAAGTAATCGCAGCTTATTAATTTTTATTCTATCTAGCGGATTTATCTCCATTTTTTATTTATATTTTGTATTTTTTTAAAGATCAGTTAACATTACTATTTAGGACACAACTTCAATGCTATGTCCTTTCACTATTAAAGCCCCTTAGGCGATAGAAGACATTACGCTTGAAGCAATAGTTAAGGTTGGTCTCTAAGTTTGATAAAAAGTATCTACGTTTTCCCAAAAATCTTTTGGAAAATTAAGTTTAAAGATTTGTACATTGATTTTCACAAAAAAAATTCTTTGCAAAACTATAAATTTACTTGATTAAAACACAATATTATGCGTAAAATATTGGTCCTAAAGTATACCGATCGACTCAGAAAGTGACAGAGTCGATCTAACGATGTCCGTTCGGCTGGCTGGCTGCTCGCTGCCCATGCAACCTTGTGAGCAAAGCACACGTTGTAATTTCGATGAAATTTTGTACATTGGTTCTAATTGCCACAAGGACCAAGCCTATTGAAAATGGGTCGAATCGGTCAATAAATTCATATAGCCCCCATACAAGCTGCTTTCCGGAATAGGATATTTTTGACCAGTATCAAACCAATTTAAAACATAAATATATCCATATTTATATGGACACATAAGCTATGCATTTTTTTTAAAAATATGACTACGAGGGGAGATAAGGGCAATTTCTGCCTCTTCGAAACTACACAGAAAAAATTGTTATTAGTTTTCTATCAATTAAAAAAATTGTTCAAAATTTATTAAACTTTAATTAATGTTATAATTGAATAAATTGTTTTCTTTTTTGTTGAAAGAAAATTAAAAATATTATTTTGATTTAATTAACATTTAAGTTGTTTTGAAATAAATTTTTAATTAAATAACGTAAGCGCCAAAAATCGAATTTTACAGGAGAGAGTTTTTTTTATTTTATTTCATATAAATTTTGTATGAAATTTGTCGTATACGATAAAATTGTCTTGCTGTAAAATCGTAACGGTGCCTTATGTGACCATCACATTTTAGGAGATGATGCAAGTGTTGCCAATAAAGTAATTTATTAAAAAAACGAAAATTGGAAATAATGTCGGTTAAGTTATTTTCGCGGTTAGGGCTTCTTGTTTTAAATTTTTTCTTGTAAAACGAACTTTTTCTGTCGGATTTTTGTCTGTTTTTTTTTTTTTTTTGCTACGTAGGTATTATTCGATAAAATATTCTGGCAACACTGATGCCAAGTCAATTTAGCAAAAGTGTTAAAGAGCATGATCATTTAACTGACTTTTTTGTATCCCCCGTTTTGCGGAGTGTTGTAAACAAAGTGTTTTTTGTTATGAATTTATTCCGCCTACACGCTGGCTTTTGGAACGTCTGCGGGAGCCTTTTAAAGTGGTTAAACATTCATACATTTTTATTTCATTTTTTCAGTTGGATTAAAGTGATGTTGTAGTTGCAAGTTAACCAACCAACCATGAGCCTTGCAGCAATTGAGTTTTTGCGTAAATTTATGATGTGATTTCGATCAATTGGCATAATCTATTTAGCGCATGCTCTCTTAGTTTATTTATGTTTGTGTGTAAAACCATTTAAAATTTATTGGATGTTTTTTTCCAGTATAGGTTTTTTTGGCGTCTTTTTTGTATTGCGTGTATAAATTTGTAATGAGATAATTTTTGTTTTATTGTTTTGGGAAATTGGTCAATGAACTTTTATGACTAAAATGCAAATGAAGAACATTTTGAAAGAAAAAACATTTTAAATTATTATAAGGAACTGATAAAAAAAATGTACATGCATATTATTTTTTCTTTAAATAACCTCTGATCTCAGGCTCTAGGGACTCCTGGAGTTCCTTTCCCGATTTTGGGGTTAGATGCTAATAAAAATTTAATTTAGAATTATTTTGGAAAACTGATTGCATTGCACAATGGTCGAAATTATAATACATATACAATTAAAATGAAAGAAGTAGTTATAGAAGTTGTTATAGTTGTAGCTATAGAAGAAAGCTACTAAATAATGAGTTAAAGAAGCTATTCATGTTGAAAAAGTAAGCGAAGTTTTTACTTAAAATCCCAGTAAAGTTACTTTTTTAAAATGAATATCTTCTCTCACCCATTATTTAGTAGTTTTCTTCTATAACTGCGTTTATAACATCTTGTATAACTACTTATTTCTGGATGTATGCTTGTAAAAAAATAATGACTTACTTTTTAATGCGTTCATTTTGGGACTTCCCTTGTAAAATTCATTGGTTCTTTCAGTAGAATTGTAAGTAGTGTTTTTAAGTTTTTCTGATTACTAAACACATTATTTTGTAGGCGAAGCTTTTACTGGGATATTAGTAGAGGAGAAAAATTATGCTAGGAGATTTACGTTGGAGATGCTGCAAGCAATTCGGTAGTCGACTACAAAAATAACGCATTTATAATTAATTTTTTAACAACTAACTATAATCTAACTATAAATAAGTGCAGAAATTCCCAGAAATCAATGCGAGTGAATTCTGTAAGGCAATTTTTTTTTATTTTCTTTAATATTTTCGTTTGTTTCTTGTCTTTGCTTTCTTTTGCATTTTTGAATTTTGATTATTGTTTATTGTTTTGTATATGCAAAATTTTAGTGCGTCGCAGTGACGCCTGCCGATCAATTGTCTCAAATGAGGGAGATACGGACATTAGGAATGCCTTTAAGTTTATAAAAAACGAAAAGTCCATGAAAATAATTAAAATATTAACATAACTGAATTCAAAATAAAAGAAAAATATTAAAATTAAATAGTTTTTGATAAAAAAATTGTAACGTTACGGACTGATTCATCATCGCACAGCCTAAACCCCTGAAGCTAAAACCTTGAAATTTGGACGAGAGATTAGTCACTCCCCAAATGATTTAGGGGGTAAAAAAGGGTTAAAACGCGAAAATTCGGTAACCTTATATCTCCAAATCTAAAAGAGATACAAAAATAATCGTTGTTCTTAAGAAAAATAAGCGGACAGGTGTCTGGTAATTTTTTGAAATTCGGCCCTATTAGGGAGTAAACGGGTAAAACCTCAATTTTGGTACTTTTTTAAAACATAGTAACAAAGTTTATTGCACATTCAAAAAAATAAGAATTCTTAGATATGGTACTTTCTCGAAATTCTAATATTTAAGGGATGAAAATCGTAACTACTTTTTACTTTTACTTTTTTACAAAACTTTTTCTCCATTCATTGATATATTCGTACTAAATTATGGGCTCCCACTACAATACTGAAATTTTTAATAATTTAATAATAAGATCCAACATGCAATGCCCTGAGTGGATAAGAATCTATGACGGGACTTTTTGGTACTTTTTGTTCTTTAACTGGCCTTTTTTGAATTTTCGTTAGTATTGGGCCTAGAAACATAAAATTCAAAATGCAATGTCCCGGGTACATGAGAGTCTATAAGAGGGAACTTTTTGGTAATTTATCATTCGAAAATTATCAAAATATACGAATACGAATTTGGTCCTTTTTCGAAATTCGAACATTTAAGGGGTGAAAATCGTACCTATTCTTGGTACTTTTTTTACAAAATATTTTTTCTCCATTCATTGACATTTTCGTACTAAATTATGGGTTGCCACTACAATAATGAAAAAAGTACACAAAAAAGTAAATACGGAAAATTCGATATTTTTCATTAGCTTTTTGGTTCTACAACTGGTATTTTTTAATAAACTTTGGCATAAAAATATGTCCACGATGAAAAAGGATACACTTACGAAGTAGCGGGTTAAATGCTAGTTAAAAATAAAATCTTTACCTTATTAAGCTTATGCTGTATTAACATAAAGTTAGCTAACAGCTAACTACTACCTTACTAACTTTTAACTAACTACTATCTTACACACTTTAAGCTAACTACTAAGTAGCAAACTTTAAGTTAGTTGAAAAGTCATGCAGAGTCGGACAATTGACTACTTCCTATGACATGTCAATGTTGAAACAGTCAGTTGGCTCCATTGAAAATAATCCAAGTATCAATCAATTAAAAACAGTTAACTTAAAGTTAGCTTAAAGTTGACTGAGTTGCTTGCAGGGTAGAGACAGAAAACATCTCAGTTCACACAAACAAACACACGATACACAAAAAACAGAAAGAGACCAAAATAAAATATAAAAACATTAGTTGACAAAAGCTAACAGCTCAAGAAAGTGTTTTCGTTTATTTAGTTTTAAAAAAGTTTTAAATGTAATTATATTTTTTTGTGTAATTTTTATAATAATTTGTGCAATATATATTTGTATTTTTTATATAAAACCCCTGGCAATATTTCAATTAAACATTTAATTCAATTGATTAAATAAAAAAATTTTTTTCTGTGTATATTATAAGTACTACAATTCAATTTACTCGTAATTAAATAATAACTTGACTTCTAGTAAGTGTTTTGTAAATACTACGGCTGTGGACAGCCGCAAAATAAGTAGTTTTTATTTTACTCCAACATTACTTGCTAACTTACCAGGTAAGTAAACTCTTTGCTGGGGAGTAATAAAGCTCCCTTTAAATTCAATGGTTTCGTCTAAAAACTAAATAACAGAATATGGGCAACGAAAATCGCACCCTCTTTATTGGTAACAAATTTTCTTTAATCAGTTACAAAGCTAGAATTAAATTTGCCCAAACCAGCAGCCTGTTGGACAATTTTATTGAGGACAAATGTGGTTTTAAAACACAGCGCATACAGCTAGGCAACCAGTTATTTCTTGAGGCAGAGATTTTTATTGGCCGCCCGTTCGCCGAATAAGATCGCTCTTGATTTGTTTCTGTTGGAGTATTAAATATAACCTGTTGCCATGTTCTGTTACTCTGGTCAGAACTTCTGGCATCGAAAAGATGTGAAACTGTATGAAACTCATGTCAAAAGAGATTACGTCGTTACGTTTCATAATATTCCACTCGAAGCCGATGTTAAATAGCAGGCGTTAGGAACGTCAGTCACTCATATTGTTGCGGCGAATATACAATCGTCGGCTATACCAACCGTAGAGGGAACCGAACTGAGACCAAAATAGTCCCGCGATAGGTCTTTGGTTCTTCATGAACCAGTTAAGGGACTGGTTCTACTTTCACTGGTCATAAGTTCTTTCTTTTTGTACTATATTTTCACAAGTCCCAAGACCAGTCATTTGGACCAATTGGCACAAATTTCCCGCAGGGAAATAATGTAAAGTGCGACTTTAATGTTTTTTGTTTGCAAATGAGCTTTGAAAACATTCGTTTATTTTATAAAAATGTTAAAAGCAATGTAATTTAACAATGAAAAAATGTGCCAGGAATAAAAACTTACTCCTTCCGTTTTATTATTTACTTTTAAAAATTTTCTTAACTACGTTTTTGTTCGTGAGTTTATTTGACAGTTCAAAGCGGAAACTTTCTCACAAAAATTTCACAGACACAATTTTTTTGTAAATTGGCGAGTAATTCCCTAACGTGATAGCTATTACACGCCACAAATATACAGACGCAGTTACGTGAGAAAAACAATTGTTTGTTTCAATTTATGTCGTATTCGTTTCATTTCTTACATTTCAATCGAAAAGTCACTCGACCAGGGAGTTACAGAACAGGGGCACTGGGTACGAAAAGAAAACACAGAGAATTCCACAATTAAGGAATAGTATTAAAATTAATATTTGAGCGCGATTTCCTAAAATCTTAAAAATTGTCATAAAAACGACTAAATTTACTTATTTCCTCACCGACTAAAGAAATGTAATCAAAAAAATTTTATTGTTTTTTAATTATAAAAGTTGTACAATATTTAAAATCTCTTCGTTTCTTTTGGACGGCCCTATAAGATTCATTATTTAACTTTTCATTCCAAAATTTATAATAAAAAAACAATTTTAAAATCTCCATAAATCACTTAATATAATTGAATTATTTCTCTTCTCGTCAAAAATCCTTTATTGCTTACAGTTTTACAAAAAGCATTTCATAAATCCATATAAAAATAAAATAACAATTAAATTCCTAAAATAATTTACTTTGCAACGCTCGTTAAGATTTCAGTTTAAAATTGACAAATTTTTATTAACTTAAAAACTTCAACTGCAAGAAGAAAATGTCAATTAAAATAAACGTCAAACGAGTACACCCAACGCTCAAAACAAACCACCGACTTCAACACTAAACTTTAAATCATATTCATATGTATAACTCAGTCTGTCCGTCCAACTGCCTACTACGGGTACTAGTCAGTCAGTTAGTCAGTCATAACTTCAGGATTCCTTGGCAATCTTTTTAAAGATGACGTTCGTTGGTGCTGTCAATGAAAATGATGATTGAAAAAATATTTCTATAAAATTTTTATTCTTAAACTCAGTTGTGCGATGTGTGGAGTTTCAGTCATTACTTAATGGACAGCTCTTGAAATGATCAAAAAATGCTTGGCTTTTCGCAAAAAAAAAAAAAAGTATTGACAGTTTAAAGTCATAATCAATCTGAAACGGTTTAATATAAAAAAAAATTTATATAAAAATATTGTTTTTTGTGCGATTTTCATAAGAACAAGTTTTTAGCTGTAGAAATTTTTTTGATTGATGTTTTTAGTTGAAATGGATTTGAAACAAAAACAAAACGCTTTGCTTCGAAGAAGCAGTTTGGCTTAAATTGTTTACACTAGTAATCATAATTTACCAATTAAAACTACGTAAGCACACACTTTTAGAAGGCATGGCTTTGTATGTTGTAATTAAGGCAAATTTATACAGGTGACCCCAGCGAGGGCTATGTCGTGAGTGTCTATTTTATATAGAATTTAATATTTAGAATACATACAAATAAAATGGATAGGTAGCATAACTCTCTCATTCTCTCTCTTTCTCTCTGATACGGTCCCCTGTATGAATTCGAATTGATTGTAAAATAGGAATAATAAATTTTTTCCAAAACTAGTTTCAAATTTCTAAGAAAAAATAAACCCCCATTCTCATTTGTGTCTCATTTAAAAGATTTTTTATTTTTCTGACGAACTAAAATAATGCATGAATGCGCATTGAAATTTGCAAGTTACCTGGTTGTCCACCACATAACGCCATAGTGCTAGTGTAAACGTTTTGCCAAGTTTCTAAGTTGTTTGTTTGCTAAAGTAGTTTAATTCTGTTTAGGCGTTTTTCTGCGTCTTTCGCTTATTCATTCATTTGTTGATTTGTTATCTTCTTAGAGACTTTTTCAGACATTAATCATTTTTTAATTGGTTGCAGTTTGTCAAATTAAAAGAAAATTATTGAATTATGACAAGATTATAAATCAATATTATAAATTGATTAAGTTCAATCGAATATAACTTTACAGAAAAAATTAGATTTTGTAATACGATTGATTAGAGAAAGACGATAATTTATAGGAATGTTTAAAGTAGTTTAAACAGCTACATTCTCTTATTTATAGAAAAGGGAAATTTAATAAAATTAATATTGCAGTTCCTTTTACTAATAAAAAAAACTAGAAGTTTTATTAACAGAACTTTATTGGCGTTTTCTTTTTTGACACAAAATGTTGCCAACATGTTTTGTTCCACTTACACGGCGATATGGTGTTACATTTTGAAAAAACTCAAAAGAATGAATTTGGTCATTGCCATTAATGTAATTTTCTTTGGTGTAGGTTTCAAGTAATTTCACCTTTAAATTTTTAACAAAAAACTACATAGAAAGCAAACGAAATTCATTAAAATATTTTTCTTTCAAAACCAATAACAAGAAAATTTTGTTTTAATAATACATTTAGCTTTACACCCTGTATCTCACCTTGTATTTCTTACAGCCTATGGCTTGCTCTACGACTCGTTCATACATCATTTTACAATCCGATCAATTGTTAAGGAGATTCAGATTTATTACCACTTTTTTGCGATTGCCCCACTATGCCTACCAGTTTGGATGAACCTTCCTTTAGCTTATCCCCTACTTAAGATTAAAGTAAAGTTCTAATAATGGAACACTTTTTATACAATATGTTGACCCGTCTCGATTTAAGGTGGTGCTTGAATACGACAACGAGTCCAGCATGCAGTTTCCATGTATGACCTTGTGTCTGGGGACTCAGTTAAGCCATTGAATGTCGCGCTATCTCCTCCAGAGACATCCGGCATTCTTGGACAATTCTCGATGTAATCAACATATTCTTTAGCGATCTTATAACAGCCTTGCAATCGGTAATAATTTAATTATCCCTGCCAGATATTTCACTATACCGGACATGTCTCGCGTCTATGTAGATGGCTATTATCAGAGCCTGAATGACACTGCAGTGTTCCCTGATAGGAATACTAAAGCTCAGCTGCTCGGAGTATATGCCAGAACCGACACCATGCAGTGTTATGGACCCATCCGTAAATATCCATATCGCATCCACGGGAATTTGTTGGTCAAAATCTTAAACTACGTTATCCGAAACGCTTATGGTTAAGAAAAAAATTAAATGATTTTGACGTGTATCCTTCGATTTCTAATAATTGTCGAATATAAATGATCATATAATGGGTGATTCAAGTAGAGATACTTTTTTCAATAGTCTTTTTTGATAGATCACGTGTGAGTCGTGTCATGCCGTCATGCTATTTTTGTTTAGTATTGTTTGACATTTCATAATGGATAGACTAACGCCTGAACAACGTTTACAAATCGTTCTACTTTATTACGTAAATTCACGTTCTATGAGGAATGTGTTTCGTGCACTTCGCTCAACTTATGTCAACATAATCCGCCAACTGAGCGTACTATTCGCAACACCATCACCCATTTTGAGCCCGAGTATTCATTATTGGATAAAATTCGACCCAATAGACCACGTGAAGAAAATATAGTGGCCGTTGCTGAGAGTGTACACAAAGACCGTGGAGAGCCGATTCGGCACCGTTCGCAGCAATGGCGACCGTTATCGTGCCATGATAACCGACTATTTGATGCCTAAAATTTAAGCTCGTGATCTCGGCGACATTTAGTGTCAGCAAGACGGAAAGAACACTTCGGTGAGCACATAATTTCACGTTTCGGGCCTGTCGATTGGCCACCAAGATCGTGTGATATCACACCGTTAGACTTTTTCCTGTGGGGATATGTGGAGGAAAACATCACGCGTGTCATTTGCCAGTTACCAGTCGAAATACTCACGAGTCATCGAAATTTGGACTCGATGGATGGACCATCTGCGACGTAGCAACGGCCAACATTTCATAGACATAATCTTCAAAAAATAAATGCCAAAGAATGTTCTTTCAAATGATAATAAACATTCCTCATTAAATTTCAATTTTCTGTGTTTTTTGTTTTCTTTAAAAAAGTAGGGAACCTCGAATTGGATCACGCGTTATATGAAAAATTACTTAACGTAAATTTGCTACAAATATCTTGGTTATCAATACACAATATTCGACGAAATATGGGCGGGATTGAAGAAGTGGGCATGGCCATAAAAGGGATTAATTTATATCTAAATAACGGTAGGAGAAATATTGTTCAAATTACACAAATACACAAAATCTGTCAACAAGTGGGTGTTAATTGATAAGTGAGTCAAAAGCAAAAGATTTTTCTGTGTATCTAGAGAACAGTAAGAGCTCGCTCCTAATCATTTTAACTAAATAAAAATTGCGAACACATAGCATGGTTATTAATACTCAACGTCAATCAAAAAGTGGCCGAGAATAGATAAGTGGGCATGGCACGAAATACAATTATGTTTATCTAAAAAACGGTAAGTGTTAAATTGTCCAATGTAATAAATGCACAAGATATTTCGAAAAGACAACATAGATCTCTATATAACTCGTGAGTGGTAACAGTAAGAGCATTTAAACTGAGTACAAATATCTTCGTTAACAAAGCACGAAATCTGCATTTACAAAAAATACTTATTTTATTTTAATCAGGCGCACTACTGGTATAACCTGTTTTAAACATATTTCATTTTCTCAGCTTTTCGTACTTTTGACAGTTACCTCGCAAGTTTTAACCGTCAAGTTTGGGCGACTAAACTAGCAATCAATATGTAGAAATCGCCTATTCAAAAACGACTAGCAAAGATAAGTTTAAATTTATTCGCTGATCTTTAAATCAAAAACTGTCTCTTAATAAAAAATATCCTTTCAAAAAACTTTATAAAAATTCCTTAAATTCCATTCAATAAAATTTTTCCAAATAAAAAAAAACTAACTAAGACAAACTCTGCTGTAGGTCAGTGTCAAAAGGACTTTTATGATAGTTCACGGAAAATTTTAATGGCTTTTTCTCTTCGTATACCTAATACAAAGACTAAAATATAAAACAAATTGTCATACAGTCACAAGAAATACTTTAATGACGCTACCAAAAAAAAACTAAAAATTCAATATTTTGTTATCACAGCCGTAACTAATCGACTCTTACAAGGAATATTTACAGCAGCAAACCATCGGCCATTAGTTACCAATTAGTAGCTGTGATAGAGAAAACGCGATAAAATGTTAAATAAATGAAACATTAAAGAGGGCCACAACTAGTAGCTACAAATTTAGTACCTAACCCTAATAAAAAGACACATACTAATTAAATGAGGTACAAATAAAAAGACATTAATGAATGGTTTGATTTTAACATGCGGACCCACCACACATTTTAAATCAACAAGTCAGTCCCATTTTTCAATTTTAACTACTTTTCCTTTTCTTTTAATTATTCGTTTTTGGTGGCAACTTCAAAATAAAAAAACACTGAAGTGAAAAAATTTATAGGACCCTTAAAATAAAAGAGTTTTATCTTGAGTTCATAAAATTGTTACTAATTTTGCTTGAAAATATTGCTTTGTTTTACTTTGTATGCGACTTGACCCAGTTTTGGAATATGATTTTTTAAATTTTGTGTATTGTTCAGGTCTTATTTGTTTGTTTTTCAGAAAGAATTTAATGTTTAAATTAGTGTTTTTGGTTATTTTTGCTTAACATTAATTATGATTTAATACTTTGTTTTGTACTTATCTGGGAATATTTTGGGTTGTTTTTTGAATAACCTGTCGGTTGGGTAAAGACCGACTGTTTGGAGACATTAAAAAATCTTAAAATTATATTCTCAAAGAACTCTTGGAAGCGATTATACTTGGAATTTGATAACACCGTAATTTATTAATTGGTTGTAGATAAAAATTTGGCCATGCAAGATCTTTAAGTAATCCAGCAATTTGAGACCAAATAAAAGCTATATTCTTGAAGAGCTCGTCGCTAGAATATCCTTAAGAAACTTGTTTAAGATTAATGTTAAACACTCACACGTTTGTGGCAATTTTAGAACAAAATTACTTCAACCATGCACTTTCCACTTAATTAGTTGGACGAACTCTACCGTATGTGACAAACTTAAATCAGTCCCTACTCCGACATTTTTGGGATCTCTGTAGCCGCGACAGCTACCAAGTCGTTCCAGAAGGTCTGTACTAAAACCCATCCCAGGACTTGCTCATTCCTAAGGGCTACTGACTATCGCAAGACCAGATAGGACTCTAGTTTTCTTAATAGCTGTGTGTCAAACTCTACCCTCACTTTACTATACTATAATTTAAGTTAAAATCGGTATTTAACAGTCGACTAAACTCATCATATCACTCCTACTTTTTGCATCTAAAAAAAGTATGATCCACGCGTCACAAGTTTATGTTAAGTTTTAAATATTTACTTTTCAAAACTTTACAACACTAAGACTGTTTATTTTTACGACCTAAAGAAATGAAATATGTAAAGAAGAACTCATAACAACATTATGATACACATACTGCGCCTCTGCAAAATCATTTAAACGCCTTTAATGATGTTTACGATGAACTGAACTACTTTATTTATTTCTACTAACCCATTGACTGATTGTTCTGTATTGTTTTGACTTTTACCTCTCAACTGACTGACAACATGCTGCTAAAAAAAAACGGCTACAAAAATAACTGATCTTTTAAGACTAATCACAGTTTTTATGCACTTTAAATATGCAATTTTAAAACTTCTGTTTCAATGCAAATGAATGTAAAAAAAAAGTATTATAAGCAAAATCCTTTGTACTATAAGCGTGGATTGAATTTAAGAGGAAGCCGGTCGATCTATCAGGCCATCCATTTCATAAGGAGTTCATCATATTCATTTATTTATTGAAAATCAAGCAGTTCATATTGTTTTCATTCATACAGCATATTGCGAACTTTTCAAGTTGCTGAAATATGATGATCGATAGATGTGGTGGCTGGGTTTTTGTTGTTTTACATATCGGCATGATTCATTGTTTTTGTCTGCTTTAGTTTCGGTATCTATCTGTTCGTTTATGCATAAATTTATGTTGATTTTATGGTTTAACTCACTCACTGTATGCAGGCGTATTTACCTTGACATGCCTGCCATTCCATTGCCCATGTAGGGCAGTTTTTGAGGACCACCCATGATGTAAATGTTATTAAAATTGCATAAATATTTAATGGCAGTATGATTCTAGTTAAGTTTATAAATAATTTTAATTATATTTGCAACCATATTTGGAAAAAAATAACGATGAACCTTAATTTTTATTGATTTTTTTTTTTGTTTTGGGTAAAATTTGTATTTTAGATATGTTTAGTTTTAAAGGAATTAGATTAAGCTATAATTCCATGCGTTAAATGATTTCATTGACTCTGACACATAAGTAGCCATCAGTGGTTCTATGCACACGCTCGCTTGAGAAGAAATGGCACAACCCTGCAAATAATGCGACTATGGAAAAAATTGGTCTATTTAACATTACAATGTCCTAGAGCAGGATCATATAACCCAGCTTTGCATTACAAAGGAGAAGTCTTAAAAATACGACAAGGTATACTCCAAAAGATACGCTTTGAAATCGTTAAAAAACGAAAACATGACGGTAAAAAGCGAAGACATGCAGTTTAACTTAAAACTCTTTTTTAACAATGGCATGGTCCATGCTTGCATTATATTGGACCAGTCCAGGAAGTAGTCCATTTGATCAAAATAGATCCAGTAGTCCAATATTACACTGTGATCGAAATAGACACTGTTTATTTTAGAAAAGCTGGGCACTTGGCGTTTTAACCTGATTCCGGTACGCTGAATACAGTGGTGATAGCCGTTTTTTATAGGTAGGCTTTCCGAGATATACCGTTATTTCGAAAACGGAGGGCGCCTAGGAACCCTACTTTATTTCTCATCTCAATCATTTATTTGTAACATACCTATCCGCTATCTCCATTCGTTAAGGACCCTCCCATACAAAACACAAAATGCACTGCAGACTAGAAATATATTGAAGAAAAATTTCCATAAATGCCCTGGAGTCGCCCCTAGTGGGATATAATGTACGACCGACTTAAATTAATTTTTTATCCTTAACATTTTCTCGAGACATACTTGCCTCTTATCACCACTTCATCTGCCCGTAATTTCTACAAAAAGAAAGCAGGTCGTGTTCGTAGTACGAACTTCGTACCTAACAGTTACATTTCAATGTTTATTTTGCCTGCGTGTTTTTACCTTCAGTTTTCCTTTAAATTATGGCTGCTTTTACACAACAGATTTCTATGCACAGCTAGATTTCTTTTTGTAGAAATTACGGGCATTAGGGGGGCTCCCATACAAATATTGAGTTTTATGAAATTCTTAAACTATTTAAAAATTTGAGTTTTGGGAATAAAAGCAAAAGTTGCTAGCATAATTCAATCATTTATGGCTTGTTTTGTTTACAGCTTCGTTTTTTATATGTCTGAACGGTATATATAAACATATATAATAACAACATTGGATTAAGCGTACCCGAATTATGCTAAAACGCCATGTGCCCGCTGTCTATTTTTTCAAATAGCACAGTGTTATTAGTTCTTAAGACTTTCAATCAAGCCGACGTACAAAATCTATATATGGGCTACTGTATAAGAAATAATTTTTAAAGATAAAACACACGGTATAATGGAAATTGTAGTAAATGTACGCTTCATTGAAGCACGCTGCCAAGTTGTGTAACTGTCAAACGTTGTTAAGCCATAAAAGTTTATCATAAAACAATTTGAGAAAAACAACAACGATGGAAAACTATCGCGAGTATTGAAAACTATCGACGGTAAAACGATAGTCAAAAACTATAGATAGTATCGATAGTGCTACAAACTTTGGAGGCATCTGACAATCTCCAAGTAAAAGTAACTTGTCTCAACAATGCCTTTAAGGCGCTGAGACCAACAATTGTAAATGAATTAATTTGTAAATAAATTTGAAAAAAAAAAAAAAAAAAAAAAATATTGGCATTTTATTATTTTTTGAGATCTCTTGAATCATTTTTAATGAAAAACTGTTGGATTTTTACAAAATTGAGTTTTTTTTTATCTTAAAAAAAACACATCTAACATAAAGAAACAGGTTTATTTGAACTTTTTGCCAATAGTTTTTTGTTTTAAACAGGAAAAAAGCTGTGCAGATTCTTAAAACATTGTATGTATTCATATGGATACATATGCAAGTTATGGTTTTAAATAATATACACTAGGGTGGGTCGAAAAAAAAGTTGTGACAGTCACCCCCTAGAATGAAAGAAATGACATTGAAGTTTCTAAAACAAGAAAAAAATTGTTTGCCACGCCCTAAAACACAGCACTTTTGGTTTTTTATATGTATGTGTTTTTGTAACAAAATTATAAACATTTTAGGGTGAACCGATTTTGCTGGATTTCAATCCCAAAATGCTGGTTCATTTCTTTTGAGTTTTCCGAAAGTGTGCGTGTTTTCAACAGACGGAGATGGCTACATCGACTTAGAATTACTCAAGGAGTCAGGATACTAAAAAAGTTGCACACGAATTGACAAACTTACTATACCCCTTTCGCAACTAATTGTAATATACTAGAATATTTCTTTACCATTACCGAAATATGTGTCCATATGGAAAAACCCCATTTTTGGTACCTTTTTTTCAAAAGTGAGCATTTATTGTTGTTGTAAGGGCCGATTATTATAAAAATCGAAAAAATTGAATTTTTGTAGTAACCCAGTAAAAAATCTGTTAAAATAACATTGTTCAATACTGAATCCATAAAAACCTGTTTTATATTAAAATCAAAAGTATATCTTGTTAAATTAACATGCATACATACTTAAGTATGTACATTTTTTTATTTTCATGTTTAAAATATGTTATAAAGAGAAGACAATTCCCGTTTTCTTCTAATTAAAATTATTTAGTTAAATAGTACATCAAGTTTTCAGAGTTGAATGATGACGAAAACCATATCGGGCCATTCTGCTGATGCTTCTCTTAACAAAGGAGAATACAAAATAAGTGATACATGTGTAGGGTAGCCAGATTTTAAATTCGGAAAAACAGTACATTGAACACAAAAAAACAGTACAATCAAGAAAAAACAGTACAACTATTTATTTAAAACTTTTGATTGAATATGCAACAATTATGTATATAACGAAAAACACTTAAAATGTGTGACGTCAAAGGAATGATTTACGTTTTATGGCATTTTATACGTATGTATGTATACGAAATTACTCCATTTGCGTTAAAAAAAAAACACCAAAACGAAGCATTTGGCCTAAATGTTTTTTTTTTTAATTTGAAGACAGGAAACCCATAACATTCCTGTAAGCCATATAAGAAAGGAGAAAGGCCTAACTAAGCTTAAAACAATTTATTATTTGCAAGTACATAGTGTATACGTATTATCAACGAAAAATCGAGGAATTGGCTGAAAGTACAAAAATTGTGGGTGTTAGTGAAAAAGTGTGAGTGCATTGAGTTGTTCGAACATGTACTTGCATGTGGAAACGCTAGGTGATTTCCAGAACTTGCCCGAATATTAAAAAAAAAATCTAGGAATTAAAGATAATTGTGTTGGAATGAGTATTTAAAAAATATAATATTTTAAACAAAATTTCGATTTAGTTTTTGTCTTTCTCAGGTGTTTAAAGGAAAATACTATTGGAAGAGGTAAACATATAATCATATGTCTTAAAAATAAAGCATGAAAATATACAACTGCTGCGAGTCACCCATTATAATTTAGATTTCTACTGCGTATTTAGTAGAAAACAATGACCACAGACAGCGTAAAAAGTCTTATTATTTTAGAGCTTTTTTATTTGGAACACAACATTTTTTTAAAGCAAGTATGTTCTGTTAAATATTAGGATATTTTCAAAACAGGACTTTAACAGGGGTTTTCTTAATATCTTGGTTTTTTGCAGACTGAACAAAAAATAACAGTACAAAAAACAGTACAAAGTGTAAAAAAAAGTTCATTTGCGTACTGTTTTGAACATTATGAATAAAACAGTACAATTGCAAAAAATCAGTACTTGTACTGTTAAAAACAGTACGTATGGCAACCCTATACATGTGTTACAGGCACAAGCGTTTTGAATTATTCTGAAATAAATGCATATGTGACAGTTTCAGTTAAAAGGGACCTATGGGCAAAAATAAGTTTTGACGAAAAACAATTTTGAAGTTAACAAGTTAATTTTTTTCTAATCAAAGGTGTATGTTAAAGCTTACTTATGACAAAAGTAATGCATTAAACACATTCACCACAGCAGGATACACGAACACACGACTACAAATGCTGCTGGGTGCAATAACAGTCGTGTTGACAGCTACTGAATTATTTTGAAGACTACAGCTACAATTGAAAAATTAAAAACAGCTGTTTTTTTTATTTTGTATTTATAATTCAGTGGTGCCACTATAATTTTTTTAAACTTTTATGAAATGGAAAAACATGCATAATTCAAGACGCGTAACAAACTTAATTTAAGCCAATAAATATATGTATAAATACTTATTTATAATATATTTTATACCGTGAAAACAAATGAATTTATTAAAAATCATTTAAAATATTTAATTTTTTTTTTGAACTAATAAACAATATAATTTTAACAGTAGATTAAATAAAAAAATATATACTGCTTTTAAAATAAAAATTTTGCTCCGTCACCGCACGTCATAAAAGTTTCAGAACACGTTGGGTACGTACGTAAATATATAAAAGCTATGCATCACTGCTGCAGTGATGCAAAATGTTGTTGCTGATGCGTGGTTACCAGTTGCATTTGTAATGCTAAAGGCCCAACAATAATATGCATAGCCTTGCATAACCTACTGTCAAAAATTAACAAAAAGTCTCTCAAATGTGCTTTAAAAAACAAAAATAAAATAAAAAAACATTTGATTCCGTACGGAATGTGCGATTAGATTCTCACCTTGATTAAGCAAATTACAGTTTCATTAAATTTAGCAAAAAGTTTCCTTAAGTTCAATATCGTTTGCCTTATTTAATTTACATGTATTCGCACATTTGCTTAAGCCAACTTAAGCACATTATGGTTGGGCCTTAATTCTTTTTTACTGCACAACAGCTGAGCAAAGTTTGAATTTTTGAACACGAGCTAAATTTTAAGAGTTTATTAAACTAAATAACAAAAAATAATAATTAAAATGTTATCAACAATAACGATGACAAATTCTATTGAAAATTTTGAAACAAAAAGTGACAGTGTTCTTATAAATTACAAGAAAAAGCATCACAAAAGAAAAATAAAACGATTTCTTTTGTTAAAATTTATTGCATCAGAAAAAAATTTGCTGCATAAAAAACTTTTGACATATGAGAGTGATGCCAAGTTTCTTACAAGTGATGCTTTTATGAACATTAAACTTTACTTCTGCGCAAGAGACACCCAACAACTGCATATACGAACGTTCCCCTCATCAATAACTTTAAAAACTGGATCTAAAAAGTATTGGTATTAAAAGAAACTACTTCGAAATGTCTTTCACATGATGGATTAAAAATTCCGATTTATTAGCCCGTTAAGAATAAATTTCAAATATTAATATTTCTTGATAGATTTTTCGACAAAACTTAAAATTTTGTCAATATATTTAATCAAACATATTATTACTCCATCATGTAAAATTTTTAAATTTATTAAGGTTTAAAAAATTATATCTTGGAAAATTACTAAATTTATTTATATGTATGTGGTAATAATTTAAGTACTAGTTACAAATTTAATTATTGTTATATGTACATAATTAATAAATGTTCCGCAAGGCCGAAACGTTGCAACACAGAAAAACTTTATTACGCAAATAACTAAAGGTTAAATAATAATTGTTATATCGATATAATTTTAAGATACAGCTAATTTTGTAAAAATAAAAATCAGCCACGGAGTACGAATATAGATATTAAATTGGCTCTTAATTAATTAATCGGTAAAGATTCATTTTAAAGCTAAATAAATATAGATAAAGTATTTTGCAACTTTTACGACCTATAACTCATAAACTACGAAAGCGTAAGCGCGAAAAACATCTTCATACAGAGCTTCTTTTAAGGAAACTAAAATGTTTTTTTCAATTTCAAGCGTATTCTTTTCTGTTAAACAAAAAATTGTTTAAGCACTTATTCTTAAAATTTTTTTTTATATTAGCAGCACTTTTTCTGTTTTGTAGTAGACAAAAATAGAAATTAGTTTAATTTGACTACAACGACAAAATAAGCACAGACAACAACCTGAAGCCATGTAGCCGTGTCGTCGTGAAAATAATCATTTCCATAGATACACATGTATTCTATTTTTGACATATTGAAGTCTTGCTGTCTCGAATGTGTTTATAGCATAATGCAGTTAGAAAACAAATGTTGTCTCTGAAGCTTCTTCACACTGTTATATCACACTCAAACCAATTTGATTCTACATGAAATTCACGTTGTTTCAACTTGAAATAACTATCATTCAACGTTATTCGCATTGTTATTTCAATATAAATGACATTTTGCTCTTACTTTACTGCAATGTTAAATTAACATGACTTATAGTTATTTTATAAGAAAAAAATGTTGTTCGCAAGTTATTGGAAAATCATGTTAAATTAACATGAAGTAACAATGAAGCAAAATCACTACCGATTTTACATTGATAGAGTACACGAAATGTGAAAATCCACACGCGCATGTTGTTCTGACGTCAATACAAAGACACAATGGGCATTGTGTGTTCAAAAGAACGCCAAAACCAGAGGCGCGTGGGGATTTGCATATTGTAGGCTTAAGGGAAAACATTCCAAAAATCAAAATAAAAACCATTAGCAAATAGTTTTAAAATTATACAAATGTTATAGAAACTAATTTGTTCATACAAAAATTACATGATTTTTTTAATTATTTAAATGACTTGCTGATTATTCCCCTTTATTTTTAAAGCTAACACTTGCCTCAGACCATTCTCAGTTTTACATTTTCATAATTAAACATTTTGTAAATAAAACCTTTTTTTTCCTTATTTACTTCCTTTAAATAACCTGGGAATTTTTTTAAATTTATACTCTCAACAATACATGACTCGTGTCGTTAAGTATCAATAACTAAATTTTCACAATGATTTGCTAGTTAGGGGCCAACAGCTAAGGACCACCCTACAAGCATGTGAAAAGAAATTATAAGAAATTCAATTTGTAAAAATCCTTTTGAAACAGCAATTAATGACATAAAAACTGACAAAACAATTAATTTTAACAAATTTCTGAAATAAGGAAGTGGATTTAAAACACTCATGGCAGTCGCAAAAGAAAATCTTTGCAGTCATGAGTGTGGTCCACTTGTAGGTAATTCAATTTCTTCCAATAAAAAAAAAATTAAGAGAGACCACCATTAGTTAAATGAATTGCATAAAATTGAAATAAAATTCTTTATTAAATTAAAGAGATTTGAAAATCAGAAGACAATTCATTTCAATTATATGGTTAAGTAGGAAATACAAATAAATTGAGACATAGAAGTACAATTAAATAAAAAGGAAAAAACATAAAACTTTTAAACAAACGAGTTCAAGAACAAATTTGTCTCACAAAAGTACAAAGAGAAACTTCCGGTCTGGTCAAGATTGTTGGTGATGAAATAACAAACGGCTACCAGACATGCAAAAGGACATAAAATTGAGTTGTCAAAAGTCTAGTTTCTTTTTTTAAGATTCTGCAGGTAAATACCTTGTCTGTTGGTACAAAATGACAACAATTGTTTGTAATATTTTTAGTTTATTTGTTGTGTGTATTTTTATTATTAAGTTGTAAGCATAAATATAAAAATACTGCAAACGGATTTCCGGAGCTAAAATAAGTAAAATATAAAATGCGTCCCTATTTTGACAGAACATAAATACATGATTTAAAATCTTCTTTCATAAAATAAGAGGACATGCATATATGTGACGCGCAAAATAGAAAGAGACCTAAGGGTAAAAACCGGTTTTTTTTGGGCATTCGCTATCATTCGATGCTCAGATGTTGTCCACATCAAAAAAAAATTGATTTTTTTTACCCTTAAGCCCCTTCTCTATGCGCTGTCACATATTAAATCGAGATGATCGAACTGATTGCAGATTAAGTTTTTGCGTTTACAATTTATTTTTTTCCATGTCGTGTATAAAGCGAGTGTTAGAAAATATTATGAAAATTGGCTTCAATTGTACATAGTGACAATCTCCAAATTTTAAAAAATGGCTAAGCAGAGGATTTAGCTGCAACAATAAAATCACTTTGGGTGCACCGGTAGGCTAGTTGGTAGTGAGGTTTGCGGGCTCGATTCCCTACTTGAACTCTGGGCTGTTTCACTACAACGGGATGAAGGACTTCGTTACTATTGCTCAGTTAATTATGTTAGAATTTGATTTGTAACTCTTATTAAATAAATTAATTAATTAAAAAAAAACTGGGGACATTTATTTTATTAAAATGCTCATATTTTTAACACAAAAATTAAAAACGATCTAGAATTCTTAATTTTAGCCCGATTTTTTTAATATTTTTTTGTCTACATCACAGAAAAAATATATTTACGACAAATCAATTGTCATATTGAATACTACATATTTATCAATACAATTAACTTTTACTTTAAAAAGGAACCAATAACCAAATTTGTTAATATAAAACATAAATTTGTTTTAAAATTGTTTAAACTCAACAAATATTTTAAATAGTGATTTTTATATTGATAACAATCCCAAAAAAAAATTTATTACGAGTTTGTCATAGAAACCAAATATTTTGTTGCTAATGATAATTAAAAATAGATTAATTTGTTAGTAAAATATATTAAAAATTGCACCACAAATAACATTATAATGTTTTTCCCAACAGATTTTAAGCATGGATGCAATGGGAAATTGTGACATCAGGACAAAACGGAATCTTTAGTCATTATACTAATTTTTGATTAACGAGAATATATAACAGACCCGTTAAAAATTCTTTGCGAATCATTAAATAATCACCGTTTTTCTTCGTTTCGATTCGGATCGAAATTTTCTCCGTTTGAAAACGTTTGGAGTTTTCTGCACTAAATTTAACTACTTATTCGGGACTTTAAGAAAAGATAAACTCACTGTTTATTGTTGTTGTTTTTGTTTAAGCTTTGATATTGCTACAAGTAAAACTGAGGTTTATAATTCTTATTCGCTTAACAGTTTTATTTGTATAATAACTTTAGCTTTTCTAAAATCTTTGGATGAAGTTTCCTGACGATCTGTTTCTCAATAGTATGAAATGGGAATTTAGCACATTTGACAGAAACCTTGTTACTTATTTTAATGTTTACAAAATTGTTTTCTGGTCCAATTTCAACGCATTTTGTTCCGATTTCACACATTCCATAGTAAAACTTGATATCGTATCTTCATCTTCTTCTTTCTCTTTCGATTTACTTTTTTTGTTAGAACACCTCTTTTCTTTACTCACCATATAGATTGATTAAATTTCTGAATAATCCGCCCATCGCGTATAATATTTTTAGTTTAAACCTTTTAAATTTAAGGTGTGTTCATTTACTTTTCTAAAAGAAACTTTCAACGAGAGAGTAAATTAAAAATTTACAAAATAGTTCTCCCAATTACTGAAAAAACAAGTTAGAGTACTATATTCAGCTGTGCCGAATCTTTGATACCCTCCACCGACATTTAAAATATTTCAGGCGCGGGATCTTTATGAAAATTTATATATAATTTACTTATCTTTATAAAACGGTTTGGACCTATATTAAATTATTGACCGACAATCAGAAAGTTTTATGCTTTTCTTTTTAGAAATTTGAACTAGCTTGAGTAAAATATCATAATTCGTAACAGTTTAAGCCGAACCAAATGGTAGGGGAATTTATATTGCAGCCATGGTAATTCATGGACCAATCACCGCAAAATTCTGCAGATTGATTTGTGGTATTAGAAAACATTAATTTGAATAAATTTCAATACAGCGGCGTAATTAGGTTTAGCGTTAACAGTGAATTTTAGACCGCATTTTTTTTTTTGCCATATGAAGTTAAGTTTGACGAAATTTTACCGCAATAAATATATCTTCTACATTTTTAGACGTTTTTAATTAATTAACCAGAGTGGGCTTTAGATAGATGGATAGAATAACTAAATAAATTCAAATGTATTATATATATATTTTAGTGTTCGATAAGTTTAAAGCTTCCAACTCCAACCACCAACTTAAGGTATTTATTATAAAGTTTGCTAGATTTTTCCAATAACAACCATCATATACATATAACGTTCAATAAACTTATTAACGTATTTTGATCAAAATTATTTTTCCCGAAAAAACGCACCCTAAATTCTCTTTGTACTGGGCATGTTTATGGGGCCTATGGTTAATTATGGTCCGATCTTTACTGAATTTGACAGTGTGATTTCTAGTTCTATAAAACTGTGGCGTACCAAATTGTATGGTGGTAGCATGATTTATTACGGTTTTAGGCGTACTAAACTCTGTTCCGGGAGTGGGGTTTATATGAGGCCTAGGGTAAATTATGAACTGATCTTCACGAAATTTTACAGTAAGATTCCTAATCGAAAAAAACGAATTTGTGCACAATCTTATATCATTCCATTATCATTACAAAATAAAAATTTTTTAGGGTGGTGGTTGCACATTTTCATTCGTAGCTCTGATCCTACTGAACCGATCTGTCTGGATTTCAATCCAAAACTGCTTAAGGACGTTATACACTATTCTACAAAGTTTTAAGTATTTTACGAAAATACAACCTTTAGGAACACAACAAACAATTTGACACCAAGTTTGTTCATTTGACTATTTCGGAAGTCAGCGTGTTTTCAACAGACGAACAACCGGACAGCCAGACGGACACGACTAAATCGACTAAGAATTACTCAAGGAGCCAGAAAATATGTACTTTATGGGGTCTTAGATGTATAATAAAAAAGTTTCACACGGAATAACAAACTTAATTGTGGTTTAGGGTATAAAAACACAAAAGTAAATAAACACTTTGCTAGCAAAAACTAGCAATTAAGGCATATCGTGTAAGGAACCTCTGGGTACTCCGGGATTGCAGCTGGGGTGCTACTCAGTCTCGTCTAGGGTCGTTTACATAAATTTACTCGCCCTAAGAGACCCTTGCTTTAATACGGGGTTTTTCTATTTTTTTAACTGCTATTTACTTATTTTCTTTAGCACACTTTAAACAACGTTTTATTTGCACCAGTTTTCTGGGGAGCTTCTGCTACCTCGAGATGCCATCGTTATTATCAGAGCCAGTGCTCTACCGCTCCTGCCCTCTTACTCCTACCCATCGTTTACCATGGATGTAAATCCAAGGCTACACTATGCCCTCTGGTGTCTGGGTGTAATTACAAATGTAAAGTAGGTCACGTGTTTTTCATGTGATAATTTTGTAAATGTTATTTATATAACTGTACACTCAAAAGAAAAATCAATTCATCTGTACTCAAATCAATCCGAAGCAATATTAATAGTATAGTGGGTACGGATTTTCTTGAATCAAGTACAGAAAGATTGATTCAATTACGGATTTTCAATCGTTCAATACATAACTTATCCATATTCAATCCCGAACTCATTTTTGAAATAATTTGAAAATGAGACTGATTTAAGTAAAACTTAGATTGAATCAATTGCAAAATGCGCTTGATTTAGGAATTATAAAGTTGATTCAATCCCGAATTCGTACTTAAAATAAACCAAAAGTGAAATTTTATTATGATTGATTTACTTTGTTACACCTTACAGAATTTCCATTATAAAATACCAGCATCGTTCCCCATATGGGTTTTACTTAAAAAACTTAATATACACATATAACTGAAAATATATACTAAATGAGAACTCTTGCTTTCAATCTTACCATTTAAACATGAAGATAATGTGTTTTCGCCTTGTTCTGTTGTTTTTGTTTTTTCTACACACACCAGGCAAATCATTTTTTAGCTACTTGGGTGGTGTTGTTGTTGTGTCTTTGATAACTAAAATGAGATTTAAATGCTCTCTTTTTAATTTTACTCTAAAGCTACGGTCACACTTATTAAATATTTGACCAAATAAGCGTAACCCCTACTTTTGTTAATAGTTATTGCGATTTAGATTGATCTTAATATCACAAAATAAACTAATTATACTACTAGACATAGTAACAAAAGTGTTGTTTGTAAGTTGTGGTATTATTATCAAAATATATATTGGAATTGAAGGAAATGATTACTTAGTTTTCTTCTTGGTCCCGTTTTTTTTCGTCAAATATTTGATAAGTGTGACCGTAGCTTAAGAGTGGCACTACCAACGAAAAGTTAAATCTTTTTTTACTTGGTTTAAGAAATTTGTACTTATTTAAAAATATATCGGGATCGATTTTTGAAAGTTATCCCGTTTAGGATTTTTTTGGGTACGTTTTAGTGTTATTCGTACTTCAAGTTTTGAGTACGACTCGTACTTAAAGTAATCATAAAAACCTTAATGTATCCGACTGTGTTTCTTTCTGTGTAATTGAAATAATGAAGAAACTAATTTAAATTGGGAAAGGCTCTTAAAAAAGCAAATTTAAAGCTCAGAAATACTTAACAACTTATTAAGATATATATTTATTTAAAATCTTCGATTGATCTATAAAAGGCGTCGATTAGTCTCAAGCGTTGTTGAAACAACAACATCATCACAGAATATTCTTAAGCCAAATTTAACGCAGGATTTTAAAAATTTTTAAATTCAACAATTTCTCGAAGACAAATTCTTTAGCCAAAATTTTCAGACTATGTCAAAGAAAAGCTTTTACCATATTATTCTTTGTGAGATTCATATAAAAGCTAAACTGTTTTAAACATCGCATTTTTGGCGATTAATAACAAACTATTTGTTGTACCGAAACTTACTTTTCAAATATACGCTACCAAAAATGGTCTAAATCAAATAACCTTTATGTTTCATTAAAAAAACCTTACAGTCAACCTGAACTATAACGAATCAATTTTAAATACGCCCACAAAACAAACTGGATCATTCAAACATACATACATATGTAGGTACGTACATACTTTTTTTTTTAATTTGTTCTGCCCAATGACAAAACAAAAAATCTGAAAGAAATCAATGATTACCGAGATAATTTCTGACGCTTTACAAGAAATTCGCAATGCACATCTGGGAAATATGGAGGAAAACTCAATTTTATTCGTACGAATTTAAAAACAATTAGCGGAACCTTGGCAAAGTGTGAATACTTTCGGGAAAACAATGTAAAATCAAATAAAATAAAAGCAAAAAACTAACACAATGAAAAACACTTAACAAAAGTGATAATGACACAAACGAATCGTAGAAACTAAAGCAATTGTGTAGTGACCAGCACACAATGGCTCGAAGAAGAACAAAAAATAAACAAAAGCAAATAAACAATGGCATGTCTAAATATATTTGTTATGCTCGATATAGATTCAACATAAAATTTTTGTCAAATTTTAAAGACAAAAGAAAATAAATAGATTTTTTGCTTGCTGAAATTTCCTAAGAATTTCCTAAAACATTTAGGTACAGAGCAGAGGGTATTGTCAAGTGTTACTTTCGCAGACAAAAAGGCGTCGTAAATTTTAGTTCTGAATAATATTGCTTGAAAATAAAAATGAAGGAAAAAAGGTCATTAATTAAACAAAATACAATAAAAGTGACAATTCTGTATAAAGTGATTACTCGTACTCTCGACTCGTTTGCTATTTAAATTAAATTTTCGATTACACCTTTTTTGATTTTATTCCTTTAAACTCTTTTTCTTTTAAGAACGAAAAAATATCTTGTGTTTCCCAATATCTCTAATAAGTATTTTATGAACAAATTTTGTTCAACAAAACGTAGGCGTGTGACAATTAAAAATTGCATCAATGTTTTCGCACCACAAACACGTTCAGTTGATTTAGTTTATTAATTTGTTTTTTTCCCCACTCATCTCGAAAACGAATAATAATTCTCTGCTATGCATACCAACTGCTGTGATAAGTTGTTGTAATATTTAACTTTGAACTAATTATTTCAGAAGAATAAAATTGATAAAAAATCATGCTAAGAAATTGCAAAATAAAAAAATAAGATTCTTCGATTTCTACTTATATGCGACTTTTAATCGTTAAAAATCATGCATTTACGCAGGCGTTCATACAATTTAACGAACTCCTTGCTCCATTAAGAGGATGAGAAGAGATGACGTAGAGTACATGGCAGGCCAAGTAGTTTGTTCACAGCACGGTCGTTGTAAGGAAAAAAACAAATACAAAAGTCTAAACTAGTACAGCGACTGACCATCAGCATTGTTACTTAATTGTACTTAAACACGAAACTTTTATAAAATTGTTCAAGTTCTTATTCTTATTCATTTAAATTTTTTTTTGTTCTTTCAATTTTGGCTAAATAAAAATCTTAATGAAAGACAGACATAAACATACATGATCTTTGGTATGTTGTATTTGTTGGTTGCTGCAAAATGTGCACGGGTAACTGTAGTCTGAAATGGGCAACCAAAGAATTTTCAAAGGGTTTAAAACATGTCGTCCATCGACTCTAATTAGTAAAAAATCTAATCCTTCGAGCATAGTAACATTAAGTCTAATTGGTCCTTCGAATCATTATAATGCTATTTATATGGTTTATATAACTATATTAAACTAAATATAAAATTTACCCAAGTAGCAAATCTAGTTTAGTCTAAAAACGCTTTGAAGTTAACCTCCTTATGCGCGTTATTGGTGTAACAATTACATCAAGCTTGTGGTGAATGTGGGTATATTAACTCTGTCATTTCGTGTGAAACTTTTTTAATATTCCTCAACCATCCAATTAATTTTATAAACGTTTATTCTGCGTCCTTGAATAATTCTTAATCGATTTAGCCATGTCCATCTGTCAAATTGTTTCTAATTTGCCCAGGCAGTTTGTGAGTGAAAACCAGGACACGGTTCAATACATAAAGAGTTACAAACCCAAATTAGGAGAAGCCTTCCTTAAAAATTAAATTTTTTTTTTCCAAAAACTTATATAAATTGATGACGGAATGAACCAAGTCTCCTTCAACTTTGCGCGAAATCGTTTTATGTGAATAGCAATCACACTACTAAAATTGTTTAAAGATCGGTTCATAATTTACCATAGGCCCCATACCAGACCTGGGGGTCTCAATTACATTTTGTATTTAATTACACCTATAATTACACAATTACATGTAATTGGTATTGAATTTTTTCAATTACAATTACATTTTTTTTGTAATTGAAAAAGAAGTAAAAATCAATTACAATTACATGTAATTGTAATTGAAGTTTTCTTAAATTACAATTACATGTAATTGTAATTGGAAAAAAATCTAATTACAATTACATTTAATTGGAAAAAAAAATTTTCATTAAGTAATTTAAAAAAAACAAGTAATCATTACTTTTTTAAGTATTTATTGTCAAAAAAGTATTTAATTACAAAAATTATAAATTACATATAATAAAAAAATTTCAAACATAACAAGTATCCTATTTATATAATTAAACAAGGTGTTATATATAAAAATAAAACAGAATGCAACAAGTAATGTAACAAAAATAACATTTGAAACGAACATTGAAGTTCTGTTTGAACTTCACAATTATAACAACAACCTTATTTATTGGACTTAATAAGGCGTGCTTAAATAATAATATTCTGGTATGTGATGAAAACGGTCGTTTTTGAATTCGTTAGAATTGGAAATTTTAATAGTGATTTGTAAAGCCAAAGTCTTTCTAATCGATTAAGTTTATTAAGATAAGCCAGTGTTTACCATTTAATTATTTTTCATTTTAAAAATGTTTTTGTTGTTTCTTGTTAAATTTATGTTTCGATATTTAATATTATATTCTAATATTTAAAAGAAAACGTTCATCATTCTACCGAACTTTGTACAATACATTTTAATAAATTCATAATTATTCTATAATTTTTTTTATACATCCAACAATTTTTTTTCATATAATTTAGAAAATCGTTTTAAGAATTTTAAGTTTTATTTTATGGTTTTAAAAATGTAATTGAATTTTGTTCAATTACAAGTAATTATTTGTTCATTAATTACAATTACAATTACTTGTAATTAGTAATTGAACATTTTCAATTACAATTACATGTAATGTGTATTTGATTTTTTTCAATTAACAATTACAAGTAATTGTAATTGACATTTTTCAATTACAATTACATTTTATTGTAATTGAGTTAAGTCCTTACTTTCAATTACAATTACTTGTAATTGTAATTTAGACTACCTCAATTGCAAATTACATGTAATTGTAATTGTAATTGAAATGTAATTGAGATCCCCCAGGTCTGCCCCATACAAAGCTCGATCTCGGAAAACACTTCATTAAGCACGTTTAAAACCGTAACGAATAATGCCACTGTAGAAAAATTAAGCCTCGTATAGTTAAATGATAATGATATCTGCCAAATTTCGTAAGAATTTGTTTACTATTTACCTAAAGCACCATATAAAGCACACCTTTGAATTACACTTTAATTCGCCTAATACCGCAACAAATTATAATACTGTGAACAGTGCGGCCACAACCAGTACAATTTTTACAACCAAAATGTGAAAAAATATTACCAAATTTAAAATGCCTTTTATTGATTGGGAAAATTTATTTTAAGTTGCATTGTAATACAAAGGTTATTTGCACTTTATAGTAAAATAATAATTATAAGACAAGAAAGCAAAAAAAGAAATGTAATTCTCTTACCCTGCAAATAATAGGACCAGTCCAAACACGCGTGTAAAGAGTACTCCACAAAGGACCAGGACTAGTCCAAAAGTAACCCAAACGTATGGAAAAAACCTGGTCTATTTAACATTACGATGTCCTAGGAGAGGATCATATAACCCACCTTTGGACCACTAAGGAGTAGTTTTAAAACTACTCCATGGTATGTAACCCACCTTTGGACCACTAAGGAGTAGTTTTAAAACTGCTCCATGGTATACTCAAGAGGATTAGTTTTGAAGTCGTTTAAAAACGAAAGCACGTCGTTAAAAAACGAAGACATGTCGTCTCACTACAAACACTTTTTAACAATGACATGGTCCATGCTTGCATTACATCGGACCAGTCCATGGAGTAGTCCATTTTATCAAAATTGGTCAGGTGGTCCAATTTTATTTGCTGGGTACATATTAAAAAAAATAACGAGAAACTTAATTAAAAGTTTTTATTTATTTGAGGCTTTTCTCATAAAAAAATATTTTTATTTTACAAGAGTTAACCCCGTAAAATTTCCATACAAAATTCAGTATATTGAAAGTTAATAAATTGAATAATTTTGAATATGCCAGCTATAAATACCAAAAATGGAAAATTGTTTTCCGCTTTTTAGCTGTTATTGGCAGGACTGTCAAATGTGGCGATTTCTTAATCCTTTTGTCAATGAAAATTTACGTTTGGCGTTATGCGAAATGCATTTTATGTTAATAAATATTATAAAAACTATTTTATCTTGTTTGTAAAATTTATTTAAAATTTTTAATTCTTATAAGAAATAACTCTTTCAAAATTGTTCTATTTGAAATATTTTGTGAACCATTGTAAAATATTTTGGCGAATATAAACAAATTCGCCTTTTGTATCGTATTTTCAATGGGGATGACTGACAGTCAAGAGTTGTTTTTACCAAATAATTATTTAAAAAAACATTAAACAAAATTTCAAGATTCTTAAACTTACAGCCATTTCTTAAAAACATCCATTAATTTTAAAATTATATTGATAAATCAATAAATTTTTGAAAAATCTTTAAAACTCCTATGTGTATTTTCAAAAATTTGTTTTAATATACTTCTGGAAATAACACAAATTTAGAACATTAAACTTATTTTCAAGTTTTAGAAACACTGAAACGATTTTTGTTTAACTTTTCACCAATTTTCTAAAATGTATTCCGCATAATTTTATGCACTTCCTACTACTTATCTTTACTACTCTTACAATAAAGAAAAACTACGCTCATTTAAAAAAAAAATAATTGAAAATCACCATTTATGAAAACTTCATTTGTTTTCGATTTCAGAACATGGCGTTTTTAATATAAAAATTAAAAATGGCAATATGTATTTTCTTAGCAAAATTATTAAAAACATTATTAGGTTGCTGTTTTGAAGGGGTTTTTTTACGATAAAAAACTTCAGTTCATTAGTAACAAATAACGAAAAAATCGTATTACAAAGTAGGTACAAATTATTCGAGCTCGTAAATAATTGTATCAAGAAAAGCATATTCATACGCATTATTATTTTAGTAAAAAGTAACCAAAATGAAAAAATATTCACATCACCACATTGAAAAAAAATATAACCAATTTTGGTTAGAAATAACCAAAAACGGCAGCCCTGACTGTGAGGCAAGTTTTGATTAATATTGTTATATAAATTTTAGATAAAAAGCCCAGTCCTCAAATAGTCTTACTCTGGGCGAAGGGTATCAAACATCATCAATATTTGACAGATCACGGCTGTACAGAGTTATTTCTGGTGTACGGAAGCAAGTAGCCTCAGGTTGACTGGTTATTGATGAGAGGGGTCACGTGGTAGCTGTTTTTATACCCTCCACAACAATTAGTTGTGAAGAGGGTATACTAAGTTTTTCATTCCGTGTGAAACTTCTTTATTATTCATCTCAGACCCCATAAAGTATATATTATGACTCCTTGAGTAATTCTAAGTCGATTCACCCACGTCTGTCTGCCCGTCTGTTGAAAACAGAAAGAAATAAACAAACTTGGTGGTAACCTGCTTGTAGTTATCCTAAGCAGTTTGGAATTGAAATCCAACAAAATCGCAATGAATCAAAATGTAGACCACCACCTTAAAAAATTGATAATTTTGTTACAAAAACTAACATAAAAGGTGCAAAAATGTACGGAATTATATAAGATTTTGCAAAAATTCGTTTTATTCGGCTGGAAATCACGCCGTCTAGGCACCATATAAACCCTACTCCCAGAAAGCTGTTATGAAGGCCTAAGACCGTAATAAATAATGCTAGCAATAAAACATTTATTACGTCACAGTTTTATAGGACTAGAAATGACACTGTGAAATTTTGTTAAGATCGGTCTATGATTTACCCTAGGCCCCATATAAACCCTACTACCGAAAAACCATTTAGTATGCCTAAAACCGTAATAAATAATGCTATTAAAATAAAACTTAATACTTCACAGTTTTTTGGGACTAGAAATCACACTAATAAATTTCGTGGTGATCGGTCCTTAAATTAGTTAAGGCACCATATAAAGCCACGCCTAAAACTGCAGCAGATATATTTATTGTGGTAACATTTCTTCCAACTTAGTTTCATATGACCAGAAAAAATGTCATGCAGTTTTATGATATACGGTCTATAATTTACCTTTGACTCCATATTTAGCAGCCTTCTGAAATTCACTGTAAACGCTAAAACTTATTTCACCGCTGTATTGAAATTTATGTGTTTTAATACCAGATATCACTCTCCTGAAAATCATTTAAGTTCGGCTCAAGCTAGTTAAAATTGCTATAATTAGCATAAAACGTTCTCATGGTCGATCATAAATTATAATAGGTCTAAACCGCAAGCAATTTCAATTATGTCGTCTGTATTTATTAAGAAAAACTTATAATAAATTTATATCATATAGATATCACTCCTGAAATATTCGGTGGAGGGTATCAAAGATTCGGAACAGCCGAATATAGCACTCTAACTTGTTTTTTAATTGATTTTCTACACACTATTAACGTTTGTGTTTTCTACAAATCTACCCAACCGAACACTAAGGTTCGATATTGTTTATTTTCAAACACTTATTACAAGTAAAGCTGCCCTACGAGAAATTAATAATCGAAACTAACACAAACAGCATTTTTTACTAACACACTTGCAATCATTTTATATTGAGTTTTTTCTACAGGCGCTACCACCGTTTCGCTTATGCAATAACATTTAAAGTATTGTTTTTATAAAACTTATTGCATATTTTTTATAGTCATCTATGTTAATAATGATTTAATAGAAGTTCTATTAAAATATGTATATTAATTATAGAATCTGGGAATTTATTAATCATGGTGAGTACAATTTACTTTATTGCTAGCCAAAGCATAGCTAAAGTAATCCTCGTAACAGAAATATACAAACAAAAATTCTGACAGTTCATAGAAAATATTCCTGGAAAATATTGAAGGAATAAGACCATTAAAGTATGAAAGCTTTTGAGGATTGTAATTTGACTTAGAATACACATTCGAATAATATGAAGATTTATATATTAATTATGTTTTTAAAATTGTTATTATTTAATGCCAAAACAAATATAATAAGTATTCATGGGTTTTGGGGCATTTTGGAAGTTTTAAAGGAAAAAAACGTAGTAAAATAAAGTTGCTTGTGGCAATGCAGCCAAATACTGCATTAGTTGTTTCACTCTTAGTTATTACTTATTACAACGAATTGTTGCTTAAGTGCTGTTAAATATTAAAGTATGTAAATAAAAACTTAATATTTAAAAAATACTTGTAAAAGGTAGGTACATATTTATATATATGTTGAGCTAAAGATATTTCAAAAATGTGTTTATTTCTATATTTTCTACAGATTTTAGATGATTTTTAAAAGCGAGGTGCTTTTAGGCGTCAAAAAGACACGCGGAAGGAGAGCGCCCTCCGGATTAAAAATATATAAATTTAAGAAGAACAAAAAAACTGTTAATATTTTTTTACATTTTATAAATATATTTATTAAAAATATAAATAAAAAGAATTGGATTAAAATAAATTGTGTTTTATTTAAACTGAATATTTGTCAACAATGATGAATAGAATATAACCATCAGTACTGCCTAGTCAGCTGTGTCCGGTATGTACATCAGTACTAACTTGTAAACAGCATTAGTGTAAACAGTTCGGATATATGTTTTATCAACAACAAAATTTATTTGTTAAAGGAGGATGCAAGATCACACGTACACAAAAGTTTCCATAAGTTTTTTCATATTTGCCTTAAGAAAATTATAGAAACTTTGTTTAACGCGATGATGGATATTCGCATCAGCAATGCCAGTCATATGACTGTCACTGTTCTTGTAGGTTGGTGTTTATAATTCTTATTCGCTTTACAGTTTTATTTGTATAACATCTTTAATTTTTCTAAAATCTTTGAATGAAGTTTTATGATGATCTGGCCTTAGCAACCAGTAAAATGCGCATAGGAATAGCAATCAACAATAAATTTAAATTAATCAGTAGTACACATGAAATGGGAATTTAGAACATTTAAACGAAACCTTTTTAATTAAATTTAGGTTGTGTTGGTGAGGGCACTGCCTAGCAAGCAAACAAAGTTAACCCTAATAAGGTCTTCAGGTGAAATTTCACCCATTTTATGTTTCTAAATATCTTTTAAAAAACATTTTGCTCAATCTAAATGAGATTTTTTTTTAATTTTTTAAATTTAAATTTTGCATTAATAACATTAAGTTTTATTTTGGTATATCTAAACGTTGCAAGATTATTTAAAGAATTACGAAAAAGTCCCTCGGGTGAAATTTCACCCATTTATAAAACGTGTAAGCTACCTACATCCGAATGAATATTATGGATGATTTTAGTTTATTGTTTTTTTATTAAATATTATTTTGTCTAAAAAAAATAAAAACACCTTCAATAAACGAAAAAAACCCTGTATATTTTTATTAAATAATCAGTATGGCTGATTTTTCACCCGAAGAACATTCCTGTAAGTTATTTTGAGGAACGTATGAGCATTAAATTGCATATATTCATCTTAATTCGTACAACCCTTATACGGTCTTCGGGTGAAATTTCACACATTTTTATATTGTCTAAAAAAATAAAAACACCTTCAATTAAGGAAAAACCCTGTATATTTTTATTAAATCATCAGTATGGGTGATTTTTTCACGCGATGAGCTTTTCTGCAAGTTATTTTGAGGAATGTATGACGGTTAATTTATACAATCAAATTGTCTTACGACAGTTACGAATTTAACTCATTGCCTTATGGCAAAGTTCGATATATAATTTATCTAAAATTTATTAGAATTCTTTGACTTTAACTTTCTTTGTAGAATAACATTCGCTTCAGAAAATTTTTAGTTCCCTAAAAATATTATTCATTCAACTATAAAAAGGAACGTAATGTTTTTAATGACCCACTCCCTTTTATCCTTAAATAAAGAAATTATAACTTACCAAATTCGTTATTAATTATGAAATATTTTTCGTATGTATATCATAATGAATTTGAAATGTTTGCTGGATAAGTATTCATGTCTTATTGACGACTTTATGAAACAGCATAACAATATGTGTGAATTATGTCATGAATTGGCTGTCTATGTCCCAGCCAATTCCTACTGCATTTCGGACATGTCTGTATCTTTGATTTTGCTTTGCAACAAAGCTGCATAAACAGTGAAGATTAGACAGAACCGCTACATATTCGACTAGTAAGCACAACTGTAAAGCAATTTGATTATTTTTTATTGAAACATTTTGAGATCGGATTTGATTAAGTTTCTCGGCAATACAGTAAAAAGATTTGATAATATTTATAAGTATATTTTGAAAAAAAAAATATCAAGTAATAATAATACATTTGATAAATCTGCACAATGAGCTTAACTTGTTAAATATCTAGATTAGGTTAGGTACTCGGCTTCGACCGTTCTGGCATGAGAGGCTTGACTGACGTCACTACCGCCAGCATGGCTCTAAGCGTCCTTGTAATTAAGCCCTCGCATCGCGGCAAGATGACTGCCCATTCACGAGGGAGGCACATTCATAAGTCATAAGCATCACAGAGAGAGAGAGAGAGAGAGAGATTCTGGCTGACAATTCAGTTCGTCCATATAAAAACTAATGCCTTATCCAACGTGCCACATTTAGCACATATCCTCTTTATTTTGCCATTTAAAAAATGTGCGTGGAATTGCAATTGTTGCAAAGTGCAATAACATAAACGCAAATATAGTTTAATTTTGTCCAATGATTTCCCAAAAACTTGAATAATCAACCACAAAAGAAGCTTTATGTATGTATGAAAACGTATCAGAGTATTGCTGGATGTTAGCTGTTGTTAAACAAAGATCACGTGGCATTTAATAGGCGTCAGAATGTACAAACAGTTTTTATTTGTATATGTATACACATTTGTTACTCGGCAGGAAAATCACATACAACATCCTTGTTAGATTGCGTGGTTAGTGAGCATTCATCAATTGGCGATGATACACATTCAAACTGAAATTTGGTTCTGCTTGGTCGTTTTTTTTTTTTGTGGTTTGCTGACTATAAAATGCGTTAACGTTTTTACACATAAAAGCTTAAGCATTTCTTTTACTACGACTTCAATACATTTTATTCAGAGCCACAGTCACTCTGTCAGTCAGCCGGTAAAAATGGCAAGACATACAGAAGCTCAAATAAAAGCAAATTAAAAATTGCCTTTCAATTTATATGTAATTTCTGAGTGCTTTCTGTTGCTTTAGGGTTTAACAAGTCTCGGAATCAGCTTGATATTTCTTTACGGTAGGAAAATGTGGCATAATTAAAACAAGTGTTTCAATCTGCACATCTCTAACATGTTTGTTTGGCAACTTTTTAATAAAGTGGTGACAAGATTTTTATTTGTAAGTAAACAAAAACGAATTTTTTTTTTTTTTGTTTCTCTAGAAACTTAAAATTAAGATTGCTCTGCAGGTTTTTTCAGACAAAGGAAAACTTGTTTTTTGTATTTACTTTAATAAAACCTCTTTTTGGATTTTTATTTACAATTACTGATGATTAATGTGGCCAAGTGTTGAGTGGCTTCATCTTCATTTTTCCAAATTATGGTTGTTAACTGCAGCCAGTCTTTGTTATAATTTTTCAAATTAGTTTTAAACATTAGGCAGTTTTTTGTTCAGACAATTGCTGCATTTTGTTTCATTTTATAATAATATGATTCCTTGGGATGATCCCGCTTTATTTATTCACCTGACGGACAACATGGATGTTTAAATAGTGGGTTGTGGCAACCGGCAATTGCATAATGCATTTAACGTATCGAAGTTCACTGAACTTTTGCTAAAAAGCGCAAAAAAAATCTTAAAAATACAGCTTTAAACATTGACGCAATTTTTTTTTTTACTTAGCAATTTTTGAACAGAATGCTTTTAGCTTTTCTATACACAGAAAAAATAGTTGGAGATAACCATATCCTAAAAGCAACACACTATAATTTAATTGTAAGAATGCTATTGTAACTATGTTTTAGCTAAGTATGGCCCTTATTTATTAAAAATTGACCATATTTTGGTTAAAAACAACCATAATTTCGACAAAATTAGGCGTAACAATTATATGGTCAATAGTAACCGTTTTATGTTGGACATATGTATCTCTAATGTGCTTTTTAGTTCATTTTGCAATTGTAATTTTTGTTTTTTTTTCTCTTTCATACATTTTTTTTTTAAAATTATACATACAGTATTTAAAACTAAAAAAGTGGCGTGGCTCATTACTGGATGTGCGCAATAGTAGTGGTGCAGACGGAGCCTCAGACCAACAAACTACTTGTAGGAGAGATATGACTGAGGATATCCGCTATCCGGCGGGAAACAACACAATCTTTATCAAAACGTTACGACATATTGTCGTTGGAGTATCCAAATACCCTCGCAAGTTACGTTGAAACCTTAATAACTCGCTATGAAGCTATCCCAGACAGAAACAGAGGGCAATGGAATTCAATAAAACCTATTTGCACAGACAGTGCTAAGCAAAATCTTGGGTATCCTAAACCTAAGCGTAGAGCGTGTATCTGAGATATAACCAGGCAACTTATTGAGCTTTGAAGACAACTTAAAGGTGATATTAACGTTGACTTAACAAGAGCCTCTCAAACTACTCTACAAGCCCAGTATTACAGTTTAGACCGGTTGGTGAAGCGAAGAGCGCGGCGCGCAAAGGCCCAGGCAACTGCCGATACACATCGAAGTAGGGATATGTACAAAATTGCAAAGCAGATAACCATACATCCCCTTAAAGATCAAATGGGCGGAACTGCTTCATCCGTGTAGCGGCAACTGGCAATATGGTCCGACTATTATGCCGGCATACTGTCAATTCGGCAACCCACAACTGCACAGAAAAAATCGAAAATCGACTTTAATTAAGCAATTCGTTCAGACAATTAAATATTTTACTAATTTTGCCCCTGCAAAGGAATTGATCATATCAATTAACGGATTTTTATTTTCGAGTCATGGGACACAAATTTAGTCAATTAAAAAATTAATTGCATAAACTAAAAAATACACCACACATACACAAACATTTAATTTTATGGGTTTTGATTAAAAAAATTAATTGCAGCAAACAAAAAATTAATTGAATAATTAATGTACACCAATTAATTATTTAATTGAAGAATTTTTTGCAAACATTTTTTCTGTGTGTCTGGCAATGTCACAGTACCTTACATGAGGTCAGATCTGACATAAGTACAATCTGCCCAGACGAAGTCAAGATCGCTAATGCTATGCGTGCACTGAAGAATGGCGTGAACAACCTCAATCCTGAACTGCTTAAGGCTAATCCGGCTTAAATTGCTGCAACCCTTAAAAAACTGGCCATTCCAGGCAGTCTGACAACCCTACCTGTCACCGACAGCTAAAAAGCGGAAAACAATTGAATGTTTTCTTTTTTGTTATTTACAACTGTGGAGTACAAATTTCGTTTATCGTAAAGTTCATATTACTGAATTTTGTATGGAAATTTGACGGGCTTAATTACCAATTTCACCAAATCTATTTAAATATCAATTTATTTTTAAATAAAGTTTTTCATATAATTTTATTTTTATTTGACATGAAAAAAGAATTTTAAACATAAATTGGTTAAATCGGGCATAACTCTTTAAAAATAAAAATATTTTTATTTAAATATAAAGTGCAAACAACCTTTATATTCAAATGCCAATTAACCAAAGGCATTTTTAATTTAGTTATATTTTTTTACATTTGGCAACTTTTTCAAAAATTTTGGTTGTTAAAATATTATGGGTTTTGGCGGACTGATTAGCATATACAATATTTCGAAAAATCCCTATCCCAAACTCCCATTAAAATAATAAAGAGTGTGTGTGTTTTTTGTTTCCACTCTAAATAATATTGGACCACCTGATCCATTTTGATTAAATGGAATACTCCATGGACTGGTCCGATGTTATGCAAGCATGGACCATGTCATTATTAAAAAGTGATTGTAGTGAGACGACATGTCTTCGTTTTTTAACCACATGTTTTTGTTTTTAATCGAAGTTAAAGCTTATCATCTTGTGTATATAATGGAGTAGGTTTAAGACTTCTCCTTTGTAAGCCAAGGCTGGGTTATATGGTCCTGCCCTAGGACATCGTAATGTTAAGTATACCACGTTTGGGTTACTTTTGGACTAGTACTAGTTCCTTGTGGGCTACATTTTACATGCGTGTTTGGACTAGTCCTATTATTTGCAAGGTACACATTTATTCACTAATGTAAATGGTCGTCTATGCTTCACTCCATATATTTGTTTATAAAAGCGACGCTACAGTATAGAGCTTTACATTTTTTAATTGTATGAATTAAGCAGGTCTCTTATAGATACCAACCTCTATAAATTTATAAATGCGATTTTTTCTTAAAGGGATTGAAGGAAAAAGGGTTGTATAAGACATATGTTAAATTCTAGATAACCATCACAAAAGTTATCGTCTCCAAATTGTATATCAATACTTGAATTTATAAGGAAGTTATTTATGGTTGTTTCAATCAGTTCATAATTTAATAAGGGTCCTCATTATGTCGCTTAAAATTGCCATTTGTGCAAATGCGCAAACTTACGAGTCTTGTTTCATGAAGCCCCTTTTTTACTTTTGTGTAATTTTAAACAATTAATGTCAGTTTGTAAGAAACGTCAATACAAAAATAAATTAAAAATTCAAAAATATAAAAATTTGTGTTTAAATTTGTGATTAATATGTATGAGAAATTTGCTTTTAAAAATGCTCAAAGAAAGCCAAAAGACCAATTTACTGAAATTATTGCTAGAATTTATTGTTTGTGATTTATGGACACTTGGATTTTTCATTGAAAACGACGTTAAAATCACTAAAAGATCTGTTTGTATAAATGCACAATTGAACAGCGCAAGTTTACGAGACAAAATTGTTGGGCAAATTTACCAAGTTTGTGTAAATGAATTCTCATACAATTTTTGACAGTTCATTTACGAGGGCGTAAAAATGCACAGTTTGCACAGATTACGAGACTTATAAACGATATCATGAGGACCCTTAATGTATTTTGTCAGCAATAACAAGGCAAATTCAACCACAGGTGGTGTCGAAACTACAACAATCCACAAACAACATAGGATTTTTGCATTGCATTGTTAGTGGCATTAGCTCGAAATGTCAACCATTATTAGCAAACCACTAACAAAACAAAACAACTAGGCTCGAACTGTCAGAATCAGATGCCGTTTCGACACCACCTGTAGTTAATTCGCCTTGAGCAATTATAATCTGTTATTTATCCCGTTTTGTTAACATTTACATTTTTACCGTTTTAATAAGTGAACACCTAAAAAGTACGTAACAAGCAATTCCACAATTTAATTTTAGTATTTAATTAAGTGTTTGTTGGTTCATATTATTTCATTTCTTTAAACAAACAAAAGATGAAATCAATGTTTTTAATTTGATAAATTTAACGAAATTAAAACGGTAAATTTTTTCACAAAAAAATCAAACAAACATTTTCATTACATACCCGAAACTATTAACCATGCGTACGTATGAAAGTATTCCAGAGATCTGCCACACATCATTCGATCATTATGCATCCGTACACATGCCTAAATACCCATTAAACTTTAAAATTTAAAACAACAAGCGTGGTTAAGCTCAATAAAATTGGTGATTGTTCAAATGATATCAAATACAAACGGAATTTTTAAGTCGAAAAACAAAAGAGAGATTGACTCTGATCGGAATTATGATTTTGTTGCAAAAATAACACAAATTTGAAAACTCAATGGAACAAAAAAATTCTAAATGAATTGTATGTATATGGAATATATGTATTTAAGAACTTACAAAGCATCACTTAAATGAACACTTGGCTTATCGGGTGTGTATTTTGGCATCTTAACGTTAAGACAAACGAGCTGAGTAGAGAAGTGAAAAAGTAAATAAAAAGATTAATATGAAAGACTGGCCACAAAAGTGATGCAAAAAAAATTTTTCTTCAAACAGTTGAAAATAGCCTTAATTTTTTACTTATGTTAGAGTGTACACTTGTTTTTATTTGATGCGCTCAAGAGGGGGCCCTTGGTACAGCTAATTCAAATATTGATCTCATAAATAAAAATTTCAGAGGAAAACGATGAGAGCTGTAATAGTTCTGATTTGAAATTAAATAGCGGAATTGATATTTTGGCAAAAAGAGGTCTCAGTAGACGTAATTGGATTAACTATATCGGTGAATTTGAAAAACTAAATCATCCTTAACCCATTTTTCGCCGACAGGTGATAAAAATCACCAGCACTCATTGTTTATAATTGGGGTGTATGTGGTAAGGCTGTGCTGGGTACTTGGAAACAACTTGGAACTTGGTGAGACGAAAAATGGGTTAACTACAAAAACTCTGCACAATCTTTTCCGTGTGTAAACTTTTCTCAAAACCAAACATTGTAGTTATGACAAGATCAAAAATTGGATAAACTTTTAGTGAGAGCATAAAAAAACGAAGGGAATATTGAATCAAGTAAAAAGAATGGGGTTAGTTTTGAAAAATAAAAATCCCTAGTGATGATGACCAGTGAATGTGTAAGAATTGTTGCTGTACAAACAGCAACTCAATGCGACGCACAGGCGCACTAAAACATTCAAAAATCAACTGACACTGATAATAATATGGCGCGTTAAATTTAATCTTCTTAAGAACTCAACTTAAATCAAGAAAAAAAATGTAAAAATGCAACAATAAAAACAACAACAAAAAAGACCTGCAACATATCATCTAGAGTATTAAAATCCCAAGGTAGTAAGTAAAGTCTCATAAGTTGTGTTGGCATCACTCTGCATCATTATCAACTAAGAAATTCCACCCAATGCAACGCATATGTTCGCGTGGCTGTTTTTTTTCATCTTCTTTGCATTAAATTTGTTTTATATTCCAAAGTCATTTTGCTAATGTTGCTGTTACCTACTGCTAACGTTGTGTTTCTCAATGCTTAAATTATAGGCAGAAAAAAAGAAGACGAAAAAAACGTTAAAAAATTATATGAAATTTTGAAATCATATTTTCTTTTAAAAGTAGAACTCCTCACTGCGGGAGCACATCATAAAAAAGAAACGGCTTCTTTTACAGCAGCCAGACGGTAAGTGAGAGCACGTTAACAGCCCATGCATTAAGTCCACCATAATAATAACAGCAGCAAAAACGACTTAAGTAAAAAAAATATATAATGAAACTGTTTACAGTGATGAAAGTTTGCGAAGCATATTAGTTGCAAGTGGAAATAACTATTTGAGAAACTATTGTCTAACTAGGGTTGCTAAAATTAACAAACGAAATTATTTCGAGATTTTTTATAAAAATTATTGTTTTCAGTTGAACTGTTAATTTTTAATTTTTGATATTCTTTAATTAGGCTTGAGTTCATCAAATTTAATTTTCATTAAATTATTTTCACTGAGGGAAGGAATTTTACAACTTGGAATTTTTATTAAAATTTATTGATAATTTTTCTTGGCTGAGCTGGGATTTGAACCCGGGTTGATCTTTACATGTTTCAAGAAACACCACTTTCTATCGTCAGAAGATCTTTGTGTTCTACCCACTGCACCACTGCGGTGCCCGTTAGCCAACAGTCAAACATCAATCTTTAACCAGTAGTACTGGTGGTTCGAAATTTGCTGTTATTATCACCTAAATTTCAAATTACATGTTGCCTCCTTTTTCCTCTGTTTTTCGTATTCTTTCTGTCAAGACTTTGTCTTGAAAACCTGAATACATTTGTTTATTATTATTAAAAAAAATTATCAATAAATTTTAATAAAAATTCCAAGTTGTAAAATTCCTTCCCTCAGTGAAAATAATTTAATGAAAATTAAATTTGATGAACTCAAGCCTAATTAAAGAATATCAAAAATTATTATTGTTTTCCCTTGAATAGTCTGAAAACATGCCGGTGTCTAATACATATTACAATAATTTTAAAAAGTCAGTACTAACCAACTAATTATTCTTGACTTTTCTATTAACTGCGTCTCATTTTAACCAACAAAAATAAATTTTTTTGAAGTAGACAATACTACTAATTGGCAGCTCTGAGATTCCATTTAAATGGTTCTGATTCCTTTTTAATTACACTCCAAACTGTTGTGTTACTCTATTACAAAATTATCAGTATCTACATTTTCAGTCGTAATAATATGAGTTACACTGTGTAACAAAAAAGTTCAACATCAATGTAAAATAAGAAGAAAAAAAGGCAGGGCATTTGTAAAGAAAAAAAATAGGAGCAGATTACAGTTGTTGGTAAAGTTTTATAAGGAAGATACTGCAAAATATAGGTTAATTTCTTGTATTGGTCCCCAATACAAACGATAAAGAAAAGAAAGGATCTATGTAGTTTTAAGTTCAAAAACTAGTACATTAAATAATGCTATGTGCTCTCTAACCATATGGGGTTAATGGTAAGGTATCGACCGATCGGCACGAAAGTCGACAGTGTGATTAATAGTCATATAAAACTGTAACGTACTAAAATTAATTACAATAGCATTATTTGTTACGGGTTTAGGCGCACTTAGATGTTTTCCGAGAATGGGCTTTAAATGGAGCCCATGGTAAATTATGGACTAGTTTTTGTAACAAAATGGAGCCCATGTTAAATTATGGACTAGTTTTTGTAACAAAATGATTTTTAAGGGTGGTTGTTTCACATTTTAGTTTATAACTCTTTTCCTATTAAATCGATTTTGGTGGATTTCAATCCCAAACTGCTTAGAAGAACTAGAAACAATTTGATACCAATAACTCGTTATGTTGTTGGAAAGTGAGCGTGATTTCAACAGGCGGATGGGCAGACGGACATTACTAAATCGACTTAGAATTACTCAAGGACCCAGAATAAATATACTTTATGGGATCGGAGATGAATATTGAAACAGTTTCACCCGGAATGACAAACCTAGTATACCATTATCACAACTAGTTGTGGTGGAGGGTATAACAATTTCTTTATAAAAACGCAAAAAAGTTTAAAACATTTATGCCATTTTTGGCAATTATTTGCCGTTTTAAGCAATTAGATAACATTAGTTAGATGAAAGTGAGTGAATATTGCTTGAGATCTATCGAGACAATTTAGAATCTAAAGTTTAGATCATTACCTTACCTTTTGTTTCAAAATTTTTAGCAAGCACAAAGTTGTGAATTATCAGCCCTAACAACATACTAACGGAAAATCGAAAGAAAAAAATGTCACATACAATCTTCAGTTCACCTTAACTGCAAAAGTCAGTAAGACCGGGAACATAAACAAAAAGTTTTTAGCCAGAAAAACAAAAAAAAAAAATTAATAAGAAAAGGTATAAAGTCTGTATATTTAAAATTTAAGAAAGATTTTTGAAATTGAAAATTGTTGTATTTTTCCCGCAATTGACATTTCAAAAACGCTAGATTTAGCGGTAAAATCTCTAATTTGGCAACAGTGTATGTAACGAACATATTTCTCTAAGAAAAAAATCGTAAAAACAATGACCTCCAAGTATTTCATCACTTATTAAAAAAGCTCGAATTGCATCCAAATCTACAAGCTCGAAATATTTTAAATGATACCGGCTACAATCGCTGAAGGAGACAAGATACGGCAGTACTTATCCGATTAGAAGAGGGCTGAACACCTACGTGAACGGTAATCGAAATTTCGTCCAGTACTGGGAAGATGGAAGCGTACATATTAGAATAAGATTAAATAAAAAATTTATAACTCATATTATTACATATAAAAAAGTCAATAAATAAACGTGAAGTGGCTTCACTTTTATTGCTCAGTGTTGTATTTCAGAAATATAAAGACAAACAAGTAAAAGTGCTATATTCGACTGTGCCGAATCTTTGATACCCTCCACCTAGCGTAAAAATATTTCAGGACTGAGAGTTTATATTATAATTTATAAAACAATATGAATACAAATGTTCCTTACAGGACTATTTTTGTTGAGGAATAAGGCGTATTAAAGTGTGCCGTTCTTTAAAAAAAAATTTTATGATTGCTAATCATATAAAGCGAATCTTTGCAAAATTTAATGGCCATCGGTGAATATCAAGATCTCTTTATATGGGATTATAAGGGAAACTGTTTCACGTTTGTATTTATAACTCTGTTTCCTACTGAACAGATTATGTAAAAATCGAATACTAATCGTAACTAATCTTAAAAAAAATACACATATAAATTTGGAACTATTTCGAAATTCGAAGGGGTACCCTATTTTTTATTATTTTTTACAAAAAAAAATATTAGTTAATATAATATTGTAACGTTGCTGACTGATTGATAGTTAACAGGAGAGGAGGTTGTTCCAACGGGGATGGGGTTTTTGGAAATTTAAATGATTAGGAGGTTAGAATAGGGTTAAATGTGTAAATTCGCAAACCTCCTAAGCAAAAAGAAATACAAACAAAATTAAATGCTTATCGTTGTTCATTAAAAAAAAAGCGGACAAGTGCCTGGTACTTTTTTTTGGGAAGTAAACGGGTTAAACCTTCGGGTCCTTTTTTGATCCCCCCCATCTGTCTTGTAAACAAATAAACAAGGAAATATAAAACTATATTACATTCGTAACTTATCTAAAAAATAAAATATTTGGTACTTTTGTAAAATTCAAAAGTTTAGGGGGTGAAAATCGTACATATTTTTGCTCCCAGTACAATATTAGGGGAAATCACGTTGGTCATTGTGCAAATTTGCAATTTGTAAATTTGCAGCGCATATTATGATTGATCGTGAGCATACCACTTTTATTTCTTGTGCAAATATGCTAATTTTGTAAAAATTTATTCTGGCAACACTAAAAACTTCTGGCAGCACTGCAAAAAATCTGCATTTGCTTACAATTATACACAAGCAAATTAAAATAATTTTTTTCTTTTTAATTAATTTAAATTTAATTCTCTATTTTATAACATAAACACACGAAAATGTTCAATTTATAAGTTTCCTTAAAAACAATATGGCGGCTAATATGTCAAATGTTATTGCTTACATTTGTTTGCAACTGAGCAAGTATGCACTACTAAATTTGCTCATGGTTTTTTTTTAGTGCAAACGCAGTATAATAGAGCAAATTTCAAATACGTACATTTTGTTGTTGTGTTGAGCAAATGCGTGTATTTTTGCACGAATTTGCATCGTTTGCACGCATTGCACTAAATATCAAAAGGGGGAAATTAATCCCTTTCTTTTACTTTTCCGTTTTACATGTATGTATGTATGTATGCAATATATTGCACTTGATTCTATAAGAAGCACAGGCATCAATACTACATGTGGTACTTTTGAAATTTTTTTAACGTAGTTTTTTGAATTTTCTAGAAAATACTTTTCGATTATTTTATAATATTGAACTTAGAAACATTAAATTATAGGTGAAGGGTCCTGAGCGATTGAGAACCTTAAGATGAAAAAGTTTGGTACATTTTTGTTAAAACATAGAAAATAAAGCTGTAGAATTAAAATATGTCCACGAAAGAAAGAGAGACGGTTACGAAGTAGCGGGTTAAATGATTGTTTATAATAAAAATGTCTACACTCTAACTAAAACAGACTAAACAAGATAAATCAAGCGTTTGCAATAAATATCTAAATGAGAGATCATTTTCAATTTAAAATTGTAAATTTTAAACTGTCTGCATGAGAATTTTAGAGAATTCTGAAGAAAATTTTATTATCTATTATAAAAGGTATTTTTGTCGAAAATGTCATCTCAATATCGACACTGATTTGAAATCTATGGCGGTGTAAGTGATTTTCGAGTGTGGCCGCTTTATGCTGCACTAAAACGTTTACCAGAATTTCAGCTTAATTAGAAGTTTATGGACGCCACGTCTCAACTTCGGTAAGACACTTGTATGAGAGTTGTATGAAACTGACTCCTTTCATGTTTAATACATTTTGTGCTTGAACCAAAAGAAGCTTATGTGGCAAATTTGTTCAAGTTATCTTAAAATTCGGAGAAAAAAATACGGCTGAACAAAGAGATCATCTCAAAAAGTAATTCTGATATTACCGTCTCTGGTCGTGTAGGGCTTAAATATGATTTTAGTTTTTTATTTCTCATGCATCAGTTATCCTGCTGAGATTATTTGGGGTATGGAATTGGTGTTTTTTTTTTCTAAAAAAAGAATAAAAATCAAGAAATAAAAACCAACAGACAACAACCATCAGCGAAATCAGTGTGTTGATGATTTTGGCATTAATTTATGAGTGCGTTTAATTTGAGCGAACGTTGTGCATCAACCCAAAGCAGTTATTGCAACAGGCTAGTCTCAGATGGTCACAACGTCAGTCCGACAAATCTACAAAAAGTATTAACATCTTCTAAAGCAAAAATAAAAAAAAAACAACAACAGTCACTTCTTTCTACTCGTCAATTCTACTCAATGTCTTTGATTCTATCTTAATATGACGTGAAACTGTCTTGTATCATTTGATGATTTGCTTGTTTAATTTCTGTTAAATTTCCTTAAGACTTACTGAAGTCGAATAAACAAAGATCGTTTCATGTGATGTTTACGACATTTATGCCACATTTAATTGTTGCAGTTGCCGTTTTTATTTGTTAGATGGGAAGCAAACAGCAATATTTCTTCTCATTTTGTCCCGAACCTGAAGATTTGTGTTGTCAGCATAGTTTTTAAGTCACATTACAGGATATTGGGTATCACAAAGTATTTGTGGTGGCATAAAAAAAACACAGAAATAAACTGAAGTTATGGCCACAGAGTTAGGAGTCCGAGTCAGTGTGTCTTACGAGTGTACGTTTGATGGCCGATAATTAGCATGTGTTTTGACATAAAGAATTAAAACTTTAAGTGTTGATTTTATTAGTTTTGTTTTAAAGATTTGTTCTTGGTTTTTGTCATTTTTTAAAATGAGATGCAAAATGCAACAAGTTTGTGTGTGCTTCGCATTGTCTACTTTAATGATTTTTGCCAGAGCAAATAAGCCGTTCATCTGCATAAAATTTTCTTGATTTTTATAACGTTTCCGGTTTAATTGATTTAATGACTTCTTGGATTTATATTAATTCTAAATTTGTTTGTTATTTAATGAAGATTAATGGAAGAGAAGAACTAAAATGAATTACAGCAGATAAATTGATTGGAACATTTAAAATTCCTATTGGATTGGATTGCATAGTATTAAAGACACGTGCAACAAAACCTTAAACTGTTAAATCATGTTGGTCAATTGTTATTCAAGGCACTTAAAAGCATAAATGTTGGGGCCAAAAGTCGAGTTTAACATTTTTGTTATAGAAAATGTATGGCGGTTATTTTGACAGAAACCTCCTCCTGCTCCTCTAAAATATCATGAACTGTTTCAGAGGATATCCATATGAAAAATGAGGAGATTTTTATTGTTTGGGTTAATAATGGCTAATTAATCAATGATGGTTTATACGCTGGTTTAGTTGAACTAAACTTTAATTTATATGTAGTTTAAGTTCAGCTACGATAAATCGGTGTCCTACACTCACAATATTATTACAGTAACGGACTGTAGTTTATTTAAGAAATATTCCGTTCAGTCATTTTTAAATAAATAAAGATTAAAAATTCCAAGCAAATTTATTTTTAACTGATTTTAACAGTTATTCAAAAAACTAAGTGCATATTAATACGGATTTTCAGTTGCAGTTAATATTGTCCGTTGATTGAGTTAAATTCTTCTTTATGTTAAAGTAAATAAAAATGTAATTTAAAGCAACGAAAATTTCATTTAATTTTTACTGTCAAAAATTCAACCGCGAATTCCGTAAAAACAAATCAATATTCAGTTATCTTTTATAAATTAATTGTCAAAAAATTAACTACATATTCCGTAAAAACAAATAAATATGCAGTTATTTTATAAAATTTTACTGTCAAAAATTCAACACCATATTCAGTAAAAACAATTAAATATTCAGTTTTTTTTCTATAATTTTACTACTAAAAATTAATTTTTACTTATCTATAAAAAATGAATTGCTTGTTTTGTGTAAGCAATTCCCATTTTCTATTTGTTAAAATAATTTAGTTAAATACATCAAATTTTAAAAGTAAAATAATTGCGAAGCCATATCGGTCATGTTGCTGGTGTCTTATAATTGAGAGTTCTTCTGTAAACAACGTGGTCAGTACAACAAAAGTAAAACAAACGTGTGTAACTGGGTAAGTAAATAAAAATATTCTCCATCTCTCGCTTATAAGAAAAACAAGCGGACAGGTGTCTGTCTGGTATTTTTTAGAAATTCGGCTCTTTTGTGGAGTAAACGAAAATTTAATAAAATAACTGAATATTTAATTGTTTTTACTGAATATGGGGTCAATTTGACAGTAAAAAATTGACAGTAAAATTTTAATAAATAACTGAATATTTAATCGTTTTTACTGAATATGGTGTTGAATTTTTGACAGTAAAATTTTACAAAATAACTGAACATTTATTTGATTTTACGGAATATGGTGTTGAATTTTTGACAGTAAAAATTAAATGCACTTTTTGTTAAAAATAAATGAAAAATAGGTAGACCGGTTTTTAATTGAACTTTCATTTATTTTATATTACAATTTCAGTTAATTTTACGTACAGAATATTGTGAGTGTATGTATTATTTGTTATTAAAAAATTAACATGTGGCAGCACTATGATAAATCTTATCAAATTCATATGGTCTGTACTGGTAGTTTAAACGCCCAATTTTGTGCGTTCAAAGATGGTTTATAAGTTTGGTGACTTATAGATTTGTTGGTTTAAACACATTTTAATCCAAAAAGAGAGTTTAACTTGCTCTGATTTTTTAGCCCTAAGTGTAAGGATAAAATGCTATTGGTTCTGCAACAATCAAAAAAAAACAAAAAAGGGTTAACAACGGTACATATTTGGCGAAATTTAAAAAAATATGAAGAATAATGGCTTGGTTCTTATGTTCGCAAACACATTGCGTCCCTAAATCTGAAGCGAGTGGTCGCCAATAAAGAAGATAATCTTTTAACCTTCGTTTTTCGCGATGAGACCAAGTTTTCATCACACAAATATTATTTTAGTTTTTTTATAATTAAACTATTTATTTAGTGAGTAAAAATGTATTTTTAACTGAAGTAAATTTAAGAAACTTGTTATTAAAAATAAACCTGAAATGGCCACCCGGGTGGGTATTGGTAAGGCTAAGGGTAAAATGTACCTACTTCCGACAAAGAAATTCGTACAAACAAAATATTTGTTTTAGGATCACCCACTAGGATCACAATGATTTTAAAAGGTACCAAAAGCACAGGTTTTCTATTCATTTAGGCTACAAAATAGATCAACCCGATTTCATATAGATGAAGGTATATATTTAAATAATATTCGGCACAAAGGAATTTTAGATGAATCTTAACCTCATAACATTATTTTGTTCTGGCGAGTCCATGGGTCCCATACTCACGAAAATTGGTTTTTATATTCTATAGTGTAGGTAGGCGGCCAGATTGAAATCTGCAAGATTCTTGACATTCACTAAAAAAATCTTGATTTAGAAAAGAATTCTAGGCAATTAAAAACCTTCAAAAATAATCTTTTATAAAAAATAACACAATTGCTTAAAACCTGTTCAAAGCAAAAACAAGCAAATCAACTCACAATTTGCACCAAAAATGCCATTACGTTTTTGTTTTGAGTCAGCTGTCTATCTTTTTTAATTCAACTGTGCTATTTCGCAATTGTAACCAGCGGACAGGGATGTTGGATGTGACGATTTTACGTCATTTTGATGTAAAGTCACTTATGTTTTGACGATTTAATCCCGTCAATAAATTTACTTTAAACTTTAATCTGGCATCAATTTTATAACACTTTAATCAGGCAAGCAGGGTTGGTAGATGTGACGATTTTTCGTCATTTTGACGATTTTTTGAGAAAATACAGTAAAATGACGATTGACGATTTTTTGACTAAAAGTAATAGTGTTATCTGGCATCGATAAAACACAAGAAATATTTACAATTATATTGAAAACAGTCCAAAACTTAAAAATCAATTTTTCGAAATACAAAAATTTTTGGAAATTAAACAAAAAAATTCCTCCCCCATCACAAACCAGGTGGATTTCATTAGAAGCATTAGCAATTCAAATTCTACAATTATAGAAATACCATCGATACTGCAAAAAATACACAACAGAGCGTTTTAAAAATTGGTTAAATCCGCTTTGCGTTTTTATGATTTCGATTTGTGTCGCTATATACGAATGTCATAATCACATGTGAAGAATTTTTATATTTGTGTGTAAAAAGGCAAATCCCATTTAATTCTGTTAGGTAAGTTATTCTTAGTAAAATTACGTGTTAGGAAGTTAGTTTTTAATAAGAAGTTGTGTAGAAAAATGAGTGCAATGAGAAGAAAATGTATTAATTTGGAACTAATATTGGACGTAATAAAACGTTTCAAGTCGGGTAAAAGGACTGTTGATATAGACAGAATCCTTGGTTTTTAGATAGGCAATAGTGACAGCGCTAAAAGTTAATCATTTAAAAATAGCTCGAGTTAAAAGCAAATGATATTTTACTTAATATTGAATATATTCCTGAATATGGATAAATGAAATAAAAAAATTTTTGTTATGCAATTATGCAAATATATTTGTTCTTATTCTTTCTTTTTAAATGATAAATATATTCAGCTCACTTGCTGAAATAAATAGAATAAAACTTAATCATATCACTTTCTTCATCATAAATAGAATTTCTTGCTAAAAATTTTTATTTTCGAAGCAATCCGTGCAATAAATTGTCTTTAATTTTTAAAATTTATTTATTTGACGTTTTGTTGACGATTTTGTTCAATTTTCGTGACGATTTTGACGAATTTTGCTAAAACTTTTGACGATTTTTGAGGAAAAAAGTCTAACAACCCTGCCAGCGGAGCACCCGGCGGTTTTTGCAATCGATATACATATGGGGGATTTCATGTGAAGTGACCCAACTTTTAAAATCAATGTCTTCCGATATGGATAAAATTTGCACCAAGGTAAGTCCTATTGGATAGTAATGTAGATTTAGAACAAGATCGGTCAAAAAGTTTCTGAGTGTCATTTTTTCTCATCCACGTAACTTATTACTAGGGATGCGATTTCCATGCAAATGCATGTTTATTGTCGATAGTCAAACATCGATGTTGACCAATTATCTTTCCGAATCATAAGTTTGCGTTAAAATGGCATCGATTTTTGTTTGCATATTGTTGCATATTTTGGTGAAAATGCAAATTTTTGCATATTTTTATTTTTGCATACATTAACATTTTTGAGTGATATATTTTTTTAAATTTCCATATTATAAAAAAAAGTTATTCAACAAATTTCCAAATTGTACACAAAAAAAAATCTTCAAGAGAAATTTTATTTAAAATCAATTAATAAATCTTTTTTAACACTACTTTAAATTCAATGTACTTTATTTAGCCATAATATTGATTTATTGGTTTTATATGGGATAAAAATATTTTTTAAGGCAGCCAGTAATAACAAGAAGGGGAACCTGGATAAATGCTTCGGAATTAAATTCAAAAAACTTTGGGCAGTTTAAGAATGTTATTGAAGAACTTGTTGCTACCGATGCTTAAGCAATAAAAAAGTAAAAGAAATATTAAATTTAAACAACATCAAGGGTCAACCAGAATTTGTATTTTCCAACTTCGGATATATTGGTGAAACAATAACTAAATTCCAAGGATTTAATTCACTTAATAGTCAACTCAAATTAATTGATATGAAAGACAGTAAAATTGACATGTGGAATTAAAAATAGCCCGGCAAATTAAAAAAATATTTAATTTTTGGTTGGGATCTAAAAAATCTTGACCAAACATAATTTTTTTTGATTCTTGGCGAGTACTTTTGTAAATCAAGACCTTCTGACAAGCCTTGGTGTAGGGTACATACAGAAAAAAATACCTATGTTAAATTAACATGGCGAAATGTTGATTGAGAATCATAGTAAATATCTGCAAAAGCATGCCCCTTATTTAAATTTATCATTATTTCATATTAATTTTAAATGAAAAATATTAAAATAACCTTAAATCATGTTTATTTAATATTATTCACTGTTAAAATAACATTGTTCAATATTAAATCCATGAAAACATGTTTTATATTAAAATCAAAAGTTTATCTTGTTAAATTGACATGCATACATACTTAAGTATGTACATTTTTTTATTTTTATGTTTAAAATATGTTATAAAATGAAGAGAATTCCCATATTCTTTAAATTAAAATAATTTAGTAAAATAGTACAACAAATGTTCAAAGTAGAATGATGACGAAACCTGTATCGGGCCATTCTGCTGATGTTCCCGTCAACAGAGGGGAATACAAAATAAGTAGAACATGTTTTACTAGGGTAAGTGCTTTAAATTATTCTTAAATAAATACATATTTTGCCTCTGAAGAAGCTTCTTCTCGCTGTTATTTCAACTTCAAACCAATTTAATTCTACATGAAATTCACGTTGTTTCAACTTGAAATAACTTTCATTCAACGTGATTTGCATTGTTATTTCAATATATGTAAATTACATTTTGCTCTTACTTTACTGCAATGTTAAATTAACTTGACTTATAGTTATTTTAAAATAAAAAAATTTTTGCATTGTCAAATCATGTTAAATTAACATGAAGTAACTATGAAGCAAAATCACCACCGAAAACGGTAAAATCAACTTTGTTTTCGATGATTTTACACTGATTTTTTTCTGTGTCTATCATATCGCTAAAATTATTCAAATAAATCGCTATTAATCCCGTTAATCTAAGAATCTACGTTATTTACATAGATTTTAAATATCAGATTGTAACTCAAATGACAAATTAGGAATTTTATTTATACACTTCATGTCGTCATCTTAAATGCAAGCGGACGTAACTACACAAAATTCGAGATTGAGTTTTTGATTTATTAAGGTGCGTTTTGTCAAACTACATATTGACGCAAAAAAATGGCGACTTTATTAAAGAAATTCAAACACCAAGAATACCTTATTAATATGATTGATTTTGTAACGTTTTTTTGCTTGAATTAAAATTAAAATAAAAGTGTAGTTACGTCCATTTGTATTTAAGATGACGGTATATTTTTTTTAAATAGCTGAACGTACACAATACTATAGTTAATTTCCACAATTATATGTACATATGCATGTACATACATATTTTTTTGAGAATAATTTAAACATAAACATGAAAAACACTGACCACTAAAAACCATGCTTGACTGGAAAAGGTCGCCCCAAGGGTCCCACGCAAAAGATGAAAAAAAATAAACAGTAGCCTTTACAATTGATGTTCAGATTATACATAGTTGTTGAATATTCATGCGATTTATTCAATTCGTGCCTTCTCAATTCGATGGCAAAATTCAATTTGCAATTGTAAATTTTGAAAAACGTCAAATAAATAACAATAAAACAACTAAATAAAGAAGGCGTAAAGTGGGTTTTTCTTATATGCAGTATGTACAAAACAAAAGCAATATAGATAAAATAAGGATTAACAAGAAACAAGACCCAATGGGCATTTAAACGTTAATCATGTCACACAGGAAATAAAGCACTGCTACCAAATGTTACTAAATGAGCGCGTGTGGGTTTTTAGAGCAAAAGAATGGCTTTTAACTTAAAATAATGCAACAACAAAGTGGTAATTAATGAAGGGACTGAAGAAAAATGATTAATGAAAAGCCCCATAAGAAATTTTGAACTCAAGGGAAAAGAAACACCGAAGTTGGCGCCATTTTTAAGGTAAATATGAATCAATATGTACAACAATTTCAAAACATAAATATTAACAATTTTAAATAAAAACGTTAAACACTTGAGGCTAAACAAAGATTTGGTTTAAAAGAATTTTTATGTTTAAAACTCCCCAAAACCGCAGGAGTCATGTTTAATGAACTCTTCTGGTACATTTGTATCAGAAATATTACTGGCTGGCTGAGTTCATAAACAGGAACTGCCAATACTTGACAAATTCAAGTGGAAACCTTGAAAGTGTTTATTTAATAGTGGTTACAACTGCGCAAAACATATTACTAAAGTCTTGCAACTTATGCTACTACTTCGTCTTCATCTACCACTTCTTTAACAACTTTAAATTGACACTGTGGCAACAACAAGTAGCAAAAGTTTTATAAAGTGTTTGTTGGTTGCTTGTTTCTTTTTGTAATATTTTCAAGATTTTCTACTCAAGTACGTTTAATTTTATTTTTTTTTTAATATTTTCTTTTGACTTTACAAAAATATTATTACAAGTGTTATGAACAACATTTTTGTGTTATTAAAAATATATAATTCATTTCTGGATGTCGAATTTATGAAGCCTGTAGGCGAATTTAACAAAAACAACTCTTGAACTCTTGTCGTTTTATTTGGAATTTTTTCCACTTTTTATAAAAAACACAGAAAAAAAAAGGAAAAGAAGCAAAATAACTTTAACGTTTTTTTTCAATTACAACAAACAGTAGCAAACTATAAAAAAAAGTATTTATAAAACACTTACCGACAAAGTAATTCTTAAAATACTTCATGTCCGGCAGAAATTATTGATCTGTAAAACAAAAAGTGAAATTAATTTTAGAAAATTTGTTTCAGAACTAAAATACTAATAATTTTTTTTTCATTTTTATTTTTAATTTAATGAACCACAGAGACGTCTCCCTTCTTCATTTATTTTAAAAACCAAACTGCTGACATTTAAAAGAAAACATAATATTCACTGACAAAGTTTTTCCCCTTAAACTTTTTTTTCATTGTTGACTTCCCTACTTTAAACTTTAATTGCTATACGTACCTGCTTAATAAAATGCTGACAAAATTTATGACATGTGTCACACAAGCTCATGATAACTTAACTACTGCTAATTGCACCAGGAAAGTGAAACTTCTTGTTCTTGAGTCATTCTACAAGTTTTATTTAATCGCTTTAAGAACGAAAAAAAAATCTATTATGTCAGCAAGTTAATCAGTTGTTTTTATTTCAAGTGCAAGTGTTAAACTTGTACTACGCCCAGGGGAATTTTGAGAACAAGAACCGATGATGACTTTTAATGTTTTTATGGCCAAAAAGTGCAATTAATAGTAGAGAAATATTTAAACACGTTTTTAACAATTGTACAAAGTTATGTATGTAAAGGGCGTCCAATTTGAGGTATCATCGAAGAATCGAGATGATCCGAAGCTTTCTGACGTAGATAATATGTGGCTTTAACAGGAAGGTACCACATGGCACTCCGCTAGAGGGACAATATACCTTTTAAAAGAAAAATTAGAAAATCGTATTATTTCCCGTAGAGGAGGAGTGAATAGGCCACCAAGATCGTGCGATTTGACATTTTTAGTTTTTTTTGTGGTGTTTGTCGAAATCAAAATTGTTCAGTAATAATCCCACAACAGTTTATGAGCTTAAAAACAACAGTTTATTGAAAACGTGATTTAGAATTATGGTAACAGTTTGCGAGCCTGTCGAGATAGTAGGGGTGGCACTTGACCGACATAATTTTTTTTTTTGTACCGGAACCTTGTTGTCATAAACTGAAATAAAAATATTTTTAATGTTTTTTAACATTTATTCCCAAAGCAAAGTATATTAAATCTCTATCTCTATTTTTAATGAATATAATTTCTGCGGCATTTTGACAAAACATCTTAAGTAAAATTTAAAAAGTTGAAAAAATGTTGTTAATCATATTAATTTTCATAAAAAAAACAGTACATTTTTGTTTACGTTTTTAAAATTTTGTATTATAAACAAAATTTTTTTTTAATTTTGGTTTATTTTATTAATTGCGAAAAATGATTTTTTCATCGAGTTTTTTTTTAAATTTTTCGACTTAATATGTTTTTTCAGATTTCAAAAATTTTATTAAAAATTTGAAATTGAAAGGCAGATAATTTTGAAAATTAAATAAATTTGAAATCAAGAAAAAATATCCTACAATTTTCCTTAATAAACGATGGTCAATTTATTAATCGTTTATGAATACGGGGGTTGGTCATTTCCACACAACTGTAGATATGCGCATTTCTCAAAGAGTTTTGTATGTATTTTTTGATTTTTTGTATTTTGGTGTAAACCTCCACAATAAGTAACAAAAATGGGAAACATTTGAACAACACGGGAATGCAATAAAAGCTTATTTACTTGCCGGGGTAACGTCACAAAAAGTAGACTTTTCGGTGGAAAAGCCCATATTTTTAACTCAAAATTTAAAATTCCAGAATTTAATTTGCAACTTCTTAAATAAAAAATATTTTATGTACTAGGTATATCATATTTAAAATTATTATTTTATAATAAAGGTACATTTCCTTAAAAAAACAAATTTTTAATATATCGAGGATTATTATGCAAATAGTGCTTTCTGCAATTTTTCAAAACTTTGTTTTTATAGAAACAAGATCACTGACTGAAGGTGGAAAAAAATTCCCAAAACGTTTTTTTTCATAAATATTGTATTGTGTAATCTTCAACAATAAACCATTTTGCAGAAGTCTAATGCAAAATAATATGCGGAAATAATATGGAGTTTTAAAAATCGCTTACGGTGCGGAAATTGTTTTCACCAAATCAACCTAAAAGACAGTTTTTAGTTATCAGAACATTATTCCCCACATAGTGCTGGAGTGGTATTTGTCATTAAAAAAAGTTATTACCCTAATGAAGAAGCCTTTCAAAAAAGTATGAATAATATCGAGCCCTAACCGCAAAAATAAAATTTCAGTTTTCGTTTTTTTTAATAAATGACTTTATTGGCAACACTTGCATGATCTCCTAAAATTTCATGGTCACATAAGGTACCGTTACGATATTATAGCAAGAATAATTTTATTGCAAGCGACAAATTTCATACAAAATTTAGGTATGTATATGAAATAAAATAAAAAAGCTGTCTCCTGTAAAATTTGGTTTTTGGCGCTAACACTATTTTCGCGGTTAGGGCTCGATATATATGTATGTCGCTAAACTTTTTAAGACAAAAATTGCAAAAAATTGATTTTTCAGAAGTTTCAGTTCAAATGCATTTAACTTCTTAAATAAAAAATATTTTTTTTTTACAATTTGCAAAATATAGTTTGAATATGAATTGATTTGCTGGTAATTTACAAAAAAATATTTCAAAGAAATTATAATAAATTTGAAACTTATATTTCTTGAATACCTACTAGAAAAATTATAAATTATGAAGAACTCGACAAGCGCATTTCACTAAAAAATTATTTTTAGAATCGAGTTATTTATTTATTATTTTTACATCGAGCAACGGTTAATCATTTGTAGGTATACCTACCCTAATAAAAACACTCAAATTAGGTATTTACTAGAGGTTATGCTAGTTTCTATGCGCAATCTCAATTTACTTAAAAAGTGAATTTAGCAGGTTTGCTTATTAGGACGACGTTATGATAAATTTTTAAATTAAAGTTTTTATAGGTATAACTAGCATTTAACCCGCTACTTCGTTAGCGTCTAATATTCCTAATGCAAAAGAAAAATATCAAATTTCCCGTATTTCCTCTTTTGGGTACTATTTTTTCCCCCATTTAAGTATCAAAAATTTCAGTATTGCAAAGGCAGCCCATAATTTCGTACGAATATGTCAATCAATAGAGAAAAATGTTTTGTAAAAAAAGTACCAAATAGATAGTTACGAGTTTTACCCCCCAAATGTTCTAATTTCGAAAAAGTACCAAATACGTATTCGTATTTTTTTGATAAGTTTCGAATCTGGTACGTAAAAACTTTATTCATTTATTTTTTTTATTTATTTATTTATTATTAAAAAAAACGATAAAAAGCTTTAAAAAAATTTCCAAAAATAATTTTTTCGCCGACCTGACTAGAATAGAATAAAAACAGTTCTAAGAAAAAATCTATCTCAAAACTTTAATAATAAAAATCTTCAATAAACAAAACAATAGGTACCTATTTAAAAACATAAAAAAATAAGGGTACAAAAGCAACAAGTGTCAACAACATCACACTTATGTACATATACATATCTTCTTCGTCTTTCCCTATTACCCCAAAAACTATCTGATTGTGACTTCAAACATTTTTTGCTCGGTAACAACCTACAAAAGTTACATATATGTATGTACAACATTCCTATCTACTTGAATACCTTCAAAAAGAAAAAAATCTCAACAATTACCTACATAGTTGCGGAAAAGTGCATTTAATCATACCTAGGTACATACATTTGCACACAGATGTACATATGTGTGTAGGTATTAACGTTTAAACGATGCCATCCATGTCCATTAAACAACATATTATTACCCCACTTTAAACAACAACAACAGGCAATTTTATACACATCAACAACAACAAAATAACAAAATTTGTCGACAAAAATATCGAAACAGTAAAAAAATAAGATTCCACTAATAGGGTAAGTGCTCCTATTGTCGGCATGTACCAGTAGTCGGCATATTTTGGATTTAAACGTCAATAAATAAGAAATCCGGGTTTTACGTTCATAAATAGCATGCAGTTTGTCAAGAAAATTTACTCATCTTTCTATTAGTAATAATTGCATTGGAGTAAGATGAGTATTTTTGCCAAATTTTGAAGTCTTGAGTGACAAGTTTTTGAAATTTTTCGGTGACCCTTGTTTTTCAAAAAAAAAATTAGTGGTAGAGCTAACTTAAAAAGGCAAATAGACATATTATTTATTTAAATTATATTACCAATAAAGTTTGAAAAGGTAAAAAGTCTATTATATTTTGTTGTAAAAGCAAAAAAATTAACAAAAAGTAAATATTTTATTAATTTTGTTGGGTGCCGTCATTAGGAACAAAAATTTACAAAATTTCCTTTGGTCGGCATTGGGTGCCGACTACTAGCAAATCAGTATTTTTCTCTAAATACACTCAAATTTTAGCAAATTGCTCATCAATCGTGCCTCTTGCCTCTGAGATAACAGAAAATGAGTTTAAAACGAGTTTACCCAGTAGTCGGCATGATTTCTTCTAAGTATTTCATGACCTGCCGACTATAGAATAAGTGTTGTCCTAAAGTCGGCAGCAATTTTATTCCTAGTTTAACTGTTATGGGGTCCTTAAACAGTACAATTTTTAAAATTTGTAAGGACTATTAATTATTTATATTTCCTTTACATACTAATTTCAGTAAAGTTAAACATGAAAAGCAATAAAACAATGCAAATGTTTAAGTTTACTGAAGTGGCCCTACAAATAAAAAGTTTTAATGTCTATACAAGTGCCAGCAAGAAATGTTGCGTTCCACGCTCCATTTTACAGGACAGATTACAAGTTTAGTCAAATGCTAAAGAGGAAAAGTTAGTAAAATGGTGGCACGTCCTTGCCAAATGTAAACTTACGGTAAAAATTGATTACATTCTGAACACAGTGTAAGCGATTAAAAAGGAAGATGGACGCACTACACCATATAAAAATTATCGTCCTGGAATCGGCATTTAAGCTTTGCTGTTAAGAAAGCAGAGGCAATTAGTAAAGGACGAGCTATAGTCCCTTAGGAGGGCATCAGCAAATGTTTAACTGATTAAAAACCATCTCATTGAACAAAATGTTGTTGATATTTTAGATGATCCGTCCAGAATATTTAATGGCGATAAAACAAGTCCCAATGGTTGAATTTCCATATGTAAGACTTTAATTTAAATTCAAACAATCAATTTATTTATTAATTGATTGCAATTAAAATATTACATTCAAACTCAGTAATTGCAATAAAAAAAATGAAATAAGAATGAAAACCTTCGTTTCCTTCAAATGAAACGCTCCTTCTTCTAGAAATAAACCTGACTTTGATAATTACAAAGTATTGCAATCTTACAAATCTAAAATCATTTTGAAATTAAAGAATGAAATCAGTTTGGTTGAAATCATTTTGATTGCAGATTTTTATAGCTCTGACTCCAATAAAACGTATTTAAAAGAAAAATCTTAATCATACGGTTAATTTAACAATAATTTTGTCACCGGTGATTTTGGTTAAAATAGTCCTTCATCAAGAAGACACAACCACATTATGGTTACTTTCGAACATGTTTTGGGTAATAACAAAAATATATTTAACACTTATAATAGCATGGTTAAATTTTAACCATAGCATGTTGCTCTTCGAAAAGAGGAAAATACTATTGTTAAATTATAATCGAACTATTAGTGGTAAACAAATTATTGTCATATTTAGCCATAACATCAAAATATGGTTGTGACTACAACAATATGGTTAAACTTACCATAATTTGTATTAAAATTTTCGTTAAAAATAGTTTTGTTGGAAGTGAAACTTTTTTTCTACGTGTGTACACTCAGAGAAAAACATGTTTAAATATGGTCACCTCCAACAAAACTATTAATATAGAAAATTTTGAACTTATTATGTTTAATTTAACCATATTAATGTCTCCGACAACCATATTATTGTTAAATTAGTCGTCCATCAAAAAGCCACAACCATATTATGGTTGCCTAGGAACATGTTATGGTTAATAATAATTAAAATATGTTTAACATGGTTGTTTTGCAACCATAGCATGTTGCTCTTGCAAAAGAGGAAACTATTGTTAATTTTTAAACAAATTATTGTCATATTTAACCACAACATGTTTTGAGGCAACCATAATATGGTTATGGCGTCATGATGGAGGACTAATTTAACTATAAAATGGTTAAACTAAACATAATATGTTTAAAATTATCTTTAAAAATGGTTTTGTTGGAGGTAACCATATTAAAACATGTTTTTTCTCTGCATGCAATGCCTACTTAACGTACAAATGTACATTTGAAGCATTTTAGAAAGTAAAAAGCTTTAATTTTCAATAAATGATCAATTGAAATCCTGTAAAAATTGGTTTTTTCTTTTAAAAATAGCCATGCCGACAATAGGATCATTACATGCCGAAAAGTGGAAAATTTGTGCCGAATATAGGCAAACATGCTCTTTTTTTACAGAACCTCAAAATTTGACAATTTTAACATAAAATACTAAAATTTGAGTTGAAGATTCTAAGAGAAAACCAATTAATGAATTATAATCAGTACTCATATATCCCATAGCTACTGTACACAAGGCAAGGTGAGAGTTCAAAAAATAAGTAAAGCCTTAAACTGCCGACTACTGGAACACTTACCCTATGTATGTAGCAAAAAAATATTGTACATGACTTCGACTGGTATTAACATAATAAGCAAAAAATGTTACAACACAAAACGATTCATCAAATGTGTTGAAAAAATGTCTACTCATTTTGTGCGTAAATTGAAATGATATATAAGTGGGCTTGCTGCAAGCGTCTAGTATATTAATACATACTTACATATGTAAAATACCTTGTATTTGCCCCACAAACTTTTAAATTTAAACGACATCAAAAGAAAATAACAAAAATTATCTACCTTGAAAATACAATAAAAAACACTTTTTTATATAGACTCAAGCAAGTGTGCGAAAATGATTTTAAAATAATAACAACAGAAATTGCTACAACTACCTGTGTATGTCCCACCAACTACTATTCAAATAAAATACAACAACAACAACTCCTAAATGAAAACTTACTCTATAAAACTTCTCTCCTTTTTATTCATTTAAAATTTATATGTGAATGTACCTTGGAATTCCAACCAAATTGCAAAAAAAGTGAGACGACAACTGCAGTACTCTCCGCAGTACACTCTTCAAAAGTCTACATCAGTAATTTACCGAAATACATTTACACAATAAACACAACATATTGCAACAACAACAACAACAAGCAGCACTTTTTTCAATTTTATTCCCTTCTCAACTTCTCACAAAGTCAATTCATTTCTCCCCACACCTACAAAAACAAAAAAAAAGTACCCCCCTCTTCAAAATAACCATTAAAACTTCCGCATCCCATAGGAAATAAGTTCTCTTTAAAGTTTAAACTAAATAGAGAACAATAATTTATTAAAGCTGCTGGCAGCGCTGCTAGAAATAACAATTCTTTAATTTCTTTTAAAACTATTTTTATAAACCACAAAAAGAATGCAAGCAATCATTAGAAATTAAATTTTTTTAGCAAATAAAGAAACATAATAAAGATCTGCTGCGAGAAATACTTACATACTCTTAGGAAATCAATTTACATTTATTGTGATGAAACTTCATTTAATTTTATATTTTTAACAGTTAAGAAGTCTATTAACAATTTAATTTATAAAAACACTTTTACTGTAATCTACTTCTTATTAAAATACATATTTCCACTCTTTTTAATAGGTATTTAAAATTTAAACTTTTTGATTGCGCTAACGAAACAACAATACGCACACACAGAACACTTTATAATAAATGGTGCGTATAAAAGGGAGTTGAACTTGACCCAAAAGCAAACAAAGAGATTTGTTTTTGCAGACACCGTTAATTGGAGAATTTTTGTTAGAAGAACAGTGGGTTGAAGAAATGGAAAGGTGGGTATTTTTTATTTTTTGTACCTATGTTAAAATTTTAAATCATAAACATTTAAACATTTTTATTGTGATAAATATTGTGGTTATTTTGTTGAACTGTTCTATGGGTTTTTAAACTCTGTCCGTAGAAACAACTGGGTTCGAGCCTCACTCATGTCAGTCAAGAATGAAATATTATCAATAACTTTTAATTCATTTCATGTTATAAAATTCCTTTCTTCATAAAAATAATTTAATGAAAATTTAATATAATTTATTGTGTTTATCAAATCTGGTAGGTGGAAAGTTTTTGAAAAGACCACCGTAGGTTTAAGTATACATATTAAGGCCCAATCTACAGTCATTAGTTAATTATTATTAAACTTAAATGATAAGTATTGGTTAACTAGCATTTTATATTTACGGTATATTGGTTAACTAAAAGTTTTTATCGGAGCAAAAAATGATAATACTATCAAAATACAAAAGTTAAATTTGTAGCAGTGTTTTTCTTTACATTTTTATTATTTCTTACCCCTGGTCTACACCAAAGATAAATATCTCAGCAATTTGGCAACAACGTCGGCAGAAAAAGAGAGAAATATTTCTTATTGCTCAGCTTTTGTCAAGGCGAATTCATTCCAGGTAATCTCGCTACTACAGCAAGTACTACTCGTACAAAAAAAAGCAATTTGTTTTTTGTAAAATCATTGTACAATGTCAAAAACAGAAATAAAACAAAACAGAAACAAAGATAATAAACAAAATTTTGACATCCAACAATGATAAAGCTAAAAAAATTTATCAGCAGGGCTTCTAAGACCACCTGTAATGAATTTTGTTTAGACCATCGAAAAACGTATTTAAGTTAACTTATAATTTGAAAACAAATCAAGGAAGAAGATGCAGTGTTAAAATTGACGCCATCATGCAAAAATTATTTTCATTAATTAATTTTTTAAGATCGAGGTCTTTTTATTTGGAAATATTAATTTTATTAAACTTATTTTTTTTGTTTAAAATAAAATTAATATTTACAAATAGAAACTGGGAATTATTTCCTTTCATAGGTTATTTTATTATATTCAACATTTTTTATTTTTTCGAATTTATTCTATGAGCTATAAAAAACCACACAAATAGCTTGGCAAACATGTCAAAATTTTACGTTTGTTAAATTTGAAGCAATGTTTGTAGAAGTATTAAAAATTTTTAATATTTGGCATACATGTTGGATATTTGTAAAACTTTTTGTGTCGTCTAATGCTAAATATATTAATTTCAGCGAAAACTTTGCAGAGTAAAGACGTTGAAAAAGAAGCATTAAAATAACTTTAAATTGAAAATTAATTTTTAAGCAGTATTGCTTACCACAAAATAGCTCGTTGTTTAAATTATTTTTGTTTTTAATTCTTTGCCTTTATTTTATATTTATTCTTCGTTTTAAGCAAAAAGATATCAAATTGCCGCAGCTCTATCAGCTTCTGCATTCATTGAAAAAAAAAACAAAAATTAAAATGAATGTCTGTGCGGAGAATATTTGTGTTGTTTATTGGCAAACACTAAACGGAAACAATGTGTGTGTTTGCCAAGCATTTTGTGTGGTTTATCATGCTCTTTTAACAAATTAATTAAAATAAATAAGATCGAAAATTTTTTGCAATATTATTGTTTATTTTTTATTATTATATAAATTTTCATATTAATTCGAATGTGTATACTAAGTCAAATTAAATTTTATTAAGTTTTCGAACTTTTATTGCCTTATTTCTATTTTTTAGGAATATTTTCTATTCACTATCAGAATTTTTGTTTGTATAGTTTTGTTAATAAGACTGTTAAAGTATAAGAGCTTTATAAATTGAAATTTGACTTAGGATACACATTCGAATAAATATGAAAATGTATATAATAAACAGGGAAGCCAAAAATATGCAATTGCATGTTTTTCCTTGTGCGACCAATGAAGGCAGAAACAATATATTTATCCGTTTTAGAGCTTTTTATGAAATTTGGCATCAATTTGTTAGTACATATTTCACCGCTAGCAGCCTTTTTTTTGCACAATTTAGTTAAAAGAGCTTTTATGCAGCATTTTTTAAGTTTATATCGCATATTTTGCTTTTTTAAGGCATATTTTGATACATTTTAGATTTTTTTGGTTTCTATCTGAAAATTACTTTTTAATCGTTATTTCTTGAGTTTTATTTTTCTATAAAAGTAATATTCTAAATTTTATTTATTCCTCAGGGTGCCCCGGTAAGCTAGTTGGTAATGAGCTAGTCTATCAGTCCGAGAGTTGCGGGTTCGATTCCCGCCAGAGACTATGGTCTGTTTCACTACAACGGGCTAAAGGTCTACGTTACTGTTGCTCGGTTAATTAAGTTAGAATATAATTTGTAATTGTATTTGTAACTCCTATTAAATAAAATAAATAAATATAAAATGTATTCAACAGAAAATAAAAGTTACTTTTAAAGTTTTATTTTTTGCCTACAAAAATTGTCATATTAAATGATAATAAGATTTTAAGTAATTGACAGCAAAAAAACGGTGCAACAAAAATTAAAGAATAATTTTTTTAGAACTTTTTCTAAAATAATAATACGTACGAATATTTGTTTTTCGATACAATTATTTACGAGCCGGAATAATTTGTACAGTGAACTACGATTTTTTCATTATTTGTTACCAATGAACTGAAGTTTTTTATATTTTATCGAAAACAAAAAATCCCTTTCAAAACAGCATCCAAATAACTTTTTTTAGATTTTTGGTGAGCAAATATTGCTTTTTGTGATTTTTATATTAAAACGCCATGTTCTGAAATCGAAAACAAATGAAGTTTTAAGCCTATAGTACACGGCGCATGTGGTTCTGACGAAATTTTGACGACACTACAAAGCGACAATAGCAAGTTCGTGTTGTGTGATGACGCCAAAATTACGTCAGAACCTCATGCTCATGTAGCTTTTTACATTTCGTGTACTATAGGCTTTAATCAATGGAAATTTTCAATTATTTTTTTTAAATAAAGGAGCGTACATTTTCTTGATTTAAAGAGTAGTACAGATAAGTACTACGTATGCCCGTAACTTCTACAAAAGAAATCCAGATGTGTAAATAAACATTTAAATAGGTAAAAGTATGTGTACGGTACACGAAGAAATTACGGGCATTAAAGTAGGATGTGCATAAAATCATGCGGAATCTATTTCAGAAAATTACTAAAAAATTACACAAATGTCCTTTTAGTGTTTCTAAAAACTTGAAAATAAGTTTAATGTTCCAAATTTAGGTTATTTGCAGAAGTATATTAACATACATATTTGAAAATACACATAGGAATTTTAAAGATTTTTCAAAATTACATTGATTTATTAATGTAATTTTAAAATTTATGGAATTTTCTTTAAGAAATGGCTGTAAGTTTTAAGAAATTTGAAATTTTACTGTTTATAACTTGTCGGTATGCATATTTATTTAATGTTTTTTACTTTTAAATCACCCTTGTATGAAAACCCACACAAAAGGAATCATTTTTACACGATAAACCAAAAAATAGTTAAGGACACTAAAGAATATCTAATAAGTACAAAAAAACACATTTTTTGACTAAAAATATTTTTTAGTAACAAAATATTTCAGAACTTACGTAAGCTATCCTCCTTACTACGTATTTAGCACTAGAGGCTAAATTTTCTGTCGGAAAAGTGTGATTATTTTTGATATTGTTTCGAACTGCATGATGTTTTATAAATTGAGCGCTAATATAAAATGCACAATAGCTCTTTAGGGTTTTCTGTTGATTACAAATCGGATAAGTACATCATTAATGTTACGTAAATCATGAGTTTGATAACAAACGAACTATGGAGCCGCAGCAAAGTATACATACATTGCATATGTGTAAAAAACAACACACGAGGGTAACTAACGTAAGTTTTTTGAGCTTGATTTGGGTTTTAAGATTATAATTTGGCAAAAACAAAAATTTTACTGTCAGTCATTTACTTTTTCCCCACTGAATGTACGTTACGAAAGGCGAATTTGCTTATATTCGCCATAATATTTTACAATTATTCACAAAATATATCAAATAGAACCATTATGAATCAGTTATTCTTATTATAGAATTATAAATTTGAAATAAAATGTACAAACAAGAGAAACAAATTTTTGTAATATTTTAGATATTTGTATGTAAATTAGAAAATATTTACATAAATTGCATTTCGCATATCGCCAAACGTGAATTTCTACCGACAAAATGATTAAGAAATCGCCACATTTGACAGTCCTTCCAATAACAGCTAAAAAGCGAAAACAATTTTCCATTTTTGTTCTTTATAACTGGCATTTTTAAAAATATTCAATTTATGAACTTTCAATATACTAAATTTTGTATGGATATTTTACAGGTTTAACTCTTGTAAAATAAAAAATTTTTTTTTTAAGAAAAAATTCTTAAATAAATAAATACTTTTAATTAAGCATCACGTTATTTTTTCAATATGTAAAAGAATTCTCAATTAATAAAAGTCATTTTAAAATTGGTTATATTTTTTTACATTTGGTAACATTTTCAAAAATTTTGGTTGTAAAAATTGTATTGGCTGTGGCAGCACTGGTTGAGACGTTAGGTACATTTTTGTGGTTGATTGTTTTCTTGAATTTTGAACGGTTTGCTACCTATGGACCTAATTTTTTTGCGATTTTGATCTTGAAAATGAAGTTTTTTTATTTTATATGCTCACATTTTTTGTTCTTTGTGGCAAGAGCTACAACTTTGTCCCAGAGGGTTAATCAAAATTCCGAACGGTTTGCAAGATATGAGCCTGAGAAAATTATCACTTTTTTTGCAAAAATGACACCGAGGCCCTAAATCTTTAAAACTGGGAGACAGGGGTCTTTTTTTGTCCTTTATGGTTATCTATTGTCCGTATATGGTTTCTTTCGTGTTGCACTGTGTAATAAAGGTACATTTCCTAAAACATATATTTTTAATACATCGAGGATTATTATGCATATAGTGCTATCTGCAATTTTTCAAAAATTTGTTTTTATAGAAACAAGATCACTGACTGAAGGTCATCTGTCATTTAAATTTGAAAAAAAATTCCCAAAACGTTTTTTTTTCATAAATTTTGCATTGTGCTATCTAACACGCACGTTTTTTTTTTTGGTAAATAAGTGCTACATATCTACAGAAAAAAATTACTTCATATAATAAAGTGATAAAAATTGTTACTACAAAGTAGACACATTATACATCAAAGGTTTGGGAATTGTGTCTAGATTTCAAAAACTAATATAATTTTAAAATTCGTTGCAGAAATTTTGCAAAAAAACTGCAAAAAATTTCTTTATGAGTTTTTGTCAACAATATAAATTTTAAGGTGGGGTGCTTTAAAACCATGGGAGATAAGGCCATGGTGGCTTTATTGCTCGATTGAATGGGAGATAAAGCCATAATTGCCTTATTGCCCAATCATTGAGAGGTAAGGTCATATTTAAAATTTTACGTAAGGAGAGATATAGCCATATTTTATTTTCGCAAATGAGAGATAAAACCATATTTTTCCAGAATATTGTTACTTTACTTTAGTGTTTCCGGGAAAAGTCATTTTTTTATTCTTGTGACGCACGCAGGAAAACTTTATTCAGCGAAGCCACCTGCCGTGTCCTACTGGAGGAGAAAACCCTTAAGAGCGGCCGCAGGCCGCCACGCAGAAAAACTTTAGTATGCGAAGCCAGATTTCAATACTTAACTTTAGTAAAAGGGAAAATCATTACCTTTTAATTAAAAAAATAAGAAAACTATTAATCAATGTAAAATGCAAAAGTTCTTCAAAACTGAAATGAGAGATAAAGCCATTTTCTAAAATTACTTATGTGAGCTAAGGCCATGATGGCTTTATCTCCCATTCAAATGGAAAAAAAAATAAAAGACTTTATCTCCCTTTTGAATGAGCAATAAAGCCATCATGGCCTTATCTCCCATGGTATTAAAGCACCCCACCAAATTTTAATTTATGCAATAAAATCTTTACTGGCTAATATTAAATTTAATGAAATTGTAAAAGTAAATACATTTTTTAATGCCTAATACAAACCAGCTAGAAATTTTTTTAAACTTGCAAAAAGAATCCTAAAATTCCCAAAAAACAGCCGAAAATTCCCAAAAAATTTTAGTAATATAATGGCTACCAAGCAAGGGTCTTAGTGTTCCTATTGCACAATTGTTAAAAACATATCAAGACATACAAACTCAAACGAGTCGCCTAAAATTGGACCGTCCGAATGGACCACCTCAGACGAAGTCATGGCCAACATTTACATGATATCATTTTTAGACAGTAAATGCCATAAATTGTTCTCTTGACCGATAATAAAAATTTTTAGTTCACTTTCAAATTTATGTCTTAGATTTTACATTATAAATAATGATGAATCTCCTGATACATGCAAATATCAAAAATACCACCTCATAGCCGTGTAGGGAATAAAAAAATATTAAAAAATATGGTGTCACTTTTCCTCTATCGGGAAAAAAGTTTCCGCCCCGAAAGCGTTGAAGTTTTGTTTTTATTTATTTATTTTCATCATTAAGTCAGTTGCTCTTGTCGTAAATAAGTTCGTTTTTGTTTAAATTTCTATGTAATTTTCAACAACAAACAATTTTGCAGAAGTCTAATGCAATATAAAATGCGGAAATAATATTGAGTTTTAAAAATCGTTTACGGTGCGGAAATTGTTTTCACCAAATCAACCTTAAAAAGACAGTTTTTAAATATCAGAACATTATTCACCACATAGTGCTGGAGTAGTATTTTGCATTAAAAAAAAGTTATTACCCTAATGAAGAATACTTTCAAAAAAGTATGAATAATCGACATAGGTATTCGCTAAACTTTTTTAGACAAAAATTGCAAAAAATCGATTTTCAGAAGTTTAAGTTCAAATGCATTTAACTTCTTAAATAAAAAATATTTTATTTTTACAATTTGCAAAATATACCTAGTTAGAATATTAATTAATTTTCTGGTAATTTACAAAAAAAATATTTAAAAAAATTATGATAAATTTGAGACTTATAGGTAGGTATTTCTTGGATACTAGAAAAATAATAAATTATGAAGAAGTCTACAAGCGCATTTCACTAAAAAATTATTTTTAGAATCGAGTTTTCATTACATCGAGCAACAACAACATATTATCACCCCACTTTAAACAACAACAACAGGAAATTGTAAACACACCAACAACAACAAAATAACAAAATGTGTCCACAAAAATATCGAAACAGTAAAAAAATAAGATGCCACTAAGTTAACATACATAAATATGTAGCAAAAAAATATTGTATATGACTTCGACTGGTATTAACATAATAAGCAAAAAATGTTACAACACAAAACGATTCATCAAATGTGTTGAAAAAATGTCTACTCATTTTGTGCGTAAATTGAAATGATTTGTAAGAGTGCTTGCTGCAGGCATCTAGTATATAAATACATACTTACATATGTAAAATACCTTGTATTTGCCCCACAAACTTTTAAATTTAAACGACATCAAAAGAAAATAACAAAAATTATCTACCTTGAAAATACAATAAAAAACACTTTTTTATATAGACTCAAGCAAGTGTGCGAAAATGATGTTAAAATAATAACAACAGAAATTGCTACAACTACCTGTCTATTACTACGTTTATACGTAGACTATTCGCAAATAAAAATTATTTGCGATTAACTAACTTAATGTTTATATGTCCTTTTTTGTTACTGAAAATTCTTATTTTTATGTGATGCCGGATGGAAAATTTATGAATTTGGTAGCACTGTATGTATAAAAACTTTTTATTTTTTAATGAATAACAAAAAAATTAAAAATTTTTGTGTATTTGTGAATTTTATTTCCATAATTTTTAATTAATTTTACTTTTGTTGTCGTGTGAATGTGCCACATCGAAATAAAAACGTAAAACGGTTAAAAGTGTGGCAATGCTTTAAATCTTATTTGCAAATAGTGTCGTTAATCAGGAATTGTTTTCGTGAGTTAGCTATTCGCAAATAAAAATTTAAATCACTGTTTATGCGGCAATTTTCTTTACTTGCAATATTTTTATTTGCGAATAAGTGGTGCGTATAAACGTAGTATGTGTCCCATCAACTACTATTCAAATAAAATAAAACAATAACAACTACTAAATGAAAACTTACTCTATAAAACTTCTCTCCTTTTTATTCATTTAAAATTTATATGTGAATGTACCATGGAATTCCAACCAAATTGAAAAAAAGTGAGACGACAACTGCAGTACTCTCCGCAGTACACTCTTCAAAAGTCTACATCACTAATTTACCGAAATACATTTACACAATAAACACAACATATTGCAACAACAACAAGCAGCACTTTTTCAATTTTATTCCCTTCTCAACTTCTCACAAAGTCAATTCATTTCTCCCTACACCTACAAAAACAAAAAAACGTACCCCCCTCTTCTTAATAACCATTAAAACTTCCGCATCCCATAGGAAATAAGTTCTCTTTAAAGTTTAAACTAAATAGAGAACAATAATTTATTAAAGCTGCTGACAGCGCTGCTAAAAATAACAATTCTTTAATTTCTGTTTTTAAAACAATTTTTATAAACCACAAAAAGAATGCAAGCAATCATTAGAAATTAAATTTTATTAGCAAATAAAGAAACATAATTAAGATCTGCTGCGAGAAATACTTACATACTCATAGTAAATCAATTTACATTTATTGTGATGAAACTTCATTTAATTTTATATTTTTAACAGTTAAGAAGTTTATTAACAATTTAATTTATAAAAACACTTTTACTGTAATCTACTTCTTATTAAAATACATATTTCCACTCTTTTTAATAGGTATTTAAAATTTAAACTTTTTGATTGCACTAACGAAACAACAATACGCACGCACAGAACACTTTATAATAAATGGTGCGTATAAAAGGGAGTTGAACTTGACCCAAAAGCAAACAAAGAGATTTGTTTTTGCAGACACCGTTAATTGGAGAATTTTTGTTAGAAAAACAGTGGGTTAAGGAAAAGGAAAAGTGCGTATTTTTTAATGTAAAAAATTATAAATCATAAACAATTGAACTTATTTATTGCGTCAATCAAATCTGGTTTGTGAAAAGTTTTTGGAAAGACCACAATAATTTCAAGTACATATCTATAATAGAAACAATTTTATAGAAAATACCTTCATATTTGTTATTAAAATTTGTGTTATTTGTGTAATATCATCCGTGTCAATTAAAGCACAGTTCTTCTTTAAATTTTTATCAACTTGAAATTTGGACCAGAGATTGGTCACTCTCCAAATCTACCCACTAAGACTGGATTTTTGGAAATTCAAATGTTTAGAGGGTAAAACAGGTGAAACGGTAACCTTATAGCTACAAAACTAAAAGAGATACAAAACAACTGTAGTACTCATCGTTTTTCTTTAGAAGAATAAGCGGACAGGTTTCTGGAACTTTTTTGAAATTAGGCTATTTTAGGGAGAAAACAGGGAAAACCTGAATTTTGGTATTTTTTTGACACCCCATCTATCTTTTGAACCAATAAACATAGAACCAAAGTTTATACCACATTCAAAACTTATCAAAAAAATACGAATATAAGTTCGGTACTATTTCGAAATTCGAACATTTAAGGGGTGAAAATCGGAACTATTTTTGGTACTTTTTTCACAAAACATTTTCCTCCATTCTTTGACATATTCGTACTAAATTATGGGCTCCCACTACAATACTGAAATTTTTGATACTTAAATGGAAGGGGGGGGGGGGGGGTGGGTTATATAGTACCAAAAAAGGAAATACGGGAAATTTTATATTTTTGTTTAGCTTTTTGGTTCTACAACTGGTATTTGTTTAATTATCATTAATATTGGACCTAGAAACATTAAATTCAACATGGAATGTCCTGAGTGGATAAGAATCTATGAGGGAACTTTTTGGTACTTTTTTGTTCTTTAACTGGTACTTTTTGAATTTCCGTTAGTATTGGACCTTGAAACATAAAATTCAAGATGCAGTGTCCTGAGTGGATAAGAATCTATATGGGGAAGTTTTTGGTACTTTTTTGTTCATTAATTGGTACTTTTTGAATATCCGTTAGTATTGGACCTATAAACATAAAATTAAATATGCAATGTCCTGAGTGGATGAGAATCTATAAGAGGGAAATTTTTGGTACATTTTTATTCATTAACTTGTACTTTTTGAAGTTCGGTTAGTATCGGACCCAGAAAGATTACATTAAACATGCAAGTTCCTGTGTGAATGAGACTCTGTAAGAGGAATCTTTTTGGTACTTTTTTATTCATTAACTGGTACTTTTTTTAATTTTCGTTAATATTGGTCTTATGAACAAAAAATTTAATTTTCAACGTTCTGAGTGAAGAAGAATCTGTACAATCGCTTATTGGTACTTCTTTGTTTTTTAACTGGTACTTTTTGAATTTCCGTTATTATTGGAACTAGAAACATAAAATTCTATATGCAATGTAATGAGTGGATAGGAATCTATACGACTGAAGTTTTTGGTACTTTTGTGTTCTTTAGCTGGTACTTTTTTAATTACCGTTAATATTGGACCTAGAAACATAAAATTAAACATGCCAGGTCCTTAGCGAATGAGAATCTGTAAAAGGGTTTATGGAACTCATTTGCTCTTTAACTGGTACTTTTTGAATTTCCGTTAGTATTGGACCTAGAAAGATAAAATTAAACATGCCAGGTCCTAAGCAAATGAGAATCTGTAAGAGGGTTTTTGGTACTCATTTGCTCTTTAACTGGTACTTTTTGAATTTCCGTTAGTATTGGACCTAGAAAGATAAAATTAAACATGCAAGGTCCTGAGTGAATGAAAATCTGTTAGAGGGTTTTTGGTAATATTTTGTTCTTTAACTGGTACCTTTTCAATTTCCGTATTTATTGGGTCTAGAAACATAAAATTAAGCATGCAAGTTCCTTATTGAATGAGAATCTTTAAGAGGAATTTTTCGGTACTTTTTCGTTCTCTAACTGGTACTTTTTTTAATTTTATATTTATTTTTTGAGCATTAAATAAAAAAAAGCAAATAGCTGTCTGGTACTTTTACGAAATTCAGCAGTTTTAGGTAGTAAACGGATAAAACCTGTATTCTGGAACTTTTTTGCCCACCATCTAGCTTTTAAACGAATACGCAAAGAAAAAAAGTTAAATTACATTTGTAACTTATCTAAAAAATACAAATGCATATTTGTTACTTTTTCGAAATTGTTACTTTTTTCAAAAGGTTTTTTACTCCATCAATTTAGCTTTCACCGCAGAGCATAAACGTATGAAGCTAAAAGGTTAACATTTGGACCGAAGGTTAGCCTCTCGCCAAATTTATCCTGCTAACCTCATACCTCCTAAACTAAAAGAGTTTAAAAACATTAACAATTATTGTTGTTCATTAGAAAAATTCGCTAACTTCATATCCTCTAAACTAAAAGAGATACAAAAAATTGAAAACTTATTATTGTTCATTAAAAAAAATAAACGAACAGGCACGACTTTTTTGGGGTGTAAAGGGACAAATAAAAATTATATCACATTCGTACCTTATCTAAGAAATACAAAACAGATTTGACCTTTTGTGAAAATTGTTCCTAATTTTGTTACTTTTTCACAACATTTTTTTCTATCTATCTACATAATTTAAAATTGTAAAGTTACTGTGATGCATAAATGGGGTAAAAAAATTATCAAAAAGGATAATACGGGAAATTAACTTTCTATCGTTTGCTTTTGTGTTCTACGAGTGGTACTTTTTGAATTTCTATAATATTGAACTTAGAAACACAAAATTATAAGTGCAAGGTCCTGTATATCAACCTATGATATGCAAAATGTTGGAACTTTTTTGTTAAAACCTATGAACATAAACTTTGGCATATTAATATGTTCATGAAAGAAAAGGCCCGATTACAAAGTAGCGGGTTAAATGCTAGAATTTGAACAAGTAAAAATCAAGAAAAATAAACTTTGGCATAAAAATATGTCCACGAAGGAAAAAGAGACGCCAACGAATTAGCGGGTTAAATGCTAGTATATTATACTTAAGTAAAAAAATCCTATTTTTTCTTATCAACTACAATATTAAAATGTAGGGAGTAATTTTTTGGCAATTGAAATGATTTTACTAAATTTCGAAATATAGAGTGATTATTTTGATATGTTCAATTATTTCATTTAATTTATTAACTTATGGCCTCATTCATAATCGAAAATAACAGTTATTATCAAATTTTTCAGCTCAAAAAGTCGGAAAAAAGCATTTGTCTATGCGTTATTTGAGTATAGCATTGTGATGGTTATTAGCTAAGGAATTAAATCTCTAATATACTTTTACTTATTTCAAAAAAGTCAAAAAATAACTGTTAATATTTAAAAGATATTTTTCACTAAAAAATCAACGTTAAATAAAAAAAAATTAAAGTTTGATCGTTAAAAATAAAAGTTAAAACTTGACCGATTTCAGTAAAAAATAAGATTTTAAATTTGAACGATATTTTTTCAGTCACAGAGAGAAATTTGATAATTATACTTTTAATAAAATAGTAATTTTTTTTTTTGTTAATATAAATATTAAAAAATTAATGCCACATTGTCTTTATGTTACAGATAGGCTTTAACTTCATATTTAACAGTACAACACATGATTTCGGGACTCAATTCTGATAATTGCTTATGAAGTTAACCCAAAAAGAAGAACTTCTGCATCATTAGTTTGGTCATGGTACCTCAATAAATAATTTAAAAATTAATTTGAAGTAAGTAATTATCGTATAGGGAAATTTGTCACGTTTTAGGCTCTTTTGTTTGTCATAACTCGAGAACCACTAGTCCGAATAAGCTGAAAAACATTTAAAATTAAGAATTACAATTTACCTTTAATCTGTTCATACAACGTTTCGCTACATAAGCAACAGTATCGCAGTTATAAATAAATGTATGAAGAAAAAAATATTTTTTGCCCAAACAATTTAAATTTTTTATTTTTAATTCATAAAAAATCCAAAACGGTAAAAAAAAGTGTCAGCTTATTCGGACTAGTGGTTCTCCAGGTACCATAACCAAACTAATGATGCAGAAGTTCTTTTTTTGGGTCTACTATTATAAGCAATTATCAGAATTGAGTCCCGAATCAATCACCTGAAAAATGTTGTACTGTGTTATTAAACTATTTGACCAAAAATATACAAGTCAAAAAATAATAGTTATTTGTTGACTATTTTGAAAAAAGTTGTAACAATGACGGTCCATGCTTTTTAATTTATTATCAAGGCCCGGATTTTTATGCAAGTTCACAAACGCTTGCTTGAAATTTTTTTTTAATTTCTACAAATTTTTTACTGATACAATTAATATTTTTGTTCAACAACACAAAACACATACAGTCTATTTTTGGACGCTTTAAAAAAGTACAACAATAAGAAATATGATAAAATAGCGTGACGAGGTTTGTAGTAAAAAAAACCATAGCAGGTAAAGAACTCTTTTTAAACCACAGAAACAACAACAACAACAACATTATAAGAAACAAAATAAATTTTTCGTTGGTTTCAAAATTGGTAAAAAAAAAAGAAAAGCAAAATCCCGTATTCATTTTTTTTAAACTGTTTAGTCTGAATTTACACGTTTCATCTTTTGATGCTCAACTTCTTTTCAATTCCCTTTTAAAGATGCCAATATATTCACACGCAGCAATCAGTTTCAACTTTTTTCGGTACAAAACAACAACAATTTTATTAATAGCGAATCAAAGAGAAAAAGAAAAGAAAAAAAATTACATGCAGCCATCGTTGCACATATACCAACGAATAAAAACAAAGCGTACTGACCGAGTACAGGCATCTCCGTACTAACCCCCTTTCTTCTTTCTTCTCTCACCAAAAACATAAGAGTTAAGCATCAAAAGATGAAACGTGTGAAAGCAGACTTAGTTAAATACATCAAATACAAAAATTGAACGATGACGAAATCATATCGAGTCGGACTGCTGCCGTTTTTGGTTACATTTCTTCTACTTTAGCCAAGGAAAGGATTCATATTCTCCTTCAGTGATAGCTTGGGTGCGCGTCATTGCTTGTGTAAACATTTTTGTTTGATTCAGCCAAATTATTTGTTTGAAGTTAATATGAATTTCAGTAAACTTTTTGTTTGATTCTGTAAATTATTTGTTTGAAAAAAATCAGTGTTTTTTTCAGTAAACAAAATGCAAATAAATTGTTTGAATATGAGAATTTGTTTGTAGGACCCATTTCAGACAAAAAACGTTTTGATTCTACAAATTTTTTGCTTGAATTCGAAAAATAATTTTTTCTGTGTATACAGCCTATAATAACCAGATGGGGGATGTATTTGAAAGCAATTATGTATAATGCGGAAAACTTTTTCCAATTCAAAGATATTGGAAAAGGATTCAACAGTGATGAATTTAAGTTAGTTGATATTGAAATACATAAAATGTATTTTTTGGACAGTTACTTCGTAGCAAGCTTGATAAAGATTAAACAAAAATGAAGGATTTAAATTTATTGTTTTAAATCCTTAGCTCCTTGCATATTTAATTTTAATTGTTTTCGAAAACAGCGTAATGAAAATGAACATACCACAGAGAAACTGCACAGAAAAAATTATTTTTCGAATTCAAACAAAAAATTTGTAGTATCAAAACATTTTTTGTCTGAAATCGGTCCTACAAACAAATTCGCATATTCAAACAATTTATTTGCATTTTGTTTACTAAAAAAAAACACTGATTTTTTCAAACAAATAATTTACAGAATCAAACAAAAAGTTTACTGAAATTCATATAAATTTCAAACAAATAATTTTGCTGAATCAAACAAAAATTTTTTGCACAAGCAATGACGCGCACCCAAGCTATCACTGAAGGAGAAGATGAAGGCAGAAGCAGAGCGGTGGCTGGCTTTGAGACACATGTTTTGTTGGAATTATTTTTGAACGAAGTCTTGTTTATACACACAATGTTTTTCTTCATCACTCACTGTTGCTGTATCCTTTCCTTGGCTAAAGAAGAAGAAATGTAACAAACAACGGCAGCAGACCGACTCGATATGTTTTTCGTCATCATTTTATTTTTGTATTTGATGTATTTAAGTAAACAGTTTAAAAAAATTGAATACGGGATTTTGTTTTTCATTCTTTTTTTTCCAACTTTGAAACCAACCAAAAATTTATTTTGTTTCTTATAATGTTGTTGTTGTTTCTGTTGTTTAAAAAAGAATGAAACCTTTTTTTTACCTGCTATTTTTTTGTTTTTTTACTAATAACCTCGCCGCGCTATTTTATCATCTTTCTTCTTGTTGTCCTTTTTTAAAGCGTCCAAAAATAAACTGTATGTGTTTTGTGTTGTTGTTCTTATATTTCACATAAATAAGTGTTGCTTACGATCAAATAAAAAATGCAAAAAACGACAACATTAAAGAGCGTTAAATATTTCATACAAAATTATGAAAAATTGAAACCAATAGCGCGTATATTATATTTTTGAAAAGTTGTCAAAATTTTTGTTGGTTAAATAAAAATCAAACAAAAATATTAATTGAATCAGTAAAAAAATTTGTAGAAATTAAAAAAAAAATTCAAACAATCGTTTGTTTGAAAATAATTCGGCAATAATTTTTTCTGTGTATCAGCATTTATTCATGAGCCTATCACTTCCGTTTTATTTTGTTTTGAAAAACTGACAGTAAACTTTAATTTTGAAAAAATGTAGGGTCAAATATATCTCTAAAGGCATTTTAAAAAACAAAATCAATAACCATTTGATTTATATGTAATTGCGATCAGTTTCGCACTTGTCTTAAGCAAATGACCGTTTTAAAAAAATTTAACAAAAAGTTTTCTTAAGTTGAATATGGTTTGAGACTTATGATTAACATGTATTCGCACAGTTGCTCAAGCCAGCTTATGTATGTATGTATATTATAGTTGTGCCTTTACAAGTGACTTAAATTACATGATTGTCTTAATGTTTATTGATATATTTGTGTTTTACTTCATTTTAACTTCTACTTTTGTGGTTATTGTCGCTTACTTACGTTTATAAGACTGCATTTTAACGTTCTTCATGCAATTTTTGTTTTTCTTGTTATGTTTATATATTTTTTATCACTAATAAAAAAATTCAAGATAATTTTAGCTGCATATTTTTAAAATTTTTAGCGCATATACATAAATTATTATCTGTAGCATGCAACGTTGGAAACTGGCTAAGTCATACTTAACCATTAGTATGTAATATTCAACTTGCATGGGTGTAGGTGAGCTAATAGCATGCATCGGGTTCCGGCTATTTCCTCGTCGGCTAATGGGTGAAGTTCGTTGCCACCTACCCAATACAAAAAAAATACATTCTACAGACCTAATAATTTTAAAAGTGCATGCAAAAAAAATAGTAATAGATAAACCGGATCGAATAAGGAAATTTACGAATTCCAACTTTGTAGATGAAGTTGTGCTTGATGTTACCACAACAAAACGAACCCTCCCAGCCATGATCATGTCATTTCCGCCAGCGCCATTGGACATGATCCCTAATGCCACATGCCCTACACCTCAGAAACCTTCAGAAATCAAATTTTGTATGCGCATATAACGCGATTTTAACTGCATACAATTCCTGACCCTGTTTATTACCAATATATTTTATAACTGTTCGAATGACGATTTTATGATTTGCTGCCGTTTCACATCCCTCAAAAATGTTAATCGCAAATAAAATTTTATAGCGTGGTGGCATTGTTTTTGTGCATATGTCGCACGCTGCATTGCGAGAACGCGGTCAAAATTCCTTAACTTTTGACTGGATCGGTATTTTCAATGCGATGTTTTTTTTGCTCCATAGGTGGGATGTTAGCCTTTAATACTGTCAGCAAATGCCAACATTTGGCCACTGTAAATTTTTTAATCCCAATATTCACAGAGGCCAAAGGTTGTCTTTTTTGGGACGAGACAAGTTGTTATAAGGATAAAACCGAAAAACAAAATTTTAAAAAAGGTCCAAATAGTATTCTTGGCTATCGGTAAAATTTAAAAAACAGTTTCGTTTATGGAATAAACTTAAAAAAAAACCAAACTGCGCAATAAAATTTCTTTTAAGCAAAGCTAAGTTTTTTTCTTATATGCGCATTCGTGTTAGAAATATAATTTTTTTTTGGGAAACATTAAATAATTTTGACTTAGCTGCACAATCTTCTTTGCACGGTCTGTAATTATTTGCTATGCGTTTTTATAATGAACGAGATACAGGGTTGTTAGACTTTTTTCCTCAAAAATCATCAAAAGTTTTAACAAAATTCGTCAAAATCGTCACGAAAATTGAACAAAATCGTAAACAAAACGTCAAATAACTATATAAATTTTACAAATTAAAGACAGTTTATTGCATTGATTGGTTCGAAAATAAAAATTTTTGCAAGAAATTCTATTTATGAAGAAGAAAGTGATATGGTTAAGTTTTATTCTATTTATTTCAGCATGTGAGCTGAATATATTTATCATTTAAAAACAAAACATAAGAAAAAATATATTTGCATAAATGCATGACAAAAATATTTTTATTTGATTTATCCATATTCAGAAAAATATTAAATAATAAATAAAATCTCATTTGCTTTTAACTCGAGCTATTTTTAAATGACTAACTTTTAGCGCTATCTTTATTGCAAATTGTTTTTATTGTTAAAGGTGCTAAAAACCAAGGATTCCGTCTATATTAACCGACTTGAAACAATTTATTACGTCCAGTATTAGTTCCAAACTAAAACATTTTTTTCTCATTGCACTCATTTTTCTACACAACTTCTTATTAAAAAGTAACTTCTTACTTCCTAACACGCAATTTTACTAAGAATAACTAACCAAAAGAATTAAATGGGAGTTGCCTTTTTACACACAAATAGAAAAATTCTTCACATGTGATGATGACTTCATCGAAAAATGCATTCGTATGTGGCGACGCAAATCGAAATCATAAAAACGCAAAGCGGATTTAACCAATTTTTTAAAAGCGGACCAGATAGGACTGACGCAAATCGGGGCTCTAGTGTATATTTTTTGCTGTACCGATGGCATTTCTATAATTGTAGAATTTGAATTACTAATGCTTCTAATGAAATCCACCTGGTTTGTGATGGGGGAGGAATTTTTTTGTTTAATTTCGGAAAATTTTTGTATTTCGAAAAATTGATTTTTAAGTTTTGGACTATTTTCAATATATGTAATTGTAAATATTTCTTGTGTGTTTTATCGATGCCAGAAAATCGTCATAACACTATTACTTTTAGTCAAAAAATCGTCAATCGTCATATTATTGTATTTTCTCAAAAAAATCGTTAAAATTACGAAAAATCGTCACATCTATCAAACCTGCTTGCCAGATTAAAGTGTTATAAAATTGATGCCAGGTTAAAGTTTAAAGTAAATTTATTGACGGGATTAAATCGTCAAAACATTAGTGACTCTACATCAAAAATCGTCAATCGTCATTTTGGTAAATTCATCGAAAAAAATCGTCAAAATGACGTAAAATCGTCACATCTAACATCCCTGACGAGATAGCCAAATTGGTAACAATAAAGTGGGGAACAGAAAAGTCGCTGTAGTACCACGTTAAGAATATCGCTACAAGCTGTCAAAATTTAAAAACGGCAGTTTCAAAGTAGTGTCAACAGAATACGTAGTTGTAGTAGTCGTTGCAGTTAAAGCGCAAAATTCGAAATTTTTAAATTTGATGCGCTACAGAGCATTTACTAACACAACTAATTTATTTTGTTCCAGGCAAAAGATTTGCTATTCCTTTCATATACTCGTGGTAACAAAATTGCTGTAACTACAAACCATAGCTTGAATTTAGGTACACGCAAACAAAATACAGGAATTTATATGATGCCAATTTGAGTGGTTTGCGAGTTTTATTTTTAAAACCAGCTTAAATGGGATATTTTTGTGAAAAAGTGGCCAGCATATTTTTTTATCTGTGCAGCTAACTTTGATGTTTTATATGAAATAATTTAAAAGCTGCTCAAAAATATGATAAATATGCAGGTATAAAAAATGCACGTAAGAAAGAATTTTGAAGAATAAATCCAGGAAATATGTATTTTGGGTAGTTCGGTCAAGGTGCAGCTAACTTTTTGTATGAAAAATATTTTAAAATGCCAAAAATGTTGTCCATTGATCTTAAAAGTGCAGGTCCAGGAAGTGGAATTTGTATGGGATTTTAAGCAAGTATGACAAAAATGATTAATTTTGTGCATTTAAGTCAAAACTACTGTATTAGCAAAATTTCGAAATATTTGTTTTGTTAAACGGCATAAAAAAATTTAAAAATGCGGCTATGTTTCTAATTTTTTCTCCATGTATAGAAAACAAAGTTCCAAACAAAACAGGCTATAAATGATTAAACTCTGTCTATAACTATTTTTCACATTTAAGAATTTTATTAAAGGCTATATTTGTATGGTAGACCCCCTGAGGGGTGGAGATAAAAAGCAAGTATATTTTAAAAAAATTTAGAAATTAAATCACTTTAAAAATTGAATTTTGTGATTGCATAGAATATATTTCATGATATAATAATATTTTTGGACTTTTAAATCATCAGCCGTAAAAAGGTAATTGAATAAAATTTCAACAAGAAGGCATGGTTCAGGAGTTTGGAGATTTATTTTTGCATCATGCCGTAACGTTTTGAGGCGTATGACAAAAATATTTCCACTTTAATAAATATCGGACACCCTAATATACATATCAAACAAAAAATAGAAGTTGAATTACATAAAATTTTACCGATAGCCAAGAATACTATTTAGGAATTTTTTATAATGTTCTTTTATCCTTATAACAACTCGTCCCGTCCCAAAAAAAACAAAAAATCTTTGACCCCTCTCATTATTGGGACTAAAAAATTTATAGGGGCCAAATGTTGGTATTTGCTGACAGGATCTAAGTTCGAGAATAAAAAATATGTATCAGTTTGAAAATACTTTTCACCGAAACGCAACAAAAAACTGAAAATGCATTTTGAACTACCCATAACTTATGTTTCTATTAGTCGAGCTTAACGTTTTAAAGCGCAAATTAAAGGCTAACATCCCACCTATCGAGCAAAAAAAAATAGCAAACAAAAAATACCGATTCAGAATTTTGGCCGCTTTTTCCAAAATTTCCCACTGTGCACTATCCGACGTATGTATCAGAAAAATGCCAAATGCCACCGCGTTATACATTTTAAAATTGCGTTTACCACTTTTAAAGTGTGTAAATTTAAACAATTACAAAATAGATTAATAATAAATTAAAAAGCATGGACCGTAATTGTTACAACATTTTCAAAATAGTCAACAAATAACTATTATTTTTTGACTAGTATATTTTTGGTCAAATAAAAACTTTTATTTTTTGAATAATATATTTTCAGTAAAAAAAAGGTGATTGATTAGTTATTTAATAAAATGAAGTTAAAGGCTATCTGTAACATAAAGACAATGTTGCATTAATTTTTTAATATTAATATTAACAAAAAAACAATACTATTTAATTAAAAGTATAATTATCAAATTTCTCTCTGTGACTGAAAAAATATCGTTCAAATTTAAAATCTTATTTTTTACTGAAATCAGTCGTTTTAATTTTTTTTTAACTGAAGAAATATCGATCAAACTTTAACTTTTTTTTTAACGTTGATTTTTTAGTGCAAAATATCAGTTGAAATTAACAATTTTTTTTTGACTTTTTTGAAAAAATAAAAGTATTTTAAAAGTATGTATAATTACTTTTCTGATAACCATCACAATGCTATACTCAAATATCGCATAGCCAAATTCTTTTTTTTTCGACTTTTTGAGCTGAAAAATAATAACTGTTATTTTCGATTATGAATGAGGCCATAAGTTAATAAATTAAATTAATTAATTGAAACATATCAAAATAATCACTTTATATGTCTAAATTTAGCAAAAACATTTCTATTGCCTAAAAATTACTCCCTACATTTTAATATTGTAGTTGATAACAAAAAATATGATTTTTTTAGCATAATGTTTAAAACTTTTGTATACCTATACTTAAAGGTAGAAGTACATACCACGCGTTAGTGCGCGCGCCCTCTGTAGACTTCTGTGAAAAAAAGTTAAGCTAATGTATTTTAATAGAACGTCAGAAAGTTGGTTAACTTTGAACTTTTTAATGCGTTGTATATTTTTGACATTTAACAAATTTGCGAATCGTGAAAGAAAACCTTATTGAAGAGCTTCAAAAACATACAATATTTATATAAAAAGAATAAATTCAATAAAATAAAAATATCTTGATATATGTACCTTCGAATCGTTTCGTTTTCAATGCAAAAATAAGTAAACAAATAAAAACAGCTGTCCGGAACTGCTTTTGTAACGCGTGTTGTGTAACTTGCAATTTTTCATGCGCTAAAGTTTTTAAACGCACGACATAGGTACGTCGACGAATTAACGCGTGTTATGTACTTCTACCTTAAGTACCTATAACATATAATTTCATTTGATAAAATTTAAATTTATATAGGTACTAACTGTGCTTTAATTGACACGGATGATATTACAAAAATAACACAAATCTTAATAACAAATATGAAGGTAGGTATTTTCTATAAAATTGTTTCTATTATAGATACCTACTTGAAATTATTGTGGTCTTTCCAAAATCTTATCACAAACCAGATTTGATTGACACAATAAATAAGTTCAATTGTTTACGATTTATAATTTTTACATTAAAAAATACGCACTTTTCCTTTTCCTTAACCCACTGTTCTCTAACAAAAATTCTCCAAATAACGGTGTCTGCAAAAACAAATCTCTTTGTTTGCTTTTGGGTCAAGTTCAACTCCCTTTTATACGCACCATTTATTATAAAGTGTTCTGTGCGTGCGTATTGTTGTTTCGTTAGCGCAATCAAAAAGTTTAAATTTTAAATACCTATTAAAAAGAGTGGAAATATGTATTTTAATAAGAAGTAGATTACAGTAAAAGTGTTTTTATAAATTAAATTGTTAATAGACTTCTTAGCTGTTATTAATTTAAAATTAAATGAAGTTTCATCACAATAAATGTAAATTGATTTACTAAGAGTAGGTATGTAAGTATTTCTCGCAGCAGATCTTAATTATGTTTCTTTATTTGCTAATAAAATTTAATATCTAATGATTGCTTGCATTCTTTTTGTGGTTTATAAAAATTGTTTTAAAAGAAATTAAAGAATTGTTATTTCTAGCAGCGCTGCCAGCAGCTTTAATAAATTATTGTTCTCTATTAATTTAAACTTTAAAGAGAACTTATTTCCTATGGGATGCGGAAGTTTTAATGGTTATTTAGAAGGGGGGGTACGTTTTTTTGTTTTTGTAGGTGTGGGGAGAAATGAATTGTGAAGTTGAGAAGGGAAAAAAATTGAAAAAGTGCTGCTTGTTGTTGTTGCAATATGTTGTGTTTATTGTGTAAATGTGTTTTGGTAAATTAGTGATGTAGACTTTTGAAGAGTGTACTGAGGAGAGAACTGCAGTTGTCGTCTCACTTATTTTGCAATTTGGTTGGAATTCCAAGGTACATTCACATATAAATTTTAAATGAATAAAAAGGAGAGAAGTTTTATAGAGTAAGTTTTCATATAGTAGTTGTTATTGTTTTATTTTATTTGAATAGTAGTTGATGGGACATACACAGGTAGTTGTAGCAATTACTGTTGTTATTATTTTAAAATCATTTTCGCACACTTGCTTGAGTCTATATAAAAAAAGTGTTTTTTGTTTTATTTTCAAGGTTAACCGTCGATTTTTGTTATTTTCTTTTGATGTCGTTCAAATTTAAAAGTTTGTGGGGCAAATACCTACAAGGTATCTTACATATGTAAGTATGTATGTATGTATATACTAGATGCCTGCAGCATCTAGTTACTAGAATCTAGTAAAAAAATGAGTTGACATTTATTTTAACACATTTGATGAATCGTTTTGTGTTTTAACATTTTTTGCATACCTACATATGTAGGTATGTACCTATTATGTTTATACCAGTCGAAGTCATACATACATATATATTTGTTGTTGTTTAAAGTGGGGTGATAATATGTTAATTGACAAGGATGGTTATGCTTGAACGTTTTTACATACATACATACATACATAAATATGTATAAACGTACATATGAAAAGATGTGTGCAAATGTATGTAAGATCAAATGCACAGTTCCGCTTTGTTGGTAAAGTTGTTGAGATTTTTTTTGCTTAAGGTAGGTATTCAAGTACATAGGAATGTCGTACAAATATTGTACCTACATAGTTTCAGGGCGAACATTGCTTGAAGTCATAATCAGATATTGGGAATCACAACAATCAAAATATTATTAATGAAAAGTAATGTTTTCCCAAGAATAACTTTCATAATTTCAAAAATTTTTAATGGGCCTTTTGAAGTAGAATACCTATAACATTAAAATAATTTGAGAAAAACTAAAAAAAAGTCGCTTTTTCGCCTTGTATTCACTATTTAAATTTTCAATCGATTTCCGCCTCGACTCTTCTTTATCCAATCGGCACCAAACTTCATATTAAATGTTTTTATATATGTAGGTACATACCTACCTACAAAGAAACCAAATTAGGCAAATTTGGGCTACTCTAATAGGTATAGGTACATTTTTACATAAAAAAAATTTCAATAGCAATTAATTTTAAAAACTTAAAATTAGAATTATGGACATTAGAAAATTTAATTTTTTTTTAACAAAAATAATAATAATTTTAAGTCTATACCTACTAATATTAGACAGATAAAAAGTTTGTATGTTTCTATATTTATATGTTTGTAAGAGGTAATCGCCGGAACTGCCGGTCCGGTACTTAGGATAGTGTCCAGAGGCCCTAAGCCTCCTATCCTCAACAAATAATAATTTTTGTTTTAGAACAGGGCCACGTTTCTCAAAACTACAAGATGCATTAAAAAAATCAACAATTTCATAATATCTTTTTATTTTTCAAATGTATTTTACTTGTAGATTTGTAACTTGTAGTTTTGAGAAACAGGGCCCAGTAGTGCGATTCTCTATTCAATTTTAACATAATTTAAGTTGTTAAACATATTAAACAGCAAAGTTAACGTAAATTTTATTCAGTAACTTTTTTAACAATAACGTTTACTGCTATGTCCTATCTTAACGTCAGGTATTTAAGTTATCTTAACGGCAAAATATTTTTCATTGTTTATTTTTAAATTCGTAGGTAGTTATTTAAAAAAAAAAAAAAACAAACAAACATTTTGGCAAATAAAAGCCACACTTACATTTTTAAAATTCACGTAATTTACATACATTTTGCCAAAATAATATTAAAAAATTAGTTTTTTGGGAATTTATACATATCATTAAAAATATTAAATTTTAGATGCAGCTTATGGAAATCTCTAAAAGTGTTTTCTTCTCTACACAAAAAATAAGTGGTAGACTTTCCAATCATCCCGCTGTTAGCAAATTTTTGCGAATTTTTCCTAATTTAGCAATTTTTACCGAATTTTTGCCATTCCTTATAGTTTTGGTGGCTTCAATTGAATTTTATGGTTTGTTTGAAAAATTAAACAATTTCGCGAAATTCGCTATTTTTGCAAATTGATTTTTTAAGCGATTTCCAATAAATTTTACGTTTTTTTGCAAGTTTGCAATTTTTCGCGAATTTTAGCCATGTTCGCGATATAAGCGATTTTTTCCTGTGGTTCTTTAGAACTTTACCGATTTTTAATAAGCAGCCGCTGTTTGCAAATTTTTGCGAATGTCCGCTAATTTAACAATTTTTACTGAATTTTTGCAATTCCTTATAATTTTAGCGACTTTTAATCAATTGTAGGTATAGCTTGTTTGATATATTAAAAATGTTCGTTTTCATCTAACCAATTTTGATAAAATTTTAATCATAGATAGATCAGCGTAAATAGAACACACAGACCGGGATTTTAAATAGTCATGCTACGAACATCCGCACGATTATAATATGATTTCGCATATATTCAAATTTTGTTCTTTTAACAAGTCGCTTTCTAGGCATTTGCATAAATCTTTTTGTAGCTTTAAAGTAAAACTAATTAATAAGAGTTTGCTCATTTAACGTAGTCTAAGGTAATATTTTCAAAAACAATCTTTCAATTGCTGACTGGGTAGTTTCCGCTGATGTTAAGCGTGTTTCTTTATATATCTCGTGTAGCTTTCGAAAGTTTGTTTCTCAAGTTAAAAGACAATTTGAAATAATTAGGGGAATCTTTTTTTCAAAGAAAGTAAACCCACATGAAAAGCAAAGTGATAAAAACGGTTTTTGAAAATTAACAAAGAAGACTACCAATTTAAATAAACTTTATGTTTGATTTTTGTCAAAAGTTGTTACAAAAGAATAATTTTATGTTACAACCAAATACTCGTAATTGGCCTGCAGTTATTGACAATATATTATTAAGAGAAGCATTTAAGTCAATAACAACCCAAACACAAATTCCACAACTACCACACATCAATTATGTTGGTGGCTGCTGGTTGGTCATCTTAAGTATTGTACCAGTACCTAGAGACAAGCAAGTATCAATATCATCAGTTTGTTGTTCCATCTCATTTGAAGTTTTGCTTCCAGTTATTAAAACGAGATTGTTTTAAAGCAAATCAGTAGATGTTGATGATGAAGAGGATGGAAAAGCTTTTGGCCAAATAAAGGACAAGTGGACATTCAACAGAAAAAAAATATAACAAAGATTTGATCAATAGCCTTCGCAAGTGCTTTTTGTTATTCTATTGAAATTTGTTTTATTAATTATAGTTTAGTGTGACCATTAAATATTTTAAATCTGCCTTTGTAAATCCCTGTTCTTCACTTAATTCTAATGAATTTACAAATTTGTTTAAACACTCAGGATGTATTGAATTAATTTATCAATTATTTTTATTTTAAATGATGAATAATCATATTTTTTTTGCAGTTTCAGCCACAATTTTGAAATGTGATTATGCAAAAGTTGCAAAGTTGTTCTTTTTATTTTGTGCTGTGATTTCTTTTTACGCAGAAAAAAGTCGAAAGTCAGTTTTATTGTGCTTTAACGGTAATTGTTACTTAGAACCTCTTCAATTATGCAACTCAACTAAGCAGTAATGGAGGTAAGTGCAAGCATTTATCGAACTATATAGACCCTATATTCAATTTAAAAACTGGGTTATTAAATTTTAATATCATAAACAGTGCTGCCAGAGTTTTTTTTTCAAAAATATATTCCATGTCAATAAAAATTAGATTTTTCCCACACCTCAATAAAGTTGTTAACCTTAATAAATAACCTCCCTGAAAAATTTAAGGTACTATATGTTGTGAAGATCGGTCCATAATTTACCATAGGCCCGATATAAAGCATATTTTCAGAAACAGTTTAGTACGCCTAAGGTCTATCCAATAGGTCTGCGCAAGAATCCAGATGTTTATTTGGTTTATTCTTCAACGATGTCAAATTTTGTCTACATTTTCCTTATATGTACATGTATATTTTTGTTTACGTTGTTGGTTTTTTACCACACATGCATGCATACAAAACACAGTTTTCCTTTTGTTTCGCCTCTGTAGCAGTAAGATTTTGACAACGGCGAAGAATTTTACACAAACAAAATGCCTGTTGTTTTTTGTGTTGTTGTAGAAATAAGCAGACCTATTGAATAAGCCATGAGTACGCCCCAATCCGTAACGTAAAATGATGTTATATTAAAATTGTATCTGTCATAGCTTTATGAGACAAAAAATCACACTGTCATATTTCGCAAAAATCGGCCGATACTTTACCGTATGTTCCATATAAAGGCCACTCCGTAAAATCTTTAAAATAAGCCTTAACCCGGGACAGATATACCCATTTGTACCAATTAAGATTTCTATGGCCAGAAATAACACCATGCAATTTTGTGATAATCAGCCGCTAGTTAACGATATACTGCAGCCTTCCGAAAATCCCTTTAACCAGCCGTGCTTTTTACACCCCAAGATAAACTACTTAGTTTTTCACAACCGTTAGCAAATAGAGGTTCAAAATAAAATCTTTCGTCGAAAAAAACTTAAACACTACGCATAAAAGCATTTTCTAATTTCTACATAACATTTTTATTGAAAAATTTGTAGCGATAAAAAGTTCAGAAAATATGCTAGAGAATATAATTTTTTTTTATCAGTAAAAAAAGATGTTTAATTTAATTTAATTTAATTGTTTTACTTAGTAAGTAAAAAATATCTAAAGTTACTCAGTTGACATCTGTCAAAAATTTGACGTGCTAGGCTTAATCATGAGCTTTATATGCAAATTGTATGCTTTTGCAAAACGTTTGCTAGATCAGTCACCATTAAACAGTTACTATATTGCGTTAAACAATTATCTCTCAAGTAAAGTTAATTAAGTAAATCAATACAAATTGTGGAAAAGAAACTTAAGTTTGATCAATTTACTCGTCACGCTTTTGGATTTTTTTTTACCAAATATTTCTTAAGTCGGATAAAACCTTAACAACTATATACGGTTCGAATCTCGGCTCTACCAAATTGTTGATTCTTTGTGTTCACATAAATGCATTCAAATGAACACAGAAAAAAACATCAGTAGTTTTTATCTATTAATAAAATTGTTTAAAATGTATTTCAATTTAATTAATGTGATAATTGAATCAATTATATTTTTGTTGAAAGAAAATAAAAAAATTTTGATTTAATAAGCATTTTAGTAGTTTTGAAATAAATTTTTAATTAAAATATTTATTAAATAACGAAACATCTTAATTAAAATAAAATAGTTTAAACTTGTAGAATTGTTGTTGGGATTTGTCAAAACCTAAGCTATATTTAATTAAATCAATTAGCACATTGTTTGAAACGGCAAAGTTTTTTGATCTTTTTTTTATTAAAACTATTGAAAAAAAATATTCACAATTTTCAGTTATCTATATAATCATTTTGGTAGCAGGTGCAAAATCAACAAACTGTTTGCTTGATTCTATGAATTTGGTGATTAGAGACAGTTTTTATTTTTTGCTTTTACATGCCTTGTAAAATTAATGCGTTATTACAGTTGAAAAGTAAGAAACGTTTAAAAAAATTCTCATTACAATGTCCGTTACCCCTGTTTAGTGAAGTTTTTTTCCTGTAGTCGTCTGCAGACAAAATTGTCAAGCATGAAAAAACTTAATTTGGCAAAAATCTTAATAACATATTTAAAAGTTTTGGCCGACTTAAATGTCAAATTAATAGCTGATAAAGCTATTATATACCACAAAAATGTTCTGCAATAAAGCAAAACTTTTATATGTTTCCTTATCCATGTTCTGTAACTTTGGTGAGAACTTCTCGCATCGAAAAGATGTGAAACCAAATATTCCATCGTTTCTCGGTCTGTTAGTACCGGTTCACACACGTCAAGTTTGACTCTTAAAGTCTTGAGTTTTTAGGAGAGAGGGGAAAAGAAATTGCATTATTTTTTCCCTTCTCTCCTAAAAGCTCAAGATATGACGAATCAAAGTTGACGTGTGGGACCCAGCACTAACTCATATTGAAAACTATCAAAAGAGATCACGTTATAAATGTCATAATATTCCAATCGAAGCCGATGTTAAATTCCAGGCGTTAAGAACGCCAGTCATTTATATCGTTGACGGAGACCAAAATTTACTAAAATTGAAAAAAATTTTCCGTTTTCGAATATTTTTCTGAGTTTTTTTTTGACGATTAAAAGCGGGAACTTTCTAACAAAAATTTTACAGACACACTTTTTCTGTAAATTGCGAGTTTTTAGCATTTTTCTGGTTTCCCTGCTCATAAGAATATAACCAGTGATGAAACGTACAAGAAAACGATTAAAAGCATTCACGGGGACAAGCTTTAAGGAACTAGACATTTAAGTACCGAATTGATTTAAACTCAACTTGTGCAGTGTACGAAAATAATTATTGAGCTGTATATTTCTTAAAATTGGAAATAGGATTCTATTGCTGATAACGTTTTTGTACTTATGTAACATTTAGACTGAATATGTGAAGTTTGGAAACTCTAATGATATGATATCATTTCTTTTAAGGTTAAAGCTTAGTTCACAATAGGCAGCAACATTTTCACTGGCGTTCATAATAAAGCAACAATTTCTTTTCGCGACTACTCACATTTTTAAAAAAACTTAAGTTACATTTTTGTTTGAAAAACGAAAGGAAAATATATGAAATACTTTGGGAAGAAATAAGATAGATGATAAAACGAAATTGTTGCACTGATTTTGAATAAAGCTAAAAACCAGAAAAAAAGAAGCCAGGAGGCAAATTATGGAACTCGATATCGTTCGAAGTTAGAATACAATAAACGGAAACTTGGATCGATATCGAATGCAACAACACAAAAAATTTGCAATTGCATGTTTTTCCTTGTGCAACCAATGAAGGCAGAAACATTTTATTTATCCGTTTTAGAGCTTTTTATGAATTTTGGTATCGATTGTGCATATTTTTGCATATTTTACCGTTTGGAGCATTTTTTTGTATAATTTGGTTGACAGTGCCTTTTTGTATCATTTTTTAAAGTTTATAGCGCATATTTTGTCTTTTTGAGGCATATTTTGATACATTTTTAATTTTTTTAATGGCCACAGGAGCTTTCGCAACAAAAAAAATTTTTTTGCGCAATTTGTTGGCTTTTCTGTTTTAAATATTTATCTGTATTCTCAATAGCTTCAATTTTACCATCAACATTTCATTTTAACTCGAAAAACGTAAGACAAAGCAGGTTGTCGTTAAAGATTAATGTTATTTTAAACTTTACAATTTTCTATAAACGAAAAAGCAATTATGTACGTTTTTGACGATATGATTTTGACATAGAAATCTGGACCAATATTTTAGTATATCGACTCAGAATCACTTTTTAAACTGATATAACGATATCCATCCGTCATGTTAACATTGTGCGCAAAGTAGAAGTTGCAATCTTGTAGATAATTTGATCAAATTCGATAAATAAAATTTTTAATTGTAAAGGGTGGTTAAATTTTAAGGACCGATGTTGATTTTGAATAAAACACAAATTATTTAGGAAATTATTGTCATTTCCTTTTATTATGATAATATTGGTATGGTTCAATTATGTATGGAACAAAATATCGCCCAAATGGTTGCCCCGACCTCGGCGGCACACCTCTATCCGACCCGGTCCATATTTTCGATTACACTGAGGCATAATTGAGGTTATATGCGGTTAATGTGCCGATTAACGATTATCTCATCCTTTAGCTTTTGAATTGTTGCTGGCTTATCGACGTACACCTCTTCTTTCAAATAACCCCAAAGAAAGAAGTCCAATGGTGTCAAATCACATGATCTTGGCGGCCAATTGACATCGCCACCACGTAAGATAACTCGGCATTGAATTTGTCGCGAAAAAGAGCCTTTGTTTCGTTGGCTGTGTGGCAAGTGGCACCAGCCTGTTGGAATCACATATCGTCCACATCCATATCTTCCGATTCGGGCCATAACAACACCGTTCACAGTAACTGCTTGACCGGACTCATTTTGGAAAAAATGCGGCCCTATGATGCCAGCAGTCCAAAAACCGCACCTTTCACTCTTTGTGGCCCAAATACGGCAATTCTACTTATTGACGAATCCACTGAGGTGAACATGTGCCTCATCACTGAATATGAAGTGCATTTTGATTTGAACGCCCATTTTCATAATAAGCCTTAATAACTTTAATTGGTTGCTCGATTCTGTATCTTCCTGTTGTTCAAACAAATTATGCTGATGCTGATCCTTTGAGGAGAATATGCAAAAATGTCAATGAATTGTATAGCTTAATCGATTTTTCTATTAATGTAAAAGTAATTAAACGCAATATTATCCTGTTTTTAAATACTTAATATGTCTAAACAAAATTTTTTCGTTAATAATCTTGTAATATATAGTAGTCTGTAAGGATTAATATCCATAGATGTAATCAAATAAATAAAAAAAAAAAAAAAAAAAATGGTTCAATTAAGTTAGTCTGAATTAAAGATATGTCAAATGAAATGCAGAAAAAACTTGACGTTCACATCCTACATCGACGCTTAAAATTTTACTAAGGACGAAGTCTATGTAAATGGTGAGAATCGGTCTACAATTTCAAATATTCCCCATAAAAATTTATTTCCAAATTAGACTTTTTGTGTTGATAAAACATTTAATATGTTGCTATTTATATTGAATTCGCCCCAAAATTATTTTACTGCAAATTAAATTCTTTTAGAATCGGTTTACATTTGCACAAAGCTCCCATATATAAATAGCACCCAATAAAAAATGGAGCTTCCAACGAATCAGGTTTGTAAGGGAGAAACATAAACGTTTCGCTTACCATTGCGCAGACGGAAGACATGAATTTTATATGGCGAGTTCCCACTTTGAAGCAATACATTTTTGACACCTAAAGCGCCTTATTCAGCGCATATAAAAATTGTTTTATATAACGATCGCCATTACACACTGAATGTTTTGAAACAGGTTTTTTTAGTATTCTACCTTACAAACCTGCTTCGCAGTAAGGGACTGCCGAAGCACTTGAAATGTTATCTTTTATTTATAAAAGTTTTTGAGAGTTCTTTCACTTACTTTACTGCATTTCTGAATGCCTTATTGCGTAACGCATAATTGTGCCCTTATTTTTTTAAATTTACCATAAGTGCTTCGCAAAATGATAAAATTTTTTATTGGGCATTAGCTTCCTTTTAAATGTTTACATTAATAAACAATTTAGCGACCGTCCCTAAAATCCCTGTTAGACAAAAAGTCTAGATGTTAATATCTTGATAATATTCGTTGCAAATACCTTTTACATAAATTTTAACCTCCTAACATAACTCTGTTTTTGTGAGCCGAAGATGGCCCATCATTTCCAAATAGGGTAAAATTTCAAAAATTCGTCTGTAAATACTATGGTGTTTGAGCTTTACCGATTATAATTTAAGGATTGGTTTTATTAAATGGAACTGTTATTAAATTGTTAAATGTTTTTTTTTTTTTTTAAATTAGCAATTTTTAAATTTTTTGGGGAATATTTCTAAAAATTTTCAGGGCATTTTTTCAAGTTTTTACTGCATATTTAATACGCATAAAACGTGTTTTTAGAGCATATTTCTGGTTTCTCTGTTAATCACTTTTAATCTTAGCAATATATTAATACTGATGGTTTAGTTAAGAAGCTTGTTTAAAAAATTTTTAACATATCCAAAATTTTTATATTTTTTTTCGGAAATCTATTAAACTGTCATCCGTATCCGTTTTACTAGTTAAACCAGTATTAATAACATTTTTCAATTTAAAATTTTAAGGAAATCCAGTTACATATATATAAACCTTTTTTTTTTGTACGAATATGTATTATTTGTGTAGGGTACTATATGCACATCCCAGTTTAAGTATTATTTTTACAATTTTGCGCAGATTTTCCACCCAAGACGGTAGTGTTGTATAACTTGTTAATAAGGCCAGACTCAAACGCAAATGATATCGGGTGGTGAGTAGTCATCAGCCAGTCAACAGGTTAGACAATATTGGTTGTCTTCTACGTCATTCATCTCGCATCAACCACAACCAGCTGCAGTGTTGCTATAAACAGAACATTAAAGTTTTGATGTTTAATAAGCACGCTTATTCAAAACAATGGCGTACGACTTTGTTTTTAAGATTCGCGTTCATACGTTGTGCTTGCCACAAGTACATACAAGTTGCCTGCAATTCTTTCTATACACTGCGCAAATGCGAATGAGTATACCACAGCAACGTAATCAGAATGATGATGACAACGTTCAATCGTTTTAGCAAATTAAATGCCTAACATTTGTTATTCTTTTTATTATTTTGCTGTTTTCGATGTTTGTGATTGTAATCTAAAGCGATGATGTTAATTTTTCTGATTTCTTTTTTGTGGAGGTAAACAAATACTTTTTTCTGATGCCACCACATATTTGTTGCATGCATACACATATTATTTATTGAAAAATTTTTTTTTAATGAAGCACAAAACCCGCATCTGGTTAAAAGTGATGAGGATTTCTTCTAAAAGGGAAAACAAAGAACTTCATTTGATGTAGTGCGATTATTCGTTTGTTGTAGGCTTAGTTCACTTTCATTTAGATCAAATTACTTCACCCTAATGATTTTGATTTAGTAGCTCTTGACTAAAACATGATTTGACTTGTTCGTTGTCTAGGGGATTTTTACACAATATCGATTTGTTGGTTTAGTTTAAAACATGGGAATTTTAAATTGACATTATGGAGAGTGTTGTTAAATGTAGGAAATTAGGCTGAATCTGTGGAAAAGCTGTCAAATGTCCTACAAGGCAAGGAAACTGTTAAATTTTTAAAAAATTTCTTATATTTTTCAGTTACCTTAAATATAATCTTTGAGACAAAAAAGCATTTATGTACATTTTAGAACATGTATTCGAAAATATTCCCACTTGAGTAGAAAAATTATTTTTTTTTCAGTCGTAAATCTGGAATAGAACTTAAAACATTCTTAAGAAATATATAAAAAAAAAGTTTGAAACTATAGACAGCCTTGCACGAGCATATGATGGATATATGATTTTTGACTAATCAAAAGAAGAAGTTTGAATCAAATCCACTTCGTGGTGCTCAAATTAAATTATGAAATTATTCGTTAATATAATGAAAAATAAAATGTCCCAAGTACTGAAATTTAAGTACTGTTCATTGACACAATGAACATGCATTTATTAAATATTTCATACAAAAATATTCTTTGAGGTAACAAAACATTTATAAGGTTTCGTTAGCACAAATGCCCATTAATCTTATAAACTCGAACGATAACATTAACGAAGTGTTCGTTGGCCTGTCACACCGAACTCGTACGTTAAAGTTTATGTAGTGTTCGTTAAGCTTACGAAACCTTAAACCTTATCCCCACACATACAATTTACATTTGATTTGTCGGCCTAACGAACTGGTACGTTGAAGTCAAAACAGTTTCATGGGGCTAACGTAATGTTTGTTAAATATGTTTTTAAAATAGTGTAAGTTTTCCATTTTTGGCATTTCTTGTTATTATTCTATTCGAACTGGTTCTTCTTTGTTCTTCGTGTCTCCAAAAAAACACTATATCAAATTAAATAAAAGTGAAACATGGCATTTGTGAGTTAAATTCGATTCAGAAAAATGATTTGCTATATGTGTAAAATAAAATTAAGTGCGGTGGATTTGACGCTAGTTTATTTAGATCAGCTTCAATTGGTTCATTGGCGCCCAAATTAACAAAGGAAGCACCAAGTTCTATTGAATACCAAACGAGTTTATTATAAAATATAATTTTCAAAGAACTTTGTAAAAATTATAATGCTCTAATGTATATATACATACATAAATATATGTTGTACAATAAATTTTAAACACTTTTGTGAAATAGGAAAAAATATAAAATACAAAATAAATAAACACATTTTAATTCTGGGTCTTTTTAATTTCATTGGGGGTTACAGTTGTAAATTATGAGGGGTCGGACTGGCGGTATAATATTTGAAGGGAAATTTAAAAAAAATAGTTCATTGAGACAATGTTCTGTGTGCGTTGAAAAAAATTTTTAAGCAAAATTGTGCGTTGAATTAACGTTAAGGTTCACTAAGTTACCGAAATAGATTATTGAATTGAAAAATTATTTCATTTAATTATAATTGTAAATTTATGATAATTTTTCGTTATATCAACGAACAGTTCATTAAACTATTCGAATAAAATCATTTAAAGAATCATTGTTAAAACGAACAAATTCATTGGACAAAAATTAATAAAAATAAATTTTTCGTTAGTTTAACGTACATTTTCATTGCCCCCACGTACGGCTTTGGTTTAGTGTGTAAAAAGAAATTTGCATAACTCTTAAACTTTAGAGATACCGTTGTCAGACTTTTATAGTATAATAAGGACACCCTTGGCTTATTTTGATAAAAAGAATAGACCTTAGTTGGAAACAGTTTAATTTAAATTAGTAGTTTCTAGTTTTGCAGATACATTTTTTACACCAAACGATTTCCTATAAAAATCAGTTATCTTAGTTTTTTTGTTGTATTTGTTTCTAGTTCGAAACAGTTAAAAATGAAAAAAAATAATTTTTCAAAAAGGGCAATAATTAAGCACTCCATAATTCGACAAATAAGTATCATACAAAAATATATATGGCACACACAATAATATCTACTAGAGGTGTAGTTAAGCTTAATATACAGAAATTTCGGCAGAATATGTTTTTGGAAAGTCCTCTTCACATTAAGTCCTTAATTTGAACGAGTGCTTAGTGGTTTAGTCCTTGGCTCATTAGCATCTTTTATATTACAATCTTTATATTATCTTTATAACCTTGTCTATAGGTTTATATGGACACACAGTCAGCCACCCAGTCAAACTGACGGCCAAAGGTTCTTTAATTCTAAATCGATAGGTATTGAAAATGGTAGGTCAAGGTCCAATATTTATTTGCTTTACAAATTTCAGAACAACTGCATAAAACACTCCTCATTTATAGTGATATAAATTATAGTTTAATGTAGCAATTTTAAGGGCTTTTTACCTTCCCTTATTTTTTCAAATCCAGAAAGAAAAAAGTAAAGCTGAATGTACACGACATGTTTTTTACATCTGACATGTCAAATTTTCCACAGCAAAATACATACATGACGTGTGTAGCCTTTATAACATTGCTTCTGTAGAAGTCAGATGCCAAGTCATCTGACACAATTTCAATTAGGGCATGCTCTATTTTCTTCTGACAAACAATCTGACATCAGCTGTGCCAGAAATCTATGCCGGGAAGAAATCGGCAGTGGCGCTAAACTATTGACGGGATCATTAGCCGGCTGAAGTTAATTTTACAATGCCGATATATGCATTTCACCATTGAATAGAAATAATGTACATATATTTATAAAAAATTTTCATTATAATATTGGTATCTTCAAATTTAAAGAAAAAAATTTCAAGACGAGTGAAGTCTTTTACGGCGCAAAAAAATTTGTGTGGCCGAATGTTATAAATCTTATGTTAAACGGCAGTTTTAAAAGACATGCACAATTACATGTGACTTGAAAAGATGACAAGTCAGATGTAAGAAACATGCCGTGTTTATGCTCCTAAAGAACGCTATATTTGGCTATGCCGAATATTATATACCATTCACAATGATACGATTAGAACACAAAAGATTTTTGAATACCGTGCTTGAACCTTATTTAGGAACTTTACCTTTTGCCTTTCTCTAGGTATACAGAAATCTATAATGTCTTTGTATTGGAGGTGCCATGCTACTTCTCCAATACCGCTCATATTTTTAGAGAAGTTGTTTATTTATAGCCCAGCAATGTGTATCAAATTTGAAAAATTTTTCTCTAACCGGTCTTTAGATATAAATAAATCTATTTTGTGCCACGCCACCTTATCCACTGCCGCCCAAATTCTTAGGTTAAAAACTATGGCTTATAAATTGCAAGCCGCTGGCAATCCATCGGTGGGGGGTATAAAACCGCATTTTTAAATTGGAAACATTTCTTACTTTTAAGCATAAAATAAATAATTATTTACTGCGGTAATACCAAATCCTTTTATGTAAATTTACGACTTGAACTTTTCAAAAAAACCATGATAATCAATTCTTTAATCTCGAAATTAGTTTTCAACACCAAAAGTCAACATCAACTCTTCACAATTCTAAACCAGTAAGAAAAGGAATCTTGAAATTCTTGTGCTATTTTTACAGTAAAACGCGCTATATTGACAACACTTTTGGGAAAGTTTTCATTGCAGTGATTCCTTGTTTTTCCTCATAACACAATATTTATCTCTTGTTTGTTTTGTCTTTTTTGTGTCTTCTTTTCAATGAATATTATTATTATAACTTACTGTTTTTTTTTTGTAAATTTTTCTTAAATACACTTTATGTAGTTAATTTTAATATCTGTAGTTTTAAAATGCAACCCACGTTTGTCAGCGACCAGCAAAGTAGTTTGATCTTGATACCACAAGTATAGTGGTATCAAATTCACATTTGGCCACCATGCACGAGTGTGATCTGTGGGTATTATGTTCACAACTTGCACACAACAAGGAGCAGCTACTGTTAGTTGTAGATACTCACTATTATGCTGGTCTTTGACTTTTTATAAAAAAGGAAAGCAAAAAACAAAATTAAAAAACGGTATGATCTGTTGATTTCTTATTAAAAAGTTTTCAATATTTTTACAAGTTCTACTGAGTGTGAGTGAGTTAGGTGTACCCTTATTCGGGCGTTCGATCAATGGCGAAAGTAAAAGAAGAAACATGATCTACATACAGCTCATTTAACTGTGGGCTCTAAGTATCATTTACCAAAGTACGACAGCGCCAAACATGACAACCTTTTGGGGCGTATGCCAATATGACATTATCGTCATTTGTTAGTTATTTTTTGTCGTTTTGACGCAATAACGGCATTGTTTAACATCTAAAGTTACCCAAGCTTCTCTCAAAGGCTTTCAAAGGTAGAGATTATTATGTCATGTTTTGTGTTTTCTTTTTCGTACGTTTGCCATAAACACAAATACATGACAAAATAAGAAAACCTTTGATTCTACGAAATTTTTTTTCTTCGATAAATTATTTCTGTAAGCAATGAGGAACTTTGTTTTGATTACCCGCCTTCCCTTTAACTGGCCATTTACGTTTCTTTTCGATTGATATTCATGGTGGTTGGTTAGTTATAGTAATTAGCAAGATCGTTTGCTTTGCATTTTAGCTTCCTTAATTAAAATTTGTGTCTTGAGGAATTCCCCAAACTATTCGTCAATTAGAGAGTACAAGAGGGCTTATGGTAAATTGGAAATTTATAGTTTTAACGAACTTTAATTTCTTAATTTGAATGTTAATGCATCTTCAATTTTTTGGGGTTTTAAATCGATAAAATTGTTAAAAAATGTTTATAGCAAACAAAGAGTGATATGGACGAAAACGGATAGGCAAATTGGGGAAAAAATAGTTATTCCCGGAATTTTCGGTTCCCAGCAGAATAGAAGTTCCAAAAGTAGTTACACCGATATTATTAAAGAGCAAGTAGGAAAACTATATTCAGCTATGCCGAGTCTTATATTACCTTCACTATTATGCGATAAAAACAGAAAGTTATATTAATACTGTTCCTTAGATATAAGAAAATCTATTTAATGCCCCACCCACTTATTCACTCCCGTCCACATTTTTCCAGATGTTGTGTATTAACAAACAAAATATACAGAAAAACAAACGGACAGACGGACATCGTTGAATCAACTGCGTATTTGTTATGTGTGAAAAACGCAACAAATTCTAAAAAATAAAAAAAAGCCAAGTCATACTTGTTACTTTCGGCGATGGGTATAAAAAAAACAACAACATGGGATTTTATGAAAAGAATTAGAGGCAATCGTTGTTTTTTGCTTATACGTATGTCAGTTATTTATAGACCGATCTGGCGCTAAATTACAACAGCAAATAAATGGGGGATCTATGTGACATAAATTTATAACAACCCAAGCTTCGATCATATCTGGGGTCTACAGATATAGATACAGGCAGGCTGGGTCAAAAAATTTGTTTTCCTCGTATCGACTTCCGAGAGCGTAAATATGTTGTATTTTTGTCTGCATTATGCCCCTGTAAACAACTATTTATTTACTTTTAGTGTCAGAGCTCGTGCTTTGATCTTCAATTTTGTTAAATTTTGAATATAAAAACAATAGTATTATAATGCAGAAAAGCATATTACTGTATTTTTACGACCTTTAAGTTCGTAAAAATAGTGTTAGAAGCATCTATAACTCTAGACGAAACTTGAATCAAGAGGAGGAATGTCCAGATTTGATAGTAGACAAGTAACTTCGTGCGTCAAAGTTGTTTTTTATTTAAAAATGTTTTCGGTTTTAATAAATAATAATTGATGATAGTAAATTAAATATTAAAATTAAAAAAATGATTTTTTTCAAAAATACTCAGTTTTTTGAGCACCGGCGCGGGATCAAGATGTGACTAATTTTTAATTTTTTTTTGCAACTTTTATTTGTTTGAACGTAAGACAAAAAAAATATGCCTATTAGAATATGATTCGAGAACTTTTTCTCATACATCAGTTACACACCCTAATGTTCATGTAGACCTTGTGCCACAGAGACCTGCGCCGAAGCGGCTAACAGTCGGCTAAGCCAGCCGCCGATTAAAGTGTTTTTAGCCGCCGCCGACAATTTTTCAGCTAAAAATTGGCTCCAGCTTAGCCATCGATTACTTAGAAAAGAATTTGTTTTTTTTTTAAACAGTTACTAAATTCTATTTTGCTTCACTATCCTTAAAAAGTGCAACTCAAATTATGCCTTCCTCCAAATACTGTCAGTTCTTGTTTATAAAGCACCAAAATATCTTCAAAATTTTTAAAATAACGACATATGTGAACATGAGTTTAGAGTAGTGAATTAGAGTACAACAAATGGCTAAAATTGTGTGTGTTAGTTATAATGTAAAAAATAAAATATGGACGCAAAAATGCTCATTAAATTTGGCTCAGCGAATAAAGGCCTAACGAACTAACGCCTAATTTTTCAAAATGAAAGAATTCCTAAACAAGAACGCCTAAGAAGAAAGTGAAAGAACGTCTAACTTTGAAAATGAAGGAAAGTCTAATTATAAAAATGAAAGAAAGTCTAAATTGTTAGGGTTTCTTTCATTATGAATTAACACCTAATGAAAGAAAACCTAACAACTGGAATTAAAATGCTGAAAATATATTTTGAAAAGAAAAAATGTATTTTTAAATTATATTTAACTATAAGCTATGTAAATACAGTTAAATTTTCAACAACTATAGCTCTACATAGCGGACATTTGAAAAAATTTTCACCTGCGTTAGCTTTTAGTTCATGACAACAGTTCAAGCAAATTTAACGAATGACGACAACTGATAACAAATTGCAAAAACATTTGTCTAACCGTAAATACAACTGTTAGTTTTCAATGAATTCACGCATAATAGTAATAAAAATCACACTTTTAGCAAAATGAAAAATCGCCTAACATTAATGAAAGAAAGCCTAACAATCAAATATGAATAAATATCTAATTAGGCGTTTTTTCATTTTTGATTGTTAGGCTTTCTTACATTATGAAAAATAACCTAACAACTTTAATGAAGGAATGCCTAAAATATTAGACATTCTTTCATAATGAACAACCGCCTAATTCCTATATAATTTTTTGTTGCAATTTTTAGGCATTATTTCATTTTTTTTTAGGCGTTAGTTCGTTAGGCCTTTATTCGCTGAGCCATTAAATTTATGTATATTCTGTCAGCTAACAGCCCGATTTGGACAGCCGACGAGTATATTTTGCGCCATCCGCCGCCACCGATAAAATCCCAAGGCGCAGGTCTCTACTTGTGCTAAAAGCACAGGACGCAATTTTGAAGATGATTTCATAAAATTTGGTGCATATGCATATACGACAATGGTGGAGTGGAGCCCAAAAACTATCGTATTATGTTGGTATTTAGATTACATTTGGTCAAAAGTGTTCGTCATATATGACCGCAGGCAGCTCCAATACAAATACCACTTCCGAAAATAGCTTTAAAAAATAACTTTAATAAAAGCTACTACTTCGTGGCATTTTATGCTGGTTGTTTTAAAATTGATCGTAAGTTTAATATACCCGCCCCCCTCAAATCACTTTATTTGAATCTTAAACTCATAACATGATTCTGTTTCGCCAGGTCCATGATTGTCCATTGGTCCCAAGAGGGTATCAAAAAGTCGGGCATGACCCTATTTATCTATCATCATAACATAAATACAAAACAAAAATTGTGAAATTTCCTAGAATAACTCCATTCCAAAAACATACGTGATTAAAAAATGTGTAAAAACCAGGGACCGGAAATAAGAGTTATTTTTCAATTTTTGAAGAAATAAATTATACTTAAATGAACATCGTAGAAAACTTTTAATTACACCATCATAATTTTTAGGCGAAATGCATTCAACATATTGCATGATATTTAAATTTTTGATTTTTATTTTATTTTGGCTGCCATTCAAGTCAGTGTTAAGAGGTCGTTTTCAGTTGTTCAATTTTACCATCATAATTGATTTTAAATGTTCCTCAGATAAATTATATCTCAAATCTCCCAATATTAATCTGAGTGCTGAAAATGACCTTTCTACACTGACTTGAATGGCAGCCAAAACTTATAAGCTATTTCTATGCATTCATGTTTTTATAGCTGATAATGGATAAGTCACATAATATATTATATTCATATAGAAATATGAATGAAGCAGCATATTATAATACATACGGCATCAACAAATAAATAAGAGTTTTGAATTGATTTTTATTATTGATATAAAAATATAAAAATCAAAAATAACTTTTATTTTTCATTAAAAAATATAAAAATCAAAAATAACTTTTATTTTTCATTTAAAAATATAAAAATCAAAAATAACTTTTATTTTTCATTTAAAAAAATAAAAATCAAAAATAACTCTTATTTTCTATCTAAAAATATAAAAATCAAAAATAACTCTTATATATAAAAGTCATAACAGTTACGGTCCCTGGTAAAAACTGTATTGCACGTGTGTCTTGTTCTTTTATTAACAATTAAATAAACTGCTAAATCCTTTATTAACTTAAAGACTTAAAAACTCACCCTCTTGCACTATAAATGGTTGGTAACTTTTTAAATGGCACGCGTTTCACAAGAAAACAAGTAACTGGTGCTCCCCTCACGTTAAAAGCAAAATATAATGAACGGTATCCTTACGAAGGAAGCCAGGAACCTACACATACATACATACAAATAGATATATGTACATAAGTAATAAACCAATATGTAAAGAATAAGGGTTCCAGCAACAATAACAAACAAATATTATTATGTAAAACTTAGCCTGCGCAATAGTTTCTATAAACAAGAAATGTTATTAAACAAAAAAAAAAAAAAAGTTTTTTTAAGGAAACACCGGGCCTTTTTTATTGTTATGTTTTTTGTTGTTGTTTTGTTTTCGTCTTATATTTATTTATATTTTGGCTAAGAAAGTATAGTGTTGTTTTTATTTTTTTCCAATATTTCATTTTCAACAACAGGAATCCCTTAACAAAACAAAAAAAATAAGTATTAAAGAAAGCAAAAAAAAATAAGTCTGATATAAAATAATATAACCTGAGGTTCTGTTGTTTAAGATCCTCCTGTCCAATGCACATGTGTGTGTGTGTGTGTGCGTGCGAAAGTGCGTGAGTGTATCTGTGTTGGTGTCTATAAGCGCGCGCCTGCGTTTTAGTTGCATTTGATTGCAGCTGCGCATCTGCTCCTAACGTTTTTAAAGATAAACAACCAATACTCAAATGGCATAAACCCAAGACCAAAATATTAGTAGTTTTCTTCTCTTTCCCTTCTTCGCTCTTAATTCGAAGATGGTTTCATTTGATAATCTTGATTTGATCATCAACTTCTTTTACTCCACTACCAAATTAGACTTTGCATTATATATTTTCAATAATAAAAAAAAACTTTATTATAAACAATTTTTTTTTTCGTCAGAGAAATATTGTAAAAATGTCATTTCATTAAAGATTAATTTGTTTATAGCATGCTTGTTTGGGTTTTTATTTATGGTAAAACGCCTTTTTTCAGAAAAGTTTTTATCTTTATTTCATTTTCTTTTAAAATTAGACCACAATAAATGTGTCAGGTTTGACCTGGTGACTTGGAGACATATTAATTTGTACTTGTGAACATTTACCAGGCACAAATGAACTTTGAGATTGTGATAATGTCAAACAAAATCAAGTGACAGTTTTAGTAAAATGGGTTGCTACACAAAATATTTGAATTGCAACGAATTGTTAAAAAAAAAAACAAATATGTACAGTGTAGTCTCCCTTAAGGGATATCTTCCTTAAGCGTACACCTTCCTTAAGCTAATACACCATTTCGACGAACACTGTTGTTCGGTTCCGGCAGCGTTTCATAAGAAAATCCTATGAGGGGCATCCCGTTGTACAGACACATTTCAATGGCCCCTTCGGTAGCCGGTCAAAATAAACTCCTCTGTATTTTATTTTTTCATTTAAATAAAAAAAGTTTTAGGGCAATGCACAAAGATTTTTAAGCACCCTTAATTCTTTTTCTTTTTTTTTTAATAATTTTTTGTGCGACAATGCGTTGTTTGTGCTGAAATTAATATTTCCGATCATCTCAAAATCACTTAAAATCAGGGCTGTGAAGTCGTCAAGAAATAGTTCTAACTCCGACTGCATCCGTTAAAATTTTAAAAGTACGACTCCGACTTTAACTTCGGCTCCTACTCTAACCTTAATGATAAATGTATATGAGACTGATCCTTATTAGTAGGGATGAGATTTTCATGCACTAAAAAATCGAAAATATGCGCATAAAATATGCACTAAAAACTCCAAAATATGCATTAAAAACCATTGAAAATTTTCAATAAAAAAGCGTTGTGTGTTTTTTTTATTTTATTTAAAACAAATACAAAATTCTATTGTTGTTTTTATTCTATTGCTATTCAAAGGTATAATATTTTTAAAACTTAATTTAAATAATTATATAATTTAACATTTTGTTTGCATAATCAAATAAATACTTTTTTATTATCAAAAGTAAGCCTTTGCCTGGTTAAAAGATGTTGTTCATGGAAAATTATCTCTCAACGTCAACCGTAGTTAAGGCATACTAGAAGGATGCCAATTCATTTGGAGAATATTAATTTTTCAGATCCCAGATCCCAGATCCCACATTTGATTCCAGATCAAAAATAGTTGCATTTTTTTCTGAAATCCTCTATTTTTTTTTGCAATACGCTTTGGATTTTTTTTTATTTGTCGGGCTATTTTTCCATCCACCTGCTAATTTTCCTTTCTGCCATATCAATTAATTTGAGTGAACTAAATCCTTCCAATTTAGTTATTATTTCACCAATATATCCGAAGTTGGAAAATAAAAATGCTAATTGACTCTTGATGTTATTTAAATTTAATATTGCTTTTACTTTTATTATTGCATAACCATCGGTAGCAACAGGTTCTTCAATAACATTCTTAAATTGCTTAAAGTTTTTTGAATAGAATTCTGAAGCATCTGAAGGTGACGGTACCAAGAGATATATATCGTTAATCAATATTATCGAATTGGCTTCTAATTTCCTCTGCAACTCGGTGTAACCCATGTGCCAAGCAAGTAACATGTAACAGTTTTGTATAAATTGTTTAAGACAATTGGCGGCCATAACCATGTAAGGTGCTGCATCGGTTAAAAATTTAAGGATCTTTTGACGAAATCTTGTATTTTAAGCAGAGCTCAAAAAAATTTATTAATTGATTTAAAAAAAAATTTTTTTTAATATATTTTTTTTTGTATACAATTTGAAAGTTTTTTGAAGAACTTTTTGCATATGCATTTAAAATCAAAATATGCATTATTACCAAAATATTTAAAACAAATCGATGCCATTTAACGCAAATTTAATCATTCCGAAAGATAATTGGTCGACATCGATTTTAGACTATCGACAAAAACATGCATTTGCATGGAAATCGCATCCCTACTTATTAGACTTTAAACTCTTTTTTTATGTAGTAGTTAAATATAAATATAGCAAGAACATAATTCTGAAAAAAATTCAAATCGATATTTTAATTCTAACACGTGCCGTTATTTTTTGTGAAAACCCAAATCGTTTTAGCCAACTTTTAAGGAAATTTTGCTTGACAAATCACGTAAATTGTTTTCTTAAAAAAAGCAAAACTGCCAAGATAAAAAAAGGTGATTAAATTGAAAATGTTGTTTTTTAATTTCTGAGATGCCCAACATTTTTGCATGCAATTTGTTTAAAGGCACGAAAAGGCAGCTAGATTGGCGACAAACGGCGCCAACAGTTAAAATTTAAAAATTTGCGTAGGACCGCCAAAATACATTATTTTTTTTAAATTAATAAATTTCTAATTCTGCTTACAAGATAAACAAAACTCATAGCAAAAATAGAATCTGGATAAGATATACTTTACTACAATGTATAACAATCCTAAAAAAATAATTATAAATTATAAATAAAAATGCGCCCTTTAATATGATATAATTGTATCTCCCCAAATCATTAAAGTCGAACGTAGCGTGTTCTGTCGCCATTTTCGAATACTTCTGTTGACATAATTACTATAATTCCTGCAAATATTATTGCTTGACAGTTTAGCTTTACGATAGAATTTGTTTTATGGTTAATTTCAAGCATTTGCTAAAATCAATTATGAGATGCAAACACCTTATATTTTCCACTGTGCTCCGGTAAAAAAAAACCCCCTCAACTTCGACTCTTCAACTCAGACTCTTCAACTACGGCTCTTCAACTCCGACTCAAATTTATGGTCGAACTTACGCTACTTATTTTTATAGTCAGACGACTGGTTATATGTAAATATAATTTGATAAAATGAGGTACATAAACTCTAATTAAGCCAATAATTGATAGTTTTTTATATTTAAAAAAAAAATCCAATTGTGTTTCCTATTTCTCATAGAAAAACACCCACAAGATGTAAAACTGTCATAAAAAATTTTGGCACGTCACTGTTTAATTGAACTGGAAATGACACTGTGAAATTTCGTGAAGATTGGACCATAATTTACCCAGGGTCTCATATAAACCCTCCTCCCGGAAAACAGTTTAGTACGCCTAAATTCGTAATTAATAATGCTTTTAGAATAAAATTTATTACGGAATTTTGGGATGATTGGTTCATTGCTGACCACGGCTCCAATATAAATCCCCATCCTGAAAATCATTTAAGTTCGGTTTAAACCGTTACGAATCATGATATTTTACTCAAGATTGTTCGTCAATAATTTAATATAGATCTAAACCGCAACCAATTTTAATTCTGATGTCTGTTTGTATAAAAATAAATTAATAATAACTAGACATCCCTCCCGAAATATTCGAACTGTCAGTGGAGGGTATCAGAGATTCGGCACAGCCTATAAAGCACTCTTACTTGTTTGATTTACATTTGCTTAGTACATATTTTGTTTGTTAAGAAAAACTGTATCATTCTTCCTATTACTATCCATTTTATCTTATGCTATGTTCACACTTGGGTTCTTTAAAGCGTTAAAGCAACTCGAAAGTGATTAAGCTCTAATCACATCAAATTTGAGTATAATGTAGAATTGGCCACCATGAACGTACGCCTCACGTGTACAACCAATAACCATTTCTTCTTAATGGTTTTATTTTGTCCTTTAATAATTCTGTGGCCGTATAGCAAAACTAGTTAACTCTACTTTTTGCGCAAACCGTGTTTCATTAACAATCACTCTGTCTGATCGAAATTGTGATAAAGATTCTCATTTAAAATTTTTTTGAAAAACAAAAATCAGAAAAATACCAATTTGTATGTCAAAACTAGATAATTCCATACATTTTTTGAAAAAACAAGGTAACTCCATAGTGTCTCAAAAAATAGAAAAATTGGAAGTTTAAAACGTCGCGATGTTGTTTCGAAAACTAAGAGAGAAAGAGCGAAATAGAAAAAATTCGGCTCCTTGGGCCAAAATGTTGAATATTAAAACTGCAACTCCCGAGAATACAAAGAATTTTATTGGCATTCTTTATATGCATATTTTATCATTTACGAAGTTCTTGACTTATAGAATACGACTGCCAAGCACCCGAAATCTTTCCGAGTAATTCTACCGTACCCTATGTGGTACAGTAACTTTAAAAAATCTTTCGACTTACCCAATAATATTTTTTTTTTGTTTCTGTTACAAAGATAAGACAGTGTTTTTGGTCAGCTAAACTAAAAAAAATTGTATTACCAAGTTTAGTATAAAAATTTAATGGAACACCTTTTGTTTAAAATTTTGATATTTATTGAAATAAAATAAACCACAAACTCAGTTTTAATCTATGTTAAACGTTATCCACGTTATCCCAAAAACTGTCCTATGAATTTCATAAAATCAGGAAGGGTAAACCATAAAGGGTGAATCTTTTAATTAAGTTTATTCATAAAAACAGACAAAAAATCGGCTGATCTATATAAATAAAATTGTGTCGTAACTGACTGAGTGATCATCGTATTGCCTAACAACTGAGGCTAAAAACTTGAAATTTGGACAGAACAGCCTCCTCACTCCCCAAAACGATACACGTTTTCGAATGTTAAGGGAGTAAATAAATTCGGTAATCTTATATCTCCAGAACTAAAAGAGATACAAAAAAATGAAAAAGAAAAACAAGCGGACAGGTGTCTGGTAATTTTTTAAAATTCTGTCCTTTTTGGAAGTAAACGAGTGAAACCTGTATTTTGAAACTTTTTTGTCACCCTATATATATTTTACACCAATAAATATTGAAATAAAGTTTATATCACATTCGAAACTAATCTAAAAAGTCCAATTCGAATTCGGTACTTTTTAAAAACTCGATCGTTAATTTTTGGACTCCCACTGCAATATTGCAATTTCTGATACTTTAATACGGAGAAAAAAAGTTTCTTTAGCTTTTTGTTTTACAACTGGTACTTTCTTCAAATATAGTTAATACTTTACCTATCCTGAGAGGATAAGTACCTGTGTGTGAATTTGTTGTTCTTCAACTGGAATTTCCGTTAGTATTGGACCTAAAAGCGTAAAATTAAACATGAAAGGCCCTCAGTGAATGAGAATCTGTAAGAAGTATCTTTTTGGTACTTCTTGTTCTCTAACTGGAACTTTTTAAATTTTCGTTAATATTACACCTATAAACCTAAAATTAAACGTGCAATGTCATGAGCGCATAAGAAAGCCTTCTTGTTAATTTTTTGTTTTACTGATCGTTTTTTTTATCTAGAAACATAAACTTTGGCATATAAATACATATGTCCACGAAAGAATGGTAGACTCTCACGAAGTATCGGAATTAATGCTAGTTTTTGATATAAAAGCAAAAAAGGAACAAAACATGTTTTGGAAAAAACTGGGTTAGTCCATTTCTTTCGTAAACAAAACGGATAAATTAACGTGCTAAGTCAAATAGTTAATGTTTTTCCACAAATCATTACTTAAGCTGCCATAATTCCGTAAAATTTAAAAAAAATGGGAAAAAAGTTTTTTTTAGGAAAAACAATATAGCTGACATTAATTTTCGGTTTTAATGTCCAAAAATTAGTTCAATGGAACCAGAAATCTTTAACATTATTCAAAATTATGTTTGTTTAATGCGCATGCATAGTAATATAAATTCATATTAAATAATTAGCGAAATATGTTTAAAACTTTAAATGTGTTTTTCGCAGGTTTTCAAAAAATGGAGTTATCTAGTTTTTCCATACGGCCACAGAATTAATCAGCTCAAATGTAATGTGAACGGCTTTGATTAACTTAATCAACATCTTGCTTTAACGTGTTTTAAAACCCAAGTGTGAACATCGCGATATTTTAATTGATTTAGTTTTTGCTCTTATTAAAAATTCATACTTGAAATTTTCTCACCAAAAACCTTAAACTTGAAATTCGATATCATTGAACTTGTACCAAATAATAAGCTTCCTGGTGAAAAATAAAATGAAAAAAAAATGTTAATAAAAAAATCTACAATTTAAAACAATAATTCATTCACGAAAATAAATGCGCAAGAATAACAACAACAAAATAAATGGAGGAAACGAGTATGCACCCAATGTTGCCAGAAAAAAATTTGAAAAAATCGTAAATTTTTGCAGAATATTCGTTAATCGTCACACAAATCAGTCATTGCAAAATAACACTAAACCTGGAGGTCCAAAGCAAGCGTGCAAAAAATGGATTTCCTTAGTTAAACTGGACATACAGTTTATAATTGGCTCAATCAAGCAGATATTTTAACTTTATTTTAAAGGTTGATCCAAAGAGAACCAACTTATAATTGTTTAATCTGGCAGCCCTGTTTGGATTTCATACATATTCTAGAGTAATAAAGTTAAAGTTGATGGCTAAAGACATTGGCCGCTCAGAATATTTTTGGCTAAAACGTAGACAATACCTATGTATAAGCGCAATGCATTTTCATGGATACAAAAAAAAAAACAAAAACTGGCAAACGAGCAGAGAATAAAAATAAAGAAGTATTGACCCTTAACCAATGTTGCTAATAACACTACACTTTAACTGTCTTTTTCCTTCAGCATAAATGTCTGTTTAGTGGGACTACTAAAGAACTAAAATACTTTGCCATTCATCCATCCATCCATCCGTTTGTATGTGCACCATGTTACAGTGTTGCTCGTTGTTGTCTACAATATGTTTCTGTTGCAAGTGTCGGATACATTTTAACAATAAAATATCATAATTGTCCTCAGGTCATAATATTTGGTTTGCAGTTTATCATACATTTTGCTTTTTTGTTTTCGTATTGCTTGAATTCTTGTGTTGTATTAAGAAACCAGCATTTAAGCTCTTAAAACTAAAGCGTTCCTTTCTTCTTCTTTTCGACTTGTTCAACTTATTTTCCAATTCATTGATGCTGGCTAGTGTGTGAATGTATTTAAAGAATAGACTTAACATTAAATCCTTAAAAGATTGATGTTAACGGGAAATGTATGTATGTATGCATTATATGAATGTAGTTTATGATTTGAGTATGTACTTAAATATAAAGTGGTGGGACATCCATTTCTTAGTAGGTATTTCCTGGCTGGATAGAGTTTTATCACAATGTTCTTATAGATTTTTAAATACCCTACTACTACTACTATTGTGGCTATTTGCACTAATTTCATTTAGCTTTAATTTTAGCATTTCATATCAGCAGGGAAACCATTCCTATTTGTGCGACCAATATACAGTCAAATCCCGATAATTCGTACCCCGATAAATCGTAATTCCGGATAATTCGTAATAAACTGTCGGTCCCTTGAAAAAATCGTAATTGTTTGCTAACTACCACTTATAATTCATAATAAAAACAACAGAAACATGGAAAGAGTGATTTTTTGTTTACCGCTATTTTTGTTTGCGTGGGTTTTTTTCCTTGGGTGTTTCTTTATTTTCTTAAGATCAGTTTGTTACATGAACAATTTTTATATATTTTTTCTTTTTAATCATTTGTTTATGTTTTTTTTATCGTTTAAGTAAATAAATTGAAAAACCCCGTTAATCCGAATTTATTTTATTTTAGCCCCGTTAAATCGAAACCCCGCTAAATCGAAAACCCCTATAATTCGTAAGAAATGGCCGGTCCCTTGCGATTACGAATTATCGGGATTCTACTGTATTTTCTGTTTTAGACCTTTATTATGAATTTTGGCAGCGCATTTTTAGTGCATATTTGTGCATCTTTTTCCCTTTGCAGCTTTTTTTTTGCATGTATTAGTCAAACTAGCTTTTTAGGCTTATAGTGCGTATTAAGGTCGTTAAAAAAAGGTTAGCCAGTCGCCCCTTAGGATTAACGATAAGTTAAAAAGAATTCCAGAAAAATCGATATTCATGGCTTGTGTATGGCTTCACTTTTGCCTTTGGTGACATTTTGATCCGACATCGAATTCTGAGCGCCACTTATGCCCTCTCGGAACCTACCACCCCAATGTTCAATTTTTTGCATGTGCCAAGAAAGCCCTTCTAAAACTTTGTACTTCTAGCCTTTAATGTACTCACTTTTATGCCATGCCCTAAAATTATGCCCACTTTTCTTCATTTGTTGAACTTTTTGCTGTTTTTTAAAAGCGGCGACGTTTAAAGTCCAATTTTATTGTATCGCATATAATTATTAATGGCGTCACTATGGCTTAATTTTTGTGTTTGGCGCCACTTATAACATCTCGAATCCTTCCCCCCAAAAGTCCAATTTCTGGTATATAGCAAGAAAGCCCTTCTAACACTTTGTGTGTCTGGGTTATAATTTGCTCACGTTTTTGCCACGCCCCAAAAGTGCGCCATTTTTTTTTTTCTTTTGCACATAAATATTTTATTAAACCTGGTAGATCAACATACAAAAACAAAATTTTATATCAATGAAATGAAGTATCTGGAATTATAAAAAAAGAGTTTTTGCCACAACCCAAAATGCAGTTCTTGTTGTTTTTTATATAAATTTGTCATTAAAAGTTCGTATCGCATATTGTTGTTTTATGGCTTCAATGTTACTTTATTATTTTTGCTTAATTTAGTTTCATTAATCGTTAAAGTTTATGCACTTTTCTAGTATCTGGTAAAAAGCCAACTCCAGTCCATACACGGTAGCCCCTAAGTTTTTAAGTATGTATAAAAAGCTGTATAGGAAAAAAAATACCAAAACAATTTATATATTTAAATTTCCAAAATTCACCAAAATATGTTTGAGAGCTTTTTAAGGAGATACATTTTATTTCTATTTTTTTTACCAAATTTATATTTTCGCCCCAAAATGTACAAATTTCAAAAAACAACCAAACACATGTCAAATAAATTTTTGATTCATGATATTTTTTTATTTAAACTTCTACCTCTGTTAGATTAATGCCCAATTTTCAGGATAGTATTTAAATCTATATTAAGTTAATTTTCATAACAAACTTAAATCGTATTAAAAACAGATTGGTTTTTGAGTTTTATTTGAAAAGTCTTATTTAATTAAGATAAAAGTATGGTAGCACTACTAAATACAAAAAAAAAATATAAAAAAGTTTTGCCTGTTGTTGTTGTATTGTTGTGATATTGAGGCCACCTTGCTAAAATATTACAATGGAAACTTAAGTTGAAATTAAGTGTACCACATCGGTGACTTAAGTTTCACTTAAGTTTTTAGTGAAGAAGAGAATTTTGTATTTAAAACGATTTTAAAAATAAATGTGTTTTAATATCAATCCTGAAAATTGGCCATAAGAGATATAATTTTACTGATTACACCCCTTTCTACCCCCTTAAGAATTGAATTTGCAAAAATGCCTGCTTATTTTATCTAAACATTTTGAAAGGAAAATGGTTCTGAGTTTTAAAATTTAGTGGCTGACTTAGCATCGGATATAAATAAAAGATTTGAGGCTTAAGAAAATAATAAAACCTATTGTTTATCTACAACATTTGACCCTCGACACAATACTTGAATATTTTAATTGACAATCGACTTCGTTCGTACCAAACAAACGTCCCATTGAGGTACTTAATATGTCTCTGCATTTCCTAACCTACATGTAGTAAAAGTTCTGATAAGTCCATAACAACTGGTCTTTGGAGGATACAAGATAAGCCTCTTTTCATCCTAATATTTCAGATCCGCTTGTCTGCCGGCTCAATGACATGTTATACCCAAACTTGAAGAAAATGGGGCAGGAACTCTTAAGTTCTCAAATGAGTTCTGTCGCATCTGGGAGATTATTTTCGACAGCAGGTCTTGTTCAAGCGGGCTTGCGAAATCGTCTATCGCCGTAAAAGTTTAGAATACTTTGTTTGTTAAACAAAAATCTTATAAACATTATTGTAGAACTATGTTTTATTTTGTGTTAATTTTATCATCAATTCAAATTTAATTCTTCGTTTTTTAAATCTTATTAATATCAATTTTATAAATTTATAACCTCTTACACAGTTTTTTTGGAACAATAAACAATCTTAAGTTTTGTTAATTTTAACTTGAATTCAAATTATATGTGCGTATCGACATCGGCGATATTTTTGTTTGAGTATCAGTATCTATCGCCGAAAAGTAGTATCGTTACATCCCTAGTCTTCATATAAAATTCTAATTCTCTGGCTTAAGTTGTTTAGACTGGTCGATGATCACCAAGTCAGTTACACTGACCTTATAACAGGTGGTTAAATTTTAAGGACCGATGTTGAATATTAAATACACCTAAACGTCAAGTTTTTTTCTGTATTTCATTTGACATTTTTTAATTTCAGACTAACTCAATTTGAGCCATGGAAAGATACACAATCGAGTCACGAGCTAAAGTTGGGTAGGCTTATTATGAAAATGGTCGTTCAAATCAAAATGCATATTGTTCACTTCGTTATTTTGTCGGTCAATTTAATCGTTCAAATGTGCGTACAGTCGGAAAATCGTGCAAAAATTTCAGAATAACGGGTCTGTGGGATAAGTGGAAATACCAGTGCATGCTTGTACAGATCGTACTGCGATATTTGCGATAGTGTGTCTGAAGAGCTGTACACCTCAACTCGTCGTCGTGTCTAACAATTGCACCTCTCACGCTCGTCGTTGATGAACATTATGCATAAGCACGCTTACAAGGTTTAATTGACTCAAGAACTAAAGCCTCTTGACCATTCCGAACTTCGTCAATGGTCAGAATGGTGGCAAGAAATGGTAACAGTGGATGATCAATTTTCGAAGAAAATCAGTGGATTCTTCAATACGCAGAATTGCCACATTTGGGCGAATAATAATCCAAGAGTGATTGTCGGAAAACCAATGCACCCACAAAGATGGACTGTTTGGTGCGGTTTATGGGTTGGCGGCACCATCGGGCCGTATTTTTTCCAAAATGAATGGCGTTCGCTTTCGTGAGATGATACCGAACTTTTTATGGTCCGAATTGGAAGATATGGATGTGGACGATATGGGGTTTCAACAGTTCGGTGCCACTTGCCATACAGCTAACGAAACAATGGCTCTTTTGCGCGCCAAGATCATATGATTTGACACCGTTGGACTTCTTTCTTTGGGGTTGTTTGAAAGAAAAGGTGTACGACGATAAGCCAGCAATAATACAAGACCTAAAGGATGAGATAATTTGGCACATTAACGGCATAGAACCTCAATTATCAATTATTGATCCTTTTGTATAAATAGACTAACTTATATTTTGACTTCTTTTGTAATCGCCGAAGTTTTACTTTAAACATGGTTTCTTATTAAGCTTAGCTTTTCGTTAATTAGCTTAACTCACATTCTGTCTCTCTCTCTGAATTTTAGCTTAGCTTCGTTTTTAGCAGCTTAACATACAACATGGATCTTTATATGGTTGTAACTCAGCTTACAACCGTGCGGGCTTATGTGGTAGTATAGTTTAATCATATCATAGATTCATTCCTGGCAATAAGTATAGTCCAGCTGGAACAAATAAGCCTTAATGAGTAAGCTAATGTTTGACTCCAGTTTAATATCATATTTTCCTTATCAAAGCAGTGCACTCCAAATTCGTTTACTGCTTTCAATATCAAACGAATATTTCTCTATGTTATGGCTTTAAGTATATTGAATTGTTTGGTATTGTATTGTAAGGTACTCATACTTATTGTCCATCTGACAGTTTGTCTGTATGTCTTTACGTACATATATGTACATGCATGTAGTATTTATGTCTGTCAGCGTATTTAACATATGAGTACTTTGGTATACTAAAATACTAGTTGTTGTATAGTTGCTTGTTTTTTCGGTTAAAGTCTTACTAAAGCTTTAAATCGTTAACTGTCGATAATGTTTTCAGTCCGCATTATTGTTAAACTTCTTGTATGTTTTGTTTTTTTTTTCTTTTTGTAAAACCATTGTTTTGCTTGGGTATCAAGAAGGAGAGAAGATAAAAAACTAAAAACTGAAAAACGCACCAGCAACTAAAAACTTTGCTGAATATTGTATTTTCTTACGACGTGGACAAGTGTAAATTTTATGTTAAAGTTTTTTTTGTTTTAATCTTGATTCAATGTCGATCAAGATTCATACATTAATTTCGTTGGAGTATGGCAGCATATCTGTACATGGACGTATGTATGTATGTAGTTGCTTTATTTGTAAATTTTTCACCGGAAAGAGTATTCATTTTTGTGATTTCCGCTTGATTATAAGTTTGTGTATTTTAGCTTATTTTATATTTTAAAACAATAGTTGTCAGTTGTTTTTTTTTTAATTTTTATATTGGGTCCAGTTAAAGGAAAGATACGCGTGTGGCTGAGATGTTTAAATTTATGGCATTAATTTTTCTTTTTCTGTATTCATTTTGAAGGAAATTGTGTAATTTGATTAAATATTTTTAGCCTTAAGAATTAAGAGAAAGTGTTGTTTTAAATTATGGCTTATTTATTGTATGCAATTATTGTAAAAATACTTTCGTCTAAAAGTTAACGTTATTGGGATGTTTATGTTTTACATTAATTCTTTTGTTTTGAAAAGGAAGTGCATGCATTGGTATTTTATGTTTCGTTTCTATTTAAAAGAATTTTATGAAAAAAAGTAAGAAAAACTAGTCGGAAAAGTTCGATTAACGAATACGTTACACCACTAGAGTTCCAAAAGTAAACCACATCAGGGTCCTACTTATAAGATTTAATTTTTAAGAACATTATTTTCGGAATGGAGCCTTTATAGGACTAATGGCATATTTTGAACTTATAATCACAAAGTACTTATAACATAAAAAACAATTTTTACCAATTTTTATCACAAGACAAATATTCAGCCTTATTGTGGTTGTCGTTTTCGTAAACAAACGTGTCGTTTTTTGTAGTAGATTAAAGAACACATGTTGTGTATTACTTTAATCTATTACACAGTCGTATACGACAACGACAACCACAATAAGGCCGATTAACCCGGTGTGCTTCGCCACCCCTATTAAAATAGAGAAAATAAGTAAATTTTTTTAAACAGATCTTTTTAAATTATAACAAAGCAATTTTTACTAAATTTCGAAGGTCTACTATTATCCTTCTCCAGATATATCTGGAAAGAATCGAAACTATCGTTCTAATGATATAAAAAAGGCAACATTTAGTTAAAAAATGTTGAGGTTATTAAAATTTCCCGAAGCCATTAAAGTGCCTCAGACCTCTTGAACAAGAAATGTGGAAATTAAATTAACATATTGAGCCCTAACCGGAAAAATAACGTAAGCAACATCATTTTAAATTTTCGTTATTTTGATAAATGCCCTAGAGGGGAGAGAACTGACACCAAAGTAGTTCGCTGATAGGTCTTTGATGGTAGAGACCGGTTCTAGTTCGGACACTTTATTTGAATAGGACCTATCACTTTTACATGGGGTTGTCATTAGAGGGGGTAAATTGACACCATTTGACCAGTCACAGATCTATTCTCAATGAACGTGCTTACTGTTAGTTACTACAATGTAGTATTATTTCAATACAATGTTGTACTATTTTAATAAAACAAGTCCTAGATTTAAATTCAAGAAACAAATTTTAGAAAGTACCAAAAAATGTGTCACAGCACCGGTGAAGACTGCACTGTAATTCACTACTTTTTGTTCTTCATAAACCAGTTAATGGATTGGATCTTCTTTCACTGGGCATGAGTCCTTTCTTTTTGTACTTGTTCTATTTTCAGAAATCCCAGGACAAGTCTGTTGGACCAATTAACACAAATTTCGGGCAGGGTGACTATTGGCAACACTTGCATAATCTCCTCAAAAGTCATGGTCACATAACGTTACGAATTTATAGCAAGAACAATTTTATAGTAAGCTACAAATTTCATACAAAATTTATATGAAATAAAAGAAACTCCCTCCAGTAAAATTGGGTTTTTGGCACTTACGTTATTTTCGCGTTTGGGGCTCGATACTTTAAAAAATATTTGAATAAGAGATAATTTTTACTTAAAATAAACCCGTATTTACTTGTATATGCATTTTGGTCTTCGTAGGATACGGTTAACCTATTCGCAGGTATGACCAAAAAAAATCTTTTTTTAACGACAGCTTCAAAACATCATTTTTAAATTTTTTAAACAAATTCCGGAATTTTTTTATCATCACTTTGGGATTAATTGAGGATATAATAGGGAATTAAAATAAGAAAAATTATGTCAATACCTCCCATAGTTCTTCCGTACCTGCGATTGAAATTTTTCGATTTTCGGGATAAAGTCATTTATTGGCCATTTTTTTTGGCGAATGAGTCCAATTTCCCTACAATTATGAAGGTCAAAGGTCAAATTTCGTCTTCTTTGGAATTTCTAAAGGAAAGATAGCGAAATATTGCATATTTGTTTGACGATTTGTATGAAACTGTAGAAAAATGTAATCTAAAGTCATACGAAGATAAAACAGTTTAAACATGGAGATTAACCCTTAAATGTACTTGGTGTCAAAATAACCCCAAACCATTTAAATTTGGAAAAATCTTTCAATTCATATATTATAAAATCTATTAATGCATATGATTTTTTGAGTTTTTTTCCAACAAAAACGGCGTAGTTTTTGCTTAAAAGTGGCTAAACAAGATTTTTCGTAAAATTCACATTTTAACATTAATAAAAAGCCTGTAAGTGTGCATAAGAAATGAATTTCTTTGTATTAATAACATTTTGTAAAATAAAATATATAAGAGACAAATAAATGTTAGAACCTTTATCTAAAAACTCAAATGATAATCGTTAAATATTAATAAAATGTACTTTTTATCATAAATGTTTGTATTGATATTTGGTGACGATAACTTTTGTAATAGTAACTTGGTAAGATGTCCTAAATAAGCCACCGCTCGAGATCGCTTTAAGCCGAATAAATCCCATATCGAAATAATATTCGGCACAAAACACTTTCATTAATCCTATTCTTATAGATTTTCCAGGATCATAAATTCCCATGTGTCCTAAATAGGGTACACTACCGTAACGTTGTCTGTATATACTGTGGAGGAAGGTATTAGAAGGTTGGTATTGACCGACCATGCTTTCTTACTTGTTAAGTTTGAAAATGTTTTTGAAAATTAAAAAAAAATTTGAAATTATCTGTTAAATATTTCCAAAACTTATTTAATTCAATAATATGACTTTACAAATCGGCATCTTGAAATAAATGTAAAAGAGAAACTTCAAATCATTACTTCCGTGCAAAATCCTTAGAAATTTCACTTGTTTATTTTACACGACAGCTGTTGTAATTTTAATTTTCCAATCAATTAAATTGTTGATAAATGATGATTTTTACAAAACGTAACATTTTCATTTCATCAATGTACCTGTAACTTTCTTCCGGTCTGACCACACAAAATTTCTTTTTTTTTAACCCTATTTGTTAGTACCGGCGTTTTCTAACAAAGCGCGCTCGCGGTTAAGTCAATATCAGCTGAAGTAGCCAGGGAAGCACAGGATTCCAATAAAACTAAATGTTTATGGCAAAATTGGCTATTTACAAACAAGCGACAGCATCCCGCTTTCTAACATCCTTGAATAAGCAAATGGAAATCCCGTAAACGTTAAAGGACCTTTTCCATGTCCTTTGAATGTGCGTATTGTTTTTGTTTGTCTTGGCAGGCGGCATTTTTACTTTAATGATTTGCTTGTAATTACACCGTTAAGAAGCACTTGCACTTGTTATCTCTTCTGTATTTTTATTTATCGAGAGACGAGACAATTTATAGAGTCAACAACATAACATGTCTGTCGCATGCCTTTCGTTTTTAGTTCATTTTTGTTTTTGTGTGTTTAACTGTTTCAATTGTTGCATTTCGTAAAGATGTCCTTATAAAGATATGACAAGTGGTATTGTGCTGATGTCCTCTTTTCTAGTTTATTTTTAGTTTATTTTTAGTTTATTTAAATATTTTAATTTTGTTATTGTTTGTCAACTTTAAAGCAATTTTTTTTTCTTTTATCGCTTATTCAAATGCCGATGTTTTAGCAATTAATAAATGTAAATTTATAAGTCGTTTTGGTACCGCTAAATAAAGTGATCAATAAATCATTTGCTTGAAATTAAAATTAAGAATCACGTTGGGATATTCTAAAGAGTCTATTCTATTAATAATAATAATAAGAAGAAGGAAGAATAAAATGTATAAGGAGCAACATTTGAAAATCTATGCTTTGTGGAGGAAATATTTTTTCCTTCGCTGCTATTTTCCTTTTAAGGAAAATGGATTTTAAATCCGAAATAAGAGTGATCATTTATTATCGCTTGAACATTTATTTGACTTTTGGTTTTATTCGAGTAAGGAATTAATCGATTTTTGAATTTTAATATTACTCGATTAATCGAATCAGAATTTTAATTTATTCAATTTACTCGAATAATTCAAGTAATTTTATCCAATGGAAAAAACATACATCTCTATTTGATTTGATACTTTTATCATGTTAACCCTTTAGCAAGATTTTTTATTTTTGGCAAAAAAAAATTTTATTCAACTGGAAAATTAATGAAGAACTAAGATAAAAACCACCCTCTTCCTTTTGTTTTTTTTTTTTGTTTTGAATAAAAAACCTCCCTATGCACAATCATTCCTTCAATTCTTATTGCGATTTACAAAGATAATTTATACATTTCAAACATATTTTAATCCCCTTCACCGAAAGTCTATATTTAACTTTGCCATTCCGTTTGTATGTTTATATATTCTGGATCCTTGTGAGCGGGGAAGTTCAAATCCGGTTTTCCGTCTGTCCGTTTGTCTGTTGAAATGGGGTTTCCGAAGCCCCCAGATATGATGGGGGCTGGGTTGGTATATATTTATGAGCAAAAATCTCTTTTTGTTGTTGTTTTTTTATTTCTTTTTTTATACATATCTGGATAACGGCAAGAGCCAAAGTTTCCAAATTAGGTACAAACATTTAGGTTATTAATACACAGAATCCCACAAATTATGAGCGGGAGAAGACATCAAAAATTAAATTTTTGTACTGTCATATAACCTATGGATATGCCATATATATCAAAAGATCGTATTTTCTGAAAAAGTTACAGCCGAAATAAATTTTTTTTTATAAAATACCCTTTATCGGTGATGTACACTTCGGTTCATTCGAATTTTTTTGTCTGTAAGCTTATTTCAAGCGCGTTATTTCTAAGCCAAGCTCTTTTGTTTCCACTTGACTTAAATGACTAGCATGGTAGTAACTAACCCTTGTATTGAGAGTAGATGTGTGACAACCTCATGTAAAAGTGATAGGTCCCATTCATATAAAGTGTTAGAACTAGAACCGGTCTCTACTACCAAAAAACATATCATGGGCTGGCGCGGACTCAGGGGGGGGGATAAGGAAATCCCCCCATTAAATTATAAAAATATGTTTGGTTAATTTTGATAAATACAAGAATTCCCAATAATAATATTTTTTTAAATGTACAACATTTTTGGAAATCCCAGCAAGGTTTTTTTTTTAATTGAATCTCTAACGAAGTTTCCAATAAGTATCAAAATCTTAATCCTAATAGTTATTTGTTAGATATTTCCAATGAAACATCTAGTTTACTGTATTCATTATTCATTATTCTACATTCAATATGTGTTATATGAATCAAAATTCTATTCGATAATTTTTGACGAAATCAAGGACTTGAAGAGCGTTCAAAGGATTTTGATAATGACGTTGATGTGTCAATTGGTGCGAAGGCACTATCATCACTTGTTCTTAAAGCTTTGAATATTGGTATTGACCTAAAACATTGTGTAGGAGTTGGAATAGATGGGAGTCCTCTGATGTCAGCAGAAAATGGAAAGCGCGACAAATGTGAAACAAACGCCTTACAATTTTTATAAATCAAACAACACAATATCTAAAAGCAATAAAGTGCCATTAATACAAAAAGTTGTGTCATTTGTTATAGAAACGACAAATTTTTTTATATATAATCATCCCAAGCAAAACGCAGTTTTAGCCAAGTATTTGGGAGCCAAACTCTCTACATTATGCGAGGCAAGAAAAAACGATTTGCTTGTTATGTGTAGATACAACAAAAACAACAGAACAAGAAACAAAATATATATTATTTTCATGCTTAAAAAGTAAAATTGAACTCTTGTTTCTAATTTAGTTTATATTTTACTTTAATAATTATTAGTATTTTAGTTATTTTGTTGAACTGTTTATGGGTTTAAATCCAAATTTTGATATTTTAATTAGACAAAAGTTCATCAAATTTAATTATACCCACACCAAAATAGTGGAGAGGGTATAATGCAGAATCACTCTCTGAGTCGAACTAACGATGTCCGTCCGGCTGGCTGGCTGTCCATGTAACCTTGTGCGCAATTTTGGAGATAATTTGATAAAATTTGGGTCATAGGTTTTTATTGGCACAAGGACCAAGCCTATTGAAAATGGGCCGAATCGTAGGACCACGAGGGAAGATAGGGGGAAATTTCTTCCTCTCATAAACTATCAAACCGATTTTAATGCAATTTAAAACATAGATAGAACCATATCTATATGGACACAAAAGGTATGCATTTTTAAAAAAAAAATAGGACCACGAGGGGAGATAGGGGCAATTTCTGCCTCTCAAACCGATTTTAATGAAATTTAAAACATAGAAAGATCCATATCTATATGGACACATTAGCTCTACAGTTTTTCAAAAATAGGACCACAAGGGGAGGTAGGGGGCACTTTCTGCCTCTCACAAACTTTCATATCGATTTTCATGAAGTTTATAAACATAGATAAATCCATATTTATATGGACACATAAGCATGATGTGTTGTTAAATACTGTGGTGTAGGGTATCATATGGTCGGGCTTGACCGACTATACTTTCTTACTTGTTTTTATTAAATTAGTTTTATCTTCATAAATTTACTTTAATATGTACATAAGATTTAAAAAGTCAAAACCTTCTCGGGCATGATGCTGGAATTTTATAAATGAAATTCTGTAAGGTGTAAACCGGGTAAGTAAATCAATCATAATAAAATTCTCCCTCTATTTCATTTTTGGTTTGTTTGAAGTACGAATTCTTGATTAAATCAACTTTATAATTTTTAAATCAAGTTAAGTATTTCGCGATTGAAAAACCGTGCTTGAATCAATCATTCTGTTCTTGATTCACGAAAATCCGTACTCACCGTACAATTAATACCGCTTCGGATTTATTTGAGTACGGATGGATTGATTTTTCTTTTGAGTGTACATATGTCATGGCAGAATTGACCATATTTCCCATATCAACCCCTCTCCATAATCGCTTTTAGAAGAGTGAATCTCATATTGATATTTAAATAATATTCGGCATAAATAACTCTTAACTTCATAAGATAGTGATTGGCCATGTGTCTCAGAAAATTTGTCTTCATTAACTGTCGTTTAGGGTATCAAATGGTTGCCGAATATATTTTCTTACTTGTTTAATATTCTTTATCTAAACATTGTAAATCTAAGCCGCATAAATCCTAAACAATCAGACAAACATTTTGTATTGTTTACAACCTAATTTCCTCGTAAATATACATATGTATGTATGTATGTACACTAGGGTCCTAGAATCTTTTTCCATCTCTAAAACAATCTCATGATTAAAATATTGATTTCCAAAAATTAATATAAACATCTTCGTCCTTTTATCGTGTTCAAATACAATAAAACATTTTTACAACAATGTTAATGATGACAGACAAAAATAAATGCGCCGTAAATGAGACCGAGGATCGCTTTAGAATCGTAATATTTTGATCAGCACTATAATAAAACGCCTACAGAGACAAGAGATGACAACATGACATTTATGTACCAATATAAAACACTATAAATTTATAAAACTAGAACAGAGAGGGTTTACTCAAGCAACGCCTTATTCAGACTACCGAAAAGAAGCAAAATAAAAAAATTTTCATTTAATCGAAAAATATTGAAGGGAATTAAGACAGGAAAAACTTCATAAATTTCTATTTCAGTTGACTTTTTGTTTGCAACATGAAGTTATTTGTTGTGTAATCAAATATGTAGTTTACAAATTTATTACAAATATTTATCGAACTTGTTGAAATGTACACAAAACAAAAGAAAGGCAATTGTATGAAATACCTGTCGAGCTAAAGAAATGATTCTAAGAATTTTAAATAAAAATTCAAAAGATTTAGAGTAGGTGTATGAGAAAAGGATGATGCGTAGACATGGACTTACACATTTTGTCTATGATTGAGTATCGTAATAAAAGGATTCAAATATTTACAAGCGATTATGATCATTGTCATCAATTGGGTGTGTACTTGCGTAGAAGTATGTGCGTTGTAAAACTCTTTCAATTCCTGTTTAGAATATCATCGCTTATAAATAAAAGAATAGGGTTCAATAAATATTCAATTTTTATTTTTTCTATAGAATTTCTTAAGGACATTAAGGATCATTAGGCAAAAGTCTATTGAAATGTTTCAAAAGCATACTTGAGTTTCGTTACAACGCATCTTCTCGAGCAAACAATACCCACTTGTCTTTTTCTTCCAACAATGATTTACATCTTTCAGAATCTTTTCTGACTGTCTTAGGGGAATTCTATTGTGTTGCAACATGTATCCTTTCTTTTCGGTATTTTTGTTAGTAGAATTTTATTTTGCTGCCTTCAGTAACATATTCATATTCATATTCATATTTCTTTAAATTCAATTCTCATTCTTAATGTTGTGTAACAAATTAGTTAAAAGGTTTCGTACTCTTTTATAGTCTTCAGTACTGGAGTTAATTAAGTCTTGGGTTAAAATTTTTTAAATATTTTTGAAAAACTTTTTTGTTAATTCATTATGGATAACCAGCAGGGCATACATTTATGCATAGATAGATTTTAATGTCTTTACTTTGTTGTAGAGAGTACGAGTATTAAATATTAAAATTACTGGCAGATGAACAAATTTCGAAGGAGTTTTTTATTTAAATTGATAAATTATGAGTGGCATACTTTTGTCGTACTTTCTGGTGGTAGATAAGAAACACATTGAGTCGAATTCAATTTGGAGATCTCAAATTTTAATGGATTTTGTAATTAGTTAAGGATAAAGAAATTTAAGAAAAGAGCCCCACAGCAACTTAGAGCTCTCAAATTTTGCTTTGCAAGTGTTTAAACCAATGAAGCTTCCGGTCAAAAAAAAAAATATTATTAAAGAAACATTTAGAATTTTTTATTTTTTTGGACAAAATCTATTACTTTTTTTTTGCCATGATACATGGTTGAAATTCTTGTGAAACTCTTGTGACATGACTATTTGCTTGATTTAATTATTGGTTCAGTTAGTGCTCTGAGTTAAAATGAACTTGTAGGTATAGAGTTTAGGTAGATTACCTCTCATTATTTAAATATCTAAAATATCTTAAAAATATTATTATGTTAGTCAACAATGCTGTTTGGTTTCTGCTTAAAGCAAATTGCGAGTAATTAAAAGAAGAGCTATTACTTAAGGAGGTAGCAGTTCTGTAAGGGACCAACAGAGCCTCCAATAATCTACATCTAATTATTTTGCCATGCAGAAACGGAAACCAGGTATCAGAAATTCGTTTGAATTCGTTGAATTAATCTAAAGTGCAGAATAATTTCGTGGGAAAGAAAAGTTGCAAGGAATTGATAAGAAGCACTTTAATAAGGAGGTAAGAGCTCTGTAAGGGTTCCATAATAAGACAAAACACATTTAAGTTTACTTTTTGTAACCGCGATTTATGAATCTGTATTGTTTTTACAGGCAGCAATGCTAACAAACAATATATTAGATCAATTACTTAAACCATGCTTAGAAGCGTGCAAGCGGTTTGGGGCTTTACCAGGAAACCCTTGATCCTTAGGTTTTCTAGATTGGACTACGGTAAACAACGGTCTTTGACAAACTGCATATTTCTCTCCAAGAAGTAAGTACTACCTGAATAATGTACTAAGCCCCTAGTAAAAGAAATTCAGCTAGTTAAACTTAATAAATAAAGTTTCTTCGATTTGCGTAAATAAAGAAAAAAAACATTTCCAAATAAAAAGTCGTGACTTGATTACCTGAATAGATATCACACGAGAGTCAAGAAATATTAACAATACATGGCTCATATATACAGTACCCTCTGGAAACAACTAAAGAAGATATGTGTACAACAAACTGAGTAAAGAAAATTAAAAATATAATTTGGATTTAATTAACATTTTAGTTGTTTTAAAATACATTTTGAATGGAAATAATAATAATAAAATAACAAAAAATTATTTCGTTTAAAATATCAACACATTGCTTGAAATGGATAAGTTTTTTGATAATTTTTTGGCGAATGTAAGGAGAGATAAACTCCCTGTTTATTGTTGATGATTTTGTTAAAACTTTGATATTGTTACAAGTAGAAATGTTGCTGTAATTCTTATACGCTTAACAGTTTTATTTGGTTTAATATCTTTAGTTTTTCTTATGGATGAAGTTTCCTGATGATCCGGCCTAAGCAACCAGTGAAATGCGCATAGGAATAGCTTATCCCATCAACAATAAATTTCAGTGTTTTTATCAAATAATAAAAATTGGGAATTAAGCACGAATAACAAAATCATTTAAATTAAATTTTGTATTTCCACGAAAATTATTTTGATATTTTTTGAATTAAAATTGAAAATATCATTTATTAAAAAAAAAATATTCAAAATATTAAATTTTTACAATTTTTAGTAATCAATATAAACATTTTGGTAATGGATGCAAAATCAACCAATGGGTTGCTTGATTCTATAAATTTGGTGATTAGAGACAATTTTTAATTTTTTTGATTTTTCTTTTGAGTGTAAACAAAAGGGGCACGCGTTTTCTATTATTTGTATAGAGCCGCCTCAACGCTTTGGTATTGGAAAACCCGATTTTGACAGCTCGTTTAATAGTAAAGTTTGCCGCTATTGTTAATTATAATGGGAATTTAGCGGTTTTTTGGTTAATCTAGTGCTTTTATCTCTATTTGTATTTATAATTTGTGGGTTTTATTAAACAAGACAGATATCTCGACTGTTCGTGACAAGACGTTGACGCTCCTGCTTATGTATGGTACATCAGCGTAAACGTTAAGCGAAAGAAAAAGTTACCGCTCTTGTTAAGGTACGGCTATTAAACATTCTAAGGTTAAAATACGAACGTGTTTAAAATTTAATGTTTTATTCAGACTTTGGAGACTGAAAAAAATCGTCGCGTTTTAGAAAAATATCAGCAAATCGGCACTTTGCTAATTTCGGAACAAAAAATCGTCAGAATGACGATTAATCCTCAAATCTGGCAGCCCTGCACGCAATCTTCAGGGGGGTTATTATGTAATACGATTCGAAAGAAAAGATTTACGAAATCGTACAAATTTGTTTTCTAACGTTCGCAAATATTTTCTTTTTCAGGATTTTGTTTACCCCTTTTCGTAAATTATACTCGTAAATTACCCTTTTACAATTGCAACTATGTTATACGAAAGCAAATGCTAGTTCATTTAAATTTTTCGTAAATTATTCGTAAATTATTCGAAAGTGGCTGTGCTTGCGAAAAAAATAAAAAATTTTAAAATGTAAGTAATTAAATAAAACTTTTTACAAAAACTGTAAAATACAACTAAAAACATAAAATATCCTCTATATTTATTACTGTGAGTGGCTTAAAATCACAATTTATATCCTGTGTTTGTTGTCAAAACTCTTTGTTTTTAGTCTGAAAATTTTTATAGATAGACATTTTTTTAACTAGTGTTTTGTGTTAACTAGTTTTGCAAATGTGCTATGTTACTAGATACGGAAAGACTATAAGCAGCACGCTAAAGTTAAATGTCTGTTTTCGGTTAAAGTATTACTTGAAAGTGAGAGCCGTCTACTGCTCCAATAACTACAGGAATTCCACATTTATTAAGAAACGCATCTTTTTGGCTCCATCTTTTTTCTTCAGTCATTTCAAAGATAATATGCCATGGACAAAGATTTTGTTCGATTATTTCGCATACCTCAGATAAGCATTTCGTGAGCTTAAATGCAAAAAGGCGTAACTAGCAAATAATTCCAAATCAAGTTTTTGATTGATTATAACCCCCCATTTCCACATGCAAGAGCAAGTTCGAAAAACTCATTACACTCACACTTTTTCACTAACATTCACACGATTTTTGTTGATAATACGTATCCACTATTTGCAAGTAATTACTGGCATGTGGAAATATACGGCTATGAATGCTATTAAACTTCATAGCTTAGCAAAATTTTACTCTTCTGCGATCAAAAAGTATGCTTTTATTAACAAAATACAAAGTCCCACAAGACGATATTGGCCAATCTGATGTGGGTATCCACCTAGTGCCAAACTTTTTAATGTGGCAGCAAATTTCTTCAAAGGTGCAATAGCTTTCGATCGTTCATGTGGCTTTAAACCACCTTTTATACAATTATAGACATACATAAATGAATTTTTAATAACCCGAAAGTTTTTCACGAAACTAAAAGTAGTATTTGCATTATTTTCTTCATCGCTATCCTCCAACCACAATGCAACAGAATCCATATTCTTAAACCGTTAATTTAAGTATATTAAAAATTATTTGGCTTTTTTATTTTGTTTACAAGTTTTCACTACTTTTTTTTATCATGAATAACTTTGGCAGCACTTTATTTTGTCCCTTTTTTAACAAATACTAAATATACTTAAAAGAAAAATCAATCCATCCGTACTCAAATCAATCCAAAGTACAGTGAGTAAGGATTTTCTTGAATTAAGTACAGTAAGATTGATTCAAGTACGGATTTTCTATCGCGAAATACTTAACTTATCCATATTCAATCCCGAATTCGTACTTGAAATAACCCCTAATGAGATTAATTTAAGTAAAACTAAGATTGAAGGAATCTCAAAATGCGCTTGCGTGCTTTAAAAAAAAAACAAAAAATAAATTATAAAGAAGATATTATTGTGATTGATTTACTTACCCGTTGTTCACCATAAAGAATGATAAAACACCAGCATCATGCCCGATATGGTGTTTACTATAAAAATCGTATGTAAATATTTAACTTAAAATATAAAGTAAATGAGAAGCAAGAGTTTAATTTTAGTTTTTAAACATGAAAATAATATCCCAATAAGCAATTTTGCTGGAAATAAAGTTCGAATATCAAGTTTTAAGGGTTGAGATATACTTTTGTTATACATTATTTCAAAAGCATTGCCCAGTAAAATGGGAATTTGAAATCAAGTGAATATTAGTAAAATATTTTGAATCTTGAATAGCATTGTAAAGTACGTTTGAACTCAAGTTTATTTCCAGTTAAATTTTAAGCACTTGAAATTGTAAATGAAGATTCGATAAAAAAATCTAAATTAAATACAAGAAAACCTTCGACATAGATGGCTGCAGCATTATCGAAAATTGTTTCTCCCAAACAAATTGAATTACTAAGCAAATTCGCTAAAAGAGTGAAAAAAAAGGAAATCGTAAAGTATCCAAGTAGAATGAAGCTCCTTGGAGTTGCATCAATTTCCTCAGGTGAAGCCAACAATCACCATGATGAAAAATTGGCTGTATTTGTAGCTTTAAGCTAATTCACGAAATTTCCTTTGGGCCACGGTGCTTATGGCCTTTACATAATAATTACAATGCAATTATAAAAATTAAACCCAACTGAATACCTTCTAACTTTCCTCCATCTGTGATGTTTTTGGGTCAATTTGACCAAACTAATACTTAGTAGAAAACATCAAATTAATTTAATTTCAAATATGGACCCGCCTTAAAAAATTTTGTTATGAGGTTAGGATTTATGTAAACGTTCTTCGTGCCGAATATTATTTAGATATCTTCATCTGCTATATGAGCCTTTGGGATGTAGGTTTATCTGGTTAGCATGGTATAAGGGCTATCGTTAAAGTTTTAATTGCCAATTTTTATGTTAATAATATCATTTATAAGAAAGTTATGGCATTAAAAGCTACTTACGGGAATACACAGAAAGAAAAACACTCGGGATAAATCAAGTTTTTTGGGATAACTTTAAGTACGAGTCGTACTCAAAAATTCAAGTACGAATAACTCTTAAACGTACTCAAAACATTCCTAAATGGGATTACTTTTGAAAATTAATTTCTTTTCAAAGTTTTTTTTTCAAAATTTGAACTCATGCTCCTCATTTAGTTTATATTTTTGGTTTAATATGTACATAAGATTTCTAAAATAAAAACCATATCGTGCATGATGGTGGTGTTTTATCATTCTGTAATGTGTAATACGGGTAAGTAAATCAATCATTATCATCTTTTCTTTGTAATTTTTTTTTTTTTTTGTTTTTTTCAATCATGAATTCGGGATAAAATCAACTTTATATTACTTGAATCAAGCTCATTTTGAGATTGATTCAATCTTAGTTTTACTTTAATCAATCTCATTTTCGGATTATTTGAGGTACGAGTTCGGATTAAAACAATTTTATAATTTTTGAATGAAGTGCATTTTGAGATTGATTCAATCTTAGTTTTACTTAAATCAATCTCATTTGCGGATTATTTCAAGTACGAAAACGTGATTGAATATGGATAATTTAAGTATTTTGGGATTAAAAATCCGTACTTGAATCAATCTTTCTGTACTTGATTCAAGAAAATCCGTACTCACCGTACTATTAATACCGCTTCAGATTGATTTGAGTACGGATGGATTGATTTTTTTTTTGAGTGTAGTATTTGTATGGGATCTATAAATATGGACCGATTCCAAAAAACTTTGGTAATGGGTGTATAAAAACAGATATTTGTAACTTAACTTGTACATACTTAAGAATTTAGTTAAAATCTTACGATGCATTGATGGGTTAAACACCTACTGGTCACTGTGCCTACTAATGCCTCTGAAATTCTATTGATTTACCGAAGCACACAATAAATTCTAACCGCTGGACGAACTTTACCATAGTTAAAGGGCAAAAGCCAACCACAATCCTTGCAGTTTAAGGATTCCCATGATTTGACTTAAAATCATTGCCAACAAGAGATTTCCGAACGCTTTTTTCCAGTAACCAGTCCAGGGTATATTTTTGAAGTGCTTTTATACAATAATTTTATATGGGAAATGCAAAAAAAAAATCAATATTCTCAGCATAAGAGGACAAAAAGTGATCAATTGAGTCCAATTGAGCAGGGATTTAAACTTTATTTTAAAGGTTGAACAAATCAAGGTTATAATTAAAAACAATTTACTGCGCATCGGTGCGCCTTAGAAGTTATGTACGAATAAGTAGCAACACGCGTTGAGTTTACCAACAAAAAGCGCTTTACGATTTCTGCTATAAATGTTATTGCTGTTGTTGCTGTCAATGTTATATGTTTTTTACGTGCAAGTCACGCGTGAGTCACACATTAGTCACGCGTGACCGTGATTATATAGATATTTTATAATGATTTAAAAACTAAAGTGCGTGAATATAAAAATTAAATTAAATTCTCACGCACTCACGAAAAAACTTAGCCATATTAAAAAAATTAATTTTTGAGTAATTCGTATACGTAGAGAAAAAACATGGTTGAAAAATGGTTAAAAAAAACATATTATGGTCCCTGCAATGGCAACAAACAAACTTTTGTTGTTTTTAAAAACACTTTTTTCACGATTGATAATATTTTGTTTCTATTTAACAATAAAGTGTTTACCTCCCTTAAAACTTCAAATATGGTTAATTTTAACAATATAATGTTTAAATAAAATAAAACTACAACCATACACATAACCATAATATGGTTACCTTAACCATATTATTATCACGGTAACCATATTATGGTTAAATTCATCCATCAAAAAGTTATAACCATATTATGGTTGCCTCCAAACATGTTATGGTTAATATTTAATAACAATAATATGTTTGAAATTATAATATTTTAAAACATTGTATGATTAATTTTAAATTTGAAATAATATGCTTAAAAAGCAACAACATTCTGGTCGTTTGCATTTTACTTGGTTTGCTTAAAATTCTCATTCATTTTATTTTAATTATTGATTAAAACACATAAATTTACGTAGAAAAAACTAGTAGAACAGAAAACATGGTAATATGAAGGTCGTTACAGTCTGGAAAATGAACCAAATGGAATTTTTTATGAAAGTTGAACGTAACACCTATCAAGAATATAAAATTTAATAAAATTATTATTTGACACTTAACAAACAAATTGAAAAAATGGATTTACCATAATATGATTAGCATTCACCATATTATTGTTAATACTTACCATAATATGGTTACTTTTCTCAAAATTCTGGGAAATTTTGACCATATTATGGTTAATTTTGAACAAAATATGTTTAGTTTTGACCATTATTGTAGTTAATATTGACTAAAATATGGTTAATTTTGACCATATTATGGTTGATTTAGGGAAAAATTTTGTTGATTTTAAACATACTACGGTCATATTTAAACATAATGTGGTAACCTGCAAACATAAACATTGTTAAAAACCAACAATAGTATGTTGCTCTTAGAATATGGTTACCTCCAACCATATTTTTTTTCTACGTGTATGCGAGCTCATTCAATAGCAGGCAATTCAGCGGAAACATGCGTGATTTAAAAATCAATTTTATTAATTAATTAATGATTTTGTATATGATATTTACCGGAGATCCCCTCCTATACTCCCAAGATTTTAACATGCGGTTTGTTCTGAGGAGATATGAATTGATCCGCAAAATAAGGGCTTTTGGCCCCATTGTGGGTTGTTGGAATATTTAAGACGCCTTATCGTTGGTTTGGATATATGACTATATTAAAAAACCACATATTGTAAGAATTGGTTGATTGAATTATTAAAAAAAAACATATCGTCGCCTTAGACTGTAATCCTGCTAACTTACTTCTAGCAAATTTTTCAGGGCAGACAAAAAACTTCTAATGTTTTCTATTTCTAGCTTAAGAAGCCAATCTCTTTATATTTGTTTTTCTTCTAATATTCTATAGAGTCTTAAATTGAAGTAAATGCTTTTCTTAGTCGAAGCAGCGTTTCTTAATCTTTCGAACGGTATCAAAATATTATGTGATGTAAAAAATTGATTTAGCCGAAGATATATTTTTACATTAATAAATTCATAAACTATTCAAAAAGTTTATTGTCTCTAATCCTTTCGAATGTTTACAGAGCTTCAATCTAGTTTTGCATAAAAACGTTATACAAAAAAAAATCCCATAAAATTCCAAATCAAAATTTAGGCATTAACACTTTAAATATCATCTATATTATTGTATACATGACAATTTGGCATGGGTGTAATCTAAAAAATTTTTAAAATTCATATAAACCACAAGAAAAAATTTCAAACAATTTTATTAAAGACAGTTTCCCTTCTATCACTCACTGTTTATCTATAAATTTAAATTAATATTTTATTAGATTTAAGAAAAAAACTGATACTGAAACTACTTAAAACTGATCTTATATTATTGATAAGTTAAGACATTGAAAATGCTTGTACAAGCAGCAGCAGCAAGAACAGCATTTATAATAGAAACATTTCTTAATGAATGCAACTTACAAGGCAACACAGAGTGCAACATGAAAAGCAAATCACTAAACGAAATAAATTTGTAAATTTATGCCGATATTAATTTAAATGCATACAAACACCATTTTGGTGAATCTGTTGCACTTTGTGAATGTTGTTACTACTGCTACAGTTTCTGCTGCTGCCACGGATTCCATTTACTAAACATTTGCAATAATCATGATTTTGTGTTTTTTTTTTTTTTGTTTCTTGAACTTGTCTGTTGTCAGTTTGAGCTTTTAACGTGTGCAAAAATAACAACTAAATTTAATATAAAGTTGTAATCAAATCAGGCAAGTAAAAAAAAGAATACCAGACACCCTGACAGTAGTATGAAATAGTAAAACGATTAGTATTTTGGTTGTATCTGGCAGCCAGATAGGCAGACAACTGCATCAGTAGTGGTTTTTGAAAATTGGAATCTGAACATTTTTGCACTCAGCACACTATAATTTTGAATGAAATATTGTGTCAAGCCAAACAACAGAATAACATCATGAAGCTGCTGCTACTCTTTTATTTGTAGCCATTCAGGTTCAAACAGCGAATGCAAAATGCGTACAAAAAACAAAGATTTTTTTTTTTATTTCTTCCAAAAGCGCTTTTGACTAATCAAAAAATAATTATCATTAAAGTTAAGAAACTATACACGAATCCAGACGATGGCAGGATTTGTAAGAAGAAGTTGTACAACGAAGATTTAAAGTGGCCTGATATTTTGGATTGCTGTGGTAAACTTTAGAGGGTTCTATACAAGGCGAATTCAAACCAGGTGTTCTACAGTATTGTATGTTGATAGATAAATCAGGAAATAAGCACTGGATCCATTTAATATTTTGCGTAGCCACGATATTCACCATGACAGATTTAGACTACGAACCATAAGCCAATTATTCTGTAAAGTGAGAGATCATTCCCCAAGAAGCTTCTGCACAGAAAAAAGTAAAAACCGGTTTTAATCACCAAAATAATTGAAACAAGCAAAAAATTGTTTAATTTTGCACCTATCACCGAAATGATTATACCAATTACTCAAACTTGCAAAAATTGCAAAACAGTGATTTTTTTCCAATTAAAAAGTTTTTATATTTCAATTACAAAAATAATTGAAAAAATTATTAATATTAAACAATCTTTTAATTGAATGAATTAACAAAGTATTTAAAAAAATATCAATATATTAATTGAATGAATTACTGACGAAATTGATTACAACACAGAAATTTTTTTTTTAATTCCCTAAGCTAATACCGCGAAGCTCTTCGCTTGTCTGCAGGAAAGAAACCAGAGTCTCTGGCGGGAATCGAACCAGCAACCCCGGCGTTGATAGTCTAGCTCACTACCAGCTAGCCTACCGGCGCACTCAACTTATATGAAAATAAACGTAATATCTACGTTCTTATACTATGTTTGTGTTAGCATTATTTCAACAAAGTTTTCAATGCAAACAACAGAGTTGATTGATTCAATTAAACATTTACTTAAAATTAAGCTTAAAATCAAGTAAAATTTTAATTGAAAAAATAAAAATTTTTTAATTCAATCATTAAGAACGTTATTAGATTTATTTTAAAATTCAAAAATCACCATTAATTGAAAAGAAACTGCCAATAATTTTTTCTGTGTGTCTATGATCCCATAGTCTTCATTGCTTGGGAATGACATTACCTAATAAAAACTTTTGATATCGCTGACAAGTAAGAAAGCATAAACCATATGAAACCCTACACCACAGAGTACATGAATATACCCTATTTGGTGCACATGGACCCACTAGAACAAAATTATGTCGGTATACTTAAAGTTGGGTCTAGGACCAATATGTTAAGGTGTTACAAACATCCGACCCAATGCAAAATACTCTCTCCACGAATGTGGTGTGGGTATAAATACTTCTTTTCTTATCCTAAATAGACTGAATTACTATCCTGAATGACTTATTCACCATCTTTTCAATCTAAAATATTTTTCATGGAGCATCTAGAACGTCTCTTTTGTAGTCAAAAAGCATTTGCCTTCGGTCTTAATTGATTTTTGCTGCATCATGCAAGTCAAAAATTTCAACAAGATCACTTAGTAGCGCATGCATCCTGTAGCGCACTTTTACTCTCTATCAACGGTAAATGGACACTTGTGTGAAAATTTTTGCAATGCCATTCAAGAAATTTTCTTCTTTTTTTCGTTATATCTTTCTTTAGCGTTTTTTTCAACTAGCGGCTTTAAATTGCTTAAAGATCAAAAACCATTTGGTGATGGCTCAATTTTAATCCAAAACATAATTAAGTCATTACTATACAGTCACATACACAAGCTCTTATTTGCCAATGGAGCAAAAGCGGGAAGGAAGTAATCTAAAGTGGCACAAACATACAAAGCATACACTTGCATACAACAAATGTATACAAAAAAAACTTGGATCGAAGTGTCATCTTCATCTTTATCGTCATTATGATTTCAATTTTAATGTTAATTCAGTTTCAAAAATTTCTTTCAGATCTTTGGAGTTTATCCCTGCTCTAGTCTTTGGGTTGTTGTGTCATAAAGTATGTTTATTTAAAACTCAATTCTTGTAAACATTTTCAAACTTACCCTCCGTTGTAAGTCTTTCAACCCAGTTTGTCTGATTGTCTGATCGTCTGTGTATTGGTCTAAAATATGTATGATAATCATTGCAATTTATTGTTTTTCTCGTCTTTTGCGACATTTATGTCACATTTTAATTTTATTTTCTTTCATTTTTTTTGTTTTACTTAAAAATCTCTTAATTATTTTAAATAATTACATGTTTTTTTTTTGTTTTTTGTTTTATTTTTTGTTAAAATCTCATTTAGTATTTATTAAATGGCACCACCAAAATAACTTTTATATGGGCCCATTATATTAAAAATCCACAAAATAAAATTTATTGTTTCTTAAAAATGTTCTGTAATTTTTCATTATTAACTTTAAGTTTAAGTTTAAGGTCTACAGTGAAATAAAAATTAACGAATTGATGTTTTTGGCTTCTGTTGAGGTCAGCTGGCGAAAATGGTCTTAACTCAGTGGCTTATTGGATTTTTCTGTAAATAAATATAAATAAAATTATATTCAATAATTATTGAGCTTTCATTAAGATCATTAAATAAATAATATTTAAAGAAATCAGTAGCTTTTGGCATCGGAGTGGGAAGGCATCTGTTTTTGTCTACTTTAATATCAACCGCTTGTATTCAATTCGTTCTATTAATTTATTCATGGTAACGAAAAACACTTATTTACTCTCTCAAAATTTAGATTAAAGCCATAAAATTATTTAGAATATTTTTGAAAAATCTCCTAAATAATTTTTTTAAGTCATCAGTCCTGGTAACATGGCGGGTATACACGACAATCTTAACCAAAACTGCGACAACATTCTGGTCGTTTGCATTTTACTTGGTTTGCTTAAAATTCTCATTCATTTTATTTTAATTATTGAATAAAATACATAAATTTACATAGAATAAACTAGTAGAACAGAAAAAATTGTAATGAAGGTCGTCGGTGGCTGGAATATGAATCAAAGGGATTTTTTTTATAAAACTGGAACATAACACCTATCAGGAATACAAAATTAAATAAAAGTATAATTTGACACTTGAAAAAATTGAAAAAAATGGATAAGATAAATAACCATAATATGATCAACATTGACCGTATTATCGTTAATTCTGACCATAATATGGTTACTTTTGTCAAACTTCTGGAAAATGTTGACCATATTATGGTTAATTTTGAACATAATGTGGTTGATATCGCGAATATTATTCTTGATGTTAACCATACTATGGTCATATTTAAACATAATATGGTAACCTACAAACATAAACATTGTTAAAATCCAACCATAGTATGTTGCTCTTAGAATATGGTTACCGCCAGCAATATTTTTTTTACGTGTACATAAAAACCTTGAGAAAGAACCCTTCTCTTGGTGCAGCCACTACATCAGAGGTATCCGGGAATTGTGCGTACATATTATTCTTAAAAAAGCACCTGACTATCCACTCCGCAATCTCTGTTTAAAACTGAGGTCTATTGGTGAATGCAGTTGTTGCACCCATTATAAGCCCCTGTCCTTAATTGGCTGTGCTTTAACCACATATCGAAAATGAGAATATATTCAAGATATTGAAGTGACTTTTGCCTACACGCAGAACAAAATATGGTGGGAGGCATCCATATTCTATTGTTGTATTTTAACAATGTTTATGTGTGCAGGTTACTATATTATGGTGTTAAATATGATCATAATATGGTTAAAATAAACAAAAATTTGCCCGAAATCACCATAATATGGTCATAATTAATCATGCTAATTGTAAAAATAATATTGTCAAAATTGTCCAGTATTTGGAAAAAATATATATGTTCAATGTTAACCATTATTTATTTCTTTATTTTTTTCAATTTGTTTACTAAGTGACAAGTTATATTTTTTTCCAATTTTATAACCAATCCCATCAAATTATTTTCCAAATTTATTCGTTTTAGTCAATAATAAAAATAAAATGAGTGAGAATTTTAATCAAATAAAGCAAAAATGTAATTGAAAAGCATTTAACTATTGTAGAGAGAGAAATAACCATAATGTTGTTGCTTTTAAACATATTATTTTAAATTTAAAATTAATCATACAATGTTTTAAAATATTATTGCAATTATTAACCATAACATGTTTGGATACAACCATAATAAGGTGATGGCTTATATTGTTGCCGGTTACAATAATATGGTTAATGTAACCATAATATGTTAAAGTGTATGATTGCAGCTTTATTTTATTAAAACACTATATAATTAAATTCAACCATATTTGTAGTTTCAAGGGAGGTAAACACTTTATTGTTACATAGAAACAAAATATAATAAATCGTGAAAAAAGTAATGTTAACACCACAATAGTTAGTTTTTTGCCATTGTAGGAATGGCATAACATAACCCAGCCCGAGACGTGTTTAAAGGTAAATCCAGTTGAGGAGTTGGTATTTCGATGTAGTGGGTTCCCCTATTTATCTATACATGAATTTAAAATGCTTAAGACGCATTTATTTATCTCTTAACTTAACAGTTAGAGCCATTTTGAGCATGCATTGGTGTAAACGTTATTGTATTTTAATACCCTTGGTACGCTTGAACACATTTCGGAGGAACGCATGAAAGTTGTTGGAAATGTGAAACATCTAAAATCAACTATCTGGTTTAAAAATTTAAAAAAAAATTCAACAAAATAAGACTTGCAGAAAAGGAAAAACTTGACAAATAGTAACGATGCTTTCAAAACAAATGCCACTTTGCCAGTGATGCCACAATAATTATATTGTATATTTTCATTTTCATAGTCATACTTCATTTTACTTTGATAAAGTTTATTGTATTCTCTTTTAAACTTTGTTTCGTGTTTACACATACAAAGTTTGATTTGACAAAGTTTTGATTTCTTTTGTTTGAATATAATATATAACCAGCGTTGCCAGAATGATGATTTTATCATATTTTTGATAAAAATATCATTTGAATATTTTTCTCAAATTATGATTTTTTATTTTTAGAAATAATGATTTACTTTAAGCTTTTTTTGTAGAAAATACATCATTTTTTAAAAACAGTAAATTTTTAAAAGGAATGAAGTTTTGTATCAGCTTGTTGTTTTTTGGTTTTGTACACTTTTGTACCCAGTATCTAGAATACATTAAATTGCATCATTATTTCTGGGCACACAAAATATTAAAAAAAAGCATCTTCGATTAGCGGTTGTAAGTTTTGAGAATATTGATGAAAAAAATTTGTTTGTGAAAACGTATTTTTATAATGTTTCATATATTGACGAATATGTTCTTATGTACATATGAATTTCATTTTAAATAGTGTACATAATATGAAGTTTTAATGAAAAATTAATCATTTTAACTTTTAACCCTTGTTATAAAAAATTTTAATAAAAAAAATAATTTGAAGATTTTTTGATTTTTTTTGTCAATTGAAGATTTCTTTTTATAAGTTCTGGCAACACTGTATATAAATATAAAGTTACAGCCAACTTCAGGTACAAAACGAGTTTGCGAGTACAGCAAAGTACTCCCATGCTATTCTGTTTTCCCCTCCTTTCTATAAACCCAAGACTTTGCAAAGTAAACTTTGCCTGTCTAAAACTGAATGACACTAAAATAATCAGAAGACGTAGAATGGAATGCAATGAGATAGGAACCTTCTGTTGTGATGGGGATTTTAAGCTCTATATATTTTTCTTATACCCTTTGTACACTTGCATACATTTCGGAGGAATGCATGGAATATGTTGAAAATGTGAAATACGCGTTCACACTTGAAACATCTAACATCTACTATCAATAAAAAATGTCACCATTTCTGAAAAAAAACTTTTATTTTGTTTAAATACTTTTTTTCTACAAAAGTGCCAACATTTTAAACGATAACACCAAAATGTATTTCTTATCTATTTTGTTTAATAATTTTAGCAAAACTAAGCAAAATAAGGCTTGCAAAAATGGAAAAACTTGAGAAATGGTAACGCTGCTTTCAAAGCAACTTCCATTTTGTCAGTGATGCCACAATAATAACAGAATTTATTGCCATTTTTTTAGTGATGACACTAAAAAAAATCGAAAAATGTAAGAGGGAACAAAATGAGATAGTAACATTCTGTAAAGATGTTGAAAAATTTTGATTTTTAGCCCTATGTATTTCTTATGGGAAAATGTCAACATCTTTGCAAATTAATGTTAGATGTTAAATGTTGACAAGTGTGAAAAGGCCATTATGGGAAAATATTAACATCTTGGCAAATTGATGGTATATGTTGACAAGTGTAAAAAGGCTATAAACATTTTTCAAAGCGAAGTCTTTTTTGTATCAAAAGGACTATTTCCTTGTTTTCTAAATTATCGTATTAGTAAAACCTTATACAATTTAAATACACAATTTCACATAATCTACACAGATACCGCCTTAATTTTTCTGACATTTAATTTTACTTTCAAATTAAAAACCATTTTGGGCATTTTGGGACAGTTTCATAAAATGACTGATAGCAATATATTGTACGCACTTTGTTGCAGACTCCTGAGTAGGTCTTCAGAAATGAGACCACACAATTCATATTGAATATAGAAGAAAAATCGTTGCTTTGCTAGTATTTAAAATAAAGGTTAAACTCATTTGGCTGTTGTGGCCAAGTGACATTAACCTTCAACATCAATTCAATTTTAACTTCTCTTTACATGTGTGTGTCTTCATCGTCAACATCATCACCCAAGCAGCTCCTTGTTAATTTAAGGTGAAGATATAAATGGTCCTCGTTTCATTCATTCAGTTTGTCATTGTGTCTGTCCATGTTCCTTGTTGGCTGGTTATTGCCTTATTACAAATAATTATCATTTCTCTGGTTATATTTGTATTAGCGCTATCTTTGGTGTTTTGTAGTCGGTTGTTTTCTCGCTGTCCATTGTGTTTTTTTTTCTTTTTGGTTGATGCTTTTAGTTTTTCGACTGTTTGTCGCTGCCAGCATTGCTGCAGTTTTTGTTGTTGATGTGTCTTGTTAAGCTAATTGACTTTCATTTATTCTTCCTTTCGAAACAGTAGTGTCGTAAGTCTATCTATCTCTTACTGATTTCAAGGCAAACAAAAAAAAAACAAAAAACGACTTGTTGACTTTTGGTAAGATTAAGGCTTTATTTTCCTGTATCGCTGCTGTGTTTCTCATTGTCTTTGCCTAAAGACCACCGGAATTAAGGTACTTTTATAACTACTTGCTACGTAGAACTTATAAGAAAAACAAACCGCAAATCTCCTCAAACCGTGTGGTGTCTCAATTAATCATGTGTAAGTAGGTGCTCATGATTAAAGACATTTTCGTCTTGTTAAGCTCTGAACGATTCAAGTGTAGGTTAAAAATAAAATTATAGGATCAAACACATACTTTATATGATTTTCAAGGAACTGCTTAAGGTCTACAGGTGTATGTGTGCAGTAGATTGCAGTGAGCACGAGAGTGACTTAAACATAAATTTTTTGGGGCATTAGGTTTGTGGTGTAGATAGCATTTGGTATAAAAATTGGGAGCTATAATTAGGTAATTTACTTAAAAAAAAGTCTAATTGCAGTGAAGTAATAAAACAATATAACAAAAAAAAAACGCTATTTTAGTTGTATATAGATTACGCAGTTAGCTTAAGTTAGGAGCACAACAGAATAGGACTTCATGGCAAGTGCAAATGTAGCCTTCAGCTCAAACAGGTCACATATTGGAAATTTAGTCGCAAAAGCTGAGTGCTAGCTTATATTCGCTATTCGGGTTGCTTCATTCATATCATACTTAGAGTTGAATTAATATATTCATCTGTAGAAATTTCTTTTCCAGACACTTCAATAGTTGAAGATCCAGTCAGTGTATTTGATCTCTACTGTCAGCTGACGGGGAACTACTCCATAGCTTTGACCCCCCGGAATAACAAAAATACATTTTTGTCCTAAATTGGACTTTAAATCTGTATAAAGTTTTTTATTCAGTCTACAGAGAAGACTTTAGATCAGTCTATATTATTGTGACACTAATATCACTTTGGCCCTTTTTCATGCCGATGACACTTTTTGTGCCCTTTTTTTAATTTATCCCTTTGTATCATTTTAACAAAATCTATGACACTTTTTGAACCTTTTAGAAAATAACCATATGTTTACATATTTCCTACGAAAGTTCTCATGAGTTTTGTGAACAAACATATAAAAATTAGTAGTATTTCATAACGCCCAGTGTCATTGTATCAACGGACACTATTTATAAACAAACTTAAAATAGAAACAATAATTAGAATTGTGGTTATTTTGTTGAACTATTTATGGTTTTTAATCCAAATTTTTAATATTTTAATCAGGCTTAAGTTCATCAAATTTAATTTTTATTAAATTATTTTTATGAAGAAAGGAATTTTACAACATGAAAATAAATTAAAAATGTTATTGATAATCATTCATTCTTGACTGACCTGAGATTCGAACCCAGGCGGCTGGTTACCATGACATGTTTCGATCACAACCACTTGATCTCCTCAGATGGATTTGCCATCTTACACTCGCAGCCATCGACGACTGCTGACGTCAATAGTCAAACATCAATCCTTAAACCAAATTGTATTTTTAACCTTTGGTAGATCGAAATTTGATTTTTTTGAATGATTATCCATTTTTAATTGATTTTACATGTTTTTCCTAACTTCTGTTTTTTTTTTGTTTTTGCCGTACTTATGGTAAGAATTCTTCTTGAAGTCCAAATTCTTCAGAATTCTTCTTGAAGGCAAATCCATCTGAGGAGATCAAGTGGTTGTGATCGAAACATGTCATGGTAACCAGCCGCCTGGGTTCGAATCTCAGGTCAGTCAAGAATGAATGATTATCAATAACAATTTTAATTAATTTTCATGTTGTAAAATTCCTTTCTTCATAAAAATAATTTAATGAAAATTAAATTTGATGAACTTAAGCCTGATTAAAATATTAAAAATTTGGATTAAAAACCATAAATAGTTCAACAAAATAACCACAATTCTAATTATTGTTTCTATTTTAAGTTTGTTTATAAACAGTGATTAAAATAGAAACTTGTGAGTGCATGTTTTTCTTTCTTAATTTGATCGAATCGGAGCTGGAAGAATGGACCCCAAGTGAGAATTAATTACAAAATATAGAATAAGTATTTCTAAAAATGATAAACATTATCAAAAGTTTTTGTAAAAGTAACTTCTTTTTTTGGTAATATAACTAATATTGGAATGTGCCTGTAATTTGTTTCTGGGTTTTAACATTGATTTATAATTCAAGTATGTAAAATTACTTTTATTTTAGTCTAATGTATTTAGTTAATACATTATTTTACTTTAAAATACCCCCTTTTTGGCCTTTTTTTCTTAAATATCCTTTTTGTGACACTTCTTCGAAATATTCAACGGCAACCCTGATTACAGGTTTAAGTGTCAAAACGGATTCTCTGTCGACTCTTCTTGCAGCCGCCTAGTTTTGGGCATGCTACCACATAAAGCAACCTTAAAAATATTTCTAAATTAAAGTAATTAAAGTTAATTATGATACTGTTAAGTACGAGTTTCGAGCTCTGTCAGATTTAGATGCTTTACAAAACTGAAGAAAAAAAATATTTTTGATTTTTGGTCCAAATTGACCAAAATGAAAAATGAATTGGATCAGTTAATGTTTCCAGCGCTTAGTAGAATAACCAAAGGAATATTATCCGCTCCATTCTCTTCGGCGAATGTGGAAAGAAAATTTTCATGCTAAATTTTTATAAAAACAAAGGAACGAAATATAATATGTATATGTGCCAATGGTTCCAAGTCTAACCGAAACTCAAGATTTTATCCCGTATTCATTAAAAATTATTTAATTTAAAAAACGTTTATTTAGGAAAATTTTCGTATAAAATTTGATACATAAACAAAACAATATTACTAAATAAATTTGTTTTGCACAAAACAAAACGTTTGTTAAACTAATGCTTTTGTTTAGCGTGGATTGTGTTTTGTAATGTATGTTTTGTGTACGCAATCTTGGTTGATTGTAGCGGCCGATTTTTACACATTGCCACTTCACTACCAAAAAATACTTTCTGTCTTTTCCTCCGAAAGCTGGCTTCGCAACTGATATCGGCCTTTTTCACTCGTCACTTTTTTCACATCTGTTTAGTACTCTCTGGAGTAGACTAGCTCTCTTCACTAATAGGCTTTTTACACTGATCAACAAATGTATTTGAAGTTCAGATTTTTTAAAAATATAAAAAATACTTATCAAAAAAGCAATGCAATAAAAGAAAAACTTGACAAATGGTAGCACTACTTTTAAAATCAATTTTTTTTTTGTCTGTGATGCCACAATAATACTATAATTTATTGCCACTTTTCTAGTGATGACACTAAAATAATCGAAAGATGTTGATTGGAATAAATTGAAATAAAACCATATTGAAAAGATGTTGGTTTTTAGCATCTTCGCAAATTGTGGCAAATTGATGGTAGATTTTAGATGTTTATCAGTGTTATACCCTTTGAACACTTGCATTCATTTCGGAGGAACGCATGGAAGATGTCGAAAATGTAAAATACGCATTCACACTTGAAACATCTACTATCAATAAAAAGGACACCAGTTCTGAAAAAAAAAAATTATTTTTTTTAAACTTTTTTTCTACAAAAAGAACTCATGTTGTTTAACAATATAAAAAAAATTAAGCAGATTAAGGCTTTCAAAGCAAATGCACAGAATGGCAGTGATGCCACAATAATAATAGATGTTATTGCCACTTTTGTAGAGATGGCACTAAAATAATCGGAAGATGTTGAATGGAATACAATGAAATAGGAAAATAGAAACATTTTGTAAAGATGTTGAAAAATTTGATTTTTAGCCCAATGTATTTCTTATGGGAAAATTTCAACATCTTTGAAAATTAATGTTAGATGTTAAATGTTGAAAAGTGTGAAAAGGCTATAAACCAGATTTTAGACAGTTCTAGCCTTAATAATTCTTGTTAGTCTAAATTTAAGACAAGTCTAGAGTCCGATTTTTAGAGTGGTTTTATAAAATTTATATTGCAACACTAAAACATGATGCGGAATCAGACTTATTATTTTAAGTAGATACTTTAGTCAAGTTGTTATTCCAGACATTAGACTATACAGGAAGAAAAACTCGTACTAAATTTAAGTTAGTTCTCTTAGTTTTATTTAGTACGAGTCATATTAAAACATTTAAGTACCAAAGTACTTAAAACAATCCGGAATGGAACTACTTTTGAAAACCAATCCCGGAATTTCTAGAAATAATACGAAATTATTTTTAACAATAACAACTGAATAGTAAAATTCCTATAAGAAATGATAAGAAAAAGATTGTTATGAATCATAGTCGTACCAAAAGTGTAGACTAGATTAACAAAAATGTACTAGTTATTCTCTGGTGCCAATGGGTACATCTGTTCCCACAAGAACTACATGAACTACCTAGTCAATAGTACCAACGTCAGTAGTTGATTTTTAAGGACACGTCTGGGGTATAATAAGTACTGCTGACTGTTTCAATAGTGAATCAGTACAGATTCACTAGTGACATTTCCTGCAGGGTACATATGAGTGTATGTATATATTGTACATATGTATGTATGTATTATGTATGTACTAAATACATACATACATACATAAGTATTAATAATTTATTTTTCTCACACCTTGAAAGGATTAATCAAAACGAACCCTAGATAAATATCTAATGAATTTAAGCCTTTAACTAAAAAATAGCTCCAAAAGAAAACTCCTGGTGAAAAAAACAACAGAATATTTTTAATCCTTTACCCATAATAACCAAAAGGTTTCTTATCGATTGCTCTAAAATAAATTCCCAAACACATACAATTCCTAAGAATAATAAGGACTTGCAATTCCTTAAATCAATATTGAAAAGATAATCTGCTTACACAATATTGCAAAAAATGTTATACGAAATAGTAAAAAAAAATCAAAATGACACTAATACAAAAGCCAACAAGATACAGTGATGGAAAAACAAAGGAAAACTCTATAAGTAGAAAATTTCTTTTTATTTAAGAAACAAAAATTCCCAAACATGTGAACTGAACAAAGTGATCACGATCAATTCAAGGAAATTGCAAAAATAAAAAAAAACACACATAATTCGATAACTTACGATTTTCGTAATGTGAAAAAAAGTTCAGAGAATTGTATAACAATACGTGAGGATTTTAATGGGCACTTTTTTTGTTTTCATCTTGTTTACTCTGAATCCTTGGCAAAGGATGTTTGCAATAAAAAAATAAATAAAAAGTAAAAAAAAATTAAAGGTTTTTTTCTTTATGTGCATGTTGTTTAAATATTGCATATTCTTGTGGTTTTGCAGCAGCATTGATTGTATTGCTTGAGATTTGTGAAATTTGTTCAATTATTTACTTTGTTGATAACGGAAATTGTTTTTTATCTGACAGTAGCAAATTTATTTCCTGATGTGAAAAAATATATAACAACACTGAATATAAAAGATGAAAAATACCTATAATTTTTTATAAAATAGAAACTGGGAATTATTTCCTTTCATAGGTTAATTTATTATATTCAACATTTTTGTATTTTTTCGAATTTATTCTATGAGCTAAATTTCAGTTATATATATTTTATAAAGCTTTTTTTATTTTAAGATCTTAATTATAGACAATTCAATACGCTGGACTAAAGACTACATAGTTTTAATCTAGAGCATTCTTAATTTTAAACTATTTTATATTCGATAAACTTTTCGATTGAAATGTGGGAAATGAAACAAAAATATATTGAAACAAAAAGCTGCTTTTCACTCTAAACTGTGTCTGTAACTTTTTTGGCGAGTACTAGCTGTCACGTAAGGAAATTACTCGCCAAGTTAGAGAAAAAGTGTGTGAGAAAAGTTTCCGCTTGGAACTGTCAAATAAACTCACGAAAAGAATTGGGCGAAGAACTAAAAAACGCTTAAAAATGCAAATTGCATAGAATAATAACAATAAAACTATTGTTATTCTCACTTTTCGAGAAACGCTGGAATATTTTGTTTGTGCATCGACAATACATTATTTCAATTGAAAAAAAACCCACAATAATAAAATTAAATGTTTCTCTTAATTGCACTATTTAAGCATTGAAACTCCATGCGTGTCCCTGTTTGGCATTAGCTCCTGGTCCAGTTACATAACAATTACATACACGTAATTAGTAATTGCAGTTTGCCCATTATAAGTTCCATTTATTCGTCAAATGTAAGTACAATTTAAGTATCCTTAATGCTACTAGAAGCCAAATATGAAAATTTCCACTTAAAGATCAACCGCGAATTAAAATTTTCACGTTGGCATATTTAACGTTTAAAAAACTGCAGTCAAAGTGGAAAAACTGTAATTTCTACCACTTCTTCGTTTGCCATTGGCTTTTTCTTCTGATTCATTAAATGTAAACAGTCGCTGTCATTCCAACTCAAAAAGCGAAAAGTTGTACCCAAATTTTCGTTTCTTGTTCGACAGTTTTTAGATTCGACTGCAGTTTTTAAAACCTGGGTATATTTATGTTATTTTTTTCATCATTATTAAAAATGTATTATCATCATAACTCAGAAAAAAATATAATTGGATGAAACAATGTTTTAAAAGCAACATACTACGGTTGGATTTTAACAATGTTTATTATATTGTTAAAGTCAACCATAACATTATCTGAATTAAATATAATTTGTCCAAATTACAATAATATGGGTTTACAAAAATATAGTTAAAATTATACAAAATATGGTTATAAACTAATAATAATATGGTCAATGTTCACCATGCTATATCTCTTTACTTCGGCCAATATTTTCACCGAACACGACAAGAAGTTAATTTTAAAAGTAATCAATTTCGTTTTTTTTAACAAGAAAATCCATCTTGATTTAACCTTGTTTCGTTCGTGTGTAATGAAAAACATTTTACTTACTTATTTAGAATATGTAAAGCAAAGTTTTCTTGGTTCAAACCATATTTTCTGGTAATTTAATAAATAACACTGTGCTAGTTGAAAAAATAGACAAGCCGGGCACATGGCGTTTTAACATAATTAGGGTAAGCTGAATCCAATGGTGCTAATCGTTTTTTTAGGTTAGCTCTGGTTTTCGAGATATGCCGTTATTTCGTAAATAAAGGAGGTTGCACAGCATATATTCGCGTAACTCAAATAGCCTTTAGCTTATAAAAACCGAAATTCCGCAATAAAATTTCATGCGCAGTCGTTATAGAAACATAATTTTTTGGAAAAAAAAAATAATTTTTTATCCAAATTTCGAAATTTTGGTTTTTTAAAAATTCATAAAAAATTGGAAAATGCTTCTAATAAGACATATAAAAAACGATGCTGCAAACAAAACAAGACATACACGATTAAAATCTGTTAGCAACTTTGATTGAATTCACAAAATTCGAATTTTAATTAATTTAAGAATTTCACAAAACGCAAAAATGTTAAGAATAAAAAATTAATTAAGGTCGGCCATACATTATATCCAACTAGGCACGACTCCTGGGCATTTATGGGACATTTTCTACAATATATTTCTAATCTGCATTGAACATTTTGTATGGGAGCCCTTAAGGAATGGAGACAGCAATCGAGATGAAAAATAAGGTGTGGTTTGTCATATATTTGACCCATCTAGGGGCATACTTGGCACTGCAGTGGCCAAATTTAAGAATTTTACTAGACCGCCATATTTGTATGGTTGAAATTCTTAAATTTGGCTGTATATGACAGTATATCTCGAAAACCAGAGCTAACCTAAAAAAACGGCTAGCACCACTGGATTTAGTGTACCCAAATTTGGTTGAAACGCCAAGTGCCCTGCTTGTCTAAGAAAAGTGTCAATATCGAGCACAGTTTTATTATTTCCATTAAGGTAAATTTAGTTCGTCATTCTGTAATTTCTACAAAATTTATGTAAATCCCTATAAAATATATATATTCTGGGACCTTATGAGGAGCGAAGTTAATTTAGCGATGTGTGTCCGTTGAAATGGGTTTTCCCAAGACCCCAGTTCCCAAGGAGACTTGGTAGTTATATATTTATGTCACATTTAGTTCGAAATTGTTTCCTATTGAAATTCAGCCTAAACAATCCACAGATATCCGGTTTAAAATTAAAAAACCACGACTGCCCCTAACTTCACGTTTACCTACATCTTTTGATGTTGTTTCTTATGAGAACGGCAAGGGCCAAGGTATTCAAATTAGGCACAAGCATATTAATAGAGAACATCCAACAAAATGTGGGCGGGAGTGGATTTATATCTACAGAGCGGTATTAGAAAACTTTTACAAGTTTGGTACACATTCCTGGGTAAGCAATACACAACTTCTCTAAACAAATAGGCAGGATAAAAAAGTGGGCGGGGCACATCAAGTATGAAGATATTATAGATTTCTGTATATTTGGAGAACGGCAAGAGCCATAGTTTTCAAATTAGGTGCAAGCATTTTGGTTATCAATACACAACATCCGATAAGATATGAGAGGGATTGGAAATGTGGGCGTGGATCAACAAATAGATATAGTTATGTCTAAAGAACGGTATTTATATAACTTTGCGTTCTTATCGCACCATGAAGAAAGGTAAATAAGAGTGGCTTAGCCGAATATAGCACTTTTACATGTTTTATTTCGTTTCTTTTTTCCCCATTATGACGTTATGTAATGTTCAACTTTAATAAACTATCCTTCAATTGGGAACAAACCAAATTGCAAGTAATCTCCCTAGCGTAAAGGGAGCTAACAGCAAACTAGTCATGTTACAGTTCTTAAATGGTAAGGATCGCTTCTAGTTCTAACACTTTATATACTTTTTACTCTAACATGGCACCTTTTTGCCACTTTTAAACAGGTCAGTGAAATAATCTTAACTGACATATTCAATTTCGGTTAATATATGTAGTGCCTGTCGCATTTATTGTCCCGAGTGAACCATGTTAATATGATAGATCCCCTTCAGTCATATGACTAGTTTTATTTCAATTACCTTTCCTCTGAAGTTACACTTTTATCGCATTGTCACCAGTTAAGTGGTATATCTTTCTTTTTATTGAGAATTGTGTTCATTGGTCACGGGATAAGTGCTTTAAGAACGATTAACACAAATTTATTAATTTGTTTTTAACAAGAGTATTGTTTACAAAAACAAATAGTTTATTCCTGGCAAATTCGGGGAACATAATATGGTTATTTCAACCATATTTTTTTTCTACGTGATGCCATTACAACGTCTATAAAAAAAAGATAAGAAGTTTCTTTAAATTTTTTGTACAAATTTGAAAAAAAAAAGGTTTCAACTGAAATATTTTCCTTATAACGCTGTTGTTGCAATTAAAAATAATTCTCAATAATCCAAAACAAATATTGCTGAATAGTTAATTTCATTTTCCTTACGAATAAAAGAAAAATGCTTTTTCATTTACCAAACACATCTTCTAACAAGAAGTGTAACTTTCTTAAGATAAACAACAAGAAGATACAAAAGAATTAAGGCCCAGCCAGCTTGAGTCCATATGCAACATTGTTCATTGAATATTAAAGAATAATGAATTTTCAAGAAATATTTTTCAGTAAAGATTGACAGTAGCACTAAATAAATACGGTTTTATGCAATGAAAACTGGAAATGTAAACAAGTGCCAAAATAAATTTTTACAATTTTGAAAAGGATTTTTTTTTAAATATCTTTGCTACACAATACATTAATTTTACTTGTTGTATAAACATTTGATATGAAAACAGAAGCAAACAATTGTTTGTTTGCGATAAAAAAATACAAGGAGGAAAGTCCATTTTTTGTAACAAGATCTTTAGAAATTAAATAATGTTGCTTATAAAAAGGGAGTGAGAATTAAAAGAATTTAAGTTATAAAAATTACAGTTTCTTTGTTGACCGTCAATGTCTCTTCCTTTCCTACAATAATTGATTGTAAGAATGATTTTCTTTTTTCTTATATATTTTTTTTTACCAAATTAATTGTTTCATTGTTGCAACAACAGAATTATATTTTCTACATGAAAACGCCTTTTTATTGTTTCACTTGCCATTTGTTGTAAAAACAACCAAATAAAATGAAAAATAAAAACAAACAAACTCGAAATCCATGTCCGCTTCTTTATTAAAAATTTGATTTTTACGCCTTGTCCACACTTGGTTGTATTGTAGATTTTAATAACAAATGTTAAATTGTTTTCTTGAAATTCCATAAAATTGTTAACAATAAAATTGCTTTTATTTAATAAAAAAAAATTCTTATTGTATAATTTCTTTAGTGCGAAAATCCTAGAAATATAATTCATTAATCATTTCAATATTTGTCATGATTTGTCATTTAGAGACATGACATTTTATTACGTTTGTTTTACTTCTCAGTGTATAGAATTTGGTAGCAATTCTTTGAAGTTTTGAATGGGAATAGTGATTTAATTGTTAAAAAAGTCAAATGTTTTAGTTTTATTCAGGATTTGCAAAAAAGTTTGAACGCACCAACCTAAATAAGAGCGTTAAACGATACGATTTGTTTGCCTCGTAGCGTTGACGCAAAAATGCCATGTACCAAAATGATATTTTTTTGGAAATTTTTATTATGCCCTGACAAAATCGAGTCTTCTAATTGCAAAGCGATGCCGCCACATTATTTCGGCTTGTTACATGCAAATTGTTTGATCATGAGCATTTTTAAAGACAAGGTTTTTTGCCGTTCTTGTCAGTGTTTGTTAGATATAATTTTCATAATCATGAAACCTTTTGAATTCATGACAAAGTTTTACATTCCGTTCAGATCAACATAAATCAGCGTTTTTATATGTAAAAAATTCTCAGGATTATATCGCTAGCTATAGTTTGACAGCTGAACATGTCAATTATTTTATTTTTTTTTTTATTCAATTCAATTACAAAGGTGTGCGAAAGGACATTGTGTGCGCCAGTTGACATTGCTGAGGCTAGTTGGCAACACTTAATTCACATTAGTTATTATCCTTAGTAATATTATAATATATATAAAATTAAGGAGAGAAAAAAAATTGTAATCTAATTTAAGAATAACAAGTAAGAAACAACAGTAGGTCAAGCCCGCGGTGATACCCTACACCACAGTATTTTAAAACACATGTATAAGAGTGTATTTTGCGGACAATGTTACATGGACAGCCATCCTACCATCCGGACGGACATTGTTAGATTAACTCAGAAAGTGATTCTGCGTCAATCGGTATACTTTAAGGTGGTCCAGGACCCATATTTTAAGGTGTTACACATATCAGCACAAATGCATAATACCCTTTCCACTATTGTGGCGTGGGTATTAAAAGGAAACTTACATGCGTACATATATACAAAACAAAGTTAAAAGCAGTAGATTTATAACATATGTGACAGGGAAAGTTAAAAGGGACCAATCGATTTTTACTTTTTTTTGGTGATTCTTATAGTAAACAAAACGCTTTTTCTAATACAACAAACCGCAGCATTCCAATTCCATTCGTTTCGTCTCTATTTGTTGGGGTTGACTTACAAGTTATACTTGACTGGGGAAAAACTTGTCGAAGTTTTAAATTTGAATATAATATTGATATAGAATTTTTTTTAATTGAGTTGGCTGAGATTGATTTTTTTTTGAAATTTGACAAGGAGAAAAAATTGATTCGGGTAGAGAGGTTGAGAGTGAGAAGAACTAAAGGAAGGTTTCCGATAAAAGGAAGATTGTGAAGGATACCTAATTGGGAAAAAGGATACTAAAATTTAAATAACAAAACTATTGGTTTTTTGATATTAAACAATTGCATAACAATAAAATTTCTTAAAAGTGTAATTTTGTACATCATATGGAAATATTTAAAAATTGCATAAACAATAGAATTTCTTTATACATTATACATATGTGGTGCTGGGTATAATATATATGTATAAACTAAAACTATAGACGAAAATTAATAATTGAAGTTTAGTTTTGGAAATTATGCACAAATAAACTTTGAAACGTAATATAATACGTATAATAAAAAATAACACCGTGAACCAACAAGCATTTTGAGAAATACCCAATGGGAAGTGAATTTAACCGGCATTTGAACCTGTTTACTAAAATAAGAAGAAATTTCAAGAAGCCGATAATTGTGTATTAGGAATTTCAGTCAAAATCAAGATGGATTGTTTGTTATACTTTTAAAGATAGTGTAAATTTATATTAATTTCTTTTTTTTTTTTTTGTTTGTTTTTTTGCTGTTTTTTTTTAATGTGGTTTAATTTTAGCTTAAATATCTACTTAAATGTTGTTCAAGTTGTTTGGAGTTAAGAATTGATTTTTGCATTGAAAGAAGCTGAAATGTACATTTCAACGTTCAAGCAAGTGTCTATGTAAGTTTTATTGAATTATTATTGTTATTTTTAAATGTAATTTTGTTTCATATTTTGGATTTGAATTGGTAACAAGATTTGGTTTCTTGAAAAGAATATTTTTTTTTTTTTTGTTTTCTATCATCTTATTAACAAAAATTTTCTTTTTGTTTTGTACAATAAATGAGTTCATTGTGTTAACTTAATCATGAAAATGAATAACATGTGGTGCTAATTTTTTTATGTGTTGAGTTGTGGAATTATATAAGATAGATGGATTAGAATCACACTAAAATATCTCATAGGGATTAATTATTAATAGTGACTTAAATTAATCAAAGGAGGTGCGTTGACACAAAGTGGGATGGGATATGGTCGAGGAACAAGAACAACTGTTCCCTGACAGATACTTAAATTCACGTTTAAACTCGTAACTTCGCTAATAGAACCCAAAGTGTTGTTGAACAATTAGTGACGTTACAAATGGCGCCCAACGGGAACATGATGTTTTATTTAAGGTAACTTAGTTGTCAGAATTGTTTGATTTATAATTGTTGCAGGATGAATTGGCTACAGCCATTGGTATTATTTTATGTGCTAATGTTGTTGTGTAATTAATTGATCTAAAGTAGAGTTTCAGATTTCATCATCCTATGTTTAATTTTGATATTAGTTGTGATGAATTTGTTGATCTACATATACATATATAATGTGAATTTGAATATCTGGTTTTTATGTTTGAATTTTATTGTGATTCCATTTTGAATTCGAGGTTCCACAACTCAACATTTTTATAATTTAATCGAATTTTTGTTGGTTTGCTTAACGTGAGGGAAAGAAAAATTTTTTTTCCTTAATTTTTGATTTTTTCCATTGTTATTTTTGTTTAAATTGATTTTTATTTTTTTCTTTTGTGACAGTTAATTATTCAATATTTCATTTTTTTTTAATTTCGAGTTTTGTTGTTTATGCAAATTAAATTAAATTTGTTTTTGTTATTTTACTTTAATATTTTTTTTTTTGTTAGATTTTGAATATGGCTTTGAATAGACCTTTTACTCGCGGTTATGCTAAATCGTTGGAAAATATGGGTGGGAAGATAAACGTAGATCAGAAATCAGTGGTGAGTGAATCTGATTTGAATGAAACCGTTAGGCATATAGACGAAAGTTTATTGAAGGAGGATGAGGCTAATGTTAGGATATTGGATGAGTTGTCATTGGATACTATTAAAGGAGTAGTGTATGATGTAGTCAAGAATAATGTAGTGGATTTAATATCGAATTTAGAGCAAAGTTTGTTGTTGAGAATGAACGATACTATTTCTCAGTTGGCTTCGCAGGGTCATTTTAAGGGGGAAAATAATCGCAGATCCGGCGATGATGGAAATGATTTTAGGCCAATTGATAAAAGAGGATCGAGTAGTAGTAGTAATAAGCCTTTGGAAATGCATAGATGGAACATTTATTTTTCGGGTGATGATAAGGAACTTCGTGTAGATGATTTTATTAGAAGGGTGGAACATATTTCCGCTTCTCAGGGAATGTCGCTTCAGGAAGTTGCCAATAATTTGTACATTTTGTTAAAAGGTAGTGCTGCAAACTGGTATTTTCAGTGGGTGCAGAGAAATAGAAACATTACATGGAATTCCAAAAAGTCAGCTTTGCAAGTTCAGTTCAGATCTTGTGAGAGTGACTATGATTTGGAACATCGAATGATGAACAGATTGCAGAAATACAATGAATCATTTGATCAATTTTATAACGAGATACTTGATTTGAATTCGAGAATGAGTTGCCCAAGGTCAGATAGGGATTTGATAGAAATAATGAAAAGAAATATTGCTAGTAAAATGTTAATCTTTGTGCATAATTCGAGTTGTCAAAGTCTACCGGAATTTTTGTTGGAATGTCGACGAGCTGAACGTAATGTTTTAAAACTTGATTCAGGTGTTAGTAAAACTTTATTCAAACCGAAAATAAATGAAGTAGAACTTGTTGATGAGGTTTCTTCGGATGTTGATGGTAATGTAGAATTTATTGAGGCCTTTATTGGAAAATCTTCTAAGAATGTCTCGGACATAACTTGTTTCGATTGTAAGGAAAAGGGTCATTTTGCATTCAATTGTACGAGAAAATCTGGCAGAGTTTTCTGTTATAGGTGTGGTAGAGATAATTATGTTATTTCTAATTGTCCTTTCTGCGCAGAGGGAAACATTCAGAAGAACAGGAGAACCGGGGATCCTGTTCGAAACTAGATGAATCCCGGAACCCGGAATTGACGAAATTTGCACAGGATGTACAAGACAATTTTCATAATAGATGGGCGAAATATTTTGAGGTTCGGACGAAAATTTTTGGTGATCTTAATGGGGGGACGCGGACAATATCGGATAAGATTTTAAAGACTCGAAAAAGACATAAAGAACTCAAGAAGGAGCACAGGATTGTTGAAGGTGCGATACTTAGTGGTGATGATGGCGACATACGGCCTTTTGCGGAAGTTGAAATTTTTGGGGAAAAAATAAAGGGGTTGTTAGACAGTGGTGCCACAATTTCTGTTCTAGGATTAAATTCAATTGAGTTTTTAAGAAGACATGATAAGGAGATGAATGATTTTCGGTCTGAGGTCAAGACGGCTGGCGGTTTGACTGTGCCAATTATAGGTAAAATTATTACTGATATAACTTTTAATGACCGAACTGAATCGATATCTATCTATGTTTCGCCCGGACTTTCTCAGAAACTTTATTTAGGCTTTAATTTTTGGAAAATATTTGGACTGGACTCGACACTAAATTTGGAGGTTAGCGAAATTAGTAGTAACATTAACGACAACAGGCATGAATTGACAGATTTGCAGGACAAGGAGCTTAAGGGAGTGATCAATATGTTTTCTTCGTCCGAGGTTTTGGGCTTGGGAAAAACATCGATTCTCGAACATGTTATTGATACTGGCAATGCGAAACCAGTTAAACGTATACACTATCCTATCTCACCAGCCAAACAAAAATTGATTTATGAGGAACTTGATCGCATGATACGGTTGGGAGTGATTTAGGAAAGCAATAGTCCTTGGTCTTCACCAGTAACCGCTGTAATTAAGCCGAATAAGACGCGAATTTGTTTGGATAGTAGGGAGCTCAATAAAATTACAATTAGGGATGCGTATCCTATACCGAATATTGAAGGGTTATTGATGAGACTTGAGGATACATTTTATATAAGTGCAGTAGACCTTAAAGACGCCTTCTGGCAAATTCCGTTGGAACAAAGTAGCCGGGAAAAGACAGCCTTTACAGTGCCTGGTAGACCGCTATACCATTTCAGGGTTATGCCGTTCGGGCTTTGCAACGCCCCACAGACTATGATGCGACTTATGGATAAGGTAATTCCTTCCGAGCTAAGGGAAAGGGTTTTTGTTTACTTAGACGATCTGCTTATATTTTCTAGGAATTTTGAGGATCATATAGTGTTATTGAGAAAAGTTGCTGAATGCTTGGCCAAGAGTGGTTTGAATATAAATGTTGCAAAATCAAAATTTTGCATGAGGGAGGTCAATTACTTAGGCTTTATAGTAGGTGGTGGTAGCATTAGAACTTCAGAGGAAAAAGTTGAAGCTATTCGTAATTTTAAAATTCCTCGAACTGTTCGAGAGGTACGGCAATTTCTTGGCGTTGCTAATTATTATAGGAAGTTCGTTCATAATTTCTCATCGTTAGCTTCTCCTATATCGGACCTAATTAAAAAGGGTAAGAAGTTTGAAATGACTGAGGAGGCTTTAGAGGCCATATCTAGTTTAAAACGTTCATTGACTTCTGCTCCCGTGCTCGTGCACCCAGACTACTCTAAGCCATTCATAGTTCAATGTGACGCATCCAATTCAGGCATTGGTGCTGTGTTATGTCAAATTGACTCAGAAGGGTTTGAAAGGCCAATTTATTTCTATTCCAAGAAATTAAACAAATCTCAGAAAAACTATTCAGTTACAGAACTTGAGTGTCTGGCAGCTGTCTCCGCTATAAGGAAATTCCGTCCGTATTTAGAAATGCAACCATTTAAAGTTATAACTGACCATTATAGCTTAAAATGGCTTATGAGCCAAAAAGATTTGTCGGGAAGACTTGCTCGTTGGAGTCTTTCTATACAGGGATATGATTTCGAAATAGAACACAGGAAAGGATTGGAGAATATTATACCGGACGCGTTATCGCGTTCTTTAGGGGAAAACGAAATATCTGAACTTTTTGAGTGTATTTTAGATGTGGATTTAGAAAGTAAGGAGTTTGATGGTGAAGATTATAAATCATTAAGACAAAATTGTCAGGATAATTCTCAATATTTACCGGACATGAAGGTATCGGGAAAGTTTGTTTACAAAAGATTAGGATTTTCTGAAGGAAATTCAATTTCTGATACTTTGATATGGAAGTTATGGGTTCCAAATTCACTTACAGAGGATTTGATTAAGTCAGCTCATGATCCTCCTCAAGCATCCCACGGTGGAATTTCTAAGACACTTTTTAGGCTTCGTGAAAAATATTATTGGCCCAATATGGCCATTCAGGTCAGAAATTATATTGGTAAGTGTGAGACATGTAAGTCTACCAAGGCTTCTAATTATATAACGAGACCACCTATGGGAAAGCAGACAGTAACGGAAATACCATTTCAAAAAATTTTTATCGATCTTCTTGGTCCATATCCACGTTCAAAAGCTGGAAATACTTATATGCTAGTGGTGTTAGATCACTTTAGCAAATTTTGTTTTATCCATCCTTTACGAAAGGCTGATTCTAATAGCATAATAACATTTTTGCAGAATCATGTTTTTAGTGTGTTTGGTGTTCCGGAAACTGTCCACAGTGATAACGGGAGTCAGTTTATTTCTAGGGATTTTGCTGGAATGTGTGGAAATTATGGAATTCGTCAGATATTCAGTGGATCTTATGCACCCCAGAGTAATGCGTCCGAGCGAGTCAATAGATCAATTTTGGCTGCGATACGATCGTATGTAGGTGACAATCAGACGAGATGGGATGATAATGTTTGCCATATTAACCAATCTCTTCGTAGCTCCGTTCACTCTTCTATAGACATTTCTCCATATTTTGCATTATTTGGAAGAAATATGATTTCACATGGTTCAGCTTATAATATACTCAGAAATTTGGAAAATTTAAACGATGGTGAAATGGAAATTGTTAGTTCACCAGATCATGTAAAACTCATTAATGATTCTGTATTAAAAAATTTGGAAAAATCTTATAAAAAAAGTGAACGCACATATAATTTGAGAGGATGTAGGAATATTAGATATGAACCTGGTCAAGAAGTTTATAGGAAAAATTTTCAGCATAGTGATTTTTCAAGGCAGTTTAACGCAAAACTAGCTCCCAAATATGTTAAGGCTCGAGTTGAATCAAATGTTGGAAATTGCTTATATCGATTAACAGATCTCAATGGGAAATTTATAGGCGTGTTTCACGGAAAGGACATTAAACAATAGATTTGCCCGGCTAATACCGTGGGTCGTGCCACACGTGGGAACATGTCTTTGGTTATTTAAAAATACACAGAGTCCCAAAACATTTCCTTCCGATATCATATTTGTAAATGTTTTGGTTTGTTGGGGTTGACTTACAAGTTATACTTGACTGGGGAAAAACTTGTCGAAGTTTTAAATTTGAATATAATATTGATATAGAATTTTTTTTAATTGAGTTGGCTGAGATTGATTTTTTTTTGAAATTTGACAAGGAGAAAAAATTGATTCGGGTAGAGAGGTTGAGAGTGAGAAGAACTAAAGGAAGGTTTCCGATAAAAGGAAGATTGTGAAGGATACCTAATTGGGAAAAAGGATACTAAAATTTAAATAACAAAACTATTGGTTTTTTGATATTAAACAATTGCATAACAATAAAATTTCTTAAAAGTGTAATTTTGTACATCATATGGAAATATTTAAAAATTGCATAAACAATAGAATTTCTTTATACATTATACATATGTGGTGCTGGGTATAATATATATGTATAAACTAAAACTATAGACGAAAATTAATAATTGAAGTTTAGTTTTGGAAATTATGCACAAATAAACTTTGAAACGTAATATAATACGTATAATAAAAAATAACACCGTGAACCAACAAGCATTTTGAGAAATACCCAATGGGAAGTGAATTTAACCGGCATTTGAACCTGTTTACCAAAATAAGAAGAAATTTCAAGAAGCCGATAATTGTGTATTAGGAATTTCAGTCAAAATCAAGATGGATTGTTTGTTATACTTTTAAAGATAGTGTAAATTTATATTAATTTCTTTTTTTTTTTTTTGTTTGTTTTTTTGCTGTTTTTTTTTAATGTGGTTTAATTTTAGCTTAAATATCTACTTAAATGTTGTTCAAGTTGTTTGGAGTTAAGAATTGATTTTTGCATTGAAAGAAGCTGAAATGTACATTTCAACGTTCAAGCAAGTGTCTATGTAAGTTTTATTGAATTATTATTGTTATTTTTAAATGTAATTTTGTTTCATATTTTGGATTTGAATTGGTAACAAGATTTGGTTTCTTGAAAAGAATATTTTTTTTTTTTTTGTTTTCTATCATCTTATTAACAAAAATTTTCTTTTTGTTTTGTACAATAAATGAGTTCATTGTGTTAACTTAATCATGAAAATGAATAACATGTGGTGCTAATTTTTTTATGTGTTGAGTTGTGGAATTATATAAGATAGATGGATTAGAATCACACTAAAATATCTCATAGGGATTAATTATTAATAGTGACTTAAATTAATCAAAGGAGGTGCGTTGACACAAAGTGGGATGGGATATGGTCGAGGAACAAGAACAACTGTTCCCTGACAGATACTTAAATTCACGTTTAAACTCGTAACTTCGCTAATAGAACCCAAAGTGTTGTTGAACAATTAGTGACGTTACATATTTAGCTTCAAAATAAACACGTTCGATAAAAGAAATGTTCAATAGAATCCGATGTGACAAAATTTTCTGCAATTGATCTAATATGCATGAAACTCGGCACTCATGGGCTTTTGGCGTCGCTGATTACGAATCTGGTACATATTAGATTTTAAAAATCCAGAATGGCGGATCCAATATGGCGGATTGGTTTTTCTAAAAATTTATAAGATTTGCTTTAAAATTGTTGCTTAAAGAATTTTGCGGTCCGTGATTATGAATTTAAAGTCGGATTTTTTAATTCAAAAAGGAGGATCTAAATTGGTGGACTAGTTTTAAAAAAATTTTCGGGATAGCTTTTGAAAATTTAAAATGGATGATTATTATAGATTTATAGGCAAGACGAATTTACACCAGGTGATCTTATCTTGCTACGTAAACACAACTGATTACTAACCTTGTGTCAAAATGATATACCGTTCATGTGGTTTTGAGGAATATTTACTAAATTTTATAAGTTTCGCTTAAAATTATGAAATTTAAAATTTTTTAAATCATTACATTTCAAAACAAACAATTTAAAATTAAAAAGAAAATGAAAATGAACAGTGTTGTATTATTTTTGACACAACGTTGAAATTCTTTACAGTGTTGTAAACGTTTTCAAAATAAGACCACCTTGTATGAATTCGCGATGTTTTTAATGAAACGAACAGCAGATTTATAACTTCAATATATATTTTCTCTTTTTTCACTTTTATAACACATCGATATCACAATAGAACTCATAATAGAACTAAAAAATATTTAAATGAAAGCCTACTCCTTAAAATAATACTGTTTTCACAATTCGAAAAAACAACTTTTGCTAATAAGTAACATTGCCGATATTGAGCTTTAAGCAAATCCGCTCAATTTTTAATAAAAATTCCGACATTTTGCATTTTGGAAGTCTAACTTTACAAACAACAAACAAAAAGTCCGCCATATTGGATACACCATTATAAATTTTCAAACTAGCATACCAGATTCGTAATCAGCGAACTCGAAACTCCTGAGTAACGAGTTTCAAGCCATAAAAGCGTTCAGGCTTATCGAAATCAACCTGTTAAAAACTTATTTTCTGCACTTTCCGTGTTACACATCATGAATATTTAATTTAATGATTTATTTTATTGTATTCCATTCTACATCTTCCGATTATTTAAGTGTCATCACTACAAAAGTGGCAATAATTTCTTTTATTATTGAGGGATCACTTCTAATTGGCATAATTATAATAGATTAATTATAAACTACATATTTATAGGATTACAATGTATTTAATGAAATTCAGATAAATAAGGTCCCTGTATTTTAAACAATTAAGCAAATATGTAATCCTTCACATGTAAAATTTCATATACTTCTTCAAGTGATAGAAGCCTTTTTCAAAGAAAATTTAAACGGTAGCTGACAAAAATAGGGCATCTGCCAATTAAATGATATGTGTTTTCCTGTTCATTACAGTTACAGAGTGTACAAATATCAACACTGTTTCCATTAAATGCACGAGCGTTTAAATATCCAGCTAACAACTTTTACCGAATTACCATCGCAAAAGTATGGGCGGATATCATATTGAAGTGTTTGGTACATATCATGAAACCTAGAGTCTCTGGGCCCCGCAAGAAATTTCTCATATTCAGAGATGGGTAATTCCATGTCAAATCGACCAAGAGTGGGACCCGACCCCTTTCGATTTGAATGAAATTTGGTGAGAAGGTTCCTTTTATCCTATAAGGAACATATATGAACGAAAAAAATTTTTAAAATTTTTTTTTCAAAAGTTACGTCATATTCAAAATGGCATAATTTCGCCGAATTAGCCGAATATGTTGAGTTTATTTTTTCTATATCTCAAAAACTACTGCACATACGAAGATGATTTGTATGTCATTTTAAAGAGAATACTTGGGGCTATAAGCAATATATTGAAGAAAAAATTTTTTTTGGAAAAAATGTAATATCTGCAAAATATTAAATTTTTAAAATGGACTAAGTCAAAAACCTAATTTTTTTTTTGCCTAATTTTTTTTTATATAATACCTCAAACTGTTCTTTAAAAATCCTAAAACTTTGAAGGAGGTGTTTTTTTTTTTTTTTAGATATGAATTTTTTTCTTTCGCAACCTTTGAAAAAATAATCTTAAAATAGAATTTTAATATTGTAATTTTGAGCAATAAGTACACTGTGCTAATTGCAAAAAACAGACCAGCCGCACAATTTGCATTTTGCCCTAATTGGGGCACGCTGAATCCAGTGGGACTTACCGTTTTTTTAGATTGGCTCTTGTTTTCAAGAATTACCGTTATTTCGAAAATGTAAGAGGCTGCACAGCATATATTTGCGTAAATCAAAAACGGTTTAGTTTATTGAAATAACTAAAAAAACCGAAATTCGGCAATAAATAATAAAGTGGGGTTGGTCATACATTTGGCCCATCTAGGAGCATCCTACGCGCGCTGCAGGGGCCAAATTAAAGAATTTTATTAAACCGCAATATTTGCATGGTGGCACGTAGGATGCTTCTAGATGGGTCAAATGTATGACCAACCCCACTTTATTATTTATTGCCGAATTTCGGTTTTTTTAGTTATTTCAATAAACTAAACCGTTTTTGATTTACGCAAATATATGCTGTGCAGCCTCTTACATTTTCGAAATAACGGTAATTCTTGAAAACAAGAGCCAATCTAAAAAAACGGTAAGTCCCACTGGATTCAGCGTGCCCCAATTAGGGCAAAATGCAAATTGTGCGGCTGGTCTGTTTTTTGCAATTAGCACAGTGTACTTATTGCTCAAAATTACAATATTAAAATTCTATTTTAAGATTATTTTTTCAAAGGTTGCGAAAGAAAAAAATTCATATCTAAAAAAAAAAAAAAAACACCTCCTTCAAAGTTTTAGGATTTTTAAAGAACAGTTTGAGGTATTATATAAAAAAAAATTAGGCAAAAAAAAAATTAGGTTTTTGACTTAGTCCATTTTAAAAATTTAATATTTTGCAGATATTACATTTTTTCCAAAAAAAATTTTTTCTTCAATATATTGCTTATAGCCCCAAGTATTCTCTTTAAAATGACATACAAATCATCTTCGTATGTGCAGTAGTTTTTGAGATATAGAAAAAATAAACTCAACATATTCGGCTAATTCGGCGAAATTATGCCATTTTGAATATGACGTAACTTTTGAAAAAAAAATTTTAAAAATTTTTTTCGTTCATATATGTTCCTTATAGGATAAAAGGAACCTTCTCACCAAATTTCATTCAAATCGAAAGGGGTCGGGTCCCACTCTTGGTCGATTTGACATGGAATTACCCAGATTCTTAAATATTCAAGAATACGGTTATGAATGAATTTAATATTAGTCCTCCAAAATATGCCCATTTTACTGCATAATGATCTCCAATGGGGCAGCCAAAAATTGTTATGTCGAAATGTCTCTCCAGCAAGCAATCGTGGCAGTTTATTGACAGCTAGGTTTAAAACCTTCCTGATATAACTAAAATGCAAATTCAAAGTGTCTAAAAAAAGCGAGGGAAGACCAGTTTCAATATGTAAAATATAATTAGGCAGCAATTTTTTTATTTCTTCAAAGCTTAGATAGCCCCATACCTGCAGCCGTATTCTGTAATTCGCTAAAGCTAAATTAAATCTCTATCGCTAAAAATCTAAAAAGTTGATTTAGCGATTTCGGCTACGAATTCAATACTGTAACGTGCATTGCTAAATTTGGCATTGCCATACAAATTTAATTTGCCGCAATTTTAGCTTTTAATTACGTCGCTAAAATTTTTCAATTTTGTATTCTCCCAGGCGAATTCAAACAGGTAAACTCATCTCGTCAGCCGTTCATCAGCTGTCTCCACGGCGAATTAAAAATTGAGAAACGTCAAAATATAATTTTGAAAAGTTTGATTGAAAAGTGCTAAAAATATTATTTTTATAATAAAAAATTTCAAAACTGCGAATGGATAAAGTGAATTTAATAATTTCTTTTATAAAGAAGTGATAATTTTAATTTGCAATAAAAAAATTTTTACAGCTATCAATTAAATTGCAAAAACCAAATACATGGGGCTTTTTGTAGTTGTAGAGTTGCACTTACCTGTTATAAATTTTAGCGATCGAGATTAAGCTTTAGCTAAGCGAATTACAGAATACGGCTGCTGGCACCATAAAACATTATTGATTTTGCTGCAGTATGGAAAATTTTAAGTTTGTTTGAATGGGATGGTGGATATTGCTTAACCAAGCCGCATTTATCGCAGTTTTAGACAGGGCAAGTTTATATACGAGGTATTTTCTAATGGACAAATTGTAAGTCAATTTGATACCAAGTTATTTGTACTCATTCACAATATCAATAATATTGTCACCGAACTGAATACTAAACTTATCCACATTCAATCCCGAATTCGTACTTGAAATAATTCGAAAATGAGATTGATTTAAGTAAAACTAAGATCGAACCAATGCGCTTGATTCAAGTATTATAAAGTTGATTCATTCCCGAATTCGTACTTGAAATAAACCAAAAGTGAAATTGGAAGGAGAATTTTATTATGATTGACACATATATAACTAAAAATATAAACTAAATGGGAATTGTACTTGAACATGAAAATAATGTGTTTTCGTCTTGTTCTGTTGTATTTTTTTATTTCTACACACAACAAGCAAATCGTTTTTCACTACTTGTGTGATATTGTTGTAGTTGTTACTTGGTTTAAAAATTTTGTGCTTATTTGAAGAAATTCCGGGATTTATTTTCGAAAGTAATCCCATTTAGGATTGATGTCAGTACATTTAAGTGCTAATCGTACTTAAATTTTGGAGTACGACTCGTACTTAAAGTAAGTAAAAAAAACATAATTTACCTTGAGTATTTTTCTTTCTGTGTATGGCGCTTTTGTTTCTTTAATTATTGTTATTTAGCGTGAATGGGTTATTAGCTTCAGCTTCATCGACATTTTATTGTTCGGTTGTCACTTTTTTACGGGAAAAACTGCTCGTCTTCTCACGTTTGCTTTTAGTGGGCGGTAGCCCACATGACATAACCAGGGAATACTTGCTCAGAGGCAGGAATTGTGAGTTGCTTGGGAGATTCTTCTGGTCATTACTAAGTGAATTTGAATCAGAAAGCTTTTTACATCTGAGAAAACCCCAATCCCCTAAACGAATATTAATACTGTACTGAAATTTGGCACAAGCCTACTTTTCGCACAGTCAAATTTACGATTGCTACTTGTTATTGCAAGAAACAAGTACAACTGTTGCTGTAACAAGTAGAACTGCTGCTGTAATTCTTATACGCTTAACAGTTTTATTTGGTTTAGTATCTTTAGTTTTTCTTAAATCTTTATGGATGAAGTTACCTGATGATCTGGGCTAAGCAACCAGTGAAATGCGCATAGGAATAGCTTATCCCATCAACAATAAATTTTAGTGTTTTTATCGATTAATAAAAATTGAGAATTAAACACGAATAACTAAATCATTTATAAATTATATTTTAAAATTTTTCCATTATTTTTCTCGAGAATAAACAAAACCTCCAAAAAATTAAGAACCCTAATATTTTCTCAAGATGTTAGACCTTCATCGCTTTATCAAACTACTATAATATAAAGGATAAAGTATACAATCACAAACGTTCTAAACTCAATGAAGGTTTTAACTTCGAAAAAAATTTTATTCTTTTAAAAAAAATATTTCATTATTAAGGTTTAGAACACTGAAAGATCTTGTACAATCAATCAAACAAATCAAATAATCCTTAAGGACATTTATTTTCTTTAGCATGATTTTAACGATAAAGGGGTTGATCGATAATCATGAATAGAATGTGCTCTCATTTCTTAAATAAACTAAAGAGGTAAAATCTGTGCCAATATTGATTTAACGGAATTTACCACAAAAAGAAAAAACTGAACACTTTAACTGATGTACTCGATCCTTAAGAAAGGGAGAAAAAAACGACGTAGATCACTTTTGAAAATGGTTCCTTTAAGATTATGCTTCACTAAATACCATATTTATTGATAACGAAGAAGAATACAATGAGATCATTTTCAAAAACTTTTTTTGTAACTGAAGATTGAATTAGTTGGAATGATGATTTGAGTACTTGTAAAGTGTGGGAAATTTTTGTAAAAGAAAACATCATTTACACTTGATTGGATACATATTTGTGGTTTAATATAAATTTTGTTTAGGATTCTTCAAATAAAGATCGAAAGATTTGACTTAAAAAAAAAGAGTTGAAAGAAATCCTCTCGCATGCTCGCATTGTTGCAAAAGGCAAAAAAAAAAAAAATGCGCCAAAAGTGAAAAAGGAATCAAATAGGAAAAAAATTTGGATTAAATGATTTTAAATATACAAAGACTGAATAATCTGTTTCACAATGATTTCAGATATTTGTAAAGCTGTAACAAATAGGCCGCCAGTCGCAATCTCTAATAAAAACATGCCCAAAACACTTGTTGTTGTTATCTTTAGATTGCAGCAACTTCTTTAAGTACTTGCAGTTTTTAAAAGAAAAATTTTGTCTTATTTTGCAGATGCTTCTGAAGCAGCTTGATGCCTTCTCTAAAATTGGAATTATCTCATGTGTCATTACAATTATATCGATCGTTAATTGTTTCAAAACACTCGTTTGGCATGTGCGTTATTTTAATTTCTTTAAACGCAGTTGCTGCCATTCTAATGATTTTTTTTCACTTTTTATAACTTCTGTTTATTTGTATTTAAGAATTTTTCAAATTTCTTAGAATTTTTGTTTTTAACAAAGTCGGTTTTACAAATTATGACCCTTTTGATAAGATAACTCAGAAATATTCGAAACGAAAAAATGTCATACATAATTTCAAAAGGCCATACAAGAAAGTATTTTAAAATAGAGCAATTTTCTTATCATAATGTTTGTTTTAAGGGTTTCTTTGTTGCCTTTAAAAAGAGTCATAAAATAAAAAGGACATATGTTTGTATAATTTCTATACAGTGGTGCCCCCCCTTAAAAAGCGTGTCAAGATCTGACAACAGTTGATTCACAAACCTTTTACTGTAGCGACATCTAGAGTTTGTTTTTAAAATATTCTTAACGTCAGAATTAAAATGTCCTTTTTCCACTATGACTTTGAGATTGTTTGTGTTAAAGGGAAATTTAGTTTATAGAAATAAAGCAAAGTTATTTAGAGGTTCAAATTCTTATTAAACTTTGGTAAACCAAAAAGGATACAATTGATTGAATGTTAGGGGATGAAAAAATGTTTCTTTTAAATAAATTGGGACTTTGTGTTTAGTTTAAAGGATATTTTCAATTTACTTAATGGTCCAACAGTTTAAGATCAAGTCACACTGCAAGAAAAATTAATAGAATAATCGAAAATATAATCTCATCCAAAAAAATATATAAAATTGTTTAAAATTGCTCTGCATTTATATTTGGTATTTAAATCAAAAATAGTTTTCTTTCATTTTTGCAAAAAAAAAACTTATTTGTATATCATCGTAATTGTATTCCTTAAAGCCTTAAGAAATTATAATATAGCGATAATGTCGGAAGCATTTTCTTTACCTATTAAATGGTTGTTTCTGTTAAATTCACTCGCAATCTGTTTAAGCAACAATTGTCTTAAAAGTTCAGGTAGCAATTGAAAAAAGCGCTATAATATTTAAAACCTAGAGGATAGATTCAATTAAAAAAAAGTATTCCGGCAATGAAGCTTTTGACCCTTAAAATGTTTCATATATTGCTCATTTGCTTCAACGTCGTCATAATTCAATAAACAAGTTTTGGACTTAGTGGTGCATAATTGTTCGCTAGTTTTTCTTTATATTGAGTTTAAAATGCATCCTTATATCCTTTATAATTTCCCCTGTTTGTATAAAAGGTGTCGTTGTTTTTTCTAAGTGGTTCAAGCAAATTGAAAACTTTAAACACATTTATTTTGAAAGAAAGTATGAGTTATGACGGCGTTGTACCAAATGGGCGATATGTTAACATTCATTTCTATAAAAAAATTTTCAAGTGTCAAACAGTTACGGAAAAAAACACAACGTCCCATCTTCGGTAACTACGGGATTTTTTAAAAGTTTCAGTCTGTCAAACCAAACACTTTCGAACATGTCGACTGCCGATGTTCTTTGTTGTGTACAACTTTTCGTTTTTTGCTTTTGCCCTTACTGCGACTGTTTTCATTTAATGAATCAGAAGTAAAGGCAACAGTTTATTTTTGTCCAATGACAAATGAAGATGTCGAAGTTGCAGCACAATCTTATGACTTTTGCTGTCTCAACTGCAGCTTTTTAAACGGTGATGTTTACTTCTTATGTACATGGAAATTTATGGTCGAATTTTGAACATTAGGCGAACACTAGTCAATATAAAATCTCCCTTAAGAAAAATGGATGGGAGTTTAGAAGATATTTAAAATTTGTGTATAACTGGAGAACAGCAAGAGCCAAAGTTTCCAAAAAAGGTTCAAGTGTCTGGGTTATCAATGCATAAAATTAAACAGAATGTGGGCGGTATTGTAGAAGTAGGCGCGGCACAAAAGATATTTCTTTATATCTGGAAAACAGTTGGAGAAAAATTTTTATAAATTTGGTGCAACTAGCTTGACTATTAACACGCAACTTCCAAAAAAAATTGGGTGGGATTAGATAAGTGGGCGAGGCACAAAATAGAGTTCTGTATATCTAAAGAACTGTAAGTATAAAATTGTCTACATTAGTTTTAAAATTATTTGCGGTGTATACCTTATATTAAATTATTGACCGACAATCAGAAACGCCTATGCTTTTTTTTAGCAATTTTAACTAGCTTGAGTAAAATATCATGATTCGTTACAATTTAAGCCGAACTTAAATGATTTTCAGGCGTGGAATTTATATTGGTGCCATGGTAAGTTATGAACCAATTATACCAAAATTCTACAGAGTGATATTAAAAAACATAAATCCCAATACAGCGGTGAAATTAGTTTTAGAGTTTACAGTGAATTTCAGAAGGCTGCTAAAAATCACCATCGGGTTCTTCAACGCGTTTAAGCAACTCGAACGTGATTAAGCTCTAATCACATCAAAATCGAGATGATTTACCATACATTAATCACATAGAATCCACTGAATATACCTTAAACTGAGTTTAATGTAGAATCGGCCAACATGAACGTGTAAAACCGGCCACGGTGTCTGCTTATTGTTTTTATTTTGTTCCTTAAATTATTCATAAATTTTCACAATTTCATCCTTAAAATGATTAAAATAATCTTCTGATAACTTTATAAAAGTATTTTCATCCATTTTTAATACTTTAAATAAATATAGAGCAATTCCATATGAAAACGATCAAAATTGGCAAATTTTTGGACGACCCCTCTCCGATTTTAAAATAAATAGTCTCAATCGATTGCCCAGCAAAAAATAATGTACCTACATATTTTTTTTTTTTTTTTATAGTGACTGGTTTAGTGGTGGTGTACACCACTGTCATGTGACAAAATTGAAGAATTCTTCATAAGGGACCTCATTGAAAGTACTAAAGCGATCGCAACGAGTGATAGCTCGTTGGAAAGGTGTTGAATCAGGCTTTAATTGAAAAATAAAATTTTCTTATTTTTCTTAGAAATTTACATTTAAATTTTCCCATGAAAATTAAATTTTCCGATTTTCCACAGAAGCTCCTAAATTTTCCGGCAAATTTTTTTTTTTTGATTCCTCATAATTTTTGCTTTAAGAATCAGCAATAAAAAAATGGGCCCCGACTCCTTGTTTGGACAGGAGAAGAGCATTTAAAAGACCACCTTGTTAAAAATACATTTTAAAAATTACACTGCTCTGCAAAAAATAATTTTTTGTCTTTCCGTTAATTAAAACTTTGTGAACTATATGGATTTTGATGCGCTGAACCCAAATCCGTTCTCGGCAAATTTTTTGCCCTTAATTAGTCAGGTACGGAGACATATTTCATCCTAACTCGAGAACCAGTCATTCGATTTTCAAAAGTAAAACACCAGAAGATGTGTAACAAAATTATATTTATTTTAGTTGAACAGAATTTTTCTGTATCTCTTATCGTTTTGGAATTATTCAGAAAGCAGTTTTTTTTTAAACAACTTTCAATGAGGTCCCTTATGAAGAATTCTTCAATTTTGTCACATGACAGTGGTGTACACCACCACTAAACCAGTCACTATAAAAAAAAAAAAAAATGTAGGTACATTATTTTTTGCTGGGCAATCGATTGAGACTATTTATTTTAAAATCGGAGAGGGGTCGTCCAAAAGGTGATCGCTTTCATATGGAATTGCTCTATATATTTGTTAGTTGTGTTTTTTTTTTTCTTAATTATTTGTCATCTTAATCATCTCAAATGTAATGTGAACGGCTTTGATTAACTTACTCAACATTTTGCTTAAACGCGTTTAAAAACTCAAGTGTGAACATAGTATTGACCGTATACTTAAAATTGGTCATATGAAGCCAAGTTGAAATAAATTTTACCGCAATATCTATATCTGCTACGGTTTAAGGCGTATTTAATTGATTTGCCAGAGTAGGATATATATGGGGCCTGTAGTTAATTATGGACCAATCATCACAAAATTTATTAGTATTTTTTCTAGTCCTATAAAACTGTGAGGTATTAAATTTTATTCTGATAGCATTATTTGTTACGGTTTTAGGCGTTCTAAACGGTTTTCCGGGAGAAGCGCTTATATGGGGTCTAGGGTAAATTATAAACGAATCTTCACGAAATCTTACAGTGTGATTTCCAGTCGACTTAAACGATTTTTTTTCAAAATCTTATATCATTTCGTGCATTGTTAGTTAGTTTTTGTAACAAAATGATCAATTTTTTATGGTGGTAGTTCCACATTTTGATTCATAGCTCTGACCCTACTATGCCGATTTTGCAGGATTTCAAGTCCAAACTGCTTAGAATAAGTACAAGTAATTATTCTTGAAGTTTTTTAATTTCTTTTGAGTTTTTCGAAAGTGAGCGTGTTTTCAACAGACGGACAGACAGATGGGCATGGCTAAATTCACTTAGAATTACTTAAGGAGCCGGAAAATATATACTTTATGCTGTCGGAGATGTATAATAAAAAAGCAATGACAAATTTAGTATACCCTCTTCACAACTAATCGTGGTGGAGGGTATAAAAGCAACCATACAATTACTAATGGTAAATAATGTCATTATTAACCATAACATGGTCGGAGGCAACCGTAATAGGATTGTGGCTTCCTTATAAAGGCATAAGTACATTAATCAAAATATAGTTTTCAGTGGCAATAATAAAATTAAAGTTATCATAATATATTTGAATGTGTTTCGTTTATTAGATAATTGGGGGATTAAAAGGTGTCATAAAGTCATATGACTTAAAATAATAACATGAAAAAATACGACTAGTGTGAACAACCCCTCATAATTCCTTGTGCTATTTTGAATTTAAATCAACTCATTTAAAATTCATTTAAAAAAATTAAAAAAATATTTACCAACAAACAAACATACCAAAAATAAAAACTAAAATACTATTTACCAAAAATGAAAATATTTTTTAATTCTAATCTATGAATTAATAAATTACATTAGTTCTTACTTGACTATTTTCTATTTTTCAGACGCAAATCAGAAATAAATTTTATTTTTTTTACCAAACAGCAGAGTTCGACGCCGCAAGTGATTTGTTGCAAAAAATGCTAGCCGCAGGTTAAATTCGGATGTTAGCCCAATAAATTTTACCTTCAACGGCGACAAACGGTTTACAAAAACTAATGTGGCTCGGCTCAGCCGTTAAGCGCAGGCCTCATAGCAAGCAAAGTTCTATTTATTTAAGACACTTTTTGTTTACAAAGCAACAACAATATTTTTAAACCATTTTAAAATTTTGGAACTTTATGACAATATAACATGATAGCACACCTTGTGAATACCCCAAACATATATTTAGGAGTACAATTTAGTTTTATCAAATCACCTCATGAAAACATGACTATACGTATGTATGTTGGTAAAAATTAGCTAAAGGTTATGGGAATCCCCTAAATCACTACTTATAGTTTACCATTTAAAGCCTTGTCCAAACTCTACAGAGATTAACTAGATCTGATTTGGTTTTTAAAGATCAGCGCTAATTCTGTTATTCACCAAATAACTCTTCTAACAATTGATGGCATTTTTAAATACTGGTTTTTTTTAAATCAACAAAAAAATTAGGATTTTTTTATTTTCATATGCCACAAAAGTGTAACACATTTTTTAATTACATTTTTATGCACCAGTATTTACTATTTTAAAAACTTATACAGTGTTGGCGCAACCGTTAAAAAAAGGTATAAAGGATTTTGCAAAAAAAATGAATGGCATTATCTAAATATTTACAATACATATTAAAAGCCATTACTTGCTAGGATACGTGCAATAAAAAAATCCTTTTAGTAAATAACTTTAGGGTGTCTTTTTATAATGAATATCTTTTATTTAAGGCTGTTAAATATAGTCTGAAATTTTGTTTAAAACACCACCATTTTTTATCATCATAATTGTAATTTTTTGAGTTTTGCATGAAAAATTACATTTAATCTGTGAAACTTGCACACTCTCAGACAATAAGAATGGTTAAAATGATGCGCACGCGCATTTTAAATGTCCTTGACAAGAGACTTTGTGCTGTTACAGATCAAAAATTTATTAGGGACAAACTGAACCAGACATCTTTTTAATAAGTTAAATATAAACGCAGGCACATAATTTAACATACCCACATACACAAGTTTGGAAAACTACAAAATTTTAGCTTTAAACTTTTTAAATCGCAATTTTTTTTTAATGGAAAACATAAAGACCTCCAGTTCAGATGAGATTTTCTTTTAAACAAATAATAGATTTTTATGAAGAAAATAAGTTATTAATAAATGATTGAATGTTAAAAGATTTGTGTCTATAAATTTTTAGTAGCTTTATATTTATTTAACTTGTAACAAGCAGAGAAAGTACATTTTTCTTTGTTGCAACCTACAACAAAACTATTTTTAACGAACATTTTATGAACATATTGTGGTTACTTGTACCGCGCAACTATATTATGGTTGCCTACGTACATGTTATATTTAATAACAACACTAATTTTCTTACAACTTATTACCATGCGGTTTTAAATTAACAATAACTTGGTCCTCTTTTCTAAGAGCAACATGTTATTATTAAAACATTCTATAGTTATTGGTAAGCATATTATTGTTATTAGTAACCATAATATGTTTAGAGATAACCATAATTTGCTAATGGCTTCTTGATGGAGAACTAATTTAATCATATTATGGGTGCCGGGGACAGTAATATGATTAAAGTAACCATAAAGTGCTTAAAGATTTCTCTTTAAAAACAATGATGTTGAATGCGACCAATGTTTTTTTTTTTTGGTACGTGGAATATTATCAATTTAGTGGTATTGTTCATTTTTTATTGAAAAAAATTTTAAATCTTACATGAGATTCCTTTGAAAAAATAGCTTTGGCATTCGATCATCGTTTTAAAGAGTTTTTCACAATTTTTCTTACAGTCCTATACAAAAAAACCGAACAGCAAGAAATCATGTATGAAAATCTGTATAAAGCCATTTAGATGATAATTGACTTCAAAAATAGTGAAAGGTTTTGTTTTTTTATTTTATTCGACATCATACAAACTCAAATCAATCTCCTTAAAGATTAAAGAAAATAATATTTTCTTAAACAAGTAAGAGTGCTTTATTCGGATATGCCGAATCTTGTATACCCTTCACCAAGTCGAATTTAAAAAGGTAAGTGCAACTCTTCAACTAAAAAAGCCAAATGTACTTTGTTTTTTGCATTTTAATTTCTTGCTGTCAAAAACAGCAAACTGAACACCAGCGTATTTTTATATAAAATTAAAATTTTCACTTTTTTATAAAAGTAATTAATAGACTCACTTTAATATTTATATTTGTTTTATTATAAAAAAAAAGTTTCACAGTTTTGAATCAAATTTTTCAAGAAATTTTTTATTGATTATGTCGCAAAACATAAATAAACGTATTTTTTGACGATTGTGAATTATTTTTTGGAATTCGCAGTGGAGACAGCTGATGAACGGCTGACGTTGCACTTACCTTTTTAAATTCGCCTTGCCCTTCATTCACCATGGTGCGAAAAAAACAGTACGGTGGGAATTTTATTTAGTAAAATTGCATGCAAATTAAAAAATGATCGCAATTTTTTTTTCAATTAAACCATTTAAATTTGTTTTTCGTAGCTTAATCAAGTGATTTAAATGTTTACTTATATTAAAAACATAACTGAATAAAATGTTGTGTATATCAAAAATATTTAATTGATACTATTAATTTATTTACTGGCGCAAAATTAATTAATTATTTAATTAATATCACAAATTTTTTTATTAAAATCAATTTTAATTTTTTTTCTGTGTATTACCATAATGGTAAAATGGGTCTTAGCTGGCATTTTCACCTAACCTAACCTCAAACAGAAACAAACTTTTAGTAATTGCTTTTTAATGTTTCTTTGTCTCCTGTAAAAGCTTGGTCGTCGTTATTGTTTTCCATGCTTCAATTACTAATTAACGCTATAACTTTAACATGTCCGAGAATTGGACAACAGCATATTGACAGCACTTTAGATTTGAATTAAATTTCAAGATTGCTTTCATACTTTCAAAATGCTAAAGATCAAATGTTAATGAAAAGTGAAAATGAAAAAAATTGTTAACAATCAATGATGGCCTCTTAAGCAAATACAAAGCCTTTGGAAATATTATTTTTATTCCAATAGGACTATTAGCAATTTGTTCTTTTGACATCCAGTTAAAGTTCTTATCAAAGAACATTTATCATTAAACTGTCTTAAAAGGAAAACTTTGCTAAATTAGTTCGTGTTCTTCAACACGCGCCCTGCAGTTAAACACCACAAATTCGCGTGTCGTTGAAATGAACCCCAAGTGCTCAAGGATGCTTAAGCGAAGCAACTAGGAAAATTAAAACAATTTTAAAAATTTATAGCGATATTTAACAAGAGCAACAAGTGGTTTTTAATTGAGAAAAAAAGTGAATTAAGAACTAGAAGATAAAATGAATAAAATTAAAAAATCAACAACGGAATTCAATGCAAAGTCAGTGGCAGACCCAAAGAACAAACATTTACAGCTATAAAGTAACTGAATGCATTTTTTAGCTCAAAGGGATTGCAGCCAGTTTTCTTGCAAATACCGGTGCTAACTAAAGAAATCCTTTTTCTTTATTGCCTGCTTTTGTGTTAATTTGAAGAACTACCCTAGAAATAGCAACAACTACAACAACAAGAAAATACTTGTCAGTTTCTTTGGTGGATAAATGCTCCGGAATTTGTTATGTAAAACATTTTATGGCCAAGAAGAAGAAGATCTTACTATCCAACAGCTTCATACTATCAATAGCACTACTTTAGTTTAAAGTCAAGTTAAAATAATTAATGTATTGTGACATCGTAAATATTAAAAATTTATTGTAAAAAAAACCAGTCCTTAAAAAGCACCTGCACAAACATGTAAAGAATTCACTTACTCGCTTTAGCAGGACCAAGTAAAACAGCAGACCCTACAAATAATATTATAGCGGTTTTGTGTGGTAGTTGCTGCTACCGCTGCTGCTATAATTCATAGACGGTCGATCGGTCATTGATCGCTGGCCGCTCCGTTGCCTGTTACTAGTTTGAGAGTTCATTTTTAATTTTAAGCTGGCGTTCTATTAAAATTAATGATGACATACTGTGCAGACGACAGACAGTTCATCTTTATGTAAAGGTGGAAAGTGCCATAGTTAACGCGTGCTCACAGCACACTTCATTATTATAATTAATTCTATGTTTAATGACTCTTTTTTTATAGGGGGATCAACAGAATATTTATGCACTGTAAATGTCTGCAAAAGTTATTTAGTTATCCAGTTTGATTTTAATCACGCCGAGACTTTTAAAACAATTTTGAAATTCCTTTCTAATAGAACCGGTTTTGATAAATCAAAAGTTTTTAACATGAAAAAATCTAGAAAATTTTTTCGGTAATCGGATTGTTTTAACAGGAATTGGCCCAGACAGTTCGGTCCTGGTGATGGGGCTGCAAACTTTTTCACCAGGCGTGCTGACTGTTAAACGTGAAAAATCGAAAGAAAAAAACAATGTAAGAAAAGATAAACTCACTGTTTATTGTTGGTGTTTTGTTTTGGCTTTGATATTGTTACAAGTAAGACTTTTAGTGTTTATAATTCTTATTCGCTTTAGGGTTTTATTTGTATAATATTTTTGGCTTTTCTAAAATCTCTGGAAAAGGTTTCCTAATGAGCTGGCCTAAGCAACCAGTGAAATGCGCATAGAAGCTAGCTTTCCCTCAACAATAAATTTCAGTGTATTTATCAAATATGAAAAACTGGGAATTTAGCACGTCATACGGAAATCGTATTAATAATAAATTTTATATCCCCGAAAATAACTTTGATAATAAAACAATTTGTTGTTTGCAATGACGTCCTCAACAATAATGCTAGGAACATAACTACGAATTTCGCCCCACACGACGAATTTTTCAGAAAAAATTTGCTGAGTAAATTTGTAATGTAAAGCACAGGAACGACGGTTGTTTGTGCCAATTTGAAATAAAAATCAATCTTTGGAAATAAATCTATTGCAAAGTCGAATTTCGAACGCCTCCATGCCATGAGTGTGTGTATTTTCAGATACACAAATATGTTTTATTTTTGGCGACGACTTTTTAGTGTTCGGTTCGGTAGATTTGTGGAAAACACAAGCGCTAATAGTTATTGTGTAGTGAACCATTAAAAAAATTAATTTTCCTTGTTTTTCATCTTTCGAACACAAAAAAAAATACTGTTCTTATCCAACTCAACAAAAAAAAAACACTAACTTTATTGTGTTCGGTTCGGCTCAATAATCTTCGTCCATTTTGCTTGGTAAAAAAGACCAAACATTTTTTACAAAAAAAAAATACCCATACGACAAAAAGCCAGCAAAACAATTTTACACAAACAAAACTTGTGTATGCACACACAAGCTGTTCGTGGTGCGGTCGTTTGTTTGGTAATTTCTTTAAAAAAAGAAACATTATAGAACAATAAAATATAGTGTTTGCCTACAGCATTACTACAATTGTTCTGTTTTTCAACGAAGAAAAGAACACTATATGATGCTCGGCTCCTTCTTGAAAATAGTTAAGAACAGTATTAAGGGTTGTGTTCGTATACACAAACACTAAAACAATATATAGCGTTATTGGATGTGTGAGCCGAACGCTAAATAATGTTCGGTTTATTTTCGAAGCCATTATATTAATATCGCATCTCTTTGATCACAAATAATTTTTTTAATTTGGTCTTGCGAACTCAACTCGAGTGTTTCCTCTGGCAGATTCATTTAGTTGGTACTTTAAGTCGTGAAATATATTCATATTTATATGTGAATGCCAATGTTTGATGGTATTTCTTTTTTTAGAAGTCTGAATTTGTATAAAATTTGGGATTCAGATTAAGTCTGTCTTAAAGAAGGGGCGTAGAGCTTTTTTATATATAACATATCCCTTGTCTATGTTAAGATTTTTCACTTCTTAATGTCACATTAGCATCTCACATAAGAGAATTATAAAATTAACTTTATACATGTTCAAAATTATTATATAAATGTATACATGTATACATATGTGTATATACCCAGATTGGGGTATTCATAAGGTAGTCATAACGTTGTAAAGTCATATGTCTTAAAATAATAACAAGAAATATATATGACTGCTGTGGGCTACCGCTTATAATTTTGATTTCTTCTGTTTAGCTATGACGTATCAATGAACACAGCATTAAAATGTTTATTTTGTTTGAAATACAACAACATTAATTTTAAACAATTGTAATGTATTATTTAGGACATTATGACGATATGACTTGATAGCACACCTTGTGAATCCCCCAATCTTTTAAATAATCATAAAAACCTTGCATGATTAAAGATAAAAGGAATTTTTTTATCGTCTTTCTCAAAATTTTCCACGTTTTATTTCTGTATTTTCCAATAGTTTAGTAAACTTCGATATGGTAAACGTAGTTTAACGCTCTGTGGGCATGTGTATATCTAAAGATACCACGTTTCGAAAGACACATGGACCGATGATAACGTTGGCGGGCACTTGTCTTGCATTGTATTCACTCAGTAACGATTAAAATCTTTAAAGAACACGATTTCCCACATCAGTTATCAATTATTGATTTGACCAATCACACAAATGAATGACGATGTTAACTACCATTAGGCTTTAAATCTTAATTAATATGAATTTAGTGGACGGACAAAGTCTAGTTTCTTGAGAACTGTGCGTATTGATTATTTAAGGATACAATATGCACCTATTTTTTCAGCTTAAATATTATGGTGCCCTGACAATGGTTCAATGTTATAGAGTGAATAAGTGATTTGTTGAGTAGCACGCTCAGCACGAAGTGCTTTATCTTAATAATTTTTTTAAAATTCCAAAGCTTTTTTAGGAAGCGGCATTTGAATGAATTTGTATTGCTCTTACACATGTGTCAACAAATGCACCAATGTTTAAGAATCAATTATACTTTTTTATCTATTTTTTGATAAGTATGTCAAATCAAAACAGATTTAACCGTTTTCCCTTATTCCTTTACAAATCCAACCCATAAAAATATATACACACAAATGTATGTATGAATGCGTGTATGTATGCACGTATAGGAATTAATGTCATATCAAATCGTAGCCTAAAGCCAAAGGATACTTTTTTGTTAACGAATTTTGTAGTCTAGCAATTTTGGGGGTTGGTAGATTGTTAATCAAGTCCTGATATGAAAGTAAATAAATATTAATACAATAATAAAACGGCAACCAGTGTTATTAAATGTTTTTTTTTTGTTATTTTTTTTTTGCAGCAGGAGCAGATGTTTCACCAATTTTTTAGGTAAGTCCTTATGTCTGTATGTACCACTCGTGCGCTTATTAGAGACCTGAGTATTGAGGTAAAAAAAGACTAGAACTCCAGCACGGGACACAATATTTGCTAGTGGTGTTGGTTTTCGTTTGGTTTAATGATTCTTTTGTGCAAGAAATTCCGTTTTATCGTATTCAGGTTTTAGTGAACAAAATGAAAATTGATTTCAAGAGAATTTGGAGAAAGAAAAAAGTTTTTAACTATTGAATAGCACTAAAGATTGCTGAAATAGTTGTTGGTGTATTGGGTGACTAATTGAGAGTTAGCATGTATGTATGTTTATCCTAAAAGTGGTCGATCACGAATAAAAGCAACAATATTTGGTACTAAAATATCCTGACATATTTCATTCTAGGCAAATTTTTTTTTTTTTAATTTAAACTAAATCTCTTCTATTGCCTTATCCAGTTTGTATACACACAAAGTTTTTTTTTAATTTTAGCATTTGATTTTAATCTGACTGAGCATGTAATTTTATAAAAAAAAAAAAAGAAAAATCTATTGGAATGGGGTGGTTTTGCCGTTAGAAAATTTCAGTAGAATAAAAGAACTAGATTTCAAGGATTGTTTACTTTTTGATTTTCCTAAACAAATTTAAAATTTATGTGTAGAAAAATTTGTCTTTTGTTATTTTTGATGCTTTTCGCGAAATTTTTCTATTGTTGTGGAATTTTCATACAAAACAGTAAAACAATAGTTGTAGGAAAATCAACGGAAGCACACTTTAGACACGTGGCATTTAGTTTACAAAGTGGTATTTATTATTATTATTACTGTTATGCAGATGTATTTGGCTTTTTATGTTCCTTGAAGGGGAAAAATTATGTCCCACAATTTTATCTGGCACCTTGTAGGGACTTATATTACAAAAATCTTCAAAACTTTATATATTGTCTGATCTTACAAAAGTAAATATAATATAAATACTCTTTCTGATTATAATAATAATAATAATAATAATAATAATAATAATAATAATAATAATAATAATAATAATAATAATAATAATAATAATAATAATAATAATAATAATAATAATAATAATAATAATAATAATAATACCCTGCACTTTTTGTTGCTAAAGTTTGCAACGCAATTGCAAGAGCGTTCGCGTGATTGAATTGCTGTCTGTTACTGTGTCGATATTGTGAAGTTAATGTTCAGTGCTACCATGACCAAAAAATCATTACAGCCAAAATTTTTGAAAAAGTTATCAAATGTGAAAAAAATATAAACAAATTTAAAATGTCTTTTGATAATTAAAATCAATTTTTTTTAAGTTGCATTTTAATAAAAATGTTATAGTTATCTCAGCTAATTGTGGAGCGATCTGGCCGAATTATAATAGCGAACTATTTCGTACTTTATGTGATGTAAATGTAAAGTAACCTAGTCTCCGTCATATTTGGGGTCTTTGGAAAACCAATTTCAACATGCACACGGACAGACAAACTGACGGACGGAAAGACGAGCGTCGATCTAGAAAATATACTTCATGGGTTCTTAGATCCATATTATATAAATTACAAAAGAATGGCATACTTAAAAATACCACAAACGAAATTTATATGTGTCCCTAATGGAACACGGGTCCCAGATAGTGATTACCTTATGCCCCTAATAGTGGTTGGGTAACATTTGAGTGCAGATTTGGTAAATTCAGATAAGAGCCGGCTTTGCGATAGCAAAGTGTTCGAAAATAAACACTAAATACACTTAACACTAAATATCGCTCCTTAGCGTTCGGTTCGATAGATTTGTTGAAAACACAAACGCTAAAGCGGCCCATACTCTTGTAATATTATTGTATATGATATTCGCCATATTATTTCATTTTGTCCTATATTATGCAATAAGTCGCAAAATGAATAAATGAAACATTCAATAAAAATGTGAACATAACCTATAGGAATAACATAAACACATTTTACTTTCTTTTCATTGTGAAATAAGAATCAAAAGTCTTATGATTGTGGCCAATATATTGCGCCACCTTCGAATATCACACACACATTGGCGATGTAATTGTGTAATACGCAAAATTGAACAATTTTATTGCAAGTGTATAAGCCGCTTAATAGTGTTTGTGTAGAAAATCATTCAAAAAAATAACGTTTCCCTGTTTCTCATCTTCCGAAGATGAGAACATTTAATTCCGTTCGGTTTTTTTTTAACCACAAACTTCATTGTGTTCGGTTCGGCTCATTAATGTTCGGCTCTTTTGGCTGGTAAAAAAAACCAAACATTTTTTACAAAAACACATTCGAAAAAAAACAAAAAGCCAGCAAAATAATTTTACACAAACAACACATATACACAATACACACTAACTGTTCATGCTGCGGGTTACTTAAATATCTTGCTAGTTCATTTATTTATTAATGTAAAAAAAAAACATTATAGAACATTAAAATATAACGTTTGTCTACAGTATCACTACAATTGTTCTGTTTTTTAACGCAGAACAGAACACTATATAATGTTCGGCTCTTTCTTGAAAATAGTTACGAACGGTATTAAGGATTGTTTTCGTCTAGACAAACACTAAAAAAATTGATATCGTTCTTGGGTGTGTGAGCCGAGCGCTAAATAATGTACTGTTTATTTTCGAACACTGGTTTGGATACTAATGTTTAATAAAATCTCCCGTAAAATAATTAAATAAGTAAAAAAGACTGAATTTCAAAGGAAATTCTACAAAATACAGCCTAACACAATACTCAAGATACAAGAGACCTTTAGATGCACAACTACAAGCAGTTTTAAATCTGAAAGTTTTATCCCAACATATCAACGGCATTTATCGAAAATGTTTTATCTGTAAAACCCGGATTGTTCAGGAGAAGCAAACAACTGTTTATATTTTTATATTTTTTATTCTACTAATTCCCTAAAATATAAATTATAAAATAAAACCCGTTATTCGCATTTTTACGGTAGGTAAATCATTTTGTTTTAGAATATTTTCGATGTTAATATACAAATGAGTAGATAAACCATTTTGTTAAAAAATGAGGTTAAAAATGAAGCAAAGCCTTAAGTTTAAATACTGTTGTTTTTCACTTTAAAATACTTTAAAAAAATAGAAAAAGATAATTACTTCAGGTTCAAATAATTATCTGAACGGTTAATGTTAGGATTTTTATTATAATTTATTAAATAAATTACATTAATTTTGAATGCAGATTATCATAGAAGGAATGATATATGTATTAGGTATCACAGATTTCAATTCCTGTAGATATTTCCATTTACTGGTGGATATTGGAAGATAAATATTCTTGAAGAAGTGATTGTGGTCCTTTATATCATTCGTATTGAAAGATCTTTGTACTCATCATTAAAACTGACCTTGTATTTAACAGTACCATTCAGTAAATATAAAAGTGATTTCAGTTTGCCCAGGACAAATACTGGGAAAGCGTTTAATACTTTTATCGTTGAAGTGGCATTTGCGAGAAAATGGCTCCGATTTTTTCACATTCAACTGTGTGAAGATACAAACATTTTGAAAACATATTTCAAATCGGTGTATTAATATTCATCAGAATATGTAGCTGAATTCGTTTAAAATAATTACGTTTTTACAAAACTTTTTCAATAAACGACTTGTATGAAAATCCCGCAAATACATTGTAGATAAACCATTTTGAGTTCAAAAAAAATGTGTGTATGTAGATAGACCAAACAAAAAAATATGAATAACTCGCAAATAAATCAACATTTTGATCTGAAATTCACACCATAGGAAAATTGCATCACAGGGAATAGTTTGGCACTAATTTTTACAAAATTGGCAGATAAACCATTTTGGATAAACGCCGTCGATATATTTCACATTCTAAAATCGTTTCAAAATCCTTTTAGCAAATAATCACCAACACAACAACAATATAGAGTCTAAAACCACCCCGTTTTACTTGAATTTTTGTTTTATAACAATTGCAAAACACGCATACAGTTTTATTCATTAAAACTTTTTTTTTAATATTTGCATGAAGTATTAAGCATTATAAAAGAAGAATGCGTCAGCCACTGAGCACAATGGGAGTAATCAAATGTGAAAAATAACAACTGAATTCCAACAACCTCAACAGCAATATCAAGCATACACCTTAAATTATAGCAAGTTGTTGTTGGAGTATTTTTAGTTGCAGCATTCTTTGGAAAGGGGTTGATTTTTTTCTAAATGGAATGATCATGCATGAAAAAGGGCTTTAGATCGTTAAAAAAAAGAAGTCAGTGGTACTAGAATGAATTAAAATGATGTTGCTTTTGAACAATGAAGAGTCGTCTGACGTACAAAAGCTTGTTTTGGATTTATACCGTGGAAGTGGGTTGGAATATTATACAGGCGATTGTTAAATTAAAAAATAGAGTACTTTGATATATTTTTAGTTAAAATAAATATAGAATTTAGTTTACAAAAAAAAAACAATATTTTATTGCTCCGAAAAAAAAAATTTTTTTTTTTGTTAAAAGTACAAAAATGATAATTGAAAATGATAAGCTGTTTCACTTCGAAAATATTGTTTCTGTGAAAGCCAAAAGTATAATACCATTGCTATTAATGTTATTTTCACACGAGAAAGAAAACTATGAAGATAGCATTTCTTAATTCCTTCTACTAGCGGATCTTTCAGAAATTAAGTATTTTAGAACTAAAAATATTTCGAATTCTTGGAAAAATATAGCCAAAATGATGAACATATGTTTGCTGACGTTTTGAAATGCTAAAAGAAGAAATCGTTTACATGTAGAAACTGTTTCAATTTCAATAGAAATTAAGGCCTAAACAGAATAAAGTATGTAGTTGTAGCTGAAACTGACGTATCCTTTGTAGCGCAACAAAGTTAAACAATTTCGAATTTTTACTTTAACTTCAACTGAGACGACTACTACATTTACGAATTCTGTGGCTCTACTTTGAAACAATCGTTTTTTACTTTTGACAGCCTGAAGCGCTATTCTGTTCTCCACTTAAAGATCTTAAAATTCAAATTATAGTTAAGGCCTTATGACACTACATTTTTATACCCTCCGCCACAATTAGTTGTGAAGAGGGTATACTAAGTTTGTCATTCCGTGTGAAACTTTTTTATTATTCATCTCAGACCCCATAAAGTATATATATAATCTGGCTCCTTGAGTAATTCTAAGTCGATTAAGCCAGTTTTGAATTGAAATCCAGCAAAATTGGTTCAGTACGATCAGAGCTATAAATCAAATTGTGGAACCACCACTTTAAAAAATTCATAATTATGTTTAGAAACTAACATAAATGGTGAAACAATGCACGGAACGACATAAGATTTTATAAAAATTCGTTTTATTCGACTGGAAATGACGTGAAGATTGGTCCATAATTTAATCTAGGCCCCATATAAACCCTACTCTCGGAAAACAGTTTAGTACGCCTAAAACCGTAGTTAATAATGCTATCAGAATAAAATTGATTACTTCACTACTCACACTAATAAATTTCGCGATTCTCGGTCCATAATTTACTATTGGCCCCATATAAAGCCCACTGAGCTGTCGGTGGAGGGTATCAAAGATTCTTCTTTATTCATTGAATTGATACAGAATTGATAGAAAGAAACAGTAAATGTTGGAAAGAGCAAACTATAAAAAAAATGTACGCAAAAATGTTTTTTCAGTTTTTCTTTTGTTATGATTTTGCTTATTTTAATAAATGTTGTCAACTTTTTGTTTATGAGAAACATTAAAACATAACAAATAAAAAGCGGTAAATCGCTGAAATGACCCATAAACCGCTGATTCAGCAACACTTTTAATATTTCAAGCTTGAAATGTCACTTTTAAGTTGAACCATTTTAAATATTTTTTTTTTAAATAACTTAATTTTTTATCGATAACTTTAGTAAATTTTTTGACAGTTTGCCATTTATCTTAATACAGCTTAAATTGGTAAATTATTCTATTAAATTCTATTTGTACTGTTCACCAAAACTTCAATAATGCATTAAAAATGTAGTGTCATAAGGCCTTTACTGTTGTAGTTATAACATTTCCCTGCAGATAATATTGGACTACGTGATCCATTTGGATGAAATGGACTACTCCCTGGACTGGTCCAATGTTATGCAAGCATGGACCATGTCATTGCTAAAAAGTGTTTGTAGTGAGACGATATGCTTTCGTTTTTAAACGAAATGACTTCGTTTTTAAACAAAGTTAAAACTAATCCACTGGAGTATACCATGGAGTAGTTTAAAAACTAGTCCACTAGAGTATGTATGAACATGAAGTAGTTTTAAGACTACTCCGTTGTAATGCAAAACTGGATATCGTAATGTTAAATAGACCACCTTTTCACCATGTATTTGGAGTATTTTGGGAGTACTCCTACTTCTTTATGGACTACTCTTTACATGCATGTATGGACTAGTCTCGTTATCTGCAGGGATCGTATGATCTCTTAAAGTAAATTTCCTTTATCATATAACACTGAATTAAAAGCTTTATTTTTAAACATAAATGGTTTAAAATTTATTTTAGAACTAAGTTCTAAGTATGTAGTATATGTAAAAGTCTGAATAATGTTACTTTGCAAAGGTTCAAATATAAATAGTTTACCAAATAAATTTATGTGTACAAAATTAAAATTTTTAATTTATTTACCTATAAAAATATGAACTATTTTAAATAATTTTCTTTAGGAATTTCTGAAAAAATTTACCTTAGTCTTAAGCCCCAGTTAGCTGACAGTAACAGTAACGTTTCAAATCGGCTGCTTCCTTTTATTGTATGTAAAGCAATTAGAACTTCACCATAACATCTAAATCTGTAGCAAATTGTTTTTTCTTACTTATCAAAGTTATTTTCGGGAATACATAATTTATTATTAATACGATTTCCGTGTGACGTGCTAAATTCCCAGTTTTTCATATTTGATAAATACACTGAAATTTATTGTTGAGGGAAAGCTAGCTTCTATGCGCATTTCACTGGTTGCTTAGGCCAGCTCATCAGGAAACCTTTTCCAAAGATTTTAGAAAAGCCAAAAATATTATACAAATAAAACCCTAAAACTTTTTTACTGTAGTAATGTAATGTAGTAATGTTACTGTAAGCTATCGGGGTCTGTATGTATAACAGAAATACATATTATTTATTATTGGGCTATTCACAAGGTAGTCATAAAGTTGTAAAGTCATATGTCTTAAAATATTTAAAAGAAATATATTTGACTGCTGTGGGCAAGCGCTTATAACTTAGATTTCTAACGAACAGTTACGAAAAAATAATGAACACAGCATTAAAATTTTTATTTTGTTTCAAACACAACAATATTTTTTTTAAACAATTATAAAATTTTATTTAGGACATTATGACGATATGACTTGATAGCACACCTTGTGAATAGCCTCTATATATATTTATGTGTACTCGTTGCTCTTAAATACATAGATAAATTGATTCCAATAAAATATTTTTTGTTCCTTTAATTTTCATAAATGATTGTTTAATTTTTTAACAATCATTCAGTGGGAATATAACTCTTTTTAGTTGAATTTTAGTACCCGTAGGCAAGAACTACGTTTTAAAATTATGAAACCGATAGATTTCTGTACACAACTAGATATCTATTGGTAGAAATTACGGGCATTATCAATTCTTTGAAATTAAATATTTTTTTATATGGACAACAACATTTCTTTTATAATTATTCCTTATAATATGTTTGAGCAACTTCTCAAAAGTTTTTAAAGTAAATCGCTAAAAAAAAAATTTGACTTTATTACAACTTCTCTACGATTTATTAATTCCTTTACAAGTACAACGGATTCCATAAACTACATACACACATACATATGTATACATATATTTAAAAAAAATCAAATTCTTTATGTTCGTTGTCTCTTTGCTCGTACGAACATTATGAATTTTAATGTTCATCGAATTTCATGTCTTAAGAACATCCTGTGTTTAAAAAAAAAATATCAATGTTTTTGTTTTCGGTGGTATTTAAATGAGATCAGGAGCAAAAGTAGCCGACGGGGTGTGTATCCAAAATATTGAAACAAACAAAAAATAAAATTTATGATGGGAAAATGCTAAAAACAAACAAATAAATTAATATTTTTCAAAAAGAAAAAATTTTATTGAACAAAGAAGAGTGTAGTATGAGTTAGGCAAATATTTGAACAGGATCAAATGAAAGTTTGAATTTTTTTTTTTATATAAAAAATTTGAAAGAATTTTAATTTAATTCAATAACGGAATATTTTTATAGAAAACAAAATATTTCATCATGCAAATCAATCATATTCTATCTTCAGTTAAAGAAAATTTTCATCAATACTTTAACATATGGCAGGATTGTGTTATAAATCTATTGATGTGTATGTATTAACACACTTTAATTTTGAACAAAATTTCATTAAATCAATCAAGCAAAACAATTTAAACCCTTAAGTGTTTCTTCTCTCTACTGGCATTTACATCTATTGATCCTGCTGGTGGCACTTTTGCACACTCATTCAATACAATCACACTTGTACAGCAACATTTCCTTCGAATACTTGCATGTATGTATGTATGTATGTATGTATGCATTTGAAAGGACATGTTGATTCTTTCATGCCATGTCTAAAATTAGCTATGTAATTTGAGATCTCCAACATAAATAAAAAAAATGTTTTAAAACATGAAAAATCACTCTTAAGACAAGAGTTCAATTCAAATAAGAATGAATGAATTTTCAAGTGCTTTTTTTTCTTTCACATGACAAAGTCCTTTTTGTTGACTACCAGAAAGTAAATAATGTTGTGAACATTTGTGAGTTCATAAATTTCTCCAGCATTTCCTTTATCACAAATGGGATTTATTGAATTTTCTCAATCTGAAGTGTTCAATAATATTTTTCAACTTGTTTAAGTTCAATGTACAATTTTTATGACACTATTAATTTAAGAAAAATGTTTTGAAATTCGGAAAATGCATTCATTCATTGTGTTAAATGTCATGTTGATTTTTACACATGACTTGATTGAGATGGAGTAGTTATTTAAGACATTGTCCCTGTGACGTTTCTAGCGATTTTAATAAAATGAAAATGTCCTGAGGCAGTTTTTGTTAAAGCAAAAAAACTTCCGAAAGAATTTAGAAAGCAAATTTCAATATTTAACTCCGAAATGTTTAATTAGATCTGAAGTATTACTTAGTTTTTATTTAAAGTTTCATTAGTATCTAAAAGTATTTAAGCAGTATTTTTCACCCGAATTTGTAATTTAAACCGGAATCCATTAATGGAAAATTTAGTCACAAAATTCCAAAGTGAAAACTTAAAAATGCTTCTATAATGGTTTTTCCAATTCTAGGGTGTTCAGTTTATTACGGTTTTATAAAACTTTTTCAAAGGTAACAGCATAATAAAGGGTGGTCCAACCATAATGCACGATGTTTATTGTGAGTCACACACATCAAGCTTTTTGCCCAACTTAATTTGACATTTCTTTGTTTCAGTGTTTAAAAAATTCAACCATTTTTACGAAAATGGCCGTTCAAATCAAAATGCATATCTTGTACTTTGTGATTTTTTTGGTCAGCAATGTGTCCACAGTCGGGAGAATTGTGCGCAAATTTCAGCAAACCGGGTCTGTAGGAAATTTCAAAATACCTGCACATGCTCTCCCAACAGATTAGGGTCTGGCGCCAGGGTTGCCAGACGGCCTGGATTGTCCAGTTTTTTTTGGTGTTGTCTGGGTTAGAGGTAAAATACAATTTGTCCAGTTAAATTACTTTATTTAAATTTGATTTAAATTACTTTTGTTATTAATTATATTTACTATTGCTTAGAACAAAATCATAAACTAACAAAAAATTGTAAGGAAACATTTTTAATTTGCGGACAGACATTCCAATTAATAAGATAGAGAAACAGGGGTCCAGTTTTTCAAAAATGCGATTAACTTTACGTACAAAACTAATATAAATTTATCTCGTTTGCTGGTCATGCCAACTAGCAATACTTTTTGTGCAAGGACTTAAGGTATTAATAATAATCTTTATTCACAAGAATCCATTCATATGACCGAATAAAGGCAACAATTTTAATAAGACTAAATTTTGAGGAAACTTGCAAAATGTTTCAAACATTTTTGCTTACAACTAAAGTAATAGAGTTATTAAATTCATCAAATAACAATACAAAAAAAATATATATGTAGCTAAACAAAAAGTTATCGGCCATGTTCGGGAAATCGAATTCAAGTAAAATCAAAATCGAACAAACTTTAAAAACCACCAGTGTTTAAAGTTCATTATTAGCTTATCTTCATTAGAAGTTATTTAAAAAAACGATGGTAATTTAAACCAAAGTTTTAATTTCACTCGATCTATAACATGTATGTGTATGTATATTTGTATTTGATTTAATTTAGTATATACCAAGTTGAATTTATATAAGTGGTGGCAGCAATACTACAACAAAACAAAAACCACAGAAACAGCAGATGTTTACGGCTAGAATTGTCAACTATTTATAAATAAAATATTATGAAACCAAAACAAATTGGTTCGAACTGTTAAAGGCTGCAGGCTTTTCGCCGCCACTTGTAGTGAATTCGCCCTGATTATAATTTTGTAATACTATATCAGACTGAATTTTAAGTGTTACGTTATCTTGCTTTTAAATTTTTTTTATTGCAAAAGAAAATCTGAAGTAAACTTTTATTTTTTCTTATAGTTAAGTGCTTTTTCAAATTGTCCAGTTATTTTTTTCAAAATCCAGGTGAATTTTTTCTATTATCCAGTTATTTGGCTTTTGGCATCTGGTAACCCCAGCTGGCGCACAGTGGCTGAATATCGTTTTTCATTAGCCAAAATCCTGTAACTTTTAAACCGAAGGAGATATTTTAGTGAAATCGACAGAAAGATTCTTAAACTTTTCTCCATTCTCGATTTCATTAAAATCGGTTGAGTAGATATTGGGGAATTTCAGGGCAAAGTGGAACTTTAGATTTTTTTTAACTTTAGCGTGAAATATGGTTTTTTAATTTTTTTTTTTTTATTTATTTAAAAATGTCATGTTTGGATTTAAATAATAATCATAAACGTTTTTTGTAATAATGGGGCACTCAAAATTATTTAATGTTTAGACTAAAAAAAATTTTAACATTAAAAAAAATAGTAAAATCAACTGGAAATTTTGCTGTTATTACTGAAAAATTGATAATTTTTTGCTGTCAAATTTTGTTTACGATCTTGGTATTACTACAGAAGAATCTAATATTTTTTGCTGTAAAATTTGTTAATATTAGCAAAATAAATCCGCTGAATTCCGATTTTTTTTTTTAAATTTTTATACAAAAATATAGGTATTTATTTTCGAATATATATTATTTAATTAGTATTGTGGTTGAATTTTGTTGAACTGTTCTATGGTTTTGAATCTAAATTTTCAATATTTTTTAATCAGGCTTAAGTTCATCAAATCTAATTTTCATTAAATTATTTTTATGAAGAAATGAATTTAACAATATGAAATTAATCAAAATTTATTGATAATTTTTCATTCTTGACTGATCTGGGGCTCGAACCCAGGCGTTTTTACGGACAGTATCTTTTTAATTGACTTTACATGTTCTTCCTTACTTCTGTTTTTTCATTTTTTTTTTGTCTTTCTTTTTCTTGTTGACCTTAATAAAAATAATTTAATGAAAATTAAATTTGATGAACTTAAGCCTAATTAAATATCGAAATATCTTATTTATTAAAAAATTAAAAAAAACTTTTAATATAAAAGCAGCAATAGATTTAAGTAGCTTTTGTAACAATGTGAGGTTTTGTTTATTCTTATTTTTACTAATACAATGTCTGTCTAATCTAATGATCTAATAAGTTATAATTATTGTTCATTTAATTGAAAGATTGATTTCAAGTATTTCATATTCTGTTCTGTGTTTCTCTTTAGTAGTTTTTTGACTTCTTCCCGATGTACCACTTTTCATTGATTTCGAATACTGGAGATGAACAGATCTGATGTGGCCAATAATATATTAAATAGATCTTCATTTGTTGAATTTCGTAAAATTTTTCTGGTATTGTGCTCACTATAAAATTTGTAATCCTTATTTCTTTTTTCCTGAGTTTCCTCTGACAAATCTCCAAGTGGCACCAGCCGATATTTAATGACATCTTCTCCATGATAAAGGATTTTGTGAACTGTAGCAGACATATTTCTCGATGGGTACTTGGTTGCATATATTTGTGCAGTTTCCTTAGCAAAATCACAAAATTTTTTAGAGTAAATTTCTTCATTGGTCGCAAGTACTTCTAGGATTATTTTAAATCTAAAAATTAGGTTAAAATCTTCTTGCGGTATTGCCATCATTGGTATTGCCTGGCCCTTGTTTTAGCTGATCTATAATCAACCCAAATTTGCGATATTCATCTTGAACATGTTTCCTTTTTTAACTTCTTAACTCCTTGTTGGTTTTGTTGTTTCTTATTGATCCTGAAGATCCGAAATCCAAATCATAACTGATGTTTGTATGTGTTCCATAAGTCGTATTCTTGCATGTAGTGGTGATAATCCAAATTTATATGCATCAGTATTATATAATGATTTTGCCGGGAATTGGTTAAATTTTTTTTAAGGCAATAGCACATGATTTCTGTTACTTCTGCAAACATTTTTTCGAAATAAAAAAAATTTAAAAAAAAAATTCAAACAAAAAAAATTTTTTTGGAGTAATTTCATTAAAATAAAAAAAGTTTTAAACAGACGGGTCCAAACTGGTACAGGAGTATATACAGGGTTAAGGAGAACACTTTCACCTTTCCCTCAGTGGTTTTACATTCTACTAAAGTTGAAATTTTACAAAAATATAGTAGTTTAGAAAATATGTCTTAACATCTCAAATATAAATAACACAACAGTCGCACATATTACTTTTTTAAAGACAACAAGACTACCAACCTAGCAAATTAGCTAACAGGGCATTATCGATAATAGTTATTGAGCAATGATAGTTTCTTTCGGATTAAATATAAAAAAATATCACTTTTTCTAAATTTAAAAAAAAGTTGTGTTTTACAACATGGCACAACCATAATTACAAATATTTTGATCTAATTTTTTGGAAAATAATGAACCGATTGTCACCAACTCTTTAAACATATGTAACAAATTTAAGCAAATAATCTTTCGATATGTAATTTGTGCAAATGGTTTACATGGACAGCCAGCCGGACGGATGGAGGGACATTACTATATCGAGTTAAGTCAATCGGTGTTCTAAAAGGTGGATTAAAATATTTTTGTCTGTTACACACATAGCACCACATACGCATAAACCCCTCTCCACTATTGTCGTGTGGTTGTTAAAACCGACTACGATCACATATTAAATAACTTTTTATTTCAATGGACTCCCATTTTTAAAATAACCTTCAAATTTGTTCACTTTTCATTGTCAACTTTTAATTGGTTTTTCTTTCTTTTTTAATACTATACTTCTTTTATTTGCACATGATAAAGAATTCCTAATGATTTATTGAATTTCACTGTCATCATAAAACAGATCGGATCTAATAAAGTTATTCAATGACTTGCAATTTTATTGTCTGCCATAAAATTTGATTGGTTTTTATTTAAAATAAATGCAATTTATTTTTTTAATTTCACCCTCAAATTAAATAAATTAAGTATAACATCATCTTCATCCCTTAAGTTACCTTTTATAAAATTACTAAAAGGATCCATTAAAGATCAATAAAAAAATTTAATGTCATCCCATATGAAAACATTGTCAAACTAAATTTTAAAACTCGGGTTTTTAAAAGATAACCGCTTATTCACTTTTCACGTTATGTCGATAATTATTATCAGGGAAACCAAAAATATGCTCTAAAAATGCGTTTTATGCAGTAAAGACTGGAAAATATGGCCTGAAAATTGTTAAAAATATGCCATAAAAAAAATAAAAAATTGCTTATTTGAATACAAAATATTCAACAATTTGATAACAAAATTTAAAACAAAACCTAAAAATATTATCGCTTAAGCCCATATTAGTTTAAAATTCATATAAGAGATATTTGCCCCGAATATTATCTAGATATTAACATCCATATGATTTTTTATCTTAAAGGGATTTCAGGTACGGCCGTTAAATTGTTAATTAATGTTCACATTTAAAAGGAAGTTAAATCTATTTAAGGATGATACCTACATAATTAGATGGTTTTCAGACACAAAGAGTCTAATTTGGAAAGAAGTTTTTATGGGAAATATATGAAATTATAGACTTCGTCAAAATTGAAACATGGACAGGCAACCAGCCAGATGGACGGATGGACATCGTTCGATCACTTTAAAAAGTGATTCTGAGTCGATTGGTATACTAAAAGATTTTTATAAGATTTATCTTTGTCTTAATATTTAAGAGTTAAAATAAAATGTAAATGGCGAAATTGAAGCAACACGTTGGGTATACATATACATATTTAAAAAAGAAAAGCCATCTATCAACTAGAATTTCAAAAAAAAAAAATATTTAATATGTACCAAAATATGTTTTTAAAATGCAAAATATTAGCTGTAAACTTAAAAATGCTCGTTAACTAAATTATGCACAAAAATGCTGCAAACAGTTAAATATGCAAAAATATGCACTAACAAATCGATGCCAAAATTCATAAAAAGCTCTAAAACGAATATGTGGCGCAAGGAAAAACATGCAAATGCTTATTTTAGGTTTCCCTGTTCATAACTAAATAGCTTCCTTACTTAAAATAGAAGGTATACTTCTGAATTATAGTACTTCAAATCAGTATTTAAGAATAAAAATTCCGGTTTATAAAAAGTTATTAAATATCCATAAAGGCTAGTTTACACTATCTCACAAGTCATACGTATTCCACAATACTTTATTAGAAAGAAATCTAATGAGTTTTGATGCGACTGTCAAAACATCTATTCTAACATAACAGTTTGTGTTCACACCATCCCACAAAGCATAAACACACACACATGACATAAAATGCAACCCTGATCCAATGAAAAGTATTATTGTTAAGACATTTTTCAAAAAACGATTTAGTCGTATGGGATGTCAAACTTTTTTTCATAATACTTGTCATTTTCATCACACATGCATTCACACTATCATACTTTTACATATAACTTGAGTTTTTGACATGTATTAATACAAAGTATAATAGTGCGAACTAGCCTTTACTAAACTTATAAAAAGTAAACTACTACGTCTCTATCTTGATTCCCCCCCCCCCTTTTTTTAATAGATAATATATGATTTTAAAAGTGAATCATTATAAACAAATAAGTACATGGTAATACGTAATATATTGCACAAATTTTTAAATGACACAAATTTTCAAAATTGTATAAATACTCCAATACTTTGTAGGAAATATGCTTCGTTATTCTGTATATCAAGTTGTTTCTCACTGTCTACTTCTTATGACTGAAAGGTAAAATACGTTACAAATATATTTAAATTAGTTTGGGTGCTATACTTGTTTCCTTATTTCCATATGAGTTTTTTTCTGTTTCTAAGGATACACAAGGATCTGAAAACATAACAGCACACATACAAAAGAAAAAGTATGAATGTATTTAAATCATCAACCAGAATTATTGTAGCGTAAATTAGGTGCTATTTCTTATTGAGAAACTTGTTTGTTTCCCTTTACACAAAAGATACCAAAAAACACCATTAAAACGAAACCCCAAAGAGTTTGTATGCAAATGCCTGACGGCAAAGGAATAAGAAATATAAACCATATGACACGATGTCTGACTATGAGCACAGCCACATGATCATTAGTTGTATTAGAGCACTGAGAATAAAAATAAAAATTTTAAATATTTCAAACAAGTTCAATTCTGAAATTTCATTAATTTAAATTTCTTGTAGCAGGACTAGAAAAACATACCCACCCTAATTGGGATTTCCTTCTTTTCAAATAGACTCCCTTTTAGTTAAAGTTATAAATCTTTAACGAAAACCCTTATCCTGCCAACGTAAATTAGTAGGAATTATAAACCAAATTGATTGCAATAGTTCTTTAATAAAACAGTTTTCCTAAATTAATTGCATTGTATTAAAAGTCATTCGTTCACTGTTCCGAAGATTTTCAAAGAAATTTTTCCAATCTCTTCTATCTCATTGTTCTACATTAATTAAAAATTATGGTTAAAATTCTTAAGTTTTCATTTGTTAAAAAATCTTTTTCTTTAAGGCATCACTTAAAATTTTTGCACCTCTTTTTATCAATTGTTTCTTGCAAAAAATGTTTGTTCTCAAATCTATTCCTCCTCATGTTCTATTGTGTAAAAAGACAATAAATTAATTGCTTAATACAATAACAAGTTGCACGGTTCGTTAATGCTTTGCACATAAATTTTATTTATTGCATGTGTTTTGATGGAACAAAATGTTCAATTGCTGAATTATGCGATACAGGGTGATAGTAAGTAACACCACCTATTTCAGCGTAAGTATTTGGATTTGGGTGCTTTTGGTGCCATATGGTAAAATTTCAGCTTGAATTTTATATTTTGCTTTATTTAAACTACTCGCACGTTATTTTAAAGGTATTTGGAAAAAAAAAGTCCTTGAATGGTTCGTTGATTTGGAGTGTGAGAACCTTTTTTTTTTGAAAAGTTTTAAACAGTTTTAAACAGTTTCACTTATTGTATTTAGAAATAAAGGAAAATTATAAAGTTTAATTGATATTTATAGACAGCGACACAAAATAACAAAGACATGACAGAAATACACATTTTTTTGTTCATTCTTACTTTTATGCTTTCGAGCGATTTTTTGCTTATTTTTGTTTGTATAAAAAAATGTTTTTATTTTAATTTGAAAACTTTATTTAAAATTGAAAATCCAGAAAATTCCGGTATCCCAAAATCAGTAGCGCCTGGAGTTTTTTATTAACCCCGATTGTTGAGATTTTTTAAAACCTTATTGGCATCACTAGTCCAAACGCTGTTCGATCGAGTATTTCAAGTTTTTGAGTTGCCAGCTTTAATCATTTTAAAGAGTCCTTATTTCTTTGGGTCTGAATTGTATTTCAAGTCATCATTGCTTTTATAAATCAAGTTCATAACGGTTTTTCGTTTTCAATGGATCGCACCAAGTCTGATCTACACACAAACATACATGTGTGTGTATGTTTGCAAATGTTGTAGACCTACTCCTGTATGCGTTTGCCATATGTTTATTGTTATTAACCCAGCAAACTTTTGATCATCATATAATAATACTTACATCAAAACAATATTTTAATAAAATTTCGAAGATTTGTAATTCTTGTCATTTTTGGTACTTTCTAAAATTTTGTTCTTGAATTTAATTCTAGGACTTGTTTTACTGAAATGTTTTATTGACAATGTAGTATATTGTATTTAAATAATACTTCATTTTAGTAACTGCCACTAATCACGTTCATTGAGAATAGATCTCTGACTGGCCAAATGGTGTCAATTGACCCCCTCCAATGACAACCCCATGTAAAGGTGATAGGTCTTATTCATATAAAGTGTTAGATCTAGAACCGGTATCCATCACCAAAACCTATCACGGGACTACTTTGGTGTCAGTTCGCTTCCCGCTAGGGATATAATTGACTATTAAAACGACAGTTGCAATCCGAACCTAAAGCCTGGTACTCTGTTCAACATTTCACGTGTAATGCTTTCAAAACGCATATGAAAAAAACTTGTGCGGAATATCTATGAAATAATGTGGATTGAGTTGTACTCTGTTTATTTTGTGAAAAAGTTCCAAAATGTTTCTGGCAACATTTTTTTACAACTGCGAAATAATGTAAGCTGCATTTATTTCACGTGGAATTTTAAGCAAAATCAAAAATGTATGAACTGATTTTGAATAAGAAATAAAAAATGAAAATAACACAACCGGTAACAGTTTTAAATCCATATTTACTTTCTTCTTTGTTAAATTTTTTTAAAAAAAAAAATATATTTAGTTAAATACATGTGGGGTTTGTTTACATACGCAAAACAATGTCGCATACTTTGCAGGAATAAAAACGTCAAATTGTACAAACCCGCATGATAAGTAACATTGATACATGTCAAAATTTTCGTGTGAAATAATTAATGTTGCTCAACATTTTTCACAAATTGGAACAGAGTACTAGGCTTAACAGTGGTAACTGACAATAAAACTTTTAAATTAGCTTTTTATTTAAATAAGTATGTTTTTTGATTGTTATTTTTAATTTAATGTTTTTGTGTTTTTTCTATACAATAAAATTTGTTTATATATATTTTTGAAGATGAACGGAGTTGCCTCGAAATATTGGGTACTGAAGTAAAAATATTGCAAATTAAAATTGAAACAGCTTTTTAATTTATAATAGATGACCGCAAGTGTAATCAAATAAAAACCACATCCACAAAAAATGTCAACCGTAAAACAGTTAAACAAAATTTAATGTTAACAATTAAAAAAAAAAATGTAAGAAAATTTTTTAAAATATTAGAAAATATCAAAATAATTTTCGCGGTAATACAAAATTTAACTTAAATGATTTTGTTTTTCGTGCTTAATAAATTTCAGTGTTTTTATCAAAAATAAAAATTGGGAATTAAGCACGAATAACAAAATCATTTAAAAAAAAATAAAATATTATACAATTTCGAAAAAAATTTTATTAATTTTTTATTTTTATTTATTTATTTATTTAATAATTAATTATTTATTTATTCTTTTTATTATTTTCTGTGTAATATGTTTTGATATTTTTATTCTGTATAGGCATAATGAAGCAACTTAAATTAAATTTAATTCAGCTTCGAATAAAGTTATGTTCACTTGGTTATACATACACACACACACACATCAACTCCTTGCATGATCCTCTTTGTGTACACCAAAAAGCAAGCGATCCTTTTTATATAATAGTAAATGTGAACATGCTAAAATATCCTTTTCATTGTTGTCAAAACTCCTTGTCTACAGAGCCAGAGACTTTCTTGAGGCATTGACTTGGTAACGTCCTTTTTTGACATGTTGAATTTTGTCAAAGTTTTGCTTGTTTTGTTTTGCATTTCTCGAAGAAAAAAAAGGGGTGTGTATACAATTTTGAGTAAATTTGTTTTTGTTTATTTAAAAAAAAAATTTATATTCGTTTTAATAAATAACAAAATACAAGCCAAGGGTTTCATTTAATTGTATAAATAGTTATAAAAACTATTGTTTAAAATTTTCTTTTGTATGTGTATATTGAAATTCACCGAAGTTAAAAGATGTCTTGTTGACAAAAGACGCAAATACAGGTAAATAAGTTTATACATGAAAAGAACTTGTCGTAATGTATTGTTCGGTGTATTAAAATGTGTGTGCAAGTTCCCGTTTTAAAGGAAACAGGCGAATTTTAGGAAAGAAATCTGTACATTTCAATTCTTTTATATTTAAGTATTAAAATCATTTGAGCTTTGAGTTTATGAAGGGGTGTTTCTTTTTTACAAGTTTTCTTTTAATGCTTGATAAGTTGTACATAAGCATTGGTCGGTTTTCTATTAAGAAATCTTCAAATATCGCACAGTTGGTTGACATTGTAAAGTGTTCACCACTTACTCTAATACAACCTTAAAGTGAATTTTTGCCAATGTTGGTTATTTGTATTTACATACCTTCATTTAATTGTGAATAAAAGCGAAACGCGTTCATCGATTTTTATAATTTATGTCTCATTTTATTCATAGGCTTTACGTGAAAGTAATAAGATTACGCTTTTACCTGTTTTGGATTTTTCATGATGATTTTTTTTAGATAGTAAAAAAAGGCAAAAAATATGTTATCACAGGACATGGCTTATTAACTCATTAAATTTTCACTCGATTTTATACATATGTATACATGTTTTAGCAAGCTACTTTAATATGATTTTTCATAAAGCTAAAAATAACCACAACTTTGAAGAATAAAATTTAAAATTTTGCTTTTAATTTAAACAAAAATTACTCATCCTTTTTTTTTGGTGATTTTCAAAAATTTGATTAAATTTTTGATTTGATCTTAAAAAAAAAACAATTTTAATAATCGCTTAATGAAGAGTAAAGTTTAGGGTGATCGATCGAATAGTATTCGACCGGTTTTAACCGGTTATTTTAGTTTTGCCCAAGTCGAATATTTTAAAATGTCCATTTTTCGAATATCGAATAAACCGGTTATTTTCGGAAAATAAACCGGTTACTTTATTAATGTGTAATTTATATACGTTTTCCTTACTTTTGTTATAAATGTACTCGTAATTTAAGTATTTTTCTAATTGAATATTTGGCAAACTTAAACTTTTTATAAAAAATGTCAAAACAAAATGTAACAAAATTCGAAAAAACATTATGAGCAATGTAAATACAAATCGCTAATATAAGCGTCTGTTCTTGTAACAAAAACCAAAAACAATTTAAAGTACTACAAAAAAAGTTCAGCTTTAAAAGTAATTAGCTATTTGACAGTATTATAAATACGATATATGTATATCTTTATAAAGATGCCATCTCTGGTGATTTTTCAAACTGACTGAAATGAAAATTGTGCTTAAATGGCCCTAAAATGATAAGTTGCAAATGTTCTTTAACGTCACGATTTATTAATCACTTTTAATTAGACTACAAGCTTGACATAAATATACGCCAAGTAAAACTTGACCCTGTTCCAAGTAGTTTTTAAGAGACTGCAAATAATACTTTACAAAAATATGCTGCCAATAATGAATGAAAAACTCTTAAGTAGTTTTAGCATATCTTCACGCTTAAGACAAGAACATACTGGCGGAATCAACGAGGTGGGAAAATTCATCAGTTTTATTTATTAAAACACCAATATTTCACATAAAAAGCATGTTCGTTTTACTATTGCTGAAACAAAAAAAAATTTAAATATATAATCCTGGATAAGAGGTTTTGTTTGCCACTTTTCAACAATATGGCCGAAGTTTACTGCTTCATATATACATGCTTAACCAGCAACAAATTAAAACTCACTTACAATAAATTTGGGAGATTTTCTCAAATAATAAATTTATTAAATTCCTATATTTTTAAAACCAAAGTTTTTCAAAAATTCTAAAGCTATGTTCACACATATTAAATATTTGACTCCTAACGTAACCACCTGTTTTCTTAAAAAATTGTTTGCTTTTGCAAAACGTTTGGCTGAAGCAAACATTATTTAACGGTTTCTTAACTATATTATACATAAATGTAATTATCATCTTAGACATAAAGTTTAGCAAATAACTAGAAATTGTTTAACATAATGCTTAAGTTTAATCAATTAACTGGTCACGCTTTTTTTTGATTTTATCGTCAAATATTTGTGGTCTGAACATACCTTAGGTCATATCTATGTATGAGGCCCTATGCTCCTTATGGGATCGTCGGGAACATATATGTATTTTGTTGAATTGTTTTGTTTTTATTCTAATTAACTTTTTATTACAAAAACTAATTTGATTTTTGTATTTTTATGTATTCGAATTAAAACCGGTTAACCGGTTATTTTTAAAATGCTTAACCGAAAACCGGTTTTTTTAAAATTGCAACTATTCGGAATATTCGAAAACCGGTTATTGAAAAATGTCGAATAATCGATCACCCTAGTAAAGTTACAATTTTTTGAACTTTTAATTCTTGGAAAAAATTCAAAAATACGATTGGACCCTGTAACTTAAAAATGCGAGCTGATGAAGAAAATGGAAAATGGACGAAGAAAATACAAACAAAATTCAATTTGAAAAGTTTTTCTTGGGATTTAAAAAATTTGTTAACAACTTTTCGTTTAAATGTGATAAATTCCCATTTTATACTATTGATAAACTGAAATTTATTGTTGATGGAAAAAGCTATTCCTATGTGCATTTCACTGGTCGCTTAGGTCAGATCGTCAGGAAACTTCATCCAAAGATTTTAGAAAAACTAAAAATATTATACAAATAAAACTGTTAAGCGAATAAGAATTATAAGCCCCAGTTTTACTTGTAACAATATTTAAGCTTAAACAAAAACAACAACAATAAACAGTGAGTTTATTTTTTCTTACAGTCCCGTTCTCTTGTTTTATTTATGAAATTCGATGATACCTTCGCAACCTGCTTACTAAATATTTATATGAAACAAGTTAGTAAGACATTTAGAGTGGAGTCTAAATCGAATCTATGAATTATAATATGACTATATTTTATTACAATTGCATTATTCTTTTCGGCTTAAGGCGTACTAAACTGTTTTCCGAGAGTCATGGCCTCGTTGGTTTTTGCTTTCGGATGCCGTTTTTTTCTGTAGAAAATATTTCGTAATTACTTTTTCTGCGAAAGAAATCAGCTGTTTCAAAAAAGCAAAAACCTTGAAATTATGAAAAAAAAACTTTTTGTAAAAACTAAAAAAATTGGTTTTTTTTGTTGTTTTCTTACGAAGACAGTAGAATGAAGCAGTTTGTTTTTTCTTTTTACCCACTTACAACTACAATTCGAGTCGGAAAGAACCCAACCAATTGTAGGGGAATGTAAGAAAAGATAAACTCACTGTTTATTGTTGGTGTTTTGTTTTGGCTTTGATATTGTTACAAGTAAGACTTTTAGTGTTTATAATTCTTATTCGCTTTAGGGTTTTATTTGTATAATATTTTTGGCCTTTCTAAAATCTTTGGAAAAGATTTCCTGATGAGCTGGCCTAAGCAACCAGTGAAATGCGCATAGAAGCTAGCTTTCCCTCAACAATAAATTTCAGAGTATTTATCAAATATGGAAAACTGGAAATTTAGCACGTCATACGGAAATCGTATTAATAATAAATTTTGTATTCCCGAAAATAACTTTGATAATAAAAAAATGAAAAGTTTTTCAAAAATTCTAAAGCTATGTTCACACATATTAAATATTTGACTCCTAACGTAACCACCTGTTTTCTTAAAAAATTGTTTGCTTTTGCAAAACGTTTGGCTGAAGCAAACATTATTTAACGGTTTCTTAACTATATTATACATAAATGTAATTATCATCTTAGACATAAAGTTTAGCAAATAACTAGAAATTGTTTAACATAATGCTTAAGTTTAATCAATTAACTGGTCACGCTTTTTTTTGATTTTATCGTCAAATATTTGTGGTCTGAACATACCTTAGGTCATATCTATGTATGAGGCCCTATGCTCCTTATGGGATCGTCGGGAACATATATGTATTTTGTTGAATTGTTTTGTTTTTATTCTAATTAACTTTTTATTACAAAAACTAATTTGATTTTTGTATTTTTATGTATTCGAATTAAAACCGGTTAACCGGTTATTTTTAAAATGCTTAACCGAAAACCGGTTTTTTTAAAATTGCAACTATTCGGAATATTCGAAAACCGGTTATTGAAAAATGTCGAATAATCGATCACCCTAGTAAAGTTACAATTTTTTGAACTTTTAATTCTTGGAAAAAATTCAAAAATACGATTGGACCCTGTAACTTAAAAATGCGAGCTGATGAAGAAAATGGAAAATGGACGAAGAAAATACAAACAAAATTCAATTTGAAAAGTTTTTCTTGGGATTTAAAAAATTTGTTAACAACTTTTCGTTTAAATGTGATAAATTCCCATTTTATACTATTGATAAACTGAAATTTATTGTTGATGGAAAAAGCTATTCCTATGTGCATTTCACTGGTCGCTTAGGTCAGATCGTCAGGAAACTTCATCCAAAGATTTTAGAAAAACTAAAAATATTATACAAATAAAACTGTTAAGCGAATAAGAATTATAAGCCCCAGTTTTACTTGTAACAATATTTAAGCTTAAACAAAAACAACAACAATAAACAGTGAGTTTATTTTTTCTTACAGTCCCGTTCTCTTGTTTTATTTATGAAATTCGATGATACCTTCGCAACCTGCTTACTAAATATTTATATGAAACAAGTTAGTAAGACATTTAGAGTGGAGTCTAAATCGAATCTATGAATTATAATATGACTATATTTTATTACAATTGCATTATTCTTTTCGGCTTAAGGCGTACTAAACTGTTTTCCGAGAGTCATGGCCTCGTTGGTTTTTGCTTTCGGATGCCGTTTTTTTCTGTAGAAAATATTTCGTAATTACTTTTTCTGCGAAAGAAATCAGCTGTTTCAAAAAAGCAAAAACCTTGAAATTATGAAAAAAAAACTTTTTGTAAAAACTAAAAAAATTGGTTTTTTTTGTTGTTTTCTTACGAAGACAGTAGAATGAAGCAGTTTGTTTTTTCTTTTTACCCACTTACAACTACAATTCGAGTCGGAAAGAACCCAACCAATTGTAGGGGAATGTAAGAAAAGATAAACTCACTGTTTATTGTTGGTGTTTTGTTTTGGCTTTGATATTGTTACAAGTAAGACTTTTAGTGTTTATAATTCTTATTCGCTTTAGGGTTTTATTTGTATAATATTTTTGGCCTTTCTAAAATCTTTGGAAAAGATTTCCTGATGAGCTGGCCTAAGCAACCAGTGAAATGCGCATAGAAGCTAGCTTTCCCTCAACAATAAATTTCAGAGTATTTATCAAATATGGAAAACTGGAAATTTAGCACGTCATACGGAAATCGTATTAATAATAAATTTTGTATTCCCGAAAATAACTTTGATAATAAAAAAATGAATTGTTTGTTTCAAGAATACATCCCTTTGTAAAAAATTATTAATTTGAACAAATTTGTATAGCTTTAAACAAAAAATTAAATTTGTTTTATTCCATACAAACTTATACATAGACACTTTGGCTGTTGACTAAAAAACCACACATACAGACTTTGTAAAGATCTGTAAGCATTCCGCCACCATTAATATTAGTTTTAGTAAAAAAAAAATATTCAATTTTTAGTGTGGTTGGATTTTTAACTCTTAACCTACTGAACCGATTTTGCTGGATTTCAATACCAAACTACTTAGGAATTACAGAAATAATGTGTGACCAATATTGTTGATTTCTCTTGAGCTGTTCGAAAGTGAGCGTGTTTTCAACAGACGGACATGGCTAAATCGACTTAGAATTAGAATATATATATATACTGAGATAGATAATCAAAACAGTTTCACACAGAATGACAACCAAATTTGGGAATAAGAGGATGTTTTAAGAATGTATTTAAATGAAATATTCTAAGGCCCGTTTTGACAACTTGCCGATAGCTAAAAGTATACTTCAACCGGCTTTATAAAAAGTGTTTCATTATTAAAACTTTACTTAAAGCTGGTATGTTAAAGTTAAGTTGTAATAATGGAACACTTTTTATACGGCCGATAAAATCCTACCTTTAGCTATCGGTAAGTTGTGAAAACGGGCCAAAATGATTTAATTTATTTTTTATATTTTTGTCAAACAAGCTTTTTATTAAATATATTTTCTGAAAAGCTGCAAATAATTAAAAATTAAAACAATGTTCATGGGTACCCTGGTTATGAATTTCCGTGAAATTTTTTGTTTGTGTGTTCACAAAGTGTGCCATTGCGTCGTATTGGTTGTATGTATTTGCTATAATTTTATGAGTGTCATCTTCATAAAACTCAAGCAAATGCATACAATATGACACAATAGAACACTTTATGGCTTACCTAATTTATTATGTAAGGACTAAGAATTTTTTATTCAACTTTGGATTTGCCTTAGAAAATTTACTGATTTAAATATTCAGTTTTTTTTTTTTTGCAAAATTATCTTTTTAGAAAAAATTTGCGTTTTTTTAAATCCCCTGTGCTCTTACTTATACTATGAGAATATAAAATTGAAATAAAAAAATCTCTACAATTTCAGTTTTAAGCGTTTCTTTGTTAATTTTTATTTTATAAAAATTTTCTTAATAAAAACAATGAACATTTTTTTCATTTATTACATAAACTTTTTCTTAAAATTAAAATACCACTTAAACTTATTAGATTTATTTCAACAATTTCTTCCTTTTCAAAAAAAAAAATCTTTACATATAATAATTAACTTGAAATTTATTTGGTTTGTTTGTTTTGCTTTGGAATTTAATAAAAATTAAAAAACTTAAATATAAATCGAACTATTTACATGAAAAAAAAGTTATAAAGAAAAAATTACCAAATAATAATACTTTTTAGTAAAGAGCAGTAAAAAGTACACTAAAAAAGTATTATTTATAAAAGACTGGCCTTTGGCTCTTACAGATTTAAAAAAAATTATTAGTTTTTGAAAAGAAAAGCAATAAATAAAAGGTACCAGAAAAGTACACATTTTACAAACTTTAAGATTTAAGAAAATACAAATCTGAATTCTGATTTCGTTATGAAAATGAAGTTTCATATCTTTAGTTTCACATACACAAATATGTATGTAAAAATCTTTTATTGTATAACAAAAATGTTAAAAAAAAAAATAGTACCATAAAATAAAAAAGTACCTTATATCAATTGTAAGAAATTCTCTGATTTGTATCTACAATTTTCACATCATTAAAGAGCCACCATCCGATTTGGGAGTGTGTGCATCCCACCAGTCAATTGCCTCAATCATACTCTCGTCGGACAAAACATTATTACCGTGGGAGGCATCTAAAAGGACCTCAACGAATTCCTTTTTAAGTGTAACAACACCTTCATAAAATGAGGCAGAATTTTGGCCATGAGAGAAAAATGTTTGCATCATGTGGTTGGAGTTACCCGTAGAGTGTGTTCCTGAACTTGTGGGTGTTTGATGTTCCAAAGGTGGAGACATGGCTGAGTGATACAGCTGTAAATGCTGTTGTTGCTGGCGCTGTTGTGTAGGTGAAGATTGTTCATACATATTAGAAGAAGCCTCTTCATATTCCTGTTTAATCATGTGCAACGTCCCTATTTGTTGTTGGTCAGTTGAGTTTGGTAGTAAAAATTCTTGTTGTTGCTGTAGTTGATTAGCGGCACACGTTTGTCTTAAGCCTTGTTGTAGTTGTAGTTGTTGCTGATGATGTTGATCATTAGTTGTGGCAGGTGATAATGTTTGTAGTTGTTGATGTTGATGTAATACTGGACTTGTACGGGGGGATGATGTTGCCGTTAATAGTGGCATTATTTGCTGTTGTTGGTTTTGTGGCACGGGTGATAATAATAACGATATTGCTGAAGAAGTCGATGATGATGATGATGATGATGTTGAAGATAATGTGGCAGACCCTTCGTTTGTAGTTTCTGCATTAGTTACTGTTGTTGAGACAGGTGCTGTTTCGTGTGCCCTTCTTATTGCCTCAGCTAAATTAATTGATGGTGGTGAAGGCGATTGTTGATCAGCTGTATTTGTTTGTTGTTGGTGTTGGTGTTGCATTGACGCTGACGAAGGACTTACACAATTAGTGTCAATTAATGCATTAAAATGCTCTTCGTCGATGGTGGATGATGGTGGCGATGAAACAGAGCCCACAAATATATCAGGGGTCAAAAGTTGATAGGTATTTGTCCCTGGAATTCTTATGTATTGAAGACCATTTAGAGTAGTAATATTTGGAAACATATCCATTTGTTGTGGCGGCTGGAGTTGAGGGGATGTGGAGGGTAATTGTGTTTGTTGTTGATTGCTGGATTTAATGGAGAAAAATTCCTCATTATCATAATGACTTAAAGAATCGTCAAAGTGTTCGTCCATTGTTGGGGAATACGCATCAAATTCATCTTTAATTAAACTAAAACTCTCTTCGCCACTAGATGAGTTATGCTGACTAGCACCAACTGGAAAATCAAAGCCTAGTAAGCGCTCCAAAGAGCGTATATATTCCACAGCCATTCTAAGGGTTTCCACTTTGCTTAGTTTTTTTCCTGATGCTCTGTTATTACCGTGACTTTCAAACACTTCAGCCACTTCTTCGGGGATGCGCTCGCGTAAAGCTGCAAACCCATTATTGACCTGTTTAACACGATTACGTTCCCGGGCATTGCGCCTAGCTACGGCCTGGGGTAAAGGTAAGCCCTTACGTCCAGGAGTACCGGGTATTTTGGTATGCTGTAGTAAAGTCATGGGTTGGTCTTTGGTATTCACTTTTACAAAATTAGAATTTTCTTTAGCTGCTTTTTTAGCCAAACGTAGGGCTGCTCTTTCTTCCTTAGTTATCTTGGGCTTTTTACTGACTGAAACTGGCATTTTATTATCAGCAGGCTTTTGATTTTGTTGTTTCTCCACTAAAGGTCTTTTGCGGGGATTCATATTCAAACTAGCTGCTCCAGAGGCGTTATTCACAGAGCCTATCATGCCAAAATCTTTAATTTTTCTTACAATAGTATTAGGATTGCCATTCGTTATATTTAAGGAACTGCTCTTACTTTCACTTAATACATTTTGCACGGTAATTTTATTAAATGTTTTACTCAAACTATTCCCATTGGATGCCCCATTGGAGTTGGAGTTTTGATTGTTCACTGTCATACTTAATCCAGATGGTAAATTGTTATAATTTAAAACACTTATGGTGGCCATTGGTTTGTTAAAGCTTTTCGGGAAAAAGCTTTAGTTGTGAAATTTTTTTTTTATAAGAATTAGTTTTTTTCCCGTATTCCTATTACCGCTTAACGTTCTTGCTGGTTGGAGTTTTAAATGTCAACTGAATTGCCGTAGTGCATGTATTATTACAAGAATTTCCTTTTACACAAAATTGTAATTGGAAAATGTTGTCGTTTATTATTTTGTAAGTAGAACAGCTGCTTTAGAATGCTGCAATGTGTGTCGCGTGCCCGATGTCTCGTAATGAAATGTCATGGGGCGTCGCTGGCAACAAACGTCCTACCAACGGAAATGACTTCAGTAACTGAATAACTGACTGATGGTTGTTGCAACACGAGTTATGTGAGTACAATCAAATTGAAAACCTTTAATCATACTGATAGCAGGGCAGACAGACAGACAGACATACAAAAACATATTCATCATATTGTATTGTACAATTCTGCTGCCGCAAAAAAAGATGCAGCCACCGAATACGTCAGCAGAATTAGAGTCAGAAAAACGTTATTTTGTTTTTCATACACACATACATTCTCTCTCAAGAACACATACTAATACTATTTAAAACACTCCAAAAAAAAATTAACAACTACAATTCTTATTGTCGCTGCTTTGGCTCTTATTGTCCTACCTTTACACCTATTTAAAAATGTATGTATGTGTGTTAAAATATCCTTTTCATAGAGGTGCTTACACTTACACTTTTAAATACTTTTTCTCTTACTCATATGCATGTGTTAGTGTTTTGTATTGGTAAAATGTGGTGACTTTTCATCCCTTAGGCTTGATTTCGTGTCAGAGCCGCCGAGTCTAAGTTGGGTGTTCTGTGTTGTTAAATACGATCGCTTCTCTCTTTTTTTTTTAATTTAGTTTATTGTTGGGAAAACTAACATCTGATCCTTTTTTATGATTTTAAGGGTGGTTTGGTTGTCGTATTGGTGTGTCTTTATATTTCTGCTCTGCTTTCTGTTAGTAGATTTTGCTTTATAATGTGTTATAATATTGCGCCTTTTCAAAGGTTTTTTTTTTGCCGGTCATAAAATGTTGCTTAATTTTTATAAGAAAATCACTTCCATTTTATAAGAAACTGATAAGAATAACGATTTTATTTTTTGTTATTGTTAAAATTCTAATAAGTAAAGTCTGGTTTTTTGTATTAAACTCAATATTGTTTTCATGCCCACCAATTTGTTACTTATATACAAGGCAATACAACATTTCATATTATCCTTCGACTCAAAGTAATGATATATTCGGCTTTGACAAGTTGTTAATGGCCTTTAAAATATTTTAAAAAAAAATTTACATTTTCTCATGTTTAGTATTAAAATTTTAAGTTTGAGTTTATCAGGGGTGTTCTGGAAATCGAAAACGCAAAACGCAAGTATTTGAAACTTTTTAATCTAATTTTTATAATTTTTGTTATACAATTCTGTTTAATAGGGAAATATTTGTATAATATTTGTCAATAAAATTCTTTTACTACAGAAATCTTAGAAAAAACGACGTTTAAAGTTCTTGCGTTTTCGATTTCCAGAACACCCCTGTATACACATTTTTGGTGGGACTTACGTCGTCCTACATTTGGCTATGATAATGAATCTGCATGAGACTAGAAAATCACTTTATTATATAGAAACTTTATTATAAAGAACTAATATGTTTTCCACTTTTGTTTAAAAAAAACTGGAGGCTCATTCTGGCAGTCGTAACCGAATACTTTTTCGATTCGAACGCAGTTTTATTTCTAATTCTTTCAGTCGATACTGAACGAATCGAACTTATTTTATCAGTGTTTAACTTGAAGCTTTACGGTATAACTTTTTATTTATTATTTTATACGTCTTGTACAGGCCCCTAACAAATTAAACCCATCCTCCAAAAATTTAGTTGTATAATTCTTGGCAACATTAATTTTATTTTCTTGTCAATTTCCTTCCATTCGTTAAATGGTTTTTCAGGAGTTGACCTTATGTGGTTATTTATAGACCGATCTCCTTTAAATTTTCTGCACAAGGCGCTAGTTGTCTAATTGGTTTGAGAACGTTGTCCTTGCATGGGATCTTCAGTTAATTATAAACCGATTTTTCAAAATTTATAAAGCAGCATTTCTTGAAAAACTGGTCAAAAGCACAGTCAACTTCAGGTTTGTGACCTTTTTTGTTCAAAGGTTATGTGAGTTTACGTTAACGTAATAAAACTTTAACTTTTTCCCTTTTTGGATTTTTTATGATTTTTTAAAATACAAAATTAGAAATTATCAAAAAGTAATTTCAATTTTTGGGAATACAAAATTTAAATTTCAAAAGATTTTGTTATTCGTGCTAAATTCCCAGTTTTTTATTATTGATAAAAACACTTGAAATTTATTGTTGATGGGATAAGCTATTCCTATGCGCATTTCACTGGTTGCTTAGGCCAGATCATCAGGAAACTTCATCCATAAAGATTTTAGAAAAACTAAAGATATTAAACCAAGTAAAAATGTTAAACGTATAAGACTTATAGCAACAGTTCTACTTGTAATAATATCAAAGCTTAAACAAAACAACATCAACAATAAACAGTGCGTTCATCTCGTCTTACATTCCCCGCTACAATTAGTTGAAATTCTCTCAACATTAATTGTAGTTGTAAGTAGGTTAAGAAAAACAAAATAAAAAACAACAACAACTTACAAAAGATGTTGTCAATTAAGTGTTTTTTAGGCCGTGCACCCGCCTGTTTATTATCAAAAAGTAATTTCAATTTTTGGGAATACAAAATTTAAATTTCAAAAGATTTTGTTATTCGTGCTAAATTCCCAGTTTTTTATTATTGATAAAAACACTTGAAATTTATTGTTGATGGGATAAGCTATTCCTATGCGCATTTCACTGGTTGCTTAGGCCAGATCATCAGGAAACTTCATCCATAAAGATTTTAGAAAAACTAAAGATATTAAACCAAGTAAAAATGTTAAACGTATAAGACTTATAGCAACAGTTCTACTTGTAATAATATCAAAGCTTAAACAAAACAACATCAACAATAAACAGTGCGTTCATCTCGTCTTACATTCCCCGCTACAATTAGTTGAAATTCTCTCAACATTAATTGTAGTTGTAAGTAGGTTAAGAAAAACAAAATAAAAAACAACAACAACTTACAAAAGATGTTGTCAATTAAGTGTTTTTTAGGCCGTGCACCCGCCTGTTTATTATCAAAAAGTAATTTCAATTTTTGGGAATACAATATTTAAATTTCAAAAGATTTTGTTATTCGTGCTAAATTCCCAGTTTTTTATTATTGATAAAAACACTTGAACTTGGTTTAATATCTTTAGTTTTTCTAAAATCTTTATGGATGAAGTTTCCTGATGATCTGGCCTAAGCAACCAGTGAAATGCGCATAGGAATAGCTTATCCCATCAACAATAAATTTCAAGTGTTTTTATCAATAATAAAAAACTGGGAATTTAGCACGAATAACAAAATCTTTTGAAAATCAAAATTAGAAATATTTTTTTTTATGTGATTTCCAATTTGATTGGTTTTCAAAGCTAAAAATTACATCTTAAAAAAAAAAAATTTGAAAATCTCATATTGAAGAATAGATACAGTGATGATATTTGATATTTTAATTTTTGCAAAAAAAGTCAAAAATAAGACTAGTATCTGTAACTTAAAAATGTGGGTTGATGGAGAAAAACAGAGATACGATTTGAAATCAGCGACCTCAAATTAATAAAAATTTGCAATAAAGTTCCAGGCGGCACAAATAAATTTCAATTTTGTTCCCTTGTGTAATCTGTCTTAAAATTGTTCTGATATTAAAAAAATATGTACATACTTATGAATTTTAGCTCTTGAGTCAAGTGATACGGTTTAACATTTCTTCTAGACCTTTGGATTTACTATATAATACCGATTGACTTAAATTCCCGCTCTCAACCGATCGAACTATGTCCATCTGCAGGGCAGGTAGCATGGCTGTTTGTCTGTCGATGAAAACCTTGTGCGCGGATTCTGTGAAATTTGATAAATAGAATATCATTTTCATTGCGCAAAACATATTCAATGTGGTTCCTTTTTTTATTAATTAAGTTGATATTTATAATTTGTTATAAAATGCTTTTTTCAACATTCAAAAGGCGTTACCAAACTACGTAAGTATCGATTTGAACAATTACGTTTTCTCTAAAAATTGCTTAACCCTGGATGGTTACTGTTCGTTGAATCGACGAAGCTAATTTACTTTGTATCATATAACTTTTTTTATCAGTGTTCAAATTACGCCATTTTTGTCAACAACGTTAGCTGATGCCTTGTAGCTTGTAGTAAATGGAAGTACGCTGGATACTAATTTTTTTAAAGTTGAAATTCAGAGGTGGGTACTCGTCGCAACGACGAAGAGTAGCCTTAAGGCTAAGTTAGTCTTAACTTTCTGTTTTGTTACGAATCAGCTGATATGTTTTTGTTATTAAAAAACCTGTGAAATTGATTTGTTTTTCTGTTCTGTTGCGGTTCAGTTTGTTAAAATCAAAAACTTGTTAAGTAATTGTAGGTGACAGCAAAATAAATAATAAAAAATACATATGTATTTATATTGAAATGATTTTAAGAATTCATAAAATTTAATTTCTTCAAATTTATGTGCATTAAACTTATTGAAATATAACAATGGACGGTGCAAAACTAATAAATTTGTCATAAATGGCTGATAAGTTGCTACAGAAAAAGTAACCATTACAATTTCGAAACAGAACGGCACGGAACAGAACAGAAACAGTTTTTGTGTCTATTTTTTAGAATTTTAAATATTACTTTTGCAAACAGCTATGTGATATATACTCACAATATGTTCCATAAATATCGAAAGCCCAAAAATCGACGACAGTACCTGAACAATCTTCATTACTCTGTCGTGGTTCCCTATTTAAGAAGCAGATAAAAGACACCTACCTTGCAGACCTTTATTAAGCAAAAAATTTAAATAACCAAAGAGCGTAAACTTTGTCACCTCTGTCCCTACAGCAAACTCAGAATGACGAAAAGTACATGTAAAATATGCAGGAAAAGCATCTGTTTTGATCAAAAAATTTGACTTTCTGTCTCATACGTAAAATAAGGCAAATGGGCAATTCCACATAAATGGAAAAAGTTATTCACCCCAATCGCTAATAAAAATTCCTTGGGAGTTTTTTCCCTTTTTTCATTTTCCCTATGTTAATTCAATTGCAAAAATGGAAAAAGGGAAAAACTCCCAAGGAATTTTTATTCAGGATAGGCCTGATTATCTTATTTTGGTAGTAAAAAAACTTAAGTATGGTGGCAAGATTATGTTTCTTTTAAGTTTTTATAGTGGCAACAATTGTTTAATATTTTTTTAAAGATTTGTTATTTTTTTTAAAAAATTTTTTATTTTTTTTGAGCCCCAGCTCAGCCAAGAAAATTATCAATAACTTTTAATAAAATTCCATGTTGGAAAAATTCCTTCCGTCAGTAAAAATAATTTAATGAAAATTAAATTTGATAAACTCAAGCCTAAGTAAAAATATCAAAATTAAAATTAACAGTTCAACTAAAAATCACAATTGTTCTTGAAAATTAGAATTAAAAAAAAAAAATTTTAAGTTTTTGAAACATTTATATTTCTTATTTCTAAAAATGGTTTGTTTTTAATTTTTTTAGCTTCAATTTTGGTTTCTAACTTATTACTAGTGTTTCAAAAATAGCATTTGAACGATTTCAAAAATTACAATCGTGTATCTTTCAAATAATTTTAGAGTTCCTATTTTATGCGCTGTGATTTCAATTCTAACGTTTCATGTAAAAATACTCACTTTTATACTACACAAAGTGAGTGTAGTGTCGGTCACGTTTTGGCCTGTGGTGTCATTCACAATTTATTTTACTAATAAATATTTTTTTAAGTAACTAACCGCTTTTATTTCAGCATTTTATAATAGTTTGTTTCTTTAACTTTCGATAAAAACACAAATTAAAGTTATTTCGAAAGTGCGGAGCAAGATTTTTGAAGTTTAAAAACAGTCTCGAAAACAACTTCCTTTTTTTTACGTAGTGTCATTCACGTATTTATTTTTCTAAATAAATGATATTTCAAAATATCAGTGGTTGCAATTTTTTCTCTATCGGATTATTGTTGAAACTGCTACAAAGCCACGCTTAAATTGATACTAAAAAAAATTACTAATCGCAATTTGAATTGCCCAAATAACTAAATAGTTTTTCTTTTATTTTATTTGACTGATTGCACTGTGCTAGAAATAGACAATTTTTTAGACCAGTTGGTCACTTGTCCTTTTAACCTAATTTGGGTACGCTGAATCCAATCCAGTGGTGCTAGCCGTTTTTAGGTGAGCTCTGGTTTTCGAGATATACCGTTATTTTGAAAATAGAGGAGAATGCACAACATATGTTCGCATAACTCAAAAACGCTTTATATAATTGAAAAAACTCAGAAAACACGAAATTCCTCAATAAAATTTCATTAAAGAAAGGTAAAACTTTTTTCTAATCGTTTTAGAAACATAATTTTTTTTTTGAAACAAAACAAAAAAAATTTAAATAAAAATATCGATATTTTTTATAAAAATTCATAAAAAATTGGAAAATGCAGCTTAGCTTCCAATGTTTTCCAGACGTATAAAAAACGAAACAAAACAAGCCATAAACGATTAAAATCTGGTAGCAACTTTTGTGTGGGAGTCCCCCTAAGAAGTTGTGATAAGGGGCAAGTATGTCTCGAGAAAATTAATGTCGGTCATACCTTTTATCCCCCTAGGGGCAACTCCTGGGCATTTATAGGACTTTTTTCCAATATATTTCTAGTCTGCATTGAACATTTTGTATGGAAGCCGCCTTAAGTAATGGATATAGCAGGAATGTATGTTAGAAATTAATGATTGAGATGAAAAATTAGGTGGGGTTGGTCATACATTAGACCCATCTACGAGCATCCTACGCGCTGTATCGTCTAAATTTAAGAATTTCAACCATACAAATATGGCGGTTTTATAAAATTCTTAAATTTAGCCCCTGCCGCGCGTATAATGCTTTTACTTTTGTAGTTTTATTTTTCTTAAAAGAATTTCGGCTTTTTAGTTTTTTCAATAAGCTAAAGCGTTTTTGAGTTTTTTTTTTTAATTTCCTAAGCTTATCCCGCGAAGCTCTACGGTTATCTGCAGGAAAGAAACCAGAGTCTCTGGCGGGAATCGAAATCCGCAACCCCAGCGCTGTTAGACTTGCTCTCTACCAGTTAGCCTACCGGGTCACTCTTCGCGAATATATGCTGTGCAACCTCCCCAATTTTCGAAATAACGGTATATCTCGGAAACCAGAGCTCACCTAAAAAAAACGGCTAGCACCACTGGATTCAGCGTACTCGAGTTATGTTCAAACGCCATTGTGCCCGGCTTGTCTATTTTTGCAACTAGCACAGTGTTATCTTTAAAGGCTGAGTAACAAAAAAGGAATTTTTGTTTACCTTTTCAGTTTTTGTTGTTTTAAAAAGTTAATTAATTTGAAAAACAAAAAAAAAAAAAAAGTTGAAATTCGTATCGGAATTTTTAAGAGAAAAAGAATTTTTATTTTTTATATTTAATTTTTTTCTACTTTTTAATAAAACGCTTAATTAAAACAGATTTTTGTTTATTTTTTACTTTAAAAATCGTTCCGCTAGAATTTAGTTTTTAAAAAGTTCGTCGATTTGACGAAGAGTAACCTTAATGCACTAAAATGAAGAGTAGCCTTCCAGGGTTAAGAATTATAATTTATACAAAATCCTTTTATGTATAACCAACTCTCTCAACAAAACTTTGCATCACAAATTTTTTTTTTTTTTTGTTCTTTGGTTCAGAGGGCGAAAATTAGGAAAATCAAAATACCTCTAATAAAAGAATTCCCAAAAAATAAAATAAATCCCAAGTGGAAAAAAGCTATAACACCCACGTTTTATGAGTTAATCCTCAATTTAATAAATAAATTATTAGATTTTAATTTTATAGTTATTTTTCAAAGATTGTGCATCGATTTACGACACTACTATTTAAGCTAAATTTGAGTTAACGTCATGAGATCTCTACCTTCAAAGTACAATTGGGAAAAGTTTTAATTATTTTCAATGACTTTTAACTTATCCTGTGTCAACGTGCAATAACATTTAAAATAAAAACTTAAGTTTACCTCCGATCTGTGACTTAAAAAAATAAAGCCGCAGAGAAGTAATGAATATATTAGAATGGGAGTAGTTTTTTTTTTAAATCAACTTATAATTTTAAAATTTCTCTCCTACAAAACTAAAAAATAGTAATTTTTCCTTATTGCCACAGCTATTTATGGCTTTTGCATATAAAATGAATGTTTGTCTTAAAAAAACCTCATTTATTATTCAGTAAAAAGAATCGTTACCAAAAAAATTATGTTTGAAAATGTATGTCATTTCTAAATCTCATTATACTCCTAATGGTTTGTTTTGCCTAATAAAACACTAAATAATAAAAATTTTGTAAATACTAACAGCCACAATAAAAACAAATATTTCTCAATTCAAAGTCTCTTAAGCGGAAGTTTTCTTTTACGGGTCAAAGTAAATGGACACAACAGTCCACAAAACATGTGTATGAGCGCGAATAAACCATTTCCTAATGATCCTTAAAAAAAAACTACATAACAACAACAATTTCCATTTCACTAATGACAGTTAAATTTCCACGCCAAACAATAGAGCAAATGAAAAAAGACTATAATTTAATTTTTAATAAAAAGGACATTAAATATTTATTTTACCCCTGTTTTGCCAACTCCCAACTCCTGTTTAAAAGCGTTCAAGCGTATTTTCACATACAGGACATTTCAAAAAAAGTTTTTAAAAGGAATTTTTGAATACATAATAGTTGTTTTTAAAACTTTGTCAGTTGTTCGAAAAAAAGGAAAATCGTTTATATCACTCATCATTCAATATTCACTCTCATGTACACGTATTCAAATGATTCAAATGTTGGGAAAAAGTTGTTTTGTAATCGTAGACATTAAAAAAAACCAAAGGATCTTCTCATGATACACATTCATTTAGACATGTCCTGCAATCTGACGTTATTTTTTTTAATATTTTTAAAAGTGTTTATCATCATCGTCCTGAGGGAATGAGTCAGTTGTTTATTTTATTTTTATTTTTATGCTCGCCTAGATTCACGTAGCATTTTATGTTTGTCTTTTTCCGGGGAATTTAAAATTCTTGCATGATACTAGGGCTGTTTTTAATAGATGATCAGTGTTATTGTAGATATTTGTTTGACTGTGAGTAAACCATTCTCTGCAGGATTTCTAGGTTCTACCATTTTTAACGTGGGAAACATAAAAGCTGGTTTCATGGGTGTGTGTGTGTGTGTGTGTGTAAGTATTTTGGATAAAATTTAAAAATATTTAAATTTTTTGTTTTCCTTTGTACAATTTAAAGTATTTATGGTTTTTAATCCTCTTATATTGAGTGATGAATCTTCAAGAGAGATTGAATTAATGTCCCTTAAATTATTAGGAAATATTTTCAAAAATAATTTTTGCATCTTTTTATGAAAGAATTTTAAATATTAAAAATGTTTATCATAAATGGAAATGTTTAGATTAAAAAGTGTTAAAAATTTTAACAAATCTTTGGTACGACAGTTAAAATCAAAAACTTTAATTTGTTTTCCTTAATTATAATTTCAATACTGCATTGTTTATCAAAGTAATGCGCATGAAATCTCTATTCCAAGGATTTCTATTGAATTCTAAACTTTCTTGCTCCTGGCTGGTTTTAGACATAATTTTAAAGCCATACTGATGTGTTCTAGAATAACGTAAGCACCTGCCGTTATGAACTAACTTTTCGTTGTTCTCAACTGTTAAACGAAAATGTGTGTTCTCCAACTATACTCCGCTATCGTTAAAGCAACTTAAATGTTAATTAAGCTTAATCACCATTTAGTCATGAGTTTATTCAAAACACTTTTAAATCGTCCGATTTGTGCATCTCTGTTTTAGTTAAAATCAATTGACAGAAATAGCAAATTGACAGCAGTTAATTAGGAGTCAAAAAGGTTTGATCATTTGGTAATCGTAGTGTATTAAATAGTATTTTGAATAAGAAATCCTTAATCATGAGGTATGCAGTAACTAAATTTTTGTTTTGAATACTGGCGTTAGTAATATATTTATGATCTTTTCCCCGCGATTTGAATTATAAAACCACGTATTCCCCAAAGACCAACGAGTCTAGAATCTATAAAGTGCAGAGAGCTACAGATTTATGTGCTACCAGAGAGGACTCTGGTATGTTACGATCTTTCTAAACCGATAAATTTTAAACCAAAAGTTAAACTCCAAGATGTATTAGAATATCACCGGGAAGAGGCAATGCCTTAAAGCAATGCCTTTGGAATTACTAGCAAATCCTTAATACGGTATAATTAGATTAATGCTAAGAAGCTGAATCTTTTTAACCTTCATTATTGTTATGGTGAATAACATCTTTGAGTTCTTTGCATCTTATTGACATGTCGATAGCTAAATTACAAAACATGCTTAATCATATAAGTGAATTTTGCAGGAGAAAAACTTTTTAAAACGTACTTTGGATTGGATGAACACCAAAATTTGAGAGAATTGCAGCTGCAGTTGCAGTTAGAAACATGGTAAGTCGACCTATCAAGAATTGGAATTGAGATAGCTCTTTTTTTTTTGGATATCTCTTGAAAATTTTTGAATATTTCTTGAAATTTTTTGGATATTTCTTGAAAGTACTGAAATCCCCTTTTTTGCTTAGATTTTTTTCCCGAAGGGTGTAAAATCATTTTATACAAACTTTCAAGATTTGCTCAAGAACAGAAACAAATCTTTTGAGAAAATATGTAAATTTCTCTTATACAAACCTAAACTCTTACAGTCATTTCGCTCAATTTTTTACAAAAAGATTAACATAAATCTTAGATTAATTTTGTTTCATATAAAATATGCAGTGACATAAAAACCACATTAATTTAAATTACTAGTCCGTAGGAAATTTATGCAAATCTGGGAAAAAAAAATTTAACTAAAGCAGAAATAAAAAATGACACTCACAGAAGGTGAGAAATATAGAACGAACATGAAAAAAATTAGATCACTGTTACCCAAGACCCATACAAAAAAAAATCAACAACCCTTTTCTAGTAATGAACAAAAAATAGAACTAATTTTTGTTAAGACTTAAAAAACTTATTCACGCCCTAAGTAGAAAAGGAAAGTGAAATGACATGAAATATGTAAGTGAAACAATTTAAGTTTGAAGCATTTAAATGAAAAATGCTAATTGATAAAAAAAAAAACAAGTAAGAGTGTTTTGTCCGGCTGTGACGAATCTTTAATACCCTCTACCAAGAGTTCGAATTTTTTAGGAGCGGACTTTATTAAACCTGACCTCAAAGTATATATAATTTGTTGACTAATTTTAATAAAATATCATGAATTTATTTAGAAATATTATTAGGCGTATTTGAGTTATTGGGCTTCATATGCGGCCTATGCTTTCTTATCGTATGAAATTATGTCAGACCAAATTCTACTGCAATACGGTTTTAGGCGTTCTTACGTGTTTTCGGACAGTGGGCCGAACCTTATATGGGGCCTATGGTTAGTTATGAACCGCTCTTCACGAAATTTAATAGTACGATTTTCAGTCAAATAAAACGAATTCGTGCAAAATGAAATGAGAAGCGGTGCTTTCTGTAACCAATTCATGCTAGTTTTTGCAACAAAAACATACATCTTTTAGAGATGTTGTTTCACATTTGGGTTCATAACTATTTTCCAACGAAATCGATTCTTCTGGAATTCAATTCCAAACTGATTAAGACTAGTTTACACTATCTCACAAGTCTTACGTATTCCATAATTAATTTGTGAGATAGAAATCTAATGGATTTTGGTTGCGACTGTCAAAAAATCTAATTTAACATGACAAAAAAGTATAAACACTCACAAATGAAAAAAAATGCAACCCTGATCCAATGAAAAGTATTAGTATCAAAGTTTCTTTCAAATGTGCTAAATTCCCATTTCATACTGTTGAGAAACTGAAATTTATTGTTGAAGGGATAAGCTACTCCTATGCGCATTTCACTGGTTGCTTAGGCCAGATCGTCAGGAAACTTCATCCAAAGATTTTAGAAAAGCTAAAGATACTATACAAATAAAACTGTTAAGCTAATAAGAATTATAAGCCTCAGTTTTACTTGTAACAATATCAAAGCTTAAACAAAAACAACAACAATAAACAGAGTTTATCTTCTCTTACAGTCCCGACTACAATTTGTTGATTTTTTGTCAACTCTTAATGTAGTTGTAAGTGGGTAAAGAAAAAACAAAAATAAAAACAAATTACCTTATTTTATTTTGCCAGTTCAGTTTATTTTTACTGCCACATGCATATTCCTTATCAAAGTTCTTCTTGGGATTCAAAAATTAATTAACAAGGTTTCTTTCAAATGTGCTAAATTCCCAATTTATAATATTGAGAAACGGAAATTTATTGTTAAAGGGATAAGCTACTGCTATGCCCATTTCACTGGTTGCTTGGGCCAGATCGTCAGGAAACTTCATCCAAAGATTTTAGAAAAGCTAAAGATATTATACAAATAAAACTGTTAAGCGAATAAGAATTATAAACCTCAGTTTTACCTGTAACAATATCCAAGCTTAAACAAAAACAACAACAATAAACAGACTATTATTGTTTAGAAATTTTTCAAAAAACGATGAAGTCGTATGGGATGTCAAACTTTTTTTCATAATACTTGTCATTTTCATCCCACATGCATTCACACTATCAGACTTTTACATAAAACTTGAGTTTTTGACATGTATTAATACAAAGTATAATAGTGTAAACTAGCCTTTAGGGGCACTAAAAAAGTTTGACAACAAATTTTTAAAAGTGTGCATGTTTTAAACAGAAGGACAGACCTAATGGCATGGCTAAATCAAGTTGGAATTACTCAAGAGCCCAGAATGTACATACTTAATTAGGTCTTTAGATGCTTTTACACGATCTGTATTTTGCAGAGGGTTAGTCCGTCAAAATTGACAAATACAGAAGGATTAACATTTTTGCTTTCACACGTTTGTGTTTGGTTTCATCTGACATAAAAAAAAATTGTTCAAAACAGCAAATTATTTATGTATTTTATTAACTTTTGATTTCAATGTACTTAATTAAAAATGTCAAATCAACCAAGAGTGGGAACCGACCGCTTTCGGTTTTAATGAAATTTGCTTTTTAATATCCCACAAAGTCTTACGTATTTTTCCAAAATGCTTCCCTGATCTAATTATTCTTTGAACATTTTCAAAAAACAATAACAACTTATCATGACAGGGTTGCATTTTCGTAAATTACTAAAGACTTTGTGGGATAGTGTAAAACGGCTTTAAGGAACATATCGAGCCCTTATAGCAAAAATGATGTAACCAACAAAAATAAAATTTTACAGGAAAAGGTTTTTTTAAAATATTTTTGGTTCAAGTCTAGGGTTTCGTTTAAAATTGCTTTTGCTCTCATTTCGTAACGGTACTTCCCAGAGATATGAGATTTTTAGAGATGATGCAAATGATAAAAAATTATCGATTTTCATCAAAAAACAATGATCTAAAATGTTGTTGGTTACATCATTTTTGCTATTAGGGCTCGATATATGAACGAAAAACAATATTGAAAATAGTTTTTCAAAAGTTATGTCATATTCAAAATGTTATTTATATTTTATTTTATATTTTTTCAATATCTCGAAAACAACTTTACATACGAAGACGATTTTGATGTCATTTTAAAGAGAATACTTGGTCCTACAAACAATATATTGAAAAAAATAAATTTATTTTTGAAAAATGTATTATCTGCAAAATATTAAATTTTAAAAACGGACTGATTTTTTTTTTATATTAAACATCCAGAAACTTTGAAGGAGGTGTTTTTTTCCTTTTTAAAAATATAATTTTTTTTTCTTTTGCAACCTTTATAAAAATAAACTGAAAAAGGAATTTAAATATTGTAATTTTGAGCAATAACTACGCTGTGTTAGTTGCAAAAAACAGACATGCCGGGCACCTGGCATTTTAACCTTAATGGGGCACGCTGAATCCAGTGGTGCTAACCGTTTTTTAGGTTAGCTCTTGTTTTCAAAATAAACCGTTATTTCGTAAATGGAGGAGGTTGCACTGCATATATTCGCGTAACCCAAAAACAATTTAGTTTATTGAAATAACTTAAAAAACAGAAATTCCGGAATAAATAATAAAGTGGGGTTGGTCATGCATTTGATCCATCTAGGAGCATCCTAATTAATTTCATGTTGTAAAATTTCTTTCTGCATAAAAATAGTTTTATGAAAATTAAATTTAATGAACTTTAGCCTAATTAAAATATCAAAATTTTGATTAAAACCCATGAACAGTTCAACAAAATAACCACAATACTTATTATTAAAAAATTGATATATCTATGGCGCCACAAGCAATTTAATTACGAAACAGCTGACGTCAGATGGTTTGTCAGATCAAAATAGAAAACATTCTAATTGAAAAATTTTACACTGCTAATTCCATCTGACATTTACAGAGGCAAATTTTGTTTGCGCTTACACGACATGTATGATTTTACAGAGGGGAATTTGACAAGTACACTGCTAAACACAGATCGTGTAAAAGCACCATTAGCTGAGTATTGAAAAAAATTGCAAACGGAATGATGAACTTAGTATGCCCACATTTACGACTAGTTGTGGTGGAGGGTATAAAAAATAGTGTATTTACCGACAGCAACAAACAAGGCGACCCTTGTAAACTTAAGCAACTACATAAAAAGAATAAACACAATTTGCATACATAAATACATATGCTAAAATGCAAATCTTCAACAAAAATATTATTTAATTAAATAACGGACATTAAGTAATTCCTTATCTCTGATACCAAAATCTTTTTACAACACAAAATATTAGAATTTATTTACTTATTGCCTGCGATTTAAAGATGTATCTTAAAGATATCAGGCTTAAAACTCATTAATCATTATTGATAATGTTTATACCACGTGCTTCCTTTTTCAAAGTACCATTTTCAAAAACTATTCTTTTGTTCAAGATTTTTTTTTTCTTATTTTATGAAAAATAGTCTTTTGAAATCTTTAGCGCCAAAGCAGCAGATGAAACAAATGACGTCAAATTGTCTACATTTTTGCTGTGTTCTCTTAAACAATGGCCAAGAGTAGAAGATGCCAACAGTTAGAACGAGGGACGTCCTGAAGGAAGCAATTTTTGCATCTGCTGTAAATATCCTATTTACATGTGTACATACATATGTACATATATATATTCAGTTTTCCTGTACTTTTTAGGTAAAATTACACAATATTTTTTTTACATTTTTTTGGGAATCTTGCATACAAAACATTTTCAAATAATAATTCAATGTCAATTTGAAGGGAGGGGAAATATTCTTAAAGTAAAACAAATTGCAAAAATGATAAAGGTATAAAATTTTTTAATATTCTGCATTGTCACATCAAGATATGAAAAAATAACATGGGAAAAATCTTTTTAAGAGGCAACCAGTAAGAGTGATATATTCAGCTATGCCAATTGTTATATACCTTTCACGATGGTGCGATAAGAACAGAAAGCTGTCTAAATCTGTGTTTAAAAAACTGCAATAACTTTCATTTCTTTTCATTTGACTTCTCCTTATACTTCTGAAATCAACAACAGTTTCAGTCAAAGCAAAATCACAAAACGAAAAACAAACAGTTGAATGACGCTTTTGCCAGCAGTTGTTTTAAAAATTGTGATTTTGATTTGCTCTTCTTTTGAACAGTTTCACAATTAAAAGTACAATCAGTCTCTTTGCTTTTGTAAGTCGCAAGCAGTCGCAGAAAAAAACTTTATGTACATATTTGCAAGTTATAACTTATAAGCAACTGCAATCAGTTGATTTTACTTCTCGTGTTTTACATGAATGCCCCCATGGGCCGAGCACATTTCGTGATTTTCACACACTCACACACACACACACGAATGTTACCGAAACTCCCTAGCGGGAAAACTCAGAAGACCTTCCTACTTCAGGCCTTTAAAAAAGCCTGCTTAAAAAATTTTGGATTCAATTACAATTCTTATGTAACTGCTCAAGCAAAATCAAAATAATTTTTTTTGGGTATCGTTACCATTCTTATGTAGCTGCTAAAGAAGCGAGAGCGGAAGGCCTTCTCCGCAATGAAAACGTGTTTAAAAAAAATATGAGTATGGAATGGAGCAAAAAGGCCTTGTGCATCCAAAAGAAGGGGTACAGAGGCCTTCTAGAAGGCAACCGTACTCTTTCTTTTTCCCGCTGGGTCACTTCAAATATTGTAAAAGAATACAATAATAATAAACATGTGTATCAAATTGCAAAATAACAGGCATTGTGTTGCTAAAATTGAGACGGCAAATGTCAAAATGCCTTATTAAAAAAAGTAAATAAACAAACAAAAAATGATACCAAACGTAACACATGAAGAAATTCGCTGCAAACAGCTGCGCTTGTGAGGTCACTTTATTAGTGCATTCTGATGTGTATGATAATGTATAAATGTAAAAAAGTACAATTCCACCAAGTTCGGTTATAATTAACTGTCGGCTATAGCTGTCAAAACATATTGGTAACTGGAACTTTAATTAAAGGTTAGTTTTAACTGAACTTGGTGAAATTGGCCGTTAAATGTACAAAACTAAAAGAACGCCTGCTTTTACGACTGTGATTTCTGACAACTTTCAAAAGCAAAGACACGCTTGTGATTTTGATTTTTTTCCTTATGAAAAACAAAAGAAAACTAAGCACACGACGGCCGATTGTTTTCATAAGTTTTAACAGAGTCAATGTTTGATTTTAAAAAGCAGAGAAAAGTAAAAGCATTGAAAAGTTAAAATTTGGCGACTTTTCAACTTTCGACTTAAGTTGTTTAAACACTGATCTAAATATATATTAATATATGTATATCTGTATATGTATGACTTATCTTTACATTAAAACATAAATTAATTAGTGGTGTCGCGTCCATTTCTTCAAGCCCGCCCACATTTTTTCGGATGTCTTGTACATATTGGAATCGAAACAATTTGTACTAAATGTTTAAACTTTTACTATTACTGATCTATTTTGTATTTTTATGGGAGGTGGCACGCCCACTTATCCAAAAACACCCTCTTTTTGACGGATTTTGTGTATAGACAACCCAGATATGTGAACCAAATTCGAATAATTTTTCTCATACTGTTCTTTAAATATCAAGAAATTTATTTTTTGCGACACCCACTTCTTCAATCCTGCCCACTTTTTGCCAGATGTCATCCATTGACATCGTAGATATTACTGCTACGATTATTCAGATATACCCAATGGCATCCCCCCCCCCCCCCCCACCCTTCTACAATTCCAACTAATTCGGAAACTTTGGCTATTGCCGTTCTCCAGATATACAACACAGTAAAAAAAAGTAGCATTTATGGGTTAAATTAGAGACAGCAGTAGATTTTGCTCATATCTCAGCCATTTTCCGACCGATCAGGCAAAATTTAATGACAACATTTAACGGAGCATATGTGACATAAATGTATGTATAAAAACTGTAGTCATCGGGGGTCTATTAACAGACATTCTGAGATCGTTTAATCAACTTCGCTCCTCACAAGGACGCAGAATATATTTACTTAATAAGGTCTAACATCAAAATTGTAGAAATTGCAGAAGGAATGACAAATGTATATATTGTACCCTTTCCCCCAGTGGTGAAAAGTATAAAAAAGAGTATTGCTTCTGGTATTTAAAAGAATTTGGTACGAACTGAACAATTGAAATTGTCATCCCAGAAATATTGGAATTTCTCAAAATTTTACAAAACGAAATTATTGAGATCCGCAAACACATTTTTTTTTTAAGCAAATTCTCAACATATTTTCTAATTTTCAATTTGAGACATAAATAAATAAACCTCGTAGTAACTGATTTTTACAACCTTAGAAGTCGTTGGATTTTGCACTTATGTGATCGATAACGTTAAATCACTCAAGGCTTCGTAATTCTTTCGTAATTCTTTCTTTAACGTAACACTGCGAAAAGCTGTTACTTGAGTTTGGCTTTTGCCCTTTAACTATGATAAAGTTTGGCCAGCTGCTAGAAGTTTTTGTGTGCTTAAGTAAATCAATAGAATTTCGGAGGCATTAGTAGGTGTTTAACCCATCAATGCATGCCCAGAGATCTACTCGTACGATTTTAACTGAATTCTAAAGTATGTTCTAGAGAAGTTACGAATATCTAATTTTATACACCTACCAATCATATTACCACATTTTTTTTGGAATCGGTCTATATTTATAGATCACATACTAATACTATTCCCGTAAGTAACTTTTAATGCCATAACTTTCTTATACATAATCATAGACCTCATATAAACCTCCATCCTAAAGTCTCATATAGAAAATATATTTTAATATAATTTTAAAATATGTATGTATTTTAATTTTCAAGGCGTCTTTTAAAAAATTCTAACTACAATCATTCATATTTTTTTCCGAAAAAAAATTCCAAAAATTTTTAATTGTACATACTTAAGGAAGTAAACCAAAACTATTTGTTCACTCCTTTTTTAAATGTTTCAATATTCGAAAATAAACGAAAACACCTTTTCAATTCATGTTTACGTCTGATAATTAAGGCAGCTGCTTACAAAAATACACGTGTTATTGACTTGAGTCTAGTTAGAAAACACCTGGACGCCCACCTAAAAAACGATACCGCTATAAAACAAATTATCACAAATCAAGTTACACCAAAATCCTTCGACAATGAACATGATCAATATTTGAGCCTGGCAAACACATGAATATTCATGACGCAATTTTAAATACAACTAACGGGTATTTTGAAAAATGGAACCCTTTTTCAGCAAATGTAAGTGAACTACAAAAACAGAAAAAGAGAAAGGATTGTAACTAAATCCTTTTTACAGAATTCTGCTTACTTTCAACTACAGCCGAACGAAGGACTTCTCTGCCAATTTATTTGTATTTCTTAAGACTAGAAAAACGGTTCTTTTATGTGTTAAACAGAATTCATATTTCATTTTTGGTGCTTGTGAAATATTAAACTGGATCAGACAACTATCGACGAAATATGAAATATATTTTTCTATTTAAAAAAATATTACAAAAAAAAAAAAAAAATTTGAAAAATTAAGGCGTGTTAAATTTCAATTTTCCATAAATAATAAGCATAACGGGGATTGTTGTTTTCTATTTCAATATTTTAAGATTTTTCCTGAAGTTTATTTTTGAAAAGATTTTCCTTTTTCATTCGATAATAAGGATAACTGTCAATAAAGAAATTTTATTAGCAACAATAATGAGGCAAAAGGACAATAATTTATTTTTTTTCACTTTAGCGTTTGTTCATAAATAACTGTAAAGCATGACATAAGAATTAAATAAGAATAAGGAACGCATTAATTATCAAAAGGTGCTATCGAAGATGATAAAAGCCGAGGGATGCGGCTATTGTTCACCTCCATCTGCCTGTTAGTGGCACAAATGCGTGTGTGTATATGTGTACGAGTGTATGCCGTAGTACGGCACCCACCAATTGTAGACAATTGCAACCAAGAAAAAGATGTCCGTTGTCTTCACAAAAGAAGTTAGGCAGTAAGAATTCTCTATTGTTTGTTTAAAAAAACGTAACGGAATGTTTTGGATGTTATGAAAATATTTTTGGAAAAGAATTCAAAAGGAAATTTAGATTTTACGAACAACTTTGGAATTCAACTTTTAAAATTTATTTACACAACAAACATTTAAGGAATAAGTTACAAAGCAAAGTTAAGTTTACTTTGCTGAGCCTTCTGGGAGAGAAGTAAAAGAAGAATTGAGATGAGTACGCACTTTGCTGAACCCGCGAAACATAGTTGTATTTCATTGCTTGTTTAACATGGCCAACAACAACAAAAGGCACAAAAAACACAAAATTTGTCGAAGTAAAATTTTCGCAGGAGAAAGTGAAAGACTTTGTCAAAGTAAACTATGATTGTGAGAAAGTGGACTTTTATTTTAAAATAAGTAAGAAAGTAGAGTCGATTAAGGCCGACCATATAATACCCTGCCCTTTAGAATAAAGAGATACATTTTCGAGCGTGTACACAATTTTGGACCCATGGAAAATAATGGATTCGCTAGAATTAGGTTATGAGGTTAAGATTCATATAAAAGTTCTTTGCGACGAATATTACACAGAAAAAATTATTGCTGAAATTTTTTCCAGCAAACGCTTATTAAATTTCTGTAAAGTTTTTTACTGTTTCTATTAATATTTTTGTTCGATTTTTTATTTTAGCAACAAAAATGTTGACATTAATACATACTAAAATATGATTTACGCGTTATTTGTTTTAATTTTTAATAACTTTTGTATAAAATATTTAACGCACTTTAATGTGTTCGATTTTTTGCAAATTTTTTTGTTGATCTTAGTCATCGTCCAGACCAGGGCTGCCATGTTAATTTTTTCGTCCTCCCCAAGCTTAAAAAATTGTTTCCCCAAAAGTTCCCGATTGAAGAAAAAGTTGGAAACGTTAGGTCTTTCCGTTTTCCAGATATACAGAAATTTATATTGACTTTGTATGGGAGGTGTCAATGCCACTTTTTTCAATAATTTATTTATTAACATAATTTTTTTCTTAGCTGTACAATATAAAAAGTAATTTAATCTTCTTATAATTATATTATTAAATTATAGTTACAAATGGGCATTTCCAGCGAAATTTCTACTTTTTGTAACGTAACGACAGAAGTATTTTAAATTGTTTCTCAAAAAATTGTATATGTTTTGTTAAGTTTTTTATATTTTGGTGTAAAGCGCAACTAGCTCTAAAAATAGAAACAAAAGGGATAACGATTGAACAACATGGTCCGAAAATACAACCTTATTTGCAATCTGGCGTTAAATTAAAAAAAAGTAGACTTTTCGCTGAAAATGCTCATATTTACCTTAAAACGAGCAAAGATTTATAAATTTTATAGCATGAAAAATAAATCTGTATTAATCCAAAGTGTACTAAAAAAGGTTTTATACAAAACATCCTGCTCAATTCGCAGTCTTGTTTGTAATGCAAGCGCAGATTTTTGCTTCTATCTGAAAATCCTTAGCTTCGATTTCTGTAATTTTATTTCTGAATATAGTGCTACTTCATAACTTTGAATATATAAAAAACGTTTTTACAAATTTGACTTCTTCATTTAATTTTTTTACATTTTGTGGTACAAATATCACGACATTTTAAAATGGAAATGCCCATATGCACATTAGCGTGGCCGTTAGTTGTATAGAGAACTTTTTTTTTGATGTCTTATATTCTCATCCCCCCCTCCTCCCCCTCCAAATCGGTTCAGATTTATGTAAAGAAAAAACATTTATAGCAGTAAGTTGTGTTTTAGGCCTTCAAGCCCATTTATTCAAATGTAATTTGCTTGCATATGAATATCTTTTTAAAAAACATTTTACAAGAATATGGTGCATGGCAATATTTTAGCCCTTCTAGTCAACATCATTGGCCTCACAGAAAGTTGTTTGCTAAAATTAGTATTTTAGACAATAATGAAGAAAATAACAAACAAAATACCGAAAATTGTATATACGTTTTAAATATATAAAAGAGGAATTTAATGAATGTCAAGTGACCCAATTTTGAAATTGATGTCCGATTTGGAAAAATTTGCACCAAGATTAGTCCAATTGGATAGTAGTTTAGACACAAATTTTCAACAAGATCGGGCAAAAAGTTTCTGAGTTAGAGGGGGTCAAAATTTTACATTTTGGCCATTCAGGTGTTCTTTCTCATCCACGTAACTTATTACCTATTGGTGTTAGCAAAATTTGTCCCAAGTAGCTTAGATAGCTATTTGATCAATCTTTTTAAAAAAAAATAAAAAAATGTGAAAAAAACAAACAAAATTTTTTTCAAAAGATTGATCAATTATAATTGATAATTATCGATCATACCTGCTTGGAACAAATTTTGCTCACACCAATAGGTAATAAGTTACATGGATGAGAAAGAAAACATTTACAACACACTGTAAAAGTTTAATAATGATCGGTTCAGCAGTTCAGGCGACGATAAAACATACATGCATTCATTTTTATATCTATGGCATTTTGACAAAACGTCTTAAGTCAAATTTAAAAATTGAAAAAAATGCTGTTAATTATACGAATTTTCCTTGTTTACGATTTTAAAATTTTGTTTATTTTATTATTTGATAAATATTATTTTTTCACCGAGTTTTTTTTTAACTTTTTTTGCTATATTATCACGACTTAAGATGTTTTGTCAAAATGCCACAGATATGTATAGACGATGGATAGATAGATTTGTCTGGTTTTCTTGATTTTTAAATAGAATCAAGTTTCTTCAACCAAGAAACAAATTCTAGGGATTTCTTTAAACTTTTCATCAAATGCTTAAGTAAACTTGTGGCTGGTTCGTCGATATCAAATAAAGGCTTCGTTCGCTTAACTTACATGCACTGAACCAAAAAAGCAACGAAAATGTACGTTAAGCAAACGAACAACGTTTATTGAAATAGTTTTCGTTGGCTCAGCGATTTATTCGTCAATATAATGAAAAATAAAATTATCCAGGTATTGACATTAAAGTACTGTTCATTGACACAAAAAACTTCGTTATAACGAAAAACTGAATATAACGAATTTTTAGATGAGTCCCTTGAAAAAACCTTTTATTGCAAAGTTTTTCATACAAAAATGCTCTATAGCTATAACGAAGAAATTCTGAAATTTCTTCAAAAGCCTCTATACAACAAAATTATAATTGAGAAATACATACATACATATATATAACATTTCAAGCGTGTAAGTCATTAAAATCCCGTTATCAAAAGCCTCTACATAAAGAAGTCTTGAACTATAGCCTCCATACAACGAAGTTAGAAAAAAGCAAAATTAAATTTTAAGCAAAACGGGGAAGTCCCTTTTAAAAACAACGAAAGGTACATAAATGTCTTTGCATATGTAAAGCGCCACGAATGTAGTCAGTTGTGTTTTGGTTCTTTGCCAAAATGAGTGTACATATTAAAGCGTAAATTAATTTCTATACGAGAAAAAAATTCTATAATTGATGCTGTTAATCGTGGTGACAAATCTTAGCAAGAAATTGCGAAACAATTTAATATTCCGCCGATTATTCTTTCTGCAAGTTAAAAAAATCGGGAGATTATTTGCAACACTAAAGCATTAAAATGCAAAAGATTGCGCCTTGCAGAATATGAAGACGCAATGTTTATCTAAATGGTTTACACAATGTCGAATTCAAAACGTTCCTTTAGGAGAACCGATGGTAAAAATCCAAGCTGAACAGTTTGCAGCACGTCTGGGACACAACGATTTTAAAGCTAGTAACGGTTGGCTTGATCATTTTAAAAAGTGCGATGATATCGGATTTCGAAAAGTGAGTGGAGAAAGTGCCAGGTTAAGTGATGAAGTTTGTTCTGAATGGAAAGCATTGTTACAAAGTTTGTTGGCAGAATATGAGCCGCACAATATTTTTAATGCAGGCGAAACTGGACTATTTTTTAAATGCGCACCAGACCGAACAATGGAGTTTAAATCCGAAAAATGCCGAAAATTATAAATTTTTGAGGCACAAGATTCTACACCGCAAAATACATTTGACAGCTTAGCATCTGTCGAAAAAAATATTGATGGTTGCATTCTAAACTTGCGTAAACAAACACAAATTACACAATATTTTACTAAAATGTAATAAAATAAAACAATAATAAAAACATAATTTTTTATTTACCTCTTAAATAGTGAATTTTTATTATGTACGTAGTATTTTCGTGTAAAATAGAATTTGGGCAGAAAAAAACTGTAGTTGTAACGAATTTTTTTCGTATTTCTTTAAATTTCGTTATACCAAGGTTTCATAATGCATATGTATAACGAATCAATAGCTATAACGAAGGATAGATTCGTTATATCGAAGTTTCACTGTATTTTATATAAAATGTACGCTTAAGTAAAAAAAAAAGTTATTTGAGGTAACGAAACATTTATTAAGTCTTGTTAGCACAAATGCCCATTACTTTAAAGAACGGTCATTCATTGTTACAACGAAAAAAAATCAATTGACGAAAATTATAAAATTTTTCGTTTGCTTAACGTACACTTTCATTGGTTTTTTGGTTAAGTGTGTAAAACAAAACAATATTTAATAATTTGTTTTGATTCAAGGCGAATTCATACAATATGGTCTTGAAAACGTTTAAAACACTGTAAAGTATTTTAACGTTGTGTCAAAAATAATACAACACTGTTGTAGAGAATTTAAACAAATATTTAATTTTCTTTTTAATTTTAAATTGTTTGTTTTGAAATGTAATAATTTAAAAAAATTTTTAATATCATAATTTTAGGCGAAAATTATAAAATTGTGTAAATATTCCCCAAAACCACATGAACGGTATATCATTTTGACACAAGGTTAGTAATCAGCTGTTGCTTACGTAGCAAGATAAGATCACCTGGCTTAAATTCGCCTTGGTTTGATTCAATTAATTTGTTTTTGATTTGACAGGTTTAGCAAATTAATAAAAAGTTTCTTATTTTTTATGTAAAAAATTCAGGCTTTTCTTCGTATTTTATAAAATATTAATGGTTATAACTATAGAATTAAAATGATTTTTTTTTGTTGCTGTATTTACGTAAATTTCAGTTCGAACATCGTTAAATCAACTTCGTTTATCATAAGGACTCAGAATATATATACTTTAATGAGTTTCAGATAAATATTGTAGAAATTACAAAAGGAATGATAAAACCTTTTAATTTCGGTAAAGGGTATAATAAAAAAATATTGATACGTTTTATTATTTTAGGGGAAAAAACTAACCAAAATGAAAAAATATTCGCATCTCCCCACAATTTTAGTTGGAAATAAAATTAACTGGTGAAAATTCAAAAAAAAAATTACTATAAAAAAATAGTTTTAATTAAATTTAGAAATTAAATAATTCTATCATTGAATCATAATTAAATTATAGAAGACTAAAAAATAAATAAATATAAACATCGGTTCGTTTATTAGTGTTGACGTTGGATTTTGACAACTTAAATTTTTAAATATGCTGATAAAGTAACATTTTCAATTTGAGGCGATCTTTTATGAAATTAATGATTGTGAAATTAAAAAAAAATCGATACCGAAATTTCGTTTGAAGAACATTTTTAGATAAAACAATTTTTTCGAATTTAATTTAAAATCTTAATGCTTCTTTCCTCTTGAAGAAACTCAACTCACATTACAAATGGTTAAGCCTTTCGACACCTTATCTAAAATGCAACCAAAACAGTAATTTCAAAACAATCAATCAAAACATTTCACAAATTTCAATGTGAAAACCCTTAAGTGTGAGAAAGAAAAATTTAAACATGAATTTTCAATGTTTAACCCCAGAGTACATGAATTTTAAATTTCTTTTGGAAGAAAGGATTTGAATAATTAAGAAGTAAAAATTTCGGTTGGAAGTAATTAAAAAGTTCTTAAAAATTAATTTATTTTAATTTATAAAAATAATCGGTTTTGCTATGCTGCCGCAAATGTTGTTTCCTTGTATTAAAATTTTATTAATTCTACCTGGTAATAAGCAAACAAGTCGTTAAAATTTGTTTAAAATAAACATTGTGCTTTTGCGGTTTTTTTTGCCAATTAAACCCATAATAAACACCCAAGTTCTACTTTTTATGAAAATCTACACAGTGGGAGATTTTTGCATAAAATCAAAATATTCCTGGATTTTGTAAATCGTAAGTCCGATTGAAATAAACTGCCAGGTAGCAAAATCAAGAATTGTGGATCGTTTTTAATTTTGTAATGCCCAAGGGGCCGCACTTAGGGATCATTTTAGATCCCTCATTGCCGCTTTTATTCTTATCCGAAACTAACCGTTTACAAAATCCAGAGTTATTTAAATTTTTTGTTTATTTTCAAAATGTCCCACTTTGCAAAACTTAACTAAATTTCAAAAATATTTTGCAGATAACAACGGGTTTAATTAAACAAATAAAATTTAAATCAAAAGAATTTTTTAAGGTTTTAAGAAATAAAAAATTGTTAAAACTCCTTAGAAACTAAGCAGGATAATCTAAATGAATGATCAACATCATCAGATATTGTGTAGAGCTGTATCTGTGCGAAAACCATTTAAATATTAGACTGATAATATGAATGTCACAACATGTTGCAGTTTCTTTAAATTTCTTTCTATTGACACCTTAAAAAAAACTGTGTGTGTTCTAAATAAATTCTTCAACAATCTTCAACGGAAAACTCCTTAGAAATATCATGCTGTTTTTCAAAGCCAAATGTTTTTAAAACTTATGGTTTTTGGTATCATAATATTTCAGGAACAACTTAATGATTTTAATTGAAAGAATTGCAAATGTCAAAAAGAACTCCCCGAGAGCCCTGAAGATTTTTAATAAGAATGAATCTTTTAAAATCACTTTTATTGCAAATTTTCTTTTATTTTTATTTTCAATTGATTGAAATGTCATAATAATTTTTTGTCAGGCTTGTGAACAAATAAATACTTTGAGAAAACAAAATACAAAATCATTGCAGGTTTTCTTTAATTTAAATAGAACTAAATGGAAAATCATGTTGTGTCATTGTTGGTTGTAACAACTCAATTGACTCTGATTTGATTTAATGAATTGGAAAAAAATTTGCCATTGATGTTTAAATTTATTTACTTGTGTGGCAAAAAAAATATGTATGTTACATTCTCAAAAAAGAATTTCAAAAGTGTTTCAAAATAGTAATTTATGTTTCTTTTTAAATTGAAAAAAAAAATCGTTTATAACTTAAACTAATTTTATTGTTTCTATTTCGTGTAGACAAATTTCAGTTATTCGTAAACAATACGAACAAAGTGTTAGATATTTTAGGGATGCCGCGGGAATCGAACCCAGGCTTTCACGGAAAGTGGTGAGTGGTTGCAATCGAAACATGAAAGGGTAACCTGTCCGCAAAAGCCTTGTTTCGATTCCCGCGACAGTCAAGAATGAAAAATTATCGATAAATTTTAATTAATTTCATGTTGTTAAACTCCTTTCTTCATAAAAATAGTTTAATAAAGATTAAAATCGATGAAATTAAGTCTAATTAAAATAACAAAATTTGGATGAAAAACCATGAACAGTTTAACAAAATAACCACAAGACTACTTAATTATTGTTAAAAGCTAAGGCACGAGCTCTATGTTGACATTTGTCCTTCAAGTTGTGCTGAAAAAGGTCAACATGAAAAACGAAAGACAAAAAAATTAAAAAACAGAAACATGTACTTTGTTGGATTTCAAGAAGAATTCTTGACAAAAAGTACGAAAAAACAGAAGTAAAGGAAGAACATTTAAATCAATTAAAAGAGATAATCATGCAAAGCAAGTTTCGATCTACCAAAGGTTAAATACAATTTGGTTTAAAGATTGATGTTTGACTATTGACTGCCAGCAGTCGTCAATGGCTGTGAGTGGTAAACGTCAAAACCCTCTGAAGAGATTGAGTGGTTGCAATTGAAATATGTAAGGGTAACCTATCTGGGAAAGCCTGGGGTTTCGAGTCCCGCGACAGTCAAGAATGAAAAATTATATAAACATTTAATGAAAACTAAATTTGATGAAATTTAGCCTAATTAAAATATTAAAATTTGGATTAAAATACAGTTCAACAAAATAACCACAATACTAATTATTAAATGAGAATATTTTTAGCGAGTATCTAAAGATGGCACTGATTGACTAGCTAACTAACAACTACCCTAAATTATCACTGTTTATATCAATTTTGTCATAGGGAGAGGACACTTTCTAGAAGAAACTATAGGCAGTGCTTTTCATTTAAACAAAAAACAAACTGTTGCTTTTACTTCTGATTCAGTTAAAAGCAAAAAACGAAAAGTTGAGACTTTAAATAAACCAAAAACTTCCAAACAAGTCGACTGCCGAAGTACTTTGTGTTGTATACATTTTCTTTTTTTGCTTTTGACTTGACTTCGACTGTTTAAAGGCCCCACTATAATATGCTTAAGTTGGCTGAAGCAACTGAGCGAATACTTAAACCCCTTTCACACTCGGCAAATTGCTTGCGCAAGTCTCTTGCGCAACTCTTCGTTTGTAGATGTTAGCGGTAAGGTCGGGGTAAGGAAAAAAAATTTTGTACAGACTTTGTTGTTGTCTTGCGCAAGCTACTTGCCGAGTGTGAAAGGGGTCTTAGGGAAACTTTTTTTTTAGTTTTGTGAATCTGTCATTTGCTTAAGCAAAGTGTTAATTTTTGACAGAAGCTTAAACAAGCTCATGCATATTAGTTAGGCCTTAAGTTTTAAGAATCCAAAGTGAAGTGGCAACAGTTTGTGCTTGGCCAATGAAGAATAATAAGAATACGGAAAAACTGCAAAATTGTATGACTTTTACTACTTTGACTGCAGTTTTTTAAACACTGACTAAAGGCTGTGGTAGATATTGATATAAGCCAAGTTAAATAGTGGTACATATTTGCTTTTTTGATACATAAAGCTTAAATATTTTCAAATGCATTGCATTCAAGTGGTTTAAGATGAAGAAACAAATCATGTTGGCAGTGTCTCAAATTATTCCTAAATAAACATGCGTAAAGCTTTATTTCCAACGCTTGCCATACATTACACAAGCTCTGTGCTCAAGTCTGGCATTGCGAAAACAAAACGTAAGACTTAAACTATACAAGTCATTCGTAAAATTGCTTTGGGCGCATAAGCAGTTCGCGCATTATAGTTATAATCTTCTAGGACGAATCAGGGCGTCTTTGTCTGCCTTTTATGCGGCTTGCGTTTCATTTCGCATTGGTGTCAAATAACTGTGCCGAATAACAGTTTTTGCTTTTCGCCCTTTTATCTAATGGACAGCCGAATATAACTCCAATTCGACTTGGTGGAGTAACATTTAGTTACAGTTGCAGTACCATTCAAAACTCAGAAATGATTACTAGCGGAGACCATGGCTCACTTCATAAACGCAGTGTTGCAATATAACTCTAAAGGAACAGCTTCATGAACTCCACAACTTTTCTGTAGCGAATTATTGCATGGTAACCGTATTCACTATTCACAACGGTTGCGAAATTTGTGCTATTTGTAATGCCTTGTCAACGCATTGGTTTTTGTTGATATTAATACACAACCTTCCTAACAATATGGTCGGAATTGGAGAAGTGGGAGTGGCATCTCCCGTACAAAGACATTATAGATTCTGTATATCTAGAAAACGGCAAGACGCAAATTTTCAAATTAGGTACGAGCATCTTGGTTATCTATGCGCAACATCCGAAAAACTGTGGGCGGGATTGCAGAAGTGGGCGTGAAACGGTATTAATATAACTTTCTCCTCTTATCGCACGATGGTAAAGGGTATATAAGATTCGGCATAGCCGCATATAGCACTCTTATTTGTTTTTATTTTATTTAAAACAGAGAATTTTCAAAAGGAACTATACATTATTCAACATTTAAAATAAAATTAAAAATATTCTGTTGAGCTCGAGCTCAGTTATTAATAATTTTCAATATTCCGATAACCACAATATGGTTACAATTAGCCATCATATGGTAAAATTATAGTATAATTTGTTCAATATTAACAATAATATTGTCTATAACATCCATATTGTGGTTATTTTTTCAGCCCTATTCAACGTGCTTTTTGTGTCAAGTTATAAATTTACACACATCACAATAAAAATATTGGTCGAAGTTTACCTTTTGAGTCGATATAACTATGTCCGTCTGTCCGACTGACTGGTTGTCTGCCCATTTAAGCAGAGTATAGGTCGCAGATTTGAAGATAGTCAGATGAAATTTGGTACATACGTCCATAAGGACAATTGAAAGTGGATAAAATCGGTTCATAATTTCATATGGCCCCCACACAAAATTCTTTCCGAAATAGTCTTTGCGCTCATAAGCAATCTTATTGTGTTGACATTTAGATAAGATTTGGTTCAAACGTCTACAGGTACGATTTCATATGGCAAATATTTGACATTTTTACTAAGTCTTAATAATTTGGCCATTATAGATCATTGGAATCGCTTCATATTTGACCATAATAAATAATAATACTGCTCTAATTTCGTCTTATATACAAAAGGTATTTGTTTGGAATAAATTTATTCATACAATATATTTCCTTCTAGCAAAACATGCTTAAGATACAGTACAAAAACAGAAACTAAAAAATTCGATAATAAACTTTTTTGTAGAATGTTCGGTGCTGAGCTTTGCCAGGATAAGTTAGATGATGACTTGACAAAAGAAGAAACTCTCGATAGTAACATAAACAATATTTTTACAAAATAAACCAAAACAATTAGAAGTCCTAAAAATTTTACAAAATTCTAATCTAATCTATTTCTAATGGCGTAATGGAAGATTTTATATGTTCAGAAAAATCCAGGAAAAGTACTGAGAAATTAGATATGTATTCTGTATAATAGGCTGCTTTCGATTTCTGCAACATCTACGATAAGTAAAAGAATATTTTCCATTCCGAAACATTTAAATCAAATTATTTTTCTAAAAGAATTGGGGCATTCACAAGGTTTGCTATCATGTTGTATTGTCATAATGTCCAAACTTTTAAGCTATCTTCACATTATGTGTATTTGTCATGTAGAATGTAACTTTTTTGTCCACATGTGATTTCATGTGTATGTCAACATTTGAGTTTTACATAAGGTTAGTAATTTACATGTTCACATTTTGCTATGTAACGTACATTTGACATAACCTATCATAAATAAAAAACACATTTTTAATAATTAATTTGTGTAGTTTGTATCTGTTTAATTATCTATTTAATATTATTATATATATATGTATTACTATTTCAATTATTTTTGCCGCCACATGCAATTTTGTTAATAAAAAACAGCTGATGTCAGATGCTTTGTCACTTAAAAATAGAACTCGTTCTAAATCAAAAATGGCATGTGTACACAGGGAAATAACACATGATATTGTTTGAAGGGGTTCAGACGATATGTACAAATTTAACATGTAAAAAAGTGACAGTCCGCATGACAAATACACATAATGTGAACATAGCTTTACAATGGTTTATAAATATTGTTGTGGCTTTGTAAACAAAAAGTGTCTCAAATTAATAAAACTTTGCTTGCTATGTTTATTGTGCTGTCGTAATTAATCAGAAGAGACCTGCGCAGAGCGGCTGATCCGAGCGGCTATGTTTTTGTAGCCATCGCAGTTGATGGTATAGTTTTATCTTGCTTACATCCGAATTTAACCTACGGCTAGCAATTTTTGCAACAAAACACTTGCGGCGACAAATTAAATCGCCTTAGGACTCTGATATTTGGTAAACAAACAAAATTAAATTTATTTGTGGTTTGCGTCTGAAAAAATGGAAAATAGTCAGGAAAGATCTAATTAAATTTATTAATTTTTATTTTAGGAAAATATTTTTTTTATATTTGTTTTACATCAGCTGATTTATAGTACGATTCCTCTTACATGTTTTGGGCCACAAAACTAGTTTTGCAGCAAAACAAGTGTTTTGCTACTTGTTTTCCCATACATTTTTCACGTTCGAAAAACTCAAACAAAAACTAGTTTTACTCCAAAACATGTCGAAAATCATGAATACAACTCTGGGTTATCCATTATTGGTGATTGACAATTTCGAAAAAAGTGACATATTTACCAAAATATCAAGACTTATTAAATAAGTTTATGCAACTCTCCAGCTGATTTATTTGTTTGCAGCGTGAAAATAATAAAATAATATAATAATATGGTAGTAAATTATGTGCTTTTATATATGTGCATATATCTGTGCATGTATATCTGTGTATTAAAAACCAAACAAGGAAATTTCATGTTGAAGTAAAATATTTTTGTTCAACTCATATTTTTTTGGCTTTCATGTTTATTTACAACATTAATGTCAAATTAATTTTGAAAATTCGAAAACCAAAACCAGTTTTACATAATGGAAACACTTTTGCTCTAAACAAATTGTTTTGCTCATAGTGGAAACATAGTATTAAATTCAAAATAGCACACTGAGTTCACAACAGTCGTATTTTTTCATGTTATTATTTTAATGCCCTATTTTTAGGTTTGGTATTAAGAGTCTTTTCATACTTGTCAACATTTAACATTAATTTGCGAAGATGTTGAAATTTCCCCATAAGAAATACATTGGGCAAAACATCAAAATTTTTCAACAAAATGTTCCTATCTCATTGTATTTCATTCTACATATTCCGATTATTTTAGTGTAAACACTAGAAAACAGGCAATAAATTCTATTATTATTGTGGCACCACTGACAAAATGGCATTTGGTTTGAAAGCAGCCTTACCATTTCTCAAGTTTTTTTCTTTTTTGCAAGCCTTATGTTGCTTGATTTTTTTTTTATATTATTAAACAAAATGAGTTTTAAATACATTTCACTGTTATCTTTTAAAATGTTGGCTCTTTTGTAGAAAAAAAGTATTTAAAAAAATAAAAGTTTTTTTCAGAAATGGTGACATTTTTTATTGATAGTTAATGTTAGATGTTTCAAGTGTGAACGCGTATTTCACATTTTCAACATCTTCCATGCGTTCCTCCGAAATGTATGCAAGTGTACAAAGGGTATACAACACATTTATGTTTAAAATCGTTTTAAATACAAAATTCCTTTCTTCACTGAACACTTAAATGTTAAACTGAATTCACCGATGTGGTACATTTAAAATCATTTTTAGTTTCCATTGGAAAAATTTAGCAAGGTGTTCTCAATATTAAACCAATACAACAACAACAGGCAAAGCAATAGCAGACAACTGTTTTTTGAGGCCACCTTGTAAATAAGTGCACTATCCCTGCAAATAATTTTGGACCACCTGATCCAATTTGATTAAATAGACTACTCTATGGACTGGTCCGATGTAATGCAAGCATGGACCATGTCATTGTTAAAAAGTGTTTGTAGTGAGACGACATGTCTTCGTTTTTTAACGACATGTTTTCGTTTTTAAACGAAGTTAAAACTAATCCTCTTGTGTATACAATGGGGTAGTTTTAAAACTACTCCGTTGTAATCCAAAGCTGGGCTATATGGTCTTGCCCTAGGACATCGTAATGTAAAATAGACCATATTTTTTCCATACGTTTGGGTTACTTTTGGAGTAGTCCTAGTCCCTTGTGGACTACATTTAAAACGCGTGTTTGGACTAGTCTTATTATTTGCTGGGATTTAATGATATTTTTTGTGATTAGTAGTGCTACCATACTTTAATCTTAATTAAATAAGGCTTTTTAAACACAACTCAAAAAATCAATCCGTATTTAAATACGATTTAAGTTTATATGAAAATTAACTTAATATAGATTTAAATGTTATCCTGAAAATTGGGCATAAGGCATATGACTTTATGACACCTTGTAATTCCCCCAATTATTTAATAAGATCTCCTTAAACTATTGAAATAACTATTGGGCAATTCACAAGGTAGTCATAAAGTTTTAAAGTCATTTGTCTTAAAATATTTAAAAGAAATATATATTACTGCTGTGGGCAAGCGCTTATAAATTAGATTTCTAATGCACAGTTACGACAATATAATGAACACAGCATTAAAACTTTTATTTTGTTTCAAACACAACAATATTTTTTTTCACCAATTGTAAAATTTTATTTAGGACATTATGACGATATGACTTGATAGCACACCTTGTGAATAGCCCATATGTAATAAAATTATCTCACAGTTTTTTTTTAATAAATACACAATTGGGTTGTTCACGAAAGGCCGATTATCAGGTTACATGTTTATGTAGAAATATTTATTAACAACAACAAAATATATTTAATAAAAAAAAATGTAAATAAATGTATTTTGTTGTTGTGAGTATAACTAAATAACCATATAACCTGAAAAATATGTATGTATTACATATTTAAAAATTATTTTTTTGTTTGCTGCTTTTAGTTTAAGAATTGTTATGTTTTCTTTTTACTAATAAACTCCAACAAATAAATAATTCAGGCATTTTTATTTATTAAAATAACTAATTTATAAAAAAAATGTTTATTCGGTTAACCGATTAATAACAAAATTAATTGTTTCAACCAAAACCTCGGTTAATTAATCAAGCAATTAACCGATTAAAGCAAAAATCTGATTAAATGAATACCCTACTATTGACAGACAAATTGGCGACAATTACTTTTACGATAATATGTATGTCGTGTTGAAATTTTGTATGGACATGGGTCCTATATAAACCCGTTTCCTTAAATCACTTAAAGACAAAAAACTCTCATAAAGGTAAAGATATCTAAATAATATTCGGCACAAAGAACTTTTACATGAATCCTAACTTCAGAATATAATTTTGTTCTGCCTCCAAAAAAGGGTACATTCTCGAAAATTTGTTTTTATTTACTGTGGTGAAGGGTATTATATAGTCAGGCTTGACCGACTACACTGTCTTAAGGGTCAAATACACTTGTCAAATGCTTGTCCAGCCGGCGAATGCAACGTGTACGCGTGCTGGACGTAATATTCGCCGTCATATCTAAATTTTTTGATTTTTCATCAAGCGTTGTCGGTGTCACACATACAAACACATTTTCACTAACACTACAACACATCTTGATGAGTACTTTGATCAGTGTATTTGGGCCTTTACTTATTTTACTTCAACTTGAACACAATTGCTTTGAGCAATCGATATTCTTAATTTTATTGATCGTTTTTAGAGAATTAGCAATATGTAATTACATATGCATGTAATTGTTTTTTTTTTTTTTGTATTATGAAATAGCAATTTTCAAGGTAAGGAAAAACAGCACTTGTTATTTATTTTATGTTTTTCAATTTAAATAAACTCGTAATAAGAATTTTATATAATTAGTGGTTACATCAAAGCAAACTCAAGAAAACATATGTTGCCAATACTCACAGTGATCTAGTTAAAATACTTACAGCACCTTCAATACCAAACAAATATTTCCTTTTCTGCTCTTAAAAATAAAAACATTGTTATTTTTGGTGACATTTGAAGAATGACATTATAATATTTTTTTTTAAATAACAACATATGGTCGTTGGTCTTTGATCGCAAGTCGAAAGAAAGGAGTATCATTAACAAACAACAACAACATAACATACTTTAAGGGAGGTAGTATTCATACGTATAACTCCAGCATGACAGATACTCTACTTAGAAACAAAAAGAAAAAAAGAAAACATTAGGAATTTGTTTAAGAAAAAAAATATGTATAAGATCTGGCATGTACATTTTTGCATATCATCTTAAAACAAGATATAAATCAATATTATTATTATTATGTATTTTGTACCAAAATAAAAAAATATAAAAAGAAACAAAAAGAAATAGAAATCCTTAAGAAACCACGTGCTTGCCGACCGAAGAAGAAACTAAAACCCATTGGAGCATAAAATTAAAAAAGTAACTTGAACGTCCGTCCATACACGTTCTTTCTGTAACGAATTTCAAAAAATACATGCATTCAGCTAATATGGAAAATATGTTGTATGTCCTATCGGTAGGATAATCAAATTGCCTTTAAGGACTACACATATGGTAGCAGATACTCCTATCTCTGAAAGTAAACTTAAGAAAACTAAAACAACTTTAAAGAAAAACGAAAAAAAAACATTTTTAGCTACAATTTGAACATTTTAAAGATCTGGATAAAACAGAATATTTAAAAAAAAGAATAAGTGTTATTATGAGTATTTTCTCTCATTTTTTCCTCCAAACATTATTTATTTATTTAATCCACTTTTCAACATCTTATCTTTAAAGCATTTAATTCTTAACAAAACTATCTTTATTTTAGAGCACAAAAATCTTTAACGTGTTAAGTTCTCTTTTAATTCCTTTTCAAATTGAAAATATTCAAAAGATTTGCAAAAAAAAAAATTTTTTTTTTGACCTGGTTTTAGAGATTTAATTATTTCCTAATACTAAAGCACTTAATTGCGGTTTATGGCATTAAAAATAGTTTAACTACTTTAGGGATTTTCCTTGTAACGCTTCAAGTGTTTAGAGTTTAATCTTTTAAGTCTTGTCTTTAATCCTTTTGTTAATCTTTTCTTTTGCTCAAGTGACACTTGAAATGTTTCTGGTCAAATACACGAGAAACACAAAAATTTATTTAAAATTTTAAAGAGTCCTTAAGAGTTTAGCTACCGTGGATTAAACTAATGCCACATTTTAAATACAAGAATAAGGAAACGTAATTTTAACATTTCTGTGGTTTTATTGTGGTCAGTTGGGAGGTCAAAAATTTTGAAAGAAATTTATTGTTAAATTTAAATAATCCAAAGATATAAAGTGTCTACTCTTTTTCTCATATCTAGACCTCGAGCTAAATTTCGTACCTGAAAACAAGTCTCTAAATTTCTAATACACTTATTCATAGATTTCATAGAAAATTTTTTTAAGAATCCTTTTTTATAAGTCTAAAAAAGTTCTTTTGATTAACGGTCAATTTCACTAAGTTCAGTTATAATTAACTGCCAATTGTAACTGTCAAAAACATACTAGTAGTGGTATTCACACCGAGCTTGTTAGTTTGTTAGTCGTTAATCGTTACTTTTTTACACGCATTTTGTTTTTGTATATTTAACGCGCTACCGGATTAACATTTAACAAATTAACGACACGGCACCCCTGATAAAATAGTTGTTAGTTTGTAACTCACAATCAGCTGTTGCAATTTCTAAATAAATATAATAAAAAAGTCATTTGTGACACATTTCTAAAAAAATATTTGTGTTTTGGCAATTTTCGCGTAAATAAATTGTGTCAGAACAAAAAATCATCTGTTTTACTACGAAAGTTATCAGATTAACAGTTGGTAACTTTAACAAATTAATAAGTTCGGTGTAAATTCCACTACTGTTAACTGGAAATTCAAAAAATAGTTAGTTTTGACTGAACTTGGTGAAATTGGCCGTAAGACTGTGCAGCTTTAAAAATAATTTAATTAAGAAAATATAATTAATTTAAACTATTTTTAGTCGAAAAAAATGTTTTAATACAAGCGAAAAAAAATATTCTTGATACACATCTGTGCCATTTTGACAAAACATCTTAAGTCAAATTTAAAAGGTTGAAAAAAATGTTTTTAATCGTACGAAATTTCATTCAAAAAACGTTTTTGTTTACTTTTTAATATTTTGTATTATAAACGAAATTTTTTTGTAATTTTGGTTTGTTTTATTTTTTTATCTCGACTTAAGGTGTTTTGTCAAAATGCCACAGCTATTAATTACGAAAAAAGGGCTTTTAATTTTCTCTAATTTCTTCCCATAAATCTCAAATATTTACCCATTAACCTTTACTTTTAAAGATCTTCTTAATATTTTTGATCCATACTTTGGTACTTTCACCTTAAAAAAAAACTGAAAAGAATACTTCATAGTAGTGGAAAATAACAAAATCGGTTCATAAATAACCGAGGTATAGACAAATAACTTATTTTTGCTCCCATAGGAATGGTGTTGGCACAAAAGCGCCCATACTATTTGAACTAGGAAAACCTAATTTGGCCTATATGTACAATAAGAAGTGTTTAATATTCAAAATAAACGAAATCGGCCCATTATTTCTCCTGCCCCATATTGAAGTGTACTCCCGTATTAAAGGTTTAGGTACGATTTTTAATAACGCGTGATCCATTTCGAGGTTCCCAACTTTTTTAAAGAAAAAAACACAGAAAATTCAAATTTAATAAGGGATGTTTATTATCATTTGAAAAAACATTCTTTCGCATTTATTTTTTGAAGATTATATCTAATAAATGTTGGCCGTTGCTACGGCGCAGATGGTCCATCCGTCGAGTCCAATTTTCGATGACTCGTTCGAGCATTTCGACTGGTAACTGGCGAATGAAACGCGTGATGTTTTCCTCCAAGGCCTGAATCGAAGCGGGGTTGTCCGCATAAACATTAGACTTACGAAAAAGTCTAACGGTGTGATATCACATGAACTTGGTGGCCAATCGACCGGCCCAAAATGTGAAATTATGTGCTCACCGAATGTGTTCTCTCAATAAATCCATTGATTGATGCGATGTGTGCCGAGGTCGCGAGCTTCAATTTCAGGCATCAAATAGTCAGTTATCATGGCACGATAACGGTCGCCATTGCTGCGAACGGCGCCGAATCGGCTCTCCACTCCACTCTACGGCCGCTATATTTTCTTCACAACGTACTGTGCGTGGTCTATTCGGTCGAATATTATCCAATAATGAATGCTGGGTCTCAAAATGGGTGATGGTCTTCTTGCGAATAGTACGCTCAGTAGGCCAGAACGTGAATTTTCGTAATAAAGTTGAACGATTTGTAAACATTGTTCAGGCGTAAATCTTTCCATTATGAAATGCCAAACAATACTTATCAAAAGTAGTATGACAGCATGACACGAAAAAGGCTATTGAAAAAAGTATCTCTACTTAAATCACCCATTACAATGGTGAAAGGTCATTAAGATTCAACACTGGCTTATCTTTAAGGAGGAGTTTAACCTACAGTTAAAATATTTCCGGAGTGGGCTTTATATGGGAAATAATGGGCCGATCTTTACACAATTTGACAAAGTGATTAATACTCTTGAAAAAACTATGACTGAACAAATTTTATTAAAATTTCGTTATTCGTTACGGGTTTACGCTTACTAAAGTGTTTTCCGAGAGTGGGCTTTATATGGGGCCCATGGTAAATTATGAACTGATCGTCACACAGTTGACAGTGTGATTTCTAGGCATATAAAACTTTAAGGGGAAAAAACGTATTTAAATAGCATTATTTGAGTATTTCAGTGTTTTTCAAGAGTAGGCTTTATATGGGGCCTTTGGTAAATTATGGTTTTACGCGTATTAAAGTATTTTCCCAGAGTGGGCTTTATATGGACCCTATGGTAAGTTACGGATCGATCTGCACGAAAGTTGAAAGTGTGATTTCTAAGCATAAAAAACTTTATCAAATCAAAATGTATTACAATTGCGTTCTTCGGTACTGTTTTACGCTTACTAAAGTGTTTTCCGAGAGTTGGCTTTATATGGGGCCTATGGCAAATTATACACCGATCTGCACGAAAATTTTGTGGTATGATTATAAGTCATACATTGCGAGTTTGTACAATATTTTATTTCAATATGTACATTCCGCCACTATTTAAGTATGCTAGTTTTTGCAACAATATTATAAATTTTTAGAGGGGTTGCTTGATTCATAACCCTTTTCCTACCGAATCGATTTATGCTGGATTTTAATCACTGGCTCCTTGGGAGGACTAGAATAAATTTTACACCAATATTTCTCTTTTCTTTTGAATCGTTCGAAAGTTAGCAGGACGGACATAGTTACTAAAACGAGTTAGAATTACTCAAGCGCTCATAAATATGTATACATATAAACATATGGGGCCTTAGATGAATATTAAAAAAGTTTCACACGGAACGACAAACTAAATATACCCTCATCACAACTAGTTGTGGTGGAGCGTATAAGCAATATAGATGTGGAGATATCTCCAAGAATATGCAAATATAAAGTGTCGTTATTGATGTTGAGAGCGTGATAATGACCTTTAATAGCAAAAAATTCACATTTGAAAACAAAAAAAAAGTTAGTGAACAAAGGTCTTGTGACCTTTGAACCAAAATTGATTGAAGGCTTTTAGATTTTTTCATTTATTAAATTGTTGCAATAACTTACATAGTTATGTACACTCACAATATTCTGTACGTAAAATTAACTGAAATTGTAATATAAAATAAATGAAAGTTCAATTAAAAACCGGTCTACCTATTTATTTATTTTTAACAAAAAGTTCATTTAATTTTTACTGTCAAAAATTCAACACCATATTCCGTAAAATCAAATAAATATTCAGTTATTTTGTAAAATTTTACTGTCAAAAATTCAACACCATATTCAGTAAAAACAATTAAATATTCAGTTATTTATTAAAATTTTACTGTAAATTTTTTACTGTCAAATTGACCCCATATTCAGAAAAAACAATTAAATATTCAGTTATTTTATTAAATTATCGTTTACTCCACAAAAGAGCCGAATTTCTAAAAAAATACCAGACAGACACCTGTCCGCTTGTTTTTCTTATAAGCGAGAGAGGGAGAATATTTTTATTTACTTACCTAGTTACACACGTTTATTTTACTTTTGTTGTACTGACCACGTTGTTTACAGAATAACTCTCAATTATAAGACACCAGCAGCATGACCGATCAGGGTTGTTAGACTTTTTTCCTCAAAAATCGTCAAAAGTTTTAACAAAATTCGTCAAAATCGTCACGAAAATTGAACAAAATCGTCAACAAAACGTCAAATATATAAATTTTACAAATTAAAGACAATTTATTGCATGGATTGGCTCGAAAATAAAAATTTTTAGCAAGAAATTCTATTTATGAAGAAGAAAGTGATATGGTTAAGTTTTATTCTATTTATTTCAGCAAGTGAGCTGAATATGTTTATCATTTAAAAAGAAAACATAAGAAAAAAAATATTTGCATAAATGCATAGCAAAAATATTTTTAATTTGATTTATCCATATTCAGAAAAATATTAAATAATAAATAAAATCTCATTTGCTTTTAACTCGAGCTATTTTTAAATGATTAACTTTTAGCGCTATCTCTATTTCAAATTGTTTTTATTGTTTAAGGTGCTAAAAACCAAGGATTCTGTCTATATCCACAGTCTTTTTACCCGACTTGAAACGTTTTATTACGTCCAATATTAGTTCCAAACTAATACATTTTCTTCTCATTGCACTCATTTTTCTACACAACTTCTTATTAAAAAGCAACTTCTTACTTCCTAACACGCAATTTTACTAAGAATAACTTACCTAACTTTTTACACACAAATAGAAAAATTCTTCACATGTGATTATGAATTCATCGAAAAATGCATTCGTATGTAGCGTGGCAAATCGAAATCATTAAAACGCAAAGCGTATTTTACCAATTTTTAAAAAGCGGACCAAATAGAACAGACGCAAATTAGGGCACTAGTGTATATATTTTGCAGCATCGATGGCATTTCTATAATTGTTCAATTTGAATTACTAATGCTTCTAATGAAATCCACCTGGTTTGTGATTGGGGAGGAATTTTTTTGTTTAATTTTCAAAAATTTTTGTGTTTCGAAAAATTGATTTTTAAGTTTTGGACTGTTTTCAATATAATTGTAAATATTTCTTGTGTGTTTTATCGATGCCAGAAAATCGTCATAACACTATTACTTTTAGTCAAAAAATCGTCATTTTACTGTATTTTCTCAAAAACATTGTCAAAATGACGAAAAATCATCACATCTACCAAACCTGCTTGCCAGATTAAAGTTTTATAAAATTGATTCCAGATTAAAGTAAATTTATTGACGGGATTAAATCGTCAAAACATAAGTAACTCTACATCAAAAATCGTCAATCGTCATTTTGGTAAATTCTTCGAAAAAAATCGTCAAAATGACGTAAAATCGTCACATCTAACATCCCTGTGACCGATATGGCTTCGCAATTATTTAACTTTTAAAATTTGATGTATTTAACTAAATTATTTTAACAAATAGAAAATGGGTATTGCTTACACAAAACAGGCAATTCATTTTTTATAGATAAGTATAAATTAATTTTTGGTAGTAAAATTATATAAAATAACTGAATATTTAATTGTTTTTACTGAATTTGACAGTAAAAAATTGACAGTAAAATTTTAATAAATAACTGAATATTTAATCGTTTTTACTGAATATGGTGTTGAATTTTTGACAGTAAAATTTTATAAAATAACTGAATATTGATTTGTTTTTACGGAATTCGCGGTTGAATTTTTGACAATAAAAATTAAATGAACTTTTCGTTGCTTTAAATTACATTTTTATTTACTTTAACATAAAGAAGAATTTAACTCAATCAACGGACAATATTAACTGCAACTGAAAATCCGAATTAATATGCACTTAGTTTTTTGAATAACTGTTAGAATCAGTTAAAAATAAAATTGCTTGGAATTTTAAATGTTTATTTATTTAAAAATGACTGAACGGAATATTTCTTCAATAAACTACAGTCCGTTACTGTAATAATATTGTGAGTGTATGAATGCTTATGTTATGTTAAAATTTATTTACGAAATGTAACAAGTTAGAAAGTAAAGTCGGCCAATCCTGACCATGTGATACCCTATACCACAGTATATAAGAACAAATTCTTGCATTTCATTTAATTTTAGATAAAGAAGAATTTAACTTAATCCACTTTCAATATTAACTGCAACTGAAAATCCGTATTAATATGCACTTGGTTTTTTTAAATACCTGTTAGAATCAGTTAAAAATAAATTTGCTTGGAATTTTAAATGTTTATTTATTTAAAAATGACTGAAAGGAATTCTTCTTAAATAAACTACAGTCCGTTACTGTAATAATATTGTGAGTGTAGGATCAATATTTTCAGCTGTTACAGACAGCAGCTCAAATGCATAATACCCTCTCCACTTTTGCGGTGTGGGTATAAAAACACAGATCTTCTGAAACCCAAGTATGTATATAATACTCAGCGTGTAAAAAACTACAAAGTAGAAAAACTTCCACTTCTTCGTTCCAAACAAATTTGTTGCCTTTACTTCCGAGTCATTTAATGAAACGGTCGCTGAAAGGCCAACATAAAAAGCGAAAAGTTGTAGACAAATTTTAGTTTTTTTGTTCGATAGTTTTTGGTTTTGATTGCAGTTTTTTAAACCCTGATAATGCTTAGTTCACACTTGGGTTTTAAACGCGTTTAAGCAAAATGTTGATTTAGCTCATCAAAGCCGTTCACATTACATTTGAGATGATTTAGTTGACAGCAAAGACAGCTGATCGATAAACAAAAAAGAACAAGCAAATTTCTATTTCTTGAAAACATTAAAAATGGAAAGAAATACATTAATAAAGTTATCAGCAGATTATTTACTCTCACCCCGCACTTCCACTAGCATCTCTTACTCCTTCTGACTCCAAGGCTTCTCTCTTTTTTTCATTTCGAAATCCATTTAATTTTTATTATATTTTAACTTTTTTTTTTATTTAATGAAAAAAAAACTTACTGTCATTGTGGCCGTTTTTCAGTTTGAGGCAAGACGAACTTAAATTCGCCTTGGCCTGAGGTATGTTCAGAGGATTCTATGTGGTTTATGAAGTGATTTAGTTGTAATCATGTCAGTTTGAAGTGATCAGAGCTTAATCAGGTTCGAGCTGCTTAAACGCGTTTAAGAAGCCAAATGTGAACTTAGCATAACACTCTAAAACATTTCCTTTTAAGTCCTATGGTAAAGGGTATATACGATTCAGCAAAGCCAAATGTAGCACTCTAACTTGTTTAATTTACCACCCTTACATTATTCAATTTTATTCAATTTCAATTCGGTGTTTAATAAATCTCTTTCTTCTTTAAGGTGAAAGGATACAAAAGTTTCTATTTCTATTTAATTACTTTAAATCCTGTTGAAAGAAAAAGTGAGCAACAGCAAAAGTATCTTTTTCCTTCCGTTTTTTTATTTACGAAAAAATTAATTAAAAAAAGATTTTTGTTACAGCATCCTATTTTTTAAAGGCGTCTAAAATTTTTTTATACAACAGGTTGTAAGAATTGTGTATCCTGTCATTTGTTTGTTGTTTTTGTTTTAAGAAAAACACAAAATATTGTAGCGAAAGGGTAAGAATAGTAAAGAAATGTTTACTATTTTTAAATAGAGTAAAATAAAGGAGAAAGGATCGTTTAAGAGTCTTTAATAACTTTTTGCAATTTGATACAGCTGCATGAAGATGCTGATGACATTGATGTTTGGCAAATAAAATTTTTTCTTTGTTTAATTTCCCAGAGTTTTGGGAAATTTATGAGTGAGAGTCTTTTTTGGTTTTTAGAAAATATCAAGTTATTTTTTAAACAGGTAGTTTGGTGTTTATTTTTAGTGTTGTTTTAATCATAGATGAGGAAGTTCTCGATCGCCAAAAACTAATATTGAAATTCAATATTGGTTAAAGTACATATATGAACTGGAGGGTTATTGAAATGAAAATGAAATTGTAAACCAAAGCATTTGTGTTAAAAACGAAAACATTTTGGAACGACTATTAGATTCACATGTATATAAAATCACTTAACCATAAAAATACATGTGAAAATATCTTTATTAACAATGGTAGTATTTATTTAAAGAAAATCATTAGTATTGTGGTTATTTTATTGAACTATTTATGGTTTTTAATCCAATTTTTTTTTTTTTTAATATTTTTAATTAGGCTTAAGTTCATTAAATTTAATTTTCATTAAATTATTTTTATGAAGAAAGGAATTTTACAACATGAAAATTAATTAAAATTTTTATTGATAATTTTTCATTCTTGACTCAATCTGGGCTCGAACCCAGGTGTTTACGGACAGGTTACCCTGACATGTTTCGATTGCAACCACTCAATCTCTTCAGAGGGCTTGCCGTTTAACACTCGCAGCCATCGACGACTGCTGACGTCAGTAGTCAAACATCAATCCTTAAACCAAATTGTATTCAACCTTTTGGTAGATCGAAATTTGCTTTTGAATGATTATCTATTTTAATTTATTTTAACATGTTATTCCTTTACTTCTGTTTTTTCGTACTTTTGTCAAGAATTCTTCTTGAAGTTCAAAGTACATATATTTTTTGTTTTTTCATTTTTTTGTCTTCCTTTTTCTTGTTGACCTTTTCAGCACAACTTGAAGGACAAATGCAAACATAGAGCTCGTGCCTTAGCTTTAACAATTATTAGTATTGTGGTTATTTTATTGAACTATTTATGGTTTTTAATCCAAATTTTTTTTTTTTTTTTTTTTATTTTTTTTTTAATATTTTTAATTAGGCTTAAGTTCATTAAATTTAATTTTCATTAAATTATTTTTATGAAGAAAGGAATTTTACAACATGAAAATTAATTAAAATTTTTATTGATAATTTTTCATTCTTGACTCAATCTGGGCTCGAACCCAGGTGTTTACGGACAGGTTACCCTGACATGTTTCGATTGCAACCACTCAATCTCTTCAGAGGGCTTGCCGTTTAACACTCGCAGCCATCGACGACTGCTGACGTCATTAGTCAAACATCAATCCTTAAACCAAATTGTATTCAACCTTTTGGTAGATCGAAATTTGCTTTTGAATGATTATCTATTTTAATTTATTTTAACATGTTATTCCTTTACTTCTGTTTTTTCTTACTTTTGTCAAGAATTCTTCTTGAAGTTCAAAGTACATATATTTTTTGTTTTTTCATTTTTTTGTCTTTCTTTTTCTTGTTGACCTTTTCAGCACAACTTGAAGGACAAATGCAAACATAGAGCTCGTGCCTTAGCTTTAACAATTATTAGTATTGTGGTTATTTTATTGAACTATTTATGGTTTTTAATCCAAATTTTTTTTTTTTTTTTTTTTATTTTTTTTTTTAATATTTTTAATTAGGCTTAAGTTCATTAAATTTAATTTTCATTAAATTATTTTTATGAAGAAAGGAATTTTACAACATGAAAATTAATTAAAATTTTTATTGATAATTTTTCATTCTTGACTCAATCTGGGCTCGAACCCAGGTGTTTACGGACAGGTTACCCTGACATGTTTCGATTGCAACCACTCAATCTCTTCAGAGGGCTTGCCGTTTAACACTCGCAGCCATCGACGACTGCTGACGTCATTAGTCAAACATCAATCCTTAAACCAAATTGTATTCAACCTTTTGGTAGATCGAAATTTGCTTTTGAATGATTATCTATTTTAATTTATTTTAACATGTTATTCCTTTACTTCTGTTTTTTCTTACTTTTGTCAAGAATTCTTCTTGAAGTTCAAAGTACATATATTTTTTGTTTTTTCATTTTTTTGTCTTTCTTTTTCTTGTTGACCTTTTCAGCACAACTTGAAGGACAAATGCAAACATAGAGCTCGTGCCTTAGCTTGAACAATTATTAGTATTGTGGTTATTTTATTGAACTATTTATGGTTTTTAATCCAAACATGTCAGGGTAACCTGTCCGTAAACACCTGGGTTCGAGCCCAGATTGAGTCAAGAATGAAAAATTATCAATAAAAATTTTAATTAATTTTCATGTTGTAAAATTCCTTTCTTCATAAAAATAATTTAATGAAAATTAAATTTAATGAACTTAAGCCTAATTAAAAAAATAAAAAAAAAAAATAAAAAAAAAAAAAAAAAAAATTTGGATTAAAAACCATAAATAGTTCAATAAAATAACCACAATACTAATAATTGTTAAAGCTAAGGCACGAGCTCTATGTTTGCATTTGTCCTTCAAGTTGTGCTGAAAAGGTCAACAAGAAAAAGAAAGACAAAAAAATGAAAAAACAAAAAATATATGTACTTTGAACTTCAAGAAGAATTCTTGACAAAAGTAAGAAAAAACAGAAGTAAAGGAATAACATGTTAAAATAAATTAAAATAGATAATCATTCAAAAGCAAATTTCGATCTACCAAAAGGTTGAATACAATTTGGTTTAAGGATTGATGTTTGACTAATGACGTCAGCAGTCGTCGATGGCTGCGAGTGTTAAACGGCAAGCCCTCTGAAGAGATTGAGTGGTTGCAATCGAAACATGTCAGGGTAACCTGTCCGTAAACACCTGGGTTCGAGCCCAGATTGAGTCAAGAATGAAAAATTATCAATAAAAATTTTAATTAATTTTCATGTTGTAAAATTCCTTTCTTCATAAAAATAATTTAATGAAAATTAAATTTAATGAACTTAAGCCTAATTAAAAATATTAAAAAAAAAATAAAAAAAAAAAAAAAAAAAAAAATTTGGATTAAAAACCATAAATAGTTCAATAAAATAACCACAATACTAATAATTGTTAAAGCTAAGGCACGAGCTCTATGTTTGCATTTGTCCTTCAAGTTGTGCTGAAAAGGTCAACAAGAAAAAGAAAGACAAAAAAATGAAAAAACAAAAAATATATGTACTTTGAACTTCAAGAAGAATTCTTGACAAAAGTACGAAAAAACAGAAGTAAAGGAATAACATGTTAAAATAAATTAAAATAGATAATCATTCAAAAGCAAATTTCGATCTACCAAAAGGTTGAATACAATTTGGTTTAAGGATTGATGTTTGACTAATGACGTCAGCAGTCGTCGATGGCTGCGAGTGTTAAACGGCAAGCCCTCTGAAGAGATTGAGTGGTTGCAATCGAAACATGTCAGGGTAGCCTGTCCGTAAACACCTGGGTTCGAGCCCAGATTGAGTCAAGAATGAAAAATTATCAATAAAAATTTTAATTAATTTTCATGTTGTAAAATTCATTTCTTCATAAAAATAATTTAATGAAAATTAAATTTAATGAACTTAAGCCTAATTAAAAATTTTAAAGAAAATCTTTTATAGATATAAAGTCAAGAACTTCATGAGGTCATTGCTACTGTATCCTTTCAGTTAAAAAAAAAATTATTAATAAATCGAATTGCAATTCAATAAAAGAAAGTAATTTAAAGGCTTTAAGGACTTTCAACTAATTTACTTTCAACTCTTGAGCATTAAAATGAGCAAATTTTTGCAACTTGAAACCATACTTGACCAAACTTGTCAATATTGAAATCAAATGAAAGGTCAAATTCACTTATTTTGACTTAAATACAGGGTGGTCCAAAATTACCGAAGGGATTTGAAGTGCTTATAACTTTTTATTATAATTTTTTTTCTTTTCAATGTTTTGAAAGAAGACATGGTGAATTTAAAATGGAGCAGTACTCAATTGAACAACGTGCCCATATTGTTGAGCTTTTTTTCAAATCAACGATCCATTGTTTTTACTCAGCGTACATATCGTCGTTATTTTAATGTGCGGGTTCACCGGATTTAACCGTCCCGTACTGTTTTCTTTGGGGTTATTAAAAGCAATATACGCGACGAAATAAACAACATAATACCTCAATTTTTGCGAAAGGTTATGGAAAATGTGTTGGAAAGAGCACGAATTTGCGAAGCAGAAAATGGCTACCACTTACGAGACATTATTTTTCATAACTAAACTAATAAAAATTAATAAGTATTTCTTAAATAAAAAGTTATAACGAATTTAAACCCCTTCGTTAATTTTGGGTCACCCGTTATTTGGTCTAGATGTTTCTAAATAAAATTAACATATTTATATCGCCACTTAAAATGCAAACGGACGTAACTACACAAAAATCGAGTTTTTCTTTGATTATGGTTCGTCTTATTAAACAACATGTTCGCTCACATTTAAGAGTCTTGCGATAAAAAAAGGTGACTTTATTTAAGAAATTTTAACAGATGCAACTAGCAGTGCATCAATTTCTAAAAGCAAATAGACGTAACTACACTCTTGTAGAAAAACATACTGTTGACAATATTTTGCACACATCTTCTTCAAACAACGATTTCCATGTAAGCCTTATGCGCAAAATACAGGTCGTAATTTTGGAGATATTTTGATGATTGTCATAGGGACCAAGCCTATTTAAAATGGTGAAAATTTGTCCAGTATTTATGTGGCAAAAAGTAAAAAGTACTACAGTTTGGCAACGTTTTAATTATTTTGTATAAATTTAAAAACAAATCCAAAACTACTTTATTAATACTGGTTTTGTAACGTTTTTTGCTTCTCCTGTAAAAACAAAATTAAAGTGTAGTTACGTCCGCTTGCATTTAAGGTAACGACATATTGCTTAAAAAATAAATTTTTAAAACGGATTTTTCCTTGATTTTTATAAAAAAAAAACATTTAAAGACTCCTTTTGTCCAGAGCCGTGTTACGTATGAATTCACACCTGATTCGAACGAAAACGCCCAGAATTTGGTTTCGGTCTTGATCTGGAATTCTTGGTAGAGGGACATTTTTTAATCAGAGGAGCTCACCAGACACTTCGGAATCTGGGTGTGGGCTGGTCCCGAAGACGAGTGTCAAGTTATTGCCAAGTACCATTACTATCATGTTATTAGGAGTTTAGGAATTATTTTCTTCACTCATACTGGAGCGGGATGGAATTATAATAGGGCCCAAGAGAATGAGCGGTGAGGAGGTTGGGGCAATTTTCCCTGGATATCATCGAACTGTTCGATCTGCGCATAGCCTGCTGTGGTTTCGGCAGTAGTTTGCTGTTTATGATTATCCTCGCTATGATAATTGTCTGGTGTTGATCCTGCTGTTGCTGCTTGTTTTCGACCTGGGTCTTTTTCGGGGACTTGGGATTGAAAAGTCCTAGTGGAGGTTACGCCATTCGCTGGCTGATGTATTTCAGACCTTAATTTCGTTGTGTTGTCTATGGACAATCCATGTTTCCTTATCTATATGTCTTTTTTTCTTGCTGCCTATTTTCCATCTATGTGTTTATGTTCTTCGGGAAGCAGATATCTTTATATGTTACCACTTGAACCTAAATATCGGGTAGATCAAGTTGTTTAATGTGTGGTTTTTTGCAAACGGGTGCCGTAATCAAGATAACGGTTGAACCAAATGCATGAAGTCGTAGTTGGTAGTCTGGTTCTGGTGTCACAATGCTATGGCCCGGTATTGAGAGCATCGTGAGGTCGGGCCGCAAAGCAAGCAGATACTCGATAACAATTTACAAATCTTTCCAGATATTATAAAGCAATAAATTTACATTTTATTTAAGGTATATGATGCGTAAGATCATTTGATACTCATGTTATTCAAGCATGACTATTAAATGCGTTTTTACATTTTTTTAATTTATAGTCCTCTAAAAAAGTAGATATTATGTGATCATGAAAAATATTCGAATATCTAGCCAAGTTACATGTGTATATCGATATTGTTACGCGTAAAAGTTGCTGTTGCAGTGTGTGTTGGATACCAAATAAATTTTTTTTTTATCGCAAACTTTTAAGCATTCTCTTTATTAGAAAAATTTTTATCCAACTTAAGCTTAAGTTTTATAACGAAATATTTTCAACAAAATCTTTTTCCAAATATCAATACTAAAATTATATAAAATTTATAAGCAATTGTCAAAATATTTACCACCTCTTTATGTCTTCTGCTACCAGAAAAACCGAAATACACAATGCCACAAGCAGCGGCCGTACTATCATACATGTTGCACTAACCGCTACCGCACATAGCCTTGTAATAAAATCTTAACAAATTACCATAAATTAAAGCGGCATTTAGCTGAACCGATAAGTAGGTGCATAAATATATGAGATCATCAATACAACATTTATAACAATAACTGAATTAATTAAATTCAATTTCAAAAAGCTTTAGAGCATACAGTTGCACCTTTTACCACCATTAAATTGACACCTTATTGTGGCATGCAGCACAAAACATAACCGCAACACAGTGTCGCGCTATTTTACGCAAAAAGAAATTTACAAACGATGAGGAGGAAGTTTAATGCGCTTAAAGTAAATACAAAATAACAAATGATAATGCCATTGTGTGAAAATTATGTCTACTTAGACTTTAGACAAAAAATAAAGAAATATGTACTTATGTTAAAAGAAATGTAAATACTTTAAAAATAATAATATTTCTTCTTGAGAAGCGACAAATGCAAAAATTTATATCAAGTAGGAATTCTATATTTGGCTGTGCCGAATGTGTCAGACCCGGTGCACTCACAATAATCTGTACGTAAAATTAACTGAAATTGTAGTATAAAATAAATGAAAATTCAATTAAAAAATCGGTCTACTTATTTTTCATTTACATATTTTTAACAAAAAGTTCATTTAATTTTTATTGTCAAAATTTCAACCGCATGTTCCGTAAAAAATTAATTTTCAGTTATTTTATATAAATTAACTATCAAAAATTTTATTTTTATTTTATTAAATTCAGTAATTTACTCCACTATAGAGCCGAATTTCTAAAAAAAAAACACCAGACAAACACCTGTCCACTTGTTTTTCTAATGAGAGAGAGAACATTATTCACCTCTATTATGAAAGTCGACGGCACCTGAACAGTAATGGTATTTTCTGAGTCGTTATTGACAATAATCGATTACTATTGACAGTCAATTGATATATTCTAAGGCGCTTTTAATTTTTAATTTTATTGTCCCTATTTTAGTCAACAGGAAATTTTGCGACGACTCAATTGAAAGTTAAAGAAATTTTAAATAAAAAATGCAAATTTAATAGAAGTTATTGGTACAAATTTTATTAGTAAATTTAATGCGAAAATTCGGAAAAGCTTGCTAAAATAGCGAAAATTCGCGAACATTTTTAATTTATCAAAAAAACCATAAAATTTACTAAAAGTCCCTTAAACTATAAGGAATGGCAAAACTTTGGTAAAAATTGCAAAATTAGCGAAAATTTGCAAAAAATTCGTCACTGCGACATGACAGCAAGGGTTATATTTATAAAAAATCGTTAAAGCAGTAAAGAATCAGAAGACTTATAGGAAAAAATCGCTTCTATCGCGAAATTGAAAACTTGGAAAAAACCCCTTAAATTGATTTCAAATCAATAAATCGGCTAAAAAAAAACAAAATGTCTCGAAATAACAGAAAATATTTTTATGCAAAAATAGCGAAAGTTCGCGAAAATTTTTAATATTTCAAGCAAGCCATAAAATTGATTAAAAGCCCCTTAAACTATAAGAAATGGCAAAAATTCGGTGAAAATTGTTCAATTAACGGAAATTCTCAAAAATTTACAACCGTTAAAGCTATAAAGAATCAGAAAACTTACAGTAAAAATATCTCTTTTCGAAAACATGGCAAAAATTCGCGAAAACTATATTTTAAAAAGCAAAATCGTTTACAAAAATATTTCGGAAAATAGTATAAGTAACGTTAAAAAGTGAGTAAAGAACAAAAATAATTGGAGATGGGATTTTTTTTTTTTTTTTTAATTTTCGATAACTTGTCGACGTCGACACAACATTCTTATAAAATACCAAATTAACATCGTAGTGATGTAGTCGTCGTCTTGATGTGACAACAATTTAAAATTAATGTCGACGTCGACGACGACTTACATAATAGGGGTGGAATACTTCTTAAATAAACTGCAGTCCGCTACTGTAATAATATTGTGAGTGTACTTTTAATAAAGTGGCGGGAAAATATTATAAACTTATTATAACCAAACAAACTTTAATAGGTAAATGGTTAATTGTCACTTCAATTAATATTTTTATAGACAGAATTATAAGTTTTTAATTTAAAAATTAGCCCTAGACCCACCTTTACGTAAATCGATGGGCATTTTTGAATCGATCTAACGATGGCTGACTGGTTGTCAGTTTGGAGTTTTGGAGATAATATTATAAAATTTGATATATAGGTTCCAATGACCAAGGCTATTAAAAAAATGAGTATCGGTGCATAATTCACATACAAAGACTTTTTCCGGACTCTTTCAATCTGTGTGCCTATAAACCATCTTATTATATTGGTATTTAGATTCAATTTGCTACCTTGTCATGAGTCGTGAAAAATATTGTGTTGGTAGGTCCCACATAAATCCCCTTCCTAAAATCCCATAAAGACAAACAAATCTCATCTCAACCTAATAACAATTTTTGTTCTGGCGGATCCATGATTGCCCATAGTTCCCTGTGGGGTAGGGTGTCATATGATCGGGCTTGACCGACTTTACTTTCATCATTGTTCAAATTTTATTTGCATTAAAGCAGTACTTAGTAAAAAAAATATTAATATATCCTCTAACAATTACATACTATCTCTTCAACAACTTCCTGCAGGCATTAGTTTTTAAACCATAACCGCTACCGGCAGCATTACCGTATGACAACACATGCTTAACTCATCATAACTCGCATAAGTAAGTGGCACCATGCATTCAGATAGCACGGGCGTGGATTTGTGGCATCATTTCTAGGGCGTGGAATTATATAAGTACAATTGCATGTTTTTGCCTCATTTCAAACCTGTTTCAAGCATAAATCGTTAAAATTGTATTCATAAGCGAATATTACCTTAAACCCACTATTTTAAACTTTGTGTAAATAAACGAATTTAAAAATTGGTTCGACCCTTGTTTAAACCTATTTTAAAAAGACATTTTTGCTTTGTGTTGAACATTTTTGTGAGAAATTTTCAGTCAATATATTATTATGTATTTATACATTCAAAATAAAATTAAATTCCAAAATATGTATGTATGTATGTATGTATGTAAAATGTATATTATTAATATAATTGTTTCATGATTTAGAATCTACAAAATTTTTCACACCGTAAAAAAATAACAACAGTTCTTTTAAATTTCACAACTTTTCTCCCAGTGCACCTGTGGTTTTGTCATTGTATTGGTGAGAGAATTTAGTTTTGCGCATCACTGATTTAGATCGTGACATAAACTTGTCAGAAGAGAACTCAAAATTACTCTCGTCAGGATTGAAAGGAAGAGGATTTTCGGAAACAGAGATACGCATTTTTTTACTATCCCAATCACTCGAAGATATATCTATGTAATTATTTACAGAAAGTAGTTAGTGGGTGTTTAGAAATCAACAGAAGCCATAATGATATTCAACTTATTCGAATTATGATGGAAGCCTTTTACGTCATAGGTTAATATCATATAAGTCAAAAAGGTTTCCTGTAATTACAGGTGCAAACATATCATTGAAAATGCATTTTCTTTAGAAATTTTTATACTCATTTCATTCTGACGAACATGGTGAAAGGTTTTACCGAGGGGGATTGCAGTAATGCAAAAGCGTCATCAGCGCCTTTGATAAATCGAAGAGGAAAAAAATAACATTTTTAACCAAAAATAGAATAATACTGCGCATAGAAGCTAGCTTTTCCCTCAACAATAAATTTCAGTGTATTTCATCATATTTGAAAAATTGGGAATTTAGCACGTCATACAGAAATCTTATAGATAGAATAATACTTTATTCTTATGTATGTATAAACAAATCTGTGGCCTTTTGACAAAACATCTTAAGTCAAATTTAAAAAGTTGAAAAATATGCTGTTAATAATACGTATTTTCCTTCAAAAAACATTTTTGTTTACGATTTTAAAATTTGTATTATAAACAAAATTTTCCTTTAATTTCGGTTTATTTTATTATTTGATAAAAATTATTTTTTCACCGAGTTTTTTTTTAAACTTTTTTTCCTATCTTATCTCGACTTAAGATGTTTTGTCAAAATGCCACAGAAATAAATACACAAAAAAAATTAAAATGTCTCTAATCACCAAATTTATTCGAAATTCATAGAAGCAAGCAAGCCATTTGTTGATGTTGCACCTATTACCAAAATGCCTACTAAAAATTGTAATAATTTAATATTTTTTTTTTTTTTTTTCAAAAAACTTTGCTGTTTCAAACAATATTTTTGGTTGATTTTGACAATGTCCAACAACAATTTCACAAGCTTGAATTATTTTATTTTAAACTGTAAATAATTTTAATTTTCATGTTGTAAAATTCTTTTCTTCATAAAAATAATTTAATGAAAATTAAATTAGATGAACTTAAGCCTGATTAAAATATTAAAAATTTGGATTAAAACCCATAAATAGTTCAACAAAATAACCACAATTCTAACTTAATAATTTTATCAAGATTTTCGTTTAAATGTGCTAAATTCCCTTTTCATTCTATTAATAGACTGAAATTCATTGTTGATGGGATAAGCTATTCCTATGCGCATTTCACTGGTTGCTTAGGCCAGATCGTTGGGAAACTTCATCCAAAGATTGTAGAAAAACTAAAGATATTATACAAATAAAACTGTAAAGCGAATAAGAATTATAAACCCCAGTTCTAAATGTAACAATATCAAAGCTTAAACAAAAACAACAACAACAAACAGTGAGTTTATCTTTTCATACAGTCCCGACTACAATTGGCTGATTTTTTGTTAATTCTAAATGTAGTTGTAAGTAGGTAAAGAAAAAACAAAAATAAAAACAAATTACTCTATTTTATTTTGCCAGTGCAGTTTATTTCCACTGCCACATGCATATTGGATATCAAAGTTTTTCTTTTTTTGTTATTTAATTAATATTTTAATTCAGAATTTATTTTAAAACAAATAAAATGTTAATTAAATCAAAATTAAATTTTTAATTTTCTTTTAACAAAAAAAAATAATTGATTCAATTATCACATTAATTAAATTTAACAACCGGTTCATCGATTTCGAACTTAAACGTTCGCATAGAAAATTGCATTTAAAACAAAAACAAATTTTCGAATTTTCTTTTAAATAAATCGTTAAACAGGCAGTAAATAATTTTTTTAATTGATAAAAAACTACTAATAATTTTTTCTGTGTAAATAAAACAATAAAACATAAACATTTTTTTTTTACTGAACCAACTAGCTTTAACGAAATTTTAATATACAAATCATATTAAATCAGTGTTCGAAAATAAACAGAAGATTATTTAGCGTTCGGCTCACACACCCAAGAACGATATCTATTTTTTTAGTGATTGTGTAGACGAAAACAATCCTAAATACCGTTCGTAACTATTTTCAGGAAAGATCCGAACATTATATAGTGTTCTGTTCTTCGTTAAAAAAAAAACAGAACAATTGTAGTGATACTGTAGACAAACATTATATTTTAATGTTCTATAAAGTTTTTTTTTACATTTATAATGAAATGAACAAACAAAAAAGTTCGTATGTTTATTTTGTTTTTGTATAAAATATTTGGTTTTTTTACCAACCAAAAGGCGCTCGTCACAACAAAAACGAACGAACATTAATGAGCTAAACCGAACACAATGAAGTTTGTGTCGTTCTTTAAAAAAACCGAATGGAATTAAATGTTCTAATATTTTTGTTGAGTTTGATAAGAACAGTATTATTTTTGTGTTCGAAAGATGACAAGCAGGGAAACGTTATTTTTTAATGATTTGTTTTTCACAAATCTACCGAACCGTACACTAAGCAGCGAAATTTAGTGTTAATTTATTTTATTTTTACATCAAATATTTCTTAAGTGTGACCAAAAATTCAAAAATTTAGGAGATTTGAGCGAGCTTAAGTATTCTTTTATTCATAAGCAATAAATTCATATTCATAAGCAATAAATGCAGTCTGTAAGACCTTAACTACTAATAAATTGATTTTCCCCTTTTGTTTTAATTCCATCTAAAAAAAAATTACAAAAATATTTACAGTTTTTTACTGTGCATGACCGTTTAATTATTGAATTTCTATTTCCTTATATCTAAAGTTAGTAATGACAGAATGTGTATTTTATTGTAGGTGGTATTAAAAATCTTCCTCTTTTACGCTTTTTCCTGATATTGTTGGCACACGTTTTTATTTGATTTAGAGCATTATATATTGCGGGTTAGTAAAAAACTACAGCTTAAACCTTATGTGTATGTATTTTTAAAGAACTTGTAGCAGCAATGTCCATTTAACATAATCCGGGTCAGTATAATCGAGACAAATGAAAAATAATTCAATCTAAACTTTAATGGTTGTTCTTGGTTCCAATGTTATTTGGAAACCACCAGCCATTTTCAAAATAACATCACCCTGTAATTGAAAATCGTTTTCGGTACGTGATGAACTCACTTTGTAATTGCGAATTAGAGTGGAAAGTAAGACTTTTAATTGTAACATTGCAAATTTGCGACCAACACAACTACGTGGACCAGCACTGAATGGAACGTAGCCATAGTAGTGTCTGTTGGCACAGTTTTCTGGCAAAAAGTTGTCCGGATTGAATTTTTCTGGTTCGGGATAAATGTCTTTACGTCTATGTACAAAAAATTGGGATACGATAACTGTAGTGCCTTTGGGTACCATATAGGGCCCCGATCTTAATTTAACATCTTCCTCCAATTTACGAGCAATAATGGGTACTGGAGGATAAAGACGTAAGGTTTCACAGATAACGCGTTCCAAGTAAGACATTTGTAATGTATCAGCAAATGTACAGTCACGCTTAATATTATCCCCAAAGATGGCCTGTTGTTCCTCGAAGACACGCTGTTGGATGTCCTTGTAGATCCCCAAAATGCAAAGGGCAAAGCTAGAACCGGCAGCAGTGGTGTCATGGCCCTAAGATGAAAAATAAATAAAGAAAATGTTAATTGTTATATTCATATCGCACTGGTTCCTTCCTCTAAAGAGAGTCAATTCAAAATTTACACATTTTCACTTTTTTCTAGAAACGATAAAGAGTGATCATATCTACCCACTGTGAAAATGTAAGATCAATCTCTCTTGTATTTTGCCAAAGAAAAATACAATTGTAACTCTTTTTGTGATATAAGAGTACATATCGCACTGGTTCCTCTATAGAGACTCAACTCAAAATTTTCCAACAACGACAAACAATGGTATGACCCCTGTAAAAATCTTGTATCAATTTATCTTGTATTTTGCAAAAAAAGAAATACAATTGTATCCCCCTGTGTGATTTACGAATACATATAAAAAAAACAGTTTTTTGTCTCCACTGAACATTTATAAATTTTGAGTTTAATATATCCTCTAACAATTACAAACTATCTCTTCAACAACTTCCTGCAGGCATTAGTTTTTAAACCATAACCGCTACCGGCAGCATTACCGTATGACAACACATGCTTAACTCATCATAACTCGCATAAGTAAGTAGCACCATGCATTCAGATAGCACGGGCGTGGATTTGTGTCATCATTTCTAGGGCGTGGAATTATATAAGTACAATTGCATGTTTTTGCCTCATTTCAAACCTGTTTCAAGCATAAATCGTTAAAATTGTATTCATAAGCGAATATTACCTTAAACCCACTATTTTAAACTTTGTGTAAATAAACGAATTTTAAAATTGGTTCGACCCTTGTTTAAACCTATTTTAAAAAGACATTTTTGCTTTGTGTTGAACATTTTTGTGAGAAATTTTCAGTCAATATATTATTATGTATTTATACATCCAAAATAAAATTAAATTCCAAAATATGTATGTATGAATATATGTAAAATATATATTATTAACATAATTGTTTCATGATTTAGATTGTGACATAAACTTATCAGAAGAGAGCTCAAAATTACTCTCGTCACGATTGAAACGAAGAGGATTTTCGGAAACAGAGATACGCATTTTTTTACTATCCCAATCACTCGAAGATATATCTATGGAATTATTTACAGAAAGTAGTTAGTGGGTGTTTAAAAATCAACAGAAGCCATAATGATATTCAACTTATTCGAATTATGATGGAAGCCTTTTACGTCATAGGTTAAAATCATATAAGTCAAAAAGGTTTCCTGTAATTACAGGTGCAAACATATCATTGAAAATGCATTTTCTTTAGAAATTTTTATACTCATTTCATTCTGACGAACATGGTGAAAAGTTTTACCGAGGGATTGCAGTAATGCAAAAGCGTCATCAGCGCCTTTGATAAATCAAAGAGGAAAAAAATAACATTTTTAACCAAAAATAGAATAATACTGCGCATAGAAGCTAGCTTTTCCCTCAACAATAAATTTCAGTGTATTTCATCATATTTGAAAAATTGGGAATTTAGCACGTCATACAGAAATCTTATAGATAGAATAATACTTTATTCTTATGTATGTATAAACAAATAAATACACAAAAAAATTAAAATGTCTCTAATCACCAAATTTATTCCAAATTCATAGAAGCAAGCAAGCCATTTGTTGATGTTGCAACTATTACCAAAATGCCTACTAAAAATTGTAATAATTTAATATTTTGAATATTTTTTTTTTTTTTTTTTTCAAAAAACTTTGCTGTTTCAAACAATATTTTGGTTGATTTTGACAATGTCCAACAACAATTTCACAAGCTTGAATTATTTTATTTTAAACTAAATAATTTTAATTTTCATGTTGTAAAATTCTTTTCTTCATAAAAATAATTTAATGAAAATTAAATTTGATGAACTTAAGCCTGATTAAAATATTAAAAATTTGGATTAAAAACCATAAATAGTTCAACAAAATAACCACAATTCTAACTTAATAATTTTATCAAGATTTTCGTTTAAATGTGCTAAATTCCCTTTTCATTCTATTAATAGACTGAAATTCATTGTTGATGGGATAAGCTATTCCTATGCGCATTTCACTGGTTGCTTAGGCCAGATCGTTGGGAAACTTCATCCAAAGATTGTAGAAAAACTAAAGATATTATACAAATAAAACTGTAAAGCGAATAAGAATTATAAACCCCAGTTCTAAATGTAACAATATCAAAGCTTAAACAAAAACAACAACAACAAACAGTGAGTTTATCTTTTCATACAGTCCCGACTACAATTGGCTGATTTTTTGTTAATTCTAAATGTAGTTGTAAGTAGGTAAAGAAAAAACAAAAATAAAAACAAATTACTCTATTTTATTTTGCCAGTGCAGTTTATTTCCACTGCCACATGCATATTGGATATCAAAGTTTTTCTTTTTTTGTTATTTAATTAATATTTTAATTCAGAATTTATTTTAAAACAAATAAAATGTTAATTAAATCAAAATTAAATTTTTAATTTTCTTTTAACAAAAAAAAATAATTGATTCAATTATCACATTAATTAAATTTAACAACCGGTTCATCGATTTCGAACTTAAACGTTCGCATAGAAAATTGCATTTAAAACAAAAACAAATTTTCGAATTTTCTTTTAAATAAATCGTTAAACAGGCAGTAAATAATTTTTTTAATTGATAAAAAACTACTAATAATTTTTTCTGTGTAAATAAAACAATAAAACATAAACATTTTTTTTTTACTGAACCAACTAGCTTTAACGAAATTTTAATATACAAATCATATTAAATCAGTGTTCGAAAATAAACAGAAGATTATTTAGCGTTCGGCTCACACACCCAAGAACGATATCTATTTTTTTAGTGATTGTGTAGACGAAAACAATCCTAAATACCGTTCGTAACTATTTTCAGGAAAGATCCGAACATTATATAGTGTTCTGTTCTTCGTTAAAAAAAAAACAGAACAATTGTAGTGATACTGTAGACAAACATTATATTTTAATGTTCTATAAAGTTTTTTTTTACATTTATAATGAAATGAACAAACAAAAAAGTTCGTATGTTTATTTTGTTTTTGTATAAAATATTTGGTTTTTTTACCAACCAAAAGGCGCTCGTCACAACAAAAACGAACGAACATTAATGAGCTAAACCGAACACAATGAAGTTTGTGTCGTTCTTTAAAAAAACCGAATGGAATTAAATGTTCTAATATTTTTGTTGAGTTTGATAAGAACAGTATTATTTTTGTGTTCGAAAGATGACAAGCAGGGAAACGTTATTTTTTAATGATTTGTTTTTCACAAATCTACCGAACCGTACACTAAGCAGCGAAATTTAGTGTTAATTTATTTTATTTTTACATCAAATATTTCTTAAGTGTGACCAAAAATTCAAAAATTTAGGAGATTTGAGCGAGCTTAAGTATTCTTTTATTCATAAGCAATAAATTCATATTCATAAGCAATAAATGCAGTCTGTAAGACCTTAACTACTAATAAATTGATTTTCCCCTTTTGTTTTAATTCCATCTAAAAAAAAATTACAAAAATATTTACAGTTTTTTACTGTGCATGACCGTTTAATTATTGAATTTCTATTTCCTTATATCTAAAGTTAGTAATGACAGAATGTGTATTTTATTGTAGGTGGTATTAAAAATCTTCCTCTTTTACGCTTTTTCCTGATATTGTTGGCACACGTTTTTATTTGATTTAGAGCATTATATATTGCGGGTTAGTAAAAAACTACAGCTTAAACCTTATGTGTATGTATTTTTAAAGAACTTGTAGCAGCAATGTCCATTTAACATAATCCGGGTCAGTATAATCGAGACAAATGAAAAATAATTCAATCTAAACTTTAATGGTTGTTCTTGGTTCCAATGTTATTTGGAAACCACCAGCCATTTTCAAAATAACATCACCCTGTAATTGAAAATCGTTTTCGGTACGTGATGAACTCACTTTGTAATTGCGAATTAGAGTGGAAAGTAAGACTTTTAATTGTAACATTGCAAATTTGCGACCAACACAACTACGTGGACCAGCACTGAATGGAACGTAGCCATAGTAGTGTCTGTTGGCACAGTTTTCTGGCAAAAAGTTGTCCGGATTGAATTTTTCTGGTTCGGGATAAATGTCTTTACGTCTATGTACAAAAAATTGGGATACGATAACTGTAGTGCCTTTGGGTACCATATAGGGCCCCGATCTTAATTTAACATCTTCCTCCAATTTACGAGCAATAATGGGTACTGGAGGATAAAGACGTAAGGTTTCACAGATAACGCGTTCCAAGTAAGACATTTGTAATGTATCAGCAAATGTACAGTCACGCTTAATATTATCCCCAAAGATGGCCTGTTGTTCCTCGAAGACACGCTGTTGGATGTCCTTGTAGATCCCCAAAATGCAAAGGGCAAAGCTAGAACCGGCAGCAGTGGTGTCATGGCCCTAAGATGAAAAATAAATAAAGAAAATGTTAATTGTTATATTCATATCGCACTGGTTCCTTCCTCTAAAGAGAGTCAATTCAAAATTTACACATTTTCACTTTTTTCTAGAAACGATAAAGAGTGATCATATCTACCCACTGTGAAAATGTAAGATCAATCTCTCTTGTATTTTGCCAAAGAAAAATACAATTGTAACTCTTTTTGTGATATAAGAGTACATATCGCACTGGTTCCTCTATAGAGACTCAACTCAAAATTTTCCAACAACGACAAACAATGGTATGACCCCTGTAAAAATCTTGTATCAATTTATCTTGTATTTTGCAAAAAAAGAAATACAATTGTATCCCCCTGTGTGATTTACGAATACATATAAAAAAAACAGTTTTTTGTCTCCACTGAACATTTATAAATTTTGAGTTGACCCCCTTTAGAGGAACCGGTGCGATATGTTTAATGATAAAAAAAATGTAGCAAATCCCATTAATTTTTACTAACCTCAAACATAATTGTGTTTACTTCATCCATAACATCCTTATCGGTCCATTTAATGTCAGGATTCTTTTCCATTTCCATCATTGCATCCAAAAGAGCTAAACGACGTTTTTCTCCTACATCATTTTCATCGATATCGTCCAAATCATCACGTAGACCCTTCTTTTGTTGTTGTTTCTCCTTTAGCAAATCATCAGACTTTTCGACAATTGCCCTTTCTTCAGCATTAAAATTACTTTTACGATCCTCCACTACCTTGCGAGTCATGCTCTTAATAATATTTAACAATTTATTATTTTCTTCGTGCATTTTGCTGAATTTGAAAAGGGAGTCTAAGCGATAGATAACTTTTAACTGACGTTTGTGAATAATGTCACACATGTCCATAACAGCTTCAGCATATTGAGCACTCTTTTCGGTTTCTGGCTGAGTTTTGCAGCCCATGGCGGTAGTGAGTAAAATATCTACTGTCGTCTCGGACATGTATTTGTGAACATCGAATTCCTTGCCTACATTAGCGGATATGCGGCCGACAACAGCATTCGAATGCTTAACAAAAGTGGGCACAAAACTCTTCAGGATACTTTGATGGAAAGTTGGAGCGATCATTTTGCGATGATGACGCCAATGATGTCCATTCGAAATCAAAAGACCATTTCCGAACCACGGCTGGAAGTAGCGATAGTCCACAGATTTTTCCAGATGTTTGTAGCCACCCAAAACAATTTCGATGTCTCTAGGATGGGTGAGGAAAACAACGTTCATATGCCCCATAATAAGACGTACAGTGCCCCCATGAGATTTTATCACTTCCATACCGATTTTCAAAATTTCTACATTATTTTGGCCCAGCACCATATGACCATGACCTATTAAAGGCATTTGTGGAGGTGTGGGCATGGTATCTAACATTATATATTCCCGAGTATGACGACGGAAGTATTCATACAACACTGCGATAATGCCTAAACCAAAAAGTAACGTCACCAACGGATTGGGACTAGCCGAGGCCGTTGCTAAATTTTCCCCGGCCATTTGATGAACTGTCTCTTGCAGTGTTTCCACTGACATTGTTTTGCTGTAGTTATCCTTTGGCGCAAACTATGTACATCCAGGTGTGATAATCCGTTTCGAAGGATATTTCGATATAACACTCGATCTTTTAATTAACAATTTTTATCACCCGATCTTTCAATAAACGATCTTATCAAGTCCGCGCTACAATTAAAACTAATGCAAGTTCTTGTTTCTAGCCTGCATTATTATATTGTTTTTTTCTGTACTGAAAATATAATTTCCATTTTGTCTTATTAGTTTTAACAACATGGCGAAATTAATTCGATTACATACATGTAAACATTATTTTATATTTTTGAATACATTAATATATAAAAATTATTATTGTATTTTTTAGAATTTTTATGATTGTGTGTTCCCATTAGCAAAGGTTTGCTTAAGTCTTACGTTTAAAAAAAAAATAAGCATTTTTTTTTAATACATAAACAGGCAGTTAAATAAAAATATATGTTAATATGTTCCAAGTGTGCCGAACTTAATATTGATTTTAATCGCTTTTTAATATACCCTCGCATACGTATTTCTATAAAGCATGAGCTAGCGATTATTTTTTTTAAATGATGAGTTCGCAAAAAATTTAAATTATTAAAGAAAATACGCAATGTTATTATTAACAATTGCCAAGTCCTTGAAAACAAACTTAAATTAATAATGCATTATGAGAAAATATCTCACAATGCATTTACATGTATGTAAGTATGTACATAAATTAATGAGTTTTTAAAGAAATTAACAATGATCGATCTACAAAAATATTACCTGCCTGTAAACCAATTTCGAGTGTTAACGGTCGCATAGAAACACTCAGTTTTTAACATATTTTTCATATGAAAAACAAGTTAGAGTGCTATATTCGGCTGTGCCGAATCTTTAATACCCTCCACCGAGTTTTCGAATATTTCAGGAGGGATATCTATATGATGTCTATTTATTATTAATTTATCTTTATAAAAACATACATCAGCGTTAAAATTGGTTGGTTTAAGGTTTAGATCTATATTAAATTATTTAGCAATTTAAATTAGCTTGAGTAACAGTTTCAATTCAAATTTTGTTATGATATCATTATTTTTTATGGTTTTAGGCGTACTAAACTGTTTTCCGAGAGTAGGGTTTCTATGGGGCCTAAGGTTAATTATGGACCGATCTTCACGAAATTTTACAGCGTGATTTCAAGTCGAATAAAACAAATTTTTGCAAGATCTTATCTCATTGCGTGTCTTGTTCCACCATTAATGTTATTTTTTGTAACAAAATTATCATTTTTTTAAGGTGGTGGTTCCACATTTTGATTCATAGCTCTGGTCCTACTGCACCGATTTTGCTGAATTTCAATCCCAAACTGCTTAGGGTAACTACAAGCAATTAAGCACCAAGTTTGTTCATATCTTTTGAGTTGTTCGAAAGTGAGCGTGTTTTCAACAGACGGACATGGCTAAATCGACTTAGAATCACTCAAGGACCCAGAATATATATACTTTATGGGGTCTGAGATGAATAACAAAAAAATTTCACACGGAATGACAAACTTTATATACCCTCTTCACAACTAATTGTGGTGGAGGTAGGGTTTTTTCCCGAGATTTCCCGTCCCGGGAATTCCCGGGAATTTCGATTATTTTCTTTCCCGTTTTCCCGGGATTTTTGTTGCGGGATCCCGGGAAATAAAAGTTCCTCATAGTTTCAGAAAAAAGCCATTTAAACTTTGAAATTTAGTTTTATATTCTCTAAAAATTAGCATCTGTTGATGGGTTGTCGATTAGATCAATAACAAGAAGTGAGTACGTTCGTAAATCAATGGCTTCTGACGCAATAAGTCTACCAAAAGCAGAATGTGCCGTGCAACAGTTGATAATTAATAAATTTAGTGAAGTGAAGAGTTAATAAAGAACATAAATTCAAAATAAGATACAGGCAGAAAATTTTAATTGTCCATGGACAAGTTTTAAAAATAGGAGATATTCAAAAATATCGCTCCTTTATTGCAGCAGGTCATATCTACAAAATGGCAAAATGCGATTAAAGTTAAAATGTACCGATTTAAAGATACATATATTTTACTATAACTTCGGTTCAGTTTGAGGTAAAAACCAATGTTTTGTTACGAGAAAGTAGAAGGAACACTTTGCTTAATTAACTTAAAATTAAAAAAAAATTTTGAGATATGACGATATGTTTATGAGGTGATAAACATAAATTTGTTTAATTTTGTGACGGCTTATATAACTGGGAAGTGCTGGGAAACCGAAAAAAAAAACTATGGAAACTCGTTTAAGATACTACAACATACAATTTTAAAAACACATTGTCCTAAAGATTACAGGTGGATCTTGCAAGAAGAAGTCCGTTTGATGCTATTTTTTTGCATCAACCTTGACATACATTTGACTGATATAGACGTTGTTTATAAAAAAGAAAAATTACTTCGGATTGCGAATTAGAAATATGCAACAACTTTAAACATTTGCACTTTAAACATTTGTCCAATCTCGGTGAAAAAGTGAACGAAATGTTTCGGAAACATGGTAATAAGTAAATAAAATAAGAAATATACTCTTTGCCGACTTTCTAAACGCATTGAGTGTGTCTTAATGTTATTTCCTATGCTGTTAAAAAATGTTGTTAATATATTTATAAAACATAATTATTTAAAATATTTTATCTTTTTATAAATTTACTTTTTGATCTCAAAACTTGAGTACCATAATTTTTTGTTTGTTTTTATTATTGTTTTATGAATTAAATTGTTATGTTTATGTTATCTTTTTATCTTGTATCTAGAACATAACGAAAAATGTACATATAAAAGCGTAAGGTAATAATAATTCAAGTTCCCCTTTCAACATTTAATTAATTTTTGGGAGTACTTAGGCATTTCTTTTACTTACTTTGTAAACAAGTTCTCTTACGCTTTTTTTAAAAACAGTTTTTTTTTCATTAATTTAAAACAAATTTACTTTGTATTATTTCTATGGAGCGGGATCCCGGGATCCCGGGAAATTTAAAATTTTTTCCCGTTTTCCCGGGAATCGAAAAACTCCGGGAAAAAAAAACTCTAGGTGGAGGGTATAATAATGAGTTTTTAAATGATTGCCAAATATACGTATACATTTTTTAACACACAGTTGAGAATCCGTCCAAAATATTACCTAACACATACAGAAATTATGGGATATAGTTCAAATCGTTAAAATCTGTACAAAATTTTTGCCCATTATTAACACAGAAAAAAATATCAATGTTAAATTAACATGGCACAATGTTGATTTAAAATTATTGTAAATTTCTGCAAAAGTATGGACTTTATTCAAAATTATTATTGTTTCATATTAATTTTAAATGAAAAATGTTTAAATAACATTGTTCAAAACTAAAAAAAAGAAAAACAAAATTTTTTTTTATTTTCATGTTTAAAATATTTTATAAAAAAAAAGAAAAATCCCCGTATTCTTGTTGTTAAAATGATTTAGTTAAATAGAACTTTAAATTATCAAAGTAGAATGAAGACGAAAACCATATCGGGCCATTCTGCTGGTGTCTTTTAGTTGTGAGTACTTCTGTGAACAAAGGGGAAAACAAAAAAGTAAAAAATGTGTAACAGGAAAAAAAAACTTATATTCTCTCTATCTCTGGTTCTGCGGGTAAAGGCCTAAACATAATATGCATAGCCTTGCTTAACCTACTGTCAAAAATTAAGAAAAGTCTCTCAAATGTGATTAAAAAAAAACAAAACCAAAATAAAAAAAACATTTGATTCCGTACGGAATGTACGATTAGATTCGCACCTTGCTTAAGCAAATGACAGTTTCATTAAACTTAGCAAAAAGTTTCCTTAAGTTCAATATGGTTTTCCTCATATAATTAACATATATTCGCACATTTGCTTAAGCCTTAAATGTAAAAAATGTTCCTTTAATTAATGCATATGTGTTGTAACCAGTGATGTCAGATGAAATTTAAATAGTTCCCTACGTTTGCATAAAAAAATCCCCACATTTCCCTACAACAGCAATATGTTTCCCCTACAATTTTCCCTACCTTATATTAGGTACATATTAGTAAAACTCAAATATTATTACTAATTCAATATAGTAAATTTTAATTACTATAATCAAAAAACAATAACATACATCAAATAAATTTCAATTAGTTTGAGCAAAAAACAAAAAATAAAATAAAAATCTACATATGTGACGCGCAAAATAGAAAGGGACCTAAGGGTAAACCCCGGTTTTTTTGGGGCATGAGATCTGTCTCATTCGATGCTCAGATGTTGTCCACATCAAAAAAAAATTGATTTTTTTTACCCTTAGGTCCCTTTCTCTATGCGCTGTCACATATGTTGGTATGTGTACGTATAAAAAATCAGTTGTAAAGCACTTACGATATCATATTCTTAAAATGACTTTCTGTACAACGGAAGCTTGTACAATTTAACATTTTTGATTGTAAGTATGATCTAAGAATACATATGGAATTTTAAGCCTCGTGACTCAGTTTTTGAAGTTCTCGGACTTTAATATTTATAACCAAAATGGTTCCAAATCCATCTTTGAAAGAGAATTAATTTCTTCTTCTGAAAAACTATATTCCAGGGTTAGCCATTCTTAAGTAAGAAGATTAGCATCAACATTAAACTTTTCACAACATTTTGAATATTTAAATTTTTTTTTACTACTACTTAAAAAATTTAGTCATTCTTCTGTGATACCACAGAGGTTTTCTTATAAGTCAGTTAGATTATATTTTAATTTACATGCAAGGGAAAAATTCCCTACATTTTTACGAAAATAAAATATCTTTCTTTTTTTCCCTACAGTCTGATTTTTGGAGAAAAATTCCCTACAAGTAGGGAATTTTCCCTACATCTGACATCACTGGTTGTAACTTACGCTTCTTCTCACTGTTATTTAAAACTCAAAGCAATTCGATTCTTCATGAAATTCAAATTGTTTCAACTTGAAACAACTTTCATTCAACGCGATTCGGAGTGGTATTTCAATATAAATGTCATTTTCCTCTAACTTTACTGCAATGATAAATTCGCATGAATTACAGTTATTTTAAAAAAAAATGTTGTTCGCAAGTTATTGTAAAATCATGTTAAATTAACATAAAGTACCTACCGAAATCACAAAATTTCAAATCAACCTTGTTTTCGAAGTTTTACATTGATTTTTTCCCAATGAATGTCACATTTGTAAAAAACCATTGAATGAGCAACTGCCATATGGCATTATCTTATGATGGATATCAACCATATTGGGGCAAATAATGCGTTCACCAACTTCCACCGAGAATGAGAGGCATCATTACACCCCGGTAGCAATTTAATTGAATAAGCCCCTTGTTTAGGAGCAAGAGCTATTTAGATATTCAGGACACCCTTTCTGCGACTTTAGAAAGTGAACCCCAATCACTCCGTGATCCCCGACAGTATCCTGTCAGCGGACAGGCAAAACCTCAGCAAAAAGAATTTCCCGCAATAAATATACCAACGGAGGCTTCAACCTGTCACCGAGGGGGGATTGCTGGCGTCGTGTGCTGCTGTTTTGCTGTGGGCCACCAGTCCCGGTACCGTTTGGGTTCAAACTGGTAGTTGTCTAGGCTACGAAGCTGACCGAAGTCTTTATTCAGTACCACGGGAACCAGGACGCCCTTGGGAGCTTGGTCCCAACCTGGTTATAATGAAGCCCCATTTGGAGAGTAACATGGGTAATGCAAGTTATTGCTCAGTGTGGAGTTGCACTGCAACCGGTTGACATTTGACCATAAAATGGTAGGAGTATTAGATAGATACCACCTTTTACCGAGGTAGATGAAGTGTCCAAATGCATGGATTCGAAGTCGGTACCCTTGATCTAGTGTCACGGCTTTGTGGCGAAGGAGCAAGGGGGCGCTGGTGAACGCATTATTTAGACCCAGTGTTAAGAGCACCATGTTAAAATCGGATTTTCCAATTGCAAAGCGTTGACGCCGCGCTATTTAGGGATGCTTCATACAAATTGTATGGAGATGAGAATTTTTGACAGCTAGAAAACGCTATCCGCTCTTGTTTATGTACGGCTGTTAGTTTGTCCCTGCTTTAGCTAAGTAAATTTTTAATCTGGCTATGCAAACTAATGCTCACTTTGTTTTGGGGTTTTCCTGCTTTCTAATGCTCCTACCGTGATAATATGAAATCTGGTTATGTCTATTTAAATTTAACAGATCTACCTCATGCAGTTTTTTAAATAGATGAAAAAAGTGTTAACTGTGTATAGGAGGTGCCACGATCACTAAAAATTTCGAAAAATAATATTGCCTTTTGTGCCTTCTACTGTTCCATACAGTAAAATTTTGTCAAAATTATTTAAAAATCGTTTCGGCGGCTAAGTTGTAAATTAAGATACAAACAAACACAGTAACTGCAACCACTTCATTTTTAGTAACTGCAATCAACAATTTTCCCTTTTCTGCCGATTAAATACAGATGCTGGTAACATTATTTTTTTTTTTTTTCATTATTTATTTATTGAATCTTCATATATTAAATATGAACTAACAATAATTAATCAAATCTTAACCTAATACTTTATTTTATGTCCTTTTCTTCATCACGGGTTCTGTTCACATATATTGGTGTTTATCGCTCATCTTAATGGGTAAGTGCTAGTGGATTTGGGTGCAACTCTAGGCTTTTTAAGTATTTTACCGCATACTTCGTAATAATAGTCCTTACCAGTGGCACATTGAGATCCTTGTGGATATTTGAGTTTTTAACATACCATGGGGCAGCTGTAATTATTCGAAGAAGTTTATTTTGGCGCCTTTGAATTTTTTCGATATTTGAGGCCGAGGCAGTGCCCCATAGTTGAATACCGTAGCACCATATTGGCTTTAAAATAGCGCTGTAAAGTAGTAGTTTGCAATCGAGACTAAGAACAGAATTTCTTTCAATAAGCCAGTTAATTTGAATTGCTTTTAGTTTCATTTGGGTTAATTTTGCTTCTATATGGCATTTCCATGTTAAACGCCGATCTAGATGAATTCCGAGATATTTGACATGCAATTGTTGAGGCACTAGTTGATTATTGATTTTAATAGGGGGGCATGTTTCCCGACGCAAGGTGAATGTTATATGTACGCATTTTTGCTCATTGACCTTTATCCTCCATTGCTTTAACCATAGATCGAGCTGAAATATATGATCGTGAAGGTATCGAGATGCTTCACGACTGTTCTCGCGTTCGCTTAGAAAAGCTGTATCATCAACAAAAGTTGAGGTTAGGGTGTAATGGTTTGTTGGCATGTCCGAGGTATATATTAAGTAAAAAAGTGGGTCCAGGATGGTTCCCTGAGGGACTCCAGCTTCAATTGGCTGAGGAGAACTTAAAAAATCACCTTCTTTAATAATGAATTTTCGACCGACCAGGTAGCTTTCTAACAGCTTGTGTGTATTAACCGGTAGGTTTAGCTTCAATTTATGTAACAAGCCTACATGCCAGACTTTGTCAAAAGCTTGAGAAACATCTATGAAGAGAGCGGAGCAATATTTTCTTTCTTCAAAGGCTTTTCTTATGGCGTTTACTATCCGATGGGTTTGTTCAATTGTGCTATGCTCTCTTCTGAAATCGAATTGATGATTAGGTATACACCCATTGTCATTTAAAATTGGGGTTAATTTTGACGCTAACAGCTTCTCAAACAGCTTTGATATACATATTAGGTAATAAGCTAATAGGCCTATATGACTCAACTTTTGTGTGATCTTTTCCTGGCTTTGGTATAATCGTTATTAAAGAGACCTTCCAATTGTGAGGGTAGTATTGAAGGCGTAAAATAGCATTAAAAATATAATGAATAATTTTCTTTGCTATGCGAGGTAGCTCCAAAAGCATTTTGTTACTGATCTTATCAATACCAGGTGCCTTCTTGGTGTTTAATTCACAAATAGCCTTTTCTATTTCCTTTATCTCAAATCTTAGGGGGATAGCTGCTCTAACATAAACAGGCGGCAACTCGTCCGCTATATCGTCAGGTATATTTGAGGTAAATACGTTTTTCAAATGATTTACAAACAGGTTTCCTTTTTCATTATCATTTTTTGCCCAACTTCCATTCTGGTTTCTTAATGGTGGTTTCGAGATAACTGGTCTTTTGAGTTTTCTAGCTGCACGCCATAATGAGTAGTATGATTGTGGAGTTGCATCCAGGTCCTTAAGATATTTTTCCACGGAAGCCGTTTTCTGAGTCTGTGCAATGGGTACTGAGATATTTTTTATATTTTAACCAATTTATTTGTGTAGCTGACGTCCCTATGTAACCAGAGGGAGATACAATTCTATTGGTGTTTGTTATAGTAACTATTGTAGGTGTGTGATCAGAGGATAATTCTAACGAAGCTTCAACGTGAATCGTTTCTGTGGGGATGTTTTTAACCACGCCAAAATCGATGACATCTGGAATTTTTTGCGGATCAGCAGGCCAATATGTTGGTTGTCCGCTCGCGACAACATTTAAATTAATTTTAGAGATTGCATTGAACAAAACACGACCCTTTGGTGTTATTAGTCGTGACCCCCAGAAGGTATGTTTAGCGTTATAATCGCCAGCAGCCTGGAAACAGGGCCCCAATGACTTATAATATTTATAATATTGGCTTTCTGATATTGCAAATCTAGGTGGTGAGTATAAGGATGAGATTAATATGTTTCCATTCAGCTCTTCAACACAAATGTTTGTTGCTTGAAGATAATCTTCACGATGATCACACATTAGGTAGTGTTTGATTCGGGTTTTTATCAAAATGGCAGAACCTCCACAAGCTCTATCTCGAGGGTCCTTGGTATCATATAGTGTATAACCATTGATTTTAAACGAATTTCTTGAGGTCAAATGAGTTTCGGAAACCATCATGACATCAATTTGTTTATTTTTAAGAAAGTATTCTAATTCATTTTTATGTTGGCGGATGCCGTTTGCGTTCCATGGTAACATTATAATTATACTTAATGTTACACCAACAATAAAACAGATCCATTAGGAAGACCAAATATATAATTCGATTAGCGGTATATTTTTTGGTTAGTTTTGGAAGCTATTCCAATGTCACGTACGCGGTGCTTAAACATCATTTGTCTATGGCATTTGTATTTGATCAATTGTGGGTGTTTCAAAATAAGCATTCAAAGCAAGATGTTTGTTGCAAAAAAACATTGATTGGAATGTTTTTTTTTTAAGTTGGTATAATAAAAATGTTACAAGCTTTTAAAAGTCACCACGTACGATATTGTAAGTACTATAAATGCAACTAAATGTATAATCTTATTATGTTGGTATTTAGTTACAATTTGGTCCAAACTTATTTTATTGCAATCAAAAACATTTTGCTAAATTTAATTGGAGTCGGTCCATATTTGACCATAGTTCCCATATGGCATTACTTCCTAATGAATATTGACATAAAAATTGGTGACAATAGCTTTTACGGTAGGAACTATGTCATGAGAAAATATTGTGCTGATAGATCCAAAATTAACCATTGGTCCCATTTAAACAAATCTCATATAAATGAAGATATCTGAATAATATTCATAGCATAATTCTTTTCTGCCGACCATTAGTGGCCATCATGGGTCCCAAATAGATTACACTCTTAAAAATTAGTTTTTAAAATATTATGGTATGGGGTATCATATAATCGGGCTGGATTGACTATATATTCTAACTGGTTTGTTTTAAGTTTTTTATTTTTATTCATATATTTACCAAAAGTTATGTCATACCTTGTAAAAAATTTGCTTCAAAAGGAGCAGGTTCTGCGTATGAATTCATACCTCAAATCGATTCAAACCTGCTGATGGGATGCCTGATTTTTGTATGGGGTGTTCCCGGTTTGAAGGACTATTTTCTGCTGACAATAAGTGCTTCTTTTAACATGTCAACAAAGCACTCCTAAAGTGCTTTTTTCTTTTACTTGCTTAAATGCTTTTTTTCAATAAATTTCGTAAACCAAAAAATATTTTTATTTTTTTCGCTTAAAAACCTTCTTCGTTGTCGGCACTAAAATAGCAACTTTTTGTGTATTGTATTCCTTATAATTTACTGCTGTATAAAAGCTTTCTTATTGAAGCGCTCGATTATGAGCTTTTTCTCTTAAGTGCTTTAAAATACCCAATTTTTTTTTACTGGGGTATGTCACGAACGATATTATTATATTTTGTTCATTTTAAAACCAACCAAATAAATATTTTTTCCAATTACGGATTATAAAGGAAAAAAAGTATGTGATATCACGTACGATATGCACCTATTTTGCTCGATATATTCGACAACAGGGTTCCGAATGTGATATTTTTTTCATATACAGTACCCTCTAAATGAAACATAATGATACAAATTTTATCCAGTTACCACTATTTTTCAAATTCTCTATCTCTCTGAAGGCGTACAAATGTCACATACGATGACATGGAAATGCCCATATGCATATGTATATTCGTGAACAACCCAATTATTTGTAACTTAAGTACAAATTCAATAGTTTTTTAATATTTACATAGAAATGTTGGTTACTTTTTTACAACCAACTTTTCTTTGACATCTAAAGGTTTTTTTAAGGGCCGATGTTGATTGTGGACCACAGCTCAACATCAAGCTTTTTTCGCAGTTCATTTGGCATTCCTCAATCTCAGACTAACTCAATTTAAAAATGGGCGTTAAAATCAAAATGCATATTGTGCACTTCATCTTCAGTGATGAGGCACATTTTCACATCAGTGGATTCGTCAATAAGCAGAATTGCCGCATTTGGGCGAATGATAATCTAAGAGTGATTGTCGAAAAACCAATGCACCCACAAAGAGTGACTGTTTGGTGCGGTTTATGGGCTGGCGGTCACATCGAGCCGTATTTTTTTCCAAAATGAGTCCGGTCAGGCAGGTACTGTGAATGGTGTTCGCTATCGTGAGATGCTAACGAACTTTTTATGCCCCGAATTAGAAGATTTGGATGTGGACGATATGTGGTTGCAACAGGACGGTGCCACTTGCCACATAGCTAACGAAACAAGGGCTCTTTTACGCGACAAATTCAATGGCCGTGTTATTTCACGTGGTGGTGCCAAGATCATGTGATTTGACTCCGTTGGACTTCTTCCTTTGGGGTTATTTCAACGAAAGGGTGTACGTCGATAAGCCAGCAACAGTTCAAGAGCTAAAGGATGGGATATTAACATCATAGAACCTCAATTATGCCTCAGCGTCATCGAAAATTTGGACTCAAAAAGTGATTCTGTGTCGATCGGTATACCAAAGGGAGGATCTAGAACGATTTTGTTTTTTGTTTTACACACATTAGCACCAAGGCATAATACCCTCTCCAATATTGTTGTGTGATTTTATTAATCGTAATGATTCTAAAAGAAATTCATGTGCTTAATGACCTGTTGTATTGAACTTACAGCATTATATTATTTCATATAAACTTAAAATGAATAAACAATATTTAGAAAATTCATTCACAAAATCCCCTAATTTTAATCATTTGTATTTTTCTACTTGATTGAAAGTGAAAACTATTCATACTCGTATCCTTCCGGCCTTCTCAGACTACAGGATGCTTTAAAATTAAAACCAACTTTTCAATAAAACAAAACAACAAGTGTGTGTATTGAGATCCCTAAAAAATGTTTGTCCATGCATAATACAAAAACTCCGAACAAAATAACAAACAAAGACTTTGAACCCCGCCACACACTTGTCGGTTTTTATTTTAAACAAATAGATGTTTGAATTCAATCTCCGGAAATTAAAGAATGAGAGTGAAATGGGATAAAAGATTTCATTTTCATTTAAATAAAGTTCTTTAATAAAATTCATTCAATAAAAACCACAAAAATCTCAACAATTTTGTATAAACAAAAGAAACTTTAGCAAAACTAAAGGACTCTAAAAGAAGAATCTTTTCTTTAAAAAGAACACACGTGTTTAAAGTGTGTGTGGGAGCCGAATAGTAAAGAAAAATATTTCAAATGATTAAATTTTTACAGTTTTATTTACGGGGTATGCAAATTCAAAACTAGATCTTAAAACTATTAATTCATAATGGTTTTTCATTATTTTATTCAATTTTTATTTAGTTGCGAAGAGTTACTTATTTAGTTCCATATATCTGTTAGCATATTAGCATTATTTCAAGTGTTAGTGTTGTGTGCCCATTAATGTTTATGTTAGCATCTTAATGACTAGAAAATTATAAGTTAACAATTCTATATGTGTATGTATGTATCTCTTAAGCCTTGGCCGCTGTATGTGTTCTCGGTTCCAGCATGATATTAAAACCGTTTTCCAATTTTAAAATAATATCACCTTGTAGTTTAAAATCTTCTTCTTTCATATTAGAGTCTATCTTGAAGTTACGTACAATAGTTGAAAGTAATACTTTCAATTTTAGCATTGCATATTTACGACCCACGCAACTTCTGGGTCCAGCACTGAAGGGTATAAAACTATAAAAATGTCTCTTAGCCATACGTTCTGGTAAGAAGTTGTCCGGATCAAATGTATCCGGATTAGGATAGATTGTGGCATTGCGATGAACAGCAAATTGTAAAATTACTACAGAAGCTCCCTTGGGAATTGTGTAGGGACCAGATGCCAATCTTACGTCATGTTCAACACGGCGGGCAATCAGTGGTACTGGTGGATACAATCTTAATGTTTCCATAATAACACGTTCCAAGTATTTCATTTCCATGGTATCAGTAAAGGTGCAATCGCGTGTCATATTATCTCCAAAGATGGCCTTTTGTTCAGCCCATACTTTCCTTTGTATATCTTTATGTATGCCCAACATGCAGAGAACAAAACTGGAACCGGCAGATGTGGTATCGTGACCCTTGTGGAAGAAGATACAAAAATAAAATCAAAAAATATAAATTTGTTTTTAAAAATTATAAGAAAAACCCCTTGTGAATCTTTAAAACTGCACACAATAAATCTTATTTAATCCCATCTTTATCAATGTACGCAGTAAAAACTTTGCCTACTTTGCTTTCTTCTTTATAACTACTATACTTACTTCTATAACTACTTATTTTTCAGATGTATGTAGGTCAAAAGTAATGTTCATTTTTGGGCATCCCTTGTGAAATTCATTGGTTCTTTCAGTAGAATTGCCTTTTTTCCAATTACTTAACACATTATTTTGTAGGCGAAGTTTTTACTGGGACTGTTCGAAGGACCATAAATTTATTATATAATTCCTTAACATTTTAAACATACCTCAAACATAATAGTGTTAACTTCATCCATGACATCCTTGTCGGTCCATTCTATGTCAGGATTCTTAGACATTTCCATCATGGCATCCAACAAAGCCAACCGACGTTTAGACCCTACAAAATACCGAAAAACAAGTCATTAGCAAAACCGCTAACACAATTTATCTGAACTCCACCGAAACCTACCGACATCATTTTCGTCAATATCATCCAAATCATCTCGCAAGCCAACCTTCTTAATCTGTTGCTTCTGCTTGGTCACTTCATCGACCTCCTCAACAATTGCTCTTGCATCGGCATTAAAATTCTTCATACGATCATTGACTACCTTGCGAGTCATACCCAAAATAATATTCATCATCTTTTCACCCTTCTTACGCATAGGAGTTAGATTGTAGGTGGAGTCAAGACGATAGAAGAATTTCATTTGCCTCTTGTGGATAATATCGCACATATCTACCACAGCCTTCGCATATTCCAAGCTCTTGTTGTCATCGGGAATATTTTTAACACCCATAGCGGTAGAAAGTAAAATCTCCACTGTGGTCTGGGACATGTAATCGTGGACGTCAAACTCCTTACCAACTTCCTTGGTCATCCGTTGGACCACCTTCTTCGAATGTTGCACAAATGTTGGAATGAAACTCTTCAAAATACTTTGATGGAAAGTGGGAGCAATCATTTTGCGATGATGACGCCAATGATGGCCATTGGAAATGAGGAGACCATCACCGAACCAGGGCTTAAAGAAACGGTATTCATCGGACTTTTGTAAATGATGGTGGCCACTTAAAATTATTTCAATATCGGAAGGATCTGCAAGGAAAACTACCAAAATGGGACCCAACCAACCACGTATGGTGTCACCATAAATTTTATTGTATTCGCGGCCACGTGCCATAATTTCTAAATAAAATCAAGGATTATTAAAAAAATAAAATAGCGATTTTTTTTTCAATTTATATCAATTCAATTCTAAAAACTCTTAAAAAATATCGATTTCTTACCAGCATTAGTTAATCCGGCTACCAAATGGGCATTACCCAAAACTGGAACTCTTGGAGGACATGGTATATTTTTCGACAGTTTATATTCCCTTGTGTTTTTAATCCAAAATTCAAATAGCACCACTATAGCTAAAGCACCAATGAATACAGTCCACAAAGGATTAAGGCCAGAAGTGGTTCTTGTAACTTCCGCAACAGTTTCTTGCACCGTATCTACCACAGACATCTTCAGAACTAAACTTAAAACTACTAAATTACCGATAATATATCTTTTTTCTTTTTCCGATATTTATCTATTTGAAACACTTCAATTGAAGGTTTCTGGAAAACTGCGATTTAATGTTGAGACAACAAAGTATTTTATTTTAAATATATTGGATAATATTAAATTAAATTAAATAATTAATTATTCTAGCTTTAAAGTTCATTTACGTTTAATATAATTCTATGATTAAAGTTTAATTGATTTTATTCATAAAAACCATAGAATTTAAATATTATCGCTTTAAATTTTTGTTAAAAAACAGAACAAAACGATAACATACAAAAAAAGTTTCTTTAATTTGAATATTTATTTATAAAATTAACTTGAGACTCTCTTTCGGGAATGTTTTGTGTTATTATTTGAGAGTTTTGTCATTTATTCTTAAAAATTGATTTTTGTTTTTTACATTGAATAAATTAAAAGTTTATTTTGTCTTGAAATTGAGTAAATTTTTGACCACAATTGTTTGATTTTTTTTTTCTGCGCACAGTGATGCAAATCCCTAATTTAGCTAGAGAAAATTCCACGGTTTTTCGAAACAAATTGTTAAAAAAAAGTTGTTGATCAATTGTTTAAGGAAATACGATCAAGTTTGACTTTGAATTAGAAAAATTATTTTAAAATGTCTATAACATTAAGAAAAAGGTAAAGTTCAAGGCCCATTGAAAAGGTCTGCGCAAGAAGCCTGATGATGTTCTTTTTAGTTGTCAAAAGTTGTTTACATTTTGCTTACATGTGCATGTATACGTCTGTTTACGTTTATGGTATGCCACACATACACGTTTTTTACTTTTGCTTTGTATATGTGGTAGTAAATTTTTGACAACTAAAAAGAATCGTTTTTTGTTTTTGTACAAGTAAGCAGACCTGATAGATGGGCCTTGGTAAAGTTCTTTGAACATTATTACACTGAAAGAAAAATTCATTTTCATATTGATGATACCTTAACATCAGAACAAATGGCATCAATGATGCAAAAAGTAACATCAATTCAATGACTAGAGTCTTCGTACAATTTTGTCATCTTTTACGAGTCATCTATTCGATGCCACATTTTTTGTATTACAGTCAAATCCCGATAATTCGTAATCGCAAGGGACCGGCCATTTCTAACGAATTATAGCGATTTTCGATTTAACGGGGTTTTTCAATTTATTTACTAAAACGATGCGTGTGCTTTGACATTTTTCTGTATTATTCATGCAACAAACTGCCCTGCAAATAATAGGACCAGTCCAAACACGCGTGTAAAGAGTAGCCCACAAGGGACTAGGACTAGGCCAAAAGTAACCCAAACGTATGGAAAAACATGGTCTATTTAACATTACGATGTCCTAGGGCAGGCGTCCCTTGTGGGCTACTCTTTACACGCGTGTTTGAACTGGTCTTATTATTTGCAGGGAATGTATTATAAGAAGCAAAAATACCTATATTCTATTTTTTTAAATTATTTAGTTAAATACAACAAATTTTTAAAGTATAATGATTACGAAAACCATATGGGGCATGGTGCTGGTGTCTTATTATTGAAAGTTCTGCTCTAAACAAAGGTCGTAATTCAACAAACGTGAAACAAACATCTGTAACGGGTAAGTAAATACTTATATTCTCACACATTGACTTAATTCAATTCCAATGACTTTGACTTAATGACAAACTTTCATTAAATTGATGCTCATGTGTCCTTTCTCCGATGTTACTGCGTCATCGCACTGAGGACATGTTCGTCATTTCTGTGATGCCAATTTGTCATCCCATTGATGACAAAATTTCTTTTTGACGCTGATGACACTTTGGCCAAGTGATGCTAAGGTTGACATCACAATGATGAAAAGTGTCATGGGGTCAAAAACGAAGACACTTGCCATAGTACTGATGTCAAAATACATCAGCGTTATGACGCCTTTTCTTTCTATAGAAAATATATTAAAATTATAAACTGAGATGCAGAATAGTCCAGTGTCCCAAAAATTGGCGACTAACTTACATAATTAGCAAAGTAATATTGTGGGAATACAAAAATTTAAAATGATGTCGCTTACGTTATTTTCGCGGTAAGGGCTCGATATGACCACTGTACATCGGTTTCTTGCAAAAATTGAAAATTGTAAATGTTTAAGTTGGCTCTCATTAGAGAAACATATGCGATATATACATATATATTCTTTAAAGAAACTACATTTTTAATTAACTGAAAGACAATTAAAACCGAATAGAAATATAAATTGGTTTATGATTTGCTGTTGTGAACGCTTTTAGGTTTTTTTTCAAATTAAACAACAAATGAACGTGAAAATGCAAAAATTAGAAACCGTCTGTATTTGTGAATTTTGGCAGACATGTGCAATTTTACATAGATTTTTAACATCTGACAAAGCCACTGCAAAATGCATGTCGTGCAAATGTACCTTAATATTAGGCAGCAATAGATTTAGCAGAAAGAAACTTGCACGCTTATAGCAAAGAGATTCAGATATAGTAAAAGAGTATTCCTTCTGAGGAAAAGATGTAGAAACTAATAAGGTTGAATGATGGCGATCTCCAGGACTACATACAGTATCTGTACTGCTCAAATCAAACAGCACTGAATTATTTTCAAATATAAGATCTAATAGCCTCATTTCGGAGCTATTAACGTTTTTTATTTAAAAAAAAACGTTTAATTCAGCAAAAAACGAAATAAGTATAATCATTGGGAGAAATAGGTATAAAATATTCTGTTTCTTTAGTAGTAATCGAGGATACCAATTCTGTCACGTCGTATAGGTGCATTGTTTTGTAAACAGGTTTCAGTGAGAAGAAAAATATCGAACTCTTTCTCAAAGCTGTTACGGACAGAATTGTTAAGCTTGGTATTCATTCCATTTACATTTTGGTAAATAATAACAAGAGTTGAAGCCGGTATTACTATTTTCAATTTTGATTAATATCAGAAGGAATACAGGCAACGTTATCATCACGATAAAAAAAAAAGGTTGTAATCAAACCTTTTCAAGCTGTATTTGAACTTAACCTCAACATAAGTAAAATATGTATTGGCGCTAAATCTGTATTCCAAAAGGACATTTAAATTAGAAAATTAAAGCTATGTGACATTGTTATCCGATTCCTACCATTTTCAATTGGATTCGTCCTTGCTAATGTGCCTTAATGCCATCTTTAAAATTGTAAATTGTACTTTGTTCAAAAAATACTGCCATAGACAGATTCATAATACCCTCCCTACTGTTGGTGGTGTACATATCACGTTCTATGGCACAGAGGTGGTTTTCAAGTGCACAAATAAAACGATTTGTAATATTCCACACTTTATGCCGATACAAAATCAAGTAAATCAGCCATTTACATATTTTATGTCTAAGCGCAAGTGTTCCACTTTATTTTGTCTAAAACTATTTTTAAAAATCTTGAATTACATTTTATTACTTTAAGCAAAGACAGAAAGCCAGCCGCATTTAAAACAAATAGTGATTTTTTGCTTTTATTTCCTAAATGCGGCACGCGTAAATAAAACAGAACTTAAAAGTACTTCCTCTTTAAACACAACAATAACATCAATACATAACAATTGTCTTGCATTAAAATTTAAGGATCCTGTTGTCTGTCCTGGTTGTGTTTTACTTTTCATTTGACTGAAAGTGAAAACAATACATGTTGAAAAAAAATTACACCAAACCAAAAGGAAAAAAAGAAATAAGAATAGTTTGCAATTTAGTTTAAGCGGCTGAGATCGATTTCCGTTTAACAAGTGTTTTTTTGTTGCTTTTTTCATAAAGAAATTTAACACACAATTATTTTGTGCTCAATTTACTTTTAATGCAAAAAGTTAAATTGTATTCAGAAAAAGTAGTTGAAATCAGTGTTGCCAGAAAACTTTTGCCTCACGTCCCGAATTTAAATTTTGATGTCCACAAAACATCCACATTTCAATAACAAGTCACTGGTTGTTTAATAAGTTCTTAAAAATTTTTAGACACAAATTGTAAGCTTTAATTAAATTTATTAATTTATTATATTTAAAATTGAAATGTTTTTATTTAAAATAGTATTGACATTATCTATTCTTAAAATAAATTACACTGTGCTAGAATTTGACACTTATTTTTTAGACAAGCCGGGCACCTGGCCTTTTAAATTAAAATAATTCAGGTACGCTGAATCCAATGGTGCTAACCGTTTTTGGGGTAAGCTCTTGTTTTTTAGGGAAATACCGTTATTTCGAAAATGGAGGAGGTTGCACAACATATATTCGCGTAACTTAGTGGATTTAAAAATACACATTTACTGTTTGTAAATTATACGAAGAAGTTTAAAAAAAAATTCAAGAATTTTAAAAAACTCGTAAAATAAATAAAAAAAATATTTAATATTGATGGAAAAAAATTAAGTTGATTATGCATAAACGGTAATGCAAATTTAAATGCCTATTTCTTTATATGTACGTATGGGTATATTCGTAAATGCATCACTGCGCTACAGCAGAAAAGCAAACTTCTTTTAATGCCGATAAAAAAATAATTTTAATTTTTTTTTATTGTGTGACTATTATTTTTGTGGATTATTTGACAATTTTTTGGTCCACATCTGCTTCACTGATATTGTATATTTAAGCTTTTGAAATCACTGGTGCAGCGCAGTGATGCATTTCCGAACAGGACCTATATGTTTCTCAAAAAACGTTCAGTCAATTGTTTTTGTTATCCAAAAAAAAAATTCAGAAATGTCAAAAAAGTCCATTGTAAACGCACTAGATTTTAAAGAAAATTACGTTGTAATACAAACAGCCTATAAAACACATCTTATGTAGTGATAACCAAGCAATTTGTACCAAATTTATATACTTCTACATTTATCCCTTTCCGGATGTTTGGACATTTAAAATGTCCTTGAAGTTTTGGTTCCATTCTAACTTTTTCAGTCCAGTTTTGCTGTAACCGTTCTGAAAATAGCAACCGATAACGCTTTAATACCGTTAAAAATTTAATACCGGTATGGACACTAGTGTGTCCCAAAAAAACTTTTAGGGGCTCAAGCATAATTTAAAAGCTTATGGGGTGAAGTATTTTTGAGATTTTTTCAGATTTTTCCAAAGAGGTTTAGAGGTCCGTGAAGACAAGTTTTTACCAAAAAACGGGTTTGCCGGTCTTTTTTGAGATTTTTTTATAACTTTGTCAAAAACCATGATATTCTTCATTTTAAGGAAATAATTTAAAAGAAAAATGTTTAAGCTTAATTTTTGTGTGCAGAAACTATAAGTTTTTGCAATGAATTTGCTCATTAAGGCACCCTAAATTACAATTTTTCGTAATTTTTCCATAAATTTTGTAAATAACGCTTTATAACTTTTAAAATATTTATAAAAATAAAAAAAACTAACAATGCAGTTTGACAGATCAATTAATTCTTAATAATTTTTTGGGACACACTAATGAACACCTAGAGATGCCAACTATGGTAGTGGCGAAACGTTCCCACCGAGTAGTCAAAAAGTGCCAAATTTAAAAATTAAAGATTGTTCGGTTTTAAATCCATTTATTAATAATTTTTGTTCTTTAAACTCATTTATTTAAAAAAAAAACTTCTTAAATATTGTATACAAATCAGTGTTGCCAGTGGAATTTCGAGAACGATACTTTCAGTTTCCAAAAAATACACTTTTTCCCAAAAAGATAAATTTTTGAAAAAAATTTTAGAATTCATTTTTGATGTTTAACATTTATTACTGCCCGTCCATACCAGAGATAATTATTGCGACATATATTGCAGTAATTGTCAAAATTATGTTATCTTTAATGTAGACAGCAATTTTTTGTACATATTTATTGGTAACAATTTATGTTGCAATAATTGTTAGTCCATTTTCGTTGACAATTATTGCTTACACAAAACGTCAATTTGGTTGCCAGTTGAAAGAAAGAAGCAAAAAAGAAAAAAAAATTGAAGCAAATTGTGTGAGAAAGAAATTAAGTTTTTGAAATTGCAGCAAATTATAATTGTAGTAAAATAATTAAATTAAAAAATTAAATAAACACTAAAAAAAATTGCAAAAATTATAATGTTTGCCTTATTCGATCTTTATTATTAAAATTAATATTAATTTGTTTAAGTTCGAGTTCTTTTTTATATAAAAATAATAATTTTACATTAACAAAAATAAAAAAATTAATAAAATTAATATTTTTGTATTAAAAATGACCTCAAGCTTAAACAAATTAATATAAATTTAAATAATAAAGTCGAATAAGAAAGAATGTATATTAATAATAATAATTCTTGTAAGATACCGCCATTTTTTACACTGCACCTTGATTTCTTGATTTTTTTCAAACTATGAGTTAACATAAATACGTTTTCCCATGCCTTTAACATAAGCTGAGCAATAAGAAATATTGCTCTGTTATTCTGCCGACGTTATTGCCAACTTGCTGAGATAATTATCTTTAGTGTAGACCTAGGGTTAACATAACATTCTTATTTCTTACTAACTGTTTGGTCCCTGCGCTGCTCTGGATTTTCAATATAAAAATAAAAAATTTAATTCTGGAGAATTTTGTTAATAACTTGACCCCAGCGCTTTCTACCGGGTCAAAATTTTAATCAGGAAACTTATTTTTGTTTAATAAATATATTTTGTGAATTTCAGCCAAATTGTACCATAAATAAAAAAAATTTTAATATTATGACAACAGCGACAAGGTAATATTTTCAGTACTTTTTCCTTTCAAAAATACCACGGTACCCCCACGTCCGTTTAAGTACTCTTTGCTTGTTATGCTTCTTTGTTTAGAAATTTAGCGTTGATATTATTTTTAACATTGACAACCAGGGCTAAATGTATATGATACTGGTCCTTATTTGACTTTAAACTCTTTTTTTAATGTAGTACCTTTTAAATGATTAAATATAGCAAGGAAAGAATTCAGTAAACATTTCGAATCAATATTTTAAATATTGCATCGTCAATTTCGAAGTATTTTTATTTTGGAAATTATCTTTATTTTAGAATATTTGTCTTTATTTTTTATGCCGAAAAATTTTGGAGTCGGAGTCACGAATTTTTTGTTGGTACTTCTCGACTCCGACTCCGGTACAACAACCACAACTCCGACTCTACAACACCTACTCCACAGCCTTTTTGACAACATTGCCAAGACAAAATTTATTCTTATCAAAAGTGTACATACATATATGCTTGTTGATATATTTTAATTAAAATAAAAAAAAAATGTATTTAATTTATTTATTTTCCAAAAAAATATGTTTGAAAAAAGTACCAAAATGTTGAAAAAAGTACTCTTTTTTGCTTGGTGGTCAGTACAATCTAATTTTCTTCAATTTTCTTTCACTACTCCCGACTAAAATAATTCATTGTCCATGTTTGGTGTCAATCGGCTTAGCGGTTTTGAGTTTTAGTAGTAATCCTCGATTTAGGTGGATCGTATGTTGAAACTTCCTTAATGTCTTCTTTCGCCATTATTAAAGCTGCTATTGTATTAGTATTGAGCCGGTTACGATGATCAGTCTTAATAAGTTTTAGTACATTTTTCGTACAGATTCAAAAGATACGAAAAATGTCAGGATTATACATGGTACCTGAAGCCATCAAAAGATACGAAAAATTTATCTTTCGTATCCTAATGGCATCACTGATATAAATATTTACATTACAATAAGTAACCCTACAAGAAGACTACCGGTCATTTTACTAGTTATATGACCGGTAGTGTTGACCAATATAGTGTTATAGTAATAGTAATTTTTTTAGTTTTGGTTATGCATTTCTTGTAGGGAACATTTCAATAAATATAATTAAAAATATGAACAGACATTTTCAAAAATCGTTAAATTCGGCGGCATGAAATAACCCCCCAAAAAATAATGAAATAACTCCCCAAAAGTTTGTACAGAGCACAACAACAACGATTTTTGGGGGGTTATTTCTTTTTGTTTGGGGTGTTATCTCATTTTCTTAATTGGGGGATTATTTCATGTGAAATAATTCCCCAAAAAATCATTATGAAATAAAGCCCCAATATATTTTTTGGGGATTATTTCATTTTTAAATTTATTACGAAAACTTTTTTGGCGCAAGGACTTTTTCTTCTGTGGTATAACACACACCGCCTTCATTAACAACAGCTTCTCTTTATAACTAACCTTCGGCTGGGCGCTAGAATTTTCACCTCTATGATGTACCAAACACCGTCTTCGCTAAGTAAACTCCCTATGCAGAAAAGCTTTAATTAGCGAAGCCGGTATTTTTTATACCAACTTGCTGAGATATGTATCTTTAGTGTAGACCTAGGATAAGAAATGAAGGCTGTTATACGAAGCACTGAAAGTTGCTTAAGTTTCGAAAAGTTACTCAAAAAGTTGGCTTAGTTTTAACTTGTTTATTTCTTGAAAGGGAATAAAATTTAATGTTTGTAGTAACTGTTAGAAAGTAGTTGCATAATAGTTATAATAAAAATCTACTGTGTTATTTTTTTTATTTAATCTACTTAATAATAAAATGTAAGACTCATTATAATGTCAAGAACAGTTGCTTAGGTTTCGAACAATACTGTATCTGGCTAAGAAAGTACACCATCGTTAACCCTTTCGGTTATTCTATGCCATATGGCATGGTGCTTTTTGCAAGCCCCTGTTTGTGGCAAAATAGTTAGAAATTAATTTTTTTGATAATTTTGTATTTTTACTTAATGCTTTTTATTGAAATTGAAAAAAGCAATATTTTGTAAACCCCAGTGCATTCTAATAGGCCTAAAGGCAAACATGCCCTTCAAGATTTGTAATTTACGAAAAAAAATTCACTTTGTAATTTTGCAAATATTGTTACGAAAATAATGTTATTTTATAACTTTCCATAAGGTTTTAGCAGATTATCATTGCCTTAATAAGTGGAGAAAAAGTTAGATCCCAAGTGTTGTTCAAAGAAGGTGTTCGATTTTTTTAAAATCATACTATGCCATTTGCCATAGATATTATTCAAAGGAAGAAAATAATAACATAGAAATAAAACGACGGTGTTTTTTAATTCATTTGTCTTTCTGACTGTAGAAGAATAGCTTTAGTTTACAAAGAAAATGCATTTGAATAGTTTTATGATAAAATAAATCTTCTATACATCGTTCTGATTATAAAATTTTTGAAATTGCATTAAAAATTTTAATTTAAATAATTTTCTTTTTTTCCTTTTCAAAAAAAAATCACTTTTGCTACAAAATTTATATTTTAAAAAAATTGTTGATTGTTAATAGCATGAGGTTTAATAGTTATAAAATCGAAAAAAAAATTTTTTTTAATCAAAAACAAAAAAGAAGTACCGAAAGGGTTAAATGGTGCCATATTTTGTTTAATGTTTTTGAGTGTCCGAATGGTGTACTTAATAAAAATTTTTAGCTTTTATTATTGAATTTTAAAATTTGCATAAAGCTTTTGACGGATCTTTTGTTGGTTTAATCCATCCCAGGCCTTTCTGTACTATTGACCGAACCAAAAATGTGTACACATATAAAATTGAACCAAAGACGAAACAAAAGGGTAAAAACTGAAGTATTTACTGATAGATGTTAAAAGAATCAAACGTTAAAATACCATGTTTGAAAAGAGTCTGTGTTAGCTCTTTAAAAAAAGGGCTAACCGGAAAAATTACGAGCCGGGAGTAATTAAAAAGAGTCAAATCTAGCCCCATAATAGCTAAGTTAGCATCACTGTGAACACCGATACTGAATTACAAATATGTAGTTCTATACGGTATTGATGCCGATACAGAAATAACAAATACATATGGGCATTTCCATGAGAATGTCAACCACGACTCAAAAAATTAAAACGCTTGAAACTGTTTTTCAAATATGGTAAACAGAAATAAAACACCCAAATTTTACTATGCAGACGTACTTATAGCTTATTACAATTTTTAAAAAGCAAAAAATAAAAGTTTAAACTGACTTTCTCTTTGATTCATTTTTAGTAACTGCAATTAACAATTTTCAATTTTCTTCCGATTAAATACAGAAACTGGCAACCCTGGAATTATGCTTTAAAATTAGTGTTACAACAACAACGAACAAGATCCATGAGGAAAGACCAAGTATATAGTTCGATTAGCGGTATATTTTTTGGTTTGTTTTGGATGCTATTCTAACGTCACGTACGTGGTGCAAAAACAACATTTGTCTTTGTCATTTCTATTTGGCCAGTCTTAGGTGTTTCAAAATAAAAGTTCAAAGCAAGATATTTGCTGCAAAAAAATATTGATCGGAATTTTTTTTAAATTGGTATAATCAAAATTTTATAAGCTTTTAAAGCTCGTCACGTACGATATTGTAAGTACTAAAATGCAACTAAATGCATCATCTTATTATGTTAATATTAAGTTTAAACGTGGTCACCTTATTTTATTACAATCAAAAGCGTCTTACAAAATTTTTTTGGAATCGGTCCATATTTGACCATAGCTCCCATACAAGTGCTACTCCCGAAAATAGCTTTAATGTCATAACTTCCTTAGAAATGTTGGCATTTACATAAAAATTGCCGACAATGTCTTTTGCGATAGGTACTATATCATGATAAAATGTTGTGCGGGTAGGTCCAAAAATTAACCATAGGTCCCATATAACCCCCCTTTCTTAAATCGGCTAGGGGCACACAAATCTCATATAGATGGAGATACATAAATAATATAATAAAATTACTCTTATATAATTCTTAACCTCATAGCATAATTCTATTCTGGCGATCTTGATTTGCCATGGGTCCCAAATAGGGTACACTCTCAATAAAAAAATTATTTTTAATATTACAGTGTAGGGTGTCATATGGTCGGGCTTGACCGACTTTTCTAACTTCTTTGTTTTAAGTTTTTATATGCATACATATATTTACAAAAAATATTTTGCATGCTTTGTAAATACTATAAAAGAAAAATCTGTCACGTACGGTATGTCACGAACGATATAACAGTTTGTTCATTATTAAATCATCCAAAAAAAAAAAAAATTCCAATTACGGATTATAAAGGTAAAATATCTGGTTTAATGTTAAAAATTAAAAAAAGAAGAAAAACCTCTCACAATTCGCAGATTTTCGTATTTTTTTACATTCACCCCAAAATCACTTCCGTTTTATGTCACGTACGATATGCACTTACTTTGCTCGATATTTTGGAAAACAAGGATCCGAATTAGATAATTTTTTTTCATATATAGTACCCCCTAAATGAAACATAATGATAAAAAAAATGTCCAGTTAATACTATTTTGGCAAATTTTCTATCTCTCTGAAGGTGTACAAATGTCACGTACGATGACATGGAAATGCCCATATTTATGTAGCTTAATTCCGACATTCCCCTGCAAATAATAGGACTAGTCCAAACACGCGCGTAAAATGTAGCCCACAAGGGACTAGGACTACTCCAAATGTAAACCAAACATATGGAAAAAACATGTTCTATTTAACATTACGATGTCCTAGGGCAGGACCATATAACCAAGCTTTGCATTACAAAGGAGTAGTCTTAAAACTACTCCATTGTATACACAACAGGATTAGTTTTAACTTCGTTTCCCTACACATAATATTGGACTACTTGGTCCATTCTGGCTTAAATGCACTACTTACAACATGGTCCAATATACTGTAGTATGGACTATGTATGTTATAAGAAATTAACATGCACTGCTGCCAACAACTGCATGATGTATACTTTTCTATAGTTTACAGTATTACACATTGGTAGCCCTGATGGTGTCCATTATTAATTGTTTATTTAAAAGTGAAAGAGGAAAGTTTGTGAAATTTGTGAAAAAAGCCATGACATATGATACTATCGGGCATGTTCTGCAAATCGAAATGAAGTGGAATTGAAATCGAACGAGATTTTAATTTTAATTAATTACAAAATGACTATAGTTTTTCCTGTTTTAAAGAGTTGTTCTTGTAAATATTATTGGTACTTAAAGTATGAAGTATGTATGTATATAAAATGGAATATTTTTATGAACTTTCATTACAGGCTCGTTTTCAAAATTTGTTCGATTTTAAATCCACTTCATTTCGATTTACAGAACATGCCCGTATATTTTAGTTATTAGGTTTTTTTCTAAGACGACAAATTAATTAATTTAACTTAGGTTTTTTTATAAGGATAATTTAAAAAAAAATGGAACACTAATATCTTTATTAAATAAACATTTTCTTCAAAATAACACCACATGCAAACTTAAGTCCTTCACCGTATACATACACATATATAAATATATTATATGGGTGAGAAAAGGATTGCTTTTATTATTATTTTATTTTTTATAAACAAAAATAAAAAAGCTTAATCGTAAAGTTATTTTTAGTCTTTCATTCAGTAGTGGCATGAAAAAGATTTCAAACTGCCCCTTTAGTGCACTCCATTCAGTAGTGGCATGGAGTACTTTTGAAAGTAACCCTTTTAGTTAATCCATGGAGTAGTGACATGGAGTACTTAGAAACTACCCATTTAGTGTACTTCATATTGTAGTGACATGGAGTACTGTTAAAACTAACCCACTTTAGTACTCCATGGAGTAGTTTAGGGACTACTTCGGTGGGTTATATGGTCCCCTCCTAGGACATCGTAATGTTAAAAGGACCACCTTTTACCCATATATTTGGAGTAGTTTTGGAGTGCTCCTTCTCCTTTATGGACAACTCTTTACATGCATGTATGGACTAGTCTCGTTATCTGCAGATTAAAAACGAAAACATGTCGTTAAAAAACGAAGACATGTCGTCTCACTGCAAACACTTTTTAACAAAATTGGATCAGGTGGTCCAATATAATTTGCAGGGTCGTTACGGTTGCCAGGCTTGGTGAATAGCTGATCCTACAGTGTGGTGTATTTTGATGTTTTCTTGCTGCTATCTACATGGTGGTATTGACATTTTTATGTTTGCATATTGATTTTTGCGTGCTGCCATCTACATATGAGTAGTGGCGTGTTCAATTTCGCTAGCTGTTTTTTTCTGTCATTTTCTGGTGGGATTTTGCACCATCATGGTGTGATTGCTTTTGCCGCCTTGTCAATTGAAAATTTCCAAATATTTATAGCCTATGTTAAGGTGCCGATGGGAAAATCAGGAAATTATGTACTGTAAAAATTTTATTAAAATCGGTTCAGTAGTCTATAGTGAACAAACAAAGAACCAAATTCATTTTAATTTTTTATACAACCAGATAAAAAAAAGCCAAATTGTTGGACAATAGAAAAAGTTCACCTGTATTTTGAATATTTATATAACTAGACAATATAACAAAGATCTTATACCTACATAGTTCAAAAAAGTTCCTTCCCTTATATTTGGCATACTATACCTCTGGTAGATATGAATTTATGTGCAATACCTATGTATATATTTTTTGTATGATGTTTATTTATAGTTATGAGGTGTTAAAGTATTGCCGTTATTGAAAAATTGTTTTATAAATTTTCATATTATGTATTCGAATTTCAAATTACAATTTTTAAAAGCTTTTATACTTTAACGCCCGTATTTATAAATTTTTTTTTAATTTAATAAATGTTTACAAAACAAATTTTTTATGAAAATTTGCCTTAATAAACTTTTGTTAAATTTAATAATCGTTTATAAATACGGGAGTAATAGTGTTATTCCTTAAATACTTTCCAGGCATTTTTCTATGCACTATCAGAATTTTGGTGTGTATATTTCTGTTACGAGGATTACTTTAGTAGCTATAATAAATGTTACTCGCCATAAGAAACAAATTCCCAGATTCTATTTCTTAGAAAAATTGTTTTTTTAAATTATTTTTTCGAACTGGATACAAATAAAACAAACAAAAATTAAGATAAGCCATTCAAATAAGAAATCCTTTGATCGTAAAAAAAATTTAAAAATAATCTACATATTAACACTTTTCCAACTTCATTCTATTTTTTTTTTCAACATTTTTATTTTTTCGAATTTATTCTATGAGCTAAATTTCAGTTATGTATTTTATAAAGCTTTTTTTTTGTAATAGTCCTATTCCTTTAATTTTTAGGAATGACTTTATACACTACCAGACTATTATAAAGTCATTCCTAAAAATCAGTTAGTTTTGTGCTTTGTTGCAATACAGACGCGTATTCTTAACCCCGCATAAAATTTTAATTATTAATAACATTTTAATATAACAATTAAGCGAATGGACGCATTTTTTTTTTAAATAAATTTTTAAAATAAAAGTGAATAATTATCAAAAACGAAAAATTTAATAAAAAAAAAATAAATAAATATATGTATGTATACATATACTGAACAAAAACATTAAGTTTAAAATTCTTATTTTTGGTGTAATACAATAAATAATAAAAATAAAAAAGCACAGCAAAACGGTGAAAAAACAAAAACAACTTTTTGCATGAGTAGTCACAATGTAACAACAATAAAACTAGATGAAAGAAATGCATACGTAACAGTTAATGCTAAAGAGTGCAATACTGAAATAAATAAAACAAAACAAAACAATATTAACTACCTAACGGCTAAACCAATTGTTCGTACACGTTCCCTTTCGCCCTCTGTTTTTACAAAGACGGTTGATGCTGAGACATTAAAAAATATTAATCTCTCGCTAGTGCCTGCAAGTGTTGCCGCTTCGGCAAAAACAATTTTAGTAACAAATGTTACCATGAATTCAAACACAGACGCAATGGAAAAATCACAAGTAAAAAGTTGTCAAAAGCCTCAAGTACAAGTTGGTATGGACAGGTACATAACAGTTCTTAAACGGGGTCGCAGCCCTACCTCTGCAGCAGTTGCTTCGGCCTCAAAAGTACCATCTTTTGATAAGATAAATTCCCAAAACCGTTTTGCAATTCTGGAGGATGAATCCTCTGAAGCACCAAATATCATAAGATCGTCAAAGCCTCCCCCGATATACCTTAGGGAGCAAAATTCAAATGAGCTCATAAAGAGTGTGATATCGGTGATAGGTGAAAATTCGTTCTACGTAGCGGCTATCAAGCGTGGAAGTATAAACGAGACAAAAATACAAGTCAATCATGAGAATGACTTCCGCAAAATAATAAACAACTTTGAAGCACTTAAAAAAAACTTTTATACATACCAACTGAAAAGCAGTAAAGGTCTTCAGGTAGTGATCAAGGGTATTGATTCATGTGTGGACCCAGAAGAGGTTAAAACATTCCTAGAAGAAAAAGGCTTCAAGGTAAAACATGTTGTAAATATTAAAAATAGAGAAAAAATTCCCCAACCACTTTTTCGAGTGGAGTTTGAACCCGGCGACGTAAAACTTAAAAAAAACGGAACGCATCCTATTTACAATTTAAAATATATTCTCTACAGAAGAATAACAATAGAAGAGCCGCACAAAAGAAATGGTCCCGTTCAATGTTTAAACTGTCAAGAGTATGGTCATACTAAGGCATACTGCTATTTACCCCCTGTTTGCGTAGTATGTGGTGAATTACATGGCACAGTTCTTTGCGATAAGTCTAAAACCGACCCCAACGTAAAAAAATGTAGCAACTGTGGCGGTAATCACACTGCCAACTATAGAGGATGCCCTGTATATAATATCGTCAAGCAGTCGGCTGGACCGAAAACTAATCCTCCCCAAATGCAGGTAACAAATCAAGTAACCACAAATGGCATACAGGCTCCGCAGCCTGGTAATACCAGAACATCCTATGCTAACGTTCTCAAATCAAACCATGTGCCTATGCAAGGTGCCTCGCCAAGTAATGATGAAACTCCGGTTTCTAATTTAAGTCGTCTAGAAAAAACCATGGAAACATTAGTGCAAACAGTAAATAATTTTACAAATACAATGGGTAATATGATGCAAGAAATTCTTAGAATGCAATCGATGTTATTGCAAGCTGTACTTAACAAGCCATGAACTGTTTAAAAATTTGTTTTTGGAACGCAAACGGCATCCGCCAACATAAAAATGAATTAGAATATTTTCTTAAAAGTAAACAAATTGATGTCATGATGGTTTCTGAAACTCATTTGACCTCAAGAAATAGTTTTAAAATTAATGGTTATATACTGTATGATACCAAGGACCCTCGAGATAGAGCTTGTGGAGGTTCTGCCATTTTGATAAAAACTCGAGTCAAACACTACTTAATGTGTGATCATCGTGAGGATTATCTGCAAGCAACAAACGTTTGTGTTGAAGAGCTAAATCGAAACATAGTAATTTCATCTTTATACTCTCCACCTAGATTTTCAATATCAGAAAGCCAATATTGTGAATATTATAAATCACTAGGACCCTGTTTTCTGGCCGCTGGCGATTATAATGCTAAACATACCTTCTGGGGGTCACGACTTATAACACCAAAGGGTCGTGTTTTGTTTAATGCAATCTCTAAAATGGATTTAAATGTGGTCGCGAGCGGGCAGCCAACATATTGGCCTACTGATCAGCAAAAAATTCCAGATGTTATAGATTTTGGCGTGGTTAAAAACATCCCCACAGAAACTATTCATGTTGAAGCTTCCTTAGAATTATCCTCCGACCACACACCTACAGTTGTTACTATAATGAACCCCAATAGAATTGTATCTCCGACTGGTTATTTTGCGCCGACAGCCACACAAATTAATTGGTTAAAATTTAAAAAATATCTCAGTACCCATTGTACAGAAAATATTCCGCTTAGAACACCGGAAAATGTAGATCGCTCTATTGTTAATTTTGACAGTTATCTGAAACTAGCTGTTCAACATTCTAGTACTGCCCCCAAAAAAACAAAAAATATTAAAATATATTCCACAGATGTCGAGCGGCTCTTGACTGAAAAAAGGAGAGTTCGAAGAGAGTGGCAACTTTACAGATCCCCGCAACTTAAGAATTTATTAAAAGAGTGCACAAAAAGGCTTAGACACTTACTGCAGACCCAGAAAACGGCTTCTCTAGAAAAATATCTTAAGGAACTTGATGCAACTCCACAATCTGACTACTCATTATGGCGTGCGGCTAGAAATCTAAAAAGACCAGTTATATCAAAGCCACCACTAAGAAACTTGAATGGTAGTTGGGCAAGAAACGATATTGAAAAAGGAAATCTGTTTGTGAGTCACTTGAAAAACGTATTTACACCAAATTTATCTAACGATACTGTGGTCGAGTTACCACCTGTTGCTGCTAGAGCTGCTATTCCCATAAGATTTGAAATAAGAGATATCGAAAAGGCTATTTGTGACTTAAACACTAAGAAGGCACCTGGTATTGATAAGATCAGTAATAAAATGCTTTTAGAGCTACCTCGCATAGCAAAGAAAATTATTGTTTTTATTTTTAATGCTATTTTACGGCTTGAATACTACCCGCAAGAATGGAAGGTTTCCTTAGTTACCATGATACCAAAGCCAGGGAAAGATCATACAAAAGTTGAGTCATATAGGCCTATTAGCTTATTATCAAATATGTCAAAGCTGTTTGAGAAATTATTAGTTTCAAAATTAACACCAATTTTAAATGACAATAGATGTATTCCAAACCATCAGTTTGGATTTAGAAGAAAACACAGCACAATTGAACAAACTCATCGAATAGTAAATGTCATAAGAAAAGCATTTGAAGAAAAAAAATATTGCTCAGCACTCTTCATCGATGTTTCGCAAGCGTTTGATAAAGTCTGGCATGAAGGCTTACTACATAAGTTGAAGCAAAATTTACCAGCAAACACTCACAAACTGTTAGAAAGCTACTTAGTCGGCCGTCAATTTATTATTAAAGAAGGAGATTTCTTAAGTTCACCTCAGCCAATTGGCGCTGGAGTTCCACAAGGCAGCATCCTTGGCCCTCTTTTATACTTAATTTATACTTCGGACATGCCAACAAACAACTACACACAGACTTCAACATTTGCAGACGATACAGCTTTTCTAAGCGTACACGAAAACAGTTATGAAGCATCTCGTTATTTACAGGATCATATATTTCAACTAGAAATATGGCTAAGACAATGGAGGATAATGGTAAATGAACAAAAATGCGTACATATAACATTCACCTTGCGCCGGGAATCTTGCCCCCCTATTACAATCAATAATCAAATAATTCCTCAACATTCGCATGTAAAATATCTCGGTTTACATCTGGATCGGCGATTAACGTGGAAATGCCATATAGAGGCAAAATTAACTCAAATGAAACTTAAAGCCATTCAAATTCATTGGCTTATCGGAAGAAACTCTGTCCTTAGTCTCGATTGCAAGCTTCTACTTTACAACTCTATCTTAAAGCCTATCTGGTGCTACGGTATTCAACTATGGGGCACTGCCTCGGCCTCTAATATCGAAAAAATTCAAAGGCGTCAAAATAAACTTCTTCGAATAATCACAGCCGCTCCCTGGTACGTTAAAAATTCAAACATTCATAAGGATCTCAATGTGCCATTAGTAAAAACTATGATTACAAAATATGCAGTAAAATATTTAAAAAGGCTTGAACAACACCCAAATCCACTAGCTCGAAATATTCTAAATCATGCCGGCCACACTCGCTTAAGAAGAAGAGACACTGCAGCACTTACCCAACTAGAAGAACGATAAGCACCTATATATGTGAACAGAACCCGTGAAGAAAAAAATTTTTGTCTGGCACTGGCAGGACATTAGTAAAGAATTAGAATAAGATTTGATTAATTATTGTTAGTTCATATTTAATATATGAAGATTCAATAAATAAACAATGAAAAAAAAAAAAAAAAAAAAAAAAAAAAATTCCTAAAAATTAAAGGAATAGGACTATTATAAAAAAAGCTTTATAAAATACATAACTGAAATTTAGCTCATAGAATAAATTCGAAAAAATAAAAATGTTGAATATAATAAAGTAACCTATGAAAGGAAATAATTCCCAGTTTCTATTTTCTTTTTTTCTTTTATTATTTTACCAAAATTGGTCAAGAGTGTCCTTATTATACATACTGTTAAAGTTTGAGAATGGGATCGATATACATAAGTAAAAGAGTTAATCAAATTTCTTTACATGCGTAACGCACTTCAAAACCGGAAGTGGTAATTTTGAACACAGATGTATGACCTACCCGATCCCACTTTCCCCAACATTTCTACCTACCCGCTACCCATTCCTTCAGGGGCTACTATATAAAATGTAATTTTTAACTTAAATATGATTGTCTTGGGGACCGCTTTGGGAGCAGATAATAAATAAAATAGCTTTGTTGAAGGGACACATGTCAAGTAAAAAAAGAATAACGAGTCAATAGAATATTTTATTTCCTGAGAGGAGGAATTAAATTAAACTGGAAGTTAATGAAAAAATTTTAATCAATTTGTTACTTGACGATGAATCCATAAGTTAATAAGTGTGGCCTTTTTTAGTATCGAATGCAAGTTGCTCCGTCTAAAACAGTAGCTTTATTTGCATATATATATATTGCGGAAGCCTATAAATCCGTTTAGTATAAGGTCTAAAATTAAAGCCCTTAATCTTTCGACTATGGCAAAATTGTAAATGATTCGATTACTACAATAATTCGTAGCACACTTGTTTTGTCTAATTACAAATATTGCTTTATTTAAGAAAAAGAGCACACAATTCTAAAACAATAAAAATTAGTGAAAATACAGTCGCACGTACATACTCGTTAATAAAGTTATTTAAGCTAGTTTTATATTTATTATCATAATTATATCTCTACAGAATGCAGACTCTTTGTCTTTTCATTTCTTTTAGGTAATGATATATGATTATAAAAAACATACAAACTTCTTTTTAATTATATTTAGCATAATTATTTTTTATAAATGATTGTGATACCAAATAACACTCAAAACACAACAAATTAAAACATTTTCTTTTTAACGGCTGTATAACGTTCCATATAAACATCGTAGCCATCCATATCGGTAAACTGTTTGGACTGAAACAAATTGCCATCGACTGAAAGGTTACAAATTTTCGATTCTTTTAGAATGCGTGGTGTAAAGGCTGTCGCCTGTAGGCAATTTTCTTCTAAACGTAAAGTTTTCAATTTGGGGCAAGCCGCTATTTCCTCGGACAAAGAAGAAATTTGATTTTGATTCAAATTCAACTCCGTCACATACAATGTACCCACTTCATTTGGTATAGCAGTAATTTTATTGCGTGACAAGTCCAAAACATCTAAATGTTTAAGACCGCACAAAATCACGGGAAACTCGGTAATTTGGTTGTGACTCAAATTTACAGTCTTTAGATTTTTGCAATTGCTTAATGATCTAGGTATACGTGTAATCATGTTATCATTTAATATTAGCACCTCCAATTTAATAAGTTCTCCCAATGACTCAGGTACCTCGGTTATACGATTGCCACTCATATTAAAATGTTTGATTAGAGTAAATTTACTAATTTCTTCAGGTATGTGTTCGAAACGGTTTTGCGACAAATCTAAAGTCTTCAAAACATTTGGATAGTTTTTTAATTGCGGTGGGAGCTCCTGTAGTCTCTGCAACGATATTTTTAGTATTCCAGTTTTTTGTGCTGTTTCCAGATGTTGTTTGATTTGTTTATTTCCCATGTTGTCTGTGTCACTCACTTACAGTTTTCGGGTTTGAGATTTGTATTTTTAAGAAAATAAATAATTAAATATTGCAAAAAAAATTTGTGTGTACTTTTGATTTATGAATTTACTTTTTGTTTTGGACTTTTGTGTTGTGAAAAAAACTCAATTTGACAGTTGAGAATCAGCTGAAAGGTCAATTACAAAGGCTGCCAGACTGTTTATACTTGTAGGTACTTTAAATTGTTAAAAAACGTTGAATTTGGCTTGAAGAAAAAAAAATTCACGGAAGTAAATAAATATCACTTCAATAAAAAAATGTTTAATTTTTTTTTATTTGATTTTGTTATCAATAGTTTTAAGTTATTTCTTTTTAATTTGTTTTAAAAATAACTAAAGGCCGTTTTACCTATTCTACAACCCTAAAGAATTTTGACGAAAATGCTTCCCTGATCTAATTATTTTTTGAAAATATTCAAAAAACAATAACAACTCATCATGAGAGGGTTGTATTTTCCTCAATATGACTAACTTTAAAGCGGCTCATACACTTGCAATAAAATTGTACAGTTTTACGTATTGCACAATTATATCGCCAATGTGTATGTGATATAGGATGATGTCACAATATATTGGCAACAATCAAAATACTTTTGATTTTTATTGCACAACGAAAAGATAGTGAAATGTGTTGGCAATATTGTACAATGCTGCTTATGTTACTTCTATAGGTTATGTTCACTTTTTTATTGAATGAATGGAAACATAGTGCGACTTATTGCATATTATAGGACAAAATGGAAATAATAGGGCGAATATCATATACAATAATATTGCAAGTGAATGGGCCGCTTAACACAACTGCAAAGTAGTGTTAAGTGGAGACTGCTCAAGTAAAAGTTTTAACTTTATTGTTATACCATTTCTTTTCAAAGTTCTTTTATAACATAAATTGACGTTTAAGTTTGACAGTACGCTATTTTGTAGTTGTTTTTCGACAGCTTTATTTAATTTGTTAAAAGGGTTGTAAACTAGACATAATAAACTTAGCTTTTTCCACAAACACACTGTAGCTACATACTTGACGCGTCAACGAACTGAAAATAATGAAAAGTTTTAACTCTAACTTCACTACGTGTACGCCACCATAAACATATAATCATTTTAACAGCAAGTCTTAACTTTATGTTTTAACTGCATTTCATGTTAGGTGGAGACTGGGTGTAATGTTGATTTATTTTCCGAGAAAAATATGTTACATATACATACATGTAATGGGTAAAATAAATCACACAAATGGCTTAGCAAACACTCACTTGTTTTTAATAAACAACACAAACATATTTCGTACAAACATTACTGCCCGTCTACAACTGACATGACTTGCTGTTATAACTTGAAGTTAGTGCCGGTTCACACACGCCAAGTTTGACTCGTCAAGTCTTGAGCTTTTAGGAGAGAAGGGAAAAGAGAAGGCCATTTCTTTTCCCGTCTCTCCTAAAAACTCAAGACTTGACGAGTCAAACTTGACGTGTGTGAACCGGCACTTATAAAAGCGTTGTTAAAACATTTGCATTAACAACCGTGTTATAACATGAGAAAACTTCTAACATGATGAGTCTATACATAACACAAACATCATATAATTGTTAAAGATAAGCATTTCATGTCAGTTGTAGACTGCATGTTAATTTTTCATTCTTTTTATTTTTTTAAAACGAATGAAAAATATAAAATAAAGGAAAAGAATTTGGAGTAAAGAGTAGTTTAAAAAACGAGTTGCTTTGTAGCAAAAAATACTGCTAAGAAAAATTCAATTTACTATGGAAAATTATTTTAATTCGTCTTCTAGACAGCACAAAAAGTTTGACAAATATGCAACATGTCTGCCAAGTATTAAACATTTTTTATATTTCTTCAAGCATGCTCCAAATGCTTGTCCAAACACCAAACTCTAACTAACAACACAAAATATTTGTACAAACTTAAAATATTGCCATGTTTACCAAGCAAATAAACTATCAAATCAAAACCTTTTGATTTTTCTTTAACCAACTCGACAACCGTCAAACTAATCAAATGACAACGCCATACACGCTTTGATTTGGACAACAACCGACTCAGTTGACAATTGAATTGAATCGTGTATGGGCTACTTTAAAGATAACATAATTTTGACATTTACTGCAATATATGTCGCAATCATTTGGTACGTTTGCAAGGCGAATTTATACAAGGTGGTCTTATTTTGAAAACGTTTACAACACTGTAAAGTATTTTAACGTTGTGTCAAAAATAATAGAACACAGTAGTAAACAATTTAAACAAATATTTCATTTTCTTTTTAATATTAAATTATTTGTTTTGAAATGTAATAATTAAAAAAATTTTTAATTTCATAATTTTAAGCGAAAATTATAAAATTTGGTAAAATTTCCCCAGAACCACATGAACTGTATATCATTTTGACACAAGGTAATCAGCTGTTGCTTACGAAGCAAGATAAGGTCACCTGGTGTAAATTCGCCTTGTGCGTTTCTTTACGTTTCCAATAAAATCCAGTAGTTGAGTAAATTTTAAGCAATATGAAATTTTTACTCTCAAAACTGGATCTTGCACAAAAAAGTTAACGAACCGAAAAATTGCAAAGACTCGCAGGTTATTTCAAACATATGACCGCTAAAAAAATGGCTTCCTCTATTCCCTTCTCTCCTAAAAGATCAAGACTTGACTTGTGTGAACCAGCACTAAATATGGTAACTGAATTTGTGTTGCCATCCGTAATCGACCCATTAAAGTATTTTATATAAAAAATGTATATACATTTTTTTAATTACAGTGCAGCCACACTATCAGATTTTCTTGATAGTCTTTTACATATACTCTGTCAAAATTTCCAAAAACCAAAAGTTGTGACGTAGGCTGCACCCAATTTTTGAGCAATTTACTTTCAAGATGCCATCAAGAACACAATTTATAAAAGCAAACGAATTGTAGCTGTGTAAAGTGAAAGAAGTTTTTCAAATTTGTTGGCTTATTGTTTGTTTTTTTCACAAATTATAGTTTTAAGGAAAAAAGCAACTTTAAGGACATTGTTGCAATTTATTCTTTCAAAAATAACGAAATATAAATTATGATCCATAGCTTATTTATTGTAAATAATAGTGGGTAAGTCGCAATGAGAAGTGGTGAACGAAAATTTTGTTAATCCATATCTAAACAGGGATGTTTTTCTGGAAAAACATTGGCGTTCAGTGGTCTCTCGTTCTGTATGTGACTATTTTTTAGATGCCCAAAGGAATTCACCATTTGTAAGAGTAATTTGTGTTGGCAAAAGTGCAGTTAATGGGGCGGGGCGTAGGAAAAAAATAAAAAAATATTTGAACCACCTTTGGACACCCTTTTACAATGTGGCAAGTGGAAGGTAGACAGACAAAGTTTGTCGGTGAGGGGCTGTAGAGGTAGAGTGTGTAGTACATGACTATCTGTACTAGACATTTTTTGTTTCTCTTTTCCACTTTTTGCAGTTTACTTCTTGTTGCTTCATATAATTTTTCTCACATCAATGTCGGTTTAGTAGCATTGCCTGTTAAATGTTCATCTTCGTCGACAGCGAAAGAGAACGAAGTAAGAAAATGTATACTCTCTGTCTGTCTTTTAATTTCGAGTTTGTAAAAGGCAAGTTAAAAAGGGAATAAGACAAATGTCTGCCTTTCAATTTCAACATTGTAAGTTGGGACTAGGTATGAGTGTATTGGTAAAAAAGTGTGAGTGTATTAAAACTTGATATTCAAAACTTGATCGTGTAACCATCAAGTTAACCAAGTTCCAAAAAAACATTCATATTCTGATATGCGAAAATATTGGCACCTCTTTCGTAAATAAAAAGATGCCATACGTTTAAAATATCTTAACTTTTTTCAGCTACTTTTCTACACAACCATTAACCACCAGCTGTTGAGTGTGTAATTGTAGCTGTGTAAAGTGAAAGAAGTTTTTCAAATTTGTTGGCTTATTGTTTGTTTTTTTCACAAATTATAGTTTTAAGGAAAAAAGCAACTTTAAGGACATTGTTGCAATTTATTCTTTCAAAAATAACGAAATATAAATTATGATCCATAGCTTATTTATTGTAAATAATAGTGGGTAAGTCGCAATGAGAAGTGGTGAACGAAAATTTTGTTAATCCATATCTAAACAGGGATGTTTTTCTGGAAAAACATTGGCGTTCAGTGGTCTCTCGTTCTGTATGTGACTATTTTTTAGATGCCCAAAGGAATTCACCATTTGTAAGAGTAATTTGTGTTGGCAAAAGTGCAGTTAATGGGGCGGGGCGTAGGAAAAAAATAAAAAAATATTTGAACCACCTTTGGAATTAAAAACAAAAAAAAAAAAAACCAAAATTAAAATTAATTAAAGGTAATTGTGCAAGAAAAACGAAAATAATAAAATATAGGGCGGGCGGGACTTTTGGAGCCCTCTGGGTCAAACAAAAGTGCCCCCATTCAGTCATACATATCTATGCGTAGGTACTCAAATTAAAGGTAATTTTCTCACGATTGTAAATATTTTGTTTTATTTCGTTTTTTTTCAATGTTTTATGCTCGATTTTTTTTTAAATGTTTTTTAATTTTTTTGTAACTCATAGCCTATTTCCGATGTGCTAAATAATTATTTTCTTCGTAGCCGGCCTTCGGCCGGGCGCAAGGAATTTCTTCTCTATAGTACCTATAACAAAAACCGGATTCGATAACTAAAGCTTTTCTGCACCTAAAACATACTTAAATTAACATTGAGAGGAAAATAATATGCGAATTCAAAATACATATTTGCATTCGTGAGCAAATTGCCTTTAATTTGAGTACCCACACATATCACTCAGTGGGCGGGGCAGTTTTTTGATTCCAGGGGGCCTACGGGCCTCAGCCCCCTTAAATTTTAATTTTGGTTTTTTCTTTTTTTATTCTGAATCGGATAGCATATTTTTTATTTTTTTCGTTTATTTTATTTGCCTCGCAAACTGCACTTTAGCTTTTTTTGTATATTTATAATTTTTAATTACTTTTTCCGTCAAAGGATGTTCCTCCCGTAATCTCTACACCCCACTATTACTTGATAACAGTACAACGCAAAGGTATTTCTTTGGTGGCCGCTTGCAAACAAGAAGTGCCTCCTTTATTTGTTATTGAGTTTTTACATCGTGTTATAGACACATTTGAAGATTATTTTGGTGATTGCTCGGAGTCTATTATTAAAGAAAACTATGTTTTGGTTTATGAGCTTTTGGATGAAATGTTGGATAATGGGTTCCCCTTGGCTACGGAATCAAATATATTGAAAGAGCTAATTAAGCCACCAACTATATTAAGAACAATTGCCAATACGGTGACTGGTAAAAGCAAGTAAGTTGACGTAGTAGCTAACTAATTGGGTTTCTACACATTTTGCATGGGATTTAAACACAATTTTTCTTAGCTGTTCTTAGCATAACTTCTAACTTCTAAAGTTAAATGAAGTTTTTATATGCATATTAATAATTTACAGATCTTTTAAAGATGAAAAAAAATTGAATGCCATCTTAAGAGTTCGTTCAGTTGATTAAGAGATGAAAAGAAAATATTTGTATCTTAATGTTTAAAAACACATTGCATGTTATTAATAATTGAAGTTCTCTGTAATGTGTAAATCGATTTTATTTCTGGGATTTCCCATGAAAGGTGATATACAAGTGTGTTCTAGAATCCGAATCCACAAGATATTGGATTTCTTTAGCATTATTGGTGTTTTCCATTTTGTGTAATTATAGCTAATTTTTTCTAACGATTTTTATGTGTTTTTCAGACAATTTTTGCGATCTCTTAGTTTTTGGGTTTGTTTAACATTTTGCAATTTTTAGCCATGTTCGCGATATAAGCGATTTGTTCGTGTAAGTTTTCTGATTCTTTACAGCTTTAACGATTTATAATAAATAGTAGACTTTGCTATCATTCGCTGTTAGCAAATTTCCGAGAATTTAGCAATTTTACCGATTTTTTTCCATTCCTTATAGTTTTAGGGACTTTCAATCAATTTTAAAGCTGGTATGAAATATTAAAAATTTTCCCGAATTTTCGCTATATTTGCATTTTTTTTTATTTTTCGACATTTTGTTTTTTTAACCCATATAGAGAATTCAAATAAATTTAAGTGTTTGTTTAAAAGTTTGCAATTTTTCGAGAATTTTAGCCATGTTAGCGATTTTATGCTGTGATTCTTTACATCTTTCACGATTTTTAAAAAATATCTTTAGTTCAACAAAAGTTTTTTCAAACAAAAACTTCGAATACACAAAAACATGTGGATTTGAGAACACCAATTTATAACTTATGCGGACTCAAAAAATTTTTCGTTTTCAATTCGAGTCTAAACCTAGAACATACCTGATAAATGCGTCTTTTTACATTTATGTAGAAACGGTAGATTTACATGTATTGAATATCGGCCAATATTTAGAATATCACGCTCAAACGTGTTAACAGATTTCGATGACATTTGGTACTAAGGTAGAATATTATAGTAAAATAATATAGGCTTTATTTTTTCGGAATTGTAGAAAAGTAAGGGTCAAAATTGAAGAAAAGCAAAAATTCAACCGATGTACATGCACTTTTATCCTTAATCCAAATTTCTTTCGTACGTTTTTCTTAGCTTAGTCGCTATTTCACATAGAAAAACATTTTTAAATCTGCCATTTAGGGGCAACATTTCATCAAACCAATTTAGTCAAGTTAAACTTAAAGGGTCAAAACAGGGGAAAATACGGTATTTTGCCTTATCATGCCTTTTCTAAAAACAACTTGGTCCTTTTTGTAAGCTTAAAACCTGTATTCGAAAACATTAAAAACAGCCACAAATTAAGTAAATTTAAGGTACAAAATTCTTAATTTTTTCCCCAAAATTATTTTGCGCGTACATACTTCAAATCCTTATGTTTTAACAAAATTCCTCTGTGTTAACTTTTTTTAAACAAAGAGGCTTTAAAGTAATTTTGCTCTTACTTAAAACTTTTGTTCTTTAGCATAAATGCTGTTAACAAATAAAGTACATTTAAGGCAGTAAACGAATTATGGGCAAAATGTCTAAAAAGGAATTTTTATTATCTGTTGTAAATTTTTTTTAATAGAATTGTTTATAAGCTGAAAATATTTATTTAACAAATTTTAAGGACAAAAAGAAGAAAAAAATATGTATTATAGGTATTTTTTTTTGAAGTACAAACAGAATTGAAGCCACTACATTGTTCAATTTCACATTCGTCTAAAGAATGTGGATTTTACAAAAAAAAAAAAGAGAAAAAAAATACAATAACCGGATTTTGATTGAAACAATCAATTCAAAAACTTTCTCCCGTATTCATTACCGATTATTAATGTTAACAAACTTTTATTAAGGGTAATTTTAATAGTAAATTTGTTCTTTAATTTTTTTTAAATGTAAAAATTTTTTATGAATACAGGCATTTAAATTTATAAAGTTGGTTAATTTTTACTAGAATAAAGCATTACATTTTGTAAATGTTGCGTTTGTGGGACAAAAACTAAATATTAATTTTAAAGTAATTATAGCGAAATTTAAATATGAGGTTTAATGTTCCAGATATAATAGGTGCGATCCCGCACTTTTTGGGCAAAGTTCGGCAAAATGACAGTAAACAAAAATTACTCTCACGAAAAGATAAAAATGTACAAAAGTACGAGAACAATAAAAACCAAATTTCTGCCCTAAAAGAAAACTTTACTATAAAAACGTTCAAATAAACACATAAATGACACATTAGCATGTACAAAAGTAAAATTTAAGCATCTACTTAAATTTTTTTTAACATTTTTTCTATTGAATGCATTTTATTTTAATTCTTTTGGTAATACTTGTCTGTAGTTTTTTATCGTTTGTTTTCTGACACAGCTGATTGTTAAACAGTTTTCCCAGTACGGGAAACTTCGTGTAAGAAGGAGAAGAATATTTTTCTCTCAAACGGTCTCCCACTTTACCAAACTTTGAGTAGGGGAACAGTTTTCGGTAAGATTGGGATCCCGCGGGCTCCCAACGTTGAGTATGTGATTACACCTAATAATGCACTTTTTATAAGAGGTATATGACAGAGAAGGGTTAAAAAGAGGATTAAAAAAGTAGACAATCTTATTATTGTTAGTAAAAACAATCAAGGGACATAAAATATCAAAATGCATTTACTTGTCATAAAGACCATAAAACTAAACCAATTAATAACTTCATAGAGGACCGGGAAGATAGGGGGAAATTTCTTCCTCTCAGAAACTATCAAACCGATTTTAATGAAATTAAAAACATAGATAGAACCATATCTATATGGACACAAAAGGTATGCATTTTTTAAAAAATAGGACCAAATAAAACAAGCTTTATATTATGATAATCTATTACAACAAAGGGAAATATCCTGATTTTAGCAAAAATTTAGTTTTAAAGAGAGTGATTCACAGATTTTTTTTATAACTTTAGACAGATTCGTCCAATTTTGTTAAAAATTAATTTAAATGATAAGAATTTTAGTCGTCTTTAGACTACTTTAAAGTTATTGTTTATATGCTTAAAGGGCTTAAATTTATTTTTGACAAAATAAAAACTTGGCTGTTATTAGTCGAGATTCTGGACTAATAATTCAAGTTTTAGGCCAGATTCACAATGCCAGCAACATCTTTACTTGGTGTTCACAATAAAGCAATACGTTTTTTTTTCCAATTTTTTCAAAATCTTTGGTAAACAAATTAAAGCAATATATAAGAAATATTTTGGTGGAAAATAAGAAGAAAAACAAAATTGTTGCTATCATTCATGCAGGTGACTGCATCAGAGAGGGTTTTGCTGCCTTTGAATGTTCCTTGTATGGAGTTTGATATTTAGAATTGGACTACATTCAAAAAGCTACAGCCAGCATAACTCTAACTGAAGCATATACCTTGTGCATATACATATAACTTGGTTTATTTATTTTTTTTTATTGTATACATACATATGTATACACATTTTTATAAAAATTATTTATATTTAACAAAAAATTCTCATATAGTGTCAGCACCACCTTGCCACAAGGTCAATTATCAGCAATTCCCTGGCGCCGAAGTGGTGTTCGTTATACCAACAATGAGGCCTACTTTGATGTCATTGAAGAAGTGGACGCCATAATTGATAAATCCGGTTCTACTGTGTTTGCTGAAATACAAGGCTATGTAAGTTTTGAATTTTATTAAATTTCGAGTTACTACATTTTTAATTTTTTTGTTTTCATTTGCAGATTGATTGTTGTATCAAACTCTCTGGGATGCCAGATTTGACATTGTCCTTTATGAATCCTCGTCTTTTTGATGATGTATCATTCCATCCATGTGTACGTTTTAAAAGATGGGAAGCTGAGCGTTTATTGAGTTTTATACCACCTGATGGCAATTTCCGCTTAATGTCCTATCACATAAGTTCACAATCTGTTGTGGCAATACCCATTTATATAAGACATAATTTCTCCATTAAGACAGGAGAACAAGGGCGTTTAGATTTAACAGTGGGTACCAGGACATTAATGGGTCGTTCTGTTGATAAAGTTAAATTAGAAATAGCTATGCCAAAATGTGTACTAAATTGTATACTAACACCTAATCAAGGCAAATATTCATTTGATTCGGTATCCAAAACTTTAACCTGGGATGTTGGACGCATTGATGTAACAAATCTGCCAAATATAAGAGGAACTGTAAGTTCAAATTTGAAATTATTAAAAAAAAAAATTTTTCTGTATTTTTATTGTTTCTTTAAGGTTTCCATTCCTCCTGGTACTCCTAGTTTGGGTTCGAATCCTACTATTAATGTGCAATTCACTATATCACAAATGGCTGTTTCAGGCCTTAAAGTTAATCGTCTCGATATGTACGGCGAAAAGTATAAGCCTTTTAAAGGTGTCAAATATATTACCAAGGCTGGTAAATTTCAAGTTCGCATGTGAATTTAAAATCTCATTGAAATCACTAAAGAAACTATTCCATAAATTAATTAAAAAAAAAAAATTAGATTTTTTTTTAAATTGAGCAAGATATTAAAATTTTTTTTTTGAATAAACACTAATATTAATAAACGTATTATTATAATTGCATCAAAGGTAAACATTGTATTTTAAATCAGATTATTACCATAATTATTAAATTAATTTCTATCGAAAAATTTTTATTTATAGAATTACAAGATAAATTTAATTTTCAAGACTCCTAAACTGAACGACATATTCATCTTTAATTATTTAATACACAGAAACATTATCATCAATTTTAATTAAACCATTTCAAGATAAGTTTATTGCAAGTTAAACCACATTGGTAAGTGTTGTCATCCTGTTTTTTAATCTATGGATATGTTTACGTTTAACTTTGACGAAATTAAGATACACCTGCGACTCTTTGGTAATAGATTATAGGAAATAAGTTCACGTTCCCCTTAATCTATTACCAAACAGTCGCAGGCATATTTTAAATTCGCCAATCACGATAAGAATGATAAACATTCGCTTCAAAACGCGGTTTTCGAATAAGCAGCTTAAAAATAACCGGCTTTATTCAAATAAATAAAAACACAAAAATCAAATTAGTTTTTCAAATTCAAAGTTAGTTTGAATAAGAAGAAAACAATTCACCAATGTAACGAGCCAACACATAGTTATGACTTGAGGTCAAAATAAACCACGCAAATGGCTTGGCAAACACACACATTTTGTTGCTATTTTTTCAAACAGAGGAGAAATGAGGAGGTCCATAACAAAACGCAATAATAACATTTTACCTTTATTCCATTTAACGTCGTCGTCGTCGTCGTCGTCATCAATATAATATCAATATCAATTTTTATCGACGTCGTTATCAATTCGATACAAATCTTGTATTCTATAACAGCAATGTAACGATGACGATTGTTTATCGTTTTTAAAGCACATCTCTAATAAGTTCTTATTAAAAATATGTAATTTGATTTATTCTAAAAAAAATCCCCATTGTAAATGTCATAAGGCATTAATTGCCCTTTTCGCCCCGTATAAGTCGACAGTGTTGATAGTGCCCTGTAAAATACAGACTTCGGTACAACGAAATTTATTGGGAATTTGCAAAAAAATTCCTAATTGTGTTATGATAGCAAAGTTTAATATCTATTAAAAATCGTTAAAGCTGTAAAGAATCACAAGAAAAAATCACGTCTATCGCGAACATGGGTTAAATTCGCGAAAAATTGCAAACTTGGAAACAAATCCTTAACTTTATTTATGCTCGCTGAATCGGTTAACAACAAAATGTCGAAAAATTGCAAAAATTCGTGAAAAGTTTTAATATTTCGAACAAGCAATAAAATTTATTAAAAATTTCTAAGACTATAAGAAATGGTAAAAATTCGATAAAAATGGCAAAATAAGCGGAAATTCGCAAAAATATGATAAAAGCGGCATGAAAGAAGAGTTTAATATTTATTAAAAATCGTTAAATCTGTAAAGAATCAGAAAACTTAAAGGCTAATTTGCTTCTATCGCGAACATGGCTAAAATTCGCAAATTTCCGATAATATAGCAATTTTCATGGAATTTTTTGGCTTGTTTGGAATACATATATAAAATTTTCGCGAATTTTCGTTCCTTTTTTTTTTAGCAAATTTTTGCGATTTTTCCATTTTTTTAATTCAATATTGTTATTATTAAAAAAATAAAAAAAACAGTTTCGACACCAATAAGACTGACGACAAAATCAGAGTCAATTTATATTGGCATGTTTTATGAAGATTCCCAAAATATTTCGGCTCTAGCGATATTCTCCAATGGGCTAAACCCCGTCAAAAATGGTCCAAAATAGCATTTTTTATGAATAAAAAGGTCGATACATTTTTTTTTGTCCAACGAATGACAAAATACAATAGATATTTAGGAATTCTTTGATTCTGCGTTAAAACATTTTAAAAATCTCACCACAAACTCGATTTTAATGAATATTTAAATAACTTAACCGATTTTCATTTTCAAAACGTCGTTAGAAAGGTGTTGACCACTGCTTGAGATTTTAGGAAAAAATTAACCCTTAACTGCCAATCTTTCTTATTATACCATTCATTAAAACATCACTAAAACCCCATTTGATAACCACAAAAAGCATATATTTGTCCAGGAAACAAGTGTTTTATATATATTTAGCTACTATTATGATGTATGCTTAAAAATATAAAAGCGGGTTTCACCCTTTGTATTAAGTGTACAACTTTGCTTTTCTTAATACGATTTTATACTACTTTAGTATTGTAAATTAATGAAGTTGCTGAGGGAGGGAAAGAGACAGATATAGTTTCTTCAACTGTTTTATTCTGGGTTATTTAACATGCAGTCTACAACTGAAATGAAATGCTTAACTTTAACACTAATATGATGTTAGTGTTAAGTATAGACTAACCATGTTAGAGGTTTTCTCATGTTATAACAAGGTTGTTTATGCAAATGTTTTAACAACGCTTTTATAACATCAAGTTATAACAGCAAATCATGTCAGTTGTTGACGGGCAGTACCAAACGTGTTTACTACAGCTTTTTGTTGGATTTTTCAACCACAGCGTAGTAAATTTTAGTCTAATAAATTTTATTGTTCCAGTGTTGTAAATATTAATACTTTAACTAAATTAATAAGATTCACAAGGACTACAAGGGACTTTACTATCAAGGGTGAAAATCGCTAATATAATTGCTATCAAGGCACAATTAACAAGGTATGTAAATGCAATACACTGAACACAATTCGCGAAAAGATTTTTCGTTTTAATTAATGTTGTTGGCATGTTTGCCATAAAAGGGTTAAATTGTATCACTATTTGATATCAAATGAACATGTTTCTTAATCAAGATATTACGCAACACTCATAATGAATGCAATTTTAAAGAAGTTGGTTGAAACTACATCATTATTTAAGTTTACTTTATTTAATTATAAAATATATTTTTTGTAAGTATAATTTATATATCGTTACTTTAATACAGAAAAGCCCTAACTAACGTTTTCCTTACTTTACAGGAGAAGGAAAAAACTTCATTAAAAATTATAGCCTTGTAATCGCGATTTTTTTAAACGCATTTATTTTATGAAATTCTCAAAGCAATTTAATAAAAAAACTGCCTTTAAACAAATCAGGACTTCAAGACTATAATTTTTTCAAGTTTTTTTCCTTCTCCTGTAAATTAAGAAAAACGTTAGTTAGGGCTTTTCTATATTAAAGTAACGATAATTATATGTATGTATGTAATTAAAAATTTAATTTTAAATAAAAAGCTGTTCTTATTTTACATCAAACTCTTTTTTAAAATGCAGACTCTTCTTTTTATAATCCCAATGATATTTTGGCGATATCTTTCTATTTTCTCATTAGTGGTTATCTGGCAATATTGCTAGTTTATCATCTAGAAGAACAGCTTTCGTATTGCTTAGCCGTATTACTATCGGGACACGTTTCTTCCCGAAGGAAGTGTCTTTCGCAATACGAAATCGATTATTGCCGCAACAATATTTTTCATCCAGGCAATACGTTTGGCAATACATATGGAGTAATTCTGTGTTTGCTGGATTTCTTGTATTGTTGCTAAGCAAGATAAAAACTGCCTTATCTAGCCACAAAATAGTTAAATTGGCAACACTGATTTTTAATTTCTTCTATATATATCAAATATTAGGAGATTTTGGAGATTTTCTATGAAATTTTATCGTACAAATAAGTAAATTAGCTGTACCTAAACCAGCTGCACCTAATTTTTTGTTACAAATCATCTTATTTTAATTTGTTCTAAAATAGAGTTTTTTTTAACAGCTTTTCAAATTGTTCCGATAAAAAAAGTATTTTGTACATACTTCTTTTTTGTACCGCAACTAATGTTGCACTAACAATTTTATTTTCTGCCGCACCCAAGTTTACAAGCCCATTTTAAACAAAATGTCTGAGTATTGTATTTTTTTTATTCTTTTTACGTATTGAAATACATACATACATGTTTGATTGAAGCAGGCGATAGTAAATGCTGCGTGTAGAAATGTCTGTCTTACAAAAAATGAAACATGTTTGAAAAGTATCAAGATAAAAAAAGATAAACAAAAAAGTTTGTGTCTAAAGTTATTCATTTTAGTGTTACGCTAACTAAGCCTCGATTTACGCGGTACTTCTTTGAATATAACAAGGATTAATAATAGCAACCAATTTTTTAATTACGCGTTCTTTTTTAACGCGAATAGAATATAAAATGGGTAACAACCAAGTCGGAAGTCGTTTGAAATAACTAGGGCCCGGATTTTTATGCTGTTAAAATCGAGTTTTATGCGCATAAAACATACACTAAAAATAGAAAAATATGCGCTAAAAATGGAAAAAATTTCTTAACACAGTTGTTAATCATAAAAAAAACATTAAACCAAATAAATTCAACATAAAAGCCATAGAAATTCAGTCTCATTAACGAAAAAAAGGAACAACAAAAAAGCAGACAAAAAAATAAAATAAAATACAAAATATAAAGTAAAACAATCATGTAAATTAAGTCACTTGTTAGATAGATATTTGAACTTCATATAAAATGAATTAAGAACAATTCTCATTTTCATATGTTCATTTTCCACTACACTGTTTTCGTTAAAATTTAAATTAAAAATGCCAGTCCTTCATTTTTTAAAACTTTATCAAGTTTGATACGAATTTGTTTACTTAAGTTTCCCTTAACTGCATACATTCTATTTATGACATTATCAATAAATTTAATTTGCTTTCTCAATGGATTTGATTTCTCTAATTCTACAATAGTCTCAGAGATAAATTCGTAATTTGAAGACATACAAATTATCCGAGCTTTAATATTTGGAAAATTTTTTATTTTTATTTTTGATACTGCATTACCATCGTCCCATCACATCCTTGGATTGTTCAAAATTTTCATCATAATACACAACTGATTTCAACCACTTTCCCCACCTTGTTGTTTTAGATACTTCTCCTAATATGCGACAAAACGCGATGTGCTTTGCAATATATTTTTTTCCCATAAAATCACTTGATGCAACACGGTGCATCGCAAAATAAAGCAAATAAAACAAGTTTGGTTTTTTAAAAAATGCACCTAAAATATGCAATGCCAGCAATATATGCAAAAATATGCATTTAAAGCAATATACATATGCAGTAACAAATGGATGCCATTTAATTTAAAAATTCTTGATTCGAAAAGATTTTAAGTATTTGTTGATCTCAGACTGACGACAACAAATATGCATTTGCATAAAAATCCCGGCCTTGGTAATAACAATATTGAAAACCCATTGCCACCGAAAATTTCTGAAATAGTATAAGAACTACATATTTGAATCTGTTTTACTTAAATATAAATTGAAACTGGGAATTATTTCCTTCCGAAGGTTACTTTATATTATATTCAACATTTTTTTATTATTCGAATTTATTCTATGAGCTAAATTTCAGTTATGTATTTTATAAAGCTTTTTTGTAATACAATATAATAGTCTGGTAGTGTAATTAAATATAAATTAGAATATAATTACAAATATCCTTTAGCCTTTAAAGAATACAAACGTATTTTTGTTTATTTTGAAAAATCCATAATATGAAATATCAAATTTATAGTAAAATTTTTGTTAATTTTTTCCTTTTATTTTTGTTTAAATATTCAATTCGAAAACACAAAAATTATTTTTCTTGTTTTATGACAATACGGTCGGAAACGGCGTAGGAAATAGAATTAGGTCGAACTCGTTTGCCTAAGCTTTTGTGATCCTTTGTATAAAATACTAAACGTTGTCATTTGACAACGCATCTACGTCATACGCTACTTCGTTCATACGGTGCAATTGTGTACTTACGCTAAAATAAATAAAATTGTTATTGTATGTGTTTTTGATTTAACGCTATATCGTCAGCACATTATTGGTTTGACCTACCTACCATTTAAAAAAAATTTGGTTGGTATGAGGAATATATTTTTTAATACCCGCTTTCTAAATCCAAAACTTGTTTCGCGAAATTTTTTATGGTTTCTGAGATATTAACCATTCATTTTGATCCATATCAACTCTTTTAAAGTTTTGTTTTGCTCTACACTCCACTATTTGGCGATTGCACCAAATTCTTCATATAAAAATGTACAAAATAAATTTCACTCTTGCTTTGCTTCATTGTCGTAAGAAAAAAATAGTTTAATCAAAAGCATCGACGAATCAGTAGGTCTATGCAAAACGACTGCTGATTTTTTATAGAGCCACTTTTTTTCATGCAATTTTTTTTGTAGCAATTGTATTTGCTATCTTCATCTCATGATATCAAAATGCGTGTTGTTTTTTTAATTGTTGTATTCCGCAGAAAAAAAATATTAGATTGTAAATATAGAAACTTTCATTTCAGCAAGTTACTCAATGTAGTGTAATATGTATCGGTATGCAGCATAATAAGCTACTTTTTAAAAATATTTTTAGAAAAGTGGCGCATGCGGCACAAAATAAAATTTTTCACTTTCAATAAAATACTATTAATTTCTAACTTCATTCATGAAATTTAACAAATATTTACATTTTTCTTCAAAACACATGAAGAGGCGGAGAAAATATAAGAAAAAACCGCATACAGTTTGAGAAATCTTCTTTGTCATTTTTCTCCACTCCGAATTTTTGGCATATGCGCCAAACCAATAATGATCTGACGATATGTTAAATTCTTGATCCCAAAAAAAAATATTTTGTACTAATCCTTAACATTGTTTTACGCGAAGTTGATGTACACATACTTTGTTTGGTCCCAAAATACCGCATAAATCGAGGCTTACCTGTATATAAAGCAGGTAAACCTCTCAAGACTTTAAACATAAATTAAAGCTAAATGGATTTTATTGAAATTTCTAACTTAATATTTAATAATTTTAAAGAATGTTTACAAAATGTTTGCTTTTTATTCGTGTTCAATGAAATGGTATCTTTGTTTTTCTGTTGTTCATTTTCAAAGTGCATATTTTAGTACCTTTTCTGTGTCGAATGTGTGCAATGTCTGAAACTGGTATTACTTCAAAAATATAGACATGTACATAAAATTTATTTTTCATGTTTGTAATTCATTCATTTGCATTTGCTAAAAAAGACAATTGTAGCTAAAAACCATGTTAACTCACAAACTGTTATAAGAGTTTTTGTTTTTTTTTAGAACTAAAGTTTTGCATTTTTAGAAGAAATGTTAAGATTGGCGAGCGTTTTTTACGCTTCAAGTTTAGTTAACAAAACAAATTATAAAATAAACAATTTATAGAAATATCTAAATCCATAGATGAACTTAACTGTTTTATTACTTTTATGTTTTTTTTTTCTCCATTTAATTTTAATAAACAGTTTTTACGGTTTAAACCCTGGGTGTTAATGCGAATACTGTCTCAGATTAGACAAGTTGTTTGAAATGCCAGCTTCAAATTGTTCAAGTCGTTAATAATAAAATATTCATTAGTAGAAAAGAAATGTTTTTTTTTTGTTTGGTTTAAGTTATTGTAAGGCAACATACAGATTTTGTTGGCTAAAAATATTTTAATGTTAATTTTTATCCCTTTTTTACATTTGAAAACAAAATTATTAGATATTCTCTGGTTATCTTTGCTTGAAATTTATTGATTTATTAAAAGTATTTTGGGCCAATGATGCATTTTTTATAATTCTGTCGTTATATAAAACAGCAGTGATGCTGCCCCATCTCTCTTTAACTCATGTAAAAAGGCAATTTTGAAAGTTCAATGTAAATGAAATATGTGCTTTTTTTAAGTATTAGATGTCTTATGAGATACTAAACGGGTGTGGAAAAACACTCATCTTTCACAATATTGTTCAATGAGACTTGTTTGAGGACAACATAAGCGACCACTGCATGCATTTTGTCGTGTTTCGAACCACATTGACGACAAAACAAGTCTCATTGAAGACAATATGACCCACACTTGCATGCATTTTGTCGTCAATGTGGTTCGAAACACGACAAAATGCATGCAATTGTCGGTCATCTTGTCTTAAATGAGACTTGTTTGAGGACAACATAAGCGAAAAATAAAAGATGATAGAAAATACCTCAAATTAGCTTCAACTATTTCTTAAAAATAACTGGGCAATAACGACAAAAGAAAAAATCACAAACAAAAAACAAGTAAAATTATTTAGTTGAATCTTCAAAGTGCGTGGTAAAGGATATAGTTTTGCTCTGTTATTTTTTTTGACAATTGTGATTGGCTTTTTGTTAAGTGTTGTTAATTGGTTAGTATAACTAAAATGTCACAATCACGATATTTGCGTAGAGAAATAGCACGCGCAAAGTTAACTTTTTCGAAAAGAATTAATAAAATGTCTTGAAGACATCCTTGACGGCGCGTGTACGAACATATAAAATCCTTGAGGACGCGTAGGCGACCGTCCAAGCAAATCGTCGACGACTTTTTAACACAAGTGTCCGGAAAATCGTTCACGACATATTAAGCGATATTGCCGCTCATATATCGTCAACGACAGCGTCGCCCATATGATCGTCAACGACACATGAGCGATAATGTCGCTCATTAGTCGTTAACGATTTTCCGGACATTTGTGTGAAAAAGTCGTCGACGATTTGCTTGGACGGTAGCCTACGCGTCCTCAAGGATTTTATATGGTCGTACACGCACGACATGACCAACGGGTACCCTTGTTGAAGTCACATCGATGACTGAATTGAAGAGCATAAAAATATGTGTTAGTAGTGGTATACACAATTGTGCAAAGAAATGGAATTCCCTGTTATATGCTAGGAACACAACTGGGACGAACGACGAATTTCGCCCTACACGACGAATTCGCTGAGTAAATTCGTCTTAAGAAACACAATAACGACGAATAACTAACACCTTTACTAATTGAGAAAGTTGTTTGCAGTTTGGGCAAAGAGAGAAAAATAGTGTGACCATAAAAAAAAATTTACTTAAAAAACATAAACATTACATAAAACAGACAATAAAACATGATAGCACACCTTGTGAATACCCCAAGTATGTCTCACACTAAATTTTGTTTTCATTTTCTAAAAGCAGGCAGTTAAGCACAAACAGGTTCTGTGCGAGCGATTCTGAAAACCTTTCACAACCATAAACTGTACCAAGAAAGACAAATTCAGCGGAGGTCTAAAGACATTCTGGATGATATTTTTCGATCCTATCAAAAAAATAATTAAAATAATCCTATGAAATATCAACTTCTGATGGGTCAGTACTAAGTGTATTGCACTGACTTAAGAAAACGATTGCCAATGTAGTTTAAATGTCATTGAGGATGACAAAAGCTTTTTTAAATTATCTGCATTAGACGCCTTAGAAGGTTCCGATGTTATAAACAAGTTAATAGAGGCTTGATTAAAAAGCACAGGCAGAATATTTCAAATGTTTCTCAGCTCGGGAGCAAAATTATTGCATTCGATATCAATAAAAACCAATACAATTAAAATGGGAATTCCTTAATCTCAACTGTAGACTGATAACACAGTAACTTCAATGAAATTACAAAATCGTTCGGTCAGAAAGCACAGGCAGTGATAATTTAAGGACCTAACATTATCCCTTAACGGGAAGTAATACGTTAACTTACCATTTTCAAGAACTCTCACCAAGTTATTAGAGTAAATTTCAAGGATTAAAATTACAGATTTTAAATCTACACTAGGAAAACGCTAAACATTTTTGATAAGATGAAATATCAGGAGAAGAGAGGTCAAAAAACATTTTTGCGGCAATAAAAGGTGACGTCGATGTTAATATCTTAGCTAAATTTCAAGATTCGACGATTTTAAGGTTACACGGCTTTGTAACAGAACTTTGCTTGCCATGTTTATTGTGCTGTCGTAATTAATCAGAAGATACCAGCGCTGAGCGGCTGAGCCGTGCCGCGTTAGTTTTTGTAGCCGTCGCCGTTGATGGTATAGTTTTATCCGGCTAACATCCGTATTTAACCTGCGGCTAGCAATTTTTGCAACAAATCACTTGCAGCGTAAAATAAGATCGGATTAGGACTCTGCTGTTTGGTAAACAAACAAAATAAAATTTATTTGTGATTTGCGTCTGAAAAAAGGAAAATATTCAGGAAGGATCTAATTTAATTTATTAATTCTTGGATTAGAATTAAAAAATATTTTTATTTTTGATAAATATTTATTTTTTATATTTGTTTTTAATCAGCTGATTAAAATTCAAAATAGCACACTTAAATATGAGGGGTTGTTCGCAACAGTCGTATGTTTTCATGTTATTATTATTTTAAGACTTATGACTATATGACACCTTGTGAATCCCCCAATTGTGTTTAAATTGACATTTAAAATGTATTAATAAAATAACTTTTTTCCTTTGAGCTCGAGGTCCTAGTTTTATTGTCAATTATTCTAATTTTACAATATTTAATTTGCCAATATTTCGGTTTTCATTGAAAAACATCTTCTGGGCTATAATATAGAAAAAATTATTAACGTACACAAATCAGAAAAAATCAATTCTTTTTATGTTGTGTTTCTCACACGAAATTTTGTTTTCATTTTCTAAACACAGGCAGTTACTGTATGAGTGATATTTTGTCCATCTTGGGAATGTAGTAGAATAAACGTACATATCTTTATGATTATTACGTGCAAAAGCATCTAATAATGATTATGCTAATTGTCAAAGTTTGTAGTGACAAGAAATGTTCTGATATTTGCAATCATACATTTAAACTAAAAACTCGGCACGATAAGTTCATTTCAATATTATTTTATTTTTCTTTTTGTGACTTCACTTCAAACTAAAGATTAATTAGTTTTCTAAATTCGACTAACGGGATTTACAAAACCACATTTATTCGCCCCTAAATTTTAAGGAAAAAAAATACATATGTAAATATCATAATCAGTTCCCATTGCTTACTTTTTTTTGTTTGTTTAATAAACAATTAATTTTATTAAAAATCCTTAAAAAAAATTAATTGGTCTTTTAAGACTGTAAATGAATGGAAGTGTTCTTTATTAACAAATAAATTAATTAAGATTTACACATTTTTCCACTCAGATTTTAACACTTTTATTTTTGTTAATACATTTTGACGTTTGTTTTTAAAAATGAAACGCCTTTTTATGAATTTTAGCGCTTGTGTCTTAAGTCTTTTGTTTTACTTTATTATTATTTTGCAAAATTTTCGGTACATTTGTATATTTTTTTTTGCTCAATATCAGTATTTTAATAAAATACTAACACCATGTCATTATTAACTTGAAAGAAATTTCTTATTTTTTTTTACAACAATTGCAACAACTTCAGCAGAAAGCAGCACCCGCAACAACGGCCGTAGCCGTTGAAGCATATGCATGTTAAAACAAAATAAAAGTTTACGCGTTTTTAAAAAGAATTTATTAAATATTAAGTTTTAAAGGCGTTTAATTAATTCCAATTTTTAACAGCAGCAAACAACCGGTTGCTCTTCAAAGTATAAATAATGATGAAATTAAGAAAGTATGGTCCGACAGGTCAAACTATACGATACCCTACACCACAAATTAATTATACTGCACCTGAGGTTAATTATGGACTTACAAACAATATAACACTTTTTAAACATGGAATTTACGTTTAAAAATGATTTCAGGCACCGCGGCTGTTTTTTGACGAATTGCATTCTGCGCGTCCAATTTTGGTCCACTATTTCGAGCATTTCTGGCCATATATTTCGAATAATACGAACCATTTTGGCATCCAAAGCGTGAATTGTTGCTGGCTTAGCATAAACCATTGATCTCACATCAATGTTGCTAAAAGTTATTGAGGAAAAAATGCTAGATTTTGTAAAAAAAATGCTAAATAAATGCTAGAATAAATGCTAAAAAAATTTACATGAAAAATATAGACAGATCTCCAATAAATTTTTTATAATATGCTGCAATCTGTCCTTCAGGTTCAATGACGATCTGTGACATTGCCTTTAATAAATGTTTGTCAGATACTCAACAGGTGCAATAGAACTGTAAATAAACTTAATGCCGCCTCTGCTGAACTTTGTTACAAATTCTTTAGAAATGGGTAGGATTGTTTTTAGTTATTCCCGTAACAGTTGTGTGCTTTCTTTTTACGGCGTGTTGTTCCAGGCCACTTATTGTAGACATTATCGCATTTGCAGTAATTGCAAAAGAGGGTTTCTTAGTCTAGTCATCTGTTTCTTTCACCCATTCTCTTAACTTTAGGTGCTTGCCCCAATCTTTACGAAACTTTTGTGAATTGGTTTTTACAAATTTTATTTTTAATATTCTCCTTTTTTGATTTTATTTCAATGAAACATTAATGAGCATTTACAACGTTGCAATTTTTTAGGTCTAATTCAATGTTAGAATATTAAACAGCGCCTTCGGAAATTTTATTAATTTTGTTTTTGGTTCTACCTGGTTTAATGTTATATGTATGAATGTGAAAAAGAAAAATGGAGCTTATTTTTGATGCGCGTCATAAAGTTGAGTATATTAAAGCAAGACATATGTACTAAGTTTTAGAATGATTTTCTTGACACATGCAAAAATTAACGTTCAGGGAAACGATAGAGCAGGGTTTAAAAAACTGCAGTCGAAACCAAAAACTATCGAACAAAAAACGAAAATTTGTGTACAACTTTTTAATTTTTGAGAAGGATTGACAGCGACTATTTACATTTAATGATTTAGAATTAAAAGCATAAGTGGCACCCAGAATTGGATGTCGGATTAAAAAGTCACCAAAGGCGAAAATGAAGCCATTGTCAAGCCATGAACAACGATATGCGATATGATGAGATCGGACTTTAAATGGCGAAACAAAAAGCGCTGTATTTGGGGGCGTGGTAAAAGAAAGTTTCTTGTTTTAGAAACTTCATTGACATATCTGTTATTTTAGGGGTGACTGGCACAACTTTTTTTTGTTATATTGAGGCCGACCCGTAATGGAGTCTGTAGGGTTTTCTGCGCATTTGTCTTATTTCATCTGCTGCAATTTGGTGTACTAACAAAACTGATCCTCATCGCTGAACATGATTTTTCGATAAAACATGGACGACTGATTTTTAACGTTTATTTAGATAATTTGGTTGCGTTGTTTTAAGCCTAAAACCATTTATGATGATTTGCTACATCATACTGATTATTATTGTCGAAAAGTGAGCGCAGTGTCACAGTTCGTCTGACAGCTTTCCCTTTCGTGAGTTTTTTTTTGTGTATAAAAAGTACTTTTTATCCTCTTATTGTAGGAGGTCTTTAAATTCTCACGATATTTGCAACACTTAACCTGAACTTCCTGTTCAAATGGCTCTTCCTTCTTGATTAAAGTACAGAATGTAAATTGGCTGGCTTTTACGATTCTGTACCAACTTCAATAACAAATTCTACATTTTATATTATTATTAATTAATTTTTTTTTAGCCATTTGTTAATTCAAATAGTTTTTTAAGATCTAGAAAGGGTACTGCGTGTGCGCGGACCAGTGTCGAAAAGGGATTTTTTAACGCACCTTTTGAAAGATAAGAAAACTCAAACATTTTATTAATATGGAAAACTAACAGCGTCCAACAGAAAATATTTTATTCTTTGTTGAATGATTTAAGTTGCTCTCTATATTGCTGGTCTATATTGAATATTTATTGTCTATATTAAATATTTTTAACAAATAGAATCTGGGAATTTATCATGGTGAGTAACATTTATTATATAAATTTTCATATTATTCGAATGCGTATTCTAAGTCAAATTACAATTTTTTAAAGGAATAAAGCCCGTTTTCACAACTTACCAATAGCTAAAGAAAGGTAGGATTTTATCGGCCGTATAAAAAGTGTTCCATTATTACAAATTAACTTTTACCTACCAGGTAGTAAGAACCTTAATTTACTTTATTGCTCTGTTAAGGTTAACGTTAAGTTTTAATAATGTAACACTTTTTATAAGGCTGGTTAAAGTGTACTTTTAGCTATCGGTAAGTTGTGAAAACGGGCCTTAGACTATTAAAGTATAAAAGCTTTAAACAAATTGTAATTTGACTCAGAATACACATTCGAATAATATGAAAATGTATATATTTTTAGCTAAAAAAGTTCGTTTTATATGTTTTGCTTTTCATTTCTGATCGAGCATTGGCATTTTCTTAACATCTCTTTGCTGATTGGCCAAAAGAGGGCACGTGCTATTTAGTCTTCTGTTGTTTTGAATTAAAGGAATTCACCGGCTTCAACATAATTTACTAAACTTGTTTTTCTTTCTACACGAGGCTCGACTGCAATAAATTTCATAAAATGTTCACTATACTAAAAGGTGGATCTAGAATCCATATTTGTATGCGTTACATACACCACAACAAACGCAAAATACCCATCAATATTTGTGCAGGGACAAACAATAAAGTTGTAGAATAAGAATCATACTTAAGTTTCAACGCCAAGTTGCTAGTGAAGTGTAGTAACTTGTTAATTTTTTTTATATTTATCTTGTTATTTCTTGTTGGTTGCTGAGATGTTGCGGATTTTGTTTTTTTTGCTGCTGATGATGTTGGTGTTTGTTTCTTGTTACTTCTACAATACATTGCCAAGAAAATGGTAGCACTCAAAGTATAATAAAAATTTTAAAAAAGGTTTTCTGTAAAAAAAAAAAAAAAGTTGGAAATGTAGAGCCATCAACAGACGCCATAACTTTTAGGGTAATTTGGCTACTTAAAATGATTAGTTCAATAAAGTTAGAAAAAAAATTCAGCATCATTTGAATTTTTAAATATCTTACTGAAATGGATTAATTCATTAATCAGTGTACACTGCTAAATTCAAAATTATATTAATATGCGATTTAAACTTGTGCTTCTACACTTTAGTCAGGTTTCTTTCTTTCTTTGTTTTCTTTTGCCTTCTTCAAATTTATTCGGGTCTTTAGAATTTTTTGCCAATAAGTTTTTTGATTTTATAACTAGTTTTTTTCTTGCGTTTTTAAGATTTCGACCACTTGTTGTTTAACACAGTTTTAGAGATTTAAATAAATTTATTGTTTAGTACATTAAAAATATATACATAAATATTAAGAATTTATTGCAAAAACGTGTTTTTAATTTTTAATTTACACTCATTTATTAAATTTTTAATAAATGCTCCATCATCACTTGATTCACCTGTTAGTTGATATTTGTTTGCAAAATGCTTTAAAATGTGATGATTGAAAAAAAATTTAATAGGTCTGTAAAATACTACGGGAATATTGCAACGAAAATAATTTGAATTGATTTAAAGTTTAGTTTTCTGTTTAAAAATAATAGTAATCAGGGCAAGTTTAAATATGCACAAACATTTTTAAAATATATGTACATGCAAATCTTCCCAAAAAAAATTCAAAAATATGCACGCGAAAAAACAAAAATAAATAATTTTTTTAATTAGTTTTTTTTTAATAAATACTTATTACACATTAAAATCATATATTTTTTATTTAAAGTTTTCAAATTGAAATTATCTTCAATTGTCACTGGTGTTTTTCATGCGGCATTTCAGGGACGACCGTATCTGACCATGTGAATCAGCTGTTCGTTTTTGTTATACGAAAAGCCATACAAAAGCCTACTAAAATGTAATGCCTCGTAGTTGTAACGTACCGTTCTGTATAAAATAGAATTTCGTACCGTTGTTACGTGAAAAGCGGGTATTTTCGCTTTTTTGGTATATTTATGGACTTTGAACAAAACAACTTACAACAATCGATTTAGGCAAGTGCTCAGCAGAGTATACATTTTAAACTCAAAAACAGTTTTCCAAAATCAGGGAATTTTGATCAAGCTCTTTGTTAGTAATTTTATAACATTTTTATTTTTACCGAAACAATAGTTAGATTGGGAGGATTTAAAAGAAATTAGTCAAATTTGTATTAACTTGACTTAGGCTGTTATTGCTTGTGGTCGCAGATATGTGTACAAATATATGTTTAAATGCCTAAAATAAACAAATACATATCGTTACCTAAACGCGAACGGCACTAAATTACTACAAATCAAAATTCGACTTTTTCTTTGATTCTGATGTTTTGCATCAACACAAACTGGAATATTCCGACCGAAATTAGTGATTTTATTACCAAAAAATAAACTGCGCTAAAAGACCTAACTAATTGTTTGCATAACAGGCAACATTGTCAACTGTAAAACCAACTGGTACGTTAACTTTCAAACATTTTAATTTTCTTTTAAATTGAAAACCCTGCATGCAATATTTTCGAACACTACACAATAGAATTGCTCTTAGTCTGCTTTCACACGTTTCATCTTTTGATGCTCAACTCTTATGTTTTTAGGTGAGAGAACAAAGAAGAAAGGGGGTTAGTACGGAGATGCCTGTACTCGGTCAGTACGCTTTGTGTTTTTATTCGTTGGTATATGTACAACGATGGCTGCATGTAATTTTTTTTCTTTTCTTTTTCTCTTTGATTCGCTATTAATAAAATTGTTGTTGTTTTGTACCGAAAAAAGTTGAAACCGATTGCTGCGTGTGAATATATTGGCATCTTTAAAAGGGAATTGAAAAGAAGTTGAGCATCAAAAGATGAAACGTGTAAATTCAGACTTACTACAAACAAAGGCTGTTGCCAAAAAAAAAACTTCTGTCACGTACCCATCTTCAATTTAAATAAAAAATAACGGCACTAAGTCACATTTTGAAAACATTCTTTAAACGATGAAAAACCAACGCCATCTGTGAATTTAACGTCATCTTGTAGCGACAAAAAGAAACAGACACAACTTTTATACTAATTTTTTTAATTTATCTTGTCAATTTATCTAATTCAATAGTATATATATTTGGATTTATTTCTCATTATGTTCCTAGTTTATTTTTTTAAATTTCAATCTCGTGCTTTAAGAACAACAGTTTTCCTGAAGCATGTAAAACTCAAGTAGTTGTTTATCCATTTTTACTTTAAATACTCAAACTTTGGCGCTATCTAGCGCCGCCAAAAAGAGTTAAATTTTAAAAATTCTTCAAAATTCATTTGAATTATTTTGTTATCTATCAATATGTACATTTTTGAGTACAATATAAGACTTGTTTTTTTTTATTTATGTCTATGGGCCACAGCACTGGGCGCCGTGGGCACGGCTAGTTTATCAAATACTAAATTACACAGTTAGACATGGAGATTTTTTTTACCATTCCAACTGATTCTTGTTTTTTTTTTTGCATGCTCAAGCCGAGTTTAATTTCAGTTTCCTCCCATCACGTCACATTTATCAGATAATGGTGTTTTTCGCTCTACACTTATCTTTCAGCCGACGTCCAGATTCAAGTGAAATGCTACTTAATTACGAGCGAATAGTGGTGATCAAATCTAAGATTTTTTTTTTTTTATTTTATTTTTTTTTCAATTATTGTATCTTAAGAAGATATATTTACCACAACTAAAACCAAAATTAATAGTTTTATAATTTTATTCTATCGTCCATGTGATTACAAATATTTAAAGCCATAATGGGCTGAAATGGGATTAAAACTAAAAATCCAATGATAAAAAACCAAAATATTACATTTCAAAATTCTTCATATTTAATAAGTTTCGCACTTTTAGAGAACATGCTAGTAAATGTAATTCGGGATTTCAAGTTTCGGGCGTATAACTAAAACCCAAATAAATATGTATGTTTAAAATTACTTTGTAAGAATTTTTAAATATTTTGGAACTTTTTTCACTGTTTTTAGATAAAATTTCCATTTTTATTTTTGGTTTGGGTTGGGAGATTTTTCGTTTGGGTGGTTTTGCTTTGGGTGAATTTACTGGCAGCCACTGTTTATTTCAGAAAAACTTAGCACGATGTAATTGCTGTTAGTACTTTTTTAAAATTTCGCTAAAAAAATGCACAATGCATTATTTTGTAATTGCAACAGATTGACTCCAAAACAATTTCTTTAAAAACAATTGTCAAGCGATATATTTTTAATGCAAATTGCATGAAAAACTTACCCTGGTAATTATGATTTTCAAAAATTTGCTGAAATTTTAATAATGCTATGTAAATAATTCTAGATTGTATCTACGCTTATTTTCCATGACTATGAATTTATTGGTTTTAATCGTTTAGAATAAGCACAATTTGTAAATGAAACATTTTTTACTGAAATCCGGTGCAGTAAATATAATTATTTAATTTTACCTTGAATTAATAATTATTTTTGGAATTGAGAATTCAAGAATAATAAAAAAGTTTCTTTGCGCATCTCTGTCGCAATTCTGTAGTTTTTAAAAGTTTTATTCCGATATCGTTAAAAAACAATTTGCGTATTCTCTTCTTAAAGTTAAAGATTTTTGTCATCACGATATTTTATCGACAAGCTAGTTTTCTGTCTGTAAAGAAAACATTTCAAAAATTTGTCAATTAAAACAAAAAAAAAAATAATTAATATAAGTTAACAAGGTTTCGTTTAAATGTGCTAAATTCCCATTTCTTACTATTGATAAACTGATTTTAGAAAAACTAAAGATATAACAAATAAAACTGTTGAGCGAATAAGAATTATAAGCAACAGTTTTACTTGTGACAATATCAAAGCTTAAACAACAACAATAAACAGCGAGCTTATCTTTTCTTACAGCCCCGAATAAGTTTTATCTCTATAAAAACTATGAATTTCTTAACGTGTTTACATTAACAAATAGTTGTTAATAAAAAAACACAAAATCTCTAAACCAGCGCAAGGGAATATATTTTTGAAAAAGAAGGAGATAATAAGAAAGTCTAAAAGTCGGAAATAAGTTAAAGACATGTGTAAATTAAAGCTCTGTATTACCTGGAACATGTATTAACCCAATTCTTAAGCGCCGGAGCTGTCTAATCTTTAACGCTTGTTGTAGCTTTGTTGGATAGTAACGTTGTTGCCCAAAAACAGCTGCAAACAAAATTGTAAAAACTTTTCACATACTATTTTTAAAATTAACATGTTTGTAAATTATCATATTTAGTTCGTAGATCGTTAAAGCTTGTTATCGTGATCGCCTTTTAAGGGGTATTTTTTTAATTTAATAATCTGGTATAATGAAGGTCTGGACTTTTGTTTTAAGTCTTAAAAATTATTTGTTTAGTTTATTAAATTTAAATCGGTAATAAAAGGTTACAAAACGAATTCTGTATTTAAATTATAGCAACTTAACCCTGCTGTTAGGCTAAAAAAAACTTACAAATCTTAGGTCAGAGACCATTTTGGGCCACTTTGAATTGTTCATAAGTTATTAGATACAAGACTATTTTCCCAGACTTTTGAAATAATTTATGAGCGAAATAATAATTTTGTAAATTCTCAAATCCTCTCCAATTTGTGATTAGCCTTTTATCTGTTCACTTTCTCCAGGAGAAAAAATGGAAAATCGATTAATTTGCACAGCAGTGCTATTGTTGAAATTCTAAATGAATGTGACTCAGATATTTGAACTTCTTCCATTTTAGATGAAAATATTGAAAGTGAAGGTGGTATCGAATGGATTGGAGCATAAGCAGAAAATATTATATCAGAATCACCAGGTACACGTAATGCGGTGTCCAGATGCCGCTTTGTCTAATTTTCTGTTAAAAGAAAAAGATAATCATTGAAAATACTAATAAATAAGGTGAACTAATGAACTCAAAAAACTGAGTGCTTTTCATATAAATTTTACTACACGTGATTGTGTTGTTAATACAGCACATAAATGTTAAAGCAAATGGAAAGATTTAGAAATATCTTGTGGGCATATGTAAATTGGTATATATTATACTTTAGATCTTGTGTAACGTAAAGTGCCAATCATAACAACATTGCATTGCGGAGCAAACACGAAAACTTGCATGGTTTGTTTGATGCATGTTTTGTTAGTGCAATATTCCAGTCCATTATTAGCAAGTGCTCTCCGTTTTGATGATGTTTTCAACAGAAGTCAACAAAAAGTTGTAACAAGTTTGCTCCTATTATTGAATTATGGGATAATTGGGAAGCTCTTCTTCCAGTGTTTTGTAACTGTCATTATTAGTTACTACAGCAAAAAAAAATAATCGATGGCCAAATGTTGTCTTTTATATTCAGAAATTGATTCTTCGAGGTCTGCAAATGATGTTAATCGCAGAAACCTGATCTTTTAAGTCCACTAGATATGTGACTATCATAGGAAGACAACATGTTGGAAAGGACAGTAAAACCGAAAAATCCATTTGCTGCAGAGCTATTGACTCAACAACAAGCTTCGTCATCAAGGTGTGTAGCAAGCAGTGAAATAAAAATATTGGCTCCCAGAAAACGGGGAATTTGCCAGATGTGATGCCAAATGCACTATATGCAATAGATTTGTATAGCAAAACAATTTCTTCATCTTGCTACGCCAATAACAATCAGCCATAATTATTTTTATTTACTTTTACTCATCTACAAAATGAAATAAATTGCATTGACCAAAATGGTCCAGTTTTCAATTTTGTTCTGTTCGAATTTATGCTAGACGGCTAAAAACTTACTTAACACATAAAAAACATAAATTAGCTGCTGGCGTTTGAAGTTTATATTGCAATACATTGCACGTTAAAAGAAAAAATAAAAAAAATTGGACCAAAATTATCTAAAACTAACAGCAGGGTTGACAAGTACACAGTACTGTTTAAATTTGCGTTTAAATGGCATCGATTTGTTTTTGCATATTGTTGCATATTTTAGTGAAAATGCATATTTTTGCATATTTTGGTTTTAATGCATATTTTTGGATATTTTGGTTTGAAATGCATATTTTTGCAAATTTTAAAATATTTTAGTGAAATATTTTTTTAAATTTTAATATTATAAAAAGAGTTCTTCAAAAAATTGTGTATAAAAAATCTTCAAAACTAATATTTTTTAAAATCAATTAATAAATTTTTTTGAGCTCTGCTTAAAATACAAAATTTCGACAAAAGATCCTTCCTACCTTGTTAAGGATGCCAATTATCCTTAAACAATTCATCCAAAACTGTTACATGTTACTTGCATGGCACATGGGCTACACCGAGTTGCAGAGAACATTAGAAGCCAATTCGATAATATTGATTTATTGGTTTCATACGGGAAAAAATATTTACGAGTTGCTATTTTTAATGAAATATACCTCTTGGTGCCGTCACCACCGCAGCCAGTATTATCAAGAAAGGTAACCTGGATAGATGCTTCAGAAATCTGTTCAAAAAACTTTGAGCAATTTATGAATGTTATTGAAGAATTTGTTGCTACCGATGCTTATGCAATAAAAAAAGTAATAGAAATATTAAATTTAAATAACATCAAAAGCCGATTAGCATTTGTATTTCCAACATCGGATATATGTGTTGGTGAAACAATAACTAAATTGGAAGGATTAAGTTCACTTAATAGTCAACTCAAATTAATTGATATGGGAGAAAGTAAAATTAACATGTGGAAGAAATAGGAATATCCCGACAAATTAAAAAATCCAAAACGTGTTGCAAAAAAGTACAGGATTTGACGTTGAAAGATAATTTTCCATGTACAATAGCTTGTTAACAGACAAAGGCTTACTTTTGATCATAAAAAAGTATTTATTTGAGTGTTTTAAAAAATATTATAACTTTGAATAATAATAGAATTTTTTATTTTGCTTTGTTTTAAATAAAATAAAAAAAACAAACGCTTTTTTATTGAAAATGGTAGAGTTTTTAGTGCATATTTTTTATTTTTTTAATGCATATTTTATGCGCATATTATCGATTTTTTAGTGCATGAAAATCTCATCCCTATTAATAAGTATTTGATTTCTTCTCTAGTCGGAATAAAAATGTCCAGCAACACTGAATAGGTGCTCGTTAGAAGCGCTCGTCGGTGGCGCCTTTGGCTATTGCCTTTAGAACTAGTACCAGTCATAGGTTTATATTTGAGTTTCTAGAACTTAAGAGCTAAGTCAAATAAATTTTAGTTTTTTTGCCGATAACATTTTCATGTTCCTCTGAATCATCTAATTATGTTCTTTTTATATACAGTCGCACAGAAAATTATACATACCCCCTAAAAAACTGCATTTTGTGTAAAACTGTAAACATTTTATAAACAAAATTTATAGCGCCAAGTTCCATATAAAAAATAATATTTAAAAAAAAAAATTTTTGTTAAAAAATAAATTTTTATTAAAAAAATTAAAGAAATTCAGATTTTAAAACACAAAAAAGTATACATACACTTTATATGAAAACTCTTTTTTATAAAAAACAAATGAATTGTTAATATTTTGTTGCACCTCCTTTACTCTCCGAAACAGCATTTAGTCGTCTTTTCATAGAATATACAAGCTTACTGGTGGTTTCCGAAGAAATTTGGGACCATTCTTTCGTTAAAGCGTTTTTTAGGTCCTGCTTGTTCTTAATCGTCGTTTTCCTGATTCTACGGTCCAATTCGTCCCATAAATTTTCAATTGGATTTAAGTCAGGCGACTGGGGTGGAGAATGCAGCTGTCTTGGTACATTGTACAGTAACCATTCCTTAACAATGGCAGCTGTATGCTTAGGGTCGTTATCTTGTTGGAAGACCCAGCATCCAGACAGGCCCATTTTGGATACTGAATCCTTAAGATTATCTTTCAATAGGTTCAAATACATAAAACGATCCATCGTTGTCTCAATAAAAGCTAAATTACCAACCCCAGCCGCCGACATACACCCCCAAACCATAACGGAACCGCCTCCATGTTTAACTGTGGGGATTAAGTTTTTAGTTTTGAGCTGCTCATTCTTCTTGCGCCAAACTTTTTGTTTCCCATCGCATCCAAATAAGTTAAACTTACTTTCATCGCTGAAAACTACATTTTTCCAAAAACATTCATCATCATTAATGTGCTTTTTAGCAAAATCCAATCGCTTGGCTTTGTTTATTTCACTAATGAAAGGTTTTTTTCGGGGCACCCGACTATGGTAACCTCCACTTCTCAATACACTGCGAACTGTTTCAGGATGGACTGTGACAATGGACATATTTTCCATCTCGTTTGCTATATCAACAGCAGTTTTTCTCGGGTTTTTGTCAATTTCATTTAAAATATGTCTCTTTATGCGGTGAGTTATTTTTGGCGGACGGCCACTTCTTGGTCTACTAACAACGCTATTGTTCTTTTTATAATTTCTTAACACAGTTTGTACACTTGACTTTGGTTTACCAACAATTTCAGAAATTTCGCGCAACGACTTCCCATTTTTCTTAAGCTGGACAATTAGATTTCTTATATCTAGACTAATTTCTTTTACTTTTAGGCTCATTATTACAAAAAATAAAATCGACCGATTACAAAACTTTCAAATTATTAACTGAGACTAATATAGAATTAAAACGGATAAAAACCACTATGAAAAAGATCTTTTATTGGAAAAGTACCGTTGACCAACAGTGGGAGTATGTATATTTTTTTGTGTTTTAAAATCTAAATTTCTTTAATTTTTTTAATAAAAATTTATTTTTTAACAAAAATTATTTTTTTTTACATTTAATTTTTTATATGGAACTTGGTGCTATAAATTTTGTAAATAAAATGTTTACAGTTTTACACAAAATGCAGTTTTTTAGGGGGTATGTATAGTTTTCTGTGTGACTGTATGTAGGTTAAACTTTCATGTACGGTCTTTTTTAATTTTTTTAAGACAATTTCCAATCTCTTTGAGTGCTTGCAAAACAAATAAGTTGTTGCGCCAAACAAGGAACCACTCTTGACATGTACTTTTTTTTACAAAGTTCGGTAAATGTTTGGTGTACGGAACGCCGAAAATCAACCGAACATAGCCTTTTGCAGAACTCCGAAACCGAACCCAAACGTTCAGTCAGACTCTAGTAAACAATAACCGAGTGAAGAATAATTTTATTTAAGTCTCAAAATTTTATTACAAAAAAAAAACAGGCGGGCCTCAATTATCCGTGATCCGGTTAACCGGTAACCCCGATTAACCGTGATGGCCAATGATCAGTCAATTGTTTTTTGTTTGCAATGTTTTCAGATTGTTTGCTTCGATTAACCGTGATTACCTCTGTTATCCGTGATGCCAGTTGAAAAATATTTGACAAACAACATCACACGACTTTTTTAAAAAAATTGTATTCTTTTTTTTTTTGCTTAATGCCATTTTTTGTCTCATGTTTTTAGTAGAAAAATTAATTTCAAAATGTACATAAACTTCTTAAATATTATTTTTTAAATTGCAAAATATAATAAAAAAAAAAATATAAAAAAACTGTATAATCAAAATTGTTATTCGATTAACCGTGAAAATCGATTATCCGTAATGCTTCTGGTCCCGACCATCACGGATAATCGAGGCCCAACTGTATTAAAATATAGTCGGTCATAACACCATAAATTTCGTTAGATGATTTTGATATCAAAAAAAAAAAAAGTTTGGACCAAATTTAATCTAAATACCCTTATTTAATATGCTTGGGCCTTGTACCAATTAGAGCCAATGCACCAAATTATCTCCGTTATTGCGACCTTTACTTTGCGCACAAGGTTTATATGGACATCCAGCCAGCCTTACGGACATCGTTTATTCGACTCAGAAAGTGATTCTGAGTCGGTCGGTACACCTAAAGGTGGGTCTAGAACCAATATTCAAAAAATTCGAAAGCTTTTTAAAAAATTCAACGAATTTGTTCATAAAAAAAAATAATTATTGGTTTAACGCGCAAATAACTTGTTCTTAAATAAAATCTTATACCAGTATAAATAATATTTCTGGCCAGATAAAAGCGGTAAAACTGTTACTTAAACTAAAGACTTAAGCAACAAAAAAATTGTTTTATTTAAATAGTTTTAAAATTAATGAAAACTTACGGCTCAAGACACAAACTTTTATTTGGATTATCTACACATTTTCTTTTAAATTTTAAGTGACAATAAAAATTGTTTAAAAAGATTGGCTAAAACAAAAAATGCAATAAATTTTAGTTATTCAAATAAAACTGGTTTCTAAGGCGTGTGTGTGTATTGGTGTGTGTGTGTTCCAAACAGTCACCACACAACTTTTTTATTTTGGTGCTGTACTCGTACATCATCACGACTCGTACCGCCGCATTTGAGTTTGTTACTTTTTTTTCTCCACTTAAACGTTGCACACAAAATTCATAAAAGAACATTCAACTTCAAATGCCAATTTAAACTTTGGACTTTTAAAGATACAGAATATACGTAAGTGAGAAAAAAATGTTAATGTTAACACAAAACTAAGAAAAATGTACAAAACTAACGTTTAACAGCCACTTCTAGTGTCTAAAATTATTTTTTCTTTCAAAAACGTATGCGTCATTCATTCTAAGCACCCACATGGTGTTTTGAACAACTATCAGCGTTTTACTTTGTTCAGTTACAAATGCTTATAAAATATACTGTTTCTACTCGTCTATGCCCTTAACCACTGGTGGGAAGGGCATATGCATATATCGTTAGCTAAAAGGCAAAAAGGCGTAACTAACAAAAATATAGTTTTACAGGAGAGCCAAAGAGTTTATAAAATGAAAACTGTAAACATGTCAGAAAACTAGCATTGATAAGTCGTTTATGGAATTCTTCAAACAATCTAAAAAGGAAACCATTTAATTATATTTTGTTAGAATAAAAAATGGGTTATTACGTAATTTTGCATTTATAAAATTAACACTCTTAGGGCCATTATTACAACTTGCCAATAGTTAAAAGTCGGATTTTGTTGGACCGATAAATAGCTTTGCATTATTACAACTTCCATTTTTTATTGCTGTTATTTCCAATAATAATAATATTTAATAGATGAAAACATAATAAATGAAGGTTTTATAATGCAAAGCTATTTATCGGTCCGACAAAATCCGGCTTTTAACTATTGGCAAGTTGTAATAATGGCCCTTATAGTTACGTCCCTTTCTTTTTGGTTAATAAATGCGTAATTTTTGATCGCAGAAGTGTACAATTTTGTGAAGACATGTAGTTTAATGGCATTCATAATAACCAGGAAATCCAGAAATATGCCCTAAAACCAGGGCTGTGGAGTTGGAGTCGGAGTCGGAGTTGAAGAGTCGGAGTTGGAGTCGTAGTACCCACAAAAACTCGCGACTCCGACTCCAAAGTTTTTTGGCATAAAAAATTAAAAAAAAAATTCCAAAATAAAAATTATCTTCTGAAAACACATTTAAAATTTAAATAAATGGTTTATGAATACTGCTCTTATGTGCTGTTTCCAAATGGCAGGCGATGTACTGAGTGCTTTTCACATATAGGGGTGTGCTGGAAATCGCACACGTAAAACGCAAGAATTTTAAAAGTCGTTTTTAAATAAGATTTTTGTAATAAAAGAATTTTATGACAAATATTTAACAAATATTTTCCTATTAAACAGGATTTTAAACCAAAAATTATAAGAATTAGGTTTAAAGTTTATTAAAAACAACTTCCAAATTCTTGCGTTTTGCGTTTGCGATTTCCAGCACACCCCTGATAAATTTTGCTACATAATCAATCGCCTGTCATTTGGAAACAGTGCGTACGATAATTGCTTCTCAAAAACTCTAATTTTTAGAAGGCCGTACGGTAATGAAAAAATAAAAGTTAACATCACTGAGTCTCATATACATTTAGCATCAAGATTATAGTAGGAGTCGGAGTCGGAGTAGGAGTCGGAGTCGCACTTAAAAAATTTCAGCATTTGGAGTCGGAGTCGGAGTTAGTACTTTTTTCGGACGACTCCACAGCCCTGCCTAAAACACATGTTTTATGCGCATTAAATATGCAGTAAAAACTTGAAAATATGCCCTCAAAACTGTTAAAATATGCACCAAAAAATTCAAAAATTGCTAATTTGAAAACAAAATATTCAACAATTTAATAACAGTTCCATTTGATAAAAATAATCCTTATTTGCAGACGAATTTTCGAGATTTTACCCTGTTTGGAAACCATGGGCAGTCATCGGCTCACAGAAACAAATTCACGTTAAGAGGTTAAAATTCATATGAGAGTTATGAATATTATCTAGATACTTATCAACATCTATAGGAGATTTTTGTTGTTTATTAATGAAAACATTTGAAAGGAAGTTAAAGCTATTTATAGATGTGAAATGATTCGAAAAAAATTTGTTTGCAGTAAAACATTTTTGGGGCGAATTTAATCAAAAAACCAACGTAATGAGATGGTTTACGAACACAAAGAGTCTAATTTGGAAAAAGTTTTTGTAAGGAATATGTTAAATTATAGACATTCATATTCATAGACATAAACAAAGAATTTGTCCTTAGTACAAGATTACAATTGTACTTTGCGCACAAACTTAACATGGACAGGCAACTAGCCAGACGGATGGATGGTTATCGTTAGATCACTTTGAAAGTGATACAAAGTTTTCGGTGTACTAAAAGATTTATACACATAGAAAAACATCAAGTTAAAAACGTAGAAAACAAGGTTGATTTAAAATTTTTCGGTGGTGATTTTGCTTCATACGTTTTTCATGTAAATTCAACCTGATTTAACAGTTACTTGCGAACAACATTTTTTTCTTTTAAAATAACTATAATTCATGTTAATTTAACATTGCAGTAAAGTTAGAGTAAAATGTCATTTATATTGATATAACAATCCGAATCACGTTGAATGAAAGTTATTTCAAGTTGAAACAACGTGAATTTCATGTAGAATTAAATTGGTTTGAAGTTGAAATAACAGTGGGAAGAAGCTTTAGCGGCAACATATGTATTTATTTAAGAATAATTTAAAGCACTTACACCAGTAAAACATGTTCCACTTATTTTGTATTCCCCTCTGTTAACGGAAGCATCCGCAGAATGGCCCGATACAGGTTTCGTCATCATTCTACTTTGAACACTTGATGTACTATTTAACTAAATAATTTTAATTTAAAGAATACGGGAATTGTCTTCTTTTTATAGCATATTTTAAGAATGAAAATAAAAAAATTAACTTACTTAACTATGTATGCATGTTAATTTAACAAGATAAACTTTTGATTTTAATATAAAACAGGTTTTTTAATGGATTCAATATTGAATCCATATTTATTTATATTTTAATATATTTTTTTTTTATTTATTTTAACAGTGAATATTATTAAATAAGCGTGATTTAAGATTATTTTAATATTTTTCATTTAAAATTAATATGAAATAATGATCAATTTAAATAATGGGCATACTTTTGCAGAAATTTACTATGATTCACAATCAAAATTTTTCCATGTTAATTTTACATTGGTATTTTTTTCTGTGTGTACAGATTTCTATGTACCACCACACATCGCCCAAAGCGTATATAATTGCCTTTTTCCTAAATTTTTGCTTATTCATATATAAAAGTTTAAAGTTTAAAATACCATTTATCTTTAATGACAACCTGCTTTGTCTCACGATTTTCGAGTAAAAATTAAATTTACAAAGTAAAAACTTCGCCAACAAAGTAATGTGTTAAGTAATCAGAAAAACTTAAAATCACTACTTACAATTCTACTGAAACAACCAATGAATTTTACGAGGTTTGTCCCAAAATGAACACATTAAAAAGAGGGTCATTTTGTTTTTTTTACCTACATACATCCAGAAATAAGTAGTTATAGAAGTTGTCATAGAAGCAGTTATAGAAGAAAGCTACTAAATAATGGGTGAGAAAAAGTTAGCTAAGTTTTTACTGGGTAGATGGTGAAATTGCAGGAACACCTTGGATATACAGAGATATTTAAAATAGAAAAGCTAAAACATCACAAAAAAGAAAACAAATTTTATCTGTTGCGAAAGCTCTTGCAGGCATCTAAAAAAATTTAACATGTATCAAAATATGCGCTAAAAACTTAAAAAAAAAATGCTGCAAAAAGGCTATTTTTACCAAAGTATGCAAACAAATGCTAAAATATGCACTAACAAATCGATGCCAAAATTAATAAAAAGCTCTAAAACGGATAAATTTAATGTTTCTGCCATCATTGGACGCACAAGGAAAAACATGCAATGCCATATTTTTGAGGTCCCTGATAATAACCAATCAAAAACAATATTTTGGATTGTTTATCATTCCGTTTGTCATTCTACAATATTTATCTTAGATTCTATAAAGTATAAAGATTTTGGATGATTTTAAGTAGCGAAGTTGATTTAACGATGTCCGCTGTCCATGTGCATGTTGAAATAAGTTTTCCTAAGACACTGGGTAATATGTACTGGACTGGGCTGTTGTATATGGAATAGTTTGCTATTCAAATTTACCCAGATCAGTTCACAATCACCTGCGAAATGAGCAAAATACCAGGACTGCCACTATTTTTTACTTATAAGTAATAATTATTGATCTCAAATTTCTACTCACGAACCTTAACTTTTTGAAGTTTTCTTATAATCTATTAACTTTATTTTTTCTATAGTAAATATAATATTGGTAGTGAAAATTAACAAAAACAATTTTGATTTTAGTTGAACTGTTTCTTGATATTCTTTAATTAGGCTTGAGTTCATCAAATTTAATTTTCATTAAATTACATGTAATTTAAAATTTAAAAATGATAATAACAGCAAATTTCGAACCACCAGTACTACTGGTTAAAATATTGATATTAGACTGTTGGCTGGCGGGCACCGCCAACATGTAAAAATCAAACCGGGTTCAAATCCCAGCTCAGCCAGGAAAAATTATCAATAAAATTTTAATAAACAAATTCCAAGTTGTAAAAAATTCCTTCCTCAGTGAAAATAATTTAATGAAAATTAAATTTGATGAACTCAAGCCTAATTAAATAATATCAAGAAATTAACAAAAATGTTTTATAAAAGACCGAGTTGTAGACAAAAACCAAAATTTTTCTTCCCAGCAGCCGTATTCTGTAATTCGCTAAAGCTAAAAATCTATTTAGTTCATTAAGCGATTTTTGACTACGAATCCAATTCTGTAACGTTCATTACTAAATTCAGCAATGCCATACAAATTAAATTCGCCGCAATTTTAACTTTTAATGTCATCGCTAAAATATTTAAATTTTGTTTTCTCTAAGGCATTTTAGCGATCGAGATTTAGCTAAGCGAGTTACAGAATACGTCTGCAGAGCTAATGGCTTACATGCCGCATGAGCTAGAGAACAACTTGGCTTTTCAATATACAAACGATACAAATTTGTTTGCATGTTTTTTTCTTACACATAGTTTAATGTTATGCTCCTAATATAGTAAAAAATTGATCAACTGTGAAGTTTTTTAAGTTTAAACTCTTGGGGATGTTTTAGAATTTGTTTTGTGTTGTAAATCTTAAGAGTTTGTGTTACTTTTTTGATTTATTCATTTTTTAAAATCATTCCTCTGTTGCTATTCTATACAGAAAAAAATAAAAGTGGACTTCAATTAAAAAATTTGCGATATTAATTTAATTTGCACCAGAAAACAAAATAATAGTATCAATATTTTCTACAGAGATGTTGTTGGTATAATCAAACGTTACATTTGGTTAAATTTAAATTAAAACTGATTTTATTTTTGATTAATGGCTTAATTGAAAACAAATTGGCGAGAATTTTTTGTGTGTATGGAGTTTCAGTTATTGCTGCAATTAGATAAGTTCCAGCTCTAAAAAAATAGGCACAGTAAATATTGTGTATTTTTGCTGCAAATGATTTGGGCATTTATGTCTGGGATCACACTATGAAAGTTTTCTTTCAGAAAGTCTGAGTTTATTGGTGAGAGGGGAAGAGAACATGCTTTTATTTTCTCCTCTCATGTCCCAAATAGTTATGTATGTACTAGTTACAATTGAAACTTTGTGTATTCCTGTGATCTTAAAGATCGATATTTTAGGTTTAAAATTAACCTTTAACAAAAATTTGGCTTATCATTACGACAGAGCAAGGAAGTATCAGATAGGTTTTATTAAAAAGGATCGGTACATTTATTCTCTAATTTTTTTTTTAAATTTAGGCAGGGTAAATGAATCCGCAATGCAATTGCCAGTAAATTAAGCAAATAGCTTTTATCAGGCTTATTACGGTTGTCGTTGTTGTCAACGAACCAGTCGCTTATAAAAGTTTAGACCTGGACGCGGTAAAGGCCATTCCAAAGTACGGAAGATTTGGAAATTTTTCCTCAAAGGATAAATACAAATAAAGACGCTATGGAATTTGGAACAACTTTATCAGGAAAGAAGAAAAATATCAGCTAGAAAATAAGTAGACTTACAATTGTTAAAATCAAGTTGACCCAAACAAAGACCACCATACATTTATGATGATTTACCTATGAAATTCTGTTAATTAAAAATAAATAGCAACCAGTTTTATAAAAACGGCTTGGGGCGTTTAAGTAAAAAAAGAAAAAAAAATTATCAAAAGAAGTTTTGTAACCCTGTGTTTGTTTATTGGCAAAATGCGTGTATACCTCACGTGCTGATTTTAACAGTTTGTTGAATTTTAAATAAAATATTGTTTTATTATTTTCATTTGCTTTTTTTTATTTACTGTTTTCCTCAGTTACCACTTTATACAGCTCTCAACAATTAGCATAAATTAATTCGTATCAAATGTGATGCAATACTATTATCATTATCGTTATGAGCTTTCAGACGTTAATTATTATTAAATAATAAGATAATTTGCACATAAATTTGTATTGTGTATCAACATTTTTTCACTGGGTTTGTTTCCTTTCTTTTTAAATTCAATTTATTCGATTTTTATTGTACATACTTTTATTTCTTGTTAATACTTTAAATTAACTTAATAAGATACGTTAATAAATTGTTACTTTTTTTTTTTTTGATGTGTCTGTAACGACGTGTGTCTTGGTGTTTCGAAAAGCCCCAAAAAATTAATCATCAAAATCAATTGCTGGGTAGATGTCACTTTAAGGGAAATACCGAACACTATGAATCACATTTTTGGTTTATCATTATTTAAGTTTTATGATTCGTGTTTTATGATTTATTTCCTTAAAACTAAAAATAAATTGTAACAACGTTGTTTTTGTAATTAAATCCAATTAAAATTGTTGCTTGTAGTGGCATATTAACGTTTATTTCTTAAGTCTTTTGTTTAACACAATTGGAATTGGTAAAACAACAATACCTTTGTAGATATTTTAAAAACTTTTTTTACTTTGTTTTAAAGCCTTATTATATTTGTCTTTTAACTCTACAGAAGCGTTTACTTGTGGTTATTTTTACCATATAAAATTTTGTTATATCACATTTTCGTGTAAATATAAGTTTATGTAATATGATTCATAGTGATGAAAGTAATTATCAGGGAAACCAGAAATATGCTCTAAAAACGCGTTTTATGCACATTAAATATGCAGTAAAAACTTGAAAATGTGCCCTGAAAATCATTAAAAATACGCCCTAAAAAAAAATTCAAAAATTGTTTATTTGAAAACAAAATATTCCACAATTTAACAACAGTTGCATTTAATAAAAACAATCCTAATACCATAGTATCTGCAGACGAACTTTGGAGATGTTATCCTATTTAGAGACGATGGGCAGTCATCGGCTCACATAAACAAAGTTATGCTAAGAGGTTAAACTTTATAACGGGTCCGCCATCTAACGTTGTTTTCAACTAGTGCCGATTTTCCCAAAAAACTATTAATATTTTATTGTATTAATTATAATATTATAATATTTGCTGCTGTACGAGCTGAGAATGCACTGGTGTTTTCACATCTCCTACATACCCGGTTTGCTCAAATTTTTGCACGATTTTTCCGATTGTACAAAAATTTGGAAGGTTAAATTGACCGAAAAAATCACGAAGTGCACGATATGCATTTTGATTTGAACGCCTGTTCTTATAATAAGTCTGAATAACTTTAACGTGTTGCATGATTGTGTATCTTTCCAAGGTTTAAATTGAGTTAGTCTGAAATTGAGAAATGTCAAATGAAATGCAGAAAAAAACTTGACGTTTAGGTGTGGTTCACATTCAAGAAAGAAGAAAATCGTGCATAAAGGGAAGAGGAGAGGGGATTGTAAGTACATAATTAAAAAAACCAAAAAATTTTGGTGGACGTTATTGCTTTTGTTAACAAAACGTGTACTTCTAACTTAACCTCAAATAAATGACTTTTTCCATAAATATAAACTTCGCATAAGCTTTTGATAATATTGTCAGTGGACTGCCGTGTTTTTCTTTGATAAAAAGTGCTAAGAAAAGAATTCTGAATTTTATTTTTATTTTACGTTGCAATTTTTTGCCTTTTTTTTGATTTATATCATTTTCTTTCAGACAGCCTCAGCTTAAACTAAAGCGAACTTTCTAATGTTTTGATTTGTGAGACAATTAGAAAAAAAAACTGATGCTGTTTACAATGTTATTATCAGTGAAAAAATTGGCTTCGTTAAAGCAAAAGGTAAAAATATGGTTTTAAGTTGGCACAGGGCTCATGGAAAAATTAACGACTTTTTCAAGCAAAACCAAAACTGATTTTCCCCCTTGCGTGTTTCCTTCGTGCCGTATTTCAAAAAAATGTATCCGTTAGTTTTCGAGATATTCAGTTTTTTTTTTCATTTTTTCACATTAGTGCCAACCCTAACAAATTCAACTAACCACAAATCCAAAACCACAGCGTTCCTGCTAATTAAAAACTCTTAAACTCCAAATTCCAGCCATATCGATCCAATACTTTGCCTTAAATTATTTTTGGCCTAAAAAGTTGGTCAAAGATTAGAAATTCAAATTCGATATTTTAGCAATTTTGAGGAACTAAGTAGGTGCAGTTTTTTCGGGTTAGTTTGTTTTACTCCTAGTTAGCTCTCCTAGTCTACAGCTACGATTGCGCCGAAGACAGGAAACCAAAATTTCAATTGGTTTTCGTGCATTAATCGTGATTAAAATTGCATGTTTTTTGAAAAGGTCAAGTTTTAGCCAAACAAATTTAATATATAATACGTACAACAGCTAAACTAGCAAAACCCAAATGGCGTTTTGTTAGTTTCGATTAGCACTTCGAAATTCCACACGAGAAGAAGTTTGAATTTTATGTGTTGCACTGTGAAAACATAACAAAAACATCTCTCCGCGTTTCTTTAACTGCCTGTTTTTAGGAAAGGAAAACAAGTAAGTGAGTGAGAGAAATTATAAGTAAAACAACAATAAAAAACGAAAATTTGTTTTTGTTTTCAATATAATTTCTCATTCACTCACTTGTTTACGTTTTCTAAAAACAGGCATTAAATGTCTCATGCAGTTCTCGAAAATGTTCGAAACAGCTAACAACAGCAAATAACACAATTTTCTCGAATATCTCGAAAACGCTTCTTAAGAAAAATAAATAAACGTCACACACTGGGAGGGTTTGGAAAAAGAAATGGATAATTAGTATTAATTATACATACATATTACAGTCAAATCCCGATAATTCGTAATTCCCGACAATTCGTAATAAACTGTCGGTCCCTTGAAAAAATCTCGTTAATTCGTAAAATTTCCATACATTCGTAATTTTTTTTTTATTTCAAATAAAATCTTCTTTACCTCTTATAAATCGTAATTGTTTGCTAACTACCACTTATAATTCGTTATAAAAACAACTGAAACATGGAAAGAATGATTTTTTGCTCACCGCTATTTTTTTTGGCTTGGGTTTTTGCTTTTGCTTGTGTGTGTGTGTGTTTATTTTCTTAAGATCAGTTTGTTAAATGAATAATAAAGAAAAATGTCAAACCGCACGCATAAAACACTGTCGGTTTTACAAAAAGGACAAATTTTTGCAGCCATTGACAATAGACGTTGCTTAGCGATTTGAAATTGCTCCATCAACTCTTACTTCCATTCTTCTTCAATTTTACGCTTAGTAAATGAATTTGCTATTTTATTTTATGTTTTTATTTTGTATTTTATTTTTTACAATTGCTTTTTTTTGTTTTAGTAAATAAATTGAAAAACCCCGTTAATTCGTATTTATTTTATTTTAACCCCGTTAAATCGAAACCTCGCTAAATTGATAACCCCTATCATTCGATTGCGATTACGATTTATCGGGATTCCACTGTGTATATAATTATATTATATTTGACAAGTGCGTGTACAAATAATGGCGTTAGGTCAGAACGATCGAGTTCGCAACGCCCAATACCAAAAATGTCATAACGCCCAAATCTTGTTGTATTGCCCAAAACCCAAAAATAATAATGGCAAAATGCCCAAATGCTATGTTATATCGCCCAAATGACAAAGTTTGGGTGCTGTGACATTTTGCGTTGTAAGCGTTACGACTTTTTTTCGAAAAATAGACAGATTTATTTGGGCGTTGTGACATTTTCTTAAATATGAATTTTTTAACTAATTCTATTAATTTTAGTGAAACTGTATAATAAAAACAGTTATTTTACTTGAAGATTTTGAAACTTCTTTAACAAAACAATCACAATTATTTAGCTTTCACAGAGTGCGGTCGCTAGTAAAAAATTAAACATAATGCAATCGGAAAGTTTTGAGTTCGTGAGTGGAAAGCGGTGTAATTCCAAATTAATGTATTTAACAGGTGAACAACAATTATACAAAAAAAACATTTTATAAAGGCAAAACATTTTAAACATGTTATGCATCCAATTGCAAGGCACGTGCTGACATTTGAGAGGTTGGATCCTGTGTAAAATCACAAAAAAATTGAACATACAAATCACCTCCAGCAGAAAGAGGTTTACAAAGAGTTGGAAGCAGTCGAGGACATTAAAAAACAATGTAGAAATCCTTCTGTTTTTTGAGTGACGCCAATGCCTCGATTGGTATAAGAAAAATTATTAAATGTGGTTGCGAGAGGTAAGTCGATTTAGAATATTACCCGTCGCGAGGAGGGGGAAGGGGGGTGGGTTGCGTTTGCGTCCGACTCTAACAGAGCGGCGCGACGCGGCGCGCTATCCACCACACCGTTACCTATCCAACGCTATAATTTTGTATTTTCTTTTTTTGTATATTTTTTTTTATATTTATGTTCATTTAGAAGTAAAATAAAATTGTTGACGAATATTTCATGTTTTTTTTTTACTTTTTTGGGCGTTATGACAATTTTTCTTTTGGGCGTTATCGCCTAGACTATAATTTGAAAAAAATATTTCGCCCAAATTCAATGTCATATAGCCAAAATGGCAAAACGATAAAATTTTTAGGTGTTATAATGACAATTTTGGTTTTGGGCGTTACGACCTTGGGCGTTTTGACCTAACGCCACAAAAAATACTCCCGAATTGCAGTGCATTAAAATATCTTTTAAGTGTTGATCAGAGAATGAAATAAATATAATTTTAAGTACTCTTTCAATATTAGTGAGAAAACATGTATGGACATGTATGAGTAGAGATCAAAACCATACACATTCATACCATTACCCATAACAATTGTTCATTCAACTTAACCCTGCAAATAATAGGACTAGTCCAAACACGCGTGAAAAATGTAGCCCACAAGGGACTAGGACTAGTCCAAAAGTTACCAAAACGTATGGAAAAACACGATCTTTTTAACATTACGATGTCCTAGGGCAGGACCATATAACCCAGCTTTGGATAACAAAGGAGTAGTCTTAAAACTACTCCATTGTGTACACAAGAGGATTAGTTTTAACTTCGTTTAAAAACGAAAGCATGCCGTTTAAAAACGAAGATATGTAGTCTCACTACAAACACTTTTTAACAATGACATGGTCCATGCTTGCATTACATCGGACCAGTCCATGGAGTAGTCCATTTAATCAAATTGGATTAGGTGGTCCAATATTATTTGCAGGGACGGTAGCAAAGTCCTATTGTAATTTAAATTTTAACCCTTTTGCACTGAATACAATTTAATTAGCCCAACAAAATTTCTGCCAAGCAGCAAATTAGAAGGTTTAATCGAAAAAGTAAAGTAAAAACGTTTATAAATTTTATGAATTAAAAAAAATACATGCCTTTTTTTTAGTTAACACAGAAGTTAAAGGTTAGAAATTAAAGTGTCTGAAAAACAGATAGATTTTGTTTTCTTCAACAAAACTGCAAGTCTTTAAATGAACAAAAAAAAAATTTGTTGGACAAAAAATAGTTTTTCACATAAAAAGCAAGATATGCAGGACCCATGGTTTTTTTTCTTGAAAAACAAAAAATTCACTTCTTTTATTTTTTTTGTCCACAACTAATTCTTAAATTCAATTTTGAAATGAAGATGTGATTAAAATAAGATTTTAAAGTTAACAAACTTGAAAACATTTAAAATTTTTTAAATTATTTCCAACAACCTTTTTATTTGATAATTTTAAACTTTTTAATTGTATGTATGTGTTCCTCTAACTCCCATTGGAGCATAGGGCGCCAATTAATTAAGAATTGAAATAAAAAAATTTGTTAAAAATTTAAATTTATATTTATACCCAATATATTTGTGATTACTTTATAACTTTTATGATTTTTTTCTCTGTGTAGATTATTGCTGAAAATACAAAATTATGAACTTGAAAAAATCAAGATATTAATATTGAGAAACCAGTATCTAAAAAATATATTAAAATAATTTGATTTTCTAGTTCGACCCTCGTAGCGTATTTATTATTTACATAATGTGATCTAGATTAGACGAAGATTAAAGTTAGATAAATTATCTGCAAAGCACTTTTTATTTTTTTCTAATACTCGATTTCTTTTTAAAGATATGCCCTTTTGATGGTATGTGTCCATATTATTTCGTGTCTCGTTTATTTTTCACATCACTGTATTTTCCTTAGTTTTTCATAACTTTATGAATATTTTTTTAATTATTTTTTACAAATGTCAAAATTGTATATCGTCAATAAAAGGTGTGTTCATTTATTTAAAATTATTACGAATTTGTGACAATTGAGTAAAAAATTTTGAGAGACAAACATGAATTTTTAAAACAGCTGTTTCATGTTTTTGTCTACAAAACAAACTTTTAAAAATGTGTAACAAAATAATATTCATAATTTTTAAATTAAAAGTGTTTAGTGACATAAAATACATATATATTTTTCTTAAATTTAGGAACAATAGCTATGAGCAAATAGCTCAAAGAACTCAATTAAGGAAGACAGAATTTCGTATCTTAGAGCTGGGGTGCGACTCTATATTGCGATGAAAAAAAAAAATGGTAGCTAATCAATTAATTGGTAACCCTTATTCGAATACTGAAAAATACAGTTAGATACGGATGTGCAGGTTCAAGAGTGTATATGCATATTGTTGGGGATAGGTGGTTTTGTATTTTATCATTTTTATCAAATTAAAAGCTGTAAATTTTTTTAATATATAAACATAATTATGGTAATAATCAACCTTAAAATTATAATTTCTTTAAAAAAATTGTTGCCTCCTGTGAGGATTGAACTCACGACCCCTGGTTTACAAGACCAGTGCTCTGCCACTGAGCTAAAGAGGCTCACATTTTTTGCTTATTTCTAAAACAGGTTTTCAATATGTCACCCTTGTTCACGCTCCTGAGTATGACTCTGTTTAGTTCTTGGTATTGAATGCCCAACTATAATGTGCTTAAGTTGGCTTAAGCAAATGTGCGAAAACATGTTATTTATATGAGGCAAACCATATTGAACTCAAGGTTAAGTTTTGACAGTAGGTTAAGCAAAGCTATGCATATTATGGTTAGGCCTTAAGACTTTGTACCATTAAAATTTGATAAAGTGCTCTTCGTGCTTAAAAAAAGAGAACAGTTTATATTTTTCTTGTTTACTCGGTTGGTATAAATAAAATCAAAACAAATATATAAAACAGTTGAGTTAATAACAAAAACGGCGCAAATTGATAATAAAAAGAAGTGTGATAAAAAAACTAATTATTGGCGAGAGCATTATTTAAAAAAAAAAAAAAAAGTAAAACAAAAGCAAATGGAGTTTTTGTTTGTTAAGTTTTGCGGTACGAATTAAATAGCTGATGGTAAGAGTTCTACAATATTAACAAAAATAACATGAACATTTCCTGAGTTGATTTTGGTTTTTTTTTGTAATTATTGTAAAAAAATTTTAACAACTTCATTATATCTACACTGTTAATGCAAAATATAAACTTAGATGGGATAGCTATTTCTAAATTTAAATTTATAAATATTATTTTGAAAAACAATGTAGTCTTTGGCTTTGTCGTTCATTTAGGTGACCGGCCATTATCGTTCAATTCAAAAAAATTAAAGAGTTTGTTCATTTCGTTCAGTCGTTCGTTTCAGGTCACTTAGTATTTTGTGTCAGTGGGTCTTCTGTGTCAGTTTGCCTTTTGAGTCAGTTGTCGCTTTCATTCAGTTGTTCACTTGTCTCTTGCTCTTGGTCTTCACTATACAATCGATTGAATAATGTGTTAAAAGAAACAAGTATAGCATACTCATGTGATTTTACACTCAAAATTAATGTAGGTTAATTCAAAAGAATATTAAGTTAAAAAACTGAAAATGTAATTAGAAAACGGATCATTTCATTTTAAATAAGTCAATTTTACTGTTATTTTTTAATGTTAATTTTATAACGGAGAAATTCATTAAAAATATTATTTTATGCAAAAAAAAAATAGCTGAACACACGAGTATAAACGTAAATAAAAATCATTAAGGGTTTTTATGATATCGCTTAAAAGTGTCGCAATATGTGCAAACTGTGCAATTTTACGCCCTCGCAAATGAACTGTCAAAAATTGTATGAGAATTCATTTACACAAACTTGGTAAATTTGCCCAACAATTTTGACTCGTAAACGTGCGCTGTTCAATTGTGCATTTAAACAAACAAATTTTTTAATGCTTACCGCCGCGGCGTTTTTAATGATATATTCAAGTGTTAATAAATCACAAACAGTAAATTCTTGCATTAATTTGTCTTTCGCATCATTTTTTTTTCTTTTTGCAAATCATTACAAGGTATTTATTTTATTTAAATTTAATTTATTTAAATTTTCCAATTTAAAAATTTTTTTTATATCTTTTGACATTTCATTACTGTTAATCTGCGCCATCTTTAATTTTTATTGCCAGTATTACTTCATTTTCAAAAAATTTTGCGAAAAGGATAGAGGGTACAAAGTTGGCATTTATCTTTCGCATTGAAATTGTATACGCATCGCAACAGAGAGGTGACCCCATTAATACTGTCAGTATTCTAACATGCTAGTTTTTGCCGGTTAAACGTTTATTTACATTTTATTTTTTTTAAGTACATAATTGGAAGAAAATTTTTGTTAATTTTTAATTAACTTTCAAGTTTCAAGCTAGTAAAGTAAATTAACTAGAATGCCAATCGGAACCGGTTTTTTCAAATTCCGGGATTCGGGATTTCAAATCTTCAAATCCCGGAATTCAGGGATTTTTCGGGATATCGATTTTTTTGGGATTCGTGGTAAAATGAATAATTGAAATTTGAGTTCGAAATTAATTAAAAAATCATTTAAACAAAATCCATTTATTTATTTAACAAATCTCCAGTTTGCCAGTGTATTTTTCGAAAAAATACCTTCACATGCTAAAAAAAATCCGATTTTTTCCTACAAGTTGAAAAATTTTCCCTACAAAAAAATTTCCCTACGCATTATTGTCATTAAAACTGAAGAAAAAACCTTAGTAAAAAAAATATTTTGTATTCGAATATGTATGTATATTAAAAAAGCTTTGACAAAAAATAGGTACAAAAGAAAATAAAACATATTCAAATTTAGAAAATATTTTAATAGGGTTTTAAAATTTTTGCCTACAATATAACTATAAAAATGTATATATAATTATGTATATAACTATAAATTTTTAAGAAGAAAAAGTACAAATCTTGAACTATTTGCATAGAATTTTAAGATGTAATTGTCAATTGTAAATATTATTTGAATAAATAAAATGAAAATGAATGAAAATAAAACATATGTAAATACTTAAAATAAATTTAATTAAATCATTCAACATTGAATAATTTATCAGTGATATAAGAAAGAACCATTGCCATAAGTGACTGGCGAAATGGTTGGCATTTTCACTATACACCAATGGCGCTAGTGATAGTGTATATCACAGCGTACATACTATTCTCTTTCTCCAGACACTTATAGCTGTAATAATTTGTATCCACTATACGTATGCTTCTTCGGTAACCCTAATTAATGCAGGAAACATGTTTTTTTCTAACATAAATTCTTTATTTGTCATTTAAGGTAGAAGTACATAACATGCGTAATGCGCGTGCGCTCTGTAGACTTCAGTCAAAAAATTTAAACTAGTGTTTTTTAATAAACGGATGAAAAATTTTATTGTCCCTTAAATCGCTTAAAAATATATTTTCAAAGTAGTTTGTGGTTTAAAAAGTTGGCCATGTATGTATATGTGTTCTCTATGATACCTTAAAAAGCAAAGTGGTGGGGTTTCTGAACAATTGTTTGCTGAAATGGCCATCAATGCCTCAAGGTTAAAGTACATTACACGCGTTAATTCTTCGACGTTTGTCGTGAGTCGTGTGTGTGTCGTGCGCACGAAAAATTGCAAGTTGCAAAAGCAGTTCTTGTCAGCTGTTTTTTATTTGTTTACTTATTTGTGCATTGAAAACGGATTCGAAAGTATGTCAAGATTTTTTAATTTTATTGAATTTATTCTTTTTATATAAATATTGTATGTTTTTAAGCTCTTCAATAACTTTTTCTTTCACGATTCGCAAATTTGTTAAATTTTTCTTTTTATTGTCAGCTGATTACTTGTCAAAAATACAGAACGCGTTAAAAAGTTCAAAGTTCAGAGCCTACAGAGCGCACGCGCACTAACGCGTGTTATGTACTCCTACCTTAAATGACAAATAAAGAATTTATGTTAGAAAAAACATGTTTCCTGCATTACTTAGGGTTACCGAAGAAGCATACGTATAGTGGATACAAATTATTACAGCTATAAGTGTCTGGAGAAAGAGAATAGTATGCATGCTGTGGTATACACTATCACTAGCGTCATTGGTGTATAGTGAAAATGCCAACCATTTCGCCAGTCACTTATGGCACTAGTAAATTATTCAATGTTGAATGATTTAATTAAATTTATTTAAAGTATTTACATATGTTTTATTTTCTTTTTCTTTTTGTACCTATTTTTTTGTCAAAGCTTTAATACATATATGTACATATTCGAATACAAAATATTTTTTTTTACTAAGGTTTTTTCTTCAGTTTTAATGACAACAATGCGTAGGGAAATTTTTTTGTAGGGGAAATTTTTCAACTTGTAGGGAAAAATCGGTTTTTTTTAGTATGTGAAGGTATTTTTTCGAAAAATCCCTGAATTCCGGGATTTGAAGATTTGAAATCCCGAATCCCGGAATTTGAAAAAACCAATCCCGATTGGCATTCTAGTTAATTTACTTTACTAGCTTGAAACTTGAAAGTTAATTAAAAATTAACAAAATTTTTCTTCCAATTATGTACTTAAAAAAATAAAATTCAAAATTGTTGGGCAAATTTACCAAGTTTGTGTAAATGAATTCTGATACAATTTTTGACAGTTCATTTGCGAGGGCGTAAAATTGCACAGTTTGCACATATTGCGACACTTTTAAGCGATATCATAAAAACCCTTAATGATTTTAATTTACGTTTATACTCGTATGTTCAGTTATTTTTTTTTTTTTTTGCATAAAATAATATTTCTAATAAATTTCTCCGTTATAAAATTAACATTAAAAAATAACAGTAAAATTGACTTATTTAAAATGAAATGATCCGTTTTCTAATTAAATTTTCAGTTTTTACATTAATTTTGAGTGTAAAATCACATGAGTATGCTATACTTGTTTCTTTAAACACATTATTCAATCGATTGTATAGTGAAGACCAAGAGCAAAAGACAAGTGAACAACTGAATGATAGCGACAACTGACTCAAAGGCAAACTGACACAGAAGACCCACTGACACAAAATACCAAGTGACCTGAAATGAACGACTGAACGAAATGAACAATCTCTTAAATTTTTTTGAATTGAACGATAATGACCGGTCACCTAAATGAACGATAAAGCCAAAGACTACATTGTTTTTCAAAATAATATTTATAAATTTAAATTTAGAAATAGCTATCCCATCTAAGTTTATATTTTCCATTAACAGTGTAGGTATAATGAAGTTGTTAAAATTTTTTTACAATAATTACAAAAAAAAAAACCAAAATCAACTCAGGAAATGTTCATGTTATTTTTGTTAATATTGTAGAACTCTTACCATCAGCTATTTAATTCGTACCGCAAAACTTAACAAACAGAAACTCCATTTGCTTTTTGTTTTACTTTTTTTTTTTTTTTTTAAATAATGTCATCGCCAATAATTAGTTTTTTTATCACACTTCTTTTTATTATCAATTTGCGCCGTTTTTGTTATTAACTCAACTGTTTTATATATTTGCTTTGATTTTATTTATACCAACCGAGTAAACAAGAAAAATATAAATTGTTCTCTTTTCTTAAGCACGAAGAGCACTTAATCAAATTTTGATTGTACAAAGTCTTAAGGCCTAACCATAATATGCATAGATTTGCTAAACCTACTGTCAAAACTTAACAAAAAGTCTCTCAAATGTATTAAAAAAACAAAAACAAAAACAAAATAAAAAAAATTTCATTCCGTACGGAATGTGCGATTAGATTCGCACCTTGCTTAAGCAAATGACAGTTTCATTAAATATGGTTTGCCTCATATAAATAACATGTATTCGCACATTTGCTTAAGCCAACTTAAGCACATTATGGTTGGGCCTTCAATACCAAGAACTAAACAGAGTCATACTCAGGAGCGTGAACAAGGGTGACATATTGAAAACCTGTTTTAGAAATAAGCAAAAAATGTGAGCCTCTTTAGCTCAGTGGCAGAGCACTGGTCTTGTAAACCAGGGGTCGTGAGTTCAATCCTCACAGGAGGCAACAATTTTTTTAAAGAAATTATAATTTTAAGGTTGATTATTACCATAATTATGTTTATATATTAAAAAAATTTACAGCTTTTAATTTGATAAAAATGATAAAATACAAAACCACCTATCCCCAACAATATGCATATACACTCTTGAACCTGCACATCCGTATCTAACTGTATTTTTCAGTATTCGAATAAGGGTTACCAATTAATTGATTAGCTACCATTTTTTTTTTTCATCGCAATATAGAGTCGCACCCCAGCTCTAAGATACGAAATTCTGTCTTCCTTAATTGAGTTCTTTGAGCTATTTGCTCATAGCTATTGTTCCTAAATTTAAGAAAAATATATATGTATTTTATGTCACTAAACACTTTTAATTTAAAAATTATGAATATTATTTTGTTACACATTTTTAAAAGTTTGTTTTGTAGACAAAAACATAAAACAGCTGTTTTAAAAATTCATGTTTGTCTCTCAAAAATTTTTACTCAATTGTCACAAATTCGTAATAGTTTTAAATAAATGAACACACCTTTTATTGACGATATACAATTTTGACATTTGTAAAAAATAATTAAAAAAATATTTATAAAGTTATGAAAAACTAAGGAAAATACAGTGATGTGAAAAATAAACGAGACACGAAATAATATGGACATCCTAATGTGTATATTCTTTTAAAACAGTAAAAACTTTTGTCTTCAACTCATTTAATGAAATGATTGTTTTATTCAAACCATCCCGGGATTCCCGGGAATAAGATTTTTTTTGTTGCTTTTCACAGGGCACTATCAACACTGTCGATTTATACGGGGCGAAAAGTGTAATCAATGACTTATGGTATTAATAAGAGTGAATTTTTTAGAATAAATTAAGCTACCCTTTTTGAGAGCACAACATTTTTAAGAAACGAACATCAAATTGCATATTTTTAATAAAAACTTACTAGAGATGTGCTTTAAAAAACGATAAGCAATCGACATCGTTACATTGCTGTTTAAGAGTACAAGTTTTGTATCGAATTGAAATAACAAGCCATATATATGCTGGACCAAAAATGGCTTTTTAACGAAATAATTGATGTATTGGAAAACATTTCATATGCCATACAAAACTTGCCCCGGTCATGATGAATTTCTTTTCATAAAAAAGTTAAAATAAAAATTAAGAAATTTCGGGATTTCAGGATTGGCATCCCTAGAATGAACCCACCAAAATTTTTACATTCAATTCTTTTACCCATAGGGAAATAATTTATTCTATAATACATTGCTACCGTTTCGCACACACCCTATTGAAGAATGGAAAATTTGCCCCATGTAGACCACCTACCAAAATCTTATATAGATGTTGGTATCTAGATACAATTTAAAACAAACTTTAACTCAGCATCTTACATTTAAAAAATATTTTAATATTTATGTATACTTTGTTAACAAAGTAAATAGAACAAATTGTAAATATGATAAGTGGTTGGTAATGCATGTGTATTGCATTACAATTACATTAAACTGTACGTTTTTAAAGGTAAGTAAGTACGGCGTTAAAGTGTTAGATATTTACACAATAAATTCATATTTAACATTAAATCATTTAAACAAGTATGTTAATTAAAAACGCATGTCTTTTGGCGCAATCAAATTTTGCCTTTTTCGTTTATAATACTTTAAAATCTTTGAATTTAACAATATAAATACAAATAAACATAAATGTTATAGTTAACACCATCATTATAATTGTTGTACAAAAGAGCATAAGTGTCATAGACTGCAGCAAAAAAGTGTATAAGTGCCCACCTAAAAGTGGGCCTTAAACATTACCTTTTTCTCTTGAATACACCCTGTGTTTTGGTTGGGTGTTACTGCCTTTTTAGTTTGTTTTCCATTTCTGCTGTTTGTACAGACCGTCAGACCCATTAGAAACCACAATAGACCACTAAGTAAATATTTATTTGTTTAATTTGTATATTTGATTTATAAATAACCATGTTTTCTATTTTTTAGTGTAAAAAGTTCTCTTACAATTCTAATATGTAAATTTTTATTCTCAACAAAACTTTTGTTAAACATTTAAAGCTTTCAAAACGAATATTTAGTTGTTTTTTATGAGTGAATGACAAACGAATTTTATCTTTTAATATTTTCTTAACACAGTGTGTTAAATTAAGTTAAACAGTTTATCAAGCGGTAGTAGGTTATAAATAATTCCATTATAAGATTTAAAGTTATTAACATAAAATAGCTTTAATATCTATAAAATACGGATGATAAAATTGAGTTTATTTTTAGCTAATAGCGGCTAGAGTTTAAACAAGTATTTATTGTGGTAAAAAAAAAAATTGGGTTTATAAAATGAAAAATTAAAGATGAATTAAGTGTGAGTTATTGGAACAATGCAGTTTTTTTTTTAAAACACTTTGCTTATTTTAAAGTAGGAACTGGCATCCGTAGTCACCAAGAGCAGTACACAATAGTGGAAACACGAATCAAACTCTGTTATCAGCTTTGCATCCTTCTGACCTGAAAAATTCATTCAATATGCGATGAACTAGCACAACCCGTAAATAAGGTCCACCAGTAAATATTGGTCCTTCTTTTTCATACCCTCCACCAAGAGCGTATACTAAGTTTATCATTCCGTGTAAAACTTTTTTAATTATTATCTAAGACACCATAAAGTATACATGCATATTCTGGGTCCTTGAGTAATTCTATGTTAATTAAGCTATGTCCGCCTGTTGATAACACGCTCACTTCCAAACAACACAAAAGAAAATAACATTATTGGTAACAAATTGCTTGCAGCTATCCTAAGCAGTTTGGAAATCGATTGAGAAGGCAAAGAGTTATATTTCCACGGATTGATGTAAGATGCACGGATTGATATTAGATTTTCGTTTTATATGTCTAGGAATCATACCACTAAATTTCGTAATCAATGGTCCATAATATACCATAGGCCTCAAAAGAAAGCCTATACTGAAAAGAAAAATCATTCCATCCGTACTTAAATCAATCCGAAGCGGTAACAATAGTACGGATTTTCTTGATTTAATCCTGTATTCGTAATGGAAATAATCCGAAAGTGACATTAGATTCATACCTCATATATTTATTCCAGAGAGAGAAGGAGAATATAATGTTTTCTACTTTAAAATTGTATGTACATATTTAACTAAAAATATAAACTAAATAAGAACTCTTACTGTTTATTATACTTTAAAAATATGAAAATAATGTTTGTTTTCTTCTCGTTCTGTTGTTTTTGTTGTTTATACACAAAACAAACGAATCGTTTTTTACCTACTTGTGTGGTGCTGTTTTAATGTCTACATCATACTTTGTTAAACACAAGCGCTTGTACGCATAAAGAAAGCAATGCTGAGAGATTGGAATTATAAATTATATGAGATTAAAACCCCCACTTTATAATTTTACTCTCAGAGTGGCACTTTCAACGAAAAATTCCATCTCTTTTTACTTGGTTTAAGAATTTTGTACTTATTTTAGGAAATTCCGGGATTGGTTTTTGTTTTAAGTATTAAGAAGTATAAAAGTCTTAAATCAACTTTTCGTTGTACCCAGCAAACACGGAGGTTTGATTTCAAATTGAAAATGATTTGAAATCAAACGTTTTCTCAAACGACAAACGTTTGATAATGATTTGGAAGTCATTTGAAATTGTAATTTTTGTTATGTTTGTATACACCGCAATATAGCAAAGTTGTAAACCATAATACAAAAATTAAGAAATTAGAACTCAACTGAGTTGAGTTGTAAACAGTAAAAGGGGCCTAAAGCTGCTGCACCAAGAGGTTGTTTCATTACAATCAATTCTTTATTCGAAACAGGTTTGGGAACTATCTCACCATAGATACGTCTAGCCACCTCAGCAAACCATTCCATAAACGCATTTCCGTTAAAACTTCCCCCTTGGATTCAGTAATAGGTTTATCCGATTCAGTTGTGATAATTTCAGCAATTTCCTTTGTATGTTTTGATACCAATTCTATTGAAATGAAACTATTAACCATAACTCCCTCTTTTAACCTTTAACAATTGAGATCTTTGCTTAGCAGTTAACGTAGTCAATTCCTTTAAATAGAACGCCTGTCTGGCAGCTGAAATTAACAGCTGAGCATCGTTCTTATTCATTGGCTGGATTTTTTACCTCAAAAGTGTCCAATAGTAGCACGCAAAACTATGCTTAGTAGAACACAAACTACAGATTCCTCTTGATACATTAACAATTTGTTTAAGACATTTCATGCCAAATGTACGAATTCTCCCAGTACTACATTCGGATTAATTTTTTCACTATTGTCCCTTAGAACCTCAAACGGATCAGCTACAAACGGCAAGCTTTCCTTAACAAACTGCTGGAATTTGTTCAAATCATCAAACGGACCAGTAAAACTATTCTGGACAAATATCAATAACAGTTCCACAGCAAATGCTAAACCATCTTCAAACACGTTTTAGTTTATCTAAAAATACAAATTTGATAATTTCTTTTATTTTAAACAAATATTGGTAAAACTAGAAGGTAAGTTTTACCAATATTCTTCGAAATCGATGAAATTACATAAATAGTCAAAATTTAAATATTGTGGATCAGGTGGTCCAATATTATTTGCAGGGTAATATTGGACCACCTGATCCAATTTGATTAAATAGACTACTCCGTGGACTGGTCCGATGTGATGCAAGCATGGACCATGCCATTGTTAAAAAGTGTTTGTAGTGAGACGACATGTCTTCGTTTTTTAACGGCATGTTTTCGTTTTTAAACGAAGTTAAAACTAATCCTCTTGTGAACACAATGGAGTAGTTTTAAAACTACTCCTTTGTAATCCAAAGCTGGGTTAGATGACCCTGCCCTAGGACATCGTAATGTTAAATATACCATGTTTTTTCCATACGTTTGGGTTACTTTTTGAGTAGTTCTAGTCCCTTGTGGGCTACATTTTACACGCGTGCTTGGACTAGTCCTATTATTCGCAGGGCGTAAACAAACGTATACATGCACATGTAAGCAAAATGTACACAACTTTTGACCGCTCAAAAGAACAAAAACAATGATCATCAGGCTTCTTGCGCAGACCTGTTCAATGGGCCTTGATAAATACTTTAAGTTTGCGCTTTTTAAATTGTGTTGAAATTTTTTTTTGCGTTTTTTACGTTTCGAAATTCTATTGACCGGAAAAATGTGTTCAGAAAGTCATTTTAAAAAAGTAGAAAAACTGTATTTGTGTGAAAATTATAACACTTTGGACCACGATGTTAGTACTCTCAGTTATACAGATGATTTTAGCTCAAATGAAAAATGTTCCTCAGATACTTTGATAATTACCAAAAATGTTGTTACATCGGGTTCTTTTCTTTTTCATTTCTTATCAAAGGTATATTTTAAGGCTTAGTTTAAACTGAAACTAACACACCTAATGTTTATTTTGGAACACGGGTTTTAACTCTTTTGTCCCGTTTTTCCAATACACTTCTAAAATGGCAGCTCTGATACAAAATGTTTCAGTTATCTTCAATTTCCAACTGGGTTATTCTAAGTATATTCATCTCCAAGATAACTAACTGTCTTGTCATTATATTTTATGCGTCTATTAAATGTCTATTTAAAGATTGCTGGTTGCGTAAACTTTGTTTTTATTTTTTCATGTGGCATGTTTGCTAACGTTACCATAAGAACGGTAGAATTAGGTTTTTGCCTTCCACTTCACATTATTTAATGCTTTTTTTTTTTTGCAACAATCATGAAACAAAATTCCATATTAAGTTTCTCACTTCTTTATATTTAGCCAGCACCGATTAAACTTATAAAGCTTAAAAAGAAGTATTTATAAAAAATTTTTCTATATTAAACGATCGCTTGGCTGACTGGATGCTTGGGTTGTGCGCGTGTTTGAAGAACAGCCTAGTTTTGGAGCTGACCGAACAGTTCACAAAATAACAGTGATTCTGTGCTGGCGTTCTTTAAAATATTTCTTTTGCCTTTTTTCCATTATGTTTTATTTATATTTTTGTTCAGCTTTATTTCCAGAAGAATAAATATTTGCCGAAAGGCATTGCGAACTTCTTCTCAAGCCACTTGGGAGGGCATTTGCATAATTTTTTAGAATATTTCTTTTTTAAAAGTTTTTTTCCAACGTTCAAGTTTTTATTTTTTTTTATTTTCTGGTTTTCTTGATTATGAATGTTGTGAGGCTTTTGATTATAAAATTCTTTTTTGTGCACTTATTTTGGCTGCTGCAAGAGTTGATATTGGTCTGTTGTATTTTTGATTATTATCATAAAGATTTATGGTTTATTTGAGGTAAAAATGTTGAAGAATTTATCTCTAGTATTACTGGCATTTTTTTTAAAGTTAATTTGCGTTGTCTTATTGCTTCTTTCAAATTTTGAATCTCGAAAAAGTTAAGCTTTGTGAGAAATGTACAATAACATAAGCCACATTTCAATAACGCATTTTCAGTTTGCCGAAATTTTTGGACTAGGGTTTGCATTACAAAAATCAAAAAAGGATAGAATTTTCATAATGCAAAGTGTCACTTTCATGTTTGTTGTTTACAAAATGGCTTTGGAAACATTCAAATATTTTTCAAAAATGTTAAAAGCAAAATAATAAAACAATGAAAAAATCAGCTATGAAAAAAGTAGTTATGTACCTCTTTCGGTGCGATCGTGCCTGGTCGCTCGGTGTAGGAATGCTCTTAGGGAACTCATGGAATCACCATGGACACTGCATGGTTGATGGAAACGAAGTGGCAGGCGAACTCGCGAGAGGGGGCTCGAATCTGGACTAAGTGGTAAGGGACAGGTGGTAAAGCCCCCCTATGTTACTACTATGGGGTGATACGGGAGAAATCCCGTGAGGACGTTAACCGATCCTGGGGCAACAGAACGGATTGCAGGGTGTCTAGTGCACTATTGCCCAAAAAGATAAGAAGAGAGTAAACAATATACAAAAATAAGCATGAATTTTTTTTTGAATAAAATTGAATAAAAAACTTGTTTGCTGTAAATGAATTTGAGAGTCATTCATAAATAACAAAACTTTGGAATGACTGTTAGATGGAGCAAGATTACAAAATATATTCAAATAATTTTTGAATTATTGAATGTGCATACATTTATTTGAATACCTTGACATAAAATGTGTGTAAGCTTGTGCCCAGCGGTAAAACTCAGAACACCTTCTTACTTCAGGCCTTTTAAAAAGCCTGCTTAAAAATTGTTTTGATTTAATTCCTATTCTTATCTAACTGCTAAAGAATGCCTCATAGAAGGCCTCGGCTCTTTGGTGTAAAAGATAAGACACACCTTCCACACTCGCTTCTATGAGATGGGAGTAGAGAAGGAGTAACATTTTTTGTATTGTTTTTGTTTTGCACAAGCAAAAGCAAAACAATTATTTTTTTGATCCCGTTGCCATTCTTATGTACCTGCTAAAGAAGCAATGACAACGTGTGTAAAAAAGATATGAGTATGGAATGGAGCGAGCAGGCCTTGTATATCCAAAATAAGGAGTACAGAGGCCTTCTAGAAGGCATCCGTACCCCTTCTTTTTCCCGCTGGGTGGCTTCTTTTATATATAAGAGTTAAGCTTACACATACATACATAATGTGTAGGTACAGATAATTCTCATTCAAATTATATTTGAATATTCAATTCATTTGACTTGAGTTGACTGAATTGAATGAGGTTTTGTTTGTTTTATCTTTGGTTATTTATTTATTTATTTAATCAATGGATATTATCCTTACTGACTAATAACAATATTGCCTTAAAATTAATGAATAACAATATGCATTTTAAAATATACAACAACTTTACAGAATATATATACATAAAAATTTACGAATTAAGAAAAACAATAATTTTATGTTTTACGGAATTTAAACATAAAGAAAAATCAACAAATTGTGACAGAGAATTGAATTGTCTACATAACCTCGAAAAAGGATCAGCAATAGCGTAATTTTCTCTATAACATTTAACAAAAAGCGGATTATAATGACGCGTATTGCGACAAGGTACATATATTAAATTTAACAGACTCTAACAGAAAATCACAACAAACATTAGCGTTAATAAGATTAACCATAAACGAAACATTTAACATTGTACGACGACTTTTGAGCGATGGTAATTTTATTAATGCCAGTCTACTAGCATAGGAAGGAAAGTTTGTCGAGTAACTCCAATGAATTCTTTCATTTGTTTCGTGATTATTTGGTGCTCGACACATTGTAGTAAAAAAACAAATGAGTGTGTTGAATTTACTTTTTATTTATTCTTGCAGACCTCTAGTACCTACTAACTTTCTTAATTCTATCCACCTCATACTTCTTTCATTAACTTTTCTCTAGCTACCATTGAAGGGATTCACAATGGACCGCATTGGTCTCCGAGTGGAAATGCGCCATTGGGCACATTACCCTTTTTAACCTAACCTTACCTACCTCTTTCGAGTAATTATTAAGTGTATTTTGCATTTTTAATATATGTATTTCTGGTGCCAAAATTTTTTATCACCCCGTTTTTATTCGTGACAGTCGAGGTGCCAGATGATTTTGGTAAGAGATCGGCATATTTTCTAAACAAAAAAAAATCGGCACTTTAATTTAAAAAAATCGGCAAACTAAACATACCCATTTAAAATACAGTAAAACATTTTTTAGTGACAAAAAATAACAAAACAGAACAATTCAGTGTAACCTTATGTTAATAACACAAAAAATAACATAAAAATTTATAAAAATAAAAGATTTACAATTTAATTGTAATTAATTACTCTCACAATATTGTCGACAACACTGATATACATACATTAAATTCGATTTTTAAAGTTGAGGGAATCCCCTTATATTAAAAATGTGTGTATCCACTAAATGAAATTTTTTTGTTTTGTTTAGTTTGAGTCTTTTTCTTATGCAAAGTGGTGAATCAGTCGGCATGAGTTTTAAAAAATCTAAATGTTAAGAGTTAAAAGAAAAGGCAGACATTTTAGATAGTTTGCAAAAAGGAACAAGTGTGACTTAGTTTAGCAAACAAGTATAATGTCGCTAAGTCAATCGTATGCAGTATTAAAAAGAAAAAAGAAGCAATTTTAAAATGTGTATGGTGGATCAAAGTGACATGAGTGTAAAACACACATATTTTTTCATGAAATTCGACAATCGCTAACGTGAACAATTTCGCTAACATGAACTCCCTTAGTTTTAATTAGTTCACGTTACCGCGACTGCACGTAACTTGTTTAAATAATTTAACTTTTTGATTTTATATTAATGCTGTTGGCTTTGAATTAGCTCTGTGGCAATAAGTGCTAAGTCTATTTGTTAAGTTTTATAGGAGAACAATTTAAAACTTTAAAGGTGGTTTTTGGAAATTAACTCGGAATTTAAGTTTTTTTTAAGTTTTATTCCTAAACTCTCCTAAAGAATCAGATCGGAAGTTTTTCCAAATATTATTGGACATTGAAAAAAGATTACCAAAAACTTCCTAAAAAATCCTACAAAATAAATTAAATGAAATAATATTTTGCATCGAATTGTATTAGGCGGGAATTCCCGAGATCCCATGAAAGCAGGATTTATTTTTCAATTTCCCGGGATCTCCAAATTGAAAAAGTCCGAAAAAAGAAAAACTCTAGTCACAATGCGAATTCTTCGTTTCATTGGCTCAGCTCTGTATATAAATATTATTTCTTCCATAATTATTTTATAATTTTTGTAATAAAAATTTTTGACAATAAAATATAAAAACAATCAGAATATAAACAGTTAAGAATTAAATTTCTAAATTAAGTAATAAAATTTTCATTCACCTTCAACTTTACGGAAAACGATTTTAATAAATAACAATCAGTAACTGTGAAACTTTTTTGAGTGTATATATATTTAATATGCATGGTTGTTTTTCTAAAAGTACCACCATATAGGTACATCTAAATACATTATTAATTATCTTCATTAAAGTGCAAAACAATTAAATCTTTTCAACACCAGGGAAAGAAACAATTTAACAATTTTAAAGACCAAGCGATGATGACCACATAAGATATTTTTTGTTTCAAGTTAAACAGTAGGGGGTGATCAAAAAAAATATTCCCACGTTGTTCGTAAATTTCTTAAAATAAAAACTTTATTCAACAGTTATCTGTCTGAGACGATGCCGGCAAAATAATATAATGAATAAAAGTAAAATGAAAACAAAATTGTTTTAAACGCAACATTCGCAGACAGTTAAATGATTTGTTTACAATGATTTCGTTGTTGTTATATTTTCTGCTGGATTTATTTTTACATATAATTTTTTAAATTTATCAATATCGACTTAAAAATAAAAAGAAAATAACGTATGCGGACTGAAATATGGATAGATTTTTAACCACCCGTGCAAAAATAAAACAAAATCTTATATAAAAACTAAATATGGGAAAAGTAAGGGCACTTTCCCTATAACTATTTGACTAGAGATCAGTTCAATTACTTGATAATAAGTAAAAAAAAAAATCATAAAACGAATTCGAAGGTCGTAAGTTGATTTGTAAATTAAAGAAAATTTTAGTTTTTTCGTCAATTTTCTGAAATTCAAATTGAAAAATCTTTTGTTTATAAGACAGTAAAAGCTTTCGAAAGTAAAAAAACCGTTAATAGAAATGACGTTCCGTTAAAAATTTTTGACACAATGAAACCAAACTCGAGCTATGTTGAAGGTTCAAATTGCCGGATATACTTCAAAATCTTACCATGCGTTGGCAAATAAATGAAGAGTTAAAAATTAAAAGTACGAAGCTTTTATCAGAGTAGTCAAATATGCAAAGATAGCCGTTCCCACAGTCTATGAAAAGAGTCAGTTATCATCAAACATCTTATACGGGCTTGTTTACAAATTTTTTTTTTTTTGCAGGCTGACCATGAATCGTATCATGGATGATGGGAGCATCTTTACAATGAAAGCTCAGGAATGGACACCAATTCAAAATTTTAAGGCGAATTTGAAGAGAAATTTCTATAAATGGGGATAGAAACCAAGAAACCTAGACTGTTTTATCACTCAAATTAAATGGATGTTATAGAAAATGCATACAAAGGTGATTCAAGACGCTTTCCGTAGGGTGACTCAAAATAAATATATTTTTTATAGTATTTCGAACTATTAAAATTCCCAATGCTGGACAAAATTTAATTTAACTGACATCGGCTTCAGCAAAAACGGAAAAAATATTTACACAAGACGTTATGTGTAGTGGACTTGGTGGTCTACTGCCGGAGGGATTCAAAATCTTGGATATATTTTCTTGCAATCATTTAATCGTTAGCTTGAGTTCTTCTAATCTTAGCACCCCCGTACACTCAAAAAAAAAAAAAAAAAAATCAATCCATCCATCCATCCGTTAGATTAAAACAAGTACAGAGTTTCAATCGCAAAATACTTAAATTATCTATATTCAATCCCGATTTCGTATTTGAAATAATCCGAAAATGAGATTGATTTAAGTAAAAGTAAGATTGAGTCAATCTCAAAATGTGCTTGATTCAAGAATTATAATGTTAACTTTATCCTGAATTCGTTTTCATTAAAAAATTTATTTATCCCGAGTGTTTTTCTTTCTGTGTATGGAGCAGCTACCGTTTGGGGAAAATGGATGCAGTCAGTACTTTAAGTTCGATGTGGGCGTAAAATTGGGGGATCTCCCAAATATCGCGTCTGGCCAAAGTACTTAATAGGTCCTGAAGTTATTATTGGTAAAGCACCTTTAGAAATCCTATGCAGTGTTTGTAATAAGGCTTAGCAAGGGAAATTGCATGGTCTTGGCCGTTATTTACTTGCGCTGGCATTAAGAGTACCCTGAGGTTAGACCCCAATAGCAGGTACCCACTTATCTATCTGTCTTTCTAGCAAGAGGAACATACAACTGTTAATCTCTTTGTCCCCCAGAAAGTTGTGCATTTCTAGCAAAAACAAGATAGTTCATATTTTGATTATATTTTTAACCCCCCCCCCCCGCCAGGGCGTTATGAATATTCGCTTTTGAACGCATCTACAACTTGGTGTTGGCGTATGTTTACCTTTCTAAACGTATGTTTTTAACTTCAAATCAATGTTTTTAAATCAAGCAATTACACTTTACAACACTGCACATTAAATTCACTGTCGCTTTATGCTTTGCAAGAGCATTGGCATATAAAATAATGCGCGTAATGTTTGCATAACTGCTTTAGCAACGCCACACTTTGTTGAAGATTGAACGGTTGCGTTTGGGAATTCGTAACATAGTTGTACTGCAAAGCAACTTGCTTGGAGCTTAATATTGGTCAATATGCAACAGAACGTAGACAACTGCGATCTCGTATTATGGAAGAAAGAAGATTAATAGTGACGCCCCTAAGCGGATAGAGTGGTGCCAATTTATACTAAAATTGGGCTACAAAGTATTTTTTTCCTAACCAGTTAACGGCTCTTTCTATTTGTCGTTACTGTTTAACTAAAGCTTCTTTTTACTTTTTTGTTTTTGATCAACGTTTTATTTAATATTGTAGTGGTATGTGGTCCAACTAAAACGCGCAATGTTAATTGTAACTAAAACAAAAAGTTAATTATCTTAACATGTGTGTGAAACAAAATATCGTCCAAATGCTCGCCGCGGCTTCGGTGACGTACCTCTATCCGCAGGTCTATATTTTTAATTACTCTGAGACAAGCGGCCGATTCATCGATTTCGAATGAAGACTTCGTTCGCTTTACTTACATGTAAAACAAAAACAATATTATGTAATTTGTTTTTGCTTTAAATGTTAGTTAAGCGTTAGAAATCTTCGTTCGGAAATAGATTAACATGCAGATAATTGAGGTTCGATGTCGTTAATGTGGCGAATTATCTTATCCATTAGCTCTGGAATTGTTTTTGGCTTATTGACGTACAATTTTTCTTTTAAATATCCCAAAAGAAAAAAGCCAATGGTGATATATCACATGATGGTGGCAGCCAATTAACAACGCCAAGACGTAAGATAACACGGCCATTGAATTTCTCACGCAAAAGAGCCATTGTTTCGTTGGCTGTGTGGCAAGTGGTACCCTCCTATTGGAACCACATATCGTCCACATCCTTATTTTCTGGCAACATGAAGTCCGTTATTATCTCGCGATTGCGAACACCATTCACTGTAACTGGATGCATCGGCTTTTCAACAATCACTCGTGGATTCCCATTTGCCCAAATGCGGCAATTCTGCTTGTAACGAATTCACTGCGGTAGAAGTGTGCCTCACAAAGTGCTTTGTGCTTCGTGATTGAACGCCCTTTTTCGTAAAAGGCATTATAAATGTTAAGGCGCTGCTCAATAGTGCACCTCTCGATGGTTGAAATGGTCAAACACTGAAACAAAGAAATGTTTAATTATGTTGGCCATAAAACTTGACGTTGAGTTGTGACTCTTAATTAACATCGTGCATTATGGTTGGAGCGCCCTTTAATATATTGAGATGTGTTTTCTGCAGGCTATTTTTGATCAATAATTTGTAAAATAACATTTTATGGTTGTTTTTTTTCATCCAACGTTTCGTTCGTATTCAAAAGTGCTTTTATTGCTAAAAGAATGAATGAAGGTTAACATTTCGCGACCTTGGGATAACAAGGTTCTTGTTATCCGAAATCAATCCTCTACTCTATCATCGGAACATTGAAACTTAATTTCGATGTCCTCGTTGGTTTTTTTTTAGCTTGATGCTCCCGGAATTAGCAATCACATACATATATTAAGTTAATTTTTAATTACAAAATTTTTGCAGTGAAATTTAAATCAGTTTTTTAAGTTAATTTTTTACAGTATGAAAGCTCCAATAAATTTTTCAGTAATTTAAAGGCCTTCACATTAATTATTCTTCCAATTGACTTTAATTATTTCGATTTATTTATTTTCGATTTACTTCTTTTCCATTAGCCCAGTGGAATTTTAATTATAGAATACACTTATATTTAAAGATTAATTGAATTGAAAGAAAATTCATGAATTACGAATTCATGCCCACTAATCGGCATTTAACTGCGCTTAACTTTGCTTTGTATAAATCCAATTTAAATGTATATTTGTGCTTAAAAAAAATAATAATAAAAACAGAAAAAAGAAGAAAATAAAAAAATAAAAAAGTGTTGGCCTCAATAAAGATGTGACCCATTATGAGTGAGTGTGCGACTGAGTGAAGTCTGTAAAGTTTGTTTTTACAATTGAGTTGATTCGTGAACAAAGCAAGTTTCAATTTGAATTTGAAATTGGAATTATGTTAATGTTACTGTATATTCACGATTACTGGTACGAAATCATAAAACAATTACTGTACTGGAAGCATTCATTTTGATTTTGTGTAGTCTTTTATTGTTTACAGTTACGCATATGCCATACAAAATGCATCGTGTTGTAAATTGAATGAATTAAAGGAAATGAAAAAAAAAAAAAAATTAATTGGGGTGGGTATTCAAACGGTAGTCATAAAGTCATATGTCATAAAATAATAATACGAAAAAATTTAAATTTTTGCAGTGAAGTTATGACAAAACAGCATAAAAAGTCTTATTTATATTAAGATTTTTTTTTGTTTAAAACACATAAGCAATTATTTTAAACTTTTGTAAAATATTAAGATATTGTGACTTGACCATGATACAAAGAAACCAAGATAACGGATTCAGCTTTTAAAAAAGAAATGTTAGTAATGCAAAGCTTATGTTTCCATATAAATACAGATCGATGTATGTTTTAAATTTTATTCAAATTAGTTTGATAGTAGACACAAAGACCCTATTCCGATTCGGGCCAATTAGAGCTTATGTACCAAATTTCATCAAATTATCTTCAAAATCAGATATTCAGCCTGCCAGCCGGACGGACATCGTTAGATCGAGAAAGTGATTCCGAGTCGATCAATATACTTTAAGGTGGACCAATATGTTAAGGTTTTACACACAGCAGCACAAATGCATAATACGCTCTCCACTATTGTGGTGTGCACTGAGAAAATTAAAAGCTTTAAAATCAAAGAAAAAATGTCTTTGTAAAATTGTAACGAAAATATCTTTGTTAGAAGGAAAAAATCCTTGCATCAATGATATATTCTTTAAACAAGCAAATGGTGCGTCTTCAACACAAACGACGAAAATTCTTTGAAGCTTAATCAAAGAAATTATCTTTTCCGTAAAGATAAAATATTTGCTACAACGATTAATTTCTTTGCTAATAAGGGATTGAAAAACGTATTTAAAATTAAAGACTTTTCTTTGTTTTTTTAAAGCTAAGCATCCTTGCTACAAAGACAAAGTCTGTAACTTTAAAGAATTTTGTCTTCAATGCATAAGTGAACATGTTTGCTTGTTCACACATGTTTGCTTGCAACGGTAAACAAGAGCGGTTAAAAAAAAAATAAAGATAAAGTCTGTATCTTAAAAAATTTAGTCTTCAATGTTAAATTTGTATACGAATGCATAACGAAATCGGCTATAGCCGATTGATTACAATATATGTAAAAAATAAAAAGAATTGTTTTCGTGGTTGTGATTAATTGTAAGTCAGTCGATAGGAACGCTCAATTGTGCATGTGCTGTATATGAACTATTTTTTATTTTTTTTACATTAAACTAAAATAAAAAAATTTTATAAAAATGCTGTGTTTGGTTTCATTAAATATTTTATTTTGCAGAAAAATTTAATTTTTTAAAACATTTCTATAGCAGATTTTAAAGAAAATTGCCTTTGTTTCTACATATCAGTCTTAAGTATTTCAAAGAATTATTTCGTTGAATTTAATTGCGTATCTTTGTAATAATGTTAAAATTACGTCTTTGTTACAATGAAAATTGTACTTAAAATCAAAAATTCAAATCTTAAGACTAACGAATGAAAGTCTTTGTGCCAAAATACTTTTTCCTTAGTTTAAGGACTTTTTTCATGTGTTTCCAAAGACGTACATCCTTGCCAAAAGATTTTAAGTCTTTGATTTTAAGTATATATTTCATGGGAATCCAAAGATCTTTGCGCCATTCCGGTAAAGATGTTTTGTCTTTGGGCACAATCTGACCAATAAAAGTCTTTGCAACCAAGTGTATTTTCTTTGATTTTACGATTAAATTTTCTCAGTGTGGGTATAAAAATAATTTAATAATAATTAAATTTGATGAATTAAAATATCAAAATTTTAACTCTTAACTTTAAATCTTGTTCTAATTTTAACATGAATAAAGTCACGGGTAAAAGTTAGTCGCTTATATACCAAACTGAATTGTTCTGGTATGTTCTAGGTTTAGACTCGAATTGAAAACGAAACATTTTTTAAATCCGCATAAGTCATAAATTGGTGTTCTCAAATCCGCAAGTAGGTAAAATTTGCGAAAATTGCAAACTTTTAAACAAATCCAAAAACTAAGAGATCGCTTAATCGATTAAAAAAACAATTGTCTGAAATTAACATAAAAATCGTTAAAAAAAATATTAGCCAAATTACATCAAAATCAATGAAAATTACGACTTTAAATTTAGGGTTAGTAAGGGCCTTTTGCGTTTTAGATGACGATATATTTTTGATTAGCTTGGATTTAGAAGATTTTAAGCTAAAAGCACAATTAATATTTTTGTTAAAAATGTTATCACATATTACAATAAAAGTCGATTCGGTTTAATTTCACCAACCCATATCTACTCTAATTGAAACTACATACTAAGTAGAATGCTGGTAGTGCAAATAATATTAATATGAACAATATAAATATTTCTTATATAAAGAGTATTAAGAAATTAAAAATGTGCCAAATCGGTCTTGAATTTATCCTGCCCCAGATACAAGTGCCCTCTCGAATAAGTTACATTTTTGATAGTTAATTTATATAAAATAACTGAACTGAGAATTTACTTGTTTTTAAGGAACATGGGGTTGAATTTTTGACAGTAAAAATTAAATAAACTTTTCGTTACTCTAAATTACATTTTCATTTAATTTTACATAAAGAAGAATTTTATTTAATCAACGGACAATATTAACTGCAACTGGAAATCCGTATTATAATGCACTTAGTTTTTGAATAACTGTTAGAATCAGTTAAAAATAAATTTGCTTGGAATTTTAAATGTTTATTTATTTAAAAATCTACTGAACGGAATACTTCTTAAATAAACTACAGTCCGTTACTGTAATAATATTGTGAGTGTAAAGGCTATAAAAGAATTGGCACAGCCGAATATAGCACGTGCACTTGTTTATTTTACGTAAATAAGAAAACGAATGCATTCGTTTAACTATTTTTAATTCGAATAGAACTTAAACGAATAATTCAAATGATGTGTTAACTTTTCAATTTAATAAAACTCATAATTTGTTTTAACAGTATAGTCATATTAATCAAATATCTGTGAAGCTATAGTGAAATTTTCTTTTACTAAACAATAATGAATTTTTAAATTTTTTGGCTTTGAATTAAAAATAATCACTTTTGATTTAAACACAAAAATTCTGAATTAAAAATTTTCCATAAACATTTTTCCATTTTTTATTTCACAAGTTTTTTTCAAATTATACTTTTGTATATTATTTGCCTTGAAATTAATATTATGTTTGCACCGAAAATATTTTATCAGCTTGCGCATTTAAATAAATGTGTTTTATTATTATTATTATTGAAACATCTTATATTAAAAAAAAAAACACAATGAGTTTCAGTCTTTTAACCTCAATATGTACTTGTAATACTAGTAACATATTTTAAGAAATAAAATTAGATTCAGTGGTTACAACTGATTACACAAGTTTTTGTTTACATATATTTAAAAAAAATAAAATTTCAATTTCGAGTACTAAACAGAAATATTTTAAATTTTCAACAGAAAAAAAAAATATTTTTGTATTTAGTTATTTTAAAATACTTAATAAAGTCATAGTTCTTTTTATCATAATCAGGGAAAACGGAATATGCTCTAAAAACCAATTTTAAAATATTTGCATATAATAAATAAGTAAAAACGTATTATCGGTCGCCACAATATTTACAGACGAGTTTTTCAAAAAATAAAAATTATTAAAATATCCTTCAAAAAGGTAGAATGTAATACTAATACATATATGCAACAAATGCTGCAAAGGGTAAAATATGGGCATTGCCATGGCATCGGATGTGACATTTAGAGAGATAGAGATTTTGCAAAAATAGTAGTAACTGGAAAAGCTTTATCTCATAATGATTCATTTAGAGGGTGCTATACATATATGAATTTTTATGTATGAAAAATGATCACATTTGGAACCTTGTTGTCCAAAATATCAAGCAAAGTAGGTGCATATCGTACGTGACATAAAATGGAAGTGAGTTTGGGATGAATGTAAATAAATGCGAATTGTGGGAGGTAATTTTTTTCTCTAATTCCAGTTTTACCAGTATCTGTATTTAATCGGCAAAAAATTGAAAAATGTTGATTGCAGTTAAAAAAAAATTGATCAAAGAGAAAGTCAGTTTAAACTTTTATTTTTTGATTTTCAAAAATTGTAATAATCTATAAGTACCTCTGCATAGTAAATTTTAATCCCGGTATTTATAAACGATTATTAAATTTAAAAAAAGTTTATTAACGGAAATTTTTATAGAAAATTTTTTTTGTTAACCGATATTAAATTTAAAATATTTTTATGAATACGGGCATAAGTGTTTTTTTATTTATATCATATTTTAAAAAAAGTTTCAATTTTTATGGAAATGTCCATTTGCAAAAAGAAGCACTAACAAATCGATGCTAAAATTCACAAAAACCTCTAAAACAGATAAATATATTGTTATTGCATCTATTGGCCTGCCGCACAAGGAACAACTTAAAATTGCATATTTACGGTTTCCCTGATCGTAATATTACGCAAACACTATTATCACATAAAACGCGCATTTTTTTATCTAACAAACTTTATATCATAAGTTCAATATTTCTATTTTCAAAAATTTGTTGTATTTAATTTGTTACATTTGTGATTGTTTTAACTAAAAACAGAAAACACATTTTATTTGTTTAAGAATCAATTTGCAGTTATAATGTCTGTTTGCCTCAGTACACCCCTGTTTTTTTCTTAGTTGTGTTCACATGTTTTAAATTATTTATTTTGTATTTCTCTGTTTTTTTTTTTTTTTTTTTTTTTGTTAAAAAATAATAATAATAATTTTTCTAAAATAAATAAATGTCTATACGATATTTCAAATGACTGTGTGTAGTGGTACCACCTGCATGCATTTAGTCAAAGTAAATCACTCCTCTAAATTTTGTATTATACGACGATTTTAGATGCCAAGGTTAATAGATTGTTATAATTTATTTTAAAACAATTGTTTTTTTTTATATTTTTATTGTTTATAATGATAGTTGTTTTTGTTTTGTCCATAATACAATACACTCGAAAAAGTTGTACTTAAAAAAACATGTCATTTATGGTAGCTGTGACCACCCGAATATTCAGAGAATTATCTTTATATTTTTTATAATGATAGCGGATATTTGATAATTATGTGAGAAACAAAATATCGGTCAAATGCTCGCCACGGCTTTGGTGTCATGATAATTCCGCCATCATCCCGCGATAGCGGACACCTTTCGCGGTCACGGTATTTGGCCGACCTCATTTTCGAAGAAGCATGCACAGGTATTTTGGCATTTCCTGCAAACCCGGTTTGCCGAAATTTGGGCACAGTTGTCCCGATTGTTAACACATTTGGTCGATTGATAACCAAAAAAAAAAAAATCACATAGCGCACGAAATGCATCTTGATTTTAACGCCCATTTTCGTAAAAATGGTTGAATTTGTCAAACGCAGAAACAGAGAAATATCAAAGTCGGATAAACAAACTTAACGTTAAGTTCAAATCTTAACTTTGCCATCGATTTTTTTTTCAAATTATTATGCTTGTAGGTAAAAATAATTTGTTGATACTCAATTAAATAATACGGACGTGGTCGAATGAGTAAGATTTAAAACTAAAAACTGTTGACGTCGTTGGGCACACCTGGGTTCAATACAGGTAACCCTCCTACAAGACGGCTTCCTACAAAACGATTTCGATCTTACACGAAAAAAAAATTGCGAAAATCTACTCATCTACAACACGTTTTCATTCTAACACGATAAAATGGAATTGCAACTTTATCATGATTGGGTTGTTAAAATTGTACCAAAATAGAACAAAAGTACTAGATTAGAATAAAAATGTAACTCTTGTTTATTTTTGTCTATGTATTTTTTTGTATGTATGTACATATTTCTTAAAAAAACAATGAATTTAAAGAAAATATTTAATTAAAAAAAATTTATATTTTACACTGTCTCCTAGCCTAATATTACACGTTTTCCTACAACACCGCGTTTTCTAGGAACCCATCTACCGTGTTGTAGGAGGGTTACCTGTACTCAGATCAGCATAGTTTTTTATCTACACGCAAATGCTTTCACTTACTAAATAGGTTCTCTGTGGTAGAATAAAAAATCGTTAAAACTAGGCCATTTCAGATAAAAAACAAGTATATATAAAACAAGCCGTTAATTTTTAACAAAAACAGCCAACTTCGCTACCTAACGCGCTGTCAAAGTCGGAAAAATTCCAATTGTAAAGCGTTGACGCCGCGCTATTAGAAGTTAACCCATTCTAACACTTTGTAAGAGCATGAGAATTCTTGACAAATAGAAACCGCCTTACGAGCTGATTTAGGTGGCAGATCATGTATGTATGTATGTATTTATTATTGGGGTATTCACAAGGTGTGCTATCATTTTATATTGTCATAATGTTCTTACATTTTACAATGGTTTCAAAATATTATTGTTGCTTTGTAAACAAGTAAAAAGTGTTTTATATTAATAGAACTTTGCTTGGCATGTTTTTTGTGCGGTCGTAATTAATCAGAAGAGACCAGCGCTGAGCGGCTGAGCCATGCCGAATTAGTTTTGGTAGCCGTCGCCGTTAATTGTGTAGTTTTATCCGTATTTAACCTGCGGCTAGGATTTTTTGCAACAAATCACTTGCGGCGTCAAATTAGATCGGCTTAGGACTCTGCTGTTTGGTAAACAAACAAAATAAAATTTATTTGTGATTTGCGTCTAAAAAATGGAAAATAGTCACGAAAGATCTAATATAATTTATTAATTCATGGATTAGAATTAAAAACAATTTTTATTTTTGGTAAATATTTACGCCCGTATTTATAAAAAAATTTTAAATTTAATAAAGGTTTACAAAACTTATTTTGTATGAAAATTTGCCTTAATAAACGTTTGTTAAATTTAATAATCGTTTATAACTACGGGGGCTATTTTTTATATTTGTTTTAAATCAGCTGATTTAAATTTAAAATAGCACACTGAATTACACTGGTTTACAGCCAAAAAATACCAAGAACGCCACATGCCTAGATAAGTTAATTGGGACCTCCTGAACACGAAAAACGCTGTAATTTTTTTTTTCTAAGTACCGTTTTTTAGATAACGGTACTTTTGTGTTTTTCGGTGTATGGTCCCACTCAAACCCTTGTGGAGCCCAGCCGAGAAGTCCGATCGAGATAAATGGTACATCGTTGCAAAGGTAATTGAATATCTTTTTTGTCGATATGTCGGAAATTTCTATCTGATAAGAACTGGCTGAGTTATGGTACCTCAAAATTCAAAATTTGCCTATTTTTTACGTTTTTTTGAAAATTTTTCATTTTTATTTCGTTTTTTTTCTACGTTATAGTAAAGATCTGGAATGTTTTATTCTTTTACCTAATAGTTTATTTAATTACCAACATTTTAAGTGTAATTTGAAAAAAATCGGATAAAAAATAAAGTTTTTATTAAGGATTTTGTGGAACGACAATATTTTCATCTTCATTGCTCACACACTATATTCGGCGTAAATTCAAAAAATTTAAACTAAAGCGACTTGAACTTTTGCGTTTATTTTCGGATGGATCTTCGCGAATGAGAAACCAACAATATTCCGCCATCATTTGTTCATCCCACCAGCCTTTGTAACGTCTCTCGATTTCTTCCATTTCCTGGTGAAATCTTTCACCTTGTTCATCACTTTCGGAGCCCAAGTTCGTGGGGAAAATATCCAAATGATTGAATAAAAAGTGTAATAAGGGTGTCATATTTGAACTTAAAAGTTAAAAAGAATAAAATTTCAAATGATAACGGCCTTTTTGATATACATGTTTTCACTCAACGCTTACCAATGGCAATTAATTTTTGTAGTAATGTATCGATCTTCTCTGCGTAATCAGGACTTCTGTAGTTTCCCAAAAAGTTGTGAACGATGTCCTCGAATGCTTCCCATGCCTCCAAATGAGCTGGACCTAAACACTCATTAAATGATTGGTCACCGTACAGAGCCCGAATTTGAGGTCCATCAAATATACCAGCTTCAATTTTGCTCGCTGTGGCCCTCGGAAATTTTTGTTTAAGGTAATTCATGGCAAGACTGTCTTTTGGCAACTTTTTTACAATATTTGTAAATAACCCAAGCTTTATATGTAATGGAGGAAGCATTATCTTCTCCAGAGGAATGAGTGGGTCTTTTTTGATATTGTACTCTCCGTGCGTACGTCCACTTCGCTCGGGCCAAACTTTTCGGGTGTAGTGATTCTGACGGTCACGGCTGTCCCATAGACATAGAAAACAGGGAAACTTCGTATTGCCCCCTTGCAATCCAGATAGTATGGCAACTAATTTAAAATCAGAGCAAACTTTCCATTGATGTTGGTCATAATGTATGAGATCGAGAAGTTCTTTCATTGCTTCATATGTTTCCTTTATGTATTTTCCCGAGCCCGAGCCCGAGCGAAGTGGACGTACGCACGGAGAGTACAATATCAAAAATGACCCACTCATTCCTCTGGAGAAGATAATACTTCCTCCATTTCCTTTTTGGGAAACTACAGAAGTCCTGATTACGCAGAGAAGATCGATACATTACTGCAAAAATTTAATGCCATTGGTAAGTGTTGAGTGAAAACATGTATATCAAAAAGGCCTTTATCATTTTAAAATTTATTCTTTTTAACCTTAAGGTTCAAATATGACACCTAAATTACACTTCTTATTCAGTCATTTGGATATTTTCCCCACGAACTTGGGCTCCGAAAGTGATGAACAAGGTGAAAGATTTCACCAAGAAATGGAAGAAATCGAGAGACGTTACAAAGGCTGATGGGACGAACAAATGATGGCGGACTATTGTTGGTTCCTCATTCGCGAAGATGCATCCGAAAAAAAACGCAACAGTTCAAGTCGCTCGTCATTTTAATTTAAATTTTTTGAATTTACGCCGAATATAGTGTGTGAGCAATGAAGATGACAATATTGTCGTTCCTCAAAATCCTTAATAAAAACTTTATTTTTTATCCGATTTTTTTCAAATAACACTTAAAATGTTGGTAATTAAATAAACTATTAGGTAAAAAAATAAAACATTCCAGATCTTTACTATAACGTAGAAAAAAAACGAAATAAAAATGAAAAATTTTCAAAAAAACGTAAAAAATAGGCAAATTTTGAATTTTGAGGTACCATAACTCAGCCAGTTCTTATCAGATAGAAATTTCCGACATATCGACAAAAAAGGTATTCAATTACCTTTGCAACGATGTACCATTTATCTCGATCGGACTTCTCGGCTGGGCTCCACAAGGGTTTGAGTGGGACCATACACCGAAAAACACAAAAGTACCGTTATCTAAAAAACGGTACTTAGAAAAAAAAAATTACAGCGTTTTTCGTGTTCAGGAGGTCCCAATTAACTTATCTAGGCATGTGGCGTTCTTGGTATTTTTCCAAATTTAAAATTTGTAAAGCAGTGTTATTTATGTAGATATCTTTATCTATATGCGATATTATGATAGGGGTTTATATGGAAACTATAGTTAATTTTGGACCTACCAGGACAACATTTTGTCATGACATTGCAGCTTTTATTATTGTCGTTAATTTCTAAGTTAATACCGACATTTATAAGGAAGTTATGTCATAAAAAGTTTTTTCGGGAGTAGTATTTGAATGGGAGCTACGGTCGAATATGGATCGATTCCAATAAAATTTGGAAAGATGATATGTTGGTTTATGAGCCCAAGGACACTATTCCAGAAAGAAGCTTGTATGGTGGCTATTTGAAATGATCGACCGCCCCATTTTTAATAGGCTTGGTCCTTGTACCAATTAGAACTTATGTACCAAATATCATCTAATAATCTCAAAAATTGCGGCCTGTACTTTGCCTACAAGGTTTACTTTGGCAGTCAGCCAGCCTGCCAGCCGGACAGACATTGTTAGATCGACTTAGAAAGTAATTGTAGGTCGGTCCGTATACTTAAGCGTGGGTGTTACCCACCACATCAAATGCAGAATAACCTCTCCACTATTGGGTATAAAAACAAGGGACTTTATGCGTAAAAATTGTCGGTCTTTTCACTTAATGCCGTATAACTTTCTTATTTTTTGTCGGATCTCCTCTATTTAAAGTTTCTTTTATTCACAAGATAGTTTTCTACGTGTAGACCTAAAAGAAATATTTTCCATATTTATTAAGGAAATTAAAATTAAATTCACAAAATTACTTCAACTTCCAGCCCTGGTAGAGGGCTAAAAGATATGTTGAGAAAAAAAATTTAAAAAAAATGTTTTTGTAAATAATTTAGGTAGATGCAACATTCTGGAGGTATTCGAAATCAATTGAATGCTCTTTTTCTCTTCATTCACCAACGCTCCACCCTAATGTCTATGTACACTAATGATTTTGATTACATAAGTTTAACATTTATTTGAACATTTTAGTGTCATCACAGCCATTGTCACCAACGTCAAAGTCAACATTCTCATAATCACGATTGTTTTTGTTTCTGATTTTTTTTATTTGCAATTTGATATCATTTATTGTTGTACAAACTGAACGTTTTTTGGTTTTATATTTTCGAAAAGATCACTATATTTTCATTTGAATTTCTCTTTGGTAGATATCCATATACTATAATCGTACTTATGTAAATATTTGTTTAACTAAAAGATACTGAATTGTTTACTTATTCATTTTACAATATATCATGTGCTCTAAACATCATACTACGTAATATTTTCATGTTTTCGGTTTACAAAAAAGTTGATACTTGACGTGGGAAAATTCAATTTTACAAATGTACAAACATTTTTCATACGAACAAAAGATTTAAAGCTTGAATTTTTTACCTTTAAGGAGATTTATTTAACCGATCTTTATTTTACTTGATACCTCTTTGCTAAACCAATTAACTATCTATTTAATTAAAATTGTGTGTCTTAAGCTGTAGTCACACTTACAAACATTTGGATTCCCACAAGTAACCACTATTAAAACGCTACGCTTATAAATTTTCAGCCAAGGTGGCATTACTTTCGGCATCCAAAATAAGTAAAATATATGTGACAATACAAGCCGATCGAAAACGTTAAAAGCTTTTGTAAGTTGATTTCGTTCAACGGGGGAATTAATAATGTTGAAAATGTGAAATACGCGTTCACACATGAAACATCTAACATCTACTATCAATAAAAAATGTCACCATTTCTGAAAAAAAATATATTTTTCAAAAGATTTTGTTATTCGTGCTAAATTCCCAGTTTTTATTATTGATTTTGTTTAAGCTTTGATATTATTACAAGTAGAACTGTTGCTATAAGTCTTAAGCTACGGTCACACTTATTAAATATTTGACCAAATAAGCGTTACCCCTTCTTTTGTTAATAGTTATTGAGATGTAAAATGGTATTAATATCACAAATCAAGCTAATTGTACTACTAGACATAGCAAAAAATTGTTTTTTGTAAGATGTGGTATTATAATCTCAATAAATATTTGAATTGAAGGAAATAATTATTTAGTTTGCTTGTTGGTCCCGTTTTTTTCGTCAAATATTTGATAAGTGTGACCGTAGCTTTATACGTTTAACATTTTTACTTGGTTTAATATCTTTAGTTTTTCTAAAATCTTTATGGATGAAGTTTCCTGATGATCTGGCCTAAGCAACCAGTGAAATGCGCATAGGAATAGCTTATCCCATCAACAATAAATTTCAAGTGTTTTTATCAATAATAAAAACTGGGAATTTAGCACGAATAACAAAATCTTTTGAAATTTAAATTTTGTATTCCCAAAAATTTAAATTACTTTTTGATAAAAATATATTTTTTTTAAATACTTGTTTTCTACAAAAGAGCTTAACATTTAAAAGATAATACCAAAATGAATTTAGAATTCATTTTGTTTAACAATATAAAAAAATAAAGTTAAATTTAACAATATAAAAAAAATAAAGTTAAATAAGGCTTGCAAAAAAGGAAAAACTTTAGAAATGCAAGTGATGCCACAATAATAAAATAATTTGCCACTTTTGTAGTGATGCCTAGGAATGGGCAAAAAATATCGATATATCAAAATATCGATATTTAAAAAAAATATAATCGATATATATTGCCGATATTTTAAATACCGATATATCGATGCATCGATATTGAAATACGACTATAGAATTCGATATTTTTTAAATTCAGTCTTTATTAAGAACTCAAAATTTTAGCCGTTTTTCAAACAATATGTTTTTAAAGAATTGGAATCATTGCATGCATCATATGTTTTTTTTAAACAAATATGAAGATCTAAAATAATTGGCATTTATAAGAAGCAGAGCCGGATACAAGAAACAGATTGTCTGGAGTGCACATAAAACAGAGAGTGCTCCTGATGTCCATATCTGATGATAACTGGTTTGATTAAAACCAGTTGGTAATTTTGGGGTGCAATTAAAATTTTAAGGAAAGTTGGTACTTCCATAACTTATTTAATTCCATTTAAATTTTTCGTAATTTATTTTTTTTCTTATGGTTTTTTGTATTCTTCCCTTTTGTTTTTGGTATAATTGAATTTTTTGTTTTGATTAAATTTTTTTAAATAAAATAAAACAATAAAAAGTAACAATTACATATAATTAAATTGTTCATACATATGTTTGTACAAAGGTATACTGAAGTTTTTAATTTGGAAATAGTTTCAGCAAAATACGCTCGATATATCGATATTTTTGAAATAAAAAATATCGATACTCCAAAAATATATCGATTCGATATATATCGATATATTTTTTCAACTTGCCCATCCCTAGTGATGCCACTAAAATAATCGGAAGATGTAGAATGGAATACGATGAATTAGGAACATTTTGTAAAGATGTTGAAATATTTTGATTTTTAGCCCAAAGTATTTCTTATGGGAAATTTCCAACATCTTCGAAAATTAATGTTAGATGTTTAATGTTGACAAGTGTGAAAAGGCTATGAGTGGTCAGATTTAGCCATTTTTCACCCTGTTTAGCCATTAAAAAATTAGTTTAGCCATTAGTAATTTTTTTAGCCATTTTTCAACTTGTTTAGCCAAACCATTTTGCCATTTTTTTTTTAATAATAATTTTTATTTTCTAAAAGTAAAATAAAAATTTCAAAAGATTTTGTTATTCGTGCTAAATTCCCAGTTTTTATTATTGATAAAAACACTTGAAATTTATTGTTGATGGGATAAGCTATTCCTATGCACATTTCACTGGTTGCTTAGGCCAGATCATCAGGAAACTTCATCCATAAAGATTTTAGAAAAACTAAAGATATTAAACCAAATAAAAATGTTAAACGTATAAGACTTATAGCAACAGTTCTACTTGTAATAATATCAAAGTTTAAACAAAACAACATCAACAGTAAACAGTGCGTTCATCTCGTCTTACATTCCCCGCTACAATTAGTTGAAATTCTCTCAACATTAATTGTAGTTGTAAGTAGGTTAAGAAAAACAAAATAAAAAACAAACAACAACTTACAAAAGATGTTGTCAATTAAGTGTTTTTTCGGCCGTGCACCTGCCTGTTTATTATCAAAAAGTAATTTCAATTTTTGGGAATACAAAATTTAAATTTCAAAAGATTTTGTTATTCGTGCTAAATTCCCAGTTTTTATTATTGATAAAAACACTTGAAATTTATTGTTGATGGGATAAGCTATTCCTATGCGCATTTCACTGGTTGCTTAGGCCAGATCATCAGGAAACTTCATCCATAAAGATTTTAGAAAAACTAAAGATATTAAACCAAATAAAAATGTTAAACGTATAAGACTTATAGCAACAGTTCTACTTGTAATAATATCAAAGTTTAAACAAAACAACATCAACAATAAACAGTGCGTTCATCTCGTCTTACATTCCCCGCTACAATTAGTTGAAATTCTCTCAACATTAATTGTAGTTGTAAGTAGGTTAAGAAAAACAAAATAAAAAACAAACAACAACTTACAAAAGATGTTGTCAATTAAGTGTTTTTTCGGCCGTGCACCTGCCTGTTTATTATCAAAAAGTAATTTCAATTTTTGGGAATACAAAATTTAAATTTCAAAAGATTTTGTTATTCGTGCTAAATTCCCAGTTTTTATTATTGATAAAAACACTTGAAATTTATTGTTGATGGGATAAGCTATTCCTATGCGCATTTCACTGGTTGCTTAGGCCAGATCATCAGGAAACTTCATCCATAAAGATTTTAGAAAAACTAAAGATATTAAACCAAATAAAAATGTTAAACGTATAAGACTTATAGCAACAGTTCTACTTGTAATAATATCAAAGTTTAAACAAAACAACATCAACAATAAACAGTGCGTTCATCTCGTCTTACATTCCCCGCTACAATTAGTTGAAATTCTCTCAACATTAATTGTAGTTGTAAGTACAATAAATTTCAAGTGTTTTTATCAATAATAAAAACTGGGAATTTAGCACGAATAACAAAATCTTTTGAAATTTAAATTTTGTATTCCCAAAAATTGAAATTACTTTTTGATAAAATAAAAATGTTTAACAATTAAAATTCCTTTAATATAGGTGGCATGTCATAACGTCCAGTGTCATAGTGTCCATGGACACACACACACACACACAGTATTCCAAAATTAAATTTATAAAATGGATCAACACAAACAACGCCATTTCTTTCTTTTTGCAAGTATTTCAATAAAGAGAATTGTTTATAAAGTTGCTCTAACTTCCATGACCTAATGCTGAAGTAGAGAGGATATTTTGACAAGTAAACATAACAATAAAATATTTATACCAACAACACCACAATAGTGGAGAGGGTACTATGCGTTTGTGCTGATGTGTGTAGCACCTTTAAATATTGGTCCTAGACCCACCTTTACGTATACCGATTGACTCGGAATCACTTTCTGAGTCGAATTAATGATGTTTGTCCGGCTGGCTGGCTGTCCATGTAAACCTTGTGCGAAAAGCACAGATCACAAATTTGCAGATAATTTTCTAAATTTTGGTTCATAGATTCTGTATGGTGTAGGGCATCATATAGTCGGGGTTGACCGACTATACTTTCTTACTTGTTTTGTATTGTCGATCTGGACTCAAAAGGTTGGGTAAATGTTGTCGGGATTATGATTTACCTTCAAATTATTTAAATCTAAAAGGCACGAGTGGTTCCTATAAGATGAAAAATAACGACATAAAATTTATCGATGATATAATATTTTAAATATCTTTCAAAACATTAATTTACGTTTATTCTTATTTAAGAAATTGATCTTAACTTAAAATTTAAACAACTTTAAATGAATTATTGTCAATGAATTTTAATGTGTTTTATTTTTTAGTCCATTTTAAGCAATTTTTTAGCCATTTTTTTCTGCAAATTTAGCCCTGTTTTGGCAACACTTGTCCTAGTTTACATTAGTGGATGATATTCGAACGGTTAATTTATATCCAGCACGAAGTAAAGTGAATAAAACAGATGTAGCTGAGAGTGTAAGCGAAGACCGTGTCGAATCGAGTCCTCGTCGTTCTCAGCAGCTTTACTTGTCGAATTCGACAACTTGGCGTACTTTACGTAAGGATCTCGGCTTTAAAGCGTACACAATTTCAAAAAGACGGTGCTACGAGCCATCCAGCACGTGATACCATGACCTTATGGAGAAATCAGTTTGGCGAGCGCTTAATTTCACGTTTTGCTACGGTAAATTGGCCACCAGGATCGTGCGATATCTCACCTTTTGACTGTTTTCTCTGGGGATATGTTAAGTCTGAGGTTTTCAGGAATAACTACGGTTGACGCTTTTAAAACCAACATTACTCATGTTATTCGCGAGATACCAGTCGCTATGCTCGAACAAGTCGCCTAAAAGTGGACCTCCGAATGGACCACCTCAGATGTAGTCATAGCCAACATTTACATGATGTCATTTTCAAACCGTAAATGCCAAAATTGTTTTTCGAACCGATAATAAAAATGTGAAGTTCACTTTCAAATTTTAGTGTTTTATTTTACATTTTAAACCAAACCTCACATGAATCACCTGATATAAGCCGAGGACGCCAAAAAACACCAGAAGGTCGCCACTAAATAACGAGCTTAGGCTAGCAGGACAAACTTTTTATAATGTAAAGACGATAGAATTAACCAGGACTTAATTTTTCGTTGAGGCGCTGTCTTAGATGCAGGAATTAATAGTAAATTATAAATTATATCGTAAAGGTCCGAAGGGTATTATGCGATTGATCTAAAGCTTAAAAAGCGAAGAAGTCCTAAGCCTTTGCCAGGCCGGCTGTTAGGCTGTCTGTGCGTCTATGTAAACCTTGTAATCAAAGTCCATGTCGGAATTTTAAAGATTAGCTCAAGGCCGAAGACTATAGAAAACATTAATAATAGGACAGTTAATAAAAATTTTATAAAATAGTGTTGTTAATGAATAGTGAACTAATTTTGTGGTCACGCTGTTTTCGATTTTTTTTTCCATCAAATATTTGTTTAGTGGGAACAAACCTTTAGAGTTTTTTGTCAAACCTCTTTTATTTACGGCACTTGTATTAAAAGTGATATTAACGAACAATTTATAGTTGAAATCACCATTTCGTGTTACTCAATTTCATTTATTTAAAACCTGTGTGTTGGGTAACAAAACTCTTCTCTAATAAAGTAAAGATATTTCTTAGACTATAAATATGAAAAATAAGACCTTTTTATGTTTGAGCCTTGGCGCACGCGCTCAATTTGTGTCTACTGGTTACTAGACAATTTTTTGTAGACTTTTCATTTTATTTGAGTAACTGGGGCTTTTTTTAGATTTTTTGTTTTTGTTTTTAATATATTTGTTTATAAACACTATGAAAGTGTATGATGATTGAAAATATTTCGTTCTTAAAGATAAGTGTATTCGTTTAGTGCGATTGCGATATAGAAATGTTTATATTTGTATTGCTAAAAAAAGGTCTCAATTATTGTTTATGCTTAAATTACAGTGTTTATTTGACTGAAAAAAGTTTCAAACGTTTCAAACAGTGAGACCAAAAATAATAAAATAATTGCAAAAATTTATGTATTCAAATATTAGAAAAAAGCGAACTTTCGTCATAATCTACAAACTTTAAACAAGCTCGCTAAAAGATAACCGATAACCTCATAATGAAAACCTTAAAAACTATGTCGACGAAATTGAATATCTTGTGATGCAAAATGTTTAATTTAAAAAACTAGTATCACAATTATGAAATTTTTTTCAATACAAATACGAAGTACAGTTCGTCGTAAAGGGTTGTTTTAATCTAAGGCCAACCTAATAAAATTATTGATAATTGGTTAATAGCTTTACCTATTTCCCCATCAGAGGTATAAAAGACTGCACTCGATTAGCATTGTAATCAAAATGATTTCAATAAAACTGATTTCATTCTTTGATTACAGATTTCAATATGAAATCATGTGATTGCGATCATTCTTTTTAGATGTCATTGAATGTTATTAATTTAATAGCCATCAATTCAATTCCAATCAATCGTGATTAAATTTCTTACGCGTCAGTTTTTTTTTTTGACTCATATTAAAAAATTGCTCTAGCCCGCAAAATAGGTCCACTATTGACTACATCTTCCAGATAAGCCCCATTTCTGAAAACAATTTAATCGGGTGTATCGTTACGAAATTCCTTACGCGCAACTTTTTTACTCGCATTTTTACTACAAAAATTATAGTGAAAATACCATCAAATGAGGACTAAGTGGAGTTCTTATATCCCGGACTTATTCCATTCACGAAAACGTTTAAAATTTGTCTTTCATTCTTGGGATTTTCGGAAAAATCAAAAAGATTAAGCCCTGCTTTAATTAATTGATTTTAAAATTAATCAAACGTTTATTTAGGAAAAATTTCATAGTAAATTTGTTTTGTAATCTTTTATTAAATTAAAATAAATGTATATTGATCATAAAGAAGGTATTAACGCAAAATTTTAAAGTGTTATTAGAAGCAAAAGAATTATTAATTTAATATTAAAGGCATATAAAAAATATTTCTTAAACCATCCGTTTCGTTTCCAAAAAGTAGAAAAAATAGCACGATATTTTTACAGCGATATATTTGCACTTGGTTATATTTGTATACGTTATATTTGCACTGTTCACCAAAACTTGAACAATGCATTAAAAATGAAGTGTCATAAGGCATTTAGGAGAGATCATCTCGAAACTTTTTTCAAAGATTTTGGAAAAGCTAAAAATATTATACAAATAAAACTGTAAAGCGAATAAGAATTATAGCATTCAAAGCATGTACAGTAATTTTGACTTGGCTGCACAATCTTTGCAACAATTTTTTTTGTGCAGAAAATCATAAACGCAGTTATCTTAAATGTATTTATCTGCCTTCAGGTACTCAATTGTGGTGTCCTGCATAAAAGTCCAGCTAAAGCAAGGCGTTTAAAAAGTATTAAAAACGTTTGAATTAATAAATTGATTATAACAATGACGTTTAAACAACCTGTAGTCATTTGTTATGCATTTTTATAATGAACGAGACATTACTTTGTAACAATAAAGTGGGAAACAGAATAGACGTTGTAGTACAACGTTAAGAAAAGCAATGCAAGCTGTCAAAAGTTAAAAACAGTAGTAGTGTAGCGTCTATTATTTTCCCAGTTGGCCAGATTGCCGTTGCCGACATCGTCGTCAATGATATATGCACGACTTGTCCCCTGTCGTTTAGGTTTTCTAGAAGACAATTTACAGAAAATCGTCGTGAACGACAGTTTACGCGTCGTTGTCTTATAAGTTGTCTTATATTTAGCTCTATGTAGGACTGTATGATCGACATTGTCTTATAAGTTGTCCTCTATTAAACTCTATGTGAGACAGTATGAGCGACACTGTCGTATAAGTTGTCTTGTACTAATGCTATTGACGACAAAGTTTTCTTGGATGCTCTTTAATCACTTGCTTCGTTTTCTTAAAATTCTCATATTCTTTTTTTTTTTAATTGTTGATTTAAATACCTACAAAATATTTACAAATTAGCTCTAACCAGTAAGACCGAAAAATGCTGATGAAATTATTCGCGGGATGGAAAATGGATTACATGCAGTTAAGACATCACTGTCAACTTTAGGATTGCTTATAACAGAAATTTAAATTCCAACTATACTAAAAAACTGTCTGAAAAACCATATAATAATTTTTGTCCTGGATGTCAAAATAGACGACATTGTCATGCATGTAGTCGTTGATGACAAAGTCGGCGACATTGTCTTTTTAACATTATGTTGTAAAAAACAATAATAAATGCACAATATTGTTGTGGGTAAAATTTGCAAACGGTTTCTTAATGCAAAATGTGTGTGGTTGCGAAAAAAATTGTTGCTCTATTATGAACACGAAGTGAAAATGTTTCTTGGATTGTGAACGAAGCTTTAAGCCAAAACTATTGTAACAATATCAAAGCTTAAACAAAACGCCAATAATAAACAGTGACTTTATGTTTTCTTATATCTTCCAACAATTGGTTTCCTTTATTTAAAACAAAATAAAATTTCAGGATATTATATGCAAAATGAAGAGATAAATTGCACTTTTAATAAAATATAAAAAAGTTTGATATAAACGCCCTTAAGATTTATAAATGGACTTGAAGTACATTATTGAAATATATCTGTATTTCGAGGACTTAAAAGCGAATTTTGACAATTTTTTCTTTTTAATACCAAACTTCCAGTCATTAGCTAGCTAATATCAACAGTTTAACAAATAAAATATTACTTCCAGATTTTTCTGAACCATTAGTTAAACTCTGAAATGTTATTGGTTAGAGTAACCATTTTATGGTCTGATTAAATTTTTTTATTTACTTAACCAATTATTGTAAATATGATGCTTTAGTTAAGCAACAGTTATCATTTTAGTTTACTAATAATTAACTAATGACTGTAAATTTGAGCCTTAGAGTTGTACATGTGGTGCTTTCGTGTGATGTTTTTGTTTCAAATGTATGTTATGCGAAAGAAATTTTCATTCGATATCGAGGGAAAGGCAAGTAAGTTATCGATATGTAGATTCGAAAGGGTTAAGTTTAAAATCTTTATTTCGAAAAATAAATTGAATAATGAAAATTATAAATACAAGCCTGAAAATGTGAAGAAATCGAATTTTTTAGAAAACTGTGTTGATTTGTAAGGTTCCTTTATTACGAAAGAATTTATTTTGAGTCGACCAAACGCAAAATAACCTGGTCGCCTATAATGTAGATTAAAATGTGTCTATGGGTGTTTAGTAAACTTTTTTTTAATTCTCTTCCTCTGGTTCTACTGTGCTTTTTTTTTGTTGATATGCATGTGTGCGTGTGTGTAAACGTATTAATTTATTTTAAACAATTTGTTGACAATTAATTTTTTGACTTTTTATTAAATGCAAACACACACAAACAGTAATACATATTAAAGTTATTGTTAAGAAAAAAATGCTTACCTTTTTATTTTTTTTTTATAAATTTTTTATCGTTGCTTAATGTTTTTTTCTGTGCTTAAACTCGCATTGTGCTGGAAGCAAATAAAAACTGAAATATATTTTTATATTTTTATTTAGTTCGTCTTTTTTTTATTGTTTATTCAAATGTTCGTTTTGTTTGTAGAATTATAGAACTTAAAACATAATTATTAACTTAATTATACTTTTTTTTTAATTGTTCTTATTTTTCTTATGCTTTTTGTTGTAAACTAAAGTTGAATATTGTTTAAAATAAACGTAGAAGTGCTTTGACGCTGTTTCTGTTTTAAACTTAGAGTCTTAAAATAAACATTTTTAATTAAAGAAAGCACTGTAATATTGGCAACTATTATTTAGTAAATATTAAAAATATTTATTATAAGTATATGCATGTAAAAATTAGTGTGAGTTATTGATTTTGTTGCAAATTACAAAAAAAAAATTATCTAAACATTTTCTTAATAACTAAAATAAAATAAAGTCTAAAAAATGAAATGCTAAAAGGGCAACTAAAAAATGTTTAAAAAAATTTCTTTTTTTTTTAAAAAAATTTTTAAAATTACAAACAATTTAAAAATTTAAAAAAAAAAACCAAAAGTAGTAAAATCTTTTTAAATTGTGTGTAATTTTTGTAAATTTTTCAAATAATTTTTTTTTATTTTTTGTATATAGTTTTAAACATTTTCGTTTTGTTTAATATAAAATTCTATAAAATTGCTAAAAATTATTTAATTGCTTAATCAATGATCACAACTCTTATTTCAATATATTGTTTTGTATTTTTTTTTTTTGTTTTTTTTATAAATTTTTATATATTTTCAAAAACAAATGTTTTTAAAAACATAATAATTAACAAAAAATATTTGTATGTCTATATTTTCTTCTTTTGGAATATAAATAAATTCATTTCAATCACTTTGCTGTTGTAAAGTGTTTTAAAATGTTAGTAAATATTTTGTTATAACTTTTTTTTTTATATATATTTTCTTTTTATAAATATAAATTTAAATCTTTTACTTTACAGAAAAAAAAGAAAAGGAATTTTTTTAATATTTAAATTTGATTTTCCCAATAACTGTATGTATAGTTGTTGGCCTTTAAAGTAAACTTTGTAGAAGACACTCCGAATACAGCTCTTACGGTTTTGTCTAAAAAGAAAAACAAAATAAAAATTAAATTTTTTAAAAATTTTAAGCTTGAGGATATGTAAAGATTTTATTTTCTTAAATTTAATTTCGTCTTCGCTTTTTAAGGAAATAGAATAAGACTTTACAAATTAAAAAGATAATTTTATTATGGAAGGCTCTTCTTAATTTTTTAAAGGCCCCTATTATGAGTTACATTCGAGAAACACTTTTCTTTAGCTATCGAACAACGACTATCGAATGCACATTTCGCATTATAAGTTGTGCCTCGAATTTTTTAACAAAAACAAATTTGCTTTCGTGGTGCAAATAAATTGAAAATTTTTTTTAAAAATTTTAATATTTGTAAAACTTTTCCCCCGTATTCATAAACGATTATTAAATTAAACAAACGTTTATTAAGAAAATTTTTCATAGAAAATTTTTGTTGTAAACCTTTTTTAAATTTAAAATATTTTAATGAACACAGGCTTTTGTGTTCGGTTTCCAAATCCCACAGCCTTAATCAGTTTTGTAAATTTTATGCAAGTCCATCTTCGTAAACAGCTGGCAAGGCTCGTTGTTCTTATAGAACAAAATTCTTTTTTACAAAATGATTTTCAGCATGTTAAAAAAAGTGGGATGAACCCCACAGAAGCTAAATTTTTTCTTTTATCTTTTATCTTAATGACAAAAACAATTGTTTTTGGTTTTGCATTGATTATGTCATAACCATTTTTTTTTGGTCACAAATGTCTGTTGTGACCATAAGTAAAGGGCTGATGTTGATTTTTAATAAAACACAAATTATTAAGGAAATTATTGTCATTTCTTTTTATTATGATAATATTGGTAAGGCTCAATTATGTATGGAACAAAATATCGGCCAAATGTCCGCCGCGACCTCGGCGGCACACCTCCATCCGATGGTCCAATTTTTCGATGACGCTGAGGCATAATTGTGGTTCTATGCCGAATTATCTCATCCTTTAGCTCCTTGAATTGTTGATGGCTTATCGACGTGCATCTTTTCTTTCGAACAACCCCAAAGAAAGAAGTCCAACGGTGTCAAATCACATGATCTTTGCGGCCAATTGACATCGCCACCACGTTAGATAACACGGCCATTAAATTTGTCGCGCAAAAGAGCCATTGTTTCGTTAGCTGTGTGGCAAGTGGCACTGTCCTGTTGAAACCACATATCAAAATTGAGAAATGTCAAATGAAATTCAGAAAAAAACTTGACGTTTAGGTGTGGTTTACCTTCAACATCGGCCCTTAAAATTTACCCACCCTTTAGTTTGTTGTTTTTATACCCTCACCACCACTAGTGGTGAATGATGGTATACTAATGCCCGTAATTTCTACAAAAAGAGAGCTGGTCGTGTTCGTACTTAACAGTTACATTTACCAATTTCAACGTTTATTTGGCCTATGTGTCTCTTACTTCAGTTTCCTATTAAAAATATGCCAGCGTTTACACCCAAGATTTTGATACACAGCTCGATTTCTTTTTGTAGAAGTTACGGGCATAAGTTTGTCATTCCGTGTTACAATTTGTATTATACATCTAAGACCCCATAAAGTATAAAGTATGTGGCTCCTTGAGTAATTCTAAGTCGATTTAGCCATGTCTGTCCGTCTGTTAAAAACACACTCACTTTCGAAAAACTCAAAAGAAATGAACAAACTTGGTGTCAAATTGCTTGTACACTCAAAGTATTTTTTTCACAATACCAATGAATTTTGACATTAATTAAATGAAAAATTGCATTAAAAAGGAACCTATGCAGCGCTTCGTTTGATCAATGAAACCTGTTTCATTAAAATGAATTTAATGAAACATTACATTAGAATTATGAATATTGTTCATTGGATGAATAAATATATTTTTATTAGATTCAATTAATTTATTTCATAATATTCATGAAAATATTCATTAATTTGATGATAAAAATACAAGATTTTAATGACACAATTTCATTAAAAATAAAATTTTTATCACTATTTTAATGAAGACTAATTTTTTTTAAATTTTTTTTTTATTAATTCCCTAAGCTTATCCCGCGAAGCTTAATACGCTTGTCTGCAGGAGCCAGAATGAGTCTCTGGCTGGAATCGATCCTGCAACTCCGACGCTGATAGACTAGCTCACTACCAACTAGCCTACCAGGGCAGTGTAGTTTTTGTATAAAAAAACTACTTTTTTGCCATTACTTAATTAAGAGCGTAAATTTGTCCATAACAACAACAACAACGTTAATTTTTTTTTTTTTGCTAGAGCCTGTACATATTAAAGAAAACTTAAAACATACATATTAATGGATTGAAAGTTTTTGTTTCATTACTATAATGAAATTTTTCATTGTCATAATAAAAATTTTAATTTATGAAGACATGATTTTTCGAAATATTTTTATACTTTTAATTATTGAGACTATAGAGTTATTTGAATGTGAAAAATAATTTTTTTTCAATTATTGAAATATGTTTGTTGCTTTTATAAAAATACATTTTTGATTTCATAAATTTAATAGCATATTACATTAGATGTATGAAATAAGTAAATCTTAAATTTGTTAATTAACAATTAAACATTTTTTTAAGGAAACTATAATTTTGTATTTATTTATGAATATGGGTCTGTTTGTATATTGTTTTTTATGTTCCCAATTAAAATTTTTTGCTTAACTTGGACAAACTTAAGTTTTCAAATATCCAATGAACATTTTTAACGTAACTACGAAATCCAAAGAAGCGATTTTGACGAAAATATTCATTATAACTATCAAATTCCTATTAGACTTAGCTTCATACCAGCTAAGATATACGGTTCATAATTAAGCAGCCGCTGTATTGAAAATTATTCAAATTTATTTTTTGAATACCAGAAATCACTCTACAGAATTTTTCCAGGGGCCCAATATAAATTCCCCTCCTGAAAATCATTTAATCAGGCTCCAAACAATTGAAACCTCTTCAACTTAGTTTTTTTGACTCAATCAATATTATAACTTAAAACAAAAACAATTAAGGAGATTAAAAGAAACAACTTTATAACATCTTGGGAACGAAGAAACAGCCTGAGAAAGCATAAACCACTTGTTATAACATTCAGCAATGCAAAGTCAAAGCAATTTTGAATACGATCCGGTTTTAAAGTGCCCTAGAGACGTTTTTGTGAGTTTGTGCTTTTTCGGCTTTACGAAATCGTGATATTTTACTCCAGCTAGTTCAAATTTCTAAAAAACATACAAATACGAATACAACTTTCTGATTGCCGGTCAATAAATAAATATGGGCCTAAGCCGCAACCAATTTTAATGCTGACGCCCTTTTTTACAAAGATAAATCAATAATATATTGAAATCATATACATTGAGGCCCTATGCTCCTTATAAGATCGATGGGAACATATGTATCATATAGATCGCACTCCTTAAATATTCGAACGGTCGTTGGAGGGTATTAAAGATTGCAGCACTCTACTTGTTTTATGTAACAAACATTTTTGTTTTATTATTATCGCTGTTTATTAATATAATAAAAATAACAAATCTAATAGACTTGTATAGTTTTCCAATTGGATAAAATTACTTGAATTATTCGAGTTATTCGAATAAATAAAAACAGTTATTCAAACCATCAAGCAGTATTTAATTTTAAAAATCGATTAATTCCTTCCTCGAACAGAACCAAAAGTCAAATAATTGGATAATCTAGAAGATATATTTACAATTTTTAAGTTGTTTAAGTGCTGATGGCACAAACACGAACATAATTTCTTATCCCCTTAATTTTTTTTGTCTACCCAATATCTAAAACATTTACAAACCTTCTATTACTAACAACCAGTGTCATCATTACCGTCTTACGTATTTATTTATTTTTGAATTATGATTTTCCTACTCTTCCAATTAAAAACACATTTGAACTACATTCCCTAATAATTTGCTATAAGTCTATAAGACTTGTAGTGTAATTAAAAATTAGTTGTCTTTATAAAAAAAAAACACAAAAAAAATTAATGAAAATGAACTTGACCAATTATTTGTGTAGTGTTTTGTTTGTTTTTCGATACGAATTCTAACAATTTTTTTTAATTGATAAAGATAAAACCGACAAATATTACAAAACTTAAGATTAATAATAAATTCGCTGATAAAGGGTTTTGTAATAAATAATTGTTGCCTTAAAAGAGAATCTTAAAATTTTATTTGTATAACATGAAAATTCACTGTAAGTCGCTTAACTTACGTGTTTCTTCAATTTAAAAACTTATTTGGAGCTATACGGACAAGTAGTATTTTGCCTTGTTGGTAGGCCAACATATTTTAATTTTACTTTAAAGGCATATGAAAAAACCTTTTTAACCAAACTTTTCATTACCAAAAAGTAGACAAAATAGCATGATATTTTTACAGCACGTAGATATGAATTTTACGTGTCGAGTTTTTCAAAAATTTAAAAAATTAATATTTTGAGTTAATACCTTCTTGTTGATCAAGTGCGATATGAATCTCAAAATATCCTCGACGGCTTAAAATTATTAATTGTATTCAAATGAAATTCTTATTTCAAATACGTCAAAATGCAATCGTGTTCTTGAAACCGACGTTTGAGTGAAATTGAAATCAAACAAATGTTGAAAATGAACCTCTGGATATTTTCAGTACTTTGAGTACCAGTTATCTGTACCAAAACCACTTAGCTTAAAAAAGTGGACAGTGTATTATGGGTTTTTGATGATGTGTGAAACACATACAAATAATGGATCTTGGCCCACATTTTAGTATTCCGTTCAACTTAGAATTTCTGAATCGATCTAATAATATCCGTCCAGTTGACTGACGTAATGTCCATGTAAACCACATACGGTTTAATACTCATAAAGTACAATCCAGTTGAAAATGGCGAGAGTCGGTCTATTATTTTAGATAATCCCCATACAAGCTTCTTTCCAGTTTTTGCCTTTGTGCCATAACTTCATATAGCCCCAATACAAGCTTCTTTCCGAAATAGGGTCTATGTTCCCATTAACCATTTTGTTATGTTAATATTTAGATGAAATTTGGTCTAAAAATTGCAATCAATCTCGCAATCTTACCAAGTTTTATTGGAATGGCTCCCATTACAATACTTCTCCCGAAAATAGCTTTTGAAGCCACAACTTCCTTATAAATGTTGGTATTGACATAGAAATTGGCGATATAAACTTTAACGATAGCTACTATGTCATATAAGCATGGGTCCCATATAAACCCACATCATAAAATCTCATTTAGATTACGATATATAAATAATATTCGGCACAAAGAACTTTTACATGAATCTTAATCTTATAACATAATTTTGCTTAGGCGGGTCCATGATTGCCTATGGGTTCCAGATAGGGAACACTTCCAAGAATTTGTATATACTGTGGTGTAGGGTTTTATATGGTCGGGCTTGACCGACTTTACTTTCTCACTTGTTTGTAATACTTTATTAGAAAATTTTTTATTATAGTAATAACTGTATTACAAAAGAGCAACTGACAACGAGGTAAATAAGTCCTCAATTGTTAAATCTAGAAATTCTTTACAAAGAGTTTTGAAGAAGAAACATAAGATTTACCCCCAATTTCACCAAGTGCAGTTATAATCAGGGAAACCAAAAATATACTCTAAAAAACGCGTTTTATGCGCATTTAATATGCAGTAAAAACTTGAAAATATGCCCTGAAAACTTTTAGAAAATATGCCCCAAAAAAAATAAAAATTGCTAATTTGAAAACAAAATATTCAACAATTTATTAACAGTTCCATTTAATAAAAACAATCCTAAAATTATAATCGGTAAAACCTAAACACCATTGTATTTACAGACGAGTTTATGAGATTTTTGAGGCGAATTCAATCTAAATACCAACGTAATTATATGGTTAACGGACACAAATAGTCTTATTTGGAATGATGTTTTTATGGGGAATATGTGAAATTATTGACCGATTCTCACTATTTACATAGACTTCGTCCTTAGTGTAATTAAAATGTATTTACAAAATTTGCTCAAATTGTCTACAATATTGCAATTTGTACTTTGCGCACAAGGTTAACATAGCCAGACGGACGGCTGGACATCGTTAGATCACTTTAAAAAGTGTTGGAGAAATTGAGGCAAAACGTTGGGTTACAGATAGATATTTAAAACAGAATTTCGCAAAGAAAATTTTTTTTATTTATAGCAAAAGCTCTTGTAGGCACCAACAAAAATCTAAAATGTATTTAAACATGCCTTAAAAAGGCAAAATATGCGCTATAAACTTAAAAAAAAATGCTGCAAAAAGCTCTTTTAACTAATTTATGCAAAAAATTGCTGCAAACGGTTAAATATGCAAAAATATGAACACATCGATGCCAAATTTAAAAAAAAAGATCTAAAACGGATAAATATATTGTTTCTGCCTTCATTTATGGTTTTCCTGGTTAAGATTAACAATCAGTTATATCTGTCAAAACTGGAAGTTAAAGTAAAATGTTAGTTTTAACTGAACTTGGTGAAATTGGGGTTAATAGTTAAATCAATTAATTTTGTTTTAGAAATAAGAGCGTATGTTCACTTATAAATTACTTTGAATTAATTTTAAATTTTTAAGGTTTTTACTATGATTTTAAAAAAAAGCTATTTTACGATATCAGCTAAATCACATTTTTCGTAGAAGTAGAAAATCGCCGAATAAATTCCAACATTAAATTCTTAACGCCACTTGTAAAACTGATTTGGCGATGAAGCCCCTCGCGCGTCTTTGATTTCTACATTAAATATACGCAATCTTTTATAAATCCTACTTTTAAACATTTTATTTGGTTGAAAGCCAAATGAAACACAGATTTAACTTGGTGGAGTACCGCATTTAACTGAATTACTAGTGGAGTACCATTGAAAATTTAGATTGATTGCTGGTGGCCACAATAATAATGAGGAGCAGATTCTGAAAGTTTTCCGCTTCCTAGACGTTTAGGTTGACAGATATATTTGTAGAAAGCTCCTTTTTCGTGTTAAGCCCCGACAATATAGCTGAGTATAAAAGTTATTCTTTTAATTTATTTTTATAATCTAAAAAGCACTTCCTAATGTTCTATCAAAAATTTAAACAGCCTTTTTCTATTTCTATTTTAAAAAAATGTTTGTTTAAATACTTTGCACAAAACTTAAAAAGTTATTTTTTCTACTTATTTTTCTTTTAGTTACCTTCGCAAATGCAAAACCGAGACGAAAGCAGAAACAATTTCTTCTATTCCAGCAAAAACTAAAAAAAAAGATTTATGTGATTTCATGATTATGATTTACAAAAAACGGGGTAAGTAAAAAATATTTTAATTATTTGTGGAATTAAATAACAAAAGACTAGGTTGTGAAGGAATTTTAAACGTAATTAATAATATCCGGAAAGAAAACTTTGGATATTCTAGTGTTTTTATTTAAAATTAAAGTTTTGTAGGTCGATTAAAAAAATCAATCCAACCTAAGTTCAAAAGACTCAACAGAAAATAACAATATTGGTGTTCAACACTTTGCTGTTCTCATTCGCATTCTGATTAAGTTTTGCAAAAATTCGATTAATATGACTGGAAATCATACTACTAAATTTTTTTTAAAAATCGGATCATAATTTACCATATGCCCATATAAAGCCCACTTTCGGAAAACACTTTAGTACGCCTTAACTGCCGGAAATTTGTTTTTGTTGTTCAATAAAACTTCTCAATCACTCACTTGTTTACGTTTTCTAAAAACAGGCAGTAAACCTTAACGAAAACGTTACTTTGGTAAAATTTTGTCTGTCATAGACTCATTAGATAAGAAATCACTCTGCTAAATTTTTCACTCTGGTAAATCTCTTAAACGCGATTCAAAGAGTAACAACTATAAATATTGTGGTACAATTTGGTCTAATTTAGACCACATAAAGCGGAAGGCCGTAAGCAATCGAGGGAAAATTAAATTCTAAAATTTTTTTATTACTTTATCTACCGAATTTTGTGATAAAACTATCAATAATTTACGATAGGTCCAATATAATATCCTTTCCTTAAAATCACTCTAATACGTATTATAATATTTTTAAAACTACGCAACAAACCAAAATGATTTAGAAAGAAACTTGTAGCAAGCTTGCTATCATAAGCCTTAAGCTTAGAAAAGTGTTGTGGTAACTATTATAAAAGGCTTATTTAAAATTGTTTAATAATAAAAACTGATCCCTTACGATAATATTACTTGTCTATAATATAATTAAGCTAAGAAGTCTAATTATAGAAAAAGCTTACAGAATAATACTTTTCTAATTTATAATAAGATTACATTCACTACGCGCACACTATTTTAATTTATATGGCATATTTACAAAAAGTTTTTTTTTACTAATTTTATATATAATTCCTTTTTTTAAATTGTGCATTGTTTAAAACACTTTTAAACACTTTACTCTTCAAGCAAAACTCAAAGACTGAAAACTTTAACAAAAATACAAAATTTAGGCACTCGTCAAATAACGGAACATCATTTTCAAAAACACTTACAAAACTATAGCGAAAATAAGTGATTTACAATCATATTATTGTCATCTTATTCTAAAACTCATTTATATTTTACTTGTTAAATGGTCTGTTGGGTATAATAATAATATAATTCTGTCAGATCAGGTTTTATAAAGATTGCCACATAATTTTTAGATCCCATTACTCGGTTTTTGATTGAATGGAGTAAACAAAAATACACACCAGCAAAAAATTACTATTTTATAAGTCTCATTTGTTGTCTTGCAACTGGGCCGTTAGAGTGCTAAGTCCAATACTGTTAAAGGAGAATTATCTCCTTTATAACACACTTGCTAATTGTAAAGTTTTAATTAAGTTAAATCCATCAAAATAAAACAAAACTTCATTTACAGATTCAACCGCATATTCATAAAAATATTTCAGGTTAATAACAGGTTTATAAAACGATTTTACTATGAAAATTTGTTTAATAACTTTTTATAAATCAAATATATTTTTTTTTATGAATATGGGGGTTACAATTTATTAAGAGCTAAATATTTTTTTTAGGAAGTTTTTCTCCCTCCTGTAAAATTTATTTAATTGGATTAAGAGACCAAATTACGGCATTCGATATTACAATACAATTTCAATCGGAATTTCGATCGATATCGAATGCCGTAATTTGGACCCAGCTCTTTTACGACTGAGGGTAACGATATGCTTCTTACCTGTAAATAATTTTTTCTCCTTAGGTCGATAGTATTTGCTACGTATGTGATAGGGAAAGTTAAAAGGGACCCATTGGTCGGAAAAATCGATTTTAACTTTTTGGATGATTCTTATAGCAGATCTCTAATAAAACAAACAAACGCTGCTTTCTAACTGCATTAATTTTATAAATATGCTTAAAAATAGACACTTTTGATAAAAAAAACTTGTCACTCAGAGGTCTTCAGGGTAGCTGATTACGAATCTGGTATTAGATTTTATAAATCCAATATGGTGGACTAGTTTTTTGTTTTAAAATCGTTACTCAAAGGTTATGATCATATATCCTGGTATTAAAAATTACATGTTATTCTGCCACAAAGTTCTTCAAAAATTCACATTCAATTTCTATTTCGAAACGAGTAGATTACGAAGCGCGCAGTAAAAACCAATACGGCTTTCGAAATCAAAAAAAAAAACTAAATAAATATTTTAACCAACAAATTTAAATAATACCATTTTTACAATTCGGAAACACTTCTTTTTCCAATCAACCCTATCATGAATACCAAGTGGAATTTTCGTTCCCATGAAATTTACATTTGCCTCGAAGGTAAAAAGCAATCGTGAATCTCATGTGCACAATTTTTCACGCTATCAGTTCCAGTGAATGTAAACAAAAAAAGTAAGATTAAAAAAAAGTTGAAAGTCAATACAATTTTTCTTTTAAAGAAAAGTTAAAAAAATAAAGCAAAATATTTAGTATTGGAGGGATAGTTTGATTACAACGTAAGTTTTTGCACTTTTAACATTTTATGCAGTAAAATATTTTCCACAATTCTGCCACGTCTTTCAAAATCTTCACAAATCCACAGGCAATCGAACTGCTGTTTTGCATTATGCTAAGCAATATATCAGTTTGTGCCTTATTAACGGATCTTGCCATTAATATTCGAGTTAAAAGGAGAACTACTTACATAAATATTCTGTTTCCCAGCAGAAAGAAAGTGAGAAAATCAAAGGGGAAAAGAACAAATTACGAGGGAATTTTTTCACGTTTTTATTCTCCTTTGAATAACCTCAAAACAATTGTTCATGGTACATGAAACATGATCAAAAATATGTGAAAAGGGAAAAAGTTACGAGGGAAAAATTATTCACGATAGCGGTGAATAAGTATCATTCGCCATATTAAATCAACAATTCTGAATTTTACAATTCTGATAATAAACTGCTAATCATTAACCTCGAAACACCAGAGTAATTAGCTTTAAGCAAATCCGCTAAATTCATGAATTTTGGAAGTCTGACTTTAGATTCATAATCTACTACCAGATTCGTAATCAGCGATCCAGAAAACTCTAGAGTCACGAGTTTCAACCGAATCGAATAATATTACAAAAAGTCCGCTATATTGGATCGCCCTTTATAAATTTTCAAAACCGAATACAAGATGCATAATCAGCAACCCCGAAACCCCCTGAGTACGAGATTTAAGCAAATCCAATAATATTAGGAAAATATTCCGTCATATTGGATCCGCCATTTTGGATTTTTAAAATAAATTCGTAATTAGCGACACCGAAAACTCCTTAGTAACGGTTGTTTTAGCATAAAAGCGTTTAGGCGCATCAAAACCACCTTGATAACTTCGAAGTCGTTTTTCTCCAAAAGTTATTTTTCGCCCATAGGTCCCTTTTAACTTTCCCTGTCACATTTCATCAATCATTAATAAAAGTTTTTCTATAATATTGCATTGTGTGTAGGTGTGTTTGGAAGCACCTTGCGGTTTTAATAGTGTTAAGCATATGTTTCTTAATATAAAAAACAGACAAACTGAGTTCGTACTTACTTTAAATAAAAGTTGAGCTTAATTGAGCGCCTTCATCAAATTAATTACCATCATATGATGATTAGAAATTATTTTTATGATCATGTTGACAATGATGACAACTACGATGATTATTTTTATTGTTGCTTATACAGTTATTTTGTAGTGTTGAAAATTGCTGTTGTAGTTGTTGTTTGTAGAAACTTTTAATGCGTGTTAGATTTGGGCGGTGGCGTTTTAATGGTGTTTGGCGGAAAAAACAAGTGTAAAAATTGGCACATATAAAATAGTTTTAAGATTTTTCCTTTCGAGAACAAAAAAAAAAACCAAAAACAATTAAACGAGTCTCTCATTTGCTTATTCAACAAATTTTAAGTGATAATTTAAATTTTTACAGGTTATAAGCAACTATGGATATCGTTTTTTTTTTAATTTTTAATTTATGGCTATTAATTAAAAAGAAGCTCACTGTTAAAGGTATTGAGTTTCTTTTTTTTTCATAAAAGTTTTTTATAACAACTACTTGTTAGATACTTTTTAGTTTTTTTTTTCTTTTTCGTTGTCATTATGTTGTTTAAATTATGTTCCCATTTCTCGTTTTTGATTTCTTAATATTTTTTTTACAAAACAAATACCTACATTGTTATATTATAAGACTCTTTTGATAAGATTAGATTTCAGAGGAGTCTTTCTGATGCGAGCGTCTGTGTTACAAAACATTTTAAAAAGATTCTACGAAATACAGCGACACCGCTTGAACCTGTTGAAAACTGATTTGAAAAAAAACGCTCTAAATGAAGTGTATAAAAGTGTTCATTGCGGCTTTTGCTTCAAAAAATACACGTCATAATTTTTATTTAAATTTTAGTTTCATTTTAAAGATTTAATCAGTATTATTATATTTTTTCTTTTAGTTTTTAAGGTCTTAACTACTTTATTAATTAGTGATATGTATTTATTTTGTTATATGGCAGGCAAAGGTTGTTGTTTTTTTTTTTTTTTTTTTTGTTTTGACTTGTTAGTAGAGTTAATTAATATATTTTTTGTTTTAATATAATTTAAAATATTCCTGTCAAGTAAAAACTATAATATTGTGCTAAAAATATAAAATAGGGAATGTCTTTAGTATAAAATTAATGCAAGAAATACTATTTTGTAAAGATTTTTGTCACAAAAAAAATTTACATAGAACTCTAGATTTACATGTTTTCATTCATGCAGTTTTTTCTTTGTGTGTAAAACTTAAGATTGAAGAAATTGAAGAAAGAACTATTTTGTATAAAAAACACGGATTATTTTTATCCCACATTTTAAATTGAAGTTTAACGGTTTATTAAAATAAATTTTATGAAAATTCCCAGAATGTAACGTTTCGATTTAACAAAATTAATAAATTTTTTCAAAAACTATATTTTGCAAAATTTAAGGCAAATACTATATTTTGAAAAATAATGATTGGAAAAAATTTTAAATAGAAGTAAATAGTTCTCCTATTGTTGCAATTTTAAGTAAAAAATATTGAAAACATTGTAGTTTATTTTATCATAAATATCAATTTTATAACGAAATGAATAATGTTAATGTTTCGCCTAGGAAAATACGCCTTTTATCGACATTGTATAAAACTAACTGGCTGGTTTTAGAACACAAGCGCAAAAGTGACTGACTCGTTTAATTAATATTTAAAACAATAACAAATTTAGAAATTTTTTTTTGGTTTGAAATGTATGTTGAACGAGTCACTTTTGCGCTCGTGTTCTACAAACAGGCAATAAGTATAATAAAAATTTGTAAAAAGAAGCCATTTTTATACAAATTCTTTATATTTGTCACACTATGTTTGTTGTAAAATCCCTTTAATCGAATGAACAAATTTCCTGCAATTGAATGTTTAGGCAACTAAACTTTTTGTTAATTTTAAATCTCTTATGGCCAATTTTTGACTGGGTATTTAAATTTTATTTATTTTTGCGTTCAATTTAAAAAAGAAATTAAGTTTTCTAGTAGTTTTTAAATGATACTTTAATAGCCTACGTTACTAATTTAAAGTCTATTTATGTTTTAATTGTGGTGGTCTCATTATTACAACAAAGCTTAAATAACAGGCAAAGCAAAAACAATCAGCTGTTTCTTTTAATGATATTTTTTGATAGTTAGTAGTGCGCCATACTTTTATCTTTATTAAATAAGACTATTTAAGTAACACAGAAAAAATAAAGCTGTATTTAAAAACAAATTAGATTTAAATTAAAATTAATTAAATACGTATTGAATTACGATGTCAAAAATTGGCCATTTAATAGGTTTTCAAGAAAATTCTTGGCGAGATAACCTTCATAGTTTAAATTATTTTAATAAACTATTTCGTTGTTTGTTTTTTTTAAGAAAAATGTTTTTAAACCCTTTTTAAAATAAAATAATATCACTTTTTAGGTCAAAAATGTTTTACTAATGGCCAATTCCATTAAATTATTTAAATATCGATTTATGTTTAAAATTTGTTTTTCATGTCAAATAATAATAAAATTGTATGGAAAACTATATTTAAATATCAATTGATATTTGAATAGAATTGGTGAAATTGGCCATAAGTGACATAAACGAAATTAATCTCTTAGTAGAATTCAGATATTTTATACTCAGAGAATAATAATAAATCTTTTTTAAAGAACTCGATTAATCGTACTTTTTTGCCGATTTGAAATTATCAAAAAAATAAAAGTTTGAGTTAAGGCAGGTTAAAGGGATCTTTTCTAAATGTTTTATAACGGCAGTCAGTCAATCGAGCAGTTTTTAAGAAACCAATTTGTATTTTCACTTTTGCCAATAATTTGAACGAAGTCTTAATTCGTTATCGACGAGCAGGCCATAAGTAACCTCAATTTTTAGATCACCATCGCCCAAATTGGTGTCTGGGACTTTTTAAAGTCTACAAAAGATTTCTTTTCAAAAGTAAAATCAGCGCAGGCAGATATCGCGGTCCAACCTTTTATTACTAAATTATGTTTGTAGGTCCGCAAAAAAAAAAAAATAGTTTTTAAATGGGTTTGTGATGTTAAATTCGGTGGGAATCCCTGATCTTTATATTTTGTAACCATATGAGAATTGATGGGCTTTAAAGTTCGGCTAATAACTTTTTTGTTTTAGCTTTATAAATGTTGGATGTCAAAATTTGGTCTAATATCTTTGTTTCTGTACAATTCTACAATGATTTTACAAAAACAAATTGCTTGTTGTTTTTATACAATTTGAACTTGTTGGAGTAGCGACATAACCTGTAATGAATTCGCCTTGATAAATCCCTGGCCAATTAAAAAGAGCTTTTTAATTTTCACTCATTTCGAAAGTCTCTTAAACAAAATCAGAACAAAACTTTGGGGAAAATGTTACCCTTTTCATTTAAACGCCTTACTACTTATATAAGATCTGAAAGAAGTTAAGTTAAGTTCTTTAAAATCTTTTTGAAAATTGAGATGAGCTTTCGATATTTGAAGAATTGTAAACTTAGGGTTAAATATGTTCATACTCCAAGCCATTAAAAATAAACTTTGTTGTTTTGGCAGTGATTTACATAGTAAAATAAATTCAATTTCTCAATTCTATAATACGTTTTTTAAAGTTTATAAAGAGTTGTTTTTTATGGCAAAATAGGTCTGTTTCTTATTTTACACAATAAACTAGAAAATGTTTCTGTTCTGTAGGATATTTAAAATCAAAAATCCAAATTAACCGATTTAGGCAACGCATCTTGAAGCGCTGATAGTATGAAGATGCCTTCATTCAATTCCTTTAATTTATAGAATTCGTGAGATATTTATAACCATTTCTAATATTTTCATAATAATGTCTTTAGTAAACATAAATAGCAAATTATCTTTAGTATTTATCCAATAGATCCTTAAATTTTATCTATGCAATCTTTATAGTTATAATAAAAATAATACATTTTCTAATTCCCCTTAATATCATTTCAACATAAAATTATTTATTACCCCAATCACGTAAAGCACTATTGATACTTTTCTGACTCTTAAACCTGTCTTCAACATATTTTTTATGTTTCTTTTTTTAAGTATTCTGTTAATACAGGTAGCTCTCGCTTATTATTAACCCAACTGTGTTACGTTAACCAGTTCAGTTTTGAGGGACTTTTTTAAATCATTAACAAAATTCAAAAAGCCATGAACTTGTTTTCCAAATTAAAAATCTTAATGGCACGAGAATAGAGAAAAAAGAGAACCTGGTTAAACCAGTTCTTAATTTGAAAAAAAGAAAACAATAAGTAGAAAAAGAAGTAATAAGGAGAGGAAGACGTGCAAGCAAGCGTCAAAAAGATGTTAAATGCAGATATTTCACTTGGAAACAAGCTATACAATACAGTTCAAACATTACTGTAGTGTATTTGAAAGTTTTATAGGTAGAGAATATGAAATATCTGTTTTAGTTCGGAAAAAGTATACTCAAAGGGGTTTTGTAACAAGTTTTTTTTTATTCGTTAGTTTTAAATTTGTGATCATGTAAATGAAATAAAGCGCATGAGCAGCCATATTGAATTTTATTAAAAAAAAAAAAATTACTAAATAATTGCATGCTCCCTATATACCAGAGCCAGGATCTCTTAAACCAACATGCTCTTCGTGAACACTCTTAAATTTAAACCGATAGTTAATTTAATTTGAGTGAGTTTTATTAAATTTTATTTTGAAAATAAAGTTCTCTTCTTGCCTTTTTCTGTTGTTGTTTCTTGAAATGAGTGAGCAATTCCCTAACTCTTGAAATCCTTCACTCACTCACTCTCTCGTTCTCTGAACTAAAACACTCACTCTTTTGTTTTTTTATAGAAGTAATTTTGAAAAATAAAATAAAGAAGTTTTGAAAATCGCTTGTTTTAAATTTTTGTTGTTAACATTTATACAATTTTTATTAAGTTTTTTTTATCAATTTTGTTTTAATTTAGGGTAGTTTTTACTAAAGGTAAATTTGTATTTTTATCTAAAATTAAATATAAAAAACAGTTTTATATTGATTTTTGTCTAAAAAAATTCAAACATTGTTTCGCGTTAATAAAATATAAAATATGTTTTGTCCTTAATTATTCTAACAGAGAACCTCACAGCAGTTTTGTGATTTTTTGAATCCCGCATTTTTGAAATTTGAATTTCGTATGTACTTTTATTATAGTTTTGTAGAAAACTCCTTCTATAATTTTCTTTGTTTTTATTTAAGTTTTTCAAAAAGTAGTTTTTTAATGTCTTTAAATTAATTTAGAAATAATAAAAAATAAAGAAATGCATACTTCATTTATTACTTAGGGATCCATGCGTTGTTTATGACCTGTATTACCACCTAGTTCTTGGGAGAGATCTGCTATCACTTCTTTATAAATTAAGGGATCAATATTTTTGCCCAATTGATACAATAAGAACCAGTCGCCAATATTACACTGCTTAGCCACCGCTTCTACCTCCTCTACTTCGGCCAAACGGGAACGGGCGCGCAACAGCAAGTGTCTCAATTTGGGACCCATGACAACAGCAATACGGTAGACCAATGAAATACCAGACAAAATAGACAAGATAATAAACCAGAACCATAGGAAGACATAGATTTTCTCGTTGACAATATTCAAAGGCAGCACACAGAGACCATCGAACTTTTGAACCGAACCGGAAGGACCATATTTGTGGAATGTACATTTAGTGACTTTAGGAAAGACACGAGCCATAGGGTCAATACGTTCATCAGGTTCCATTTCAGTGAATTTTAAAACATCACTGCCGTAAGTAGAGAATTCACCATCCAAAAAGAAGTCTACGAAATAGATTTGCCCAATGACATTGATGAAGTTTAGGGCTTCACACAAAAAGAAACGGAAGGCATAGAAATTGTGTCGATTTATATTGTCCACAAAGTATTGCACCAAAATTTTCTTGCGGTCCGATTTGCACTCTTCATTCACAATTGGGCTATTTAGATCCATAACTAACATTTTCAAGCGGCCACCTTCCCATGACTTCCACAAATAGCGTGGCACATAAAATAATATGGCTTGGAAGAACAGCACAAAACACACCCACTGATAATATTTATGGTATTTAACTTCATCTTCGCCTTCCACGTGAGATCCTACGCCCGGCTGCACAACATCGCGACCCGTGATGCCCGTTAAACGTTCTGGGACCGTAAATGTAGAGTAAATCCAGCAATAGGTGTCCATAACACCCAGGGGGATTTCGTCAACTATACAATCGATGGGATCACCAATGTACTGTCTGGAGGTGACCAACAGCGAGAAGGCTATTAAAATTATAACCGTCGCTTTGTAATGCATGCGAAAAACATTATTGTCGATGCAGACTTGATCGATTTTTAACAGCCCCTTAACGGAGCCAAAAACATCAAACATTTTGGCAGAGTCCTAAACCGAATCAATCACAAATCACTTGTTTTTAATAAATTAAATTTCTTTTTTTTTATTTTTTAATAAAAAAGTCGTTGTAAATTAGTTTGTTTTGAACACGTCTTTTGTATCACTTAAACTTCATAATAATTTTTGTTATTCGAACTTCTTCGTATTAAATAAAACACACGCGTTAACTTATTTACTGTTTTGCTATTTTTCTTTCCTTTTGTGTTTGTGATATTAAAATTCGAGTTATTTTAATTAATTATTCTCTAAAACGAGATAATTTTTTCCAAAATAAAAGATAATTTCACTTTTTTGTAAATACGCTGTGACACCGTCACTTATGCGTTCTGTTCGAATAGAAGAAATAAACTGTTTTGTTTAGATCTCTAACTAGTTGTTACTCTGTATTTTACTTATCACACTGTTTGAGTGATTTTGCCATCAGCTCGAAAGAGACTCTCACCCATACCCAAGTAAAGTGTCACAATGTTAGTGAGTAAGAACAATTAAGAAAATGGAGAGAGGAAGAGCATAACTCTGTGTATTAGTGGAGGTAGTTGTAGTGACGTTTTATCACCACCAACAACAGGTATGCGGCTTTTGCTACCTTTTATGCATCCCATGTATGCATTATAAACTGTATCATGCTTTTTTTTACTGAATTTACACATACACATTCTGATTCAGATACATATGTATGTTTAGTACTTGAGGTATGATGATGGGTTTTATTTTATGGCTTGGGTTTGTCGACTTCTTTTTCATCGTATTCTTTGTTGTTGGTTTCGGTTTTATGGGGTGGATCATGTTTGTACTTAATGTATGTATGTATGTATGTTTATTTGTTGGAGCAAACAACTGCATTTACCCAGAGAACCTTAAACATTTTAAAGCGCTTTTTACTAAACTTACGTGTCTATTTTGCAACAATATTCCTAGTGTAGTTTTCCCGAAGAAATTTGTGAAACTCTGCATTTTAATCTTAAGGTAAAATGTATTTTTGAGTGGGTTTCTTTCTCCTTTTTGCGAAGTTTCATCATTGCTCATCTTCTTTTGAACTAGTTTTTATGTATGCATGTATGTACATACATATTTATGTTTGTATCTATACATAACTGGGCTTAAACAAAAAGGGATTTCTTATGTATGCGTCATAATTATTCTTTAACTAAGTCAGTTTGTAGAGATGCCACATTTAAAAACTTAATTTTGTAATGCGGTTGCCAGATTTTTCGGCTTGAAATCGTCATTTGCAGCCTGGCCGATTTTGTAGCACCTTCCATTTTATAAAATAAAATTATAAACAATAAATATTTAGTAGGACTTTCGTTAACATAATTATCAAATCTACTGGGTTTGTATGGTGTATGGCGGTGTTTTGGCTATGCACGCAGTGAACTGAGTGAAAATCAAATTGAGTTTGATACTTGTTCAAGTTTGTTAAACTGTACATTGAACTTGTACAGTGTCCTTTAACAACTTTTAGTTCTGTCGTGGGTTTGAGTTGACAGCAAATAGCGCAGGGCTCCTAGAATTTTGCAAAGAAGACTAAACCAGTTTTCTTTTTTTTTATTTGCAATTGTTTTCTTCCTTTCTTTCTTTCCTCAAATTTGCACAGTTTACTTTATACGCAGTGCAAGACTTGAGCACTGAACTTGTGTAGCGTATGGCCGGCATTAGCTATCATTTAAATAAATCTTGAACTGTGATTTCACTCAGACTTACTGTTTTCGACTTAACCTTCTGGCGAGGCTGGCATGCAAAATTGTTGTTCGATTTCATGTGACCTAAGTTCATTTGAAACCCTTATACATTTTTCTTATTGTTTTATATTCGGGTGCTTCTATAACAGTTTTAATATATACAGGCACAAGCTAAAACTTTTATGACTTTTGAAGCGTCTACACCAATCTTCAAAAGTGGTTTAAGGATATCAACTACGGCTTACAAATACGGACAAAGCTAGAAATAAAAACGTCTTCGGTACTAAAATAATTAGAAAGCTTGAGATTAGAATAGGGGTACAGAAACTCTTTTCTTCAAATAAATAGAAACAAATTTGACATTCCTGGAATGTAAATCTTCAATTGGATAATAAAGAGAACATAATTTTTGGGATTTTACATTAGGGGTGTTTAAAAAAATGAAAGTGAACTCTAAAGCGAATAAATGGGCTACTTTGGTTTCTTTGTATATAAAAACATTTAATTTGAAGTTTGGTTGGATTAGATAAAGAAAAGACGAGACGAGTTTTGTCACAAAAGTTTTATTCCAGATGATAAATTATTCGAAATACAAAAATGTTTTCAAATAAGTTTAAAACCCAAAATCAGTTGAGAACTACTAGCCCAGTAATAAATTATCCCGTAGACCACTAATGTGCCAATTATTACTTCACCGAGAAATTTGAGCACCCACCTTAAACATCTTTAAAATAAATTTCTACAATTTTTGTATTCAAAATTGTGAGATATAAAAAAAATATTTTTGAATTTCTTATCAAATCTCCAATATCAATTTAAAAAAAATTTCTTAACCCTCATACGTTCCTTAAAATAACTTGCAGGAAAGTTCTTCGGGTAAAAAAATCACCCATACTGATGATTTAATGAAAATATACCGGGTTCTTTTTACTTAATGGATGGTGTTTTTATATTTTTTTTTAGACAAAATAAAAATGTGTGAAATTTTACCCGCAGACCTTATAAGGGTTAAACGAATTAAAATGAATACATTAATGTGCTGTTTTCACAACACAAGTGACTGAACGTGTAGTAAAATTTATATGGAAAACACTCAAAAAACTGAGTGCTTTTCATATAAATTTTACTACACGTTCAGTCACTTGTGTTGTGAAAACAGCACATAAATTTAAACAAAATCAAAAAAATTGAGTATTTTTGGAAATTTTGAATTTTTCATGAAATTTATATTTTGTTATCGTGGATAATATTCATATTTTAGTAAAATTTGACTTAAACATTTTCTCTTATTGGTAATTAATATTTCAAAAGAATAAATCGAAATTAATCGTTGTTGCAATTGCGGGTTAAAATTACCCAATACACCCCTGTTACAGAAATAAATTCCGATCGCAATTGAATGGAATTCCCTATTTTGCTTCTTCAAAAGCCGAAAATTTAATTAAAAATGCTAATCTGCGGCTTCCACAATACAGGCGATTGATTGTGGAAACCTGACATTGAACAAATTCGACCGGAATCGCAACTACGGAATTAAAACCTTTCGATCAAAATGCGTAACAGGCCTGATAATGTATAAAACATAGTATAATTTGATCAACTTTTATAACAAAGCACTTAAAAAATTGTTTTGGTTTGATTTGATTAGATTTATACATATAATCGCGTTACTCAAAATCGGTTTATATATATTTAGTCCTTTAATTCCCAGTGGAACATAGGGCCTCAACAAAGGCTTTCCAGTCCTCTTTAATTGTCGTCAGACTTTTCATTTGGCTTCACGAAACATTATGATCACGTAATTCGCTTTAGTTTTTGCGTCTCCAGGTATTAGCCGGTCTGCCGGGTCTTCTAGATCCTTGAGGATTATATTCGATAGATTGTCTTGTAACGTCGTCAAATGACTTTCTCAGCGTGTGGCCTAGCCATTTGAATTTCCGGATACGTATGTCCGCATCTAGTGGTGTTTGACGTGATCGATTCTAAAAATCGATATTGGAAGTTGTATTTGGCCAGAAAGATCCGAGGATACGCCTGAGACAGCGGTTGACAAAGGCTTGAAGGCTTTGGATTTTGCGTTTTGATAAATTCCATGCCTCGCATACGTAGATGATCTTTGTCCGATCTGTGATGCTGCTGGCCATCCAGAATTAATTAAGCATGCCGAATGCCTGCTTAGCTTTGCACAATCTATTTTGGATATCCTCTGTGCTCTCTCCGCTTTATTAGGCTTCCCAGATAGCAGAAGCATTCGATATCTTCAATGGATTGACCCGCAAGCTGGAAACTTCCACAACTGTCGTTTTGCTGCGCATCGACTTAGTCTTGCTAATGATTACTTGTAAGCCGGCCTTAGCCGCACGTTTAGCAAAAGATTCTATCTTGGCTTGCATATCTGAAAATCGATGAGGTAGAATGCAGACATCATTTGCGTAGTCAAAGTCGTCATTGTTACCAGACAGACCCCAGGTAATGCCATCATTCCCCGCCATAGACACTTTCATCACCACGTCAAGTACTATATTAATTAGCAGTGGAGATAAGATGCAACCTTGACGGACGCCTACGTTTTTAATGCTAGTGCTCACGCAACCGTCATGCGAGATAAATCACTTCGCGCTGTTGTAAAGGTCTCTGATAAGTCTTATTAACTTTTCGGGTACTTCAAGGCTTTCCAAATTTCTCTGTGCTGCAGCGTATCAAAAGCGCGCTTGAAGTCGACAAATACCGAGTATAATGGTAAACACCAATCGACAAACTTCTCGACAATGACGCGTATGCTGTTTACGTGATCAATGCAAGATTTGTTCGACCAGGCTCCAGCTTGATCTCTTCTTAGTTGAGGTTCCAACACAGAAGCAATGCGCTATTATTTTGTTTATGGTATTTAAAACTGTTATGCCCACCTGTTTCCAAGGTTTCCCTTTTTCGGTAGATTTATGATTAAGCTCTCCTTAGTCGGGGATTTTTTTCGTTTCTCAAGAAGCTTTCAATTATTGGTTTAAGTACGTCGAGGAGAGATTTGCGTCATCTTTATAGAAATCAGTTTGGCTTATTGAAATTCCGGTCGAATTCAATCTGCGCAGTCGTTTTAGAAACAGATTTTTTTTTTGCAAAAAAAAAAAAAATTATTTATCGGCAAAATTTTGAAATTTTTTTTTTAACGGCATAAAAAATTGCAGCTATTTCCGTTATTTTTTCTTCACGTTAAAACAACAAAGATCCAAACAAAACAAGCCATAAATTATTAAGATCTGTCTATATCTGTTATTGTATTCACATATTAGTATGGGAACACACCTAAGGGTTGGTGATACAGGGCAAGGAAGTTTTGAGGAAATGTTTATGACGAAAAACTAATGGAAATGTTCATATATTTTATCAACCCAGGGCCGACTTCTAGCCAGCTATGGGACTTTTCGGTTTTTTAGTTTTATGTTGTGCAACCTCCTCCATTTTCAAAATAACGGTATATCTCAAAAAAGGAGCTAACCTATTCATCGTAGCTGAATTAGGTTAAAACGCCTCGCTTGTCAAAAAAAAAAGTGTCAAATTCTAGCACGGTGTTATCGTTTAAAATGTTAATCAATGTATTTTGTTAAATTTAAAAGATTTGTGTGATACCTAATACATTTTTTGTTATTAAACTTTACAGGATTCATTTAAATTTAGTTTAGATTTTGTTACAAATTTAACTTAATATCTTAAACAAATTTTAATGCCAGACAAAAATGGCTTCAAAAATTTAAAAGTTTTATCGAAAAGATGGCCACCTTTTTTAAAGAACTTTCATTTTTATTTGTAAATTATATTATGTTGTTAATTGCTTTTCGATACAAATCGTAAAATATTGTTAAAAAATTTAGAAGTTTTAATAAGGCACTTTGTAAATTGATAAGGAACAATAAAAATCAATTTGATGAAACATTTTAATGGCCGATACAAAAATTTAAAATATGATCATAAATGTGTGCACCTTGAAATGCTTTATAAAATGTATTAAAGAGAAAAGTGCGACAAGAGATAACAATCGATAAAAACCATAAAAATTTTTTTAAAATCAAACGAAAGTAAATTGGATTTTATGATCTTCTTGTGATTTAAAACAGGTAAAAGCGACCTACATCAGAGGAAAAGAAAACATTAGATCTAATTCTATAAAATTATGTTTTGAAACTATTAGGGATTTAATTGCTGCTAGAAAACCCTTAAAACTTTGTTCACAATCAGAGAAACAATTTAGTTTTTTTTTCTATCCTTTCATTTTTAGAACAAGAATGTAACTAACATTTTTTTAAAAAAGTAACCAAAGTTGAGTCAACTCGAACATCAGCAACAATTTTTATGAAATTGTTTCTGACGCTTAAAATAATTTTATTTAGTTATGAATGAAAATTTTAACATACTGTTTTAAAAAATAATAATAAATGCATAATATTGTTGTGGCTTAAAATTGCACACGGTTTTTTAATGCAAAATGTGTGTGGTTGCAAAAGAAATTGTTGCTCTATTATGAACACCAAGTGAAAATGTAACCGGGATTGTGAACGAAGCTTAAATTAAAACATAAAAACTTAATTTTTTCATATTTTTTTTTTCAACAAGCAACACGTTTTCATAAAAATAATTATTGTTTTTTCTTTAATTCAGGTACGTTTAAAAATGTGTGTGCGTCTATCTGTCTCTGAAAATTATTTGTTTGTTTGTTCAGTGATAAATCATTTTCAAATATTATTTGTTCGTTTTCATTTCAAGAGAAAACCCCAAAAACGTGTATTTTTTAAATTGTTTACATATCACGATTAGTTAAAAATACCTTAAATGACACAAATATTCTTTAATTCCTGTTTTATACCCTTCACCACCACTAGTGGTAAAAGAGGGTGTACTAAGTTTGTCATTCCGTGTGAAACTTCTTTAATATTAAAGACCCCATTAAGTATACATATTTTGGCTCCTTGAGCAATTTTAAGGCGATTAAGCGCATTTGTTGAAAACACGCTCATTTTCGAAAAACTTAACAGAAAAGAACAATATTGGTGTCAAAAACTTTCTAGTTCTGCTAAACAGTTTGGGCTTGAAATCCAGCACAATCGGCTAAGTAGGAAAAGGGGTTCAAGTGACTTTTGTTAAATAATGAGAAAAAAGCGGTTAAAGTTAAATGTCAGTAAAAAATTTAAGATGCTATCTGGAATATTACTTTTTGATTTGATTGAGATATATTTTAAGCTTATAAGATTTTAAAATACCGTCTTTTGCATGTAATTCAAATACCCAAAAATGACCTTTGAAGTAAAGAAAGTCACACTTACGCTTTAACTTTTTGTAAATTTTCTAAACAAATGAACTTGTTCCTCAAAAGATGTTAGTTATGCCTAATAAGAAACAGCATAGTCTAAATTTTTTCATTTAGATTTTATTAAGAAAAACTGTTATGGTTCTTTGGACATTTGTTAGGCGTCATAATAAGATTCCATTACATCATCAAAATCATCTTCATCCTCACCTTGACTTTCAATTATTTCCAGAATTTCTGCCATTCTTTCGTGAGGAAGTGCTTTAAACCATTCCTGGTAAATTGGTGGTATATAGCAAAAAAAATTTCTCAAACTTTAATGGATTGACGCTGTTTTTTTGATGTAAATTGTGGGAGTAACTGCACGATTCGGCCAACTTTTCGAGCTTTCATGTTTACTGTAATTAAGCTCTCTTGCTCATTCATAAGATCATCTTTGTATGAGAGGATTCAAGGGTCGTCATCCTTCTCAAAGTGTAACCATTGCATTTTTCGGATGTTACTGTAAATTGTTTGCTTCAATTTGTTAAAAGCTACTCCCAATGTTAAGTTATATAAATTTGAAATTTTTTGTTATTTTTGTTATCCCCAAAATTTTGGTTACACTCCATGAATGTGTGCCCAGAGAGTAAAATTTTGTGACTTCTTGAATGTGAGTCGCTCGAGTCACATACAAATAAAACTAAACAATTTTGTGCCTCCTTTACTGGCCACCACAGTTGTCGCTATAAGCTGTAATATGAGTTACATTCTGAGGCAAAGAGTAAATAAATTTCAACAGCCAAAAACTAATTTCTTGGCAGCCACGTGAAGCTTGGCTTTCATTCCACATATAAATATTGTCGTCTCCCGTTGATAAGTTGTGAGCAAAAAGTGGACGGGCATAGTATGCTTGAGTTAATGTCAGTACAGGAATTGGCAACATTTTTTGCAAGTCGAAACAAATTGCCACATGGGTGTTTGTACTATCATTTTTTACAAACTCTTTAACCCTATCTTTGTCTAGTTTCGCTGCTTCAGCTTTTTTTCAATTGCAATTCTTTTGCTTCTTTGGTCGCATTTTTAACAGCGTTCGTTTCACCATGCTTAATTGTAATTTGAAACTTATCACAAGTAACACATGTGCCCGTTTGGGTTTTGTGGAAACTGATGTGAAAACATGTGTTAAAAATGTGTCTGCAGTAGCTCTTATGCACTGGTTCTGTTTCCATTTCTATGCAAAATTCCCTGTAAAGTGCATACATCTTTGTTACATTGAGGCTGCTGGATAAATACTTTCTATTGGGGGCATAGTTTCTAGAATAATGGAATTTTATTGCCAGGGACATTCTTGCCCCTTTTGTCTTTTTCTTGAATGTCAGTTCCTGATAGCCTCTTTTCTTGAATAACATTATTTATCCTCTTTGTTGAAACATCTAATGTTTTCATAAAAAAACTATTTTACAGACTCTTAATCCTACCAGTTTATAAGCCGCACTTAAATACTTTATACCTTGCCCTTTGCGTTTTCACTTTAATTGGAACAGAAAGAGTGATTGCTGAACTCAGAAAAGAAGATTGCAAGTTGTGATCTTGATGTGTTTTCATTGCACTTGAATCTAAATGTATGGTTGAATGATTTAAGAAGTTTCCTTACCAGAGTTTCGTTTTCATTGTTGTTTATTTCTTATCAAGGAATTTTCTCACTTTCTTTCTTGCTGGTTGGCGAGAGGAATCCATCTCATCCAAACTACTTTCATGATCCGTTAAAGCTTCTTCAGTTTGTTCACGTTCACGTGTGCTTCTATGAGTTAAATTTCAATTTATAAAGCTTTTCCAATAGTCTTTCGCTCAATATTTAAACAAAAATCAGTGTTTTATCTCAACCCTGCAGATAATATTGGACTACGTGATCCATTTTGATGAAATGGACTACTCCCTAGACTGGTGCAATGTTATGCAAATATGTATGAACATGGAGTAGTTTTAAGACTACTCCGTTTTAATGCAAAACTGGGATCTAATCACCGCATTCGATACCATCGTTTCGAATAAACTATCGAACTTTTTTGCATACAATAGACACTGACGTATCGAATGAACAATCGAGAAATGTAATTCAATAAATTTCATTTGATATTGAGAGTCATGATACCAAAATAAATAATTTCGATCAATTTTGCTCGATATCGTATGCGGTGATTAGACCCCTGGGTTATATGGTCAACTCCTAGGACATCGTAAAGTTAAATATACCACCTTTTAACCATATATTTGGAGTATTTTTGGAGTACTCCTACTTCTTTATGGACTACTCTTTACATGCATGCATGGACTAGTCTCGTTATCTGCAGGGAAACTGAACTGCTGTTATAGCAAAATACATTTTATTGAATTTGTACAAAAAGGTAAATTTTGAAAACTTTAATCGCATTTTAGAATATCATTTTAGAATATCTTATATCTTCATTTTACATGATTTTACTAAATCTATTCTTTAGATAAAAATTAAGTAAATTTAGTGGATACAGAAAATTTTGCAATTATTAGATACACACAGAAAAAATACCAATGTAAAATTAACATGGAAAAATGTTGATTGAGAATCATAGTAAATGTCTGCAAACGTATGCCCTTTATTTAAATATATCATTATTTCATATTAATTTTAAATGAAAAATATTAAAATAATATTTAATCACGTGTATTAAATATTAAAATATAAATAAATATGGATTCAGTATTGAATCCATTAAAAACCCTGTTTTATATTAAAATCAAAAGTTTATCCTGTTAAATTAACATGCATACATAGTTAAGTATGTTAATTTTTTTATTTTCATTCTTAAAATATGTTATAAAAAGAAGACAATTCCCGTATTCTTTTAATTAAAATTATTAAGTTAAATAGTACATCAAGTTTTCAAAGTAGAATGATGACGAAAACCATATCGGGCCATTCTGCTGATTGATCTGTTAACAAAGGAGACTACAAAGTAATGGCGTTTTCTTTTCTAAAAAAAAGTGTTGCACAGGTGTTACATGTGACTTGGCAACATTTTTAAATGCTCCCCTAATTTTCTTGGTAAATTTTATTTACGGCGGGTAAGTAGAGGAAGGTAATTCTTTTGCAGTTGAAGGTTTGGGACATCCCGAGATTAGGGGATGTCATGGAGAGACTTCGTCTCTAGTGGGAGGGCCAATCCCGGCACAACATCGGCCGGAGGTGATTGAGATGGTGAAGAAAGGTATGATTTTGGGTTTTTGCTTTTTTAGTTTTGGCTACTTCGGGCCCCAGCATTTTTTTTATTTAAACTTTTTAGCTGGTATGAGTTTTTTTTTGTACTCGGGACTAATGCCAGTCGGTTGGCAAGAACCACCCCATCCGGCGAGCTTAAGCCGCGCAAACCGCCAGCATACCAGCGCCGCCGACAGTCTGGCCACACTCACTGGTTGTTGTTCAACAGCAACCAGCTGGTAATTTTTCCCCGTCTCGTACAGTACAGAATGGCTCCCTAATTTTTAAGAAGTGTTTCATATTTTACGTTTACAAAAGAACACAAATTTTGGCATAAAACAATAAAGTACAATTAGCGCAAGGTAAATTCAATTACAGGTGGTGGCAAGACTACATTAATCCAAAGCCAACAGAAACAACAGATGTTTTTGTATTGCCTTGTTAGTGCTTACGGCTCGAATCTTGCCACCACCTTGTATTGAATTCGCCTTGATCTAGTGCTGCACTCATGCCCCTTTAATTAAAATGAGTGTTGAACATGTAGCATTTTTTTAATTTTAAATTGAACATCATCAGAAAAGAATGCTTTACACTTTTAAAAGAACATAAAAAAATGTAAAAGGCAGAATAAATGCAGAATTTTACTCAGAAAAGAAAACGCCATTAGTTAAACATGTGTTACAGGGGTAAGTGCTTTAAATTATTCTTAAATAAATGCATATGTTGTCTCTGAAGCTTCTTCACACTGTTATAACACACTCAAACCAATTAGTTTCTACATGAAATTCACGTTGTTAACATGAAAAACGTATGAAGTAAAATCACAACCGAAAAATTTTAAATCAACCTTGTTTTCGACGTTTTTAACTTGATTTTTTTCTGTGTGTATAATTTGAATTATGAATTGTATTTTTGTTTGATTCAGCAAAATTATTTGTTTGAAATTTATATGAATTTCAATAAACTTTTTGTTTGATTCTGTAAATTATTTGTTTGAAAAAAACAGTGTTTTTTTTTTAGTAAACAAAATGCAAATAAATTGTTTGAATATGCGAATTTGTTTGTAGGACCGATTTCAGACAAAAAATGTTTTGATACTACAAATTTTTTGTTTGAATTCGAAAAATAATTTTTTCTGTGTACCAGCAGATTGTAATGCATTTTCTGGCCCTCTTCGGCCTTCGTCAGCATTCTTTGTGTCACACTGGACAGTGATACTGTATAAATTTCATGTATTTAACTCAACAATTTTAACAAATAGAAAATGGAAATTATTTATTTTTTTGTAAACAAATATTTATCATATTAACCATTTTTAAGAATGTGTTTCTAAAAGTCAATTCAATTTATAAAGCTTTTTTACTAAGTATGCATATGTAAACCTCCAATGTCAACCAAAGCGTGGCTTAAGCAAACAGTTTGTTATATGTATATTGAGGGAATAGGACTATTGAAATTTTTTATTGCGAACTTTAATACTGTAGGGTTAGATTTGATAAAGATTGGATTATAATTTACACATCCCACATAAACCCACTCCTGAAATATTCAAACTCTCGGTGGAGGGCATTAAAGATTCGGCACAGCCTTGTTTTTTTTTTTTTTTTGAAAAGCAATATATTTGTGACAATTGTTAAATTAAACAAACCATTTTATTTTTTAAAAGTCATATGAATTTGTCAGTTAGTAAGATTTAAAAAGCTGACATTTAACTACAAAAAAATTAGTTTAGATATTTAAATGGTGGTCGTGTAATTTATTAGGTTTTTTTTAAATAAAATTTCTTTTGCATGTGGTTACCAAAGTTGTGAAATTAATTCTGTTGATATGTATTGTTATGCTTTTCTTCCCAACTTGGGCGGTTATTGGAACAGGTTTTGTTTTCTTCTGATCGCAGAATGTATTTTTTGTGATAAAACTATATTTTTTAAATATGTAAATTTATTCTGTTATCTCCTGTGTTATAAAGACAAACCTTAATTGTTGTCGCTTTTGAACTTTAATGGCTTAAAAATGTTAAATTAATTTCTTTCTTTTAATTATACCAACACCACAATAGGTGAGGGGGTATTATCAGTTGGTGCTGATATGTGTAACACATTAAAAAATATTAAGTGTACCGATCGACTTAGGATCACTTCTTAAGTCGACCTACCTATGGCCGTCCGTCCATTTGGCTGGTTGTCTGTCCATGTGACCTTGTGCGCAAAGTGCCGGTTTCAATTTTTAAGATAATTTAATGAAGTTTGGTACGTACGTAGTTCTTAATTGTCATGAGGACGAAGCCTACTGAAATGGTGAGAATCGGTTCATAATTTTACTTGGCCTTAATATAAACTTTTTTCTCAATAATAGTCTTTGTGACCATAAACCTTCTTATTATGACGGTACATATTTGGATTAAATTTGCCTTAAAAAAAATTTATTGCAACATGAAATGCCTCACAAAATTTTTTTTAAATCGCTTCATATTTGATTAAGCTCCGATACAAATCCCACTTCCGAAAAAAAAACTTTTAGTGCCATAACTTCGTTATAAGTTTTATTGATATAAAATGTCGCGAACATTTTTTTATGAGTTTATAACATTATTTTGTTTTGCCGGGTCCATGATTAGCCGTGGGTCCAAAATAGGGAACACTCTCGAAAATTTGTTTTTAAAAATTGTGGTATGGGGTATTAAATATTCGGCCTTAACCGAAGCAACTTTCTTACTTGTTTTTTAATTTGCTTAAAAATTGCCTAACAAAACAAAAAACAACACTAGTTTATTGACTTCTAAATAGTAAGGACATTCACTTTAAGGAGTTAATGTTTGAGTATAATACAATTTAAAGATAAATTAAATTGTGGTCGTTTTGCTTAAAATATGCTACGGATTTGGTGAGTTTTTATAAATTATATGCTGCGGTTTTGACCTTTACTGTCAATACGAATCTTGTTTAGCTTACCGATCACTTCGAAGACATCCATCCTAATTAAGAATAAAAACTTCCGGGAGATTTCTCCCATTTCCCATTTTTCCTCTATAAATTCAATTCTAAAAATGGGAAAAGGAAAATAACTCCCAGGGAACATAATCTTCTAAGTAGTTTTAATCGCTTTCTATTGTTGCCTATTTATTTTACAGACCCTTTGAGAACACTATTTTTTCTGCAAATCTTAAAATTAAATTTACAAAGTTTCAACAGATATGAAGAAATATTCATCAAAATAAAAAAAGCACTACTTTTCACCAATGTGTTCTGGTTGTGGTATCACTTATATATACCATTATATCGATACCTTCCCATAAGAATGTATTAAGCGACACATTTTTCGAAAATGACTTTTTGATGTGGATTTCGCTGCCCTATCATGGATGCAAAGGAAACTAGAGTGAAAATAAAATTGTATCAACCGTCAAGTTTTCTCACTGGAATAATGTTGCACCCTGTAATTTGTATTATCCGCCAAAGAAATTATGCTAAGCCACATTTTTAAATATGTTTTGTATACTGAAAATCGCTTTCCAAATATGTTCCTTTCAATAAAATCCGAAAAATAAATAACTAAATGAGACGTTTTTTTCGTTTCCTACACAATTTTAGAAATGTCGCTTAATACATTCTTATGGGAAGGTATCGATATAGAGAAATCAATTACGGAGCTTTTGCGACCTGCTGGACAGCTGTAACGCACCCTTAAGTGTCCTTCTTTTACGAACTTTGATTTAAAGCTACTTTGGCAAGCGCTGGCAAACTTGTTTCCGCAAGCTTAAATTCATGTTTTTAATTATGCCTAGAAAAGTAAAAAAAATTAAAAAGCATAACATTTATTTAAGAATATCTGCTAAGGTCTCATTCCATCTAGCTCCTTACACTGTTTACCAATGCCCTGTGTACAAAAACATCACATATGTTCTTGTCTAAATCACGTATTAATCCCCGATCTAGGATCTTTACAATAGTTAGAGACTTGTAAGTCCAAAATCCTTAATATCTCTCTACACGCAATTTAAGTACAGTCAGGAGCTACCACAAAAAAAATCTGAAACACATGACCCATTGCGGCACTGCCTCTGCCTCGAATATTGAACAAAATCCATAGGCGCCAAAATAAACTGCTAGAAACCCCAATATCCACTAGGATCTAAATCTGTCATTAGAAACAATAATGCAATGCTGAGAGATGAGACTAATAAGTTATATGAGATGAAAACCCTCACTTTGTAATTTAACTCGCGTAGTGGCACCACCAACGAAGCAGAATTTGTTTTAACTTGATTTAAGAATTTTATACTTATTCTGAGAAATTCCGGGGTTGATTTTCAAAAGTTATCCCATTTAGGATTCTTTTGAGAACGTTTTAGTTATTCGTACTTGAATTTAAGAGTACGACTTGTAATAAAAGTAAGTATAAAAAACTTCGACTTTGAACGTTCGCAAACAAAATTCGAAAATATATTTTTTTGTTTTAAATGTAATTTTCAATGCGAACCTTAAAGTTCGAAATCGACAAACAGGCTATTAATTGATTCCGAGTGTTTTTCTTTTTGTGTATGATTACGAAATATTCAGTAACATTTTTAAAAAGGCTTAAAAGGTTTAACAATTTTCGTCCGGCATTGGCAGTGCATAAAATAAAGTATTAGAATATGATTTGGTTAATGAGTTATGCACATGGACCGGAGTATACTTTTCTAAGCGTTTGAATTTTGAGAATCTGTACACAGATATGTCGAGATATCTTAGTTTTACGTCCGAGACGTTAAAATAAATGTTTAACCATTGTGATATCTTGTTTCCAGTCTGAGATATCTTAACCTGAAGTTTGTTAAATCCGTGTTTTCGATATTTTCAAGCTTTAGTTAGCTATTCGGGATTTTGAATTCGGGATCTTAAGCTTATGACCGTAACTATTAAAAAATTCATGTATATCAATATTTGGAATGTTGAATGCAATTTCAATGAAATATTAATTAAAAGGCCCTAAGAATGTTAACTGGGCTTTCACAAAAGTCCCTAAAAGTCGTTGTTGTTAATCTCTGCGTAAACAATTTCGGAATTAGTTAATTTTTTCTTTCGGGACTTAAATCATTGGGTTAGTTTATATTTTATATATGAAGTTTCCACTTCTATGTATGTCTTAATTCGTCGCCATTATTACTTTGCGAAATAACAAAATATTTTGGAAATAAATTTAATGAAATCTGAGATACGAAATTTAACGAATTCTTCTTGATGATTTTCGGTACAAATGATCTTGAAGCATTACGATGCCATAATCGTAGAATGGTGAAACTTTTGAAGATGTTGATGCTTCTTTCATTTGATCAGTTATGTGAAGAAATAATGTGCAAAAAGTGTTTTTTGAACTACTGCAATGAGCACACAACCTGACAAGCGGATAGTTCCTCGGTATCTTAAAGGTGGAGCTAGAACCTAAGAAGGCATGTGGGTACAATTATTGATCATGAAAATTTCCTTATTTAAATGAATACCCCAACTTTTAATGATTTCGTTACATTACGACATTTGTTTTCTTTACGTAAGTAACACCTAAATACAAAAAGCAAGAAAGGAATAAAGAAAGAAAGAAGCCAACAATAAAAGGTAAGAAATTTTAAACCAATATTTCAAAATAGCGATAACAAACCCAAGAAAATAAAGAACTTTTTTCACTATCAGCATTTTATTTTTATTCATTTTCATTAACAAACAAAAAGTGTTTTGTCTGTCTGTCCATTTTTTAGTAGTTTCATTATTTATTTCTTTTTGTCAAAAATTTAATAATCGTAAGCATTAAAATGTTATTTATTCAAATTGATAACTTTTTTTTCTTTTTCTGGTCGTCGTTTTAGTTATTTAATAAATAAAAAACTGCAGATTTTTTTTTTTTTTTATTAATAAATATACAGGTACAAATAAAGTTTAAAATGTTGATTTGATTTCTTGTCTTTGGGCTCGGTTTTTTAAATGTATTTTCCATGGACTTTTCAGTTGGATAGTTTGCCTTACGGTTCGGGCTCTCGAGTATCTTGGACATGCACTCATTTATTAGTTGTTTGTATTGGCTTTAACTCTTTTTTTAGATATTGTTATTAACATTACGAATAAAAAGATTCATAATGTATGTACGTGATCTACAACAGCAACATGTTGGTAAATTTGTATTGAGTTGTATTCAATGGTTTCCAGGTATTTTTATTTGATCTTTAATGTTGTAGTTCTTTTGTACTGCTACTTGAAAATACAAGAAGGGAATTTGTTTATGAGAGATTTAAATGCATTTGCTGCATATTATTGATTTTTTTTTATTTAGAGTTAAAAAAAGGTTAAAATTTTTTTTAACTGTATTGGAAAAATATTGTTTTTTACAATGACAAAGAAATGAACAAACAAAAAATTTTAGTAACGACCGTACCACGAACAGCGCGTGTGCGTTGTGTATATGTTTTGTTTTTGCTGGCTATTTGTTTTTTTTCGTATGTGTATTTTGTTTTTCTAAAAAATATTTGGTTTTTTTTACAAGCCATAAAGGCGCTAAGCACATCAGCAACGAATGAACACTAAAGAGCTGAACCAAACACAATGAAGTTTGTGGTTAAAAAAAAACCAAACGGAATTTAATGTTCTCATCATTTTGTTGAGTTGGATAAGAACAGTATTAGAACAGGAAAACGTTATTTTTTAATGATTTTCTACACAAACACCATTAGCGTTTGTGTATTCCACAAATCTACCGAACCGAACACTAAGGAGCGATATTTAGTGTTTAGTTTCGAACACTGATTCTTCAGAAAAATTTGGAATATATTCAAACAAATTTTCAAGAGTGTACCCTTAGTGTGGTCTTTAGGTATATGGAAGAAAATTTTTTTGAAGTTACAGACCGGAACTCCCCTGTAAAATGTTTGCTATTGTGTTAACAAAACGGTATGCAAAAATCGTCAGGCTCTAAGGTACAATTATTAAGCAGATTTAGAGACACATAAGCTAAGATCCCACTATCGGCGCAATGTACCAATTTTTGTCGTATTTCATGTGACGATAGTGTGAACGGTCACAATTTTTCAAAATGCGGCAATCCGTTGCGAAATTGTGCTGCTGTGGACAATCAAAATTAATCTCGTTGCGCCGATAATGTGAACACTCTGTTGCACAAAGGGGAGAAATCAAATTGTTAAATATCCACTGATTTTTATCGGCGACTTGTGCGGCAATCACAGTCGACAATCAGCGCCGAAACATGGGATGGCAAAACGAAATTCTGAAATTGCACGAGCTGTCCACTAAAATGTTACTTTTTTGTACTTAATGGTAGCAAAAATACTTTTGTTTTATCAATTATTTGTATATCGTTAGCTAAAATGCAAAAAGGCGTAACTTACAAAAATATAATTTTAGAGAAGAAGCAAACAACTTTTTTAAAAGAAAACTAGAAAGATGTCAAAAAAACAAGCATTGATTAGTCATCCATTGAATTTTTCAAATAATTTTCAAGGAAAATCATTTCAATATATTTTGTTAGAAAAAAATGTGTAATTACGTTGCTTTGCTTTTATTAAATAAACATACTTGAAGTTACGTCCTTCTGTTTTTTGTCGATAAGATCGTCATTTTTGGTCGCAGAAGTGTTAAAGTTTGTCAAGACATGTAGTTTAATGGCATTCATAATAATCAATCAAAAACTCGATCCTGCATTTTTTGTTGGTTACGCCTTTTTGCATTTTAGCTAACGATATTTTAAAACTCTAAATACGATATTTGTACTGTTGAACCAAAGAAAACAAGTCGCTTGGACAAGATATTGCCATGTTGCCATCCCTGGTTTTCAAACATCTGTTTACAAAACCACAATTATAAAAAAACACGATATGTTTTAATAATATTGAATAAATTTCTTATTTTTATCTATTAATATTTTATTCAAAATTTTTAGGAAACATCAGTGGGTTATTTAGGCGAAGAATTTTGCGAATTTCTAGATAATTCAGAGACTTGCATTGTTGTCTGCCATCAAGAAAATGGGATACTGAAAATGATTAATTTGTTCAAATAGCGCGATAGTGTGACCGCATTGTACCGATTATTGTCGTAATTGAGTTTTGGCCGATATGTACCGAAAAAAATTGTCTCAACGTGCGACGATAATGGGACCATCTAATAATAAATTATAGAATGTTTTTAAATGTGCGCCGTTAAAAAAATCTTCACAGATTGTGCTATTTGAGCCGATAGTGGGATCTTAGCTTTAGACAAAAAGTGACAAAATTAACTTTATGAGTGGAGCTTAAGATTATAAAGTGAACGATGCAGAGAATATAAAATTTGTATCTCACAAACCATGAAGTAAAGCAACCAAGTTATGATTATAAATATCTGCTTTAGTTTGAATTCACCTTCAAAAAGCCTGGAGCATTTCATCACACTCGTTGGATATCGAAAGCTATTTATTTCCTTAAATTACATATATTTATTTCGAAACGAATTTAAAATGACACAATTAGAGGTAAATAGTATTCGAAACATTCACATCTCTATTAAAAGGGAGCATTTAAAAAATGTGTGCACCAGCTGCAGCATCAGCCCCTATGCAGGATTGAAGATTGGTTAAAGATTTACTTAAGAGAAGATTAGTCGTACGTTATAGGTGCAAAATTTAGTGTTTTTCTTTTATATATTTTTTTAAGTATATACATTCTGGCTCCTTGAGTAATTCTAAATCAATTTAGCCATATCCTTCTGTCTGTCCGACTGCCCGTCTGTTGAAAACACGCTCACTTTCGAAAAACTCAAAAGCAACAAACAAACTTGTTGTCAAATTGCTTGTAGTTATCCCAAGCAGTTTGGGATCGGTTTAGTAGTATCAGAGCTATAATTGAAAATTTTGTTACAAAAACTAACATACATGGTGGAGTAATGCACGGAATGATAAAAGATTTTGCATATATTCGGTTAATTCGACTAAAAACCATACTGTTAAATTCGTGAAGATCGGTCCATAATTCATCCTAGGCTCCATATAAACCCTACTACTGGAAAAGACTTAACTATGTCTAAGACCGTAATAACACTATCATAATATAAATTGGTACGTCGCAGTTTTATAGGACTAGAAATGACACTTATAAACTTAGTAATGATCGGTACAAAATTTAATATATGCCCCATATAAACTCTACTCCCTACTCAATTTTGTGATATACTCTATCAAGTCTGCTTACTTCTACAAAAACGACATGTATTTTGTTTGTGTAAAATTTTTTTAAGCTGTCAAAAACATACTTCCACATATAGAAAGCAAAAGAAAAAACGTGTATGTGTGGCAAAGGTGGGAAATAATAATAAACGCCCTGCCAATAATATTGGACCTCCTGATCCATTTTGATTAAATGTACTATTCCATGGACTGGTCCGATGTAATGCAACCATGGACCATGTCATTATTAAAAAGTATTTGTAGTGAGACGACATGTCTTCGTTTTTTAACGATATGCTTTCGTTTTTAAACGAAGTTAAATTTAATCCTCAAGTGTACACAATGGACAACTTTTGACAGCTCAAAAGAACAAAAACAATGATCATCAGGCTTCTTGCGCAGACCTGTTCATTGGGCCTTGATTTTTCCTTTATACAAACAAAGATTCTTAAAATAAGTTAAATAAGGAGTATAACTCTGGCGGTAAGTACTTTAATTATTTAATAAATAGAACTGGTTCTTTAATAAAATACGCTATTTCATCTAGCCTTGAATATTTTGGATGTAGACTTGAAAAATGTTGGCAAAATTTAGCAAGCATAGAAAGTTATCCACAGAAAAATTGAATTACGTGCAAATAAGATAATCCGCTCTCAAAGTTTTGAATGACGAATTATGTAATTTGGATCATAATAAGGCTGTGAATTACGAATGAGAGAGTGAATTACGAAAAAACGTTGTCCATCCAAACATCCAAAATTTTTCACTTCTGCAACAATTATAACAGGTGTTTTCATTATCAGAAAGTTTTTGAGAGCTCGCAAAACTTGCATCGAGCGAGTGCAAAAAGCGCATACAAATTTGGGAGACAAAAAATTAATTAATTAAAACGAACATACCTAATGTTTTAAATTTAAATAAAAAATAGTTTGGCCAAGAAAAGTGGGTTGGGAGGTCATATTGCAGCAGCTAAAACTAGCAAAATGGAGAATAAACACTAAATATCGCTCCTAAGTGTTCGGTTCGGAAGATTTGTGGAAAACACAAATATACACAAATACACAAATAATTGAAAATCATTTAAAAAAATAACGTTTCCCTGTTAGTCATCTTTCGAACACAAAAATAATACTGTTTTTATTAAACTCAACAGAAAATTAGAACATTTAATTTCGTTCGGTTTTTATAAATCTACAAACTTCATTGTGTTCGGTTCGGTTCATTAATGTTCGTCCCTTTTGGCTGGTAAAAAAAAAAACAAAACATATACACAATACACACACAAACTGCTCGTGGTGCGCTCGTTGCTAAAATTTTGTGTTTGTTCATTTCCTTATCAATGTAAAAAAAGAAACAGGGTAGAACATTCAAATATAATGTTTATCTACAGTATCACTGCAATTGTTCTGTTTTTCAACGAAGAAAATGCAGGAATGTGCATCAATATTGTGAATAGAAAAAAAAATACTTTTTTATAAAAAAACAATAATCGCATTGAGTATGGATGTCTCTGCTGAACCCGTCTGGAGGCGGACTGGGGAATTACACAGAAAATTCTGGGATGAGTATCAAAAACGTATCTAAAATTATTACGATAATGCCCAACTCCGCCTCAATGCGGACTTTACAGTTTGAACCATTACAGGCCAATGAGTACTCAAAAGAAAAAACTGAAGTCAGATTCATGTTTCTCACCCTAAAATTAATTAGCTTAATTTGATTTTTTTCAAGGCAAACAAAAAAAGTGGCATTAGAGGGTTAAGGCTTGTAGTCATCTTCACAATAATTGTTTGTTTCCGAACACTGGTTTCGACAAGAACTTCGAAAAAATCAAGAAACAAGAAGGAGCTTACATTTAATGATGTCTTATTTTTTTGGAATTTCTCAGAAAATAAACTTTTATTTAAAAAAAATTGCCTTAAACAAATTAAATATACATTACAATTGTTTCAATAATTTAAATAACGGCTTATCATATATTTGGTTTCAAGAGTAAAGTCCACTAAAACACACATAAAGCTCATTATATTGGCCATTACGTACGTAATACAATGCCATTTAAATGACTGCCTCTAGATTGGTTGCAGCATTCGATCCTTTTTCTCACATTTCGGTTGGGATCTCGGCGATAACTTGATAAATGTAACCAACCAACCAACCAACCAAATGCTCCAACGTTTTGGTCTTTGACGTAGTCCCACAAAAAAGTCTAATGGCACCAAATCGAATGATCTTGGTGGCCATCACGTGTTCTGGAAACTTCGTAAGCAAATAAGCCAAAATGTGTGGCTCGTGGCAACGTCTTGTTGAAACCACATATCGTCCAAAAAAAAAAAAATCGGTTATCATACGGCCATAGCGCTCTGAGCCGTGGAATCGACAAATTTGGACTATCCACCACACTTTTACAAACGATATTTTCGACGGTGGCATGTCATAACGTCCGTGGGCACTCTGTCACGCTCAAACAGGTGTCATAATGTCCATCAGAGCAGTGCCGTAATATCCGCGTATGTTATGACACTTTGCAGAGTGCCATAATGTCCACAACATGCTAACAAACTCAAAAGCATAGCCGGCCTTCGGACAGGCGGAATGATTTTCTCCTCTATGGACACTGTGTCACTGGACGTAATGACATACCACCTTATCGACAGTGCGCATATTGCGATGATGCCCGACCACATCTGTACCGCTTCCAGCCTTTTAAGATTTTTGTAGTTAGTTTTAACTATTTTTACGCGTTTTTCGGTTGTTAAACGATCCATATAACACTTTAGATGACAGATATTAAATAGCTGATAGCCGGTTTTGGAACCACTAAATGGATAACCCTGCACTAATCTTTTTTGCTTAATTATCTTGCAACTCAATTGTTTGCTTCAGCTGTAATTCAATATTTTTTTAAATAAGAATTAAGATTATTAGTGGCAGTAGTGTTGTCTGTTATCTTAATAATATTGATTTCCAAAAAAAATTAATCGACCAAAAACGTGTGCTAATTTGATTTTTTAATAATGTCTTTGCTTTCATTATATTATCTGTTTTTTATGATTTTCTTATAAATGAATGAATGAATGACCTTGTTTGGATTGATCAAATTTCTAACAATTTTTTTTTTCTACCAAATTCCAAAAAAATTTCAACTAACAACATATGGTGTTAAAAATTGCTAAAATAAAAATAAAATTTTATCGCTATAATATTTTCTTTTATTTTTGGAAATAAATCACACTTTGTTTTTTTTTTAAATTTTTTTGTTAGATTGACAATAATAAGAAAAAAATGTGTCATTTTTTGATGAAAATTTTTTTATCTTAATTAATGATTAATCAAAACAATGTGGTGTTTAATGAAGTTTCTTGTATTGTGATACTTTTTTGTTTATATTTAAATGTTTATTTGTAGTTAAAATCATTAAAAATTCTTGAAAAGTTCTTTGAAATACTTAAATTCAATTTCAATCTGTCTCCATAAAACGCATAAAGTACAATTAGCATACTTTAAATTTCTTACACATGTTTCGATTGCTGATTATTTTAAAAATGGCAAAATGTATGTATATTTAAGCAGAAATTTATGGCCGAGAAAGAAAATAATTATTGCGTTAAGTCACACTAAATTGGTCGTACAAATAAGTTGGGGGTAACAAATGCGTTTCTTGGTACTCAAAAAGAGACCAATTCAGTACCCATGTTCTGTAACTTTAGTGAGAACTTTTCGCATCGAAAAGATGTGAAACAAAATTTTCCATCGTTTCTCGAAAAGTGAGAAAAAAGTGTGTCTATAACTCATGTCGAAAACTAGTAAAAGGGATTACGTCGTAACTAGGGATGCCAATCGGGACTGATTTTCGCAAATCCCGGGATTCGGGATTTCAAAAAATCAAATCCCGGGATCCCGGGATTTTTCGGGATATCGGGATTTTCGGGATTCGGGGTTTTTTGAAAATTAGAAGATTAATGCTTTTTATAGATATTTATTTAAAAAAAGTCTTTAAAAGAGGTTTACAAGCAAAGTTTTATTATTAATTTATCTTTTTCAAGTAAAATATAATGTTATATTTATTACTAAAATTTGAAAATATGTATTGAAAATTGGAATTTTTTTCATAATTAATGATTAATTTAATTAAAAATATTAAAAAAACAACGTATGATTTCTAACAATGTGCTAGTCGATTCAATTAAAAAATAATTACCATAATATCTTTCAAGTGATAATAACAGCAAATTTCGAACCACCAGTACTACTGGTTAAAGATTGATGTTTGACTGTTGGCTAACGGGCACCGCAGTGGTGCAGTGGGTAGAACACAAAGATCTTCTGACGATAGAAAGTGGTGTTTCTTGAAACATGTAAAGATCAACCCGGGTTCGAATCCCAGCTCAGCCAGGAACAATTATCAATAAATTTTAATAAAAAATTCCAAGTTGTTAAATTCCTTCCCTCAGTGAAAATAATTTAATGAAAGTTAAATTTGATGAACTCAAGCCAATTAAAGAATATCAAAAATTGAAAATAAACAGTTCAACTAAAAATCAAAATTATTCTACTAAAATTTTTATTAAGTAAATTAGAATGAATAATTCAAATTTGAATTCAAAATTAACTATCAAAATTAATTTATTTAGTTAACCATAAAAATCTTATTTTAACAAAAATACATTTTTATGCCCACCAAAAAAGTGGTAGGAATTATGTAGTGTGTAAAATACATTTCTTAATTTCGTAAAATCACTCCATAAATTGTCGTAGTTCCTTAACTTAACAGTTTTATTTGGTTTAATATCTTTAGTTTTTCTAAAATCTTTATGGATGAAGTTTCCTGATGATCTGGCCTAAGCAACCAGTGAAATGCGCATAGGAATAGCTTATCCCATCAACAATAAATTTCAGTGTTTTTATCAAATAATAAAAATTGGGAATTTAGCACGAATAACAAAATCATTTAAAACATTTGTATATTTTATAAAAATGTTAAAGCAAAATAATTATACAATAAAAAAACACTGACAAAAACAAAATATTATTATTATTATTATTCTTTGCATGTTTAATTGTTTTTTAGTGTTTACATTTTTTCTCCCCCGTTTTTATACCCTTCACCGAAGGTAAAAGGGTATATATAACTTTGTGATTCCGTTTGTAATATCTACAATATTGATCATACAGCCTTTAAAGTGTATATATTCTGGGTCCTTATGAAAAGCGATGTTCAAATCCGGCTGTCCGTCCGTCCGTCTGTCCTCCTGTCTGTTGAAATGGATTTTCCGAAGCCCTCAGAAATGATGGGGTTTGGTTGGTGTATATTTCTGTCAGGTATTCTTATTATAATTTTGCTTTTGAAATTCAGCCAAATCGGTCCAAAAATGGCTGAGATATGAGTAAAAAAACCGCGACTTTTTTTTTGTTTTAATAATTCCGTTTTATATGTTTAAGATCAAAACAAATTTTTCTTATTTTTATTTAAATATTCAATAACCTATTCAAAGAATTGAATTTTTAAATTTTATTCTATTTATTTAGCACGCCAATGCTACAAGACCATTGAATATGTAACAATTTATATTAAAGATGTTTTAATCGTTTGGTGTGGATTTCTATTTTTTTATTCAAAAGATGTCATCACGAAAACATTTTATAAAGGCAAATCGTCGTGCCGAAGTTATCTTGGCGTAGGTTTATCAAAAAAAAATATTTTGGGAATTTGAATATGTATTTACAATAGCTGTTTTTACCCTTTGTGTTAAGTGTACAAGTTGGTTTTACTTAATTCGATTTTATACTACAAAGCGCGAGTGTCTTTTTGGTATTCATTGTAAAGTAATGAATCTGCTGAGAAAGAGAGAAAGATAAAAAATAAGATTAACAAAGTCTGCAAGGGTATTTTACTACCAAGAGTGAATACCGCTTATATAAAACTTCTGCAAGGGAAGACGATTTGAAGACGTAAACTTTGGCATAACATGAAACAGACTTATCTCCATTTTTTGATATTTTGAAAAACTACGGCACGACGAAATTAAATGTGCCGATAGCTCAAAACAGATTTATTTACATCTTAAGAACGCTTTTTATGTAACTATTTAGCACTTGTTATTTGGGAGCTTATTTGATAGTTCAAAGCGTTAACTTTCTCACAGAAATATTACAGACACACTTTTTTTGTAAATTGCCAAGTAGTTTTCTTACGTGACAGATAATACTCGCCAAATGTAAAATAAATGTAACAACATTGCAATCAAAAAGTTTCTCGACGCGAGAGTAACAGAACATTGCCCCTGTTTAAAAAATTTAATACCTTAAATAACTCATCACCTTTTCTTTGTGCATTTTTTGTTTTTGTTAGATAAAATGACTAAAAATAGAAAATAAGAAATACGTTAAAAATGACTAGTTTGAAACTTTTTATACATTCCACAACTATTAAGTTGCGAAGAGGGTATACTAAGTTTGTCATTCCGTGTGACAAACTTAGCATACCAAAAAAGTATATTGTGAGTTCTTGACTCTCTCTATCAGTTGCAGCCACGCTCACTTTTGAACGACTCATTAGAATATGATCATTTTAGTTATTTCTAGTTCTCTTAAGCAGTTTGGGATTGAAATCCAGCACAGTCGGTTCATTAAGAAAAGAGTTATAAATAGATAGATCCAAATGTGGAACAAGCTTCCTTAAAAATTTATATTTTTGTTACAAAAACTAACGTTAATTGGAGGTGGTATGCACCGATTTTCATTAAAATTTGTAACTCGGAAACTCGTTCAATGAGGATCGACCCATGATATTTTATAGGCAATTCTCGGAAAAAACTTAAGTATGCCTAATACCGTTACGAATAACAATATTGTGGCTTTCCAGAAGACTAGAAATGACACTGCCAATTTTCTGGAAGATCGGTGCATAATTTGCCATATCCTTCTTTTAAAGCCCGCGCTCGGAATGCCCGATATCAAGCGAACTTTTGAAATAGACTTAAGAAATCCTTAAGCCGCAACGAACTTTGATATTTTGAGATTAAAAGACCATTATTATTCTCGGTAGAGGGTATCAAAGATCCGGAACAGCTGAATAAAACACTTTTACTTGTTTTTCCTCCAGTTTATCATATCACATCACATTAAAAAAAAAAACGAATACAAATTTTGTTTCTTTTAGTTTTGTTTTGTAAATTTACTGATTGTTCAAACCTCAATATCTTATCAAGAAAAAAGTATTTTGTTCTTTGAAAAATAAACTACAAGTATTGCGACAAACTTAACAATTCGTCAAGGTGTTCAACTTAAAATACTAAACAAAAAAGCACTTAATATAATTTAATATCAGTATGATGCAATATTTTTTCGAAAATATTTTTCATATAATTTTCAAAGAACATTTTTTTTCAGGCGAATTGGTAGAACAATACATTTATTAATAACTATTTTGGTAATTGGCTTAAGAATGGTATTTTAAAATATTGGGTGTTTTTTCGAGGCGAAGAACTTAAAATTGGCATCACTGTTTTCTGTAACAGTTGATTTTACAGTTCTCTATTATTGGGAGTTTCTTTGATTTGGTAATTCATCATGAATAGACTCACGCCAAAGCTACGTTTGTAAATGGCGCAATGGGACCCACAATTTGATATAAAAAATTTCTTTAGTTGTGAAACATACATTGTTTCCGCATTTGGATCGATAAAAATCCTCAAGCCATTAAGAATTTTCATCCATTGTCAAAACACTACATAATTGGCCTTATTGTGGCTGTCGTTGTCGTATACGACTGTGTAATAGATAAAAGTAATACTCAAGTTGTGTTCTTTAATCTACTACAAAAAACGACACGTTTGTTTACGAAAACGACAGTCACAATAAGGCTGAATAACTCATTGGTGAACATAAGGTTGGGTCAAACATTTTTTTTTCGTATCGACTTCTAATAGCGTAAATATCTTGTATTTTTTTCTGTATAAGACCCCTGCAATATATTATTTTTTTTATTTTTAGTGTAAGAACCCACGCTTTGGAATATAACAACAATAGCAGAACGACTTCTAAGTTCGTGAAAATAGTGTCAGAAGCATCATATCATAAAAAAATTTCATAAAAAATTCATAAAATTCTAAAATTTATAATACAAACATTTTCGTTTTTATCACTTTTTAAAAAGGCAGGAAAATTAAGAATAAAAATAAGCAATAAATTATGAAATTCGGTGGATAAATGTTAATTTTATTATTGGCACGCCGAGAAACCCCATTTTTCAATATGGTCACCTCCAATAAATCACTCAAAAAACTTAACTACACGTTCAATCAGTTGTGTTGAGGCATTGTTGTTGCAATTGTGGCGAAGACAGGGAAACAAAATTCCAATGGGCTTCCGAGATATAGACGTGAGTAAAATATGATGTTCTTCGGAGAAATCAAGTTTGAGCCAAACTATACATGATCCAATAAAATTTAAATGGCTGCTAAACTAGCAAACCCCATTTAGGGGTTTTTTTAGTTTCATAAGTACTTTGAGAAATTCCGCACGAGAAAGGCCCAACTATAATATGCATAAGCTGGCTTAAGCTACCGTAAAAAATTAACAAAAAACCTCTCAAAAGCATTTAAAAATTAAAAATATTAAATCAAAAAATATTTTATTCCGTACGGAAAGTGCGATTTGATTCGCACTTTGCTTAAGCAAATCCCAGTTTCATAAAATTAAGCAAAAAATTTTCTAAAGTTCAATATGGTTCGCCATAATAATGAATAACATTTATTCGCACAATTGCTTAAGCCAACTTAAGCATATTATAGTTGGGCCTTAAGAGTTTGCAGTTAAAAATTTGAGTTATGGGCCAAAAATTATGAAAATATTTTTCGATATTTTAGCAATTTTGATGCACTAAATGCATTTTTCTCAGGTCACTTTCTTTATCTTCGTTTTTAGTACACTTGTGCCGAAGACAATAAAAGAAAATTCCAATTGGCTTCCGAGATATAGACATGAGAAAACTGACATGTTCTTTGAAGTAATCAAGTTTGAGCCAAAACTGTCCATGAGGCAATAAAATCCAAATGGCAGCTTAAGTATCAAAACCCAAATTGGGTTTTGTTGGTTTCGATAAGTTCTTCGAGAAATTCAACACGATGACTTCAAATATGTTGCACAGTGTAAAAGTGTAAGATTTGCAAAAATGTTCAAAACATATTTAGCTTTTTATTAAAAATATTTTTAATGTGTAAACAAATGCTATCAAAATGAGTATTATTATGAACTGTTATCGCTTCCTTTGTATTTTAATTTCCATGAAAACTAAAAATGAGTCAAAAGATTTAAATAAATGATGATACATTTTTTATTTTAATAATAACGAGATGTTTAAAGATTGCTTCAACTATAAAATACCCTTGACAAAATAAGCTAGGATTATATTGCACAAGCATAACAATCATATCGATTTGTTTAATCCTTATTTCTTTAAAAAAAATTTGTATTTCCTTTTGCATTATAATTTGGAATACAGTTACGATTACTTAAGGGCACGACGACCTTCAATTTCTTTTTTTTTAATGATAATTTCTAAAGAATCGAACGCGTCCTGTTAAACCTCATACAAATTTATTTTTGCCAAATTAGTATTTTGGAACAATTGATGCGAGGGTCCAGTGATTCAAAGCGTTAAGCATGAAAAGGTGCAATCATATAAGTAGTTACAGCCATACATATTCATACAAAGTTCTTATTTTAACCTTATAGTGTGTGATAACTAGGGATGAGATTTTCATGCAACAAACAATCGCATAAAATATGTACCAAACACTTAAAATATGCATTACAAAAATAAAAAATATGCACTAAAAACTTGAACCTTTCAATAAAAAAGCGTGTGTTTTTTAAATTTTATTTTTAACAAAAAATAAAAAATTCGATTGATGTTTTTATTCTATTGTTATTGAAAGGTATGATATTTTTTAAAACTTAATTTAAATAACAACATAATATTTATTTTTTTTTTTTATTATCAAAAGTTAACCTTTGTCTGATTAAAAGCTTTTGTATGAAGTTGAAGAATACTTGAAGGATGCCAATTCATTTGGAGAATATTAACTTTCTAATTCATTTGATTCAAGATCAAATTTGTTTTATTTTTTGATATCCGATATTTTTTTCAAAACGTTTTGGATTTTTTTTTATTTGTCTTGCTATTCTTCCTTTCATATTGTTAATTTTTCTTTCTGCCAATCAAGTTACTTGATTACTTAAGTGAACTAAGTGCATCCAATTTAGTTATAGTTTTACCAAAATATCCGATGTTAGAAAATACAAATGCTAATTTACTTTTGTTGTTATTTAAATATCATATTTCTTCTAAAACATCTTTAAATTGCTCAAAGTCTTTTGAATGGTATTCTAAAGCAAGTAGCCAGGTTCCCCTTCTTCTTAATATGCAGTGGCTCCGGTGGTATGAGATAAATTTCATTAAAAATTGCAGCTCGTGAAGGAGTCTTTTAAAATATTTTTTCCCCGTATAAAACCAATAAATCAATATTATCGAATAGGATTCTAATTTTCTTTACAACTCGGTGTAGCCCATGTAACCCAAGGAAGAAACAAGTAACAATTTTGGATTAATTGCTTTAGGCCAATTGACAGCCGTAACCATGTAAGATGCTGCATCGGTTAAAAATTGAAGGATCTTTTGAAGAAATCTTGAAAATCTTGTATTTAAAGCAAGGCTCCAAAAAAAAATTTAATTGATTTTAAAAATTTTTTTAGAAAGATTTTTTTTTTGTGGTATACAATTTGGAAATTTTTTTGAAGAACTATTTTTATAATTTGGAAATTTAAAGTATGTAAAAATATGCATTTAAAACCAAAATACGCAAAAATGTGCATTTTCATCAAAATATGTACCAATATGCAAAAACAAATCAATACCATTTTAACGCAAAATTATTGAATCGGAAAGATAATTGGTCGACATCGATCTTACACTATCGACAAATAACCTGAATTTGGATTTAAATCACTGCTTCGGGGGTTGGAAGCAATGTTTTTGCGGCTTGTTAGATAGGTTGACGATTAATCTGGCATACGGAAAAAATTGTTTATCGCCCTGTGGCTAAAAATGTTTTGTTAAAACCAGGGTTTAAAAAACTGCAGTCAAAATAAAAAAATTGCTTTTTCTTCCACTTTTTGATGTTTCATTGGACAAAAATAAACTGTTGCTTTTACTTCTGATTCATTTTAGTAAAAATTAGTTAAATTTTATTCATTATACATAATGCTGTATAACCTCTTTTGGAACCTACAGAGTTTAAGCAGTAGAAATTTTCTATTGCTAATAAATAGTTTACACATTTCGCTTTTTTTTAATAGTTTGTATTTTATTAACAAAAAAAAAAAAAACAATATAAAATTTATCAAAAAGTAATTTCAATTTTTGGGAATACAAAATTTAAATTTCAAAAGATTTTGTTATTCGTGCTAAATTCCCAGTTTTTATTATTGATAAAAACACTTGAAATTTATTGTTGATGGGATAAGCTATTCCTATGCGCATTTCACTGGTTGCTTAGGCCAGATCATCAGGAAACTTCATCCATAAAGATTTTAGAAAAACTAAAGATATTAAACCAAGTAAAAATGTTAAACGTATAAGACTTATAGCAACAGGGGAATGTAAGACGAGATGAACGCACTGTTTATTGTTGATGTTGTTTTGTTTAAGCTTTGATATTATTACAAGTAGAACTGTTGCTATAAGTCTTATACGTTTAACATTTTTACTTGGTTTAATATCTTTAGTTTTTCTAAAATCTTTATGGATGAAGTTTCCTGATGATCTGGCCTAAGCAACCAGTGAAATGCGCATAGGAATAGCTTATCCCATCAACAATAAATTTCAAGTGTTTTTATCAATAATAAAAACTGGGAATTTAGCACGAATAACAAAATCTTTTGAAATTTAAATTTTGTATTCCCAAAAATTGAAATTACTTTTTGATAATAAACAGGCGGGTGCACGGCCTAAAAAACACTTAATTGACAACATCTTTTGTAAGCTGTTGTTGTTTTTTATTTTGTTTTTCTTAACCTACTTACAACTACAATTAATGTTGAGAGAATTTCAACTAATTGTAGCGGGGAATGTAAGACGAGATGAACGCACTGTTTATTGTTGATGTTGTTTTGTTTAAGCTTTGATATTATTACAAGTAGAACTGTTGCTATAAGTCTTATACGTTTAACATTTTTACTTGGTTTAATATCTTTAGTTTTTCTAAAATCTTTATGGATGAAGTTTCCTGATGATCTGGCCTAAGCAACCAGTGAAATGCGCATAGGAATAGCTTATCCCATCAACAATAAATTTCAAGTGTTTTTATCAATAATAAAAACTGGGAATTTAGCACGAATAACAAAATCTTTTGAAATTTAAATTTTGTATTCCCAAAAATTGAAATTACTTTTTGATAATAAACAGGCGGGTGCACGGCCTAAAAAACACTTAATTGACAACATCTTTTGTAAGCTGTTGTTGTTTTTTATTTTGTTTTTCTTAACCTACTTACAACTACAATTAATGTTGAGAGAATTTCAACTAATTGTAGCGGGGAATGTAAGACGAGATGAACGCACTGTTTATTGTTGATGTTGTTTTGTTTAAGCTTTGATATTATTACAAGTAGAACTGTTGCTATAAGTCTTATACGTTTAACATTTTTACTTGGTTTAATATCTTTAGTTTTTCTAAAATCTTTATGGATGAAGTTTCCTGATGATCTGGCCTAAGCAACCAGTGAAATGCGCATAGGAATAGCTTATCCCATCAACAATAAATTTCAAGTGTTTTTATCAATAATAAAAACTGGGAATTTAGCACGAATAACAAAATCTTTTGAAATTTAAATTTTGTATTCCCAAAAATTGAAATTACTTTTTGATAATAAACAGGCGGGTGCACGGCCTAAAAAACACTTAATTGACAACATCTTTTGTAAGCTGTTGTTGTTTTTTATTTTGTTTTTCTTAACCTACTTACAACTACAATTAATGTTGAGAGAATTTCAACTAATTGTAGCGGGGAATGTAAGACGAGATGAACGCACTGTTTATTGTTGATGTTGTTTTGTTTAAGCTTTGATATTATTACAAGTAGAACTGTTGCTATAAGTCTTATACGTTTAACATTTTTACTTGGTTTAATATCTTTAGTTTTTCTAAAATCTTTATGGATGAAGTTTCCTGATGATCTGGCCTAAGCAACCAGTGAAATGCGCATAGGAATAGCTTATCCCATCAACAATAAATTTCAAGTGTTTTTATCAATAATAAAAACTGGGAATTTAGCACGAATAACAAAATCTTTTGAAATTCAATATAAAATTTTTTAAAATATTATGTTTTAAAAAACAGAAATTCATTTTTAATTAAAAACAAAACAGAAATTCACTTTACATTCGTTTGTTGCATGTATCACTAGACTAAAAATGACAATTAAAATGACATGTTGTTAACAACATAAAAAATAAAAATACAAAAGTAACAAAAATGTTTAATTGCTAATCCACTCCTATTAAGCGTTTATAAATCAGACATTAATGTCTCACTTTATATTATTTGGTAGAGTTGACGGTTGTATTTTCGCCGCCGTTGCTAAAAATTTTTCAATTTTAGAAAATTTTGGTCGACGTCTAAATTTTGAATTTTGACGTTCTCAACGTCTGCAATTTCACATCGGCTTCGAGTGGAATATTATGACATTTATAACGTAACGACGTAATATCTTTTGATAGTTTTCGACATAAGTTACAGACACTTTTCGAGAAACTATGGAATATTTTGTGTCACATCTTTTCGATGCGAGAAGTTCTCACAAAAAATACAGAATATGGGTACAGGTCTCTATTAGGTATTACACAAATAACTTTCAGTCAACTGTTGTATTTTTGAAAACAAAATCTAGCTTACGTAACAAATCTGCAATGTAAATGGCCTATAACTCAAATTGCTTTAAATTCTTCATGAATCCTTGATACCGATACCGAAGATAAATTTATAATATTTTAAAGTAGGCGACTTCTAAAATTTATTCAGGGAGGAAATCTTAAGTCAATAAGAAATTTTTTACTCAAATTACACTTGATGAAATGTTATCTTATCACAGCAACAGCAGAGAAGAAAAATACATTTCCACAAACAAAACAATAATTAAATTTTAACTCATAAATAAACTTCAACTGAAACACAACAGAAAATAAATAAATATGTACATGAACAAGCTAAATATTCTGATAAAATTAAAAAAAAAAACTTGAGACCTAAATATTTCTATATAGAGTAAATTTTATAAGAATTATTAAAAAAAAAAAAAAAACTTCAGCATAGGGAATGGGTTGATAGGAAATAAAGAGAATATTTAGTTGACGATATGAATTACAAACGTTATGAAGAATACGTTATTCAGAGCGCGTCAAAACAATTAAAAAAACTGTTGAAGCAAAAACTTAACCGACAAATGAAACGAAACAAATAATAATAAAAACTACATGATTAATTGTGAAATATAAGATTTCTTATTCATTTGCATTAAATTAATCTGAGAAACATAAAAGTGTTCTAGTTTAAAAAGAAAAAAAAAAACGAAATTGAAAATAAGCAAAAATGTTGAACACATTCAGTTCAGTGACACCGTTTTTGAAATTCAATCCAAAACGTGTTACCATAGACAATATAGTATTTAAATTACATTGTCGTTGGACATTTATTATACTAATAGTGGCAACCATACTGGTGTGTTCCCGTCAATATGTTGGTGAACATATTAAATGTATTTCCGATACAATACCCGCACATGTGATTAATACATATTGCTTTTTTACACCAACATTTACTTTGGTAAGTTTTTCTTTTTGTTTTTTAATATATTTTAATTTTTTAAGATTTTTTATCATAGGTACGCCATTTGAATAATTCTGCTTTGTCAGCCGGTGCCATATTTCAACCTGGTATCGGTCCATATGAAACACAAGAAGAACCTATTAAAAGGCATGCTTACTATCAATGGGTACCATTTGTGCTTTTTGGTCAGGCCCTGTGCTTTTATTTGCCACACTTTTTATGGAAAACATGGGAAGGTAAAGTATTATTCTGTATTAAATTTTAGAGAATGTATTTTTTCCAAGGTTGGCAACCGATGCTGTTATTAAAAACAAAACCGTTAAAAATGGAGAACCGGTATTGATAGCGAAAATCGTTTCGGTTGCCAACAAAGATATTTTTCATTTGCACAATATATTTTAAAAAATATACATATTTTGCAAAGATAATAAGGGTCCTAATGATATCGTTTATAAGTCTCGTAATCTGTGCAAACTGTGCATTTTTACGCCCTCGTAAATGAACTGTCAAAAATTGTATGAGAATTCATTTACACAAACTTGGTAAATTTGCCCAACAATTTTGTCTCGTAAACTTGCGCTGTTCAATTGTGCATTTATACAAACAGATCCTTTAATGATTTTAACGTCGTTTTCAATGAAAAATCCAAGTGTCTATAAATCACAAACAATAAATTCTAGCAATAATTTCAGTAAATTGGTCTTTTGGCTTTCTTTGAGCATTTTCTCATACATATTAATCACAAATTTAAACACAAATTTTTATAATTTTAATTTTAATTTTTAATTAATTTTTGTATTGACGTTTCTTACAAACTGACATAAATTGTTTAAAATTACACAAAAGTAAAAAAGGGGCTTCATGAAACAAGACTCGTAAGTTTGCGCATTTGCACAAATGACAATTTTAAGCGACATCATGAGGACCCTTAATACAATTGTTACACAATTTAGAGCAAATCCCATGTAAAAAATGTGTCATCGAAGTCGTTTAGACCTCTTCTATGTGTTTTTTTTTTTAATTTTTGTTTGGTTTGGTTAATTTAATTGTAAAACCGTTAGCCTTATTTTTTTGATCCGCTATAGTCAACTAATTGTAAAAATCATCATTATTTAAAATTTTATGGTCAAGTTTTATTTTTAATTTTTTTTCTAAAAATTGAAATTTTTGAAGAGGCTGCTCCATACATCTTGTCTTAACTTTGGAACGACGTTCTCCAATATGTCAAATAAATTCAAATTACACCAGACTTATGTCTTTCAAATATCATTTTTGATATTAGTCATAAGTTTTGGAGTTATTGAGGCACAAGTGGAAAAAAAATTTTATTTTTTTGTTTAATTATAAAATTTTTGAACTCAAAAAATTCATAAAAAATTGAAATCAACAAATACTTCTCAGCTTTGGTACTAAATCGTAAAGTTGCTTCTTTTAGAAATAAAATAAATTTTATTTCATGAAAATCCATCGACAAATTCGTTTTTTATTCCCGATTAAGTGAAAGTACCTAGTTTTGACATTTTTTATCGCAAATTTGTGTCGTGCAACATGTTGAAAACATAAAATAAACATTTTGCTTTACACAAATTTGCGATACAAATTTTTTTAACTAAGTACTTTCACTTTATCGGGAATAAAAAACGAATTTATCCATGGATTTTCATGAAAAAAAAAATTATTTAATTTTTATTATATGCAGCTTTAGGAAAAAACAATTAATGAAAGGATTAAAAAAAATATTGTGATATAAAAAGGAAAAACTTTGTGATTTTTAGCTCTACACAAATTTGCGATAAAAAATGTCAGAGTAGGCACTTTCACTTTATCAGGAATAAAACAGGAATTTATCCATAGATTTTCATGAAATAAAATTTATTTTACTTCTAATACATGAAAATTTGAGCTTAAGTACTAAAGCTAGTAAGTATTTGTTGTTTTAAATTTTTTATGAATTTTTTGAATTCAAAAATTTTATAAAAACACAAAAAATAAATAAATTTTTTGCCACTTCGGACTCAATAACTCCAAAAATAATTAGAAAAACTTAAATAAGGCGTAAAATTCTATTTAAAATGTTTTGACGGATTGCGTATCAAAATCGGATACGTCGTTCCAAAGTTACGATAAGATGTAAGGAGCAGCCTTTTCCAAAATCTCAATTTTTAGAAGGAAAAAAATTTAAAAAACACCTTATCATAGAATTATATAGAGGATCCAAAAAAATATAGTGGTTATTCAAGGGAAAAAAAACTTCCCATTTGTTGTATAGTGTAATTTCAAGCTGGCAAACTTATAAAGTACATACATGTCTTATAAAAAAAGTCGTGAATCGTAAGGACTTGTATACTTGACACCCCTTGCCGTGCACAAACTACACCATCTAACGGGAAATCATGGGCATGACGGTATATAGCATTCTATAATTTCTGATGTGTGTGAAGTTAAATTTTAAAATTTATATCCCTAGACACATTCTGTTAAGTTTACTGAGCAATGTTAACCACTTAACTGAACTTATGTTAACGCTGTTATGATCCATGATTCCAGATTTCTGGAAAAGGAGTCAACGTGGGCGATACAAAATGATTAGGATTTGTGGACAATACTATTCTCCATCGTTCTCTATCCCCAGAATTTTTAACAGAGCGAGTTGGAGTGACTTATGGCCATTTTACTCTTTTCAATTCTTTAGGGGATGAGTCCAGATTTCTGGAAAAGGAGTCAACGTGGGCGATAAAAAATGATTAGGATTTGTGGACAATACTATTCTCCATCGTTCTCCATCCCCAGAATTTTTAACAGAGCGTGTTGGAGTGACTTATGACCAATTTACTCTTTTGAAGTCTCTAGGGGATGAGTCCAGATTTCTGGAAAAGGAGTCAACGTGGGCGATAAAAAATGATAAGTATTTGTGGACAATACTATTCTCCATCGTTCTCCATCCCCAGAATTTTTAACAAAGCGAGTTGGAGCGACTTATGGCCAATTTACTCTTTTAAATGCTTTAGGGGATGAGTCCAGATTTCTGGAAAAGGAGTCAACGTGGGCGATAAAAAATGATAAGGATTTGTGGACAATACTATTCTCCATCGTTCTTCATCCCCAGAATTTTTAACAGAGCGAGTTGGAGTGACTTATGACCAATTTACTCTTTTGAAGTCTCTAGGGGATGAGTCCAGATTTCTGAAAAAAGAGGCAACGTGGGCGATAAAAAATGATAAGGATTTGTGGACAATACTATTCTCCATCGTTCTCCAACCCCAGAATTTTTAACAGAGCGAGTTGGAGTGACTTATGGCCAATTTACTCTTTTGAAGTCTCTAGGGGATGAGTCCAGATTTCTGGAAAAGGAGTCAACGTGGGCGATAAAAAATGATTAGGATTTGTGTACAATACTATTCTCCATCGTTCTCTATCCCCAGAATTTTTAACAGAGCGAGTTGGGGCGACTTATGGCCAATTTACTCTTTTGAATGCTTTAGGGGATGAGTCCAGATTTCTGGAAAAGGAGTCAACGTGGGCGATAAAAAATGATTAGGATTTGTGGACAATACTATTCTCCATCGTTCTCTATCCCCAGAATTTTTAGCAGAGCGAGTTGGATTGACTTATGGCCATTTTACTCTTTTCAATTCTTTAGGGGATGAGTCCAGATTTCTGGAAAAGGAGTCCCACGTTGACTCCTTTTCCAGAAATCTGGAATCATGCATCATAACAGCGTTAACATAAGTTCTGTTAAGTGGTTAACATTGCTCTGTAAACATAACAGAATGTGTCTAGGGTTATAAATTTTAAAATTTAACTTCACACACATTAATTTCTGCCTATATGAACCATTATAAAAGTTGCGACCATGACATTTTAGAAGTTGATGCAAGTGTTGCAAATAAGTTCACTTATTAAAAAACCAAAATTAAAAATTATGTCGCTGAAGCTATTTATGCGGTAAAAGCTCAGTTGCCAACTTTGATGTTTTCTATCACAATAAAAAAAAAGTACCTCGAAATATACACGCAGAAAAAATATGGTGGAGGGTAAGCATATTCTAAAAGAGACATTCTATGGTCGAATTTTAACAATGCAACTGTTTGTAGGTAACCATATTATGACAAAATATGACCATAATATTGTTAAAATAAACCATAATTGGGTCAAAACTAACCATAATTTGGAAAAAAAGCTTACTTAATTATACTAAAAATTTGAAATAATATGAATTGCCAAAATTAACCTAAATTTATTCAAACTTAACAATAAAATAATGCTCAATATCAACCAAACTATGGTTATTTATTTAAAAATTTTATTTCGTTTTTTCTTATTACATGTTGTAATGGTGTACTTTTATAAGCAATCCTTTAATTGCGGTGTTAGAAGTAAACTAAATGTAATCTATTTTCCAGTCTGCAGCGACATTCGACAGAATTTTAAATATATTATTTTTATGCCCACACCACAATACCCTTTATGCACTTGTGCTGCTGATTGTAAACCTTAAAATATTGGACCTATACCCGTCTTTAAGTAAACCTTTAAGTTTCTTTCTGGAATAGGGTATGTGTGTCCATAAACCATCTTATTATGTTGGTATTTGGATTAAATTTTGGCCAAACTTATGTAATTGCAATCAAACTCATCATACAAAATTTTATTGGAATCGGTCTTTATTAGCCCTTAGCTCCCATACAAAAACTGCTACCGAAAATAGCTTTTAATGCCATAACATCCCTATACATGTTAGTTTTTTCATAAGAATTGGCAACAATGACTTTTACAATAAAATCACTTAAATGCAAACAAATTTCATATAGATAAAGATATCTAAACAATATTCAGCACAAAGATCTTTTCCACTTTTAAAAATTTGTTCTAATATACTGTGGTGGAGGGTATCATGTTGACCGACTATGTTTTTTTGCTTGTTTGTTGTTGTATTTTATACTACCAGTTGTTATATTGTTAACTTCAATCATATTTAAAGATTCAAGGAAGGATAAACATTTAATAATTAAATATAAACCAAACTTTCGAAATATGTTTTTAACAAAAGTAATGTTAATAACAAAAATAGTTTGTTTGTGGCCAATAATAGCTGCGTTCGAGGACACAAAAGTTTTAACTATTTTTTACTGAACTTAATTGCATTTTACTAAATTGCGTTCGCGTACACAAAATACAGTAAATGATAACATAAATTGAGAGCGTAACGTGACAGTTCTTGTCTGAGTATTTACAAATTTTTACTGCATAAATTTTTGCAATAAAATTTAGTAAAACAAAAAAACATAATTTTAAAAAGGTAAACAAACAAAAGTAGCACACAAAAAGCTTACAAATTGCGAAAAAATTAATAAATAAAATAAAAGTTGAAATAAAAATTAAACCAAAACAAAAAGTGAATAAATATTAATTAATTTAACTTGTTTGTGAAGCATTTATTTGGCCAAATAACAACTTTTGAAACTGTTTTTGTTTTGTTAATTTTTTAGAGTTGTGAAAGTGTGAAATATTTCGGTACTTAAGTAATCAATCGCAAAAAATTATTCATGTTCTATTAAATAAATTAACCCGCCACAAATTAATAGAATCAAATAAAATAAAAAACAAACAAATATGAAAGATTACATAAAACAATTTGCTTGTATTTTACAGAAATGTTCGTGTTATAAAAAGCATTTAATCGAGTACCGATAAGAAAACGAGTAAAGTAGTCAAAAGTGTAAAAATTGTTCAACACTTCAATTATTTACCATCAGCTGTTGCCTTTATTTTACGGATTTTTACAAATTTTGCTTTCGCGTATTTTTTGGACAACAGCTTTTTGTGAGAGAAAATTTTTCTGTTTACTCATTTACTGCATTTTACTGTAAAAGTTCTCAAACGCACCTAATATGGTTTTTAACCATACTTTGTTTTTTTTTGCTTAACCTACATACAGCTACTCACGCTATAAGTGCGACACATAGAAAAAGCTTTTTGTTGCCATAAGGGTGTTCAGTCGATTAATTCTTGTTCGATTAATCGAACAATTTTAGACGATTAATTGTTCGAATAGTTAATTATAGCTAATTTCAATTAAAGCATCAATCAAAGAATTTATACCGATTAATCGAATGATAATTAATAATAAACTGTGGTTAAATTTTAAGGGCCGATGTTGATTTTGAATAAAACACAAATTATTTATGAAATTATTGTCATTTCGTTTTATTTGTATGATAATATTGGTATGGTTCAATTATGTATGGAACAAAATATTGGCCAAATGGCCGCCGCAACCTCGGCGGCACACCTCCATCCGATGGTCCAAATTTTCGATGACGCTAAGGCATAATTGAGTTTCTATGCCGAATTATCTCATCCTTAAGCTCTTGAATTGTTGCTGGTTTAACGATGGAAACCTTTTCTTTCAATTAACCCCAAATGAAGAAGTCCAACGGTGTCAAATCACATGATCTTGGCGGCCTATTGACATCGCCACCACGTGAGATAACACGGCCATTGAATTTGTCGCGTAAAAGATCCCTTGTTTCGTTCGCTATGTGGCAAGTGGCACCGTCCTGTTGCAACCACATATCGTTCACATCCATATCTTCCAATTCGGGCCATAAAAAGTTCGTTATCATCTCAACATAGCGAACACCATTCACAGCAACTGCCTGACCGGTCTCATTTTGGAAAAAATACGGTCCGAAGATGCCGCCAGCCCATAAACCGCACCAAACAGTCACTCTTTGCGGGTGCAAAGGTTTTTCGACAATCACTCTTGGATTTTAATTCGCCCAAATGCGGCAATTCTGCTTATTGACGAATCCACTGAGGTAAGAAAGTGCCTCATCACTGAAGATGATTTTCTTCGAAAATTTATCATCCACTGTTGCCATTTCTTGCCACCATTCTGACCATTAACGACGTTTGGAATGGTCAAGAGGTTCTTGAGTCAATTGCACCTTGTTGTCGTGTGAATTCAAGTCTTTATGCACAATGTTCATCAACGATAGCTTATATTTTTATTAAATTTTTTCAAAACAATTAAATAATTCATTTCACAAAAGAAAAAACGACAAAGGTATGTTAACTCAAAGATTTATATTAATTTATCGGGTATGTTCTAAAAAACGAAATGAAGTGAGATTAAAATCGAACGATAATTTAAATTCAATTACTATTTACAAAATGACCGTAGTTTTTCGTGGTACAGTACAAGTGTACAAGTGGTCCAATGAATAAATATTTTAAACAAGATACTTCGATCGATTCTCTAGAGGAAATTATTTGCAGAAGCATAGCAGAGGTTGGAATGTCCGTAAAAAGATTCAAAAAAATCCAAAGTTTGCTTATACATTACCGACCGTATTTATAAAAAAATTTTAAATTTAAAAAAGGTTTACAAAACAAATTTTGTATGAAAATGTTCCTTAAAACACATTTGTTAAATTTAACAAAAGTTTATGAATACGGGGGAAAATATAAATGTTTGCCCCGGTAGGCTGCTTTGTAGTGAGCTTGTCTGTCAGTGCGGACGTTGCGGGTTCGACTCCCGCTAGAGACTGTGGCCTGTTACAATAAAACTTGAAAATTTTGTACTTGAAATAGAAAACAATATGTATCTTCTTAAACCTGCGTAACGAAATATTTAACAATTTAATATCATAACAATATCCGCCTACATTTCTTTATCTCTCTTTTATTTTAGGCGGTCGCATTAAAGCTTTAGTATTTGGATTAAGAATGGTGGGTCTTACAAAATATCTTAAACATAATTCTCTTAAAATTGGAAATTTAAATATACCATCAATGGATGAAATGGATTCACGTATCAAAGACATTCGTCGAACAATGATTGATCGCATGCGCCTCAATCAATCATGGGGCGCTCATTTGGTATTTGCCGAAATACTCAATCTATTAAATATTGTATTGCAAATATATTGTACTAACGTGTTTTTGGGAGGCGCCTTTTATTCGTTGGGTCGCAAAGTACTACATGAACGTTGGACCGATCAAATGGATGCATTAGATGTTGTGTTTCCAAAAGTCACAAAATGTCATTTCCACAAATTCGGTGCCTCGGGTTCATTGCAAATGCATGATACTTTATGTGTGATGGCCTTGAATATTATAAATGAGAAAATTTATACGATTTTATGGTTCTGGTATTCGTTTGTATTGACCGCCACTGTTTTGGGTCTGATGTGGAGGGTGTTTACTCTGTTCTTTTATAAAAGGTATGCAAAATTGGTTAAAATGTATTTAAAATATAGCACTCCTTATTGAAAATAAATTTTTAGCCCCAAATTTACACGTTATTCGCTTTATTGGGCTAAACCTGGTAAATTGGACGAAAAGGAGCTATCAGCCGTTATTAGTAAATGCAACTTCTCCAATTGGATGTTTTTGTTCTTCTTGCGCAGTAATCTTTCCGAATTTTTATTCAAAAAAGTTATTTTCCACCTAGCAAGCGAATTCCCAGATGAACAACATGATAATAGTATCAACGACTACTTGGATAGAGATGAGCCCAAGTCTCGCCTCTATCCTAGTAATATCCAAACCCTGAGAATAGATGAAGTCGATATGCCTCTACTTAATAAACCCAGCGGCAGTAGTAAACTTGAATAAGCGCTATTTCTTAAATGTTTAATTAAGTATAATTTTTTTTTATTATTTAAGTATTGCATATTTCTATTATATTTTTTTTTAATGTTTTTTCATATTAATTAACATATTTTAATTAAAATAAAATATAGAAATCACCAAATTGAAATTTTGTTTCAATTTGGTTTTTGTTCTATCTTATTTTTTCCCAAAGTGTTTCATACTTTTTTATACCTTTCCTAGAACCTAGAGCAAATCGGGGGCAGAATAATTTACTCATGTTCATTGAGGTGGGGAAAAAGCAACAATTTAGAATCAATATGGCGTTTAATTATATGGCAATACTGCAGTGATGTAAGACATCGTTGTGCGAACAAATGTTTGAGCAACGCTGTGTGAACAAAAACAAAACATTGCAATGGCTAAAAAAGACGGTATGCTACATTTTTTGAACAAAAATTTAACCTTATTCTGACTATGTGACATTAGGGTGGTTCTTAAAATTAAAAGTTGGATGTTATCAAGTCTCAAATCCCAACTCGGTGGTTATTTGTAAAAAACTACAAAATAAAAAATTTTATCCATCAGAGATGATGAAGGCGTGTCGAACGCCCATCGAAGTTTATGAAAATCCTTAATTTTTGGCTAAAATTTTAAAAATTAAATTATACCTTAATGAATATTTACTTCTTTATTCATAACAAATATTTCTGGCGAATGGTTTTTTGACATAACCTGCATAAACATACACACAGAAAAAAATCAAGTTAAAAATGTAGAAAACAAGGTTGATTTAAAATTTTTCGGTGGTGATTTTGCTTCATACGTTTTTCATGTTTTTTCAGCCTGATTTAACAGTTACTTGCGAACAACATTTTTTTCTTTTAAAATAACTATATTTCATGTTACTTTAACATTGCAGTAAAGTTAGAGCAAAATATCATTTATATTGAAATAACAATCCGAATCACGTTGAATGAAAGTTATTTCAAGTTGAAACAACGTGAATTTCATGTAGAATCCAATTGGTTTGATTGTGTTATAACAGTGTGAAGAAGCTTCAGAGGCAACATATGCATTTATTTAAGAATAATTCAAAACACTTACCCCTGTAGTAATACATGTTTCACTTATTTTGTATTCTCCTTTGTTAACAGAAGCATCAGCAGAGTTGCCATCATTCTACTTTGAAAACTTGATGTACTATTTAACTAACTAATTTTTATTAAAAGAATACGGGAATTGTCTTCTTTTTATAACAAATTTTTAACATGAAAATAAAAAAATTTACATACTCAACTATGTATTGATGTTAATTTAACAAGATAAACTTTTGATTTTAATATAAAACAGGTTTTTATGGATTCAATATTGTACAATGTTATTTTAACAGTGAATAATATTTAATAAACGTGATTTAAGGTTATTTAATATTTTTCATTTAAAATTAATATGAAATAATGATACATTTAAATAAAGGACATACTTGTGCAGAAATTTACTATGATTCTTAATCAACATTTTCCATGTTAATTTTACATTGGTATTTTTTTCTGTGTGTATCGTCACCCAAAAAGCAAAGCGCCCAAACTAACAAAAATATAATTTAAATTCAAAATGTTTATTTTTATTTTACTAAAAATAATATAATAATTTTTTTGAATTTTTGGGAGAGTTTTCATATTATTTTGCTTTTGATTTTTTAATAAATCCGTGATATTTACGTCTACAATCTTGGACAACTTGTAATACATACATGTTGTTTTTGCTCTTCATTTCTTGGCAGTAGTGAATTATATTCTTCCATTAGCTTGACTCCCCTTTCCGCAGTTTCGTTGACTACCCTTAATTGACCAATAATTTCTTTGTCTTTACCAAAAGAAGCAATCCCGTCCCAATCTTCAGAATTTAACTTACAACACGTCTGCTGAAATTTTTTAAAAGACGGAATGCTGATTGTCGTCTAACCCAGAACTTAAGTTTTGTTAATTAAATTTTGGCCATGTAGTCTTAAGAATTCGAAAATGACCTTTTTTTACAAATTTCTCTTCAAAAACACTTTTCAAAATAATATCATAGATTTTTCTAAAAAATTTTAAATGATAGCACAGGTTCCATTTATACGACCGGTATTGTATTCAAACATTGGAGGACGTGCGACATGCCTTAATCTAAACTGATTAGTCTAAAATTTTTTTAGGTTAGTTTTTCCCTTATATTCATCGATTTGGGGTACGAGAGTATAAAAAAATCCGGAAAAAAATTTTCCGATATAATAACCACTCTAATGTGTACCACAGAAATATTTCATGAATCAAAAGGTGCAGTGACGCTTGCGGGGTAAACAGTGTCGCACGAAATGTAAAATCAAGTAACAGTTTGATGTTTCTTTGTAATATGATTCAGACAAATTTTTTATGGCCAATTTCACCAATTCTTTTTAAATATCAATTCATATTTGAATATAGTTTTTCATATAATTTTATTTTTATTTGAAATGAATAACGGATTTTAAACATAAATTTGTATATAAATAAATAAATAGGTGAAACAGGCCATTAAACGTCAAATAATGTATATCTTGCAACAAAAAACGTAACGTCTGAATGTATACGAGTTTTCAAAGCGACACCTAAAGAATATACAAATATTTTTGTAGGGACATGTCGCAAAGTCTGAAACGGGTACATAGAGCAACATGTACTATAAATGCCGTTTATAAATTTTTTTAAGCAATAATTAGTATTGTGGTAATTTTGTTGAACTATTAATGGTTTTTAATACAAATTTTCAATATTTTTAATCAGGCTTAAGTTCATCAAATTTAATTTTACAACATGAAAATTAATTAAAATTGTTATTGATAATCATTCATTCTTGACTGACCTGAGATACGAACCCAGGTGGCTGGTTACCCTGACATGTTTCTATCGCTAACACTCGATCTCCTCAGAGGGATTTGCCGTCTTACACTCGCAGCCATCGACGACTGCTGACGTCAATATTCAAACATCAATCCTTAAACCAAATTGTATATTAACCTTTGGTATATCGAAATTTGCTTTTTTGAATGATTATCCAATTTTAATTGACTTTACATGTTTTTCCTAACTTCTGTTTTTTCGTACTTCTTGTCATCACTGAAAATGATTTTCTTCGAAAATGTATCATCCACTGTTCCCTTTTCTTGCCACCATTCTATTGACGACGTTTGGAATGGTCAAAAGGCTTTACTTCTTGAGTTAATTGTACCTTGTTAGCGTGTAAATGCAAGTCTTTAGGCATAATGTTCATCAACGACGAGCGTGAGAGGTGCAATTGTTGGGCACCACGACGAGTTGAGGTGGACGGCTCTTCGCGAACAACAGCAATATTTTCTGCTGTACAAGCATGCACTGTTGTTTTCACATCTCCTACAGACGCGGTTCGCTCAAATTTTTGCACGATTTTTCCGGCTGTACGCAAATTTGGACGATTAAATTTACCGAAAAAATCACCAAGTGCACGATATGCATTTTGATTTTAACACCATAATAAGCGTGAATACCTGAAAAAACTTGACGTTTAGGCGTGGTTCACATTCAATAATGACCCTTAAAATAACCACCCTTTAGAAATCATACTACTAAATTTTGTTAAGATCGGTCCATGATTTACCATGGATTCCAAAGCTCTTACAAAAATTGTATTTACGTGATAAAATTCGACAAAAATCACTTAAATGTAAAGCAAAATTTTATTTGGGAATATCGCGAATGGAGGATGATTAATTTCCAAAAAATAATATGACTGCCATAACTTTTTTTAATGTAGTTGATGTTAGAAATGCTGTTTGATGTTAAAAAAAAACTTTTATTTTGTATCTTTTTATCTTAATTATAAAAAAACATGTTCTCTCATAATCTTTAGTCTTGATATTTAACCTTTTTAAAGTGTTCTTAATTAAACAAATAAGTAGACTATTTAAAAATGCATAAATTTCTGCAAATAAAATAATGCAAATTTCAATAACACCCACATTATTTATACTGCAATGTTGTACTTAAAAAAAACAATTGTTTGAAAAATGGTTTTAATTAAAGTCATCTTCTAAGAGCATTTCGATCTACCTTGTACAAACATTTTCTTAATTGCAGTGTGTTGGAATTGATTTAAAATAGCAATTTAGAAAGAATTAGAAAAAGCTTTTATTGATTTTAATTGTTACTTTAAATGTTTAATCTTTAACCAGTGTGGAGCGGGATAGATTTTTATGTTTTAAAAAACAAAATCTAAATTTTAAGACCTTTTTTAATATCTTTTCAAATATACCCCCAATTCATTTTGAATGCAAATTGTTTTGAACTACAAGCTTTATTTGTCATGGTGTAATACTATTCCGTATTCGTAGGACCGACCATAAAGTGTTAATCACATTTGTAGAATCACTCTTAATAAGGTCAGAGACATATGCATTTATTTAAATTTGCCTACTTTTGAGCATCGCATAAGAACATTTTTTAAAAATTTCTCTAAAGTAAAATATAAATATCCAAAATATGGCAATAAATTTTAATTAAAAACTGTCTATAATTAATTAGCATAAAAACTAAATATTCACAATTTTTATGAATTATTTATAGAAATTGTAATTTTGATAAATTCATATTTCTTTAAAATTTAAGAAATTTGTTTAAATTTCACAGTTAACATTAATTAATCTATTTAAATTTCTTATAGTCGTTATGAAATTTGTTGATAAAACAGGTTGTCGTTTGTCAAATCAATTTGAAAAGTTTTTCTGTAAAGTGTGTATAAAAAAAAAAATTCAATTTGTTAATGTATGCATATTTTTTGTGCAAATCAAGATTTAAAAATTTTTGAAAGTTAAATTTTTTATGAGAGTTTAAAGGAGTACTCTACATTTGGCATAAATACTTTTAGATTTTTAATTAATAATTATATTAGTTAGGCCTGCAAGTACATGTAAATGAATTAGAGTTTTTGTACACAGAAAAAAAATTTTCATATTTAAAATACGAAAATTTCATAATTGCTTATAAAAATTTTTGCGATGGCGATTTTTGTGGTACATATTGATAAAAAAAAGTTTGTAGGCTTAGTTTAGGTTAGGTAGAAATGGCAGTCAGCACTCATCTGACACACTTAGACCTAATGATCCATTGTGATACCATGGAGTTCCACCAAAGGGAGCTCCCATCGTATAACCAACCCGAATTTCTAACGAAGCTAAAAATGCGCAGCAGTTAAACGCGAGAGATTTTATACAATGCCATAGGTGTCGGGTCCCATTTCGACCAATCAACTTCTCGCCATTGCATGACAGTGACAGAGAAGGTGTTATACATCCTCCTCATCGCAGCTCCGGAAGTAATCAAACACTCCGGATCCCAGACACTATACATGCCTACCTATAAGACAGTGTCCCGTAATAATAGATACCAGGGATGTTAAATAAGAAAACCAATATCGTACCAACGATCTTTTAAAATCGTTTTTTTTCGGCCCCATTAGTACTAAATCATTTTTCTATAATTTTTTGTATATTTTTTTTAAAAACAAAAATTTAATACAACAAAAACAAAAGGTACATAAAATTCTTTTGTACGTGAAAAGTATAGTTAGCAATAAATACAAGATCATTAATCATACATAATAATAGGGTGGGTTAAATTTGTCCGTGTCAAAAGCACATCGCGATTCTTGTTATATAAGTCATTCCAAGAAACTTTGCCAAAGAAACCACAGGTAAAAATGAATTTCGGAATTTGGAAGTAAACTCATAATGGGGTGGGCTCTCACTGTTCCAAAATTCTGTTGATTACTTCTTGACGTGACAACCATCTTGTTGACGAATATTTGAAAATATTATGATTGCGTTCCAAAATAATCTTGAATTGAGACGAAGTCGTCTTTTCTACTGTGTATAACTTTTGCAGAAGTGGTTTCCTATATCTTTTAAAAACTTGTCAATATCATCAGAAAATGCGCGACGGCTGCCGCTGATATTTAATTTAAAATGTGACGTAAGCAATCGCCCAATGAACAAGTGCAAAAATCTATTCACAATAGCGGAGTTCAGTGCTTGGTGCAATAGAGCAAATGCAAAAGATCATAGCAGTTTTGTTAAATTCAACAACAACAAAATATAGTTTTTTCCTTAGATTTCATGAAAAGCTACGACATTTTGCATTTTCGCAAGACTATTCGCACCAAACACTAAACAAGCTGCCATTTTATATCAATTATAAATATGTATAGGTTTGAAAAACTTGAAAATAGTACTTAACGAGTCACGGATGTACCAGCGTACTTTTTAGTTTTGAATTGTACCAAAAAAAAAGAACAATTGTACCAACTTAATCAACCCTGATAGATACCAAAAGCGATACGTCCCTTTTGGTCATTGATATTAGAGACATAGTTGGTCCGTCATCAATTCGGGGATAAAAATTTACTGAAATGGCAACACTGTATGCAAGAAATAAGTGACAACACAACAACCATCTTATTTGAAAACTGTAGTCTGAACCTTTTCGGCTAAATATAGACGAAACACCAAAATTGTCTAAATGGCACTTAATCACATAAAAAATTATTTGTCATTACAGGAGTATCTGTCTAAATACAAACGTCTTGTTAAGTAATGGCGATTAAGTTTAATTTCCACCAGTATTGAATATATCGTCACCTAAAACGCAAAAGACCCTAACAAACCAAAAATTCAAAATTGACTTCTTCATTGATTCTGATGTATTGCATCTACACAAATGTTCACAATAAATTTTGGAATCTTTTTACCAAAACGAGCGATTTTATTTAAAAAAAAAAAACAAACGGCCTATCTACAAAAGATTATATGATACGCGCTAAAAGACCTTTCAAACAGTTTGTATAATATGCAGCACTGTCAATTGTCAAAACAACTGGTAGGTTTTACAAGAAAAATAGAAGAAAAAATAATTATAAACAGTTTAAGGCAATTTATCAAAAAACATTTTTAATAATTTTTTGCTTCTCTTGTAAACCTTTAAAAATGTTAGATAGGCCCTTTTTTCGTTTTAGGTAACGATATAAATATGTTTTTTTTAATAAAATTACAAAATCAGTTATTTTGTCTTTAAAAATTGTACTTGTTTTCCCTAATTGCACTAAAAGATTTTTTTAGCTGAAATTAATTTCATTTATGTTCTTAAAAAACACCACAAAAAGGTTTTATAAATCTTAGTTTAAAAAGTATCAACAAAAAAGTACAATTGAAACAACTTAGCCATCCCTGTTTTGTTAATTTGATTAAATGTTGCCAACTTTTTGTTTATGAGAAACCTAAAAACAAAAAGCGGTAAATCGCTGAATTTGCCCATAAACCGCTGATTCAGCAACACTTTTAATATTTTAAGCTTGAAATGTCAATTTTAAGTTGAACAATTTTACATTGTTTTTGACATAACTTCATTCATTATCGATAACTTTAGTAAAATTTTTGACAGTTTGCCATTTATCTTAATACAGCTGAACCCTTCGCACTTGGTAAATTTTTCTATTACTTTATATTTAAACTGTTCACCAACACTTGAACAATGCATTAAAAATGTAGTGTCATAAGGGCTTTAGCAGATTCATTGGAAAATACTACAGCCTTACTCATCGTGTGGGTGGTATTACGGCTAGAAACTTTGTATTTTAAGTGACGTAGCTAAAATCTTATAACGAACGTTATTGCTACACGGACAGCGTTAAGAATGTATGTATAACTACTTTTAACAATTCTTTTTTCTGCGCCTTTTACTTCTAAAACAATAACTGAGAATTGATGTACTTTTTAGTCATGGAAAGCTTACGATTAGTTTCTTATTAACAATTTACTTTTGTAAAACAAATTGTTTACATAAAACATTTTTGACTGTTTACACTCATACATTTTATTTATTATAGCCCTTTTACACTGCAATGAAATCTAGTACTTATGAGATTTCGAGTAAAATCTGTTGGTTTTTGACTAGATTTCCCAAACAAAACAAATCTACATTGTGATTAGATTTTAACGAAATCTTCTCAAAACCAGGGCTGTGGAGTCGGAGTCGGAGTTGAAGAGTCGGAGTTGATGTTTTTGTGCCGGAGTCGGAGTCGTAGTACCCACAAAAACTCGCGACTCCGACTCCAAAGTTTTTGGGCATAAAAAATTAAAAAAAAAATTTTCAAAATAAAAATTGTCTTCTTAAAACACATTTAAAATTTAAATAAATGGTTTATGAATACTGCTCTTATGTGCTGTTTCCAAATGACAGGCGATGGACTGAGTGCTTTTCATATACAGGGGTGTGCTGGAAATCGCAAACGTAAAACGCAAGAATTTTAAAAGTCGTTTTTAAATAAGATTTTTGTAATAAAAAAATTTTATGACAAATATTTAACAAATATTTTCCTATTAAACAGGATTTTAAACCAAAAATAATAAGAATTAGGTTTAAAGTTTATTAAAAACAACTTCCAAATTCTTGCGTTTTGCGTTTGCGATTTCTAGCACACCCCTGATAAATTTTGCTACATAATCAATCGCCTGTATTTTGGAAACAGCACAATAATGTTTGCGTACGGTAATTGCTTCTCAAAAACTCTAATTTTTAGAAGGCCGTACGGTAATGAAAAAATAAAAGTTAACATCACTGAGTCTCATATACATTTAACATCAAGATTATAGTAGGAGTCGGAGTCGCACTTAAAAAATTTCAGCGTTTGGAGTCGGAGTTAGTACTTTTTTCGGACGACTCCACAGCCCTGCTCAAAACCAAGAAGTACTATGGTTTTTTCCATTTAGTTCTAAGAAACACAATCCTTCTTCAATTCCGCCCACATTTTGTCGGATGTTGTGTATCGATAACCAAGCTCTTGCCTTTCTCCGGATATACAAAAATCTATTGCGTTTTTGTGGAAGCTGCCACGCCCACTTTTATAATCTTGCCCATCTTTTTAGAGAGGTTGTGTATTAATAACGCGGCTATGTGTACAAAATCTGGAAATTTTTTTAAAGTTCTCCAAATGCAAAAAAACTAATTTTTGCCAACCGAGATGTTCGTACATAATTTGGAAACTTCGGCTCTTTATGTTTTCCAGGTATACAGAAATTTATAATGACTTTGTATGGAAAGTGCAACACTTACTTCTCCGATCCCGCCCATTTCTTAAAAGAGAATTAAAGTATTTGTACCTAATTTGGAAAAATTGGCTCTTGCCGTTCTCCTGATATTATAAAAAAGAAATAAAAAAAAACAACAACCAAGAATTTAGGGGTAAAACAAGAGGAAACCGTAGTTTTGTGCTCGTATCTCAGTCATTTAGAAACCAATCTGTCGGAATTTCAATGGCAAACTTTAACTGAGTAATTGTGACATAAATATATTGAGCTCTAACCGCGAAAATAACGTTAGCGCCAAAAATCAAATTTTACAGGATAGAGTTTTTTTTTATTTTATTTCAAATAAATTTTGTATGAAATTTGTCGCTTACGTAAAAATTGTTCTTGCTATAAAATCGTACCTTATGTGACCATGGCATTTTAGGAAATGATGCAAGTGTTGCCAATAAAGACATTTAAAAAAAACAAAAATTGAAAATAATGTCGCTTACGTTATTTTCGCAGTTAGTGCTCGATAAAAGAACCTAGTCCCTAGCATTTCTGAGGTCTATGGAAAACCCATTTCAACATTTACACACTGACAGACGGACATTGTTAAATTAACTTTGCTGATCATAAGGACCCAGAATATATACACTTTATAGGGTCGAAGATCTTTCTCTTCGGTGAACGGTATAAAAACGTAGATAGTTCCAATTACGATATTCTTTTGGTTAACTGTTAATAGTTTAACCGATTAATTACTACCCGATTAACAGATCGGTTAATGTAAAATTGGCTTTTTTTCGATTAACGATTAAACCGGTTAATTTCATTCGAATAACCGATGTAACAAAATTTGTAATTTTTTGTAGTATTTTACAATGTTATCTGTACAAAAGTTCAGCAAAACAGTTACCAAAGTACACCAAAAAATTGTATGTATTTAGAAATAATTTTTTCATCCAATATTTTTTCTTTTAGAAATACATTCTTAAAATACTGTACAAAAACAGAAATTAAGAAATTCGGAAATAAACTTTTTTGCAGACCTGACAACAGAAGAAACTATCGATAGTAAATCAACAAAAGATTTAACCGAAACAATTAAAAGTGTTAACCTTTAAAACAAATTAAAACAGGACTCTAATGGTATCATGGAAGATTAAAATGATTGAAGGAAAATGACTGAGAAATAAGATAATCTGTATTATGGGTTGCTTTTGATTTCTTCAAACTAAAGAAAAGAATTCCTTAAATCCTAAACATTTAAACCAATTTATTTTTGTAAAACAAAATTATATAAGATCTATTGAACTACTGAAATGATCTATAAAATGATCTCACAGTTTATTTTTTTAGTAAATACATAATATGTATTAATTAAAAAATATGTATTACATAGTTTTTAATTATTTTTTTTGTTTGCTCGTTTTAGTTCAATAATTGTTATGTTGATTAAAGCAAAAGCTCGATTAAATGAACACCCAAGCTTTGATAAACCATAGAACGATGTAATAGCGAAAATTGCATTATACATAACTGCATAACATAATATGTATAATATTACTTAAAACGATATCGTTACGACATCATATTTTTGAAATATTTTCTTTCCACTTAAAAAAACAAAATTATCAAAAAATATTTTAACATATAAATATTGGCCGAAAAAGTTTTTATTAAAATAAATTGCAAATTATCTTAATATGAATATTACAAAAAAAAAAATTGCTGGTAACAACTTTTAAATTTGACGACAATAGGTACAATTGTACCAATTTTGCTGACGCTTATAATAAACAGCTTTTTTAGGAAATAGAATTTTAAAAGAAAGAAACTATCAAAAATACATGCATAAACGTTAGGCCAATTACAACGAACATGATGACTATGGTATTATCATAATAAGTAGGGTATTGACTACTATTATTTCCACACATGTGTCTAACCACAGACTCACTTGATCAGAGATTGTTAGTGTCTGGTGTCAAATCATCATGTTGCCATTGACCGCAATCTGCCAATATTTTTTTACATTTCAGATAAAAAAATTTAGATATAAAAACAATAAATACGTTTCAAAAAGTAAATGTCAGCTTATATTTATAAAAATAAATAAAAAGTAATTCAACACTTTTTTTTATTAAAAAAAAATTTATATATTTATAAATATAAATAATTTTTTGTTTTATAACAAAAGAAATCTAAAAAAGAGTTTGATTAATATTTTTTTTAATATTTGAAATTAAGTGAAAATTACAGTGTTTGAAAACTAGTTTCGTAAATTCAATTGTTGAATAATTAAAATTGTTTCACGACTTGTACGCAGGGACCGAAAATAACTGTTAATTTTGAATTTTTGATTGAAAAAAGCAACCTCAAGGAAATGTCGGAGAATGAAACCAAGTATACCATTTTGAAAGTCTTGGACCAAATTGTCAGAAAATGCGATGCTTTTTAAAAATCTGATTTTTATTTTTTCAGGCAAAAATAACAGTTATTTTTTAACTTTTATTTTTTTGAGCAAAAATAACAGTTATTTTTGACTTTTATTATTTCGAGCATGAATAAAAGTTATTTTTGACTTTTATTTTTTCGAGCAGAAATAAAAGTTATTTTTGTGTATTCAACCCCTTTTTTTTAATAAATATAATGAATTTATCACAAAATAACTTTTATTTCTGCTCAAAAAAATTAAAGTCAAAAAATAACTTTTATTCATGCTCGAAATAATAAAAGTCAAAAATAACTGTTATTTTTGCTAGAAAAAATAAAAGTTAAAAAATAACTTTTATTTCTGCTCTAAAAAATAAAAGTCAAAAATAACTGTTATTTTTGCTCAAAAAAATAAAAGTCAAAAAATAACTTATTTTTTATTGAAAAAATTAAAGTCAAAAAATAACTTTTATTTTCTGACTTTAACGATAAAAGTTATAACAGTTACGGTCCCTGCTTGTACGTAATGATTGTTAGAAAAGTTCATGATGTGTTTCGGTGTGGCATTTTTAAAATGCTCTTTTCACCGTCGTCGTTGAAAAATTTTAAAAAACTTGTCTAAAAAAGTCTAAATACAAGCCAAATGAGATTGGTTTCAGTTTTAGTTAAAAAAAAATGCAAATTAAACGAATATCGGTATTAAACATTTTTCTATTTCAGCATCGGTCTTTTAATGACATATATCGATATAATCGGTATACCGGTATAGCAACTTTTATATCGGTATAAATAAGTATTTTACAATTAAATAAACGATATCAAAAAAATGTTAAAATTGAACATTTGAATTTATAGTAAAATTAACAAAATTTAAATAATTTTTTAAACAAAAAAATGTGTTAGAGATTATTTATTTGCTAAAAATAAGATTTTTGTTTAAACAAATGATCTGCATCCCTAGAATAATTAGAAGATCTTAGGTATATCTAGGCTTCTTCTTTAGCTGAACCACAGCGTAGGATGGACAAATTTTCTTTTAAGATTTTCACAAACACTCCAGTCAGTTCTTGTAGACTTGTCAGAACTTTTACTAGGTGTAGGGGTGACCGTGTCTTCAACACTTTCAGACTGAAGAGTCATGTTAAGTAGCTCACTAAGACGTTTTTTCAATCTATTGTTTTCAAAATTTTCGAGCTTTGTGTCTTAAATTATTCATTCATTGAAATTGCCTTTGGGTTTTGGAATCTCTTCGAAGGAAACCAAAATTTGTAGAACACGATTAATTAAAATTTACAGAAAAAACTAAAAACGTACAAATAGATACAAGACTTATCAATGAGAGAAAATTTAACTACTATGGTGTATATTCTGCCTTTAGTACACGGAATGTAAAAAGTCACATGCGCATGAGGTTCTGAAGTTATTTTGACGGAAACAGTTTCTCAAATTAACTAAACATACAAAAATAGGCCCCTTTTCAAAATGGTCCAGCTCACGAGAGGTCAAAGCTGGAGCCGAGATATTTAAAATGGTATCTTAAAAAAGTCCAAGGTTAATTTTTAGGAGGGTACATCGAGCACGAATTTTGCTTCCATACAACTTGAGTCGCTCTAATGTACGTATATTCTTTTGTTATTCAATAACAAAACTAGTTAAAATATTTTTTTGGGTTTCCAAAAAAGTACAATTTTCTACTGAATTATTAATATTATCAAAACTTGAAAACGATTAGGAATAAAATTTCCTTAAAGCCATACGAATAACATTTTTATATATTTGCAACTATTTCGGAGTTATTCAGAAATTAGTGGTCATATATTTTTTTATGCAAAATTAGTTTGTTCTATTTTTTGTTTTTAAAAATTCATACAAAAAAAATAATTAGAACAAAAATTTTGCATTTTTTATATCATTTATCAGAATGCCAATAACGAATTAAAAAAGACAAAACCCATAAAAATCGGTTGACAAATGTAGATTTTATTCACAATTAAAGGCAGGTAGTGATCACGGGCAAAGACTTTTGCGTGGACCCAGAGGAAATTAAAACCTTTTTGGAAGAAAAGGACTTTAAGATAAAAAAACGTAACGAATATTAATAAAAATAGGGAAAAAATCGCCAACCATTATTTCGAGTGGAGCTAGAACCTGGCGACGTTAAGCTTAAAACAAAATTAATCGCATCCTATTTATAATTTAAAATATATTCTATACAAAAGAATAACAATAGAGGAACCGCACAAAAGGATGTAGTGAATTACATGGCACAGTTCTTTGCGAAAAGTCTAAAACCGACCCCAACGTAAAAAAATGAAGCAACTGTGGCGGTAATCACACTGCCAATTATAGAGGATACCCTGTATATACTATCGTCAAGCAGTTGGTTGGACCCAAAACTAATCCCACTCAAATGCAGGTAACAAATCAAATAACTACAAATGACACTCAGGCTCCGCAGCCAAGTAATAACAGAACCTCTTACGCTAACGTCCTAAAATCAAACCATGTGCTAATGCAAGGTGCTGATGAAACTCCAGTTTCTAATTTAAGTCGTCTAGAAAAAACTATGGAAACATTAGTGCAAACAGTTAATAATTTTACGAACACAATGGGTAATATGACGCAGGAAATTCTTAGAATGCAATCGATGTTATTGCAACCTGTACTTAATAAACCATGAACTGTTTAAAAATTTGTTTTTGGAACGCAAACGGCATCCGCCAACATTAAAATGAATTAGAATATTTTCTTAAAAATTAAATAAAGAATTACGTTTAAAATCAACACAGAAAAAATAGAAAATCGACTTTAATTAAACAATTCGTTCAGACAATTAAATATTTAACTAATTTTGCCTCTGCAAAGGAATTGATCATATCAATTAACGGATTTGTATTTTCGAGTCATGGGACACAAATTTAGTCAATTAAAAAAAAAATTGTATAAACAAAAAATACACCACATATACACAAACATTTAATTTTATGGGTATTGGTTAAAAAAATTAATTGCAGCAAACAAAAAATTAATTGAATAATTAATGTACACCAATTAATTATTCAATTAAATAATTAATTGGTGTACATTAATTATTCAATTAAGTTTTTGTTTGCTGCAATTAATTTTTTTTAATCAAAACCCACAAAATTAAATGTTTGTGTATATGTGGTGTATTTTTTTGTATATGCAATTAATTTTTTAATTGACTGAATTTGGATCCCATGACTCGAAAATACAAACCCGTTAATTGATATGATCAATTCCTTTACAGGGGCAAAATTAATAAAATATTTATTTGTCTGAACAAATTGTTTAATTAAAGTCGAGTTTCTATTTTTCTGTGTAATATATGATACAAAGGACCCTCGAGATAGAGCTTGTGGAGGTTCTGCCATTTTGATAAAAACCAGAGGCAAACACTACCTAATGTGTGATCATCGTGAAGATTATCTCCAAGCAACGAACATTTGCGTTGAGGAATTAAATAGAAACCTAGTAATTTCATCGTTATACTCCCCGCCTAGATTTTCAATATTAGAAAGTCAATATTATAAATATTTTAAATCGTTAGGACCCTGTTTCCAAGCCGATGGCTATTATTACGCTAAACATACCTTCTAGGGGTCACGACTTATAACACAAAAAGGTCGTTTTTATTTAGCACAATTTCTAAAATGAATTTAAATGTGGTAGCGAGCGGACAACCAACTTATTAACCTACTGATCATCAAAAAATTCCAGATGTCATTGATTTCGGCGTGGTTAAAAAGATCCCCATAGAAACGATTCATGTTGAAGCTTCCTAAGAATTATCTTCCGACCACAGACCAATAATTGTTACTATAATGAATTATATCTCCGACTGGTTACTTAGCGACGACAGTTACGCAAATTAATTGGTTAAAATATAAAAAATATCTCAGTACCCATTGCACAGCAAATATTCCGCTCAGTACACCGGAGCTACATACTTGATCGCTCTATTGACAATTTTGACAGTTTTCTGAAACTAGCTATTCAACATTCCAATATTGCCCCCAAAAAACAAAAATATTAAAATATATTCCACAGATGTGGAGCGTCTCTTGTCTGAAAAAAGGAGGGCTCGAAGAGAGTAGCAATTGCTCAGATCCTCTCAACTTAAGAGTTTATTAAAAGAGTGCACAAAAAGGCTAAAAAAAAGATACTGCAGACTCAGAAAACGGCTTCTCTGGAAAAATATCTTAAGGAACTTGATGCAACTCCACAATCAGGCTACTCATTATGGCGTGCAGCTAGAAATCTCAAAAGGCCAGTTGTCTCTAAACCACCATTAAGAAATTTGAATGGAAGTTGGGCAAGAAATGATGTTGAAAAAGGAAACCTGTTTGTTAATCATTTAAAAAACGTATTTACCCCAAATATATCTCACGATATTGCGGTCGAGTTCCTGCTCGATCAGCTGTTCCCCTAAGATTTGAGATAAGAAAAATCGAAAAGGCTATTTGAGATTTAAACCCCAAAAGGGCTCCTGGTTTTGATAAGATCAGCAACAAAATGCTTTTGGAGCTACCCAGCATAGCAAAGAAAACTATTCTTTTAATTGTTAATGCTATTTTACGCCTTGAATACTATCCTCAAAGGTGGAAGGTTTCCTTTGTCACCATGATACCTAAACCAGGAAAGGATCACACAAAAGGATCACATATAGGCCTAGAAGCTTTCTTTTTTAATATAGCAAAGCTGTTTGAGAAGCTGTTAGCGGCAAAATTAACCCCAATTTTAAATGAAAATAGATTTATTCCTAACAACCAATTCGGCTTTAGAAGAGAACACAGCGCAATTGAACAAACTCATCGTATAGTAAACGCAATAGGAAAAACCTTTGAAGTAAGAAAATATTGTTCCGCTTTCTTCATCGATGTTTCTCAAGTTTTGATAAAGTCTGGCATGAAGGCTTACTACATAAATTGAAGCAAAACTTACCAGTAAACACACACAAGCTTTTGGAAAGCTACTTAGTCGGTCGAAAGTTTATTATTAAAGAAGGTGATTAATTGACGTATATCTGTATTCCTCGGATATGCCAACAAACAACTACACCCAAACTTCAACATTTGCTGATGATACACCTTTTCTAAGCGTGCACGAAAACAGTCAAGAAGCATCTCGATACCTGCAGGATCATATATTTCAACTCGAACTATGGTTAAAACAATGGAGGGTAAAGGTCAATGAGCAAAAATGCATACATATAACATTCACCTTGCGTCGGGAAACATGCCCCCCTATTAAAATCAATAATCAAATTATACCTCGAAATTTGCATGTAAAATACCTCGGTATTCATCTAGATCGCCGTTTAACGTGGAAAATCCATATAGAGGCAAAATTAACTCAAATGAAACTAAAAGCCATCCAAATTCATTGGCTTATTGAAAGAAACTCTGTCCTTAGTCTCGACTGCAAACTTCTACTTTACAACACCATCTTAAAGCCAATCTGGTGCTACGGTATTCACTTATGGGGCACTGCCTCGGCCTCTAATATCGAAGAAATTCAAAGGCGCCAAAATAAACTTCTTCGAATAATCACAGCTGCCCCTTGGTATGTTAAAAACTCAAATATGCACAAGGATCTCAATGTTCCATTAGTTAAAACTGTGATTACGAAATATGCAGTAAAATACTTAAAAAGGCTCAAATTGCATCCGAAACCACTAGCTCGAAATATTTTAAATGATAGCGGCCACTCTCACTTAAGGAGAAGAGACACTGCAGCACTTACCCATTAAGATGAGCGATAAACACCAATATATGTGAACAGAACCCGTGATGAAGAAAATTTTTGTCTGGCACTGGCAGGACGTAAAATAAAGAATTATGTTAAGATTTGATTAATTATTGTAATTTCATATTTAATATAAGATTCAATAAATAAATAATGAAAAAAAAATGGCAGTGTAAATTAAAAAAGCAGTTGTTGAGAAAAATCGGTCATGTGTCACGAAAGCAATACACTGAACTAAATTCGCGAAAAGATTTTTTGTAAGATAATTTTTGATAATTCATTTTAATTTTACTTGTTTACTTTTATATTGTTATTTGTTAAATTTTTGTACTTTAAAATTTTTTTTTTCAATTTTAATTATACTTTTTACTTTTTATTTAATGTCCTCTTAAACATGTTGGTCATGTACGGGTTAGTTTTTTAGTATTTAAATATATTTCTTCTTAAGTTGTATGTTTATACGACCTTTAAAATTCAATATTAAATTGAAATACTTAAGCTCGAGCCTCGAGGTCTGTTGTATGTAAAATTTTGCTTTATTTGTTCCCGATGTTTCGATATTCTAGTGTGTAGGGTTTGATGCTGAAACGTTATAACTATTACTCCTTTATTGTTGTTAATGTAAATTTTAAATCCACATTCCCTGATAATGATATTCAAAGAATATCGAAATATCGGAAACAAATAAAGAAAAAATGTACATACAACAGACCTCAAGCTTATGCATTTTAATTTAATATTTTAATATATTAATAAAACGTCTTTCCTGCACAATGATATGCTTTTAGAATCACAGAATTCTTTAATATCGATCATATTTGGTCGTTCATTGGACAAAAAAAAATTGAGCGAAATTTTTATTTATGAAAAATAACATTTTAGGACCCTTTTGTGACGCGGTTTAGCTCACGGGATGTTATCGCTAGAGCCCAAATATTTTGGGAATCTTCATAAAACATGTCAAAGTTAGTTTTTAGGGGGTACTTTTTCTTTGAGTCGGTCTAATGTACATATATCTTCTTTTCAAAGTGAATTGAAAAATAAGCAGCGTCGTCAAATTTATATGCTGAGAATTAATGGTATAAAAATGTTTAAAGTTCAACAATTTTCCTTTAACTCTCAACAATTAAATTACGGCCTTTTATTACAACTTGCCAATAGTTAACGTATGAATCTCGTCGGTCAGATAATTCGTTTTTCGTTATTATAAATTTACTGTAAGCGTTAAGTTAACGATAAGCTAAAGGGATCATCTTACCTTAACATTTAATATAAGGTTTAGGCATTTTGAAATGCTATCTTAACATTAAAATCTGTTGAATTTAAAGTATTCGGTATTATTAAAATCAATTTTGAGTTTCGATTAATCGTTTTCAAAAACCGAAATAAAAAATATCGATCGAAAAATCAAAAATCGATTTTGGAATCCATTTACCATTCCCTAGTTGTGTTTATCTTATAGGGAAGTTATAATGAATAAAATATTCAAAGCGCACTTTATTCCTTACTTTAGCTTAACCTTACTTTTTCTAACATAAATTTTAATGGCAAGTTGAATAACGTACCTTGAATTCTGATGTTGTAGCATTATTAAAAGCGGTAATTACCCTGCAAATATTATTGGACCACCTGATCCAATTTCATGAAATGGACTACTCCATGGACTGGTCCGATGTAATGCAAGCATGGACCATGTCATTGTTAAAAAGTGTTTGTAGTGAGACGAAATGTCCTCGTCTTTTAACGACATGTTTTCGTTTTTAAACGAAGTTAAAACTAATCCTCTTGTGTACACAATGGAGAAGTTTTAAGACTACTCCTTTGTAGTCCAAAGATGGGTTATATGGTCCTGCCATAGGACATCGTAATGTTAAATAGACCATGTTTTTTCCACACGTTTGGGCTATTTTTGGACTAGTCCTTTGTGGGCTACTCTTTACACGTGTGTTTGGACTGGTCCTATGATTTGCAGGGTAGTTACTTAACCTATGATAATATTTTAAATTTTATATTTAATGATTAATAAAATGATACATAATTCATAGCTTCTCAAAATTAAATCTAAGAAAATAACTCAATTTATAAAGAGAGACACAGAGAGAGAAAGAGTTATAAAATCCTGCTAGTCGAAACACCCTTTTAAGAACATGAACTCAAAATTTAATTTCGAAAATATAAAATATATTCTCTCTTCTATTAACAATTAAAAACACATGCTCACAAACATCTACACACATACACACACACCCACACATTGATGTTTCTAAGAATAAAGGAATGGCCCAGCGGGAAAACTCAGAAGACCTTTTAACTTTAGGCCTTATTAACTGCTTAAGAATGCCTCATAGAAGGCCTCAGTTCTTTCGTAAGATACATATTTCACATTCCCTTCTATGAAAAGGGGGAAGAGAGGGAGTATACTTTTTTTTTTTTGCCAAATCAAAAGCAAAAGAATTATTTTTTAATTTGATCCAGTCACTATTCCTATGTATGCGAGAGAAGCAAGAGTGTAAGGCCTACCCCGCAATGACAACGTGTGTTAAAAAAATATATGAGTATGGAATGGAGCGAACCGGCTTTGTACATCTAAAAGAAGAAGTAAATAGGCCTTCTAGAAGGCATCCGTTCTCCTTCTTTTTCCCGCTGGGAATTTTTAGAACGTGTACGTGTTTATATGAGTTGATGTTTGTAAACACTTTTACAGCATCTATTAAATTGTAAACGTAAAACATTTAAATAAAAGTAACAGGAAGTAAATTATACCTACAAGAAGTAAAATAAAAGAAACAACCATGACATTTTGTTTGTTGAATATGCCGATGATGGCGGTGTCTTAGAGTTCATGCATCATTCATCCAGACGTTTCATAAACTCCCTCAATAAAAGAAAAATCTTTCCTGTTTTTTTTTTTTTTTTTTTTTTGAAATGTGCGTGATGTTGTTGACTGTGATAAATTTGACAATTGAGAAAATCCTCACATGTTCGAATACAAAAACAAAATGAAAACAAATTCTTTTTCTCAGTAGTAACGTGAAAAAGGCTAAAACGTATGTTTATTTAGTTATATGGAATTTTCTATAAATAGATGAGAATGCATTTTGTTGTTGCAGTTAAAATTCTTATTCAAAGAAGTAATAAAAACTCATTAGTTTTGGGAAAACCTAGGAAAGAGGATGTTTTGTGTTGATTTTGTTGATTTTTAAAATGGGGTTGTAAAATGGTTTTAATATTAACATTTATCCTACGATTTTCTTTCTTTATAGGAAAATACAACACCATACATTAGAAAACAAAATAGATGTTTTGCATTTGTTTCAAATAATTTTGGTGTTAGGTAGGGGTAAAAGTAACTTGAAATTTTTGGTTCAAATACATTATGTTAATTATATATAATTATATTTTGGAATGACTTAATCAAACATTTCTGACAGGTAAATATCAACGATACGGCTTTTTGCCGATTCGATATGGATGCCCAATCAAAAATATCGCCGATTTGATTTCAAGTTAAAAATAACAAAACTCAAGTAATTTACTCTACTTTAAGTTTAGTATACAAAATTACAGTGTAAAAGATTATTAATACTTACAATTGATATTAATAAGATATAAAAAACAAAGAATTAAATTTGAATTCATGATGAAATTAACAAAAATATTAATGAGACTTTTGTTTAATAAAGACGTATCAACTCAACTTTTGCGAAGAAAGACGAACCAGATCTACGGTATCTCTGGACTTCCGCATCTGTAGAACCACAGCAAGCAGTGAATTTTTCGGGATGCCATGGAGTATCAAGATCCTCATGAGGATTGTGCTCTCTCCAAAACTTACAATTCTGCTTGTTTGCTAACCCGTTAAGTCAGAAATGAGCTTAATCGCTGAAGATGATTTGACAATAAACATCTGGTTCAAGTTCTAGTTGATTCTTTGCCCATTTGCCGATCGTACACTGGACGCAATTGATGGTCTGCTGGCTTTGATTATTGCATCAGCAGGCCAAGATCTTTCCTCAAAATTTTCTGAACGTACTGTACGGGCTCCATTTGGACAACACACTTAATAAGTATGACTCTTTCGGAAGATCTATACGTCTTAACAACACCCTTTACAACACCTTTTTGGTACCGAATGTGGTTTCGCGACATATTTCCAGGGGTCCGCGAACGAGAATACAAAAAATTTTCTCTTTGATTTCAAATTAAAAAACTTGTTTTATTTTTTTTATTTTACAAAACTTACATAAAAGCAACAAACGTTGGGAACCCTTGTTTTATGGTATCATAAGGTAAATAATAACGGAATATTTGTTAATTTAAATGCTACATAAAACAAAACAGCCTAGCCTATTGGTATTTCATAATTGTCCTTTAATTTTTTTGTTTCAAAACCCATTTTAATTTTTTCCTTGCCCAATAAAACTTATCCGTGAGTGTGTTTATGATGGTAGACACATTTTTAAAACAAACATTAATGGAAAAAGTAAAGCAGGGAAAATATATTTAAAATCACATGTGAAATGTGTGCATTTAAAAAAAAAAGTCGGGTTTTCACTCATGCAATTTTCTGTAGTTTCATTGCAGGCAGGCGGCAGGCAGACAGCCAGACAGACAGACGTGTTGTTTATGTGGTAATGACCTTGAATATATGTATGTTGGTTTTTTGCTTGTAATGTATTTAAAAAAAAACAACTGTAAAGAGTTGAAACGTATGGCATTTTTCGCTTGAACATAAATAGAATTTTATTTAATTTCTTCCTAAGTAACTTGAATTAATATACATTTTATAATTTATATTGGTTTTCGGTCAAATCAACTTACAAACTTAATTTGATTGAAAATTCTTGACCTCTTGTGACATTTTTTATGTGCTGTATTTTGGCGTTATGTTGCAACTAGTTGTTGGATACCCTACAAATAATATTGGACCACCATTTTGATAAAATGGACTACTCCATGGACTGGTCCAATGTTATGCAAGCATGGACCATGTCATTGTTAAAAAGTGTTTGTAGTGAGACGACATGTCTTCGTTTTTTAACCCTCTTGTGTACACAATGGAGTAGTTTTAAAACTACTCGTTTGTAGTCCAAAGATGGGTTATATGGTCCTGCCCTAGGATATCGTAATGTTAAATAGACCATGTTTTTTCAATGCGTTTGGGTTACTTTTGGTCTAGTCCTAGTCCCTTGTGGACTACTCTTTGCACTCGTGTTTGGACTGGTCCTATTATTCGCAGGGATACACACATACATCGCCATATTTTTGTATATATGTACATATAATTAACATGTAGCGGTTAAATTGATAAAAAAAAAACAATAAAAAAATTGTAGTGATTTCTGCTCTCTCCATCGCAGGAGGTACATACATAATTTAAAGCATTCATCTACAACGTATAACTTGTCATAAATTTTTGTATAAACGTGTTTAAATTATTTAATTAAATAAACATTATATTGCTTTTATCAGTCAGTCTGTCAAACAAGAAACATTTGTACAGATTACTAAATAACAAGAAAACCAAAAAAAAAACTTAATAGACTCGCAGACCAGAGATGTGGTACGAAAGGGGATAATTAAATTCTGAAACTAACTGAATCTTAAATTTGACTCATGATTATTTTCAAATACACTTTCCAATTTTTACCTTAGTTCACTTGTAACCAGGGCTGGCAAAAACCCGGATTTTTTAAATAAACCAAACCCAGCGGGTTTTTTCATGGGTTTTATTGGCTTTTGATATAATAATTGGTCCAAGCAATGTTTTCAAATCAGTTGAACAATGATAAACTACTCTCAAGACGGGATTTTGTTGAGAAGCGTACTTACTCCAAGTTATTATTTGGCGAATATGAAGCATCCCAAAAAAAATCTATATATAAATCGGCAAAGGCAAAACAGTTAAGAACACTTTCCTCCCCTGTATGTCAACCGATTTGAACAAAATGTACACCATTTGAAAAGTATTTACTCACAGACGTGCACAATATATATTTTATTAAAATCTGTTCAATAATTTCAGACTTATAAGCGTTCAAATTTGCTACTAATACATATACAAAATATATATTTTTTTCAATTATCAAATAATAAAAAAAAAGGGTCGTCGATTATTCGACATTTTTCAGAAACCGATTTTCGAATACTTGGACTATAAAAATCTTATGTATAAATCAGCATAGGCAAAACAGTTAAGAACACTTTCTTCCTTTGTTTGTCAATCGCACCTCAATGGGGAAAAAGTTTAAAAAAGAAGGGGAAAATACAGAAAATGAAATTTCTTTCTTTTACTTTTCCGTGCTTCATGTGATAATTTTTAAATTTTCTTTAATATTGAACTTTGAAATATAATATAATAGGTGCAGGTTACTGAGTGTACTTGAGTACTTTTTGTTTTTAAATTGGTACTTTTTAATTTTTTTTAATATTCTACGTAAAGAGATAAAAATAAACATGCATGGTCCTGAGTGAATAAGAATGTCTAAGAGAAAGCATTTTGGTACTTTTTCTTTCTACATCAGGTGCTTTGATTAACTTTCGTTAATATAAGACATAGAAACATAAAATTAAACAGGCAGTGTCCTGAGTGGATGACAATGTACATATAAATGAGCTTTTTTGATACTTTTTGTTTTTCAATTGATATTTTCATATTGAGCTTACAAAATTAAATTAACTCACGTAGAAGATAAAATTTCTTTCGGTCAACGGTCTTTCTAAGATCCGTCAACAGCGCCCGCGATGCTCTACAGTCTGTTCTGTTCCCCCAAGCCCGATTAGTTGAACTCAGAACCCGTTCCCTAATCCATCCAAAATAAAAGCCTAACAGTCAGGGTCCAAGTCCATTCGCGCCAACTCATCAGTCATTTCATTGCAAGTGATATTGCAGTGACCCGGTACCCAGCACAGTCTCAGCAAATACTCCCCAAAAATTTCCCCTTGAACACTCGTACATCCAGCAGCTTGGAGTTCACATAAAAGGTCATTAAGGCCGTAATAGCCGCCTGACTGTTCACAAAAGTAGTGACCTCCGAGCCGCCAGCAATGTTGCCCCTTGTCAATTTTTCGGATCCTAAGAACATCCGCCTGAAATACACTACAGTCGTCAGGAAGCCTATTTGACCTTCCAATGGCCAGACCCTTTTACCCTTAGTAATCTTGTGACACTGTTTCAATGTTCGAAAACCTTATTTTATATTTTGCTTTTATTGCACTCACAACGATCTTTAAAACGTATGAATTTTATTACTTAAATTGTCAATTGAAACTGATTATCTTAAAACTCAAGTAGAATTTGTTTGTTTTTTATTGTACATTTTCTACCTTTAAATTGTAGTAGAATATTTATTTAAATTTTATGTTCATTTTTATCTCTGTGATCTTATAATCTTTACAAGTGATCTTTATGTTTTTTTTTCTTTCTCGGTTTTCAATTACGCGTGAATTGTAGGTATTGTGTTGTTGTTTTTAGTTATTACTTGAATTGTTCAAAGCGTTTTTCAATTGACTAAAAAAACAAAATTAAGAAAAATATAGTTATAAAAACTGCACGCATTATGTTGAATAAATTTAATTCTTTATTTTTTTTTAACAATTATAAAATATATTCGAACTGAATTTACCAAGCAATAGTAACGTAGACCATAACTGACAGGAATTGTATCCGCAATCATCGCCAACCATGTCATTAATAAACAAATATAATTCAAAGTCAATTTAAATTTCAAGACAAATCGAGAATATTTTGCAAAATATCCATTTTGAAAAACACAAATCTTCGGATTCCAAAAAAATCCAAGATAGTGAAGGATTGGAGCATATCGGCTGTTTATGCTTTTGATTCACATACATACTTATTTGTGTAAAAAAAATTCGGCTTTTTCGACTTAATGGCTTATAAATACAACAACGCTTAAACAACACCACACAATTATCTATAAAATACAGCTCGAAAAAAATATACGCAATATATCTTTTTCATCCTAACTTAGCACTCACGCTTTTTCACTTATACACTCACATTTTTCGCAATGGCAGCTCCACCCAGCAAATGATAGGACAAGTCCAAACACGCGCTTAAAATGTAGCCCACAAGGGACTAGGACTAGTCCAACAGTAACCCAAACGTATGGAAAAAACATATAACCCAGCTTTAGATTACAAAGGAGTATACTCGAGAGGATTAGTTTTGAAATCGTTTAAAATAGAAAACATGTCGTTAAAAAACGAAGGCATGTCGTCTCACAACAAACACTTTTTGACAATCACATGGTACATGCTTGCATTACATCGGACCAGTCCATGGAGGGCAGTGGCAGTCAATTTTGCATGCGAGTGCAAATTTGACACTTGCATGCCACTTAAGGGCATTATAAACCACACAAATGGCTTGGCAAACTTGCGCTTTATTTTTGCTTCTGTTTGCCAACAAACAACACAATCATAGACTTTTATAGAGGTCAATAAATTCATTTAAAAATATATTTTCCTCGTCCATTTCTTAATGCTTCTTCTTATACGTCTTTACTATGCAAAATTTTCACTGAAATGATTACATTTAACACTATACACTGCAAAAAGTTTGACAAATGTCCAATATGTCTCCCAATTATTAACAATTTTTAGTATTTCTACAAACATTGCTTCAAATGTTTGTACAAACAGCAAACACCCCAATTAACAACACAAAATGTTTGTACAAACGTAAAATTTTGACATATTTGCCAAGCCATTTGTGTGGTTTAATTTGTCCTTTAAAGCCGTTTTACACTATCCAACAAAGTCTTTAGTAATTTACGAAAATGCAACCCTGTCATGATAAGTTGTTATTGTTTTTTGAAAATGTTCAAAGAATAATTTTTGAAAAGTACGTAAGACTTTGTGGGGTAGTGTAAAACGGCCTTAAATGTCAAAACGATAAGCAATGTTACCCTGCTACAAATTTTATGCAAATTAACTTGATTATTTTAAAATTGTAATTAATGTTTTAACTTGTTAAATGTATTATTATGATTAATAATTTTAAACGTGCATTAAAAAAAGCAAGTTCGTTAATTGTATGTAGAGTATTTTTATTATTAAAATGTGCCTATGGGTTTAACCCGATAACTCTATTTTGTTTTTTTCGTACTTTTTTGTAATTTAAGAAGTAAACAAATTTTCTCAAGTGGAAACTTCAACGACATTTTTAAAATGAACTCGCAGTAGCATGTGTAAACAGAAAAGCCATTGGCATAAGATTCGACTATTTCGAACAATTTATCCTTGATAATATGTATACTAGGGTGGGTCAATTTTTTTTGTAAGTAGGCGTATAGCAAAAATGTAATCTACAATAAATTCTAAGAAAACTTGACTAAGAAAGTATGGGTCTAAAATCAAAACCTAGCTCCCGCCGAGAGACATAATGGAATCTTGAAAATTGGTTTCAAAAAATAATAGGTAATGAGAGAAAAATACTGTTTTATGCAAAAACTACACATTTTTAATGTTCCGTACTCAAAGAGTGAAAATGAAACCTTATTACTGAGACTTCTTTGTACGTGCGTCCATCCATCCGACCGTCCGTCACAGTGCCTATTCTGCGGAACGGTTAGGAAATGGTAAGAACTAAAGAGCTAAACTTAAGACAGAATATGTAGAGTTAGGTGGCCGCTACAACAACAAACACTGAAAACAACAAAAATAGGAAGGCTTACAGGAGTCCCCATAGAAGAAACTGTATTTTGGAGCATGGCATTGTTTTTGTGCAAGTGCATTTACTGATATAAAATATGTATATCATTCAACGATGTCTCAAATACTGAAAATATATTACATCTTGATATGTTTTTACACCTCTTTATGATATTTGCTGAGAAATATATTCAGTTTCCTTAAAATGCTTTTTCTAATTATCAGTGCAATATTAATTTTTTCCCAAATTTCAATTATTTTGTTTGCAATTATCGGAGAAAATCTTGAATACGATTGTTGTTTTTTTTTTTTGATTTTTCTTTTTCGCGTTCACTTAAGAAAAAATAATACTTTAAAATATCACGATAACTTGGCAAATTGAATGCACTTAATTCACTTGGCATACCAATGATACTGCGTTCTGATTAGTCAGATAACTTGCCCCGTTAGAGTCAGTCGACATCGCTGATGATTCCATAATTTAATGATTACTTTTTTTAAAAATAAATTAACACGCGCTTACTTTTTGAAAGTTAACTATCAATATCAATGCATAAGTCAATCAAAACAAATGTTTAACACCACGTTTTTATAAAATGCATTAACGGTAAATTTTTACAAAGACTAGAGCTATTAATAACATTGAATTCTAATTACTCTTACGGGGCTTACAAAAATCATTCTCTTTTTAAATCTTCGTAATTCGTATAAAAATTAAAACATTATATCGATCCAACAACAACGTTCCATACATCTTGATCAATAGTTAGTGGGAACATAATAATTTATTTGTAATCAAATAAGGTTTAAAAAATGCAATAAAAAGGTCCAAAAAAGCAACCATATTTGTGTTTTGTGTATGGATATACCAGATGTTACTACTTTTTTATTTTTCATAATCAAGCCTCTCGGCGGGAGCTAGGTTTTAATTTTAGACCCATACTTTCTGTGGATAATTATCTTAGAATTTTACGTAGATTTCGATTTTGGTATACGCCTGTCACGTTTTTTCTCCCCCGAACAAATTGACCCACCCTAATGTATACAACAGTGGCATGCCACTACTTGCATGTGTAGAAATTTACAATGATAATGATAGAAATTTAAAAATTGGTCTTCTTAAGGTTGTCTGAAATCTGATATTTTATGTGGATATTTTGAAAGTAATAAGTTCAATGTTGCATCACATGATGTTTCACAAATTAATTGATTTGATCTAATTTATTGATAGAAATATTGATGCAGCAGTAGAGGGCTAAAAGTAGATCGCAAAATTTTCCATTGTATTTCCCGTGTACCTGAGAATAAAAAGCAAGGTTTTAGTGCTATACGAAATTGTAACTCGCAAAATAATTGTGAAGCTCCACCCTAATGCACATATATTCAATCCAAATAAATGATGAAATGCTTAAGCTAAATGCGTGCAGCTACAGTAAAAATATTAAGTTTTAATTATTTTTTTTAAATATTTGAAAATTAGCTTGGAAAATAAAAATAAAATGTATACTAATAGCTGTGAATGAGGGTATACTAAGTTTGGCATTCTATGTGAAGTTCTTTAAATATTCAACTAGGACCCAATAAAGAATATACACATATATATATATATATAAAATATATATTATATATATAATATATATTATATATATATCTATGTCAATTTAGCAATGTTCGGCTGATTCATTAAAACCTGTTTTCACTGCGTGTACCCTAAAAAGTTGATATTTCTCTAAAAAAAAAAACTAAAATAAAACGAATTTATGCAAAATTTTAGAAAGATTTGGCTGAAATTCGTTTCATGTGACTCGAATTTAAAGTCCTTTTTCGGAAAATACTATCGTACACCTCAAAACGTAATAAATAATGTTATTGTGGCTTTATTTGGTTTGTCCATGTTCATAAGACTAAAAACATACCATCAAATTTCGTGAAGATCGATTAATAATTTTCCATGGACCACATATAAAGCCAGTTCTTGGAAATGTACTTTTGGAGTACAACAAAAGCCGCAATAAGTTTTAATACTGTAAAGTAAACTTTTATTTAAATTGGTTCATAATTTATAGATCCCATATAATTTCCACTTCTAAAATATTCATACTCTCGGTGGAGGGGAACAAAGATTCGGCACAGCCGAATATAGCACTTTTACTTGTTTTTTATAATTTTTCTTTTGTACAAATAATTCCAAATCGATCTATTTTATTATTTTTTATGAAAATACTTTTTTCACAAAATACGATTTTTATTGAATTTAAAAAGTTCAATTGTAATATTTTCTATGTTAAAATGTACAACACAATACCAAAATACTTGTAGTTGTATTGTACTATTTTGGTATTGTATCGGTTTTTCTAAAGCTTCCCACAATCAAACGTTAACATGTGTGTCTCTCTTTCTATCATAATCGAGTTAAATTGAAATGAATGTATGTCAATCTAAATTCGATCATGTAAAACGATCTCTTTTTTAATGGCATCTCATACTGCTATTGACAGAAGTGACAACAAGTAAATAGTTGAAGTGGCTGGCATTCATTCTTTCAACAAAACGAGTACTAAATTTTGCTGTAATAATGAACCGATAGCTCGCACTATAAATTAACTTCTGCTCGTACTCCAATTCCCATTTGGGGCTACTGACTGAGCTACAGCAATCAATATATGTATACACAATGGGCCTATAAAAGGTTCTTTCTTTTTTAATTTTGTTTTTTTTATTTATTTATTTTTTTAAAAATTTATTTAAGCCTACTTAATTTACGATATTCTGTACAAATGATTTGTTATTATTTTGCTGCTCTCGTCATTTGTTATTTATTTGTTTGAATGGAGATATACATAAATTCGAATTGAATGTTTTGCTTCGCTAGAATGTGACATAGTTATCTTTTTAAGCTCATGATTTTTTTATTCGTCGTTTTAATTAAATACTTTTTGAAAGTTGTTCGTAATTGTTTTGTAATTTTGTAATTGCTTGTTTTTTATTTGAATTTTTCTAGGTTTTTTGTTTGCAATTATTGTGTTTGTTGGTGGTTGGAAGTGATATGTAAATGAAATGTTTGTAAAGATAAAATACTAATGAATACTGCAGACATTATTGAAATTTTTAACAAAATTGCATTGGGATTTTGGTGTTCGGAGAGTGTAAGAAGTTCGAATACATCAAGCATGCTCTTATTTCATTACACTGTGTGTAATTTTTTAAGTCATGGAAAAATAACCATATACGAACAATAAATAACCATTAAGGAACAAAAAAAAAGACCCGTGTCTCGAAGTTTTGCCCAAAGTCATGTACTTTTTTTATGGGTACTTAAAAATTTGGGGCCTCGGTGTAATGTTTGCAAAAAATTCATCATTTTCTCAGGCTCATATCGTGCAAACCGTTCGGAATTTTGATTAACCCTCTGATACAAAGTTATAGCTATTGTCATAAAGAACAAAAATTGTGAACATATAAAATCAAAAAAATCATCTTCAAGATCAAAATCGCAAAAAACTTTAAAAATTCGATTTGTTTACCTTTTTCCCCTGTTCAGGCCCATAGGTAGCAAACCGTTCAAAATTCAAGGAAACAATCAACCACCAAAATGTACCTAAGATCTCAATAAACAACTTTCTGGAGCATATGAACCTACTAGGAATGGTTCTTAACACTGTTTAGGTAGCGCTTAAGTAGCCGCAAAAGTAAAAACAGTTTAGTATGCCTAAAACCGTAATATTAAATAACGCTTCTGTGATACAATTTGTTACATCAAAGGTTTATAGTTTATTAAATCACACTGTCAAATTTCGTGAAGTTAGGTTCAAGTTACCTTCATATGGCCAGAAATAATACCATTAAAATTTGTAATAATCGGTCCATATTGTTAGGTCCTATTTCAAACAGCCTTCTGAAAATCATAAATTTCACCACTATTTCGAAATTGTTTCTAAAATCAATTTTTTAATACCTACCAGCAATCATTCCATAGAGTTTTGTCATGATTGGTCCATAATTTACCATGGGTCCAATATAAATTCGTGTCTCGAAAATAGTTTTAGGTCGGCTTAAACTGTTACGTTTCATGATATTTTACTCAAAATTGTCCAATTAAGTTTTATACGTCTAGAAATAAGAAAATAAAACTGCCAGTTATGTCGGCCAGTTACCCCAACAAATTTAAATACTGACGTCCGTATTTGTTAAAATTAATTAATAATTTAATTATCCTCTATATAGCCCACTCCTGCATATTACAACTGTCGGTAGGGGGTAGCAAAGATTCGTCACAGACGAATATACCAATCTTACTTATTTTTAATTACAAAAAGATCAAAAACTTTTTTTCTAGTTTTTATTTTCTTCTTCAAACACCTTAACATTTGTCTCATTGCATAGGTATAACTTTTTCGTGAAAATAATAAGATCTAAGAAAACCCTAACAAAATATGTGACATTATTTATTTGATAAATGTAAAAGTAAACAAATCCTAATACCTGTTACAACTCTGGTCAGTATCAGCACTCTTCTTTAAGGGTCTTTAACCTTCTTGTAAAAAAATTCCGAAAACAAATACAGGCGTGTTCTTATCTTTGTTTAAATTCTACAGATTACAAGTCATGCTAATGGATAGATTTTACAACAAATACTCGAAATATTGCATAATTAAAAATTAAACACAACAAAAAACTATCTGTAAATAAACAGAAAAGGTCATAAATCATTGAAATAAATTATTAAAGATTACAAAGTTTTATTATCTCTTTGAAATTGAGACATTTGTACAAAGAATCTTTTAAAAAATATAAATACTTTAAGAGCCAGAAGAGATTTAGTGAAATTAAAATCTCTCTTGTGGTGTTACCAGGTTGAAAAATTTATAGCAATAATTTACTATTTCTCTCTCTTTTAAACTGATCTGACAACACCTTAAAATATTAATAAACAAAGAAATCATTGATAATCTAAGACAAGTTTGAAAAAAAATATAGAAACCTAAATAGACAACACAATTTGAATTTTTTTTTGTTTTATTAAAATTTATTTAACAAATTAACAGTAAAATAAATTTGAATACAAATTTTTTTAAATTCTAGTTTTAATTTTTTGTAATTTTAAGTCACTTATTAACTAATTAAGTAAAGCTATTTTCGTAAAAATGGTTTTTGAATAGAACATTAACTTTTATTTATTTTAAATATATTTTTTTTTGCTATTCGTGTTTTAAATCAAAACAAAGTCCAAGTTAAAAAAAATGTTTGTGTGATGTTATATAAAGCAGAACTTAAATAGAATGCACTCGTTGTTGAGAAGTTTTTAATCTAAGTTTTAAAAATAAAATTTTTGAAAAAAATTTGGCAATCAAACAAAAAATGTATCTGATTATACAATTCTTTTCAAAATGCGAGCAGAATAATTAAGTTAAGTTAACCATTTTGTAGAAGTACGTTGCCCATAACTATTAATAAATTTAATTTGTAATGAAACAAAATGTTCTTATTATTTAGAAACACGAATTTTTCAAATAAACTTTTTGAAATAAGATGTAAAATTTCTACACGTACATGAATCCTATAAGATTTTCATCTCACCAGTTAAAACGAAAAATCGTAATTCATTACGTTTGATTATCAGGGACCGTAACGGTTATAAGTTTTATTTTAAAAATTACTTTATTATCGTTATTTCTTGAATTTATTTTTCGCTTAGAAAATCTGTAATTTTCTTATTTTTTTTATAAAATTTATTTTTTTGTATTGTATTCAATTGAAAAATTACGGTTTCTAAGCAAAAAAATAAAATTTACAAAATAACTTTTATTTCAGCGAAAATAAGAACTTAAAAAAAAAAAATATTTTTTAAGCAAAAAATAAAACTCAAAAAATAATTTGTTTCTGAGAAATAAATAAAATTCCAGAAATAACTTCTAAGCAAAAAATAAAACTCAAAAACAATTTGTATGTAAACTAATCAATAAAGCTGTACTTTTTTAATAAAACTTAAAAGAATGTAACATTTATTACTTATGCACGCAGCACTTCTCTTTTAGTTTAATTTTTTTTTGTAGTTTAAATTTAAAAAAAAATCGTTACTTGCAGTCCCTGCTAATTATTCTTCTGCAGAAGTTTTCATCTTCTCAATAATTTCTTCATCAAAAACACTTTTACGAATACACTCTTTTTAGCAAACATTTTTTCTTTCTCACCACAAATATTTCAACCTTATTACTGCAACCACTACACCTACTAGCGTTGGTAGTAGTAATTGTGTGTGTCGTATACTAGATGCACCATTACAGCCTTCTGTATTGCATGTATAAATGCATGATCTGTAATCCATACGATCACCTTTATTGCGTACATAATCGCAATAGTTGCCCAAATCTTTGGAGGAACAGAATCTTTTGGCTCCAATGCCACCTTCAAAACGTCCTACATGTTTAATACAAAACTTGGCATCATGTACATTCGAGCAGTTTTGTGGCTCTAAGTCGGGCTCATCAAAACGTTCAAACCATTCTCCGCACTGAAATGGATTGTTGGTATCAGAGGCATCGCAAACGAAACAATTAATGGCCATGACAGAACTTAAGGCTGCAATCAGTAGAATGCATTGTAAAAACAGATTCTGCCACATATTTTCTTTTTTTGTTTTTATTTGTAATTTGAACTTTTTTTTTATTTTATTTGACAGGTTTTAAAACACTTCACATTAAGTTGTAAGCCCTTTTACCAATTTTGTTTTTAAGGTTTTTTTATTTTTCTTTTTATGTTGTTTCTTCTTGTCTTTCTTAACACAAGCCAAAGCAAAACACTCAAATGTCAAGCTTGTACTGACGTTTCAGAGTTGTTGTGGGATTTTAATGGCGTCAGTTATGTCCGGTTTTGGAAAACTCACTCTCTCTCTCTCTCTCTCTCTTGATTCTTGTATAGCTGCTCTTTCTTGCTGTCAGTTAATTTAATTTATTGAAATTGAGTATGTTTCTCTTCATAGTATAAACCTCTCCTACATCGCTCTTTCAGTCCTTCTTAAATGGTGGTGTTTAAGTTTTACTTTATTGAATTTTGTAGCTCTTGGGTTTTTGGTTTACGTAGTACGATTATTATCGAATTGGGCTTCAACATTTTTTTAGCCATAAGACTTCACAGTTGTTGTTGTTTAAACCTTACAACTCTTCATGGCATTCTTGCTTTCGTAACAACGTCACGTCATTATTTTTTTTTTTTTTTTTTTTTTTGTTCTTTTAGTTGGCCATTTCGTTGCGTAGCTACCACTTTTTACCATTGGAATTGGCTGTAGAATGTTTTTGGAAGGTTTTAGTTCGTTATGGGGGTAAACTTTTGTACATTTTTCTTTCAATGTGAAGGTGTTTAATTCAGATTATGGTATTTTAGACTTCTTAGATAGAAATAATACGCATTTAGAAAAGGATGCTGGTGCTTTGAATTTTATGGCGTCATACAGGTTTTTTTTATGAATCATGCCACTCACGTTTTTTTTTTGTTGGTAAAGTTTTATTCTTTTTTTTTCTTAAACAAAGTACAGACTTTTTGCCAGTTTATTTAGCTGTCTTACCAAAGGAATTTCCTATAGCGCACAACTCATACGTGAAATCACAAATGGACAAAATATAAGTATGTACATACATACAAATTTTATTTACTTTTTCGATAATAATATCTATACTTAAGTTGCAACAGACAATTTTCGTAAAACCAGTTTTATACTTGATCATATTTCCAATGAAATGACTAGATCAAATCATACTTGCGCACAGGGCTGCCAGATTTGACGATTTATCGTCATTTTGACGATTTTTTGTTCCGAAATTAGCAAAGTGCCGATTTGCTGATTTTTTTCTAAAAAGTGACGTTTTTTTCAGTCTCCAAAGTCTGAATAAAACATTACATTTCCTGACAATTTCGGTTTTAAATCTTGGAAAGTTTAACAGCGGTATCTTAACAAGAGCGGAAGGCGGATCGTTTTCTTTCGCTTAGCTTTTAATCTGATATGCCATACCAAAGCAAGAGCGTCAACGTTGTATTACGAACAGTAGTGATAGCTTTCTTGTTGAATAAAACCCACAAATTATACAGATAAAAATGCAAGATTGACCAAAAAATATCTAAATTGCCATTGTTAATTAACAATAGCAGCAAACTTCACTACTAAACGAGCTGTGAAAATCGGGTTTTCCAATTGCAAAGCGTTCAGGTCGCTCTATTCAAAAACTAGAAAAGGCGTGCCGCTTTTGTTTATGTACGGCTGTAATATGCATATCTTAAAAATTCTTTGATAATTTTCAGAGTACAAAAACAACAATGTTACACTTTGTTTATCTTTCGTCAAACCATCATCGAATGAACGCACCATTAACGGCTCTCTGTATAAAACAAATTTTCAGCAATTATACGGCAAGCATTTCACGAGTTGTAAGGCAATATCTACATGAGTCTCACATGATTCTTGACATGAAAGTCTCGTTGGATTATCTTTGCCCACGTCTTAAACGTTTCCCACAACGATTTATGAAGTGTCTTTCGCTGTGCTATGGAAGAATCTCACTGGTGATACAGTTTTCCCGTGAAAGGAATCTTCTACGATTAAAAAAATACTGTCATCGACGATCAAAGACGCTCTCCATGAGACTTCCTGTTACTCTTACACGATTGAAAATGCTAGCTGGGAATGAAGTCATTATGTTTTGTTTGAATTTTTTTTTATAAAAATCGAACGAAAATTGTTTAATAAAAATACTAAATTCTAAGTTGTCCGATTTTTTTGACGATTTTTCGAAACGATAAAGACGATTTTTTTATTTTTTCTCAGGAAACTGACGATTTTCTCACAAATTTATCTGGCAGCCCTGCTTGCGCAAGATTTAAGATATTTACATCGACATTCGGCGAACTGAGTTTCGTTTAGATACTCTTATTGAACACTTCGAAGGATGAGTTTAAGATTATGTTGTGAATCTGCCATTACGAATAGATAAAAAGGCCTTCCATCACCCCCGCCATAAGCTTTAAAGACAGAAGAAATCACGTTAAAATAAAAACAAATTTTTTTCAATGACAATTTTTATTCAGAAATTTAAAGGGTTTCAACATTGCTACGGCTATAATTTCGTAACCTGCTCTGTGGCTCTCTGAAGGGTCTGTCTCACCAGTAACTAGTTTAAAACTTTAAGGTCCCGTAGTTAATTGGTTTCAGTCTTATCAGAAAACAAGCACTAATAATAATAACTCTTAAACGTAACGACATCAATACAGTGCTAAGTTTTTAAGAAATTCACAAAATGAGTTCTTAAATTAATTAAAGAAAAAAAATATAAGTACATATATACATAAAATATATTATTACTTGCTGACCCGCAAACGTTGTTTTGCCATCTAACTTTTATTACATTCAGATGTTACAGTGTCTGCATGTCAAATTTACGTTTGATTAGTTAAGAAGATAATAATACACTATTTGCCTGCCAAATTGCTAGAAAATTAGTTGATACGTTAAGAAGATATAGGGAGGGGAGCCTTTACCCCTTTTGTCCTATTTCATGTCCTGTTCTTTTTCAGATGTTACATTGTCTGCATGCCAAATTTAAAGAAAACCGGTTGATTAGTTAAGAAGATATAGGGAGAGGGAGCTTTTACCCCCTCTTGCCCTATTTCATGCCCTGTTCTCTTTCAGATGTTACATTGTATGCATGCAAATTTTAAGAAAACCAGCTCATTAGCTAAGCATATATAAGGAAGGGGAGCTTTTATCGCCCTATTTCCTATTTCTTTTCAGATGTTACCGTGTCTGTATGCCAAATTTTAAGAAAACCGGTTGATTAGCTTAGAAGATTTGGGAGGGGGAGCTGGCCCTATTTCACTATTTGCCTGCCTTAATAAGTTAAGAATATATAGGGGGGAAACTTTTACCCCTCTTGCTCTATTTCTTTTCAGATGTCACAGTGCTTGTTTGCCAAATTTTAAGAAAACCGGTTAATTAGTTAAGAAGATAGGGAGTTTTTAAGCCACCACAAGACACAGCTGCATGTCGTAAACTTACTTAAGCAAAATCGATTACAGGTAGAATTGAGCATATAAATTATCATAAAGGATTTTCTAGAAGTAATAAAAGCGACGACATTAGAGAGCCGTGCGAAATTGCCCAGACTTGAAAGCAAAAAAGACTTCAAACAGTAATTTTTTTTATTTTCTTTTACATTACTAAGTTAAATTAATTTTTTCATTTACATACATATGTTCTGACTAAATAAATTTCTAAAGAGAAAAAATAAATAAAATAATAAAAATAAATAATAAAATAAAGTGCCAAAAATGGTGATTTCTTGAAATGTTTCTATGGGGAACCCCCCAAGAGAGTTCCAGGGGGTTGCCACTGGCATGGGTTGTTCGGCCCTCCAAAGTTAGTGGGGGTCGGTCGTACATTTGGACTCAATTGGGGCACTCTAAATGGGTCAAAGTGGGATTTTTCAAAACTTTACCAATCAACAGTTTGGGGGTAGTAGAATTCGTTTTAGAGGTATGGTTCCTTCGGCAAATTTTCTTATTTTGATCTCTAGAATACGATTTTCACTGAGCCATGGGCGATTTTTTTGCCTCACCACAAATCGACCCGGCCTAATATATATACGTACATATATGTATATAGATTATTATTTTATTAAGCTTGAGGTCTCTTTTTTTTAATAATTTTTATTGTTATTATTATTTATTTAATTTTAATAAATTTAATATTTTTACATAAAAAAAAGGACACAAGCTTAATTTAATAATAATAAAAATTTTGTAAAGGTCGAATAGAGTTAATTTATACATAAAATATACTTAACTTAAATTTCTAATGCACGTTATTTGGTATAAAACAACATCTTAAAATTATTTGCCCATAAAATTGACGATAATTTCTCCATTTATTTCTCTTGCAAAGTATTTTGAACTTTATATTAATTATAATTAGAATCACGTTTTGTAAATTTTTATCTTATATGGGCCTGATTATAATGTCGTACACAACATACATATATGGGTGCGTCGTCTAGTTTTTATTCAAACATTTGTTTTGGTTCTCGTTTATTTTTGTTTTTGTTTTTCGTCGATTGAATGTGGTTTAATAATGTAAGTAACTTGTTGCTTCCCTGAACTGAATACGAAACATTCTTTTATTTTACATCACTAAACACGAATACCAGTCGGCTGGTTTGGTCATACATGGATTGTACATTATTGTCGGATAAATAAAATACCCGTAGTAAAGACATGCCACAAACTATCGATACATAAAAACTATTTCTCTGTATATTTTCACGTTTTTTTCAGGTATCTCTTTGGAAAAACTTCGTAATTACATACTGGTTTAACATGAGCAAACATAAGAGTCAAACAAAAAAAAATAAAGAAATAATGTAAAACCAACTACAGCAATCATTTACGTGACTGAAACGACATGTCCACACAGACGTTATACATACAACAAACAGTGGGTTATAAAGTTTGAAATATGTACGAGTAGTTAAAACTAAAATTCGACTTATCAGGGAAAGCACATTGTATATTTGTCACACTTTCATAAAATACCTTAATTGTTTACACCCCACATCACTATAGGAAGTGTCTACACCTTTTAGTATACCGATCGAATCCGGAACTATGCAACTGATGTTTATATCACTGCGCATTTCTATTTCGTAACAGAACACTTATAACACATTTACTCCCGATCAATATTAAGATAATAACTTATACAAATTTTCATATTATTCGAATGTGTATTCTGAGTAATATTACAATCCTCAAAAGCTTTTATACTTTAATGGTCTTATTCCTTCAATATATTCCAGGAGTATTTTTTCTATGCAATCACCATGAGAAATAATTTCCCAGATTCTATTTGATAATAACTTATGTAAAAATATAGTATTGACTTAAAAGTCCATATAAAAAGGGGTTTTATCCAAGATCCATTTAAAAAGATGGTTTATCTGAAACTTCAGTCAGTTAAATGATTTACTACATCAGTATAGCATTAAAATTGGCAAATCTCCAATTGATGGCAACTAATCAGAATCAGTTATGGTACCGGGGGACCCATCTGAGATCAAGTGCTAGTAGGAAGATCTTAAAATGCCGTATTTGAGGCAAATTTTTTCCCGAAACATAAGAAAAGACTGGGCCTTTTGAAGGATGTCATTGCGTTCTGTTGCTTTTAAACAGAAGTTGCTTTGCAGTGGATAGACGTTTTAAAAATGTATTTACAGCTTTTGATTGCTTTTGTTGAAAAGCAAAAAAAAAATTATTAAAAAAAAAAACACCAAAGTGCTAGGAAAAGAAGGTTCTTTAAAAAAATATTTTTCCCAACAAATGATGTCGTTTACTGCTTTGTTGTCATTTGTAGCAAATAAAAAAGCAAAGAGCTGTATTTTTAAGGCTTAATTTACATGTTTTGCGATTTTTATTTGTGTAAGAGTTGATGTGGCAATGCAGTTATTTGACAATAAACAAATGAAAAGTCGAAAGTAAGTGGGGCTACTTCTGCTCCACTGTCTTTGATTTAAACAATACTGGCCCAAGATGAGAATAAAACTCCACTTGCAAGTATTTTCATCTTCGGTTTTTGTTTTTTTTTTTTTTTAATACAAAATACCAACTGTTGAACATTGGTTTTCTTATAATTTTTTTTTAAGAAAGGCAAAAACTATCAAAATAAGAAAAATACAATTTATCAAAAGACATTTATGTGTTATGTTTTATTTAATTTTTTTTATCACAAAAGGAGACAACAAAAAAAAACAAACATATTTAATTTCTAACTAGAATGCAGTTTTAAATAGAAAAAACCAGATCTGATCATTTATCGATCGATCTGGTGTTCTTAAACAATTGACAGCCATTCCAAAAAAAAATAAATAAAAAACAAATACACAACAAAAATTTGTTTGAACCCATATTGATGTGTATGATCTTTGTTTATTTAGTTTTATAGAAGCAACTTGACTGAACGTTCGTTGACAATTTACAATATCGTCTTGTGGATCGTTTTACATGGAGTAGAGATCTTCTTCATACTTTGAACAAAGAATAATAAAACAGGCCAGCCAACAAAACTTATGAGTATGTTTTGTTTTATTTATTGTTGTTAGATAGATTCTATAGACAGTCGTAAGCTTTTTACGAAAAGGAACTAACTATAGCAGCAGTTCTCTGATTAAAAAAATAAAAAAAAACTATATTCTGTTGTTTGGAGTTTGAGGGCATTAAACTACACGATCATTTATTCATACATATGTATGTTGTTAAAGCTATTTATGTATTTTATGTGCTCTTCGACATTGTTGGCCAACCAAAATTAATTTTGGGGGGCCATTTTATTAGTTAAGTGATCTTTTAAAAAAAGAAAAATTAAGCGTCACGACTCGTATTACTCGTAATTTTCAAGTATATTTATAATATTATTGGCGTCCTATTTTACAAGCATTGTAGTTATAAAAAAACATTGGCGCATATTCATAAATGATCACAAAGTGTTAACTTTTTTAGTTATTCACAGTTGGTTACTTTCAGCAGAAAAAGTTAACACTTAATTATGGGTAAAGCTGTAACTTAATGTTAACTAACTTATACATACAAAGAACAGCTGATTAATATTATCTTATAATTTATTTGAATAACAAAACATTTTTGGCACCAAATTTGTGTCACTTTAAAATACAGAAAACTCTAAATACTCTATCAATTTTGTAAATAATAAACTTGCTTTATTACATTTGCCACTTGCATCCAAAAACATCCATTCAAAAATAAAATAAACTAGAGATGTGTTTTTAGTCACCAAATTTTATTGAAAAAAAAAAATATAACTAAAAAATTACTTTTTTAAAATTGTTATGAATTTTTTAAGAACAATAACGGGCTTTTAATAGATAAATAAGCTTTTAAATTAACTACAGTATATATCGTTCAAAATATTATCGACATTTTGTTTTCTCTACATGCCAAATGCATGGTTGCATTTATTCAATCAGCTGAAAGCAGTTGCTAAGCTAGTTATGAATTATGAATAGGATATAAAACTACATATGAACGTTTTTTTAGTTTCTGTTTTGTTATTTGCGTTTTTTTTATTTTATTCTGCATCACCATTGGTTAAAAGGGTTTGTGCTAATGTGAGTAGCAAATATTCACCCCTATCGTGAATAACAAGTGGAATTATTGTTCCCATGAAATTTTCATTCCCCACGAAGGGAAAAAAGGAATCATGAATCTCATGTGAAAAATTGTTCACGCTATCAGTTCCAGTGAATGTAACAAAAAAGAAGAAAGATTAGGAAATACATATTAAAAATCAATTAAATTTATGTTCAAAAATATTTACGTATATATTTTAAAGAAAAGTGAAAATAATAAAGCTAAATGATTAGTATTGGAGGGATAGGTTGATTGCAACGTTAGTTTTTTGCATTTTTTAAATTTTATGTAGTAAAATATTTCCCAAAATTCTGCCACCACGTCTTTCGAAAGCTTTACAAATCCGCCGGCAATCAACCTCTTGTTTTGCATTTTGTTGACCAATATATCGGTTGGTGCCTTATTAACGGAAATAAACCTTAATATTCGATTTATAGGAGAAACTACTTACATACATGTTCTGTTCCCTAGCAAAAATAAAGTGAGAAAATCTAAGGGAAATGTGAACAAATTACGAGGGAAAAAACTTTTCACGATAAGGGGAATTTATTCACTTGAACATTTTTTCACGTTATTATTCTCTTTTGAAAGACCTTTTTTTCATGGGAGTTTTTCATGATCGCAAATATGTGAAAAGGGGAAAAATTACGAGGGAAAAATTATTCACGATAGGGGTGATTGATTCTACACACATCGTTGAGTACTGATCGACTCAGAACTTCATTCTTATCGATCTAACGATAACTATTTGTTTAGCTGGTGTTTACTCCATATTAACCTTGTGCGCCAAATTTCAAATTTTTATGAGAACCTTCCATATTTGACTACATTTCTTTTAAAAAAAACCATTCCTGAATGGTTTATACTAGGAACCACAGGACATAATATATTCCTGAAAAAAAACTGTTAATTTGGAATTTGGTTAAAATTATTATACTCCACAACAGAGGTTTCCATCAAATTCCTCTTCACGGACCCCTTGTAAATAACTTTTTTGCGGACCCCCTCTGAAGCTTGGGACGCATTTAGTTTTTTAGAATTAGAATTAAAAATGCAAACAAGAACATTTTTTATTTTGCTTAAAAATTTGACTACAAAAAATTTAAAAATATGATTTTGCTTGTCGTGGTTAGTTCCCAAAATTATATATTTTTTTTTTTTTTTTTGTAAAAACACTGAAATTTATTGTGGAAGGGATAAGCTAGATCGTCAGGAAGCCTTATCCACAGATTTTAGAAAAACTAAAGATATTAAACAAATAAAACTGTTAAGCGAACAGTAATTCCAGCATTAATTGTAGTTGTAAGTAGGTTAAGAAAAACCAAAAACAACTTGCTTTATTGTTTTCGAAAAAAATAAAGCATGTTGCCAGTTTAGTTTTTTTAACCGTGCACTTGCCAGTTTGTTATCAAATATTATAAAAATATAACATCATCACCATTCTTTCCATTTTGCTGGTATGTACTACTACATCACTTTCAAATATATTATTTTTAAAATGTAACTTGCAATTTAAAAATAATGTTATATTACTGTTATATGGTATTTTATACTTTTTTCGAAAATTTAAGTAATGTTTACATTTAATTGGAATGCCTGTATTACTGAGAAAGAAAAAGTGATTATTTTCAAGAAAATGTCACACAACGACATTAACTTCCTAGATCCAAAGTTTTAATACTCTATTAGTATTGGTTTTGCAGCTGCAAACCAATACTAGGGTAACAAGAAAATCCGTACCACAGTTTGTACTGCTCAAAGCAATAAACTTATATATTAACATTACTGGTGACTGATGATTACGATAGTTATTTGCTTCAGTGGTCAGACAGAGGGTTCCAATGCAATTGTGCCAGACACGATTCAAGCACAAAACGAGAAAATTTTTACAAAAACTAAATAAACCTTGTCTAACCAGTTCTTTCAATTTTGGTAAAAAAAAAGTTTATGTACGATTTATTTTAACAAATTTTCTTTAAAAAAGTGTATTTTTAAAAAACAAGGTTTCTAAAACAGTTTGAAATACAAGTACAATAAGCAAACATTATTTTTTGTCTCCCTACTTAAAATGTATGCAAAAAAAAACGAAAACAAAAATCATAAACAGTAAAACATTCCTCCATCATGTGAGTTGCATGTTTTACTTGTTTTGTTTTTGTAATTTTCGTCAAGTGCGAAAGAATAAAAAAGAACCCCTAGGGTTTTTGCAACAACGAATTCGAGTTTGCGAGTACTACTTTGTGCCTATGGATGTGGTGGCATATGCTGCATGCATCATAAAATTCTGTGTATGTGTTATTAACAGGGCAAGTTTTAATATGCACAAAAATTTTAATTAATGCACAAAAAAAGGATAAAAACATAGAAATATGCTTAAAAAATTAAAAACAAATTTTTTTCAATATTTTCTTAAATCGTTGAATGTTTTTTATATTATCAACTTTCGCATCGAGCAAAAAAAACTAGTTATGGCCAATTTCACCAATTTATTTAAATATCAATTTATGTTTAAAATTAGTTTTTCATGTCAAATAAAATTATATGAAAAAATATATAAGTTTGTATGTATATTTAAATATCAATTGGTGAAATTGGCCATTTTTGTTGGTAATGAGACGGAATTTGGCAATAGTAGCGTTGCCACTTTATGAATAAATTTTCAAAACATGTACCATTTTCAAATACATAGATATTTAGATGTTTTTTGAACCGAATTATCATTGCGTAATTTGGTCTTTATAAAACAAAATTTTGTAAGACCTGTTTTACACTGTGCGACAAGTCAAACAAAAAAAGATTCAAGAAACAGAAGATTGGTGACGAAAACTTTTTTACTGTTCATCTTTGACCCCATAAAGTATAAATTTAAATTAAAATTCAAATCGAAAATTGCTTCTGTGGGACAATAGTTATGAATCCAAATGTGAAACCAACACACAGTGATGTTAACTTTAATTTTTTTCATTACCGTACGGACCTCTTAAAATTACCGTTTTTGAGAAGAAATTAACGAACGCAAGGATTTTTAATTAAACCATTAATTTCCTGTTCCACCGTTAGTACGGATGTTCTTAAATCAAGTACAGAATGCTTGATTGAAATGAAACATTTTTTCCTTGACCCGTACTTAAAATAAATAATCCTAAAACTAGTTAATTTATAACATTGCGGCTATTTTATAAGTTAAAGAATTGTTGATTTTAAAACAAACAAAAAGTTTAATATAAATTTTATACAGGGTCAGCCAAATAACTTTTTTTTTTGAAAATGCTATAAAAAAAACTACTGAATATTTTCTCAAATTTGTTTTTTATTTGAAAGTAAGTTCAATCCTTCCGGTTAATAATGGAAAATAATTTCATTCAAATTGCTGCCTCGGCTGGCCATGCAGTAGCCTACACGATCGGTCCAATTTTTAATTTTTTTTTTATTTCACCAATGGCTTCACATATATTGTCCTTTAAAGCGTCAATTGTCTCTGGCTTGTCGGCGTAACACTTATCTTTGACGGCACCCCACAAATAATAGTCTAACGGTGTCAAATCGCAGCTCCGATGTGGCCTAACGACATCAGCTCTGCGGCTGATAATGCGATCTTCAAAAACAGGGCGCAAAACATCGAGTGTAGCTTCGGCTGTGTGGCACGTAGCGCCGTCCTGTTGAAACCAAATGTTGCCAATATCCTCCTCTTCAATTTTTGTGATCACAAATTCGTTCAACATGGCCCGATAACGGCATCGGCGCTGCACTATTGACGGAATCATTAGCCGGCTGAGGTTGTTATTTTACAATGCCGATAAATGTATGTTCTTTTAACCTTTCAATAGAAATTATGTGCATACATATGTATGTAAAAAACGTTTCATTATTATATCCAAAATTGGCTGAATCTTTTACGGCGCAAATAAAAATGGTTGTTTCGGCCGCACGTTATTTTGAAACCGAGAACTACTTTGGTTTGGCAATAAATATTATGTTAAACAGCAATTTTGATAGACATGCACAATTACACGTGACTTGCAAAGTTGACGAGTCAGATGTAAAAAACATGTCCTCTATATGCTCCTTTAGCGACAGCTGTTTCAGCCGGGAAAAACTTTCTGCTCCAGCCGAAAAATTAAAACAATTTTTTTTTTAATATGTTTTATGTAATTTTATAGGTGTTGAGTAATTTTGAACCAACAGCTGTTTAGCTTTTTGTCACACTGGTGCTACAAAAAGACAAACCCAACAGTCAAAAAAAAAACAACACTGTGCTTTCAGCAACTCAAAATAGAAACACAAATTGAAAAGCAAAACAATACATGAGAGAAAAAAACAAACATGAAAAATTTTGGTCCAACGAGTTTGTCTTGTGTAGTTTTACCATGACTTGTATAATTAAGGCGAATTCATACAATGTAGTCTTATTTTGAAAACGTTTACAACATTGTAAAGTATTTTAACGTTGGGTCAAAAATAATACAACACTGTAGTAAACAATTTAAACAAATATTTCATTATCTTTTTAATTTTAAATTGTATGTTTTGAAATGTAATAATTTAAAAAAAATTTTAATTTTAAGCGAAAATTATAAAATTTAGTAAATATTTCCCGGAACCACATAAACGGTAAATCATTTGGCGCAAGGTTAGTAATCAGCTGTTGCTTACGTATCTAGATAAGGTCACTTGGTGTAAATTCGCCTTGAGCATAATGTTAAGGACATCAACGATGGCTCCCAAGTGTAGGCAGGGGAAGATTTAAAAATTTACCACTATCTTCCAAAAAAAAACTACGTTTTCTGTCAAAATAAAAATATTAAGAAATTCCTTGAATAAATAGCAAATTTATGTGATTTATATTATATAAATATTTATATTCCATATTTCAGTGACAATAACAAGACAACAAATTAATTTTTTGAACAAAAACATAACTTAGAATAAAAATAGATATTTGAACGTGTGAAACCGTAAAATTAAAAATACGAGATACACACGTACAGCTGTGTAAGTTTCGACCCGTGATTATTGCATAAAAATTAAAAAACAAGGGCTTAAACTACACAAATGCTTTACATACTTATTTAAATTCTCATATGTGTGTAAATATTTTTACTTCTATACAATTTCTATTTTCTGGAAGTTATGAGTTGAGAAGACTCATATTTTGAAATGTCTTGAATATTTTCTTTATTCATAATTAATGCAGCTACTGTATCAGTATTCAAACGATTACGGTGGTCAGTCTTTATTTATTTTATTTTTTATTTTTATTTTATGTTGCATTGAAAATGTTTTACCAATGCTCATGAGCACTTAAATAGGGGCTCAACCAGTGATGATAACTTTTAATTTTTCATTACCTTACGGTCCTCTAATAATTACCGTTTTTGAGAAGAAATTACCCAACGCAAGATTTTTAATCAAAACATTAATGTGCTGTTTCTAAATGACAGGCAGTTGATTGTTTCGTTTGTTAACAGAACATAAGAGCATTATTTATAAACCATTAATTTAAATTTAAAATGTGTTTTTTTTTAGAAAAATCTGAATGTAAATGTTTATCTTAAAAGTTGTAAAGGCATATTTCTTAAAATATTTACAAGAAATATATGTATATGAATGCTGTGGGCTACCGCTTATAATTTAGATTTCTACTGTACAGTTATGACGAATCAATAAACACAGCATTACAATTTTTTTTTGTTTGAAACACAACAATATTTGTTTTATGACTTGATAGCACACCATGTGAATTCCCAAATTGTAATTTTTATGGATAAGGTAGTAAAATAATTTTGAATTTGATCCGTACTTAAAATAATCCGAAAATAATAGTTAAATTAATAACATTGCGGCCATTTCATATGTTTAAGAATTGTTGATTTTTAAACAAGCAAAAGGTTAAATATAAAATTAATAATGCTCAAGAGAAATTTCATTTTTCTTATTTTGCACTTATCGGTGTTAAGAAAACATTTATATAAACATAATGTTGTTCATTTTTTTGTTATAATATTTATCTATGCATTTAAAAATTGAAAATCACCTCAATCTCAAAAGTTAAAACTTTAAACGCTACATATGCAAGTACGTATATTTATACCAAAAATAGAAATTTCTTTAAATAACCGTATTTTAAATAAAATTACCTTGCTACCTTTTGCGGCCCAAAATTACCCTAAAAAAGAGTAATTACCGTACGGTTAACATCACTGGGCTCAACCCCGACGTTGAGAAGTGCGTGCTCACGGCATTCGTTATGTAAGGCGATTGTCAGCCAATTTGGTTAAATAAGAAAATCTTGAAAAAAATCAAAAATCGTTTTTATTTTCTTAATTTTTAGTTTTATAGCCATTTTCTCAATGTATCGACAAACTGCCTGTTACTCAATATGAACATAAATTTCTTAAAAAAAATAAGCTGTCCGTTCGGTTTTTGTCAATATACCGACAAAATTCAAATTTTCAGTTGGCCACACCTCTCAAAATATGTACATGTAAAAGTTGGAAGTCAGCTGATTGAATTTATTTGTACGGCAAATAAAAGGTAACTAAATAATTGGCAGATGAGTGCTGGTTAGCTTTGCGACAAAAAAGAAGCAAATTTCTTTAATGTGGAGTTTTTTGTTGGAAAAAGAGATAATCGCCTAATGAGAAAACGGCCATTAATCTTTTATTCTGCACAGTTACAAAGTTTATTTAATAACACACAAGTGTATGATTGCTGAATTATTCAAACCGAATTCTTATGTTAAGAAAAAACTGCTTTTAGAGACGGGCAGTTTTTTATCATAATTAATGAATCAAGTACTTACTGAAAAATGTTACTTTGTTCTGTGCCATGTACAGCGCTTTTCGTTTCCCGCACTTTTTGGGTTCCGGGAAAAGCGGAAAATAAAAATCATATTCCCGGGATACCCGTCCAAAATTTGTTATTTTTTATTTACTTATTTCATCAATGACACTAATATTTCTTACCGGCTAGTATGCTTGAAATAATTAAATCTAGTATCTGTTATATAAAAAAATTAAATGATTTATTAAGGCACTTAAGAGGTTGTTTTTGATGCCAATAGGATCATAGAAATCAATATTTGTAAAAACATTGTCAAATGCAGAGCTCATTTGCATAATAAAAGTGTTGTAGTCTTGGGGGAATATCATTTCTGAAAGAGCGAATATGAACTGAAAGCTCAACATTACGAAGTAGAAATTCGGAAACAATTTCACCGTTAACAAATTCAGCATGAAGGAGAAATTAAATTTTCTACATTTAATAACATATTTTGTTACAGTTTATTTATTTATCATCAATGAAGATATTACAAGTTAGTCATTCTATGTGAATCTTTTTTAATATTCATGTAAGGACCTTGAATTCTAAGTCGATTTAGTCATTTGGGTGCCGAATTATTTCTAGTTCTTCAAGGCTTCAGTAGGAAAAGAGTTGTGCATCCAAATGTGTAACTACCTCCCCAAAAACTTGACAAAAACTAACATAAATTTGTCGCGGAATGTACCGATTGTCATTAAATTTCTAGTTGTACTCTACTTTCATAAGACTCGAAATGCTTCATAAAAGACACAATTTCGGAAAACACTTTACTACGCCCTTAATCGAATAACTTTATAGTATTGTTGCAAAATTTTGCCTACTACAGTTTTAGGTTTGCCATTCGTACTGATTTTACCAATACACGTACTGGTTTATGAATAACACCCAAATCAGTACGCAAAAGTACTGGTTTTTTTAAATTTTGCCTCCAAATAATTTTACTTGTTTAAAATTGGTTTGCTTCCCTTATTACTTTTGATTTGTTATGAATCACCCAGTTAAAATTCAGTTTTGACTCTTAACTTACCATATGCTTTGTATTTAAATAAAAAGAAGTGCCGTTAGTGCTTTTCAAAAGAAAATGCTGATTTTGCGAAAAAGAGAAAAGTATAAAAACACTCGCAGGATTATTTGCTTCGCCTGTCTTCGGTTTGAACAACTGCCAACGTTAACACTTCTTGGTTGTATTCTGTGATTCAAATAAAACGAAAAAGAACGTAAAATGTTTGTTTTGTTTTCCAACGTCCCGTCTGTAAAACAGATCTAAAATGGCACATGCAAACAGGTAGACATAACCTGTTGAAAGAACTTTCTTGCAAGTAAAGTATACGTATTATCACCCTGCAAATGTTAGTACTAGTCCAAACACGCGTGTAAAATGTAGCCCACAAGGGACTAGGTAACCCAAACGTATGGAAAAACATGGTCTATTCAACATTAGGATGTTCTAGGGCAGGGCCATATAACCCAGCTTTGGATTAAAAAGGAGTAGTCTTTAAACTACTTCATTGTATACACAAGAGGATTAGTTTTAACTTCGTTTAGAAACGAAAACATGTCGTTAAAAAACGAGACATATTGTCTCACTACAAATAATTTTTGACAATGGCATGGTCCATGCTTGCTTTACATCGGACCAGTCTATGGAGTAGTCCATTTAATCGAAATGGATCAGGCGGTCCAAATTATTTGCAGGGCAACGAAAAATCGTAGAAACAGCCGATTGGCTGAAAGTACAAAAATTGTGTGAATGTTAGTGAAAAAGTGTAAGTGTATTGCAAATTTCAAGAAATTACTTTCCAAAAACAGTATCTTCATTTCATTTATGGCCACAGCTACGCTTCAGCTGATTGTAGCAGCAAACTTTTCAAAGAAATCTTCCCTGATTCCAAAGTTGCCTCCAATTTTAGTTGCGCCAGAACAGTGTTCTAAAGTTGCAACCAAATTATTGGCAAAGTATTTAGGGTATTCACAAGGTCTCCTATCCAGTCACATTTTCATAAGTCATAATTTAAAAATTGCTTCAAACTATTGGTCTTGACGTAAAAAAAAAATTCTTAAAATAATAATTTTTTTCTCCTAACTATTTTATTTTAAGGCATTTTTTCGTTTGTAATTCAAAAACAAAAAATTTTAAGGGGTTTTAATTTTATAGCCTATGACAATATGGCTAGATTGGAGACCTCGTGAATACCCTCATCATATTGACAACAATTTGTATGAATTTAGAATTGTTTGTGCATTTACAACAAATGTGCCGATCAATGACATTACTTTGTTTTTGTTGTATGTATTTTGTTAAGTTCTTGCTTTAAAAAATAGAAAAATTAATTATTTTTAATGTATAATTTTCTTTGTCTATTAATAATCGTTTAAAACTTATGAATTCAATAAAATTTTGGGTCAAAATTTGGGTACTGGTTTTTTTCCGAATGTACTGGTATTTTTCTTACGATGTACTGATTTTTTCAATTTCAAAAATAGCAACCCTATACAGTGAAGTAAAACCCCATGCATCAGATCGAGTTTATTCGAATAACCTTGTATATATATATGTATATATACATATATACTGGTTACTATGTGTAACCACTTTTTGTATACCCAGTATATTATCCAGTACTTAATATAAGATTTAATCTTTGTATTGGATTGTAAAACTTAAAATTAAATAAATAAATAAAAAAAAAAAAAAAAAAAAAAAATACAGTTTGCAACGACAAGAAAAAAAAAGAAGAAGATAGTCTATAATTCACCCATAGGCCCTATATAAAGCCCATTCTCCAAAATCAGCTTAATAAATCTTAAATTGTAGCAAATTAAATTATTTTGGTGAAATTAAGTTTGATGAAGCAACTAAAGGCACGAGTCTGGCATAGATTTACTAAAGTTAAAAAAAATTTGAAATTGAAATCAATTGAAAACCCGGGAATTTTCGGGACGGAAAATTTGGACAAATATAAAAAAATTATACATGTTACGTTGGGCCATAAAAAGTTACGAAAAATGTAACAAATGTAACCAAACGGCATCATTGCCCAAGACAGATATGCCAAATTAAGTAAACTTTAATGTTTCGGCAAAAACATTTAAAAACTTTCCTTGTTTCCATGTAGTATGTCAGTACATAAGTCTGTTCTAGTCGCGTACTTGTACACAAAACCTAAATCCATTCATCTTTAACCATTTGTTTTATTCAAAAGCGGCTGTTACTCATACACATCCACACAACAGTCATCTGTGTGTGAGATTTTGTTGTGTCTGAAATTTTGTTTGTTTCTATTTTATTAAAATTATGATTATTATTATTATTATTGTTGTTGTTGTTGTTGTTTTTGTAATTATTTCCTGTGTGTTTCAAAGTACTAGCAGGGTCATACCATACTTTTTTTTAATTCTGATGTCTGCATACTACCAAAACCAAAAGACTGTATGTCAAAGTGTATTCCAGCGAACCAGGGGTAAAAGCTTAAAACAAATTGTGTGTTTGTTGTATTCATGTCACACGATTTTATGTACATATGTACATACATACATATGTACTTCTTATTGCAAAGACGCATATTATGATGACGAAATTTTGTGTTGCTGATGATGAAATTTTACGCATCGTTTACATATATGTACATACCTACATAATTTTGTTTTTGAGTGAATCTCTTTTGTATTTGACTTAAAATGAGTTATTTAAATATATCAATCCGAATGTAGTTAGTATGTTGTAATTTTTAGCTGGGGTTTTAGGTCAATTACTTACAGAAGAGATAGAGAATAAACAAACAAATTTTGAAAAACGTTCGTACTTCATTCCAAGTTTGACACTTGGCCATTGCTTTAATTGAGATTTTTATTTAATTAAGTAGGTATGTATGTATGTATGCATGTATGTATGTATTGGAATAAATGTAGCCTGGAGTATCAGCAATTATATTTTAACAGAAAGTTTAATTTATATTGAATGGGAAATTCCATACAATGTACATACCTACTTTATTTTAATAAAAGGACAACTTACAAATGTAGAATACGTAACAGGAATAAACAGAATCAAAAGGCAGGATTGAAAAATATAAATTATCTAGAATGTCAAATATTGCATCAAAACAAGAATGGCGGCAAGTTAAAAACGGTCTATTTTGATTGATTAACTTGTATACTTTGCACGATTGTTTAGGAGGGCTAAAATTAGGGAGGTAAAGATACGCCTTGTTCCCGATACAATGTCGATACAGATACCGAAAAAGAAATATCGGAACACCGATACGCATATGCAATTTTAATTCAAGTTAAAATTTACAAAACTCAATTAGAGTAATTTTTTAGTATGCAAAAAAAAAAACAGCGTAAGATATACAGGTATGCGATAGAAAACGATTTTGAAAACAAAATAATTTGAAATCAATAATGTCGTTTTCAGTATCTTCTTTTTAATTTTTTTTTAGTAGACTTTTTGAAAATCTGTAAATGCAATTTTTTTCTTCAGTCCATCTTCTTAAATTACCAGTAGTCGTAGAATTTTCAAATAAATCATTTGAGGACTTATAGGCTCTTTGGGATTTAGCACATTTGCTCTTTGAAATTTCATTACTTTAATACACAGAAAAAATTTTCACCAATTTTTTTTCAATTAATTCAATAATTCTGTTTCAAACTATTTTTTTAATTGTTCCAATTAATTTGCATTAATTGAAACTAAAAATTATAATGTTTTTTTTTATGTTTATTAAAATATAATTCATAACATTCTTAAACTATAATAAACAATAGTTAACAATTATATACAATATATACAGTGTATATTATACACTGGCTCTAAAACGGGCTCTCTAGTATAGTTAATATAGTACATGATAGTTTTTGGTTTGCAAAATGGTAAAATTTTGAGAATTTTGTTTGTAATATGTACATCTGTAAAAATAAATGTTGCAATGAAAAAAGTTATAAAAACATTACTTCTTATATTTTTGTGAACAGTAAAAACTAAGGTCTAAGGTTAAAAACAGAGGAATTTAAATTTTTTTAGATAGCCACCAACATTTTTTGGTACTGGTTTTTTGAAGTTTACAATCTCTTATGGATATACTTGTTTCGTATCTGAAGTTATTATAAGTGTTTAAATCGCAATTAACTGCTTTTATATTGGCACGTCTAAAATTGTGGTCAACAATAGGTATGTCATTTTCATTTTCAATAATATTTAGTTTATCGAATGGTATGACAGCCGTAAGATAAATAAAAGTTTTAGTACGGATATATTTAAATGGCATTAACAATTGAAATTGATTTGTGGCAAATGGGTACCGTAGCTGTTCTTGACGAAGCGCATTCGGGACTTTTTTAAGAATTGCTGGCCGTATGTTACGAATAGCATGAACATAGCCGGCAACCAAGGCATCAATTACTGCTGGTTAAGTACCATAGATCAATGATCTAACGTAGTCCCAAAATTCTCAATCCATATGTGGCAATTTTGTTTATTATCAAACGCGTTCGCCTCGTTTATGAACACAATTTTGCTATAAAACATCGTCTATAAGTAGCGTGAATCGAGGATTGATTTTCAAAGTTAATTTGGATAATTTAGTAGCGTTGATCAAGCGTAAATCTACTAATGATTATTTGCTAGAGTAAACTGATCATAAATGTCAAAAAGTTTGCGCAGTATAACAGTTCGTTTGACAGCTAACCCTTTCATAATTTTTATCTAGCTTAAAAAGCAATCTTTATACATAGGCCCTATATATATTTGATCAATACTTCATGCTTCACCATAAGCATCCGAAAAAAAATATTGTGTACATACATACATACATATATAAATATAATCAAATCACAAGTTTCATCTTCAATATTGACTGCATAGATTATGTAAAAAAATAAATTAACTAATGAATCAAAGATGGGTAATAAACAAAACTTAATACACTCAATTTAATTTAAACAAATATACCAATTAACCCTTTTAATGCGCTGACAATGTAAATTGTTTTTCTTTTTTAGGTTTCCAAATTCTATATTGAACATTCTGAGGACATAAAAGACATACCATAGATATTAAAATTTGAAAAAAGGTATATTGTTTATACAAATATTAAAGTAAAAACATCTCAAAACGCTTAATTTTTCCATACAAAATTATAAACAAGTTCAAAAACATTCGAATTAAACTAAATTAATCCTGTACGTTACGATTTTAGTATGATTTTCGCCAAAATAGATGAGATAAGGGTGTAAAGGACATCAGTACGAATACAGTACTTGATGTTGATAGGACAAACAAGCTAAAGTAAAAAATAGCCTTGGAAATATGTACAAATATTCCAAGAATAAGGGTTCAAAAACGATTAACAAATTTTAGAAATGTTTTACAGGGATAAGAGTTTAGGCAGAAAAAACGTTCATAAAATAGTGAACTACCAAAGTAATCTTGTATATCAATCACATAAAATTCGTGTATTCGAGTTTTTGTTACTTAAAGCTACCGGCATTTTCTATAAGATTTCCGTACCTGTGTTTTACGAAACGTTTAAAGGTAGCATGGAGTTTTCATTTATTACTGTAGACATTTAAAGAAAACATACGTGCTTCAATATGGTATCAGGTAACGCATGAAAACTACCAAACTGTTTTATAATTTACGTCCAGATTTATATTTACGGCTGAAAAAAGTGCATACATTAAATTATGTGTGCCCTTGAAAAATTCGTATTAAAATTGTTCATTAATGTGCCCATCGACTGCACAATATTATAAAGTACTATGTTATTGTCATTTTGGTCACCACTATTCAATTATGTACTTAGTTTTGCAATATAAAAAAATAGATAATGCAATTATTCATTCAATGTAAAAACAAATCGCTCATTTACTTCAATAGAGACGTAACGTAAAACAATCCATTTCGAGACAAAAGCTTTTGATTTGATCTATCCATAGTTGGAGGTAGTGCACTTATTTTGCAGTTTCAACACACACTTAGTGATGGTGCAAAAATATTGCAATCATTTTTTTGATGTTGAGTGATGAATTGAAAATTTGCAGCCTCACTAAACATGAGTGATAGTGATGTTAAAAAATTTTGCACACAAAAAAAAAGTGTATTTCTTCACTCATTTGAGTGCAACTAAAATTGTTGCACTAAATTTAAAATCAAAAACTTTTTTTTTCATGATTAAAGCCAGGGAGTTTTGGCCTTGTGAAAGTGCAAATTTTTCGTGAACAAAACCCTTAGGTGTCTTTCTATTTTGCGCGTCACATATATATTAAATTCTCTTGTCACGGTGTTTGTCTTGACCGACTTTTATTAAATTGTCCCTCCCTTTATCTTCTTAACTAATCACGCGGTTTTCTTAAAATTTGGAAGGCAAACGCTGTAACATCTCAAAGGAAATAGGGCGTAAAATAGGGGGTAAGAGCTGCCCCTCACTATATCTTCTTAACTAATTAAAATTTTGCATGCAGACACTGTAAGATATGAAAGAAATTACAGGTAAATTGTATCTGCATCCATAATTATTTTATGTAAAAATATTTCAATAAACAACATTATAGGAATTATTATTTTTCGCTAAGACATGCATGTAAGTTTTAAGCACTCAAACCACTTGAGCAACCGCCATTCAACTGTCCATATGAGAAGCAATTGGTGTCTTAATATGTATATTCCTGGCCCTGGATCATGCAATTTGTATACGAAACATATCCAAAAGAGGACAAAATGCCAAAATTACTAATTTGTCTGTTTTTACATCATAAAAAGTACACTTTATTTTATTCTGGGCCATATGCTATCTATTATCTATTACAAATTTTTTGCGGCCCTTTGCTGCCCAGAGGAGTAAGAGGAACAAATATATACATTTAATATACCAAATTTTTGGGAAAAAAGTACCAAAGGTAAAACAGTGCATACTTCACAGTTTCTCCTCATTTTAGGCCCCCAGAAAGTACACTGTATGTGAATGAAGGTTATAATCTTTATGTATATCAAATTATTCGAAAAGAAAAAAAATACCAACTTTATCCGGGTTTAACCCTTTAAAAAGTACCAATTTTATCATTGAAAAATTACACTATATTTAAATCCTGACCATATGCAATCTGCAAATGAAATATATCAAATAAATATCCGTCTACCAAATTTCATCCAAATCTATTAAGCTAAACTAACAATCATCCAAATATCCAAACATATAAACTGTCATATTTATAATATTAGTAGGATATTATGTTCTGGGTCACGAAAGCGATATAAGTTGTGATTTCAGTAATAAAAATTGTTTAAGACAAAGCGGCTTAAGCCACCTCGTTTGATCCTAGTGTTGGGGCTGCCAACCACCTCTATGCATACTAACCGTGAGACAGCAAAACAACAGCAGTGATTGTTCCACGTTGCCTGTCACGTTATTGCCTGCGACGCATTGGTGTCAGTCTGCATTTTGACTACTCAATTCTCCGCCTTTTTACTTTAGCTGCAGTCAGACAGACTTATGTCTTAACTTCATTACCAGGAAAATATTAAGAAATTTCACTCGTAGGGATTTAAACTTAAAAAACGTCAATTATTAAGAATGTCAGAGCAAAAGAAAAATGTGCATGTAGGAGCCAATCCATATTATTGCTATGTTGACATTTTGTGTATTTGTCATGTGGAATGTCACTTTTTCTACCCACATGTGATATCAGTTTTATGTCAAAATTTGAGTTTTACATAAGGTTTATAATTTACGTGCTCACATGTTGGTATGTAACATGCATTTTACACAGCCCTTCCAAAATAAAACAATACATTTTCAATAATAAATTTGTTAATTTTTTTCTTTATCATTATTTAATTACTATTATAATTTATATTTATTAAAATTTCAATTATAATTTTTGCCACCACAAATAATTTTGTTAATAAAAATAGCTGATGTCAGACGCTTTGTCACTTAAAAATAGAACTTGTTCTAAATCAAAAATGTCATATGTACTGTACACAGAGAAATAACACATGATATTGTTTGAAGGGCTTCGGACGATATGTACAAATTTAACATGTGAAAAAGTGACAATCTACATGACAAATACACATAATGTGAACATTGCTTAAGACTCACTGCCCCTATAATTCGGTATAGTTAAAAAAGGATCACTATAAACATTTTATATTGACAACATTGTTTTTTTATGGTTTATAAATGTTTCCTTAAACTCATACAAAATTAACAAAAGTCTGTTGCTGTTATGCCGTGAAGATGCAGAGGCTTAAATATCTAAAGTAGTACTTAAAAAACAGTATAATATGTACTATCTTTTCAATACCAGAAATGGTCAATCCTTTTGTAACATTTTTTATTTTGGAAATCAGCGTTTAAAAAACTGCAGTTAAAGTAGAAAAACTGCTATTTCCCCCACTGCTTAATTTGTCATTGGCCAAACCAAAACAGTTGCTTTTACTTTTGATTCACTAAATGTAAACAGTGGCAATCTAATCAACTCAAAAAGCGAAAAGTTGTACACAAGTTTTCGACTCGATTTTTGTTTGACAGTATCGACTGCAGTTTTCTAAAAGGCAAATTAAACCACACAAATGGCTTGGCAAATATGTCAAAATTTTACGTTTGTACAAACATTTTGTGTTGTTAATTGTGGTGTTTGCTGTTTGTACAAACATTTGAAGCAATGTTTGTAGAAATATTAAAAATTTTTAATAATTGGCAGACATATTGGATATTTGTCAAACTTTATACAGTGTATAGTGTTAAATGTAATCATTTCAGTGAAAATTTTGCATAGTGAAGACGTATAAGAAGAAGCATTAAGAAATGGACGAGGAAAAAATATTTTTAAATTAATTTATTGACCTTTATAAAAGTCTATGATTGTGTTGTTTGTTGGCAAACAGAAGTAAAAATAAAGCGCAAGTTTGCCAAGCCATTTGTGTGGTTTATAATGCCCTTAAGCCTTGGTACCAATAACACAACGGGAATTAATTACACTGGTCGGCAAAAAACGTCGGGAGCAAGATTTTTGTTATGCGATTTTAATTAACTTTAGCGAGCTGCATTAGTTAAATGAAAACAGTAGCATTTAAATTTAACTTTTACTCTGGATGGTGGCTGAAGGAGAAGAATACAGTGAAAAGCACAGTTGTTAAATGTGACTTGATTAATGTGACGTGGTACATTTAAACGAGGTTTATCGTCTGGGTTTTATGTTCAAATACGAAATGAAAGTGAATATCTATTTAATTCCTCATAAATAATTTCACTGTGTTCCAGAAAACTAATTAAATTTTATTTTCAAGACGATTTAATTTTTATTTGGTTTTTTTTGCTCTTTTTACATATTTTTGATGTGTTACCGACGTCTTTCAAAATTGTACAAATTTGGTCATATGTTGAAATTTTGTGTGTTTGGCGTATAAATTTTCCGGGTCAATGAGCTGATTTGTCTCTTTTTTAAAAACACCTCGACAACTGTATAAAACCCGCAAAGTCCTGCAACCTCATCTTTGGATAAAATATGCTTTATATTGTTAGGACGACCACCACTTGCTGATGTTTCCGCTCTGTTTTCGGATAATTTTTTTTGCTATCTGCTTTCCAATCGGCCCATACATTTTTCAAACCAGATGGATATTTTTCTAGAGGACCTATGGAATTGAGTTCTGTTGCTAAGCCCATTCATAGCTGATCACCCACCGCCCGATAACCCTTATTATCTAACCATGTTTTTTCCATGAGTCTTAGCAACGACTCTTCTTGTTGCGAATTTTTGTGCTTACCCCTTAAAAACAGATATAAACTCACGAAATAGCAATTAATGTATAAAATTTAATTAATTTACTAACATTTTATTATTTTCGCAACAAATATATAAAAAATTATTTTTTACCAAAAAGCATTTTCTTTCACGCGGCTGTTTGCTTTCGAATTTAAATTACTTTTTTTATAAAGAAAATTATTTGAAAAAAACATTAATTCTGCATGGAACAAACTGGAAACGAAATTTTACTTTTCATTTCACTTTAACGATTTCAAGAACACAAACTAAGTGGAATTTTCACTTTCATTTCATTTCACGAATGTAGAACACAGACGTATATAGTATGCAATATATAGACCAAAATCTACATGTTTTTTATGAAATTATAATCAAAAAGATTTTTCAATGTCAACCTGTGTTATTGGACCCACGAGAGCTGTGCTGCATTGTGCCTGCCAGAAAAAAAACCTAACCAGATTTGATCTTAATTTCATTATTATTTTAAATTCTTTCTTGTATATATCTGCTCAAAAAAAGTTTAATTAAACGATTATAAATTATTATTTAACTGAAAGATACTGTTATCCGTGTTCACACGGACAGCAATATTCGTGTTTCGCTCTCTTATTCCTGTTTCGCACCCCAAACATGATTGAAACGACTTGTTTTCCCATACAAAATTTTTAGAGCGAAACAGGTCGTTTCATTTTGAAACAGGCTGCGAAACAGGAAAAATGTACTATCATCTCCAATTTTGATAACAGTTATCGTTAGTTTATCTGAACTAGCTCTCAAAAAAATCAAAACAAAGAAAACAACAAAATAAAAATTGATGTTTAATAAAATAAAGTGATAATAATAACCTAATAATATTAATAAAAGTATTAAATAATATATTTTTAAGTTTTATTTACTTTTTTATATATTTTTAAAAGAATCACACTAGCAACACAAAACCAGCGAAACCAGTGGCTTATATCGTCATATGAACATAGCATTAATCTTCATATGGGCACTTCCAATATTGTAAACGAGACATTCGAACACGTTTATATTGACAAAACTGTAAAAACAACCTGATTTTTATTTTTTAAATTAATGATTCTTTTAACTCTCAATTAGCTCTTTAATTTCCGCAAATGAAATGTTTCGCTTACTGTCGTGGTGTCCGAGATAAAGACCTGCACAGATACATCTGTTTATATCTGTTTCTGTGTGTTTTCTAAAGTGGATATGTATGGATGAGTGCTCTTGTGTTTCTGATATAAGTTGATATTGATATGAATTGTAAAAGAGTGGATGTAAGTTGATACAAAAGCGAAAGAGAGTATCATATCTGTTAATATCTGCTTTGCAAAAGCAGATACTAGTGGATACTGATGGAATACAATAAGTTACTTATTGTACGATGCCGTTATTTTCAATTATTTTTCAACGAAAAAGAGCGTGAATGTATTACGAGCGAAAAAAAAGCCAAACAAAAAATTTTACAAAAACAAAATCCACAGGCTGCTTGTACTATGGTCGTACAAATTGCCAAGCAACAACAACACTACAAGTTACGTATTATACCTACGACGAAAATACAAGTGGAAGCGCTTGCAATCTTTCTTGATGAGCAGCACGATTAGCCTTTGTGTCTGCTGCGTACATGATTTGTTCTTGTAAACATGTGTATGCTGCTTTTTTTAAAGCAAACATTTTTGAAGATTTTAGTAGCGGTAATATTTTTTTTCTTAAATTCTTTGATGCCTATGGTTATTTTGTTAAAAAGACATGTAGACAAAAATTATTGTAAAAAAAAATTACTGAACACATGTAATTTGTTTTTGTAAAAAAAACTTGGGTTTTTACCAACCAAAACTATTTTTTTCGTTTAAAGCATTTTCTTAAATATTTAAACATTTGAAAATATTAAAAAAGAAGTATGCTACATTTTATGTGGAAATAACCTACATACATAAAGGCAAATGTTACAGTAAGTATAATTGTTGGGTTAGAAAAATTAAAAAACGCACCGAAACTTAAAAAAAAATAGCAATTCATATTAACGTTTTGAAATATTTTTATTTTGAAAAAAATTGTTTGACTAATAGTTGAATTTGAGCCCTAACGTAACGTAAGCGGCATCATTTTAGATTTTTGTTTTTTTCTAAATAAATGACTTTAACGATTTTATGGCAAAAACTATTTTATCCAGGGACCCTATAAAGGAAACGACAAAAAATCATATAAATATAACCATTAATATTGATGAATTATAGGTACCTAAAGGTTAAAAATTACAATTATCATTTAATATATATATTTTATTCTGGTTATCGTAACCAATTAAAGTAAAAAATTTTTTTTTTGGTTATACCTTCATAAATAACCATTAATTCAACTAAAAAATTTTTTTGGTTACAAACAACTATTAAACCAAATAATTAATTTTTTGGTTACAAATAACCATTTTAACAAATAATAAATTAATTTGGTTACAAATAACCATTAAAACAAGTAATTTATTTTTTGGTTACAAATATAAATTATACATAAGTAAGAAAGTATAGTCGGTTACTATTTGGGACCCTTGGGCAATAATTTTTCCGGCAAAAGCAAAAAAACTGTTTTTAAGTAAAGACGGTGATTCTAGCGGTTTAGAATTGCCTCTCAAGTCACGCACAACAGTTGACACGTTCACTCCTTCTTCTTAGTCATCGAAATAATAAATGCACGGAAATAATCATACATATAAATACCCTAGAGGGAAGCGAACTGACACTGAAGTAGTCCCTTGATAGGTCTTTGGTGGTAGGGACCGGTTCCAGTTCTAACACTTTATATGAATAAGACCTATCACTTTTACATGGGGTTGTCATTGGAGGGGAAATACTATGTAGTATTATTTCAATAAAACTAGTCTAAGAATTAAATTTAAGAGCCAAATTTTAAAAATTACCAAAAAATGTGTCACATCACCGCTGAAGACTGTTCTGAAATTCATTACTTTTTCTACCTTTTTGTTCTTTATAAACCAGTTAAGGGATTGGATCTTCTTTCACTGGTCATGAGTCCTTTCTTTTTGTACTTGTTCTATTTTCACAAATCCCAGGACCAGTCGCTTGGACCAATTGACACAAATTTTCCGCAGGTTACATATGCACAGAAAAAAATATCTGAAGAAAATTTTTAACCTGTGTCGTTGTTAAAAAAAATCGCTTGTTTTAATGGTTATTTGAAACCAAATAAATTAATTATTTTTTAAAATGGTTATTTGTAACCAAAAAATTAATTATTTGGTTTAATAGTTGTTTGTAACAAAAAAAAATTGTGGTTGAAGTAATGGTTATTTATGTGTAACAAAACAAAAAAATGTTTTTTACTTTAATTGGTTACGATAACTAGTTTAAAATATATGTAACGATAATGGTTAAAAATAACCAAATGAATATAAAAGGAATTTTCCAGTAAACTCAAATAAAATACAATAACCATTATGTTTGGTCCCTGATTTTATCGTGAGCAACAAATTTAATACAAAATTTATATGAATTAGAATAAAAAAAACTCTCACCTATAAAATTTATTTTGGTGCTTACGTTATTTTCGCGGTAAAGGCTCGAATAATAAAAATGTTTCACACGAAATGACAAACTAAGTATACCCAGCTAGTTGTGGCGGAGGGTATACATAACAAAAAGCCAATAAAAAACCACACATGTTACACACACACATACACTGTGTGTTGTGCTGTGGCAGTACAAATTGCCGAGCAACAACAGCAACACAAGCGAGAATCGTTGTTATCAGGCCATATTTCACGATTTTTAGGCATTTTGGCGATATTTTCCTCTAAATTATCAAAGTGCCTATTTTTTGAGAAATACTTACAACACGGTAATTTTTGGTTTGTTTTATATATATTACACTACGCTAGTTGGAAAAACAGACAAGCTGGGCACCTGGCGTTTTAACCTAATTCGGATACGTTGAATCCAGTGGTGCTCGCCGTTTTTAAGATTGGCTCTGGTTTTCGAGATATACCGTTATTTCGAAAATGGAGGAGGTTGCACAACATACACCTATTAGCGTAACTCAAAAACGGTTTAGTTTACTAAAATTACTAAAAAAAACCGAAACTCCGCAATTTTTTTTGTTTTGTTTGAAGCTTCGTTTTTTATATGTCTGTGCAAAAAATTAGAAGCCTTGCTGCATTTTTTAATTTTTTATGAATTTTTAAAAAACAAAAATTTCGAAATTTTGATAAAAAAATTAATTTTTTTTCAATAAAAAAAACTATGTTTCAAAAACGACTGCTCACATTAGAAATAAGTTTTACTTTTCTTAAAGGAAATTTTATCGCAAAAGCGTGTTTGAGTTACGCGAACATATGTTATGCAACCTCCTCCATTTTCGAAATAACGGTATATCTCGAAAACCAGAGCCAATCTTAAAAGCGGCGAGCACCGCTGGATTCAACGTATCCGAATTAGGTTAAAACGCCAGGTGCCCAGCTTGTCTCAAAAAAAGTGTAAATTTCTTGCACAGTGTTATTAATTTTGGGCAACTTGTTACATTACAAAGAGACAACTGTTATTAATTCAGCGATTATATCTACTTAAGGAAAAAATGGTTATATGTATTCCATATATGCAGTATTTGTATTGTATGTCTAACCATGCAAAAACATTTTGAGAAATATACAACTACATATGAGGGGCTTAAGGCACAAGGGTTGGCTGTCCGTGTAAGCCTTGTAGGCAAAGTTCAAGTCGCAATTTTGAAGATAAATTGCTGAAATTCGGTACATAGGTTCTTATTGCCCTAAGAATTAAGCCTACGATAAATGGTAATAACATTGACCTGAATCTTAACTTTATAATATTATTTTTTTTCCTGGGTCCATGATTGCCCATTGGTCCCAAATAAGGTACACTCTTGAAAACGAGAATTTATTCAGCCGTCAAAATATAAAACTCATTTAAGGAGTTTGATTTAAACCAGCATTTTATTCAACTAATTTTTTGTACATTAACAACCAAAGCTTGTCGCTGGTCAGATCACTACAATTTCAACGTAAAAATAAAAAAAGAAGAAAAACATAATGAGTATTTTAGACTTAAAAATTAAAATCCTTAAAAGAGTTGTATTTGTTGATGGTGTGAGTTCTATTTTAGGGCGAATATGTTATGATTGCGGAAAAAACTCTGTTTTTAAGAGTTTATCCAAACTTTTATTTTTTCGTTGAAAAATGATTTTTAACTGTGGAGTTGAGATTTTTTTTTCTAGATCACCATAGGTTCTTAAAGAGAAGTTTAGAACAAACCTATTGGTTGACTCCGTTTTTAAGCTAACATTTTATGGATAACTCTTATTTACGGTCCTTGCGATTTTTTAATTAACTAAAATTTATTTCTTAAAAGTTTATTTTTATTAATTTTTTTAAAGCATTAGGTAATGGTTAATTGTTTTGCTTTTTTACTTTTGTTAATGTTTTATTGTGTTAAAAATCGTAATAGTAATTTGCCGATTTTTTTATTTAATTTAATTTCTGATTTGTTTTTGAAAATATGCCGATTTCTTACCAAAACGATCTGGCACCCCTGGTTGAGATCGTATACAAGTTTTTATAAACTTTCTTATTTTCATAAACTCGCCAACAATATTTTAAAATACAACATAACACCACAGATATTGTAGAAATACTTATGGTGACAACAGATATTTGTAAGCAAGAAAAAAATGTTATGTCATACTCAATACAAAACCATAAGCAACAGTTTTTGTTTTTAAGATATGGTGAGTGGACAAAAGCAAAACCATACAATATCAGTTACACTCATTCTCTCATTTATATCAGTAGTAACAGATAAATATCTGGTGTATCTGTTTCAACAATACTTACTGATACACTCGTGCAGGTCTTTAGTCCGAGATAATTGCAAAAAACCAGTGACTGTAAACGGGACAAAAAACGGAAGTGGGTTTAAAGGGGTAACCGTTTAAACAGTGATTTCTGCGAAACCTGACACAATATTTTATTGGGATTAATTTTAAAATGTTGCGTACTAATGTGCCCTAAAAATGGTTTCGATTTCAAAATAAAATATGAATTACATTTTTTTTAAATAAATTGTTAAAGAAATTGTAAACGGGACAATTTTTCCACCATGATTTAAAATTTTTTTATGTTGCTATTTATAATCCTTTATATAAGAAACTTAATAAAAAATGTTTTTCAGATCATAAATATGCCTTAGATTAGAGTATTGTTGTTCCAAATGCATATTTTCTAATATACACAAGTATGTGCTAAAAGTTGTAGTACTTCGTTTACCATTTATCTTTTTTTTCGAATCAATTAATTTATACGCATATATTAAAAAAATATAAGCAATTCCCAAAATAAATCTTGAAAAGAAAAATTTTTTTTCCATTTTTTGTGGTTGACGTTTTTTTTTTGAAATAGCCATATATAAAAAGAAGTGTACGCTTTGGGTCGACCGATTTCAACCAAAACTTAAGGATACGTTGGGGATACTCGTAGATAGTTTCTTGGAGTTTGCACGAAATCGGCCCAGTGGTTCCGGAGATATGGCATTTAGATTTTTCTATATATTATTCCCATAGAAACTGGGAATTATTTCCTTTCATTGGTTACTTATTACATTCAACATTTTTTTTTTCGAATTTATTCTATGAGCTAAATTTCAGTTATGTATTTTATAAACCTTTTTTGTAATAGTCCTATTCCTTTAATTTTTAGGAATGACATTATACACTACCTGACTATAATATTGTATCTTCTTGTTACATTTTACCTTAGCTATCCTTTGGATAGCAATGAAGTATTATTGTATGTACAGAAAAATTTACAATTATTAGACACCAGCAGAATGTAATGCATTTTCTGGCCCACTACAGCCTTCGTCAGCATTCTTTGTTTATAAATTGAATGTATTTAACTCATATATTCAACATTTTTTTTTATAATAAAGTAACCTATGAAAGGAAATAATTCCCAGTTTCTATTTGTTAAAATCGTTGAGTTAAATACATTCAATTTATAAAGTATCACTATCCAGTGTGACACAAAGAATGCTGACGAAGGCCGTAGCTAGAGGGCGTAAAATAGGGCAAAACGGGCAAAATCTCCCCCTCCTAACATCTTCTTAACTAATTAATCGATTTTATTAAAATTTGGCTGGCAAATTGTGTAACATCTGGAAGGAATATAGCCTAAAATTTTTATTATTTAGGGCATGAAATAGGGTAAGAGAGGTAAACGCTCCCCCTCCATATATCTTCTTAACTAATCAGCTGGTTTTCTAAATATTTTGCATGTTGACGCTGTAATATCTAAAGGAATTTTAAGATATAATATATTTTTTAATCAAACAATTAGGGAGTAAAATAGGGCAAAAGGGGTAAAACCTCCCTCTACCAATGTCTTATGGCGTTTTTTTTCTGAGTAATATTCTGCATTTATTTTGCCTTTTACATTTCTTTATGTTCTTTTCTGAAAAATATGTGTTCTGTTTTAAAAGTGCAACGTGTTCTTTTTTGAAGATGTTCCCCGTAAAAAGAAAAAATGCTACATGTTCAACACTAATTTTAATTAAAGGGGCATGAGTGTAGCACTAGATTAACAGCTGGTTTTGTTATTATATCATCAAAAATACATTATTTTTTAGTTTGTTTCTCGTATTTTTTTTTTACTTAGAAATTAGCGGTATAAAAGGCTCCAAATTTTTAACGATAATTGTACTTTATTGTTTTATGCCGAAACTTGTGTTTTTTGTAAACGTAAAATATACAACACTTCTTAAAAATTAGGTCAATATTTAAAAATGTTGCCAGTTAGTTAATTACCCGATTATAATTTCAAGTCTTGAACATTTACTTCGTAAAATAAAGTCAAAAGGGAAAAGCGCCCCCTTCTATAACTTCTTAAATTAGCCAATTCTTTTGAAAAGTTTATGTATATTTTGACAATATTTTTCTGTTATTCTACTTCGGAGTTTGAACCCACCACGGCTATTGGTCGTTAAAAAATTGATGAAAAACGTTATCGAAGCTACCATTTTGAATGGTTAATTCCGAGAAAATGTTTTGTTGCCACGAACTACGATGATTGTCACAGACGTCCCTATTGAATTCATTATAAAAAATACATAACGTTTTTATGTTTAACTTTTATATATGTAACGAACAGAATTTAAGAAATAAACAGCTATTTTTTTCATTGCCGATCATGGTATAAGGCGCTTTATTCCTCTTTCACTAGAATTAAGTGTAATTATACAAATGTTCCTCCTTCGTACCCTTTAAACACATGGGTTAATTGAAAAAACAATACATAATAAACAAAAGTTAAAAAACAACAAAAATTATAAATCCAAAAAATACAATAAACTCGATAAAATGACAGGCTGGCTGCTTTAAAAGAGAGAACGTGCGTCAAAGCACGCGTGTGTACCATTTGTAAACCGGGTTTTTCGTGGCATATGCATTAGCGTACCAGTACAATACCAAGTATCTACACCCAATATCTACATATTATATACATATATATGTATGTATACATTACGTGGCACCTACACAAAGTGAAAGGTAGACTTTAACATATTTTGAGCCTCAAAAAACTCTTTACAAACTTAATTGAAGTGAATGTAATGCTAAAATGCTGTACAAATATTTTTTTGTAACTTGAAACTTTTTGACGTGTCACCTTAAGGGCATTTTTTTATACAACAAGATTTCAAGTGACATGTATACATACAAAGTTTGTTTTTGTATAGAATTTCTTTTAAAATTTTGAGGTTTTGTGGTATGTATTTGAAAAAAGTTTTAATAAATAGATACTTTTTTCAAGGTAAATAATATCACAAGAAAGTTCAGTTTTTAACAAAAAACAGGCTTTTAATGAATGTTTTAAGAAAGGTATATACATACATATGTATGTTAAGGGATTTTAGAAAGAGAGTAATTACTAGAGAGTGTTAGGACCGTGTGACTGTTACAGCATAAGACTCAGAATCGTGTTCAAATTATGCCATGTGTTCGATTGGCTCTTATGTTTGCAACACAATTAAACATTTTCAGCTGCCCTTTTTTAATAGTTAAGATTTTTCTAATGTTTTAACTCTTGTTTATAACTCATGGTTTTGTTGTTTGTGTAAATGTTTAAGCACTCTCAAACTCACAAATGTTTATACATATGTGTGTGTGTTTCTACAGTATCTGTGTGGCTATTTTATTTTGAGTATTTATTCAAATATTATTAAATTTATATTGAAAGTAAACTTCAGGCTTGAGATCCCTCTCTTTTTTTTCAAAAAATCTAGCTCTCAATTTTGTTAATGCCTCTTTTGATTTATAATTCTCCCTTTTGCATTTTCAATGCTGAGGTAAAGAAAAAAAAAGAGGATAGAGTTTCTATAGTTTAAATTTTCATATACATACGGTCAAATAGTATTTTCAAAACTATATTTTTGTTTATTCCTCGTTTCGAATACCCTCATCAGCGGCATCTTGTTTGCTTCTATTCGATACATGTGTGCTGAGTAGTTGATGATGTGGTTGTTGTTGGTGGTGGTGGTGTATCTGTAAGTACGTTTTATACACGAGTTTCAGTTACTTTGTGTATTTACTGTTTAATATTTATTGCTGCTGTCGATGTTGTTGTTGTTGTTTCTGTGTTGCTTTTGCTGTTGTTTTGTTGTGTTTGTGTTTGTATTCGAAATGTTTTTTTCGAGCTTCTTGAACATCAGCCACTGTACGAGCATATTAGTGTAGTATTTGTGTGTTCACAGTGCTCAGCTTAAAATATCTGACGACGCGTGTAGATTTTGTTTTTCTACAAATAATAATATTTTCTTTAAAATTGTTTCTAGTTTTTCGTCAAATTTTCGTTTGAAATCTTCGAGAAATTAGAATAAAATCGTTAAACAAACAAATTTAAATTACAATTGGATTTAGAAACTCGTTTTTGTAACAATTATAAAAGAAAGAATTTAATTCGAATACCTACGAAAAAAAATTTACTTCTTTGAAAAGAAAAAAAAATTAATAAAAGAAAAGAAAAACACCCACGTAGTAATTAAAAGGCTTTTCTACGAGTGTTGCATTGAAAAAAAAACAAATCACAACCATTAATTTGAATCAACGTGTTGTATTTTCAAAATCGCTTCATCTTGACAAACAAGTCTTTTGTTTTGAATGCTGTTGACTCCGAATATAAACAAAACTTCATAACAAATGATTTTGTAAGTACATTTTTAATAATTTTTTTTTTAATTTTTTTTTTAAATTGAACAATTAAATATGCTTTTATATGGCGTTTTTTTTTAAATAATTATTACTTTTTATTGTATTATATGCAGATCACATTGAAAATTCTTAGATATTAGTCACTAATTCCATTTATTTATTTTTTTTAATTGATTCAATTTAATTGCCGGAAAGTATTCATTACAACTCAACATAGTTTTCAACAGTGATCAATTCAAATAACATATCAACATTGTAAAAGTAAAAAGAAAACGACAAATATTTTATATATTCTTAAATTTTTTAATTCTTATCTCAAATCTTTACAACACAGCAAAATACAATCAATAATAGTTTTAATTTTTAAATTTAAATAATTCTCATTCGATTATATAATTAATAGTTAACAGAATTTTAAATATTTACTTTTAGTTTAAAAAATTAACAAATCATTTACTCAGTAAGCTTTAAAAAGCCTAATTTTAGAGATTTTAATCTTTTCCGAGTTTTCTAGGGGATCATATTAATTAACCTCAAAACAAAGTAAACTATCAGTTTTAAACAATACGATTTCAAAGTGATTAAAAGACTAACCAATCACTAGACGTCAAGATCTAGAATTGATAATTTGCAATAGTTGTAATTTAGATATGAAATATTTTAGATAGTTGTTTAAAAATTCTCTCAGTTCTCCCGTCTATCTCTTACATTTCCATAAACTCCAAATACATAATAATCAAATCCAATAACCAAATCAAAAGTTAAGTATACAAATTGAATTTATTTAATTGTCTGGTCAGAAACTCGTTTTCAAAACATACCTAAGATTCTAATATGCATTTTTATTGAAGTAGTATATATATTTTTTCCAATATTTTAAACAAACGATCACTTAACATTTTTAAAGAAACCCAAAGAAGATCGTTAGCACTTAAATTTTAATAAAATCTTACACACTCTTCTAGTGTTGCAAAGCTTACTTTAGGAAAAGAAAGTTTTGTCTTTAGATTTTTTACCACTTTGCTTTATAATTTTTAAGATTGAACATTCCATTATAGATGACTATAATTGAGCAAATTTAAAGTCAGCATATTTTAAACAATATGGGGAAGGGTAGCACTTTCTGTTCAAACTTTTTGCAAACATATTTTAACTAAAGCAAATCCTTAAGGTGTTTTCTGCCTTGCAGTCATTTTTAAAATAATTGAATTTAAAATCTTTCTCGATTTATACTTTACTTGAATCCGATTTACAGAATAAAACCGAAAAAATTAAGTGAACATTATCATTATTCTTTTCAAACAGAATTTCAAATAAAAACAAGTTAAAAAGTAAAGTCGGTCAAGTCAGACCATTTGACATCCTACGCTACATTTTTAACAGAAAAATGCTTAGAGAGTGTTCACTGTTTAAGACCCATGGTACATCATGGACCCGGCAAAACAATATTATGTTATAAGCTTAAGACTCTGATAGAAAATGTTTGTGCCAAGTATGAATTAGATAATATCAGCATCTTTATGTGATTTTTTCCTTTATGGTCCTAAAATCAATGCTGGATCTACCACCACAAAATTATGACACGACATTTCTATGGTTTTAATGGGCAACCGCGTATGTCTTATATGTCAAAAACCATCCTAGATCAAGCTATGGGCTAGTTGTTGAGCTTTTAAAATTAAGCAATGCGGCATAAACATCTTAAAATCGAAAAAATGGACATAAGAAACCAACCATGAAAACTAAAGCTATTTGTTACGAATGAACGGAAGTTTTTCTAAATTTTATTGAAGATAATCAGGTATGGGATGGAAAACGATTTTGTAAACAAAACTATTTGAAATCGATAATGTCGTTTTCAGTAACTTTAAAAATTGATTTCTAATATGTACATTATCCTCTTTTTTCTGACTATATTCTTTTAAATTTTATTTTGTATATACATGTTAGTTGAACTGTATTTTGAACAAAAAATTGAGATTTTAATTGAGAAATGGGTTTTTAAATCGGTCGTAAATCATCACAACTGATAAATCGATCGTTTTTCATATCTTTCAAATGGTGCACATTGTTTGCTTCGATCTGACGTGCTCTTTCCATAGCATTTTCCGTAACTTTTCTTAGAATTCAGGTCCCAGCGCTCTCACTTCTTTTCGGATATTTGCCTTTAACTGTTTGATGGTACTTGGCTTATTGGCACCCTACACTTTATGTTATTCCAATGAAAAAAATGGGAGCCGTTCCAGTGAACCTACCTGCAAAGTTCTTAATTACACTTAAGATGAAGCAAAATGACCCGATTAATATGAAATTACACCTGATATCAAATAAACGTTTTATTTTATAAAGAGCTTTTGGAAAGAAGAAAACCCCAACCAAATGTTTTTTCACAGCTGGACTAACAAAAGTTTCCAACATTTTTCGATTAGCACCACCGTTGATAAAGATTAAAACACTAATTCCATTAAAAAAAAAAAAAAAAAAAAAATGGGCCACTCATCCGATCAACCGATATAACACACAAAACAGTTTACTTAAGTTACTGTCGCTAATGAACTTCTATTGAATTCTTCGTAGTCCAAATTCTGCAGTTTTGATTAATGTTTAATAGGAAAAAGACTTCGTCGCTCATTATCAAATCGTAAATAGATTCTGGAGTACAAATAAATAGCTCATTCTGCGCCAACATGTATCTTCTGAATGTTCAAAATGTTCATCGCCTTCTTTAGTAAATAAAATTCATGTAGAGGCTTTAAACGTTTGGCTGTTTCTCAAATGTATAAGGGACCTGGCATTCTTTCAACTGAAGCATTTGAAAATGGAAATAAATGTATTACTTTTTTCTTATATTGGAAACAAATCTTGTATATCTCGAACAAACTTCTGGGTTTCAACCACTATGAAGCTCGTACTTATCGAAATCTAACTGCCTTTTTTGTAGACGCACGAATTTTGCTTTCGTTGTTGCCGCCATTAATTTCTAAGCTTTTGCAAATATATATTTAACGATGGAAACTTAATAAGGAGTGTTCAATTACACCTAATCTTCACCTAAAAAACAGTACCCATGCTCTACCCACGACAGAAAAAATTACACCTATTTTGGGTAATTGCCCACGAAGTGGCAACACTAGTTAGTTCAAATAAACTGAGGGCAAAAAGCAGAGAAGCGTCATTTCTATTATGTATGGGGAAGCACAAGGTATAAAAATAGTTGATGATTGTCACATTTAACGTACTTATGCTACAAAGTTCTTGTATTAAATTTGTCGCTGCAATGCATCGAATAAAAAACTTCGAAGAACATCCGATGTTAATGGTAAAAAAACATCGGATTGCTTCGAATTGTCGGTACCTTACATCGAGTGTTTTTAAAACATCGCAGTATGTCGTCCGCCACTAATATTAGGTATCTCTGTGTCTAAATACTGACTTCCCTTTTCTCGGAGAAGGTCACATATATAATTTGTTTAAGCTTGAAGTCTTTTTTATATAAAAAAAAATAATTTTATTTTAACAAAAAGAACATGTTTAATAAAATTAATATAAAAAAAAGACATCAAGCATTAAATATTAATTTACAGCCTAATTATAAAGGTCGAATAAGAAATTTTTGCAAGATGTCGACACTTTTTACACGGCACCTTCTTCCTTAAAGGTGGAAGTACATAACAAGTGTTAGTGCGCGCGCTCTCTGTAGACTTCTGTCAAAAAAAAGTTAAACTAGTATATTTTAATAGAACAAGCTGGATGCAATATATTTTGACGCGTAAGCGCCACAATGTTGGTTGACGTTGAACTTTTTAACGCGTTCTGTATTTTTGACAAGTAATCAGCTGACAATAAAAAGAAAAATTTAACAAATTTGCAAATAGTGAAAGAAAAACTTATTGAAGAGCTTCAAAAACATACAATATTTACATAAAAAGAATAAATAAAATAAAAAAATCTTGATGTAAAAAGAAATAAAAAACAGCTGGCAGGAACAGCTTTTTTAACTCGCGTTGTGTAACTTGCAATTTTTCATGCGCTATTGTTTTTAAACGCACGACAAACGTCGACGAATTAACGCGTGTTATGTACTTCTACCTAAATTTTTGTTCAAATTATAAGTTAACTTAAATACGTTTCCCCATGCCTTTAACGCTGGGTCTGCACGTAGCAATTTTTTTTTTTTTTTTTGCTAAGACCCCTTTCACACTCGGCAAGTAACTTGCGCAACTTACTTGCCGACAGCAATAAAGTCTGTACAAACATTTTTTTCCCTTACCCGGACCTTACCGCTGACATCTACAAACCAAGAGTTGCGCAAGAGACTTGCGCAAGTAACTTGCCGAGTGTGAAAGGGGTCTAAGCATAAGCAAACACGTCGGTAGAACAATGGCGCAATAATTGCTGATTATATTGCTGGAGAACACGTGAAATTGCTTTGGCATAAACAAAGGTAACGACAAATTAAATGTCAGATAAATGAAAACTCATTTTACAGCAGATTGCTAAGCAATAAAAGCTCAAGCAATCAGAAGAGCAATCATTGCGCAGTGGATTGCCACTCATGGAACTATACGGTATATACATGCGTCGCAAATTTAATGGAGCAATCAAATTTGACGTTTGCCGCAATAAATATTGCTTCGTGGAGACCCGGGGTAAAATAAGCCGACGTTATTGCCAACTAATTAATAGCGTTTAACTGAACGTAATTAAGTCTTTATGCACCGAGTAACTGGTTGAAATACCTTTCTAACTACTTTATTAATTTGTATTATACTTATTAACTTTTTACTTTGTTAAGATAGTTATTTTTTGCTTTGTTTTTCACTTTAACAACAATATTTGAGATTAAATTACCTTATTGCTTACCATTTTTATTTCATTGTTTTTTTTTTTTTGTAATTATTATTTTTTTTTACTTTACCGCATAGCCATCTGCTTTAAATTGCCTTTTGTTCTTCTAAAATAAAAAACCTTTGTGCTTAAAATGTGTGCAGCAAACTTCCGTTTTATTGCCAAACGTTTCTAAGTGTGTGACGTTTTGTTACACAGAAAAGCGTGAGCAATGTGTTCATCAAATGACCAGGTGGTTTAAATATGAATGAATTAAAAAAATGCCGGGAATATTCATTAACAAACTCACAAATACATACATACATACATACATACATACATATGAAACTTAATTTAAAATGTATCTAAATACTGACTTTAAGTTAAACTAAAAGCAGTGTAATTAATCTTAATTAAATTGATAAATGTTATACATTTTTTGATAGTCTTACAATTTATATAAAATAAAGTTGTCGTTGATAGCCACAAAAAACTTATTAAATTAAATTTATATTGAAATGAAAATTTATAAATCTTACAAATTAAAATATTCGAGCAAATTCAAACTTTGATTTGGCAAATTCAATTTCATAAACATAATAGGTATATAATAATTTCAGTTGTATAACTGCTATTACTGATGTTGTGAGGAAACAAGGGGTAATTTGGATAATGGAGATATATCGTTTTTAGTCTTACTGAATCATTCTAAAGCGTTTGTTACTGTTGACCATGATATAGTTTGCCTTGAACTGGCTAAAATGTTTAAATTTTCTTCATTGGCTGTGAAATTGCTGTATACATTAACTTAGAGGTGGCAATGTGTCTCAAATTTAGGGACTATTTCTAAAACACTGCGAGTTGCCAGAGGTGTCCCTCAAGGATCGATACTTGGACCACTATTATATTCAATTTATTCCAATGATATACCAAAACAAATTAAATATTCAAGTGTTCAAATGTATGCGGATGACATTCAAATGTACCTTAAAAGTTCTAAATATTGTATTAACTCCAAAGTAAATGAATTCAATTACGATCTAAACCAAATTTTTCTTTGTGTGGACTGTGCAGTACTTTCAGGGCTGGGCAGTATTTGAAATACATGTATTTGAAATACGTATTTGTATTTTAAATACATGACGTGCAAGTATTTTGTATTTTAAATACGTGTCCAGCAAGTATTTTGTATTTTAAATACATACAATAAATAGAAGTAGTTTGTATTTTGTATTTTAAATACATAAAAATGGGAGTATTTTGTATTTTAAAAACATAGTTTACAAAATATATTTTTTAGTTTATTGAATATTGTTTGCATTATGATCTACCAAAAACTAGAATCGCTAAAGAACGTATCGGAAGTAGAAGCAGCAGTAAAGAAGACAATGATTTTGTTGTTTTCGTAGATAGGAATGATGGTGAATCTAGGACATCAAATTTGGAGTTGGAATTTGTCAGTTTCCTCAGTGACAAGAGCAAAGACATTATTACTCTTGACAGCTATCCAAATATAAAAAGAGTATAATAGAATTTAATACAAGTTTGTGCTCATCAGGACCTGTAGAAAGATTTTTTTCTTCAGCAGGTTTTATTTTTTCTTCAACAAGAAACTGTTTTACATATGATATTTATGAAAGGAAACCATTGTTTTGTTAATTAGTTTTATCTAATTTATTTTTTGGTTAGAATAAAAATAGTTTATTTCGTATTTTAAATACATACATACAGGTACATGACGTGAAAGTATTTTGTATTTTGTATTTGAAATACGTAGAATAAATGGAAGTAATTTGTATTTTAAATACATACAGATGTGTAAATATTTTGTATTTTGTATTTTAAATACATAACCTGAAAGTATTTTGTATTATGTATTTTAAATACATGACCAGCAAGTATTTTGTATTTTGTATTTTAAATACCGCAAACCATGTATTTTGCCCAACACTGAGTACTTTACACCATCCGAAGTAAGCCTCTTGCTGGCAAAAACTTATCTTCTACCTACTCTTCTTTATGCATCGGAGATATTTTCTGGATGTAACTTAAAAGACTTTATGAGGCTTAAAATGACATTCAATACTCTTGTCGTGTGATCAACGTTAGCTTCGAAGACAATCTAAAATTAAAAAATCCTTTTGTTCTTACACAAAATTATAACGACAATGAAACCAAAATATCTATTTAATTAAAAAGCCAAGTCCAACTTCGACATCGTGATGCAGCGTCAGAGAAACAATTTTGTATATATTTAATACGTCTCTGGAACCAACTTCCTGTATTTTTACAAAATTTAACCAACGCAACTAAATTTAAAAATAACTTCAATAAAATTTATAGCAATCAAAATAATCTATATATAGATCGGCTAAGGCAAAACAGTTAAGAACACTTTTCTTTTTTTCCAATTATCAAATAAAAAAAATAGGGTGGTCGGATAGTTCGACATTTTCAAAAAAACTGTTTTCGAATATTTCGACTTTATAAATCTTATATATAAATCGGCACAGGCAAACCAGTTCAGAACGATATCTTTCTTTTTTTGTAAATCGCTCACGTGGAACATAACATATGAACCGGAAGTTGGTCCGTCTCCGAATCGATCCACTATATGTTTTTCATATTAAAAAAAAATTTATGGCCGAATTTCGACCATTAGGCAAACAATTGTTAACTAAATTGTATAATTTAAATATTTATGTATTCTTATTAAGTTTTCTGTTAATTGTAATTATTGATCTGAATTATTTTATATATCAAGACACGTACATATGTTAAAACTAACTTCTCTGATTCTAATACTTTAATTATAAGATAATCTATCTTGTTGTATTAGAAAATCATCAAATTCAAAAATAAATAAAATAAAATAAATAATATACATACATATATATATGTATGTTTATTATATTTATATTAAGTTTGTCGTTACAATAAATATTTTCAAGGTCAATTTATAAAGTACTTGACACAATTTTTATTTTTCTTTAATATTTTTTCCAACAAAAAGAAATTAAAAAGTTATACGAGAATAGTTTTAAAACTCATTAACCGGTTCTAAATTAGTTTTTAATGTTGAAAACATTTTTGAAAAATACAAACAAAATTCCACAAGTGTTTTAAAGCTTAAAATTTAAGTACTTAATAATGAATAAATTAAATTAAACATGTTTCACATGTAAGCAAATATTTAATTAAAAAAAATATGCAAGCAAACATGTATTAAGAAAATATAATAAAAATAAAACTTGGCAACCATAAGCAATAGTATTTGAGTTAATTAATACTCAATAAAAAAATCGTATATCTAAACAGCGTTGCCGTTTTGGTTACTTTTAACCAAAATTGGTAAATTTTTTTCTTGAATGTGTACTTTTTTCCATTTTGGTTACTTTTTCAACTGAAAAGCCCAGTGTTTTTTCTTACTTGGGTGTTAGATGATCAAGATTTGAACTTCTAGTTTTAATACCCCCAAACTTTTTTACCTATTAACTCATATTTATTTAAAATTAAATCTAATTTGCTTTCAGCTTCTCTTTCAAGTTTTAATTTACGTTCAAGAAAACCGCTAATTACAATTTTAATAAGCATCCTTTTTGATAGTCTTTATAAGTTGTTGTCTTGATGACATCTTGAAAATAAATTGCTCTAAATTGCGTGCAGCCTACATCACATCTTGTTTTGTTTGTGAAGTATTTTTTGTTCATATCCATTATTTCTTATTTATACAAAATATTTTATTTCGATTTTCTTTTTTCGTCGTTATTGTGTTTCATATGCCAAATTTATACAGCGAATTTCTTCCGAATAATTCGTCGTGCTGGACGAAATTCGTCGTTCGTCCCAGTTGTGTTCTTAGCATAAGCTATATATACTCTAAATAATAACCACTATCTGGGCATCCCTATTTGAAGGGATTTTTTTGTTGTAAAAAAAAATGGCCACAGGAAAAAGAAATTATTAAAATGTAGGGAATAATATGTATTTTTTGGGCTGCGTAGGTACTTTTCCAAAAAATTATTAGATCACAGATCTGGGGTAACCTTTTTTTCTACTCCTACTGAGGCAATATGAATGCACATAGATTTATAGTCTGTTGATTTTTCAAAAGTTTAAAAGATCTAACTCATACAAGGAAAGGTGTCTGATACTTTTTTGGAATTTGGCCCTTTAAGTGAGTAACCTGTATTTTGGAGTTTCTTTGTCAGCCATTATAAAAGCAATAAACGTAGAAATAAAATTCGTAACTTATCTAAAAAATATAAACATTCATTTTGTTCTTCTTTGAAATTCGGACGTTTAAGGGGTGAAAATCGTACCTATTATTGGTAATTTTTTAACACAACATTTTTTTCCATGCATTTACGTACGTATTTAATTAAGGGATGCCACTACAATATTGAAGTTTTTGACACTTTAATGGGGAAAAAAAGTTCATTCTTTTTGTTTTCCGTATTGCATGTGGTAATTTTTGGTTTTTCTGATTTAATTTTAATAAAATTGAGATTACAAAATTAAATTGAGTGGAAAATTTCATATGAACCGGAGGTTGGTTCCTTTTCAGTCTGGTTCACTAAGACGAATGAAAAAAACAAGTGGTCATAATTTACATTAATAATTATGGTCGCGTTTTACCAACTGGGCTAACAAAATAGTATAGTTTTAATAAATTAACTTTAAAAACTTGACTTCCGATGATAGATTAGCCTTCCGCAGATGTTTAGTAAAGTATTCGTATTGCAAACAAAAATAACTGTTACGATGATTTGGTAGATCGTTAAGTTGTCGAGAAAGTTAAATAATATTGCATTTTATTTCAAAGTTTCTCGCTTTTTACTCCAGTTAGAGCAAGTTTTCATTAGCACCAAAATTTTTTGAAAATATGCAAGCAAAAAAGCTCAAAATTAAACAGTTTGCACACCAAGTACATAATTAAGAGAGATAATTTTTTATTTTCTAGTAAATTTTAGATTAAAAAAGTTTTTTTTTAGTTTTTTAATTAAAATTAACAGTAAAGTACAGATTATTCACCCTTGTCGTAGTTGGGGTTTTTGTGACGAAAGTCAGTTAAAAGCTTAAACATTGTCCACAAAAAGTCTTGAGTATATAATTGCAAAAGTTTCAGTAGTCTTTCTTAAAATATTGCATTTAAAAAAATAATTTGCATTTTTTCTCATGATTTGCTAACACGATAACACTAGTAAAAACATTTTTCGACAACTTAACAAAAATTGTTTATAAACACATCTACAGAAACAAGAATTGAATTAGTTTTTAAGGTTTATTATAAAAAAAAAAAACATTAATAAGCTTTTAGAAACATACTTGCAACACAGCTAAGTTAAAAAAAATATTCTCTTAAGCTGAAATTTTATTTGTTTTTTTAGAATGTCTCACTAAGCCATTATCAATCCAGTTCAAAACTCGGTAAGATACGCGCAATTTTTCGTTAAATATTCAATACTTATAATGTTAAAAAAATTTCCCCAACTTTAAATAAGTTCACTGTATTTTAGGCATTCTGGCGCACTTTTGAAATAAATTTTTACGTTTTTCTTTGCCTTTGATGGGGAATGTCACGAAGGGTCACTCACGGATCCTGAGTGTGATTGAGGATTGTGGCTATTGCCTAAGACCACCCGGCTCCACTGATTATGTGGGCACCAAGGTGGACTTTGGGCGGTTGCCGGAGGTAATAGTGCCTTTTAGGGAGAGTTGGTTAGGTAGGAGCAGATTATTTGCTATTTTCGCTGATGGCTCGATGATGAGGGGCACGGGTGCGGGGGTCTACTTTGAGGATCTGGGTCTTGAGGGCCGTGGAACTAATGAGGGACAACATTGATAGGGGCTCTGAGGTCCCTATATATGTGGACAGCCAGGCGGCTCTTATCACGGACGCTGTGGCCGGTGCTTAGGAAGTCCGATTATGGGTTGCTGCTGGGCAGGATTAGGGTCTGCCTTTAAATTTCATATGGCCCCCATACAAACTTATTTCCGTAATTGCCTCTGTTCGCATTTAGAAGATCGTAATAAGATAGTTTATTATTATGGTATTTAAATTTAATTTGGTCCAGATCTATATTATTGCAACATAAATCGTCTTAGACAATTTAAAATACAAGTTTCATTGTTTGCTGGCGTAACGTGACTAAATTCATTAGGTAATTATTTAAACTGCTACATGTAGTTTGATAAAAAGGTTAACATCAGATGGACGGAGGGTGAATTTAGGAGCATTTTTTAGGCCTTACAAAAGTCTCTTAATAACTCGTTCATAATACGCCGCATTGCTTGTCCAGTTGGTGTCGGACGGCCAGGAAATTTCCAACGAAATTCAAAAAAATGGAAACAATTATTCTGCATTCTTGCGAAGTAAACCCATTTTAATTCTGCATTTGTTAACTTCACAAATGTCAAAACCGAATTGACATTTGCACCACTTGCAAAAGCTATAGCGTTTTCCAATAGGGTAATTACTTTTGCCGCGCCTGTTACAATTCATCAACTTTATTTTAACTTTTTGTTTAAAAGTTAAAAAATATGGACTTTTTTTATTTAAATAATAGAATTTCATCGCTCAAGTATTTTACGCGTTAATTTATCATATCGCACCCTAAATACTAAAGGGTCACAACTCAAAATTCTTAAATTTTCAGTAGAGACAAAAAACGGGTTTCTTTTTACATATGTATATGAACTCTAATACTACAAAGAAGGATTAAATTGTATTTTCTTCGCAAAATACTATAGAAATTGATCTAAGATTTCTATAGTGCATAGATATGACCACTGTGCATCGATTTATTACAAAAAGTGAAAATTGAAAAATTTTGAGTTGTGACCCTTTAGTATTTAGGGTGCGATATGTTTATATAGTTTATATTTAAAACCACCAAAAACAACAATTCTCTAATGACAATTTCTTTAAATTCCACCTCTTAATTCTCGTAATAAAAAACGTGATGAAAAACCTTGTGCAGATTAATGTCAGTCATTCTAAAAAAGCAAAAATCTCATCATACCAGTATAAATTAGTGTAAAGTAAAGGTGTGGGGGTTTTAATATGATAATAACACAGGCAGTGTGATGGCGTTGCATGATTAGAACCAACAGACGGTAGGCAGGCAACACACTATAATTTTTCTATTAAATTCAATATTTTTGCACTACTGAAATTATGCAATTTTGTAAATTATTATTTATAATTTTAGGAAAGCTTGATATTTTACTTCAATTAAAACGCTGTGTAAAGGTATTAAACAAAACTTTTGTTCTAATAATAATAGAATTTTTTTGAATTGGGGTTTCAATAAGTTTTTTGTTCTGGCTTTAAAACTGCAACAGGTATGAATGGTTGAGTGTCTATTTGCTTACGTAGTTATGCAAATAAAACTGTAAAATTTATTCCAAATACTTTTTTTGGGAAAAAAAAATAGCTGAACAAATATGTTTGTGTATTTTTTTAGATTTATATAAATTGACAGGGCATGTCATACAAAATTAACCCCAACGCCACAAGTAAATAATATTAAAACTATGGCTATTAAGGGATTTAATAGTAAAAATTTGTACTGATATTTTTTTTATATAACAGCAATTTAAGATAGATTTTCTATCGATACCAATATTCATGACATTTTTGCACTAAAAAGAATTTTTGGAAGTGGGAATATGGAGATACAGGTGTTATCCTTGTCGAACTTTTCCTAATACCAACATTTATATAAGAATCTATAAGTTAAGTGGTTTTCGGTACTGGGTATTTTGCAATGCGGCTCTTAGACGTGGCAACTGGTCGAACAGTTGAGTTGAATGAAAAATAATTTTTTTTTTTTGGACTTTCTGTTCAACCGGTGACCAACAACCACAGCTCTAAAGTACCAATTGGTTGTCCAACTTGATTAAATTGTACAAGTCGCAACGTAATAAAATTTAATAACGCGGTTTCTGTTACACAACATTTTTCATAAACATATTTAGTACAAAATCTTTATTCAGGTAAGACAATTTTATAAAAGCTAAGCAAATAATAGAGCAATTCTCGGTAACGGTTCAGACAAGTCAGGTTTACCTGTACATGTTTTCTTTGATACTCTTCTGAACCCGCGTGTACATTCATATGCAATCAGTTTATGTTTTTAATTTTCTTGTTCTTTATCTTAAACCTTAACCCATCTAGCATATTATTTAGCCATGATATGCGCCAAACCAATTCTGAGCTGACGATATTACAAATACAAAAACAAAAGGAAACAAAATTGACGAATACGATCAAGTACTCTTCCATTCTCTTTTTGCCACTCCCCTAAAAACTTACGAATTGCCGAGTCAAACTTGAGGTGTGTGAACCAGCACAAAAGAATATAGACGTTTGTACCCGTAGTATAGCAGGTATACCAGGTAGGTTCTTTAGGGAGAGTTGTCATTATTTACCCATACAAAGTCAAATTAATTTATTTGATTTTTGACGCTTGTTTTAATTTTTTTCTTATTTTCTTTTGTTTGACTCGATATGCATTTGAAAATTGAGAACAAAACGTCTAATGACTATACCTTGTACTTAATCTACCTTTGCGCATAAACTCAGTTTAACAGGCCGATATCGATTCCGAAAGCATAAGTATATTTATATTTATAATCAATATTTCTATGTGTTACAAACAATAGCAGAAACGAATATTAACCTCTCTTTCTGTGGTGGTGAATAAAAAAAACACTAAGTTCACATTACGTTTACGGAAATTCAATTTAAACAATAGAAAAACAAAAATTTGTGAAAATAATGTCAAGGTAACAAACGTTACAGACTTTTACACTGATTTAGAGCAAGGAAATAGTCGCCAATGAAATTAATTTAAAAAATAAAATATAATTAATTTAAAAAAGTTATATATTTTTCTTTATGACCTTTTATCTGTTTAGCAAAATGTTATCAGCTAATTCGAAAGAAAATTAAGTTAAATGAAATTCTTTTTTCTCTCTTAACGACTTAATATTATTGAAAACAAATTTTTTTTTGTAAAAAGTTAAGATTTTTTATAATCTTAATTATTAATTATGAACTAAATCTCTTTATAGTTAAACAATTTATTTTCATTAATGTTTCTTTGAAAATCTTTTGATTTCATTTTAGTTTCTTTATATTTGTATGAATAAAAAAGAATATTTAAATTATTTCTTAATTGAAATAAAAAGTTCAAAAGCTCAATTGTTATAACAATTACAAATTGACAATTATTCAGCTGCATTTTTCATTTTTGAGATTTGTGACATTTTTCTTTGATTTATTTAACATGATGTCGTTTCTAAAATTGAAGGTTTGTTTTTAAGTTTTAAAAACTCAGGAATCAGAAGATTAGAAATACATATTTGATTTGTAAAAAACTTGAAAAACTTTTTTGGGATGTGAAAAAATTCTATCTATTTTTAATTTTTTGATATTCTTTAATTAGGTTTGAGTTCATCAAATTTAATTTTCATTAAATTATTTTCACTGAGGGAAGGAATTTTACAACTTGGAATTTTTTTATTAAAATTTATTGATAATTTTTCTTGGCTGAGCTGGGATTTGAACCCAAATTTTAATAAAATTCCAAGAGGCAATGACAGCTGTTATGTTGTCTTCCAGGTCTGGAATTGTGGCTGACTTGTCCCAGTGCCCAAAAAATAGTCTAGTAAGGTCAAATCGCATGATCTTGGCGTCCAATGGACTACTCTAAAACGTGAGAATAAGTGCTAAACAAATTCTATTCGCAATAGGTTCAAGGTATCGCGTGCCGTGTGGCATGTGACACCGTCCATTCTGGGCAAAAATAGTCGATAATTATCGCACAGCACCTTTCTCCATTGACTGTAACGTTGCGATTTTTACCGGTCCTGAAAAAGTAATGATGCCGCCGGCATACGAACCGCACCAAACAGTGCATTAAAAACTCTTGAAACACTACTGGTTACTCTTCGTACTAAATTCAGCCATTTTGTTTCTTGGCGTATACCTTAAGCCAAAAACGTGTATCGTGTTATTTAATTCATGGGGAAATGGCAAACCTTACAGATCATTTTGGCATTGCCTTGTGTTACGTATACAATAAAAAATCAAAATTTTTTTTTTTTTTGTAAAAAGAAAATATGTTTTAAGTTAAGCACAACTTTATTATACCCACCACACGATCAAATACCACCTTTATCGGATGGGACTGGCAGAGAATCAGGAATGCAGACTATGTCTAGACGGGGACGAGTCGGCGTACCATATACTGTGTGACTGCCCGGCGCAAGGTGTACATGAATAGGCAGCGAGCAAAAACACATTATACATTCTCCATCTGTTTTATATGGGTATAATTAATAAAATTTAATAATTATGTGAAGCTTAAAAATTTTTTGAGGGTTACTGATGAACATTCCCATTTAATTTATTTAAGCTACAAGATCTTGTTTTGAAAAAAAGTGCAATAACCAACTTGTAAATTCTCAATAAAAATGTGGTAAGTTCTAAACAAAACACTATCATAACAATATTTTACATATTTTGCACATTTTCAGAATTATTTTATGTTGCATCTCGTATTACAGATGTGACGGAAAAATTACGTTTAACTAGTTCTATAATAAAACTCAACTTAAACGAACATTGTAAAAACAATAAACAAATGATTGGCAGTAAAAAAAATATGTAAACTTGTTCAACATGTATTAACTCAATTATATGTTACTAAATCAATACATTGACTTAAATATGTATATATTTTTTTATTTGCTTAATTTAATTTTACACACATACAATTTCTATTATAATTCGATCTAAATTTAGAATAGATTTTCAAATTTCTCTAAAAATTTGTATTTCATAAACGAGAAATTTTTTATTGAAAATTATAAGAAACGGTATAAAATGTAATGAATTATTGCTGAAGTATTATACAGGCCTGTCATAGAATTCCATTCCGATCGAAAGTGGCTTGAATTCCGTATATTGCTTCTTCAGAAAACGAAAAACGAAAAATTTGTTCGGAATGCAACCACTTTTGGTTTTCTAAGTGGAATTGCTTGTTTCAGTATTTTATAACAGAAAAAACTACTTAAAACTATTTTTTATGGATAAATAAATGTTTTTTATGATATAGATTGAAGAAATAACACACTTTTGATTTATTTATTTTACTTTATATTGATTTTATTAAAAACATAATAAATTCTTTACCGTTTCGTTGCCACCTTTTTTTCCCCACAAACCACTTTTTGCTGAACGTTGCCATACTTAACACAAAAATCATATGGTTTTTATGCAAAATCGATCGGAATCTGAAGAAGCTAAAACTAAATCGATCGGAATTGAACGTACGGAATTAAAGCCATTCCGATCGGAATTTGTGACATGCCTGATAGTATGTATGTATAAGCCGAATCGTTAGTATTGTTTGGAATTTATTTCAGATATAAAAGTTCAGCAGAAATTGCTCAGATTGTCTTTTGGTTTAAAATGCTTGGCTTTGTGTTCAAATCTCTTCATCGCATTACAAAAGCTTTTAAGAAAACGAAAAGGAATTAATTTCAAGAATCATTAGAGATAATAGCTGTCAGCATTTGCAGAAGATTAGTAATTTTAGTTTTATAGTCACCCCTATCTTGAATTCTTTTCCCTCGAAATTTTTATCCTTTCCATAAATTTGCAATATGAAAAAATTTTCCTTATCGTGAATGATTTTTTCTCGCGAGTTTTTCACTTTTACCTTTTATTTATTCACTTAATTTTTGCTAGGGAACAGAACAAACCTTGTAAAAAGTTCTTCTTATAATTCGAATATAAAAGATTACAAAATTTATTTTAAGGCAAGATTTGAGCCGAGCCCTGCTTCTCAAAACTACAAGTTACAAATCTTCAAGTGAAATATATTTGAAACAAATATTGTAAAGTTGTTGCTGTTTTAATGTGTTTTGCAATTTTTTGCAAAACAACAGGTCGATTGTTTGCTGATTTGTAGGGCTTTCGAAAGGTACGGTAAAAAGTAGACCAATTATTTTTAAACAAACAATTCAAATATGTAGTGCATAACGAATTTTTAATATATTTTTTTAAATTCAAATATTTATAGGGGTTTTTTTATTAAAAAAAAAATAATTGTACTTAAAACTTATTTAATAGATACTGGTATACTTTTGTAACCATCAAAATTTAAAGTAGAGTACGAAAATAAACAAAGCGAAACGTTTGCAATCGTTATGTTTTGTACCTTGTAGTGATTAAAGAAAAAAAAATCAAAATCAATGAGAATTATTTTGGCATATAATTTTGTATTGTTTATGTACGGAGCTTGAAAATTAAACAAAGGAAGGAAAATTGAAAAGTTTTGAGCAAAAAAATTTCGCAAATTTTTACTGGCTGATTTGTACTTATAGTGTACTTTAAGTGATGTTTTTGAATAGTTTGTATTTGTTTGGTTTTAATAACAAAAAGAGTAAAATAACCAATTGATAAGTAAATTATCATTCATAAAATACGTTTCAGTATTGGTTTTAATGTTAAATGTATGATTACAACGGTAAATTAAAGCTTATTTTGTGTAAAATCTTAGTTACTTATAAGGAATTTATTTTGGTTTTGCTCATGTGCAAAACGAATAAATCACTTTGAAAAGATGGAACATTTTGCTAACGTATTTGAAAAGTTTTGTTTTATATTATGTATTAATAAAATGTAAATTAACTTCAATGATTTAACCGGTTATAAAATAATTGCCTCTTCAAACTTAAATAACATACAATAAAATAAAATAAGAAAATCATTCATAAAATATTTAAATAATTTCAAAGAATAAAACCAACTAACCACCACATGAACTCAATTAATGCCAATAAAGATAAATTTGTTTTTCAATATTTTTAGCTTGAAAATTTCGAACTGAACAAAAAAAAGTTTAAACAAAGACATGAGAAAGTAAGACATAAAAGAAACTCACAAATTTTGATTCAATTAATATCAATGCATAATAAATGCATTTTAATTTTCCTCGAATGCTACAAATACTTTCGTATATAATTCTGTAATGAAATCATAAATTAATTGAAAATAAAAAAAACTGAAAACGAAAAAAAAAATTTAAAATTAATGGAGAGCAATAAACTTGAAACGGCATACTGAACCAGCCTAGTGTAGCATATATTCCCTCCATAAATACGTTTTCCTAACTTGGAAGTAGAAATCGGATTCTTGGAAAAATGTAGACACACACAATTTAGGATCAAAATCAAATGAAAAAGAAAAAAGTAGACGTAAAATTTACTTAGTTTAAGAAGTTTTATTAAAGATGAAAATTAAATTTTAAAAATAAACTTTTTGTTGTGAACTTGAAATTGATTGAAATGTCTGGATTTCGTTATCAACTTTTTATTTTTTTTAAATTGGGAGCTAAAATTTGTCACAACTTATTTTACAGACGTTCAAAATTTATTTCGTGTTCGCGGCAAACGGTGTGAAATTCAAAATACATAAATACTTTGAATATTTCCGATGAAAATAAAAACAAATAAATCAAATTAAAAACATGCAATTTTTCTCACGGCTATATCTCGGAAATTAATTGGATTTTTGTTATTTTTTTTTTTGCCTTTGGCACATTTGTTGTTAATATTTTATTCAAACAAATTCTATAACTCTTTTTAAGGCTGGTTTTTTAAGATCTCAGTTAAAATAGGTTTTGTTTATCTAAAAACAGATTTGTGCCGCCTTAGGGTGGATTTTCAATATGGAAGTTAGAGATTAAGTCATCTTTAATCTGTGTTTTCAGTTTTTAAGATGAGGATTAATTACTTTTATTTGCCAGTTTAAGCGGCCAATGTTGGTGGTGCTCTTTCCAACACATTTTCCATAACCTTTCGCAAAACTTCAGGTGTTATGTTGTTTATTTCGTCGCGTATAAGTAGTGCTTTTTAATTGCTGGATGGTTCTAGACTTATTAATGTAGACTTTTTCTATCGCTGAGTCAAAACAATGGATCGTTGATTTGAAAAATAAAGCACGTTGTTTAATTGAGTACTGCTCCCCCCAAGTATTCTTTACAAAATACTGTATGGAAAAGAAAAAAAAATATAATAAAAAAGTTATAAGCAATTCAAACTAGTGCTGGGAAACTATCGATAGTACTATCGATACTACCGATATTCTTAAAATATCGAAAATATCGATAGAAAAAATATCAATATCGATATTATCAGGAGTGTTCTGGAAATCGAAAACTCAAAACGCAAGAATTTTAAAGTTGTTTTTAATACACTTTTGATCTAATTTGTATAATTTTTGCTACAAAATTATGTTTAAATAAAACCTTATAACGAATTCAAACCCCTTCGTTAATTTGGGGCCACCCTGTACTTACATAGTTTTATTTAAGGTTTATTGTATATCCTGAATAAAAATATTCACACTTAACAGCTTTGTTTGTGATTATAGTATTATAATACATTATAAATAAAGACGTATCGCTCATTTGCTGCAAGACCGGCATAAATCAAAAAATACAATTTTGGCGTTAGTGATGCAGAATTGTTCGCTATGTTTTTCTTTATTTTGTGTATAAACTTCATCTTTATATCTTTTAAGCTTTCCTCATTTGAAGAGAATGTATCGTTATTTCTTCTAAGTGATTAGAGCAAATCAAAAAATTTAAACGCGTTTATCTCGAAATGAATATTTTTGACTTATGCCGGTCTTGTAGCAAATGGGAGATATGTATTTATCTTTAGTACTTACTAAAAGAAACACAAAAACCTAAATTTACTAAAAAAAAATATTGGCGCGTATTGTGTTGTTTCATTGCCGCACAAGAACACAATAAATATTGGTTCATTTTGTTGCATAGTGCCGGTTCATATACGTCAAGTTTGTCTCGTCAAGGCTTGAGTTTTTAGGAGAGAGGGGTAAAGAAATGGCATTCTCTTTTCCCTTCCCTCCTAAAAGCTCAAGACTGAATGAGTCAAACTGGCACATAGCAAGGATTGCCAGGACTGTCGCACCAGGGTTGCATTTGATTGGTAACAGTCAGCACAGTATTGTCCTCGACTGTTACATGAGTCATTTGGTTGTGCAGTCACACGATTGGGGTATTAAAAACTGCTAAAGTTAGGGGTTGATTGAAATACAAAAATAAAATCACATTTCACCGGAAAAATCCGAGTTTCAGACTATGTTAAACTAAGTTCAAATCCAATCCACATCTGAAAACCATGTCTATTTCTACACGTTTTTTCAGTTTTAAATAATTCATTTATTCATTATTCATTTTTATTTTTAATTTCAGTTGATATGAATTTTCTACAATTAACAACATTGTTAGTTATTTTACAAAACTTCAATTGATTTCTTCTACAACTTTTTACTCATCCCTTTGTCTGCAGTAATTTCCGAAATAAATCTTCCACACTGCCTCCTGTCAAAATTCTCCTACGATGTATAAGTTACTGGTCGGCCTGAAAAGCTATTTAAAATGGCAGGATATACAAACGGATAATACCATATTTCGTTTGCACAATTCTTTTACCACAGTCATGCTATTGACGTGTAGTTTAATTATAACGGCCACACAATATGTGGGTCAACCGATTAGTTGTATAGTGAGTGGTATACCAACACATGTGGTGAATACATTTTGTTGGATTCATAGTACGTTTACAATGCCAGATGCCTTTCGGAGACAGGTAAGCTTAAAAATAAACTAACCCTAATAAAAATATTCTGAGAACTCTTTTTAGTAGTATTTAAGGAAAGCTTTTGGAGATATTCAGGCATGTTGTACAAATCGAAATGAAGTGGAGTTGAAATCGAGCGAGATTCGGATCTCAATTATTTACAAAATGGCTGGAGTTGATCCGGTTTTCTTGTTCTTGTAAACATAATTAGTACTCAAAGTATGAAGTATATAAAAAGGAATATTTTTATGAACATACTTTACAGGCACGTTTTCAAAATTTGTGCGATTTTAATTTCACTTCATTTCGATTTACAGAACATGCCTGATAGTTATTTTTTTTTTATATTTAAGCTCTTAAAATGGATAACTCTTGTAGTTGATATTCATTTCTGATTAAACAAAACAGAATCATTAATGCGAGCTTTGGGTGTCTTATATTCCAGGACATTTTTTCATTCCCTGAAACTTACTTAAATTTCTGAAAGTCTCCTTAATTATACCAACAGTTGAGAGGGTATTATGCATTTGTGATATTGGTCCTAGACCCACCTTAAAGTATACCAATTAACTCAGAATCACTTTCTGAGTCGACCTAACAATGTCCGTCCGGCTAGCTGGCTGTCCATGTAAACCTTGTGCGCAAAGTACAGGTCGCAATTTTGGAGATATTTTGATGAAATTTGGTACAACTGGTCCATAATTTCCCATAGCCCCCATACAAGTATCTTTCCGAAATAGACTCTTTGTGCCCATAAGCCATTTTATTAGTTATATTGGAATTTAGACTTAATTTGATCCAAACTTATTTTAATGCAATCTTAATCGTCTTACGAAATTTTATTGGAATCGGTCCGTATTTGACATTGGCTCACATACAAATACTATTCCAGTAAATTGATATTGACATACAAAATTTAAAGAAAATGACTTTCTTGATAGCAACTTATGGGTGATCCAACCATAATGCACGATGTTAATTTTTAGTCACAGCTTAACGTCAAGTTTTTTGCCAAGATTAATTTGAAATTTCTTTGTTTTATTGTTTGACAAATTCACCCATGGATAGGTACACAATTGAGAAGCGCGCTAAGATTGTTGAAGCCTTTTACGAAAATGAGGGTTCAAATCAAAATGCATTTCGTGCACTTCGTGTTATTTTTGGTCAGCACAATCGACCAAATATGTCCACAATCGGGAGAATTATGCGCAAGTTTCAGCAAACCGGGTGAAAACACCCGTGCATGCTCACCCAGTTCGTTCTGCGGAAAACCAGAAATTGGGGATATGGACCTGGACGATATGAGGTTCCAACAAAATGGTGCCACTTGCCACACAGCCAGCGAAACAATGGATCTTTTGAGCGAGAAATTCAATGACCGTATTATCTTACGTCGTGGCGATGTTAATTATCCGCTGCGATCATGTGATTTCACACCATTGGATTTCTTTCTTTGGGGATATTTAAAAGAAGTGTACGTCAATAAGCCAAGAACAATTTAAGAGCTAAAGGATTAGAAATTTCGGTACATTGAACCTCAATTATGTGTCAGAGTCATTTTAAATATGGACCATCAGAGAGAGATATGCCACAGAAGCCGTGGCAGTATTTAGCCGATATTTTGTTCACACATAATTGTCATAGATCCTTCTATCATAATAAAAATATTTATTATTTATTATAAAATTCTGTTTAATAGAGAAATATTTGTCATAAAAATCTTTTTAAAATTCTTGCGTTTTACGTTTTTGATTTACAGTACACCCCTGATTAAGATAATTCCCTCAAAATTCCTAAATAAACCCCTCCCTAAAAGTTCTTAAAGACGAAAAAATCTTCACAAAGATGTAGATATTTAGATAATATTTCGCAGAGAGAAATTTTATATGAATCTTAACCTCCCATTCATCCATATGGAGTACGTTAGCATGCAAAGGTACCCCAACAAAAATAATTGATATTGTTAAAGCCCTATATCACAACGCAGACGGCCGAATTTTTCATGATGGCTGTATAAGTGACTCATTTCCAATTAAAACTTTAGTGAGACAAGGTTGTGTTTTGTCGCCCCTACTTTATAATATCGTCCTGGACAACATAATGAGAAGAGTCACACGGAGGGGAATAACATGGAGATTCAACAGAAGGCTAGAAGATCTCGACTATCACTCAATTCATATGGAGGCTTTTACGACGTCGCTTTGTCGACGTCTCTTTTGATTTGATGGCAAGCGGTGTAGAGACGAAAGAGGGGTAAACAAAACGACTCGGTTTGCGTTTTCATGTCGTTTTTTATATTTCTCTTTTAACTTTTTCTTTTTACGCTTTATTCTTTTTCTTACTTTGAAGTCTGTGGTTGAAAATACAGTGAGTCCTCGATTATCAATAACATACGGGACCGGCAGCATTCTTGATTATTAATTTTTTTTTGGTGTGTTTCATATTTTATATAAATATGTAATGTATTATTATGTAAACATAGGGAAAAAAGTAATTGGCAGAATATGCTTCCAGTACGTTGGGAAATTCTCTTTCTTCGTTTATTTAAATTTGGTTTTATTGTTCTAATTTAAAGGAAAAATATAATTTGTTTATAATTTCGGATAACAGAGGTGATTTAAATCAATGCAAAAACAATTTATATTTTCCAGTTAATTGATGCTGGCGGTTAATCGAATGACGGATAATCAAGGCCATACTGTAAATAAAAAAAAGACATGCAACCAAAAATCATCGTATGAACGCAAAGAGATTTTGGAAGTTTCTTTAAAAGGGAATCAAGATAAAACGACGTCGTAAAAGCCCTCATGTGAATTGAGTGTATGCCGACGACATATGTATACTATTCCACAACTTTAATGACATGCAGGCCAAGATCAATGCAGTACAATCAGAAGCAGCTTAGGCTGGTATGAAAATAAATATTGCTAAAACTAAGACAATGAGAGAATTAATGCTTCTAGCAACAGAGCATTCGCAATAGACGAAGAGAATCTTGAAGATGTATCAACGAAAAGTTTAGGTACAATAATGTCGGGTTATTGTTGGGCTATTTGGGGAATATGAGAGTAAAAATAGCATGGTAGTGTGGGTGGAGACAGGTTAATAGATGTAACCGATAAATAGAGGTCCGGTTAATCGTGGTTTAACTGTATGTATAACCTCATAACATAGTTTTGTTGTAGCGGGTCCATGATTGGCCATGGTTCACAATTAGGGTACACTCTCGGTGATTTGCCCTTAAAAACTTTGGTGTAGGGTACCATAAGGTTGGGCTTGCCCGACTATACGTTTTTGCTTGTTTCTTATTGTGTTTTGTGTTCTTTAGGATCTGTTCAATCATGAGAGTTTAACCAAGATTTGGAGGAAAGTCGTGATCATTATGACCAGAAAAATTTTCATTAATAGACCCGAGTTAATTTATTTTTGGAATGATATCGATAGTTTTTTTATTCGTTTTTTTCACAAAAAAACTACGTACCTTCTATATTTCATTTTTCTTTTACAGGAATTATAAACCATAGTACTTCTCAATTGTTGGTTTCCTTTCTAAAAAGCCAAAAACAAAAACACTTCTTTTATATAAATGTCAAATAATAAAACGAACTGAGGCCTACACAATTAAATTACAAAAAAAAAAAAAATAAATAAATAATACCATATCCAATTTCCAATTCTTTGAGAGGTTGTCTTAATTTCAATTCTTTTCATTTAATTTTTTTTTAATTCCATAAAAAAATGCTTAAATTGTTTTGAAATAAAGGAAACGGTTAAAAAAATTTGTTTTTTTTTTCAAAACTCTAAAAGGGAAACTTAAAAGAACACAACAAAATATCCTCTGTAATATGTAGAAAAGTGATTCCCAAACTTTGCTTTTGCCATTGTACTCGTATATTATTTTAAGTATAATTAAAACCAGATAACGCCTCCATCTTACCAACACATATGGCCGGCCAACAAAGAAAAATATCAAAATCTTTAGAGAAACCCTTTTTTTAGGAAAATAAGGAGGGCAAGTTGTCTGCGCATAAATTAAGTAAGTTTTTTTTTACGAAGAGGCATTTGTATTCATTCCTGGCTGTCTTTAGTTCATAAATTATAAATTTTTTATTCAAGCTTTAACTTTTATGTGTGTATGTATGTGGTTTTCAAAAATACAAAAAATGCCTATCTGATGAGCTTTTTGCACGCTACTTTGCAAGCTGACAGTGCTCGTGTCAATTTTCCCCTGCATCAAAATTGAAAAAAAAAAAAAAAATCTTTATTACATTAATCAGATGGATTTTTTGTTTTATTTTATAGAAATTGTGTTATAAAAGAATTTAATTTATTTTTTATTTGAGTAGATTTATGTTTCAAAATATTTGGCATGTGTTCTTTATAGCAAATCAAGTGTTAATAAAAAGATTTTTAAAAGAATCTGCTTTTTTTAATATGAATTTAAAGGAAATCTTAAAACTGTTGCTAATATAAAAGATGTGTCTTGCTAATTTAAACTTTTATTACTTAATCGTTTTTCAAATAGAATCTGGGAATTTATTTCTCATGTTGAGTAACATTTTATTATATTCATATTATGCGAATGTGTATTCTAAGTCAAATTAAAATCCTCAAAAGCTTTTTTATACTTTTAATAGTCTTATTCCTTCAATATTTTCCAGGAATATGTTGTATGCTCTATCAGAATTGTTGTTTGTATATTTCTGTTACAAGGCTTGCTTTGGCTATAGGGGTACCTTCTGAAAAATGTAGGATGGACGTAGGATTATCCTACTCGAAATTTTCTTATACATAACATTTTCACAAACGCTCCAAAGGTCAGTTCTCTTAGACAAATCAGAACTTTTACTGGCTGTAGGTCTGAACGTAAATTCAACACTTTGGAATGCAGAGTTGTTAGGTAGCTCAATAAGACGTTGTTCAATCTATTGTCTTTGAAGTTGTTCAGTTTTGTGTCTCAAATTGTTCATTAATTAAAACTGGCGACTAAGTAAATCGCCAATTTTTGGACCTCTAAATTATTCACGGAAAAAAGTTTATTTTCTATAGAAATCAATTTCATTTTTTAAAACAAGAAAATCCAAAAACAATTTCATTATTTTAACTTATTTTGTTCGTATTTAGTAAAATACAGATAAACTTTCTCATATGATCAAAAATTTCTTAAAATAAGAAATACAAAAGTAGCTTGTTTTTAATAAAAATAAGAAAGATTTTTCTGAGTTCAAGCTGAATTTAGTTAATATCGAATCGAATTTCTTGCATTAAGAAACAAACGCTTATTTTTAGAAAATGGTCAAGAAAACTTTGTATGATTCAATTAATTTTTATTATATATGTTAAGCAAATCAAAAAAAATTAGTTTACTTCTTACTATATAAAGTTTTCTTTAACTAACTAATGCTACACGTTTTTATGTTAAAAAAATTTAGACTTTTCGTCGTATTTTGTAAAATATTAAGTTGCCGATTTCACCAATTTATTAAAATATCAATTAATGTTTCAAATAGAATTAGTGAAATTGGCCATAAGTAACGAAAACTTGATTAAATTAACTAAAGAATTAAAATAAATTTTGTTATCTGTATTTAAGTAGTTTTTAGTTCGCTTTGAGTCATAAAATATGTTTAATAAGAAATTTTTCAAAATTTTTTTGGTTCGAGCTAAATTTTCTGGTGATTTAGTAATTAATTCTTTCCGTGTATCTCAGTTTATTCCTTTATTGCATTTTCCAGCTGAAGGTGCGCACTACGCGTTCGATTCGTTGTTGCGTTTAAGCATCTGTCAAAAACTAGAATCAGTATAAAATTGTTTTGGCACATTAATGCATATTAATGCATATTTGTATAGAACGCATTAAGTGCACAGAAAAAATGTTTGCAAAAAACTATTCAATTAAATAATTAATTGGTGTACATTAATTATTCAATTAATTTTTTGTTTGCTGCAATTAATTTTTTAATCAAAACCCATAAAATTAAATGTTTGTGTATATGTGGTGTATTTTTTGTTTATACAATTAATTTTTTAATTGACTAAATTTGTGTCCCATGACTCGAAAATACAAATCCGTTAATTGATATGATCAATTCCTTTGCAGGGGCAAAATTAGTTAAATATTTAATTGTCTGAACGAATTATTTAATTGAAGTCGATTTTCTATTTTTTCTGTGTGGGAATACTTTCCACATTTGCATGCGTCTAAAAAAAGGTCGAGATTGTATTAAACGCATAGAAAGCGTGGAGAATAAAATCAAACAATTATTATTCTATTTTGATTTAATGTTCTGCTTTTTAATGTGTTATTTCTCTTAATTGTTATGCAGAAAATAAGCATTGAAAATTAAATTGTTTTTCAAAAAAACTTTAAAAAAAAGTATCGGAGTATCGAAAGTAAAATATCGCCGATACCGCACCTGAAGTATCGCCGATATATCGGTATTCGATACATCCCTCGTATTTATGCATTGTAAACACATGTGTAGGAAAATGTCCATATTTCTCTAGTTAAGGTACTTTTACACGACATTTATTTAGCAGTGTACTTGGCAAATTTCCCTCTGCAATATGCATACATGTTGTGTAAAAGCAAAAAAAAATAGCTTCTGTAAATCTCAGCCCGAATAAGCAGCGTACAATTTTTCAATTAGAGCGTGTTATGTTTTGAACTAAAATACCCCAAGAAATACTTTTTGAGTTGTGGTAATATGTCGTAGCTATTTCATACGTTACCTTGTAAGTAGTTGTCATTATTCTGAAAACTTCAAAAGTACTTACTACACCATTTCATTGAAAATGAGAAAATTCCAAATGAAAATGAGAATTTCAATTTGAAATTGAGAAAATTTCAAATGAAATTGAGAATTTCAATTTGAAATTGAAAAAATTCCAAATGAAATTGGGAAGTTTTAATTTGAAATTGAGAAAGTTCCAAATGAAATTGAGAAATTTTAATTTTTCATTGATAAAATTGAATTATGTGTATTATATTCATTCAACAAACATACATAACTAACATAAGGGTCGAAAAAAATGAATATAAATACATATCGCAGTATTATTGACCAACAGGCATGTCTTCCAGATCCAGAGCAGATTGGTAAAACGTTGTAGTATGTTGTATAGCTCTACTGCAATCTCCACTACATAGTTATACATGTCTTAGAAGTATTAATCACCTGTTCTAAAATGGCAAGCCTCTGTTCTCCTACATGGGGGGAGGGGGGGTTGGGAATAACGTTCGGTACATTCATCTTTGTTTTCATCGTACTTTTTATTTTTGACCAAATAATATCAATGGGGTTAAGTATCGGTGAATATGGAATATATTTTTCCGTGCAGAGTATTTCCCACAGTTGTGATCTATTAACTAGTGATTTTTTGGCTTTTAATGAGTATATTGTAAGTATGTACTTAATATTCGACTTACTCGTAGTTAAATAGTAACTAGATATTTTTTGACTTCTAATAAGTGTATTGTAAGTACTGAATTCTGTGGACTCCTCGTACTAAAATAAGTAGTTATTCAGCTGAAATATAAGTAGTGCTTATTTTCTCCAACATTACCCTCCCTGCCTTTGCACATACAAGTAAAGTTGAGCTCTTTTTTGTTTGTTTTTATACCCTTCACCGAAGGTAAAAGGGTATAGTATATAAGTTTGTCATACCGTTTGTATTTTCTACAATATTGATCCTACACCCTATAAAGTATATATATTCTGGGTCCTTATGAAAAGCGAAGTTGATTTAACGATGTCCGTCTGTCTGTTGAAATGGGTTTTCCGAAGACCCCATATATGATGGGGGCCAGGTTATTATACAGTTATGTCACATATGGTCCGGAATTGTTTGCTATTGAAATTCAAAAAGATCGGTCCACAAATGGCTAAGATATGAGCAAAAACCACGAATACCCCTAATTTTTCCCAAAAATACCTTGTGGTTGTGGTATTTTTATTACGTTTTGCTGTATATCTGAGGAACGGCAAGGGCCAAAGTTTCCAAATTAAGTACATACATTTAGGTTGCCAATACACACCATCCTACAAAATGTGGGCGGGATTGGAGAAGTGGGCGTGGTACCTCCCGTACAAAAAAAATTAAAAATTGTATAAAAACCTACATTTTAGGGCTGCCATATGTCCTATGGATATGACTTATATACCAAAATATCGGAAATTTTTTATAGAACATATTTTATAAAAAAACTCGGAAAAATCGGTTCAGATTTTTAAATACCCATTTTCGCGAACCAAAGATCTTTCCGAGTCCAAGTTTTATAGCCCAAGTAAATGGTAAATTTCTTCTTAAACACATCGGTATATAAATCTTTCAAATCGGTTAAAAAATGGCTGAGTTATAACCAAAATACTGAAATCCCAAAATTACTCTTTTTATACCCTTCACCGAAGGTAAAAGGTCTGAGATCAATATTGTATAAATTACAAACGGAATGACAAATTTATATATACACTTTTCGTCTGTGCTGTAGGGTATACAAATCTAATTAAAAGAGCATGTGGTTCTATAAGGAACCTTTCTTCTTAAGGGTCGCATTATGTGTCGTATCACCGAATAAGTATTTGGTATTAAATTTTATAGTTATCCCTGCAAAGTTAAGGTCAATTGGTCGCCGTGATCGTGCGATTATGATTCGACTAGACTTTTACTTGTGGGGTTTTTAAAAGCTGTAGGTAGGTTCGTGTCATTAAATCAAACTCGAAAAATGTCGTTAGTGGCAAAATAGTGGCTTACATTGTTACAATTTTAAAATCAATCTTTATTTAACATAATTAGACGATGTTGACACAACATAAAAAGAATTAATTTTTTCAGATTTTTGTACATTAATAATTTGTTTCTATATTAAAGCCCAGAAGATGTTTTTCAATGAAAAACAAAATATTGGCAAAATAAATATTGAAAAATTAGAAAATTTAACAATAAAACCCAGGACCTCGAGCTCAAAAGGAATACAAGTTCTTTTATTAAGACATTTTAAAGGTCGAATAAAACACAAAATAAGATTTAGAGCAGAAAAATTTTTTTAAATCTAATTAAACAAAAAATTCCCTTTTCCTTTCAGGTTGGTCGTGAAGTGGCACATCCTGGTATTGCAAATGATTTTGATGACGAAGATGCTAAAAAATATTATACCTACTATCAGTGGGTGTGTTTTGTACTCTTCTTTCAGGTGAGTTGTACAAAAAATTTAATAAAAACCTTACAAAAGAAAAATCCACATAATACCATAATTGCAGGTGTCTCATTCGCTATACAAACTACAATTATGGTCAAAACCACACATTAAATTAACAAAAAAAATGAAGAACGAATGAGTTTCAAAATAATATTAAAAATATAAAACGCGAATTCACAAGTGATGCAATACATTTTTAAACGCGTGATTGCTTTTTATGGGAAATCAAAATAAAACATTTTTAAAGCATAACAATTTTTCACACGATTTATATTACAAGTTGGTTTTTTTTTAAATATTCAATTGTTTAAACAATAATTTAATTTAATTTTCATTAAAAAAACAGAAGTCTTATAAAATTTTTTATTCAATTAACTTTGAAAAAAAATAAACGTGTTACAATTGTTTTAATAAAAAAATATACAACTTATCGAAAACATAAAACAAAAATTGAGTTAAGTGGCCAAACAGAACATAGTTTTTTTATATGATTGATCACGTTCCTTAGTAATGATCAATATAAATTACTTTTAATTTTTGGAGAGTTTTAATTTCTCGTTATATTCCTCTTCGTTCATTCCTCCTTGATTTCGAAACTTTGAAATTTCTTTGTACTCTTTTTCGAACTATTTTTTTTTTTTTTTTGTATTGTTTTTACTATTTGTCTGAAGACAATTTAAAAATTACTTATTTGTCTACACGAGTTTAAACAAGTGATCTTGTTTCTTTGAACAATACAAGTACTTAAATTTCGAAAATGAGGAAGATCATGTTTAAGTCTGACTTTTTGAGTAATATTTTAAAGTACATGTACAGGGTCCGCCAAATAACTTTTTTTTTTTGAAAATGCTAAAAAAAAACTACTGAATATTTTCTCAAATTTCTTTTTTTATTTGGAAGTACAATCCTTCCGGTTAATAATGGAAAATAATTTCATTCAAATGGCTGCCTCGGCTGGCCATGCAGTAGCCTACACGATCGGTCCAATTTATAAGCACATTATCGATTGTGTGCATCTGTATTTCACCAATGGCATCACGAATATTGTCTTTTAAAGCGTCAATTGTCGCTGGCTTGTCGGCGTAACACTTATCTTTGAAGTCACCCCACAGATAATAGTCACAAGGTGTAAAAACACAGCTCCGAGTGGGCCAAATGAAATCAGCTCTGCGGCTGATAATGCGATCTTCAAAAACAGGGCGCAAAACATCGAGTGTAGGTTCGGCTGTGTGGCACGTAGCGCCATCCTGTTGTTGCCAATATCCTCCTCTTCAATTTTTGTGATCACAAATTCGTTCAACATGCCCCGATAACGATCGCCATTGACTGTAATGGCCACTCGTTGTCCATTTTCGAAGAAAAATGGCCCAATTATGCTTCTGGACCCAAATCCGCACCAAACAGTGACTCGTTTTGGGTGCAATGGCTTTTCAATGTATGCGTGCGGGTTTTCTGTGCTCCAAATGCGACAATTTTGCTTGTTTACATATCCGCCAAGATCAAAATGAGCTTCATCTGAAAAGATGATTTTTTTGGCAAAATCGGCATCTTCTGTAAGTCGATCGCAGGATCACTTAGCGAAGCGAAAACGCATATTTCCCAGCGTTGTTCAAGCGTATACACAACCATATTCGTTCAGCGGAAAGATAAAACTAATTATCTATCAAATCAGACATGAGCTAAGTGTTACCATTCCGGAAATAAGCACTAGTAGAAAAAAAACGTTAGATGGCGGACCCGTTACATTCACATAATTATGTTAGCAATTTTAGGATGAGTGCAGCTGTGTACGTGAAAATGTATTTATGAGGGTTAGTTTTTAAGCTTTTTGCTTAAAAAACAAGTTTTTTGTTTGTTGTATTTTGCATGATTTTTGGAAACTGCTTACAAATTAGCAATTCAATTCCCAACAAAAATTTAATTTTGTTTTTACCATTAACGACTTTTACAAAAAAAGTTAAAGATCACATAAGTTAACCTACACACATTAAGACCAGTAAAAATGTATAGGCCTAAAGTGTGGGTTAACTAATGTAAGCTTTAACTTTTTTTGCATAAGGCTATACTTATATCTTTGAGGAAATCTCTGTTGAACTAATTTAACTTACATAAAATTGATTCATTGCTGAAATTAGCAACACAGGTCTGCGATGAAAATCTTTATATAAAACAGGAAGATGTTGTTGGTCTATACGTATTACAAATTCGTTTAAATGTACCACGTCACATTTGCGAAAAATTATACATTTGTGTTTTTCGATGTATGGGCATTTTCAGCGAAAAGTCTACTTTTTGTAACGTAACGCCAGAAGTATTTTAAATTTTTTTAAAAAAATTTTATATGTATAGTATTTTTTTTATATTTTGGTGTAAAGCGCAATTAGCTCACATTTAGTAGCAAAAGGGATAACGATAGAACAACATGGTCCGAAAATACAACCTTATTTGCAATCTGGCGTTACATTAAAAAAAGTAGACTTTGCGCTGAAAATGCCCATATTTACCTTAAAACGAGCAAAGATTTTTAAATTTGATAGCATGAAAAATAAATCTATATAAGTCCAAAGTTTACTAAAAAAAAGTTTTATACAAAACATCTTGCTCAATTCGCAGTCTTATTCAGTTTTGTAATGCAAGTCAAAATCCACTTCCGTTTTTTAACGTCACGCTAGCGCAGATGTTTGCAAATCCTTAGCGTCGATTACTGTAATTTTTTTTCTGAATATAGTGCTACTTCATTACTTTGTATATATAAAAACCCTTTTTACAAATTTGACTTCTTCAATTAATTTTTTTACATTTTGTGGTACAAATATCACGACACATCAATATGGAAATGCCCATATGTATGTCTCTTTTGGGAAATATATAAGCGAGACTTAACTAAGTACCACCATTGAAAAAATATATCGATATACATCGCATCGATATTTTTGAGGAGTATCGATATTTATTATTTCAAATATATCGATATATCGAACGTATTTTGCTGAAACTATTGCAAAAATTAAATATACATATTTATGAACAAACATATTGTATGTAATTACATTCTTGCTTTTTATTGTTTCATTTTATTTTAAAAATTTAATAAAAACAAAAAATTCAATTATAACAAAAACAAAACGGAAGAATACAAAAAACCACATGAAATCCAAAATAAAGTAAATTACGAAACATTTAAATGGAAATAAATAAGTCATGGAAGTACCGACTTACATTAAAATTTGAATTGAACTAGAAATGTTTTTGATCGTTTTAGTCAAACCAGAAATCATCAGATATGGACATCAGGAGCACTGCTTCTTATGAATGCCAGTCATTTTAAATCTTCATATTAGTTTAAGAAAACATATGATGGATGCAATGATGACAAGTCTTAAAAAACATTGTTTGAAAAATGGCTAAAATTTTTAGTTTTTAATGAAGACTGACATAAAAAAACATCGAATTCGATAGTCGTGTTTCAATATCGATATATTGATATATCGGTATTTTAAATATCGGTATTTTGATATATCGATATTTTTTTGCAAATTCCTATTTCGCACTTAAATAAATATGAATGCACGGCAAACAATGCTAGTAAATTTATATGCTCGTGTTTTCGTTTTTTTTTTTATTATATCATTTTTAGTTTTTGTCCGATTATGGTTTATTACAGCTTAAAATATTTCTTACCAAATGGAATACACAATAAAATTATAAAACTGCATAAACTTTTTTTGGTGCATACAAAAGTTTTCCCTGGTATGAATATTTTTTGTCAAAAGTCTGTATACAGATACTTTCCTAATTCCACTTCAATTGACTTTAATTAAGTTTTATATGTGGAAATATGTATATGATATCTTTTGTATTTTTATATGCATGATCATAAAAAAGAATTTGGATCGTATGATAGAAAAAAGTTTTATTAAATCCAACAGTGGGCCTAAATTAACACATATGCTATAATTTCCTTTTTTTTTACTAAATTTTCTGTTTTAAACTTTTGTTTAAAAATTTCGCTAAGCATTTTTCTGCTAGTCATTCTTTTTTAAACGAACATTATTCCATTTTGTTATTAATGGTGATTTTAAAAACTGACTTTTGAACGTGATTTAAATTAATGGTGATGTTGTAGAAAAAAGTATGAAATATAAAACTAAAACTTTGTAGCAAAACAAAACCTAAAATTAAACTTCCTGATAATACATTATTATGGCTTTTGAATCATGCAAACAAAACGAACAGAAAATAATGAACTTCTTCATAACAAAAAATAAAGATCAATGACCAAGTAATTAAAATTTGGTTTATTTGTTCTTTAAAACTATAAAAATAATGTAAAAATAATAGAGAAAAAAGAAATTTGAAAATACAAAAGGCTCTCAGCTCACATAAAAATCGTACAAATTTGTATGATATTTCCAGCAATCAAACAGGTTTATTCTACTTGAGAATAAATCTTTAAAACAGTTGAAACAGTTGAATTCACCATCAAATATTTCCTTAGCTTCATTCTTCTGGCTTAATATTTTCTAGAATTGATTCCCAGTTAAATTGATTAATATAAAATTTACAATTCATTTGAGTGTTTAAAATTCAACAAAGTTCACTTCAATTACATTTTGAATGTTTCTTAAATGAAAGTTTCGTCTAAAACTTCAAATCAGTCTACTACTAATGAAAGATATTAAAAATTTAAATCAATTGGGGGATTCACAAGGTAGTCAGTCATATGTTTTAAAATAATATCAAGAATAAAATATGTGTGCTGTGAGCAACCCTCATAATTTAGATTTATACTGTGTTTTTTTTTTAACTATTGTAACATTTTATGACAATATGACTTGAATGCACACCTTCTGATATGTAATAGATTGAATTTGAGCAAAAGTTAAGCTTTCGTAAAGAATTAAATATTTCAACGGCAATAACAGAAAAATAAAAAATAAAAAATTAAATATTTAAAACATTAAATTCAAACAAATTTTGAATAGGTCAAAGGAAATTATCATAAATGCATTTGGTAGCTAATTCGAGTGAAAGGTGAAAGGCGAAACAAGTAATTCTGCAGTATTTGGTTCTATTTTGTTAGGAGAATGCAGGAATTAGTTTTTTTTTTGAATATTGTATGATTAAGAGCAATTAAAAATCAAACTTAAGAACATGATCTAACAGTATTTATTATTAAAATAATTAGAATTGTGGTTATTTTGTTGAACTATTCATGGTATTTTAATCCAAATTTTTAATATTTTAATCAGGCTTAAGTTCATCAAATTTAATTTTCATTAAATTATTTTTATGAAGAAAGGAATTTTACAACATGAAAATTAATTAAAACTGTTATTGATATTCATTCATTCTTGACTGACCTGAGATTCGAACCCAGGCGGCTGGTTACCATGACATGTTTCGATCGCAACCACTCGATTTCCTCAGATGGATTTGCCGTCTTACACTCGCAGCCATCGACGACTGCTGACGTCAATAGTCAAACATCAATCCTTAAACCAAATTGTATTTTAACCTTTGGTAGATCGAAATTTGCTATTATTAAAATAAATTATAATAGCGAAGAATTTTTAGTTCTTCATTAGGATTTAAATAAAACTTTGATAAAATTTAATGTTCGAACTTCTAATTAAAAGTTCGCTAGGACTGTAGTTTAAAACCAATTTTTTTTAATTGAATATACATCAATCTATAAAAATTTTCCGCCTGATCGGAGTTGACAAATTCTTATTAATTTCACATTTCCTGGAGCACTAATAACATATCGACCATCAAATTATATTTTAATAATTAAGGTAGAAAAAAAATGTTAACTTATTCTTTTTTTCTATTTCAGGCCATTGCATGTTATACACCCAAATTTTTATGGGATAAATTTGAAGGTGGCCTAATGCGAATGATTGTAATGGGCCTGAACATTACAATTTGCACACGACAAGAAAAAGACCTTAAGCGTGATGCTCTGCTCGACTACTTGACCAAACATGTTAAACGTCATAAGATGTATGCCATTAGATATTGGCTTTGTGAGTTATTATGCTTTTTCAATATCATCATCCAAATGTATTTAATGAATCGTTTCTTTGATGGCGAATTCATGTCATATGGTACAAGAATTATGCAGTTATCGGATGTGCCACAAGAGCAGAGAGTAGATCCGATGGTTTTTATATTTCCACGTGTAACTAAATGTATATTCCATAAATATGGTGCTTCGGGTTCGTTGCAGAAACATGATTCTCTGTGTATTCTGCCTTTGAATATAGTAAATGAGAAGACCTATGTATTCATATGGTTTTGGTATATGATTCTAGTGGCCCTACTAATAGGATTGCTAATATTCCGGTAAGTAATTTTATTCTTAAATAATTAATTAAAAAAATTTGAATTTGTTTAATTTCTCTCACAAACAGTGCTCTTATGTTATTCATGCCCAAGTTCCGTCCTCGTTTGTTACATGCCCGCAATCGTATTATTAGTTTGGAAACTTGCCGTACTTTATCACAAAAATTAGATATTGGTGATTGGTGGCTTATCTATATGCTGGGCCGTAATTTAGATCCAGTAATTTATAAGGAAGTTATGACAGAATTCTCGAAGGAAATTGATCCATCTAGATATAATCGAGCTAAGTGATTTTATTTTCGTTTTCTGAGAATATTCTAACAACAACGACGACAGCTGCTAAATAATTTCTATTACATTTAATTTTATTTAATTTTTTTTTCATCAATAGTAGTACTGTGATTAAGTTAATAAATAACCATATTCAAACTAAAATTTTATACTCCCTTTGTAGCGCTCTATATTTATCAGAAAAAATAAAACTATTCATAATTTCTATTAAGTAATGATCACAACTCGTCTAATATAAATAAATATAAGAAGAATTGTAGGATTCTTCGAATTTTAGTTTTTAAGTTAAAAAATTTTAGTTCGTCTTTTTTAACTATATTCATATGAAAAACATCTATAAGTATACATACATATATAAACAAGAATGAAAATATTGTTCGTTTTGTTTTAATTAGCGATGCTTTTGTTTCGAATTTAAGAGTCTTAATAAAGAAGTTTTGTATAAAATAAAAAAAAAATTAATAAAAGCATTTATACATACATACATTTGTATATGAATTATTTTTAAATTAATGCAATTTAAAAATTATTTTCTATTCAATAGTATTCATAGCATAGCAGGATAGCAACTGTCGAAAATTAATTTTTAAATACTGTAGTTTAGGGTACCATATGGTTGGGCTGGACCAACTTTGCTTTCGTACTTGTTTAAAAATAGGCTTTATTATCGTAGCGAATGAATTTAGTGTCAATATCCAAAATTTTCCTTTTGAAAGTTCTCCATTTATAGTTTTGTTCAAATAGTTTTGCCGTTTGGCAAAAAGGTCTTGTTAGGTTGGGTTAGGTTCAATGGGCAGTCGTCACGACGACGGCTCACTTGGGTCCTCATAGCGGTCCCTTTGTGATACCCTTAGCCAGGGACAAGAGTCAGTCAGGGTCAACCAGACTATTCCCCAGAGGTCACTTCAGCCTCGAACCACCTCGACTCCCTGCAGAACAGAGAGGTCGATTTCAGTCCCACATTAGACACATCGTCCAGACATGTCTATTCCGGTCCCCCAAAATGCCTAAACCTAATGTCCCCCAGACTGGGGCATTGACAGAGAAAGTGAAACACCGTCTTTTCCTCCTCCTTCTCCTCCTCATCATGACAACTTCTACAGTAGTCATTGTAATCAAAACCCATCCTCCTAGCATGAGTCCCCATCACCCAGTGACTCGTAATGACCGATATCACTGTCCTCTTCTGGTCCCTACCGAGACCAAGTAGCACGCGCGTTCTCGCCCCGTCATAGCCAGGCCATAGTGTTTTATGGTATGCTTCTCCTGCCATCTCCCCTGAGCCCTCGTCTGATGAGAGTTTTGCTGTAGGCCATTGAGATGCCAATCAGGCCATCGACGAACATGTCGTCCAAGAGACAGTCCCGTTTGACCGTCCGCTGTTTGGTTACCCAGGCATCCACTGTGCCCTGGTACCCATGCCAGCGTTACACTGGAATGTTGCGCGATCTCATTTAGAGACATCCGTCATTCCACTGTTAACATAGATGTCGTGAAGACACCAGCCGGAGCTACAATAGCAGCCTTGCTGTCCGTAAATATACATCTGTCTCTCGATATACGATAGTACCTCAGCCAGTTCGCCGCCCGCTACTACTGCCATCTGCCAGCCTTAAAGATACCCTAATGACAAATTCCTCGATGAAGAAACCTCCACCACTCCATTGCCCATCCTGGAACCATCAGTATAGACCTGTAGGGCCGGTTCCAGAGATCACGTGTTATCGAGCAGCTCATAATCATAACCATGATAAACTGTGAACAGTCTTGTCACACCCGTAACAAATTAAATTTGTTTTGATGTAACTTTTCACATCAGGGGGGCTACTCTCTATTGCGATGCGAAAGAAAATGTTATCAAATCTAGCGATTGGTACTCTTTAAAGCGTTTGCGCATTTGTCTTTTGCATTTATTAATTTTTTTCTTTTCCCAAATCATCACTATTTATTTTATTTAAACTTTCCAATTTTATATATTTTTACATATTTTTAAGCATTTCATTCCTGTCAATCTGCGCCATCTTTCATTTTTGTTGCCAGTATTGATCCATTTTTTAAACATTTTGCGAAGTGATAGAGGGTACCAAGTTGGCATTTAGCTTTCGCATCGAAATTCTTTTCGCATCGCAATAGAGAGTAGCCCCCCAGAACAATAAATTACCTTATCAGCTACAAGAAATGGCTGATTGAAACTAACGCGTACGAAACTTTTAAACTAAAGCTACAGTCACACTTATTAAATATTTGCACAAATAAGCGTAACCCATACTTTTGCTAATAGTTATTGAAATTTAACATGTTCTTAATATTACAAAATAAACTAATTATACTACCAGACATAGTAAAAAACTGTTTTGTGGTATTGTAATCTAAATAAATATTGAAATTGAAGGAAATGATTATTTAGTTGGCTGTTGATCCCGTTTTTTTCGTCAAATATTTGACAAGTGTGACCGTAGCTTAACACACTTGCAATTTTGTATTAAATTCTCGTATGTAAATATCTTTAGCAAAAATGCAAAAAGGCGTAACTTACAAAAATATAATTTCACAGGAGAAACAAAAAACTTTATAAAATGAAAACTATAAACATGTTAGAAAACATGCATAATAACGGTGGGGTGCTTTAAAACCATGGGATAAGAACTTCATAGTTATACGGTAGTTTTAGAGAACAATCATTTAGTCTTATGAATGCTTATTAAAAGGAATGAGGTTTTTACGCACTTAAAAATCGAAAATATGCGCTTAAAATATGCACTAAAAAATAACAAAAATGCACTAACAACTTAAAAAATTTCCATAAAAATTGGTTTTTTAATTCTACTAACAACAAAAATATAAAAAATGCAGTCAATTGTTATTCAAATATCTTTAAAAACTTAAATTGCTAATTTAAATATTTGTTTAAATAAATAAGTACTGTTTTATTAAAAGTAAAACTTTGTCTTGTACTTGAAGAATGCCAATGCATTTTGAAACAATTTATTTTCAGATCTGTTCACAAAGATTTGAGATTTATTTTATTTTTTTTTTTTTTAATTTGTCGGAATTTTTCCTTCCACATTGTGAATTTTGCATTCTGCAAAATCAATTAATATGATTTGAGTATTAAGTGAACTAAATTGGTCCTAATTAGTTATTTTTTCACCAATATATCCGTAATTGGAAAATACAAATGCTAATTGACTTTTGATGTTATTTAAATTAAATATTTCGTTTACTTTTTTATTTGCATGATCATCGGTATCAACAAGCTTTCTAACATTATTCAAAGTTTTTTGAATAGAATAGCATCTAAGCAGGTCCCCCCCCCCCCCCCCCATCTTGTCTCTACTGGCTGCGGTGGAAGGGGAACCAAGGGATGCATTTCACTAAAATTGCAATATTACCGAATCGGCTTCTTATTTCCCCTGCAGCGCAGCTTAACCTTTAAGAGCCACTTTTTGGGTTAGAGATAAGCGATTAAATTAACTTTAATTTCCGTATTTACTTTTTGAGTTGTATTTTTTTAAATTTTTTTGCTAGTTTAAGCGGCCATTGATGGTGGTTTAAACCTTAACTTAAACTGTCAACATACATATGTTTAACATAAACAATTAATGCAAAAATATATGTATATAAAAAATTATTTTAAAAATAAAATATATACTTTTATATAATTTTTCCTTTCTATATTTTTTCATTAATATATTTTTTCTTTAAACGTAAAAATTTCTACCTTGATCAGAGTTGTATTTTCTAATACAGCTGATAAGAAAACAACAATGTCGGCTTCATTGATTTAAAGCATCTTTTTTGTGTAATAGTGTGGCACCTGTAACAGACTTTTGTTGCGATTTTTTTTGAGTGTGATAGAAATTTGTCAGATTTTCCAGTCAATGAATCGTACGATTGTGTAGGATAGTGTATCACGACCTTAAACAATATTAAATTCGCATATTTTCTTCTTCTTCTTTGAAAATATCCATCTTGCTTTGATAAAAAGTTTACATTTGCAAAAAAAATATTGCCATTTATTTGTGCTCAGTATGGTAGCACTACATGGTTTAAGTCACAACCCAAAAATGTCAAATTCAATTTATGCTAGATTAACTTAATTCGCAGATTATCTAATTATAGAATAAAATTAACTTTAATCTCAAACCCAAAAAGTGGCTCTAAGACAAGCAAGTTAATTGTAACAGTCTTGGAAATAATATTTAAAAACCATTGGAAGCTTAAACAATGTAAGGTGATGCATCGGTTTAAAAAAAGGATTTTTTCGAAATTTTGAAAATCTTGTATTGTATGCAAAGCTCTAAAAGAATTTATTTATTGATTTTTAAAATTTTGTTGGAAGGTTTTTTGTGTATTTAAAAATGTGTGAGGACATGATTCTATATTAGTTTGTTTAACTGTAGTTATTTTTAAATAAAAAAAACGAAATTTTCATACATACATGCAAAATGTATTAACAAAGTGACCTCAGTACTACACCAATGAAACAATAGAAAAAGCAACAGGCATTTTCTTGCTAGAATTGAGACGGCAAATGTCAAAATGCCTTTATAAAAAATGTAAATAAGCAAAATAAATGACGACAAACGTCACACACGAGAAAATCACTGCAAACAGCTGCGCTTGTGAGGTCACTTTACTAGTACATTCTGCATACATGGCTTTGAAATTTAGTTTAAAAATTTTCAAGAAATATCATTTATTGCCAAATTTTCATCGAGAAAAGTCTAGAGGGAAAAATTACACTAAATTAAAATTTTATTCATTGTGGGGAATTTTAATACAAAGGGACAAATATAAAAAAAGAAAAGGCCAAAAGATGATAGTGGTTTCAGGATCTAAAGGAGATTTTAAATATAAAAGGTATTTTTATTAAGTTTTTATTTGATTAGTGAGCATTTCCATTTTATTTCACCGGTAAATTTCTCGATCGTGTCCGAATTTGGTGAGTGTGTAAAGTAGTATATGTGTGTAAGAAAAATAATTTTTTTTTTTTTTTTTTTGAAAACTGTGGCAACACTATACCTTTGAATAACTGAAAATTTTGGGTTAGCGACCTCACTCTAAAGTTCATAACTTTTGTTGTGTAAAAGATATTAAAAAAATTCTTTTTGCATAAGAATGGTATAAAAATAGGGTTTTAGAAATTAAAAAAAAAAAATAAAAAAAAAAACTTTTTTATAAAAAAAAAAATAAAAAAAAATTTTAAATTAGATTTTTGAAATGATTACCCCCTTTAATTTATTTTTATTTTTTTTATGCAAATAGCCACATATGTTCTCTAACCACCCTGAACAAAATTAAATTTTTTTTTTTAAATACCCACTCATAACTTCATAACTTTTTTGTATCTGAACCGATTTTCCCGAGTTTTTAATAAAATATGTTCTACTAAAAATTTCCGATATTTTGATATATAAGTCATATCCATAGGACATATGGCAGCCCTAAAATCTAGGTTTTTATACAATTTTTAATTTTTTTTGTACGGGAGGTACCACGCCCACTTCTCCAATCCCGCCCACATTTTGTAGGATGGTGTGTATTGGCTACCTAAATGTGAGTACCTAATTCGGAAACTTTGGCTTTTGCCGTTCCCCAGATATACAGCAAAAAGTAATAAAATTACAACAACCACAATGGATTTTTCTCTACTTTTTTTTGATATCTTGAAAAGTTTAAGTGCTACCACTCTGAAATTTAGAGAACATATGTGGCTATTTGCATAAAAAAAATAAAAAAAATTAAAGGGGGTAATCATTTCAAAAATCTAATTTAAAATTTTTTTTTTATTTTTTTTTTTTATAAAAAAGTTTTTTTTTTAATTTTTTTTTTTAATTTCTAAACCCCTATTTTTATACCATTCTTATGCAAAAAGAATTTTTTTAATATCTTTTACACAACAAAAGTTATGAACTTTAGAGCAGGGGTTTCCATTTCTTTGCACAATTGTGCATACCACTACAAACACATATTTTTATGCTCTTCAATTCAGTCGTCGGCAGTGATGTTAACTTTTATTTTTTCATTACCCTACGACCCTTTAAAAATTACCGTTTTTGAGAAGAAATTACCGTACGCAAAAATTTTTAATTAAAAAATAAATGTGCTGTTTCCAAATGACACGCGATTGATTTTTTCATTTGTTATCAGCACATAAGAGCATTATTTATAAACCATTAATTTAATTGTGTTTTAAGAAAAATCTGAATGTAAATTTTTGTCTTAAAATACATTTTTAACCAAAATTATTGTATTTTTTATGAATAAAGCATTAAAATAATTTTTAATTTTATCCGTACTTAAAATAATCAAATAAGCGGTTTCATATGTTTAAGAATTTTTGTTTTTTAAACAACTAAAAGTAAAATATGAAATTAATAATAAGCAAGAGTAATTTAATTTTTCTTATTTTGCACTTATCGGTGTTACGAAAACATTTATAGAAACATAATGTTGTTAATTTTTTTTTGTGATAATATTTATCTATGTATTTTTAAATTGAAAATCACTTCTCAAAAGTTAAAACTTTAAAACCTACATATGTATGTATGTAAGTACATATGTATATTTATACCAAAAATCCAAATTTCTTTAAATTACCGTATTTTAAATAAAATTACCTTGCTACCTTTTGCGGCAAAAATTACCCTAAAAAAGGGTAATTACCGTACGGTTAACATCACTGGTCGTCGGTGTGACTTCGACAAGTGTACAAGTTAAGGTGTGATGTCACATTCCTTAATTTTTATTTTTCAAATTTATTTACTTTCCCACGATTTAAGCTACACGCGCAACGTATTTTATGCTGACGCAGTGTGAACGAAAATTATTTTAATAAATTTTTTATGTAACATTAAACCGTTGTTTTTAACTTTGACAACATGATTGCATTTTTTTATTAAAACTGCAACGCGACTGCGGACAAAATTATGCTTCTTGCCAATTAAAAGTGCTAATTTAAGTTTAGTTAACAATAAGAATTAAGTCAGTTTAGAATAACTATTAGCTCAAATAAGGTGTAATAAAGATAAATAAAAAATAAAAAATGTGTATTTTTTTTAACAATTAATAAGTGAATGTAATTAACTGGGGGCTCAACCGGGATCCTTAAAAAGCTTAATCCTGAAAAAAACAAGTAAGGAGATTTTTAAGGACAAAGCCAAATAAAAAATAAGTACCCTTGTAAAAAGGAGAAAAAAAATATAAAACAAAAACTTTAAAAAAGTATCCTTGTTAAAAGGAGAAAACATTAAAAACAAAAACTTTAAAAAGTATCCTTGTTAAAAGGAGAAAACGTTAAAAACAAAAATTTTAAAAAAATTAAAATAAATATCCTTATAAAAAAAGGAGAAAAATAGAACAAAAAACAATTTAAGGAAAAGTATAAGTTCATAAAATAAATTAAAATTGTGCAAACTAATTAATTTAATTAAAAATTGTGCGAAAACTGAAGAAATAAATTAAAAAAATAGCGCAAATTATTAAAACTCGAAATTGTGCAAATTAGCTAAAATTGGTGCAAATTGATAAAATATTGTGCAAAAACCGAATTAAAAATTTTACAGTTTTCCAATTTTCCAAAAAAGACAAATTAAAAAATTTTTTAAATATATTGAAGAACATTTCAAAAATTTTTTTGAATGCAATTTCGACAATCCAATTCATCATTCATCGTATAGAAGACAACAGCAATTTCGACAATCCAATTCATCATTCATCATATAGAAGACAACAGCAATTTCGACAATCCAATTCATCATTCATCATATAGAAGACAACAAGGATTCTCAACAAAATTTCGGAAGACAACAACGTATAGTTGTAAGTAATTTTAAGTCAATTTAAAATTGTGAAAGAAAATAATTAAGTGAAATTTAAAAAGAAAATAATTAATTCATAGTTGAAATTTTGAAATATGAAAATAAAAAGTTAAATTAATTTTCTAAATTTAAAAAGAAGAAAATAGTAATATAAAAGAATTTAAAATAAATTTATGATTTCTGTGGCTATTTACTGTTTTTAAAAAATATTTCGTGAATGTTTTTTTTGAAAACATTTATTCAAAAGTTTTGGCTTTATGCGATTTTTGTGTAGATAAATTTTATTGAAAAATAATTTAAAATAGCCGAATTCAATCTGGATTCAGAAGTAGATAACCTATCTAATTCGTTTAGGGATTTGGGGACAGATTTCAAAGAAAAAATGGCTACTGTAGATCAAATTAGAATTCTAGTAGAAGCACAAACAGCTCCTTTAATAGCTAGAATAGAAGAATTAACGAAAAGCATAGGAGAATTGACAAATTCAGATACAGTAGGCGAATTCGAAGAAGAAAAAATTAACGTGGCAATACGATGCGACGAACCATTAGATGTAATCAAGTCCTTGCCAACGTTCGATGGCAAAAACTCTTACGTTAGCTGGCGAGAGGCAGCTACAAATTCAATGAAAATATATGCGAAAGGTAGCAGACGTTATTTTTCGGCTTTGACCATTTTGAGAAATAAAATTATTAGCGACGCCAACGATACCCTAACAAATCATGGCACTGTTTTAAATTTCGACGCAATCATAAGTCGTCTTGATTTCGCGTACGCTGACAAAAGACCACTTCATCTCATCGAACAAGAACTAAGTGTGATGCGCCAAGGGTCACAACCAATTATGAATTACTACAATGAAGTTAACAAGAAACTGACCGACCTGACAAACAAAACAATCATGACTTACGGAACAAACTCTGACATGGCCAAAGAACTTAATGATAGGAACAGGCGATATGCTCTTAGAGTATTTATGACAGGCCTAAATGCGCCTTTGGCTGATATATTATTCTCTATTTCTCCCAACAGTCTACCGGATGCTTTGGCAAAAGCACAGGAATTAGAGGCGAATAAAGTTAGAGCTAACTTTGCTCTACACTTCAATAAACCAATAATTAATAACCATATCAATAAAGGAAATAACGTTCTACGTTTTCCTAACCGAAATAATAGGGACTATCGTCCTAATGAAAATGTAAATAGATTATTAAATTCAAAACCAGAACCAATGGAACTGGGAAGTTCGAATTTTAAATTTAAGCAGGAAAGGGAACAAAATTATAAAAACAATTTTCAACAAAACAGAGCTTTTAATAATTTTCAAAATACAAGACCCTTCAACAACTATCAACACGGTCTTAAGCGACAATCAGATAATAGTGGCCAAATAAGCCACCAACCACATCAAAAATTTCAACGAATCAACAACCTAAATGAAGATTCTTTTTTAGATCAAGGAATGGACTGCCCTACATTATTAAGGCAGCCACCACAGGAAGAAAATATAAAATTCTAATTGATAGCGGTGCAACAAGTTGCTACTGCAGCCCTGGTGTTCTAACGAATAGGCAGGAATTAGTTATTAAGAAGAGGGTAAGAACCATTAATGGTTTTACCATCATTAAATATTTTTATGAAGCTAGCATTTTTGGTTTTAATGAAAGATTTTACGAAATTGAGAATTTAGAATCAGACCTTCTTATAGGTTATAAGTTTATGAAAAGAGCTAACATTATTTTAGATTTTGAGAAAGGAGTATTAACTTGTGGTAAACACTGCGAGAAAATTATAAACATTGAGTCAAAAAACTCAAGTGAAAATATAGAAACAAGAAATAAGCATTTTAAAGGAAGTGCTCTTAATAAATTAAAAAATGAAGAAATTTTAAAATTCAGTGATGAAAGTGAAAAATCATTGAATGATTTAAGAGAAAATGTTATACGAAATATTGAAAAATTGCATTCAGATATAAATATGAAGTTACCGTTTAGAACGGACATAAGAGCAGAAATCCGAACAATTGCTGAAGCGCCAATATGGAGCAAGCAATATCCATACCCACTTTCTGCAAATAGCTTTGTTAACAATGAAATAAAGAAACTATTACAGGACGAAATAATTCGCCCAAGTAAAAGTCCTTACAACTCCCCAATATGGGTAGTTCCGAAAAAAGGAATAAATGAAGATGGTACGCAAAAATTGCGTATGGTAATTGATTACAAAAAATTAAATGAAAACACAATATGCGATAAATATCCCATACCAGATTGTAACGTTATATTGTCCAATCTGGGTACAGCAAAATATTTTTCAACTATCGATCTGGAATCAGGTTTTCACCAGATCCTTATGAAGGAAGAAGATATTGAGAAAACTGCATTTTCTGTGAACAACGGAAAATACGAATTTTTAAGATTACCCTTCGGTCTCAAAAATAGTCCAAGTATTTTTCAACGGGCTATGGATAACATTTTACGCGATTTTATTGGAAAAATATGTCATGTTTATATAGACGATATAATAGTGTATTCTAAAACACTAGAGGAACATTGTAAACACTTAAAATTGGTAATTAATAGATTAAAAGAATCAAATATGAAAATTTCATTAGAAAAATCAAAATTTTACTCTAAAGAAGTAGAATTTCTTGGATATGTTGTAGGCCATAACGTTATAAAAACTGACCCAAACAAACTAGAAACAATAAATAACTACCCATTGCCTAAAACCTTAAGACAACTGAGGAGTTTCCTAGGAATGATAGGATACTACCGAAAATTTATAAAAAATTATGCTCAAGTAGCAAAACCATTGTCCAAATATTTAGCCGGTGAGAATGGTAAAGTATCACAGTATATGTCCAAGAAGATTGAAATTAAATTGGATGAAGAAGGTATAATCACTTTTGACAGATTAAAAAAATTATTATCCGAACAGATTGAACTAACTCAGCCTAATTTTAATAAAAAATTCATTCTTACCACTGATGCCTCCAATGATGCAGTAGGTGCTGTCCTTAGTCAGGATGGTAAACCAATAACTTTTATATCAAAGACACTTAGTGTAACAGAAAAAAACTATGCAACCAATGAAAAAGAACTTTACGCTATCGTATGGGCGTTAAGGAATTTAAGAAATTATTTATATGGTAGTTCAAATCTTGAAATTCATACAGATCATCAACCATTAACATTCGCAGTTTCTACACGAAACCCTAATGCAAAAATCAAAAGATGGCGATCATTTATTGAAGAATTTTCACCAAAAATTATTTATAAACCAGGTGTTCACAATATAGTAGCAGATGCTCTTTCACGTCAATATTTAAACAATATTTCAGATGAAGAATCTCTTCATAGTACCCAACATTCTACAGAAAGTAGTGACGATTTCAATATACCAGAAATCTCAAAACCATTAAATGAATTCAAGCAACAAATACTTTTGTGCAAAGCAAATTTTACAATTCATGAAATGATCATAACTTTTGGAAGAACAAGACATATTATCGAATATGACACAAGAGAAAATCTTAAAACAATTCTCTTAGAATTTATTAAACCAAATTTAGTTACCTGCATTCATTGTACAGCAGAAGATTTAAACGATTTTAAGGAAACTATTAACGGGATTTTCACAAACAAATTTGTATATACTAAAATATTTCCACTAGACATCACAAATGTTGACGACCAACAAAATATAATTCAAAACACTCATTCACGAGCTCATAGAAACTGTAAGGAAAATTATAAACAAATATATAAACAGTACTACTGGCCGAAAATGATAAAACATTTTAAAGAATTCATCAGACACTGTGCAATTTGCAATAGAAATAAATATAATAGACACCCACAAAAGGTTCCAATTGGAGAGGCTCCAATTCCTAAGAAAGAGGGGGAGTTCCTTAATATAGATATTTTTTACGCTGAAGGTCTTAAGTTTATTACATGTGTCGATGCTTATTCTAAATTTCTAGTTATAAAAAATATAGAAGATAAAACAAACATAGGAGAAAAAGTTTTAGATGTCCTTCAAAACTTTCCTAATGCCAAAAAAATTACACTCGATAACGAACCAGGCTTTTTAACTGCTCAATTTAAATCATTAATGCAACGTTTGCAAATTGAAGTTTATTATTGTACACCGCGGCATAGCACAACGAATGGTCAAGTCGAAAGAGTCCATTCTACATTAATTGAAATAGCTAGATGTATCAAGGAAGAATTTAATCTAATAGATGCCACTGAGGTTTTTTATAGAGCAGCTCAACAATATAATAATACAATACATTCAGTTATACAAAATAAACCAGTAGATATACTTTTTAACAAAATTCCACACAATTTAGTAGATATATTAAAAAAAGCTCAAGAAAATATGATATCAAGAAATAATCTAAGCCAAATAAAAACTTATCAACCAGGCGAAGTAATATATGAAAAGATTATAGGGCAAAGAAATAAACTTTTGCCACGATTCAAAAAACAAAAGGTAAAAGAAGACTTAGGAAATAAGGTTAGAATTAATTTTCGCGATAGAATAATACACAAAGATAATATAAGAACTTAATTCATAAAATGACTTTTTTTTACATTTTATACATAATTATTTTTGTTTATATTGTTTGAGACCTACAAAACGGAAGTCCAGATACTAGACTATACAAACTCACAACTAATTTCAATGCACCAAGGACAAGCAAGATTACAGAACGGAAACTTTAAACTTATTCATATTTTAGAACTTGACGAATATGAACGAACAATAAATAATTTGAATAATGAAGTTCAAAGAAGAGTATTAGTAAATAGTACATCGCTACCATTTTTGCTTCATGATATAGAACAAATTAGAAATCAAATTAAACGAATGAAACCAAGAATTAAACGCTCAATTGACATTATTGGCACAGCTTGGAAATGGATAGCCGGTACACCCGATCACGAAGATCATAATATTGTAGTCAGTAAAATAAACGGATTACTTACAAATAATGAAAGACAGAAAATTATTAACGAAAAGTTTATTGACAGAATCAACTTATTGACGAATACTACTAATCATATTCTAAAAACAATTCAGACTTTAGAGGAAACTCAAAGGGTTATAGAAGACTCTATAAGAAACAGGATAAATATTGTTAAAGCAGATGTTATTAATATAGAGTACGCATTACAATGGGCGAAAGTAGGAGTAATTAATTCATTTATACTTTCTGAAAAAGAAATCAATGAAGCCAAACAATTTTTGGATCTTGAAGAATTTCCATACAATAATTTAGAAGAAGCTTTAGGTTTTGCTACAGTTAAAATAGCTACAGACTATTAATCTTTAATCTATATAATAAATTTACCTGCAATTAATAAAATAAATTGTGAAAAAATATTAATTAAGCCAGTAAAACAAAATCAAAAAATTATAAAAATCAATTCAGAAAATCTAATTAGATGTAAGGATAAAATCTTTGAAATGAAAAATAAGTGTAATCAATTTAATGATTTATGTATTTGTAATAATGAAAAGTTAATAGACATAAGTGAAACAACTTGTATACCGCTACTATTAAAAAGCAAGAATCATAATTGCACATTTATAAACAATGAACATGTTCCTACAATACAAGAAATAAATGAAGGAACAATACTTTTAAATCAATTTAATGGATTTTTAGAAATATTTGAAAACAAAATATATCAATTATCAGGAACATACTTGATTCAGTTCCATAATGAAACAATTAAAATTGAAAATCGAACATTCACTTCAAAAGAAGTTTCCCATTTGAAAGCACTCCCAGCTGTACTACAGCTATCATCCAATAAATCAATTGTTGAAGAAGTCCTATCTTTGGAAATGATGAAAAATATTCAAGTTAATAATATAGATGAAATAAATTCGATATCAACTAAGGGACGCCTAATGTTTTCGACAAATATCAGTTTATCTATTTTATTGGTTATCGCAATTTGCTTAATTTTTATTAAACTAAAATCTAAATCTAATTCTGACATAAATATTACAGCAAAAATTGAAAAAGAAAAAGAACAAAATACCTCCACGGTTGAAAAATCAAATTTTGAAAAATCTAATAAAAGATTCTGTAGTGCTAATGAATTACCCACATTTTAACAATCGGGGCGATTGATCTTACAGGGGGAGGAGTTAAGGTGTGATGTCACATTCCTTAATTTTTATTTTTCAAATTTATTTACTTTCCCACGATTTAAGCTACACGCGCAACGTATTTTATGCTGACGCAGTGTGAACGAAAATTATTTTAATAAATTTTTTATGTAACATTAAACCGTTGTTTTTAACTTTGACAACATGATTGCATTTTTTTATTAAAACTGCAACGCGACTGCGGACAAAATTATGCTTCTTGCCAATTAAAAGTGCTAATTTAAGTTTAGTTAACAATAAGAATTAAGTCAGTTTAGAATAACTATTAGCTCAAATAAGGTGTAATAAAGATAAATAAAAAATAAAAAATGTGTATTTTTTTTAACAATTAATAAGTGAATGTAATTAACTTACATGTCTGGCGGATGCTATATTATTTTGTTTCAGCTTACACTCAAAAATATTGTGCGGTCAAAAATGCTTTTGGTAACATCCAATGCCTTGCGTGCAATATTTAGAGTAAATTTTAAGACTTAAATGCAGAGTAATATAACATTTCTATTTAATTTTAACATAGTTTAAATTGTTAAAAATATTTAACAGCAAAGCTAACGTAAATTTTATTACTTAAGTAACTTTTTTTAACAATAACATTTACTGCAACGTTTAAGCTAACGATATGTGTTTTGTTTGTGAAAAAAAATTCTTTGATACCTGTAAAAGGGTCCCTTTTGCTTTCTTTAAAAAGACGTACCTAAATTCAGAAATTATTAAGAAAAAAAAATAGCCTAAAGAATTTGTTGGTATTTAGCTTGTAAAAATATTTTGGTTTCCGTACCAATCGCGTCGGTGGGTTTTTCTTTCTTTGAAAACACTTTTCTTAAGTAAGTAGAAATATTTAAAAAACAAGTAAAATGTCTTGTTTTGCTACAATTTATATGTAAATAACCTCTACACATAAAAGCAAATGTGACAGTAGGTAAAATGTTTGGGTAAGAAGATGTGTTTTATTTATGTATTAATGAAACTTTATTGTTTCGCACTATTTTTATTGCTTACTTTTTTATGCTACAATTATTTGACCGAGCCCAAAGAGTTAAGGCTCAGTAAGTCTTTACTTTCTGTTCTGTTACGAACCAGCTGATTTGTTTTTGTTATTAAAAAACCTGTGAAATTGATTAGTTGTTCTGTTTTGTTGCGGTTCAGTTTGATAAAATCAAAAACTTGTAAAGTAATTGTAAGTGACCGCAAAATAAATAATAAAAAATACATTAATTAAATTTTATTTCTTCAAATTTATGTGCATAAAAGTTATTGAAATAAAACAATGGATGGTGCAAAACTAATAAATTTGTCATAAATGGCTAATAAGTTGCTACAGAAAAAGTAACTTTTACAATTTTGAAACAGAACGGCACGGAACAGAAACAGAAAGTAAAGACTAATTCTGCCTTTAACCTTACTAATTTATGGTAACTATTTAACGTAACTTTGACCTGTTATAATGACTTTATACATTTTTGCAGGCAAACTCATGTGTGCATTTGGTATTTTCTAAAAAGTTATGATATACCATTAGCTGGAATAAAAATGTATGCACACATGTTTGAAGTATGAGCAACCCAACACCGTGAATACCATTTCTATATTACTTACCACTATGAATATCCTAACTGTTTACTAAAATAACTTTTTCACGTTATAATTCTCATGCAATTTATTTTATTTTTGAATAAATACACCAGGGAAATCCATTTCCATGCACAATTTTGTATACCACTACTAATTTTGTATACTGGTATACTTTTTGTTTCAGGTTAACAGAAAAAACTTTATGATGGCACTTAAAAAATATTGTGCGGTCAAAAACGCTTTTGGTAACATCTAATGCCTTATATGCTATGCAACATTTAAGGAAGAAACGGAATTTTTTATTAAACGGCATTGCGATCGTTTTCATAATAATATAAATAATTTAAATGATAGGACAAGAGAAGACCTGTTTTATAAAAATAAAACAATTTTTTTAGAAAAATTGAAAAAATGGTTATTAGAAGAGGAAATTAATGAACCAAAATCAGTTCTCAAACTGAAAAAAGAGATTTCAAGTTTAGTAATATTGGAAATTGTTAAGAAAGGAAGACCATTGTGGGATGGTGTTTTTATCAAGCAATTGCTGAAGAAAATTTAGGAAAGGCTTAATTATAATACTAAATTTATAGAGTCTCTTCCCCTGTCCAGTCAAACGGTAGGCCGTCGTACTGTTCAATTAGGAACTTGTGTAGAATCTGCAATTAGGGAAAAAGAAGTTAATTGCGAATTTTTTTCAATTTGTTTAGACGAAAGCACTGACATAAATGATCTGTGTGAACTTGTAATTTGTATTCGATGCGTAGACAGCGAATACACTATTTTTGAGTCAATGTTTACTTTCAAATCATTGTTGTATGATGTTGTCAGAGAAAAGCTTCTTTCCATTGTAGACATAAACAAATTTGCTGGAGTCTGCACAGATGGAGCCAATGTAATGTTGGGCAAATATAATGGACTTATAGGCCAATTAAAAAACACGAATTTGCAGTTCATAATTTCAACTGCATAATTCATCAGACCGCTCTTGCATCGAAATTCATATATGATACCCCAGCTATGAAGACAGCAGAGGATATAATAAATAAAATTCGAGGGGGACATCAAGCGCTTACCCACCGAGAATTTGTAAGCTTTTTAAAAAACAAAAATGCTGTGAATTGTGACCTGAAAATGTTTACAGAAGTTCGGTGGCTAAGTCGCGGTGATTGCCTGAATAGACTTTATGATTTAAGAGAAGAAGTTCTTCAGTTTCTAGAAACCGAGAAAATAGAAAGGGTTTTAGTCCAGTGTTTAAAAGACAATAATTTTATTTTAGACTTATGTAGTTTTTTTGCTAGATACGACAAGTATGTTAAATGAACTTAATTTGGAATTGCAAGGAAAGGAACGCAATATATGCGACTTGTCAAAAATCATTCACAATTTTAAAACAAAACTTTTTCTAATTTTTTCCCAAATTAAAAGTGGTGATTTTTCCAACTTTCCAAAAACTTCACTTGTTTACAGAAATCTCGAAATCGACAAAAGATATGAATATGCCGAAATATTTGGAACACTTTTCAATAATTTTCAAGACAGGTTTCAAGGTTTTGTAATTTTACAACCGCTATTAGATCTTTTCGAAAAACCTTTTCGTTGCGATGTAAGCAACTACGAATTTGATATTCAATCAGAACTAATCATACTACGAAGACGAAAATAATATTGTAGAGTTCTGGCGAGTTCTATCCTGAACTAAAAAAATATTTATTGAGGTGCCTTTCTTTATTCGGCACTACTTACCTATGCGAACAAATTTTTTGGATTTAAAATTTATTTGTTCCAAGCAACGTAATAAATTAAGTTCATCCCATTTGAAAAGCATTCTACTATTACAAAACTGCCATAAAAGTATAAATTTAGAAGATTTTATTTTATAACTTGTATAACACAAGGGAAAAAAATTAAAAATTTTTTGTGTTGCTAGAAAATTTGTAGCAGTTCTTCACCAATTCAATGTCGCTGATTTTAAAACTGCACTTTTTTCTATCAGCTGTGATTTGCGTGCAATATTTATTTTATATGAATTTTTAAAACATAAAAATCTTTAATTTTTTACAATTGTTTGATAAGATATTTGAAACTGATTTAGAGTCAAAAAGCTTCCGAATAAAAAAAAGTGTAGTTTTAAAATCAGCGGCATTGAATTGGTAAAGAATTGCTACAAATTTTTTATCAACACAAAAAATTTTTAATTTTGTACCTTTGTGTTATACAACTTAAAAAATATATTACTAACATTTTATTTCGGCTGTAAATAAATGCATTCTCTCAATTTGTTTACTCTCTGGTACTCACTAATACACAACCAAAAAAATTTTGGAAATCCCTGCTTTAGAGTGAGGTCGCTAACCCAAAATTTTCAGTTATTCAAAGGTATAGTGTTGCCACAGTTTTCAAAAAAAAAAAAAAAAAAAAAATCATTTTTCAAAATCAAATCAAAATTTCAAGCTTTGGTATTCAACCTTTTTATTATACGGAAACTCTACTTTAAATTTCCTGGCAATTCAATTAATTATCAACAAAAGAAGTGCGACTTTTCCCGAATATAAAAATTCGCGAAAAATTTCAATATTGGAAGCAAACCCAAAAATTTATTTGTAATCGCTCAATCGGTTTAATAACAAAATGTTAGAAAATAATGAAAAAAATTCGTTAAAAATTAGCTATAATTATGAAGAACAATTTTCGTCATGTGTTTAAAACAGGGCATTTCATTGTTTCATATCTTGTGTTTTGTTCTTGTCAACTATCAAATAGCATTATTACAGGACTGGCAAGACATTTTATACATGCACCTTTTTAGAATGCGATATTTGTTGTGTAGAAAAGAAAACACCATTAGTTTTTTGCTCATATCTCAGACGTTTTTGGATCGATCTTGCTGTAGATAATAAGGATACCTGACCGATTTGGGTTGAAAAGAGAATACGGTGCAAGTTTCCCCAATGTACTGGCGTGTCACAAACTATTTGCGAAAAGTGCGGTGTAGCGTTGTGTTACAACAAACAAAATAATTGTTTCAAATTATTTCATACCATTTAAGATTTTTTTTGAACGTTTCACTCAATGTAACAGAAATGTCACAATCCCTAAAAACCTGAATAAAACAGAGAAAATTATTTTTTTTTAAGTTCTGAAAAATATGTGTTTGTTTTTTTTTACATAAGTAGACGTTATTTCAAAATATTTTGGATTTTTATGATCTTCAGTTAATCAGATATTTAACTTGACATATCATGATGTTTGTTTCCGACATTTGAACACAGCACATTTATAAAGTAACTACCGTTACTTTTTTAATGGTCAAAAAAGTATTGAAATTAAATTTTTTATGAATAATCTCGGTTACTACCGTTCCTTGAACTTAAATTAGTCCAAATTGGAGCAATCCTCATGGCATATTTGGATAGTTTGGAATTTTATTCAAAAAATCTCCGAAAATCGGTAACGTCCGTGACTTTGGAAAGACCCTTATATATATATACCCTATTACCTTCAGTGAAGGGTATAAAAAATGGGCAAAAAAATGTATATAAACTACCTATGTATTTATAATTTAATTGGACAGACATTTGAGTTAAAAAATTGAAATGTCAACTTTCTATTATGTATGCATTTATATAAATTAATTTAGTTAAAGTATTAAGATTTACAACACTGCAACAACAAAATGTATTAGACTAAAATTGTCTACACTGTGGTTAAAAATCCAACAAAAAGCTGTAGTAAACACGTTTGTTAAATAACCCAGAATAAAACAGTTGAAGAATCTATATGTCTCTTTCCCTCACTCAGCAGCTTCATTAATTTTCAATACTAACGAAAAAGACACTCATGCTTTGTAGTATAAAATCGTATTAAGAAAAGCAGATTTGTACACTTAATACAAAGGGTGAAAACCGCTATTTTATTATGTAAATTGTTCCTTATTGCTGCAACTGTCACATGATTAAATTTAGTTAATGTTATTAATCCATAAATAACACTGTTACTCTAAGCGCCAGCACATTTGATTTTGTATTTATCCTTTTTTTTCTATCTAGAGAACAGGTAGTTAAAAAGCGATTTTTTAGACAAGCAAATTATTTTATATATTCACAAAGATAAGATACATTGATACATAAAAGCTTAAGCTACATTTTAAAAGGAAGAAAGGGCAAACAATTATAGAAAAGAAGGAAGAATATACGAAGAATAAATGTTGAAATTAACAAATGTTTAACAATAGTAAATACATGTACTTTATATACATACGACCTTTCATATATTTATTTTAAATTTTATCACATAAATTTATTTAAATAATTAAACTACTACTCGCTTCAACATTCACTTATTTTTCTAACTTGTTTTGGCTGAAGTGCACTTTACGGGGCGTACGAAAAAAAATATGCCACCTGATTCAGAATAAAAAAATAAAAAAAACATAATTAAAATTTAAGGGGGCTGAGGCCCGTGGGGTCCCCTGGACCCAAAAACCTACCCCGCCCACTTAGTGATATGTGTGTATACTCAAATTAAAGGTAATTTGCTCACGATTGCAAATATGTATTTTGTTTTTGTATTCGCATATTATTTCTAGGTTAATATGAGTATCTTTTAGGTGCAGAAAAGCTTTAGTAAGCGAAGCCGGTGTTTGTTATACCATAGAGGAAAAAATCCATGCCCCCGGCCGAAGGCCGGCTATGCAGAGTAGCTTTAGTTAGCGAAGCCGGTATTTGTTAAAGCATAGAGGAGAAAACCTTGCGCCCGGCCGAAGGCCGTCTACGCAGAAAAGAATTATTTAGCACATCGGAAATAGGCTATTGGTTACAAAAAAAAATTTAACCATTTTTTTTTTAAATTAAATTTTTTTTTTTTTTAAATCGAGCATAAAACATTAAAAATACAAAATATGCACAATCGTGAGAAAACTACCTTCAATTAAGGTACCTACACATACATAGATGTGAGTGGATGGGGGCACTTTTTTTGACCCAGAGGGCCCCAAAATACCCGCCATCCATAAATTTTATTATTTCCGTTTTTCTTCTACAATTACCTTTAATTTGAGTACCCCACACATTCCATTAAGTGGGCGGGGCGGTTTTTTGGATCCAGGGGCCCACGGGCTTAAGCCCCCTTAAATGTTAATTTTGGTTTTTTTGTTTTTAATTTCAGAGGGGGTTTAAATTTTTTTTTTTTCGTAAACTGCACTTGCCACTTTTTTACATTGAAAAGTTCATTTTGCGTTGTTGGGTGAATAAATCAAGTTGGCACTTTACATTTATCCACTTAAGATTTTAACCACAACAGGAACGAGAACCTTCAGGCACTTGTGTTTGATTATCATCATTGCCCTCAGTGGAATCTTCTACGATTAAACGTCTTTGGCCGAATTGCTGTTGAGTCATTGTTTTTTGATTGTTTTGTTGGGCATGCTGCACCATAAGTCTTGTCAGCTCTACAAATACCTCCTCTACATTGTCATTTGTTTTGGCAGAAGTTTCAAAATAATGAGCACCCACACTTTCGGCATAGGACAATGCTTCCTCTTCCATTACCGTGCGTTGCTCTTCTAAGTCTATTTTATTTCCAGCTATGGCTAGAATTATCTCCGAGCCCAGCATACGTTTTAATTCTTTCACCCAGTTTTTTACCTTTTGAAAGGAATCTTGATCGGTGATATCATACACCAGTATGGCACCATGAGAACCCCGATAATATATCGGTCCTAAGGCATGAAATCGTTCTTGTCCAGCAGTATCCCAGATATTCAGTTGTACTTTGCTGCCATTTTCCAGATTTACTTTTTTTGTCAGGAAAGAAGCCTGTAGTGTACTTATATGTTGCGGATTGAATTTATCCTCCACATACCGTAAAACAATCGATGTTTTTCCTACGCACCCCTCCCCAAGTAAAACCACTTTAAAATTATATTGCGTTGGTTGTTGGGTATGCATTTTCTACAGTCATTTATGGCTCAAATTTTATATTCCTACACACTTTTTGCTTTTGTACTTATTTTCTTCTAGCTATTTAATCAGTTTTTGTTCGTTTTTTATTTTCTGTTGTTTTTTCTACGTTTTGAGGAAAATTTAATTAAATGCAATGTCAACAAAAAATACCATTAATTGCAGATTTACAAAAACAAGTTGACAGGTAAATTTTTCTAAAAATACTGACATCTGGATGTGAGATATTAATATAGTGAACAGTAATGCCAGATTGATGAGTTGCCAGAATAACTTTAACAGTGGTATTAAAAAAATTAAAACTGAATGCCAAAGATTTATCATATACAAACTAATGAAATATTATCAAGAATATTCAACATTTTTTATTTTTCGAATTTATTCTATGAGCTAAATTTCAGTTATGTATTTTATAAAATAGAATAAATTCGAAAAATAAAAAATGTTGAATATAATATAAAGTAACCTTCAGAAGGAAATAATTCCCAGTTTCTATTATCAAGAATGTTTAAGAATTTACAATAAGAAAATTAAAAAACGCCAATCCATTGGTGCTAAAAACTAATTGAATAAATACAGCAAATACATTGTTTTCAAGTAAATATCGAAATCAATACATGTTGTTTGGAATGTTCAAGTTGAGAAATGTATTATTTTTCAACTTGCTTTCAAAAGTTATCCTGAAATGTTTTTCAAAGGTGGATTCTAATACAATGTGGAATATAAATGAAAAATATTACTTTTTTTTTAATTTAAATTTATTAATTATTATATATGTACATTGTCAGCTAAAAGATGAAAGTGTTCTTTTCGGCCTAAAATTATTGGAAAGACGAAATACTTGACATGTTTTCGTTTAAAGGATCGTCATGGCATAACACTTTCCCGTTTTATTTTATTTTGTAATAATTATTTTTACTCACAAATAATTTTTAAATTTTCAATTATGGGTTCTTAAAGGTAAATTTAATTCACGTTATACATATGTAATTTTTCCTTAATTGTATAGCACATTTAACATTAATCGCCATTTTTTAATGCTTACATTCATTTTTCACTTCACTGTTGCCAAGATTTTTTAATTTACTTAACATATATAAATATGTGAATGTAAATTTATCTGTAAAATATGTAAAAAATCTTGAAGTCAAATAAATTTTTTAATTTTTTCTCTATGTCTTTTATTCTGGTCGCCTTACCATATATGATTTTACATTTATATATACAAATCCATATATAAGACAATGTAAATTCTATGTAACATTTGCCTCAAAAAGATTAATTTTAACAGCAGCTTTAAAATAATTTATTTTATCCCTTAGAGTCATGGCTATTTTTACCATTTATATTATTTCACCGTTTTTATACCCTCCACCACAATTAGTTGTATAGGAAGTATACTAAGTTTGTCATTCCATGTGAAACTTTTTTATTATTCATCTCAGACCCCTAAGAAGGCCTTAAGCCGTAATAAATAATGCTATCATTATTTGGTATGCCACAGTTTTATAGGACTAGAAATGACACTGTGAAATTTCGTGTAGATCGGTCCATAATTTAACCTAGGCCCCATATAAACCCTATTACCGGAAAACCGTTTAGTACGTCTAAAACCGTAAAAAATATTGCTATCATAATAGAATTTGGCACGTCGCAGTTTTATAAGACATGAAATGACACTGTGAAATTTTGTGAAGATGATTTACCCTTACCCTGTGAACATGATTTACCCTAGGCCCCATATAAAGCTCACTCTGGTAAATTAATTAAATACGCCTAAAACCGTCGCAGATATATTTATTGTGGTAACATTTCTTCCAACTTAGTTTCTGTTGGAAATACTTTAATAATAATTTTATACTTTGAGTTCAATGAAAATTCCTTATCTAGTTGTGTTTGTTTTATGTTTCAAAATGATAGAAAAAATTATATTATTTGTATGTTACGTTGAATAAATATTATGTTTCTATATAAAATAGTTCAAACCAAATGATTTAATTATAACAGTTTCATATGACCAGAAATAATGTCATGCAATTTTGTGATATACATACGGTCCATCATTTACCTTTGATTCCATATTTAGCAGCCCTCTGAAATTCACTGTAAATGCTACACTTATTATTCACCGCTGTATTGAAATTTATGTTTTTTAATACCAGATATCACTCTGCAATATAGAAAGGCCCTAACTAATGTTTTCCTTACTTTACAGGAGAAAGAAACAACTTAATAAAAATTATAGTCTTGCAGTCACGATTTTTTTTAAACGCAGTTTTTTGTTCAATTCTCTAAGCAATTTAATAAAAAACTGGTTTAAAAAAAAATCGCGACTACAAGACTATAATTTTTATTAAGTTTTTTCCTTCTCCTGTAAAGTAAGGAAAATATTAGTTAGGGCTTTTCTATATTAAGGTAACGATATGCTACATGACAATATTTAATTTATTGTATATCAAATATATGTATACATATGCAAGTATTAATCTAATAAAATAAACTTAAGCAAATGTGTCAAAAAACCTTTGGTAGAATCTCTTGAAGTTTTTAACACCTTTTTGCACAACTTGCATTGTGCGTACGCAGTTCTATTATCATTCACGTAGAAAAAAGACCACATCGAACTTTATCTTATGATTTTATTTTCTGGTGTACAAAATGCATTGCATGAAACATTTATTCACTTGTGACTTCTTTTTGTAACCAGTTAAAAATTAAAATCATTGCCAGTATGATAATATTAAATTTTTAAAGTTATTTTTAACCCAGGGTGACTCACGTTTATTTAAATATAGTTGTATTTAAAAAAAAATACTACATATTACTAAATCCAAAATCTCGAGATTTTTACATAAAAAATCCCGGGATTCGAGACTTGAATTTTTAGAATAATCCCGGGATTTCGGTATTCGGGATTTCGGGACTGGCATCCCTAGTACACATACTTAATAGCTCTGTTTCTTTACTTTACTTTGGGATCCCTCGGGATCCCAATTTGCACGAAAAGCGTTCCCGTACTTTTAATTTGTGTAAATGAGAGCGGATTTGAGAGAATAAAATTCTTCTTCTTCTTGCACGAAACAGCCCAGACTTTTTCTTCGTGCAAATTGTGTATGATAGCATAACATCATGAATATAAATTAAATTTTTATTAGTTTTGGTAGGGCTGGAGATATGTTATTCGAAATTGTATTATTGAAGAGTAAGTTAATTCGCCTCAAAGAAATTATGAAACTTCGTGGACCTTTTTTTTTAAATTGTACCAAAACAGGATGAATTGTACCAATAAAGTCTCGATTGTGCCAAATTTGGAACAATTGTACCACATTGCATTACATCGGACCAGTCCATGGAGTAGTCCATTTAATCAAAATGGATCAGGTGGTCCAATAATATTTGCAGGGCACATACACAAATTCTATTTCTTCGTCACACACAATAATAACGGACCTGCGCAATGCGCAATCTTGTTTCTTTGATTCATGCCCTGCAAATAGTATTGGAACACCTGATCCAATTTCATGAAATGGACTACTCCATGGACTGGTCCGATGTAATGTAATTATGGACCATGCCATTGTTAAAAAGTGTTTGTAGTGAGACGACATGTCTTCGTTTTTAAACGACGTGCTTTGGTTTTTAAACGACTTCAAAACTAACCCTCTTGAGTATACCATGGAGTAGTTTAAAACGTATCAATAAACAACTTTCTAAAGCATATAAACTTCCTAAGAATGATTCCTAACACCGTTTAGGTAGCGGTTAGGTAGCCGCAAAAGTGAAACATTTTTATATTGTGGGCTGCGTGTGGCTGCGTCCCTTGATGCGTGTTCTGTGTTTACGGCTTTGCCTGTGATGTTGCGGTCGGTGCGTGAATTGTATGTTGAGACCTTAGGTACATTTTTGTGGTTGATTGTTTTCTTGAATTTTGAACGGTTTGCTACCTATGGACCTGAACAGGGAAAAAAGGTAAAAAAATCGAATTTTTTTTAAGTTTTTTGCGATTTTGATCTTAAATATGAAGTTTTTTTTGATTTTTTATGTTAAAATTTTTTGATCTTTATAGCAAGAGCTATAACTTTGTCTCATAGGGTTAATCAAATGTCCGAACGGTTTGCAAGATATGAGCCTGAGAAAATTATCACTTTTTTACAAAAATGACACCGAGGCCCTAAATCTTTAAGGGCCCAAAATAAAAAATGGTTATTTAGTGTCCGTATATGGTTATTTTTTTTCGTGTTGCACTGTGTTATATGATTCTAGGTTCAATATTAACGGAAATTTAAAAAGTTCCAGTTAAAGAACACAAAAAGTACCAACAAGACCTCTTACAGATTCTCATTCACTCAGGACCTTGCATGTTTAATTTTATGTTTCTAGGTCCAATTCTAACGAAAATTCAAAAAGTACCAACTAGAGAACAGAAAATTACCAAAAACTTTTCTCTTATAGATTCATATCCACTCATTACATTGCATGTTAAATTTTATGTTTGTAGTTCCAATGAGTGCCCCGGTAGAATAGCTGGTAGTTAGCTAGTCTATCAGCGCCGGGGTTGCGGGTTCGATTTCCGCCAGAGACTCTGGTTCCTGCAGACAAGCGTAGAGCTTCGCAGGATAAGCTTAGGGAATTAAAAAAAAAAAAAAAAAAATAATAACGAAAATTCAAAAAGTACCAGTTAAAAAACAAAGAAGTACTAAAAATCGCTTTTACAGACTCCTATTCACTCAGGACCTTGAAGGTCATAATACAAATATTAACGAAAATTAAAAAAGGACCAGTTAATGAAAAAGAAGTAACAAAAAGCCCTCTTACAGATTCTCATTTACTCAGGACTTTGTATTTTTAATCTTATCATTCTAGGTCCAATACTAACGGAAATTCAAAAAGTACCAGGTAATGAATAAAAAAGCCCTCTTTCAGATTATTAATCACTCAGCACCTTGCAAAAACAAAAGTGTACTACAAAGTTCCCTTATATATTCGTATCCACTCAGGACATTGCATGTTGAATTTTATGTTTTAATGTCCAATATTAACGATAAATAAAAAAATACCGGCTGTATAATCAAAAAGCTGTTTAATGTTTCTAGGTCCAATACTAACGGAAATTCAAAAAGTACCAGTTAAAGAACAAAAAAGTACCAAACAGTTCCCTCATAGATTCGTATCCACTCAGGGCATTGCATGTTAAATTTTTTTTGTTTACGATAGCCACTTTGTAAAGACAAAATATCGCGCTGGCGGGTCCAAAATTATCCAGAGGCCCGATATAAGCCCCCTTGCTAAAATCACTTAAAGGCAAATAAATTTCTTATAGATGAAGATATCTTAATAATAGTCGACACAAAAACATTTAAAATAAATCTTAACCTCATAACATACATAATTTTTCTGTATTTACTGTGCTCGGGGTTGACGGACTATAATTTCTTACTTGTTTTGATTTGTTTTTATTAAATAAAAAAGTGTTATGAATTCTTTCTATGCATGCTTTTTTATTTTATAGCGAAATTTTGGTACAATTTATGTCAATTTGGTACAATTTTGCCATTGAGGCGGTACAATTTAAGAATTGTCAGATCCCAACAGTGGCTTCAATGGCAGCAAGTGTAAATCTGGCATTGCCCATATAAATAATTTTTTTTTTCTGCTCGGTAACTTTAGTTTGTTTTCTGGTAAACAAATTATCTCTAGTTGACGTTTCAATGACATTTTGAACATTAACTCTCTGGGGCATGTGTAAACAGAAAAGCAAATGTCATAATATTCGACTATTTGAAAGAATTTTTCTTTGACTCCTAGATTTATTTAATAACATTCTCAAAACTGGTACCATTCCACATGTATGGAAAAGATCAAATATAATTTGTATACCTAAACCCACAAAAAACAAACTAGAACCAGAGTCTTATCGGCCAATTTCGTTAATTTCTTGTACCAGCAAACTATTAGAAAAAATAATAGCTAAACGAATTGCATGGTTTCTAACTCAAAACAATTTAATCCACGTTAAACAAACTGGCTTTAAACAGAACTGCTCAACAACAGATGCTCTAATTCACATTGAATACTTTCTTGCAAAAACAATATCTTCACGTAATCACTGCTCAATCTTTAGTATTGATTTCGAAAAAGCCTTCGATAAAATCGGCATTCACAACATTCTTGGCCAACTAAAGGAATGGAATGTGGGGAAAAATATCTATAACTACGTAAAAGCTTTTCTTAGCAACCGAACTTTTTCTGTAAGGGCAAACGGGCACTTTTCAAAATTAACCAAACTTGAAAATGGTATCCCACAGGGATCTCCACTATCGGTCATCTTATTCTTAATAGCGTTTGAAAAAATCAACCAAATAATGGAAAATCACAAACGGATACATCACTGCTTATATGCTGATGATTTTTATTTGTTTGCTAAAACAAAAAACCCACAAGAGGTTCAAACTTCATTAAACAAAATTTTTACCGACCTCAACAAATGGTGTAAGATATCTGGCGCTTCAATATCACAAGAAAAAAGTAAACATTTACATATGTATATGTCGTAAACACAGATGTTCTATAGATCAATTCCAAATAAACAGAGCAGCTTTTACTAATGTCAAAGAACTCAAAGTTCTTGGCCTTATATTCAATAAAACATGTAATTGGAATAGTCATATTGCGTTCCTAGCAGGTGATCTCTCTAAAAGAATAAATATCCTTAAAAGTTTTTGCGGTCTTTCAAGTGAAAGTCACATTAACAGTTTAACTCATGTTCTTAAATCAATTATACTAAGCAAAATTGACTATGCCCTCATAATATATGGAAAAGCATCCAAAACACAGCTGTCAATTATTAAGAAATACTATCATCACGCATAACGAATCATTTCACAAGCTTTTAGAACAACACCAATAATGAACATGCTTACAGAGTTGGAGCTACCAACTATAGAAGACAGATATTGTAAACTAATCAGCAACCAAATAATAAAAATTTCACAAATCAAAAATAACGTTATATTTAATGACGCTACCAACTTCTCAAAATTGAAAAGAAAACCTAAAATTGAAACTACCATTGCATCAATCACAAAATCAGCCAATAATCTGTCAATTTCATTCAACAAACCATCAAATTTCAGAGTACACTTTCCGCCCTGGGCTAATACAGAAACGCATTTTATAAAAACCAAAATTATCGCCAAAAGAACTATAATTCAAACCAGATTATTCAGCAACACCTTGAACAAATAAACACTTATAAAAACCAAAACTACATAATCTGGTACTGTGATGGCTCCAAAACCGCCAGTGGCAATGCATTTGCTGTAGTAGACGAAAGCAATACCATAGTCAAAACTGGGATTCTTCCTGACTTTACTTCAATATTTACATCAGAAATAACAGCTATAGAAGAAGCAATCAAACTTAAGCCACCTGGAGTGAACCTCCTAATATGCACGGATAGCCTATCATCCGTTAACGCCTTGAAATCCCATTAGCACTCTGATCCCCTAATCTCCCGCATCAAAGAAAATCTTGTTCGTAGCAAACACACAAAAATACTCTATACACCGGCTCACATGAACATTAAAGGAAATGAATTTGCAGACACCATTGCTAAAATCACTAACAAATCGCCAACCATATTAATTAATAACTACACAAAAAAAGACATTCAAAATCTAGTAAAAATAAAACAACATCAAAACAATAACACTTTACCAAATACATACTACAAAAAAATAAGCCCTCTTTTACAAAAACCAACATATCCTACCAACTTTACTAAACAACAACAAAAAATTTTTACAAGGCTGAGACTAGGTGACTCAAAATTAACCCATGAATACATCCTTAAGAACAGCTCCTCAAAACCAACATGCCCTAACTGCGGCAACATCTTAACTATGGATCACCTCTTATCCTTCTTCAACAAAAACAACCAAATAACATATCTAACGGAATCCATACAGAACTTTGATTATAACCACCTAAAAAAACACCTACCTCAGGACGTAGTAAACAAATTATAAACCTTTTTATTATACATATATTCTTTTGTAACCAATTATCTATGTAAATACTTAAAATCTCAATTTATTAAAGGCGAAGGCCTCGGCAGCCAGTCCTTTTCTCTTTTTACATTTTCTGTAAATAAAATTTGCATTAAATAAATATTAATAATAATAATAATTCTTTGATAATGTGTTTACAACAGTGGCATGTGTAAAGGCAGTGTTACGTAGAAGGCTACATGGACAGACAACCAGCCAGCCATCCGGACGGATGGATATCGTTGAATCGACTCAGAAAGTATTATTGCGTAGCGTTACACACATCAGCACAATCGCATAATACCCTCTCCACTATTGAGTTGTGGATATAAAAATTAAGAAAAAGCTAAAATTTGTCTATTTATCTTTTTTTCGCAAAGGCAGACAAAAATGTAGACACTTGGTTAACAGTGTCACCAAAACAATCGACTAAAGTGGCGATTTGGAGACACTTAATCCTAGGCACCTACAGGGGCACGGGTACATAACCTTATGTGTGTATGTACTTTATATGTTAGTATAATATCCGAAAATTAATAAACCAACAATTTTATAATTGAAAAGAAAAGGGAATTAATCCACCTCAACGAAATGATAAGACTTCGTGGGTATTTTTTTTTTAAATTGTACCAAAAAGGGATGAATTGTACCAGTGTACCAATGAAGTTATGACTGTACCAAATTTGGTTCAATTGTACCACAAATCCCATCAGTGTTTTACATGTTATGATTTTTCTCATTCTACATAATGTCGTAATACAATGTATTACCGTGTAAACTAGCCTTTACTAAACATCAGAGTCCTAAGCCGATCTAATGTGTTTTGTTGCAAAAATTGCTAGCCGCAGGTTCAATTCGGATGTTTGCCGGATAAAACTATACCATCAACGGCGACGGCTACAAAAATTTATGCGGTTCGGTTCAGTCGCTCAGCGCAGGACTCTTCTCATTAATTACGACAGCACAGTAAACATACCAAGCATGTATGCATTGTTGCCAATTTTTTTTGAAGACTTCCCGTCAAATCGCACTTCAAAAACCGCTAGAAACCGCTAAATTTTTTATTTAGCTTAAAATGTTTTAAAAATATCGCTAAAATCTAAATAATATGACAAATCTAGATATAGGGTGCTTTTTTAAAGGTGTATTATGTCTTTCAAATAAAATTATATTATACGTTTTTTCATTTCACTGACTCTTTTAGTCCGGCAAACGTTCATCGTAGAACAGGCAGATAGTTTTGGTAAAGATGCTAAAAATTGTAGACCATAGACCAAGATTAAAAAAAATCGTAAAAGAAAAGAAGGAAGTAAATGCAAGACAACCGATTTGAAATTTTACACTATTTTATGTGTGATATATACTTACATTTACTTTCTGAGGTACATTAATTAAAAAAGGTTGAATAAACATATGTACATATGGATAACATGGCAACAACTGCTCTATAATGTTTATAATTTTTAAAAGTTTTTGCTCGTCATTTTTTCAAACAATCATGGTTGAAAACTGTTTACAATCCTAACAAACGAATAGATAAATTTTGTTCCGCTCCGAAGCAAAGTCTTAGATTAGTAGATTTATACAAATTATTTTTCACTTTTTTAGGAAAACTAGAAATAAAGTTTGTATCCGTTAACTAAAATAAAAATATATAAGAATAATGGCATATCTAGTTACAAGCTTGCTTATACTAAACAACAAACTTATATAAACCCAGGCAAAGGCGTAACAGTATTTCTTGAATTCTCGAATTACAGAACGTTGTTTGGCATTAGGTTTGACAACTGTGTGGAAGTTTTATCCGAGGGATATTAAAAAATACTTTTCATTTTTGGTTGCTTAAGTACTTTAATATAAACATTGATTTGCTGTAGTCAACACCCTTTTAACTTTAGCTTTGACTATAGATTATATTTTGATCGTTAAAAGTTGATAACACTGGTCCGCCGTAAAAAGTTTTGTAAATAAATTCAAGTCCGTTCTCAGTTTTTTTTCTATCACGTCTAGTTTTTTTTGCGCTGGACAAATATTTCGCTGGAAATAAGACGGTTATGTTAATCTATTTCAATTTAACTTCCTAATAAGAAAATTTATAAAATCTGCTTAAAACGTTGTAAATTTTTTTTTGCGGAAACAAATTTCCATAATTTTTTCTTATTACTTAATTAATTTAATTATAAATAATTAAATTTTAAATCTTTTATTTTGAGAAAAACACTGTAATTTTCAAATGCCTAGAACAAAAATTTTATTTTCTAATGATATTAAAAAACCGCTAGATTTCCCGCTAACCGCCAAAACGGAAATTTTACCCCGATGAACACGTAAAAACCGCTAGAATCGCGGTAAAACCGTCAAATTGGCAACAGTGCATGTATGGGCAAATGAAAATGCAAAAAGAGCGAACAATGTGTATACATATACTACAAAATACAAAGAGCAAAAGAGCATAAAACCAACAAATGCAAACCTAAACAAACCAATACAATTTTACACATGCAAAACTTTCAATGTAGTGGTGCCCATAACTGATACCAAGCAATAACAATTTTTTTAAACCATTGTAAAATGTCAGAACATTATCACAATATAACATGATAGCACACCTTGTGAATACCCCAATAGTCATGTACTAGTGTAAATTGGGACAAAGCGGAAGAAAACGTTCCGCTCTCTGCTCTTGTTTAGGTACGGCTGTTTGTAATGTTTTATTTGCCGTCTCTTTCACAGGGTCTCCACCTAAGATAAGATCAGATATAAGATAAGATTTAATCGCAGAGAGTATTATCTTACGTGTGGACTCTCAAATAGTGCTAGTTTAAATATTATAATAAATGTTATGAGACTGATGTTATAAGAAATCTTATATGTAACAACTACATACATATCTTATAAGATGAGCTGTCAAAAATACATATGCATACATATGTATGTACATACATTAGGGTTGCCATACGTACTGTTTTTAACAGTACATGTACTGATTTTTTGCAATTGTACTGTTTTATGCATAATGTCCAAAACAGTACGCAAATGTACTGTTTTTTACAATTTGCACTGTTTTTTGTACTGTTTTTTTTGTTCAGTATACAAAAAACAAAGATATTAAGAAAACCCCTCTTAAAGTCATATTTTAAAAATATCATAATATTTAACAGTACATAGCTTAAAAAAAATGTTGTGTTCCAAGCAAAAAAGCTCTAAAATAATAAGACTTTTTACGCTGTGGTCATTGTTTTCTCATAAATACGCAGTAGAAATCATAATTATAATGGGTGACTCGCAGCAGTTGTATATTTTCATGTTATTATTTTAATCGAAATTTTGTTAAAAATATTATATATATTAAATACTAAATAAATACTTATTCCAACGCAATTATCTTTAATTCCTAGAATTTTTTTTAATATGCGGGCAAGTTCTGGAAATCGAAATCACGTGAAATTAAAAAAAATTTATAAAAATAACTAATTCCTTTCAGGACCACTTTTCTCTACCTAAACTACTTTTGAAATAAGGAAAAGCTACGTTAATTTTTGCAAAAATTTTATTGTTAAATAAAAATACACCAAATTATGTTTTTTGGATTTTATAGATTATAGCTGAACTTGGTAAAATGTTGTCCGTAAATAGTTTAAAAATTGTTTGAAATTGGAAAGTTAACTTAGGACACATACATTTTCTCAAATTCTATATATTTGTGCAACTATGTGTGTGGTGAAAATTACTTTAAATACCAATATGCTTAAAGAAAGTCCTATTTACACAGTCAACAAGTTAATTGATTTAAGCTAAGTAAGGCTTTTCTCCTTTCTTATATGGCTTACAGTAATGTTATGGTTTTGGTGTCTTCAAATTAAAAAAAAAAAAAAGGTTTAGGCCAAATGCTTCGTTTTAGTATTTTTTTTTAACGCAAATGGAGTAATTTCGTATACGTATAACATGCCATAAAACGGAAATCATTCCTTTGATGTTACACATTTCAAGTGATTTTCAAAAGTTTTAAATATATAATAATTTAAATAAATAGTTCTGTTTTCGCCAAAAAAAAAAATGTACTGTTTTTTTCTTGATTGTACTGTTTTTTTGTGTTCAATGTACTGTTTTTCCGAATTTAAAATCTGGCTACCCTAACATACATACATATAAAACTAGAAGCTCCACTTGGAGTAGCGTTCTTATAAATATTGTAAGACACGTTAACTAAAATAAAATAAAAAAAAAACATATAAAACAATAATAAGACGCATGCATTTCTTAAAATGTTTATTTTTTTTAGTGCAAATAGTGAAAATCTTGTGATAAGTGTTTAAAAAGCAATATTTATAACAAAAAAAAAAAAAAAAAATAAAACGATACGAGCTTACTGTACGTTAGTTACACTTTTGTTCTAAAAATTAAAGGAAAATATATGAAATACTTTGGGAAGAAAAAAGATAGAATCTGAATCAAAAACCACATTTACAATAATAAAATACATTTTGACTAAAGAAAATTTCTATATCATATAGGTACACATTTTCGCGTGGTGGTCATTTAAATGATATAGTGTTTCACACATAATGTCAACATTCAAACTTTATAATAAAAACGAAATATCATGAAAAAAACATTTTATGTGTGTTTTATTTACGTTTACTTTTGAAACCGCAAAATGAATAACCCTTTATGCGAAATTATCGTATATGGGCATTTCCATGAGAATGCCAACCATGACTCAAAAAATTAAAACGCTTGAAACTTTTTTTCAAATATGGTAAAGAGAAATAAAACACCCAAATTTTACTATGCAGACGTACTTATAGCTTATTACAATTTTTAAAAAGCAAAAAATAAAAGTTTAAATTGACTTTCTCTTTTATTCATTTTTAGTAACTGCAATTAACAATTTTCAATTTTCTTCCGATTAAATACAGAAACTGGCAACCCTGGAATTATGCTTTAAAATTAGTGTTACAACAACAATGAACAAGATCCATGAGGAAAGACCAAGTATATAGTTCGATTAGCAGTATATTTTTTGGTTTGTTTTGGATGCTATTCTGACGTCACGTACGTGGTGCAAAAACAAAATTTGTCTTTGTCATTTCTATTTGGCCAGTCTTAGGTGTTTCAAAATAAAAGTTCAAAGCAAGATATTTGCTGCAAAAAAATATTGATCGGATTTTTTTTTAAATTGGTATAATCAAAATTTTATAAGCTTTTAAAGCTCGTCACGTACGATATTGTAAGTACTAAAATGAAACTAAATGCATCATCTTATTATGTTAGTATTAAGTTTAAATGTGGTCAAATCTTATTTTATTACAATCAAAAGCGTCTTACAAAATTTTTTTGGAATCGGTCCATATTTGACCATAGCTCCCATACAAGTGCTACTCCCGAAAATAGCTTTAATGTCATAACTTCCTTAGAAATTTTGGCATTTACATAAAAATTGGCGACAATGACTTTTGCGATAGGTACTATATCATGATAAAATGTTGTGCGGGTAGGTCCAAAAATTAACCATAGGTCCCATATAACACCCCTTTCTTAAATCGGCTAGGTGCACACAAATCTCATATAGATGGAGATACATAAATAATATAATAAAATTACTCTTATTTAATACTTAACCTCATAGCATAATTCTATTCTGGCGATCTTGATTTGCCATGGGTCCCAAATAGGGTACACTCTCAAAAAAAAAATTGTTTTAAATATTATAGTGTAGGGTGTCATATGGTCGGGCTTTACCGACTTTTCTAACTTCTTTGTTTTAAGTTTTTATATGCATACATATATTTACAAAAAATTTTGCATGCCTTGTAAATACTATAAAAGAAAAATCTGTCACGTACGGTATGTCACGAACGATATAACAGTTTGTTTATTATTAAATCATCAAAAAAAAAAAAAAAAATTCCAATTACGGATTATAAAGGTAAAATATCTGGTTTAATGTTAAAAATTAAAAAAAGAAGAAAAACCTCTCACAATTCGCAGATTTTCGTATTTTTTTACATTCACCCCAAAATCACTTCCGTTTTATGCCACGTACGATATGCACTTACTTTGCTCGATATTTTGGACAACAAGGTTCCGAATTTCATATTTTTTTTTTCATATATAGTACCCTCTAAATGAAACATTATGATAAAAAAAATGTCCAGTTAATACTATTTTGGCAAATTTTCTATCTCTCTGAAGGTGTACGATGACATGGAAATGCCCATATGCCAATTTTTTTGAAATTGAGTTTTTGATGCAATCTTGTTCTACTTTCAAAGAGACGTCACCTGACAAAATATTGTAGGCGAATTCCACTTCTTTGCTCCAAAAATTTAATGTATATTTTCATTTTGATATTGCAAGCGAACGCAGCGAAAAGTAGAAAAATGGCTTTCCTGTAAAATTTGGTTTTTGTAACATACGATAATTTCGCGCAAAGGGGTCGATATAATGTATTTTTTATGTATAGGTAGTTAATTTTTTGTTATGTTTATGGTTTCTTAATTAATATGTTTGTTTTTTGAAAATTTTCTTATTTTTAAAGTTGCCCCTTTATTTTCTCAGAATTCCCCTTTTTTGCCACTTTTATTTTATTTTTTGAAAATCCCCATATTTTGGCCCTTTTTGAACATTTTGAACGGTAACGCTGATGTAAGTATGTCTGTAAAAAGTAAAACATTAGTATTTTTACATAAGTACGATCAACAAACGCTCATTTATTTACAAAACTTGTTTTGTTTTTAAATGTTTCATAGTAAAGATGAATAAATCATTACGTGTACTCTGTTTCATTTAGTAATTTCTAGAGTTCAGGTGTAACTTTTTATCATCCAAGGAAAATAGAAACAAAATAAATTTTATAACGTGTGTGCAGTTTATAATGTTTGGTTTCAATTGAAATAAATATTTCTAATTTTAAGAAAAATATTGTGTTTTAATATAAAAGTGATTCATTAAAAATAAAAATACATATCAACATATAAAAATACCTAAGTAATATTTTTTAAACTTTTCATTACAAAAAAAAATTAAGTATTCTTCATTTGAAGCATGTACATCAGTTATGAATTTTATAAATCATTTGTTACTCCAATAATACTCGAGAGCTCTATTAAGGGACTTTGTATATAAAAAAAAAATAATATTGTTAACTAGTGTTTATTATAGTTTAAGTTTTCAAAATTGTGAATAAATAAACAAACAAATAAAAAAAAAAAAAAAAAATACATATCAACATATTAATAATTTATTAATTAAGATAAAAAAAAACCATATGTTTCGCAAATAACTGTTATAAGTTTTTATTATTATTCTTATCCAATATTTAATGAAAGTTTGATTAAGATATCAAAAAAATTAATAATTCTAGAGTTATCAATTACACAGTGCTACACAATAAGTATGTATGTATGAAGATTGCGGCAATACTAATAATTTTTTTGTATCACTTCGCTTTGTTTTTTTTTCAGTGAAATAACGGTAATAATAAAGCATAGCTGTCAAATTACGAATATTAAATCGTAATAATTAGATAATCGTGTGAAATTTAATTTAATATTACTAGTTTATTACATAAGAAAACTAAAAGTAAATACGATTATTTTAGGTTTTCGTCAAATAATCATACATAATTTAACTAATCTTAAAAATTATTTTTGATTATTACTGCACCGTTTACGTCAAAAAATACTTTTAATAAAAATTCAAGCGTGCCGCTGAACGTGATGAATTATTTAAATAAATTTTTAGCCAATTTTTATATTATTATAGTCAATATCTTATTTATTTTAATTTAAAATGATCAAAAACTTTATTAAAATATGTACAATAATTTCAGCACAAAACGTGGACTTTTTGTAAACATAAACAAAACTTTGACATAAACCTAGACAAACAATGGAGGAGCAAAAAATCGTCATCTGGCGTAGTGCTGCCACCTGTTTATTTCACCATGACGGGTACAGCAACGTTCGCCTAACTGGGCCTTTAAGGCCCAAATAACATTTGACATATTTAGCGCCATATTGTTTTTAAAGGAAACTTATAAAATTAAAATTTTTGTGCGCCCACGATTTGGCGTAAAAGCAACAAATATATACAGTAAAATATCGATAATCCGGATAATTTATTGCAGACCCCAATCCGGATAAGCGAATATTCCGTATTTGCGAATGTATGTATTTATAAAAAATTAGAACAATTTATAGAATAAAAACATAAATATTAATGTGTGCAGTTCAGTTAAAATTAAAAAAATACCCATTTACATACATATGTACATGCTTAACAATAAATAATATTAATTTCGTTTGGCAAAGTAATCTAAAACGGTTGTTTGTCGCGAACTTGCTAAAATTATTTCTAAGTCTTGATCAACTAATTCATAAAGAGTTAAGAGTTTTTCTACTCCTACATCATTTTCTTCGGCCCACTTTATTAAGACATCTAAACTTTGTACAGCATCCTTGGCTTTTACGACTTGTAAAAGGGGAAAATTTTCATCCTCTTCATCTTCTGAGGATATCTGAATATCTGATACCGTTGAGTTATTATCGTTAATCCATTCTTCTACTTCTTCGGTATTGAAATTTATTTGAAAAGAATTTTGAAGCATGTCTGATAAATATGTAATATTATTTTCATTTTCATCTAGCCTTTCTTGCAAAACTGACAAAGGCATACCATCTTCATAGTCACTGCGATTTAAATAAAAATATAAATAAAAACGGCTGTTATTCAAGCCGGACTATAGAGTTGCAATCAATCCGGATTATAGAATACGCAATGAGCTGCAAAATTATCTCCGGATTAGTGGAGTCCGGATTATCGAATTTACACTGTATATATAATATAAACAAGTAAGAGTGCTATATTTGGCTGTACCGAATCTTCACCATTTTGCGAGCGTAATACAGAGCAACTAGACAAAAACTTAATAATTGTAACATATACAAACATATTTTGCCGTTCTCCAGATATACAGAAAGTTTAAATAAAAAAACAACAACAAGGGATTTTTAGAAAAAATTAGAGGCAGTCGTGGTTTTTCGCTCAAATCTCAGTCATTTGTGGACCGATCTTGCTGAATTCCAATAGCAGAAGATGGTGGATTATATATGAAATAAATGTAAAACAACTAAGGCTTTATCATGTCAGGGTCTTCGGAAAACATATATCAAACGTAAGACAGACAGACGGACATCGTAAAATAAACTTCACTCCTCATAATGACCCAGAATAAGATTTAAGATCAATATTGTAGAAATTACAAACGGAATGACAAACTTATATATACCCTTTTCCACCTGTGGTGAATGTATAAAAAGAGTACTTTTTAGGATTTCAGTATATTGGTCGTAACTCGGGTACTGATTCGACTGATTTAAGTACCAACTTGTTAAGGAAGAAATTTTCCATTACCTTATAAAACTTGGACTCAGGAAGACCTATAGTTCCCGAATATTAGTATATTTCAAAAAAATTTATGTTTTGGTCATAACTTTTTCGTATCTGAACCGATTTTTTGAATTTTTCAGGAAATATTTTCTATTTGAAATATAAGGGAAACCATATGTAGGTCATATGACAGTCCAAAGAATAAGGTTTTTATACATATCTCACCCATTTTTGGACCGATCTGGCTGAATTTCAATAGCAAGAAATAGTGGACTATCTATATGTGACATAAATGTAAAACAACAAAGCCGCTATCATGTCTGGAGTCTCCGCAAAACACATTTCAAACGTTAAGCGGACAGACGCTCATCGTTAAATCAACTTCTCTGCTCATAAGAACCCAGAATATATACATATGTATGTATGTAGGTATACTTTATATTGTAGAAATTACAAACGGAATGACAAACTTATATACCTATAACATTTTCCACCTGTAGTGAAGGTTTATGGAGAATTAAATTTAAATAATTCAAAAAGAAAGCAAATTTAGATTTTTCACAGTGCTGCCAGAAGTTTTTTGTGTTGCCACAAAAAGTTTTTAGAAAAGTAGAACATTTAATCAAAATTACTTCTTTGGCACAGCGTTATGGCGTTGCAAAATCGACAATTTCTGGTACATATACATTAATATAAAAAAAATCGGAGTAATAATAAATGCATTTAAAATAAATATATTAGTTTTTTAAATAAAAAAAATTCAACCTTGATTTAGTGAACAACCTGAGTATAGTGAAATCGCTCTGCAAAAATTAGTTCACTCTACCCAGACAGCATTGTATTTTGCAAAATCATAAAAACAAAATTTGGACGTATAAACCGACAAATGTGGCAAAAGGTACCTTGGTACTCAATTTCACGGGGTACCTGCTCCAAGCTCGTGAATTAAATAAAGTGGAGATGCAAAGAAATAATTCATATGAAACACAAAATATTAAAATATTATTTGTGCTTGATAGCAGTAACAAATTTGAAATGTCCCTTTTATTTTTTCTAGACAAATTTTTTGTTTACATTAATTTATTGATTACAACTGGGTTGCAACTTATTTCTAATTAAAAATATCCCAGCTAGCATTTTTTTAAATTTTTAATCATAATCGAGTCTTTTTTGACTCTTCAACGCGATTAAAAAATCAGAATATGCGCTCATTTTCTGATCATAAATGATACTTTTGTCGGGAGAAAATGGTACCCTACCCGCGAGTCTTCTTGCTGAGTCATTTATGATTCGTTTTTTTTATTAGTTTAGAGTCACTTTAGACTCTTTTCTAATGGTATTTATGATTATTTTCGAATAATTTTCTAGTGATTTATCAGCCTTTTTTAACTTCTATTCTGCTCACATTTTAAGCGCCAAGATGATCCATTTGCGGTTTCAATACGATTTGTTATTGTATTTTAAATCAAACAGTTTAGAATCATAAGCGTGGGTAATTTTCGGGTCTATTTTTAAGCGTGTAGCTGACTAATCAGTTTTTGATCACCAAAAGTACTCGAAAAAGACTCATACTCAGATTTTTTAAAAAACAATCTTCCAAATGCTAGCAGGGTATAGACAAATTGAATAGCTTTCTATTAATATTTTTATGAAAATCTAAATACAAATTTAAGAAACTATTAAACAATTTATGTGTTCCAATTTTTTCCGACACTGTATATGTGCATCAGATAAAGGCAGCACCCGCAACTTTAACCCAAAACGAATTGGCTTATTTCTGATATGCATTTTTCTGCAATCAATTGCGAGGTGTTCACTGAAAATTCCGAATTGCATTAATTTTTTTCCCAAATTTATTTTATAAGTAACGAAGTATGCACAAATCTAACTACAGAGTGGCACAGATTAAGCTATATGCTTTAAGTGGCTTAAAATTTTTTTATTTATGCGATTATTATTGCTTTTTAAATATAAAGTATAGTTTTTTTTATTCGATTAGCTTTGATAAGAAAATGATATCCTGTAAGAGATGTCCATTTTCTGCTTCGCACATACGTGATCTTTTTACCAAATTTTCCATTTTATTCACAAAATGCTTAACTAAAAAAAAACAAAGAAAAAATAATAATTAAAAAGGAAATGAAGAATTCGAACCATATATCTCGTTTTGCGCTACCAATGGTGATTTTACTCACCATTGAAATCATAGCATATTGGTCAATGTATTTTTATTTACTTATGTTTAACACTTTTTTAACTAATTTTTAAAGTTTCAAAATCTGAATTGCTTGCGCCAGTAAAGGACTAAATAATAACGAAAAAGATAAAGATAGTTTTTTTTGATTGTGAGATGATTTCATGAATTTTTCCTCAGTTATTATTCTACTAAAATCGGTTAAGCAGCTGTTAAGAAATTTAAGGAAAAAGTTTTATTTTTGATTTGTTTAGCATTTTAGTACAAATATGCGGATTTTTTTTGGTTTTAATACCCACACCATAATAGTGGAGAGGTATTACACATTTGTGCTGATGTTTGGTACAATAACAACTTAAGGCTTGTTCACACCATCTCACAAGTTTTGTTGCGACTGTCAAAAAATCTAATTAAACATAACAGTTTGTGCCTTCACCATCACACAAAGTATAAACACTCACACATCAAATAAAATGCAACCCTGATCCAATGAAAAGGAATAGCTTATCACTTCAACAATTAATTAAAGTTTCTCAATAGTATGAAATGGGAATGTAGCACATTTAAAAGAAACCTTGTTAATTAATTTTTGAATCCCAAGAAAAACTTTGAAAAGTATTATTGTTTAGAAATTTTTCAAAAAACGATGATGTCGTATGGGATGCCAGGTGGTCCAACAATATTTGCAGTGCACTATCAGACTTATACATATTACTTGAGTTTTTGACATGTATTAATACAAAGTATAATAGTGTAAGCTTTCAGAAACAAGACGGCGAAGAACAGAAAATTTTTCATTTTCAGTTTTCGTTTTAATTAACCATAGAATCGAGCTTCTATTTCTTAAGTGACATTTTTAATTTTTCTTAAGTTAAGTTCATTACAGAAAATATTGTTAACAAGCGCAGACGCTTATTATTTAAATAAAGGAAAAAAAAACACAATTTTCTAAGCCTTAAAGCTGCATTAGTCAAGTAAAGTAAACGTTTATTTTTGTTAAAGTCTTCTATTAAAAGCGAAATTGAATCATTAAAAGTTCGAGCTATGGAAACATGATCCTCCTTTTCCAACTGTAAAATTCTTTACAAAAAAATATAACTAATTTTTTTTAAATTTTACGAAATATGACGAAAAATATGCATTAAAAACAATATATGAAAAAATATGCACTAACAAATTGATGGCATTTTACTAGAAATTTTGTGATTCGCAAATATAAAACTCAAGGTAGGTCTCAGAGAAATGACAACAAACATGCAATTGCATGCAGTCCCTTGCCCTGGTCATAAGTTTTCTAATGGTATTATTTGTCGCAAGGAGCAAGCATAATAAAAATGGTAAGAATCAGTCCTTTATTTCACATAACCTCCAAACAAGCTTCTATTTTGTTTGTGTTATATTAAATTTGGGGCAAACTTATTTCATTGCAATATAAATCACCAAATTTTACTGGAATCGGCCCATATAAGACCATTATTCCCATGAAAATACCATTCTTGAAAATAGCTTTTAGTGTCACAAATTCCTTATAAATTTTGGCAATATGTTGTGCTGGCAGATCCTGAATTGATCATAGGTCCCCTATAAAACTCCCCGAACTAACTTAAAGACAAAACTATTTTATATTTGTAGATGCATTTATCTTCATTCAACACAAAGAACTTGTATACAAATCTTAAGTTCATGGTTGCCCATCGGTCTCAAATGGGGTCCACTCTCGGTTATTATGGTTAATATAACAATATTATTGTCAGCGATAGCCATATTATTGTAAAATTAGGCCTCCATCAAGCATAAGAATATATTTTGGTCAATAATAACTAAAATATGTTAAACACTTACAATAGCTTGGTTGGGTTTCAACCATAGTATGTTGCTTTTGGAAAAGAGGAAAATACTATTGTTAATTTAAAAACCAATTATTGTCATATTTAACCATAACATTTTCAGAGGCAGCTATAATTTGGTTGTGGGTTCTTGATGGAGGACTAATTTAACCATAATATGGTTACCGCTGACAATAATATGGTTATATTAAACATAGTATGCTTAAAATTTTCTCTAAAAATAGTTTTGTTGGAGGTGACAATATTTAAACATGTTTTTTCTCTACGTGCACGTTCATTACTTAATGGAATTTTTTTGAAGTACCCCACTCTCATTAATGAGTGCTTAAACTTATTAGCAATATATTGCTATTTCTTATTATTTTTCTATACACAAACATATCTTTTTATCACCTTGATATAAATTCTCACAATGCAATTAGTAGGCAAGACTGAAATACTTATAACGATTCGTCATTGGTCATGTCAAGAAGAAGTGAAAAAGCCCTTAAAAATCCAATCGGTCATTAAAACATAAAAACACATGTAAATGGAGAAGAGGGTGAAATAAACACCTGAGCATTTAAATGAATTGGTTCACTCAATACAAATTGTTTGCATATGATTGTGAGTAGGAATATGTGTCGCAATACTGAACAGAATCTACTGGTGACGATTTTATAATAATTAAAGCTAATGACGTGTGCTCGAGAATTGTTTAGAATTAGGGTTGCATTAGATTTTTATATTGTTTATTTATGCAGGCGCGTTTACCCGTTGAAAACCTTTCTAAGTACTTTCCAAGCTGAAAGAAAAGTACATTTTCTGATGAGGTGAGTGCTAGTAGATTAACAAGGCGTAAAGCGTTTTTCAAATTACACAACTAAACAAATTTTCAATTTTTATATGAGGTCGCATTATGTGATTATAACTTTGTGTTTAATTTGCAGATAAACAGCCATATTGTATATCATTAATTTAGGATAAATTTATTTATAATTTTAATAATTTTTTTTCCGTTTTGAAGTCTTCTGGGCCGTATGATATACCTACACTGGTCTTGAAGTAGTGCTCTTCGACGATAGCTCGTCCCTAAGCCAATATTTCCAATAATTTATTCCATGCCGGGGAATTTTCTGTCTACTGAAAAGTGGCTTATGTATCGCCAATTCCACAAAAAGCAGTGAAAATTTCCTCCCCATTGCAATTTGTTCGGCCCTTTTCAAAGTTATGTCACCATCTTGTAAAATTTTTAGAGCCAAACTACCTACCAAGCGACCGTCAGAATGGCTTTCGTCAAGGTAGCCCTACAGGAGACTTACTGGCCTTATTACCAGAAAAATGGTGTCGTTCCATTTACCATTTTGGCGAAAGTAAGGTAATTGCTTCATATACTTCCATGGCGCATGATGCAAAACTTTATGCATTTGGTGTCAGCAATAATTTCAGGGTGTCAGATGTTAGTGCCTTGAGGCAAAACATAAATCATTTGCTTCGTCAAGACCTTAACATAATCTCGGAATAGGGTCGTGCAAACATGATTGATTTTAATGCTCGAAAGACCCAGTGCTGCATGCTATCGCATTAACGCGCGACGGATCAAGGAGCCTCATCTGTATATTTGGATGGTGAAATGATTGAGGAATCAGAATTTTAGATGTTCTGGGCATGAGAGTACAATGTGATGTTCGATGGACAAAACATACATTTAAGGTGCCGAAAGAAGTCCTGATTTTTAAAAACTGATCTCCTTACAATTTATACCACATATATCCTACATCCGACCGAAATGGAAAACATGCGTGGACCTGTTCTTTACTGTCTGGAGCTTTTTGATCGCGTGCAGAAGAGGACGAAGGTTTTTATTGGTGACACTAGCGTGTGCAATTCTATTTATTGACTCCCTTAAACACCGTCACAATGTGGGCTGTATTTCGCTGTTTTATCGCTTCTACAATGGGATTTGTTCTGATGAAATTAGGGATTTGGTTCCCGAAACTAGCACGTTTGTTCGTAACACGCGTTTTTTCCTCAAGAGCTTATTATTTTGTAGCCGATTGGCTGGGGCATCGTAAAACGAATTAGAGGGAGAATTCGTTATTTGGCCGGACTGTCCGTATGTAGAATGACCTACCTGCGAAAGTCTTCTCTCTCATTTTCCAAATAAATAGGTTCAAATCGAGTACCCACAAACACTTCTTCCTCGATCCTTCTTCCAATAACCTATTTTCCTATTTCCTGCACAATGCAACGCTATAGCAGGGGCCATCCCCTGAGGGCAGGACCTAACAAAAAAGTATATTTTGGAGAAACTTTTTGTACTGGAATTATGGGGTATCTCTAATAATCATACTTCAGCAATCTGCGCGCATAGCAGGCTCCCATCTACCTCGAAATCACCTTTAAAATCCAGAGGCAATTTGATGAAAGCTTTCTGCATGTTTCGCACTGACTGACCCTATACGGAACGAAAATTCTATTTAAGTGACAGTTCGTATCCCATTTTATTGAACTTTTATTATGCTTGTAACAAAGAAAATTCTTTGTGACATCAATAAAGGCATTCCATGCTTGATTTTCAATACAGGTAAGAACCTTTTATGCAAACCAATTAACAAATAAACCACATTAATATCTACACAAATTAACCAGTAGCAGCCTCTGTATATAATTTTTTCTATTACAAGTTTCGTAATATCAAAAGTTTACATATATAAAATTATCATTCTAACCGAAGGGCAAAGATGGAAGCTTATTTTTATTATGCCATAAAACTGCTTTTAAGCTTCTTTTTGAGAAATTAATACATAAAAGCACATTTACATTTTGGAAAAAACTTTCTTAATACTTATAGCCTATTTCCGATGTGCGAAAGAACAATAACATTTAAAACAAAAAACAATTCTAAAAACTTTGTTTTGTTTTAAATGTATTTCTACGAAAGAACTAATTCATTTGCACATCTGAAATAGGCAGTTAGTTTTTGCTTTTTTAATTTTTCAGAAAACTCCCTTTATACGGTATAGTGCGTTGTCTCCATGCTCATCATTAACGAACCAAATGACATTTATTTAGTCACAATCTTCTACCAACTAGTCAGATTACATCTTAAGCAGCACACTTTAGAAACCATATACCTAATTTCTTACGTTACGGTTAAAATAAGTTATATAGCACTTTTTAATTACGTTATAAAGAAGCTTTATTAGGTTTAGACGTTAACTTGCCACAAATACAGTAACATAAATCAGAACTTTTTACACACACCCGCGACATTTTAGAAATTAGCTATTAAATTAACGAATACAATCACTGTATTGGTAATAGATTAAAGAGAACATGAACTTATTTTCTTTAATCTTTTACCAAACAGTCGCAGGCGTATTTTAAACTCGCCAACCATGATAAGGGTGAATTTTTTTTTTTATTTTCAAAAATCTTCAATTTCGGACCACCTTATTTTAAAAACTGAAGTCAAATATGTATTTCCACTTCCAGATGTGATATCAAAATAATTTCAATACAGTTAGCCATTATGAACACATTTGTACCGGTTCAGATATTTTTTAGTGTTGGGTAGTGTAATTAAGATTTTGTTTTAGAACGTGGTACGAAATTTTCCACTGGTATTTCATGTTCTCCTGTATTTTACTTCATTAATTGGGCGTCTTGGGTATGAGTATAATTGGGATTCTAGTTTTAGTGGTCAAACATTTAATAAATAATTGAATTGAAATTGAAATTGAAAGAAGTGTAAATATGTATTAAAAACATGTAAGTTTGAAATAAATGTAAAACAAAAGTAGGCATTTGTTTTAATAAAAAAATAAAATATATTGAAAAAACACGCAAATCCAGGGTACATTTACACAGAAAAGACTCGTTAGCGGACAGAAATAAATTCCAATTGTCAAATTCGAATGTATTAGCCAACATTTGTACATGTGTTTAACTATTTTTGTTTTATATGGAGACAGTTTTGACAAATCGGGCAGCTATCTACACTCCCAAATGAGTTCAAATGACCTTATGTAAGTGTATCTTGCGCAAATCAATAAATATTTTTTCTAGAAATTCCTTTTTCACCATCGGCACAACGTAAATTCCAGATAAGGTAAAAATTATGATTGAATTTAATATTTCACAAAACGAGATTTTTATTTTATTAAAAAAAAAACTATACATTTTAAAGAAACACACACACCTGTTACACACTCCGATAAAAAAATGGTTTTATATGTACATATGCATGTATGTATGTAAATATATCGTGTAGTTTGAAAGACCCTTTTGTCAATTACTAGCCCCAAGTCAACTTTTAATGAAAACTAAATTTCAATACATATATTTTCCATTGTTGTTCCAAACATACAAACCAAAAACAATGTTCATACCTTTTTGAAGAATTTGCATTTTTTTGTATTTTCATTAACACTTGTTATACCCTACATTTTTTTGTTTTGTTTAGACCAGCTTAAGGCGGCCGTACACGACATGTATTTGTCATCTGACATGTCAAATTTCCCACTGCAAAATACATACATACATGTCGTGTGTTACCTTTTTAACTTTGCTTCTGTAAAAGTCAGACGCAAAGTCATCTGACAAAATTTCAATTAGAGCGTGCTCTATTTTCTTCTGACAAACCATCTGACATCAGAAATCTATGCCGCGAAGAAACCGGCAGCGGCGTCCACTATTGACGGAATCATTAGCCGGCTGAAGTTAATTTTTTACAATACCGAGATATGTTTGATCATCCATTGAATAGAATTTATGTGAATATATATATAAAAACCGTTTTATTATAAAATCCTAAATTGGTATCTTTGAATTAAAAGAAAAAAATGTTAAGATGGCTAAACTATTTTACGGCGCAAATAAAAAATTTCATGGCGGCAGTAAAGCTGTTTTAAATCCGAGCACTACTTTGGTTTCTGCAATAACAATGCGAAAAAACAGAGACAATGTCAGAAGCAAATTACATGTACGTTTGTGACCGAATATTATAAACCTTATGTAAAACGCCGCCCTATGCTCCAATGGGAGTTAGAGGAACACATATATATATATGTAAAACAGCGATTTTGACAGACATGCACAATTACATGTGACTTGAAAATTTGACATGTCAGATGACAAAAACATGTCGTCTATATGCTCCTTTAGGAGATGACCACTACTAATGCATTGCATCGTGTTGGAACTAGGAAAAAAGGTTATGGAAAGGAAGAATAGAGGGAGAAGTGTTTGTGAACTTTAACTTATTGATGTTAAAAATGAGAGGGAAGACTTCTGCAGGAAGGTTATTCCACATACGATTAGTCCGGCCAAAAAACCAATTTTTCCTGTAATGCGTTTTACTATTCATCGGCCAGTCAACACAGAAGGATGGGCTCTGGAGGAAAAACGTATATTACAAACAAACCTGCGGGTTTCGGGAACCAGATACCTAATTTCATCGAAACACACCCCATTGTTGTAACGATAAAACAGGCAAATATATCCCACATTGCGACGGCGTCAAGGGAGTCAATTGAATTGTATACCCTACTGTCAACAATGACAAACTTCGCTCTTTCCTGCACGCGGTCGTGAAGCTCTAAAATAGACTTTGAAGAACCGGCCCAGACATGAGAGTTGTATTCCATACGCGGTCGGTAAGGACGATATTTAGCGATCAGTTCAGAATAACTTTTTAACGAAGCCTGGCTGGATGTTTATGTAACCTGTATCTCTAACTTGGTCAGATCATATCAACCGATTATGTGGAAGAGTGTATTTCACACCACCAAAAATTAGACTGCCCTTAGCTAAAATCTACTTATTGCCAAAACTCTGCAGTATTAATCAGAAATCTTTTCTGGCTGCAACTCAAAAGACACTGCTAAACTCAACCCAACATATAACAACATCGTAAGTTACATATTCCGCTTGAAGAGATTTGATCAAGTTTCTCAGCACTTCAGTCGCTTAAAAACCTAGACTTTCTGCATAAAATTGCAACATTAAAACATTCACAATATCATGCATTCCCGATTACGATTTTTAAGGTCTTCAAGAGGAACTGGCATCAGGCAAATAAGACATCGGGATACGGCGTCCGAGAGACAATTTTAATACTAACTATCCGTCTGTGGAACCAACTTCCTTTAAACTTGCAATCTGTTAGCATTTTACCGAACGTAATCTGCTCTAATATCATTTGTAACTTAAAAGTTATGTTTTACATATTTTTTTAAAATTTTTATATTCACCCCTATCGTGAATAATTTTTCCCTCCTAATTATTCCCCTTTTCACATATTTGCAATCATGAAAAACTCCCATGAAAAAATGTAAATAATAATAACGTGAAAAAATGTTCACGTGAAAAAATTTCCCTTATCGTGAAAAGTTTTTTCCCTCGTAATTTGTTCACATTTCCCTTAGATTTTCTCACTTTATTTTTGCTAGGGAACAGAACATTTATGTCAGTAGTTCCTCCTAGAAATCGAATATTAAGGACTAGATTTGTTAATAAGGCACAAACCGATATATTGGTTAACAAAATGCAAAACAACAGGTCGATTGCCTACGGATTTGTGAAGCTTTCGAAAGACGTGGTGGCCGAATTTTGGAAAACATTTTACTACATAAAATTTAAAAAGTGAAAAAAACTCACGTTGTAATCAAACTATGCCTCCAGTACTAAATATTTTGCTTTATTATTTTAACTTTTCTTTAAAATACATACATATATGTGTGTATATGTACGTGCATTTTTTTGAACAAAAATTTCTTGATTTTTAATTTTTTTTTTAATCTTTCTTCTTTTTTACATTCACTGGAACTGATATCGCGAAAAATTTTTCACAAAAGGTTCACGATTGCATTTTTCCCTTCTGGGGGGAATGAAAATTTCATGGGAACAAAAAATTCACATGTTATTCACGATAGGGGTGATTATTTCTCTGTTTTTTACATACATACTATACATATATGTATGTACATATGTATATTAGTATTTTTCTTTAAATGTATACACTTTTTTAAGTAATTTCAACTCATTAAGTTTTATTTGTATAACTTTTCTGATTCTGATACTATAAATCATAAGATATTATATTTTGTTGTATTCGAAATTTAAGAAATAAATTAAAATCAATATATTTATGTATACAAAAACCTGTAAGCAGTTAGACCATATTTACATTATGCAATTAATGCCGCAACTTTCGCATGCAACTTTTTGCAAGAGGTGTATGGAAGAAAATGGGGTTGAACAAGTTGAAAAAATGCTTGAAAAAAATTTAAATGTAAATGTGAAAAGAGTTACGTAGCAACTACTTTAAAAGAAAATAGAAATTAAACTCGGCGTTAATTGCATAGTCTAAATGCGGTCTAACAGAAAAAATAAGATTGAAAAAATTTGGTACGTAACGAAAAAGCTTACAGGAAATGGTCAGAATAGGTTCGTAGCTTCGCACAGTCCACATACTATTATTCCGGTTTTAAACATTCAACACTTTTCAGAATGCCTTAAAAAAAGTGGATATCGCCAAAAACGTTTGCAATATTGTAGTTTATGATTTTTTTTCGAATTATTATTATTTGTGGTTATTGTCGTAAGAGTAACGGGAAATGATATTGATATTTTTCAATAACTGTACATTTGGGTTTTTCAAAGTATACTTTTTCAAGCGACATCCAGTGTGAAATGTTAGTTCGATTGAAATTAATTCTATCTTTGTTTACAAGGCTTATAAACTACGTTTTGAATTTTGGCTTTGATCGGATAAAAAATGCCAGAGTTGATCAAATCTATAACTTTATTTAAAATTTTACAAATTTCATAAAATCTTAGATTTGATCAACTATATACATATAACTAATTCACGTTTAAGGTGTCATATAGTCGGTTATAAAGGTATAAAGGTATGTATGTATTTCAGTGTGAAAATATAATAAAAAAAAAAAAAATTCACAAGCAAAAGGCAACTCTATACTTTGCACGTAACAGCCGGTTTAATCGTTGGTTTTTTCTGTTTTTTTTCGTAAAACCAACCTTAGGAACTCAAGAAAAAATACTATCGGCTATAAAAATTTCATGTTGTATTAAAATTTTTTATCAAATTTTAATGAATTAATTACAATAAAAATATTTTCGAATTTTGCTGCTGTTTAACCGAATATAATTACACTGTAAAAAAATGGAAATAGCGGGTAGGTTGTTGGGGATAAAAAATTAAATGGGGTGGGTCACACATTTGACCCGTCTAGGGGCATCATTTGTAGGGGATCCCCATTGAGGTATTTGTATTTATTTTTAAAATTTCGCATTTCAAATACAACAAGATATAATATCTAATAATTTATAGTATTAGAATCAGAAAGTTATTTCAATAAACATAATGAGTTGAAATCACCTAAAACAGTGTATAAATTTAAAGAATAATACTAATCCTGGGTGGCCCAAAATTACCGAAAGGGTTTGAATTGCTTTAACTTTTTTATTTTAAGTTTTGTTTTCTTTTCTTTTCAGTATTTTGTAAAGAAGACTTGGGGAACTTAAAATGGAGCAGTACTCAATTGAACAACGTGCCCAAATTGTTAAGCTTTAATTTTTCAAATCAACGATCCATTGTTTTGACTCAACGGGCATATCGCGACAAAGCCCATTACCAATTAAATGGGTTCGTTAATAAGAAAAACTGCAGGATATGGGCTACGGAAAATCGGAGAGTAGTTCAACAGCGAGAATTACACCCACCTAAGTGTACGGTTTGGTGCGGTGTTTCATCGGAAAGGATAATTGGTCCTTATTTTTTTTGAATATTAACACGGGGTCGCCGTTTCTGTCAATGGTGTCAGATATCGCACAGTGTTGGAAAGTTTTTTGAGGCCAGCCGTGGAAAACCATCCGCAAGTATGTTTCCAACAAGATGAAGCCACAGCGCACACTGCATGGGACACAATGGCTCTTTTACGGTACATATTTGGTAAACTAATTATTTCGCGTACAAGTGATGTTAAGATAATTAAAAAAATTTTCGTGGCGAGATCTTACTTCACCGATATCTCAAGGGCAAATAATTTGATTCTTTTTGTTAAAATGTAAACACAAAACCGCTGCAGCAGAATTTCTGACATATACTCGCGAGTATAGGAATATGATAATTGGAAGTCACTGCTTTAAAGTAATGTATATAACGATAACAGTATTCCGAGTATACTCTAGGCTAATTTCAGATTAAAAAAAAATTGGGTCTTAGCTAAAAAAATTGCAATTGGAAATGATCACTTCTGGTTGTGAAGTGCGGTACGCAAGGAAGGAAATTAGCATAACTCTATAACTTCACGAATTACGCGTCATGCTCTAATTTTAATAAAATTGTATGGAGGAGAAGTTATAGGATACAAATTTTTATCTTATATATATGTAAATATATGCGAATGTGCGGTCCCACAAGTTCCCAAAGTCGGACACTTTGCGTTTACGCAAAATACGTAACGATATTTTTTTTATTGTTTTGGACCAAAATTTAATATCTTCCGTATCTAATGGCTTGTCTTAGAAAATAAATATTTTATTTGATGTGTTGATATAAAGTAAATTTTTTTGCTTGATTTTTAACCGAAATAATTTTATGTTTGAATTTCTTACTACAAATTTTAGTTAAAGGAAAAATGTTTTTAAATTTGATTCAGATTTCTAACACATATTTTTTATATAACACATTTAAAATAAATCTGTACATTAAACTTGTGAAAAGACCGATATTATATAGAATCGAAAACGTTGTAAGTTTAGGGATTCATATAAGGAATTAAATTAAAAATTATTTTAAGTGCACTGTTTTAAGAACTTTTTAATCTACATAACTATCAAATTTCATTGTGATATCTCTAAACTAAAATTTTAACGATTCAAAAAGGACTATTGTTTTAAGGGCCGATGTTGATTTTGAATAAAACACTAATTATTTAGGACATTATGGTCATTTCTTTTTATTATAATAATATTGGTATGGTTCACTTATGTATGGAACAAAATATCGGCCAAATGGCCGCTGTGACCTTGGCGGTACACCTCCACCCGTTGGTCCAAGTTTTTGATTACGCTGAGGTTCTTTGCCGTTAATGTACCAAATTATCTTATCATTTAGCTCTTGAATTATTGCTGGCTTAACGATGGAAACCTTTTCTTTCAAATAACCCCAAAGAAAGAAGTCCAACGGTGTCAAATCACATGTTATTGGCGGCCAATTGACATCGCCACCACGTGAGAAAACACGGTCATTGAATTTGTCGCGCAAAAGAGACATTGTTTCGTTAGCTGTGTGGCAAGTGCCACCGTGCTGTTGAAACACCATTCACAGTAACTGCCTGACCGTTCTTAATTTGGAAAACCAAACAGTCACTCTTTGTGGGTGCATTGGTTTTTCGACAATAACTCATGGATTAACACTCGCCCAAATGCGGCAATTCTGCTATTGACGAATCCACTGAGGTGAAAATGTGCCTCATCACTGAAGGTGAAGTGCACGATATGCATATTGATTTGATCGCCCATTTTTATATAAGCCTGAATAACATTAACGCGTTGCTCGATTGTGTATCATTCAATGGTTCAAACTGAGTTAGTCTGAAATTGAGAAATGCCAAATGAAATACAGAAAAAACTTAAAGCTTAGGGGTAGTTCACATTCAACATCGGCCCTTAAAATAATTTTTTTTAATTATCAAAATAATTTTCGTGGAAATACAAAATTATGCACTTACAACTACAACTAATGTTGGAAGAATTCCAATCAATTGTAGTGGGGAATGTAAGGAGAGATAAACTCACTGTTTATTGTTGATGATTTTGTTTAAACTTTGATATTGTTACAAATGGAACTGTTTCTGTAATTCTTATACGTTTAACAGTTTTATTTGGTTTAATATCTTTAGTTTTTCTAAAACCTTTATGGATGAAGTTTCCTGATGATCTGGCTTAAGCAACCGGTATGTTGCATAGGAATAGCTTATCCCATCAACAATAAATTTCAGTGTTTTTATCAAATAATAAAATTGGGAATTAAGCACGAATAACAAAATCATTTAAATTTTTTTTAATTATAATATTTTTGTTGCTTTATGTAGATAGATGACCTTTTACTTGTTGGAAAAAATATTAAAGAAATTGAAGAAATAAAATCGTTACTAAGCAAAGAATTTGAGATGAAAGATTATCGGGTATGTTCTGTAAATCGAAATGAAGTGGATTTAAAACCGAACAAATTTTGAAAACGAGCCTGTAAAGAAAGTTCATAAAAATATTACTTTTTATATACTTCATCCTTTAGGTAACAATATATTTTCAATAACAGCTCTTAAAAACAGGAAAAAGTACAGTAACTTTGTAAATAATTAAAATTAAAATTTCGTTCGGTTTCAATTCCACTTCATTTCGATTTGCAGAACATGCCCGTAAATGTTGATATATACTTGGGAGCAGGGTAGGAAAAAATTCTGCTCGCGAGCACAATTCAAGTCAATTGTCTCGTTTTTAAATTTGAGTTTTATTTATAAACTCGCGAGCACAAATTTTTTGCGACTTGTAAGATTTTTCTGCTCGCCTCGTAAGCATAAAACGTCTCGTTTTAAAATTTGTGCTTACGAGTTTTATTTTCAAACTCGTAAGTACAAATTTGATGCGAGCAGAAAACGACAGGCATGTGATGCTGGTCAAAAACATGTAGATTTGTATCTGTTCTTGTTTAAAATTATGTATACATGCAAAATGTTAAATGTTGCTTAGTAAAATGTATGCATTCTTCAGTATCTTACATAGAAGTGTTTGTGATAGACAAAATATTTTTTTCATAAACACTGGGTTTAATATTGAATAGAATCAACACATGTCAACCGATTTTCACGGTTTATGCTTTATTTTTTTTTTTGTTGTAAACTGTGCTTTCTGATAACTGATAATAAAATGCTAAATTTTTGTTCTTACTATTTTTTTTTTTTTGTGAATTTTCGAAAACAAAAAATTGTACTAATTTTGCACAGAAAAATATAGTATATCCACTAATTTTTGAATGAATCCGAAAGGAAATTTTTTTCATATACTTCTCAAGTTATGATAAAATGTATTAGATGATCCTCCCCATTTCGGACGAAATATAAGTCAAGCCTATAAAAAAATCTTTGCCCGATAAAAAAAAAATTAAAACTGATTTGGTGAAATTTTTGTTTGGCCATGTGAATTAATTTTTAAAATTTTATAGTCTGTATATTTTCAGTAAAGGCATCGAAAATATTTATTTTTTTGCAGGCAAGAATAACAAATTCTTTGTGGCGGCAATAGCCACCACATAAATTACTTGTATTTATTTTTATAGAAAACAGCAAGAGGTCGTTGTCAATCTCAAAAATTTATTATATTATATACTTATATTTATTGTTAAACTGGAAACTTTTCTCTATAAAACGGTAATAAAATTATTTGCTTACTTTTTTATTTTGTTGTTAAGGATCCCTAGTGCCTGTTTTTCGATAACGAGCTCAAAACTTACTCGTTTGACTTTCATTTAAAATGAAAACAAATTTTGTTTTTATTTCATTTAAAATAAAAACAAATTTTGTTTTATTTTGAATATAAGTAAAACGAGTAAGTTTTGCGCTCATAATCAAAAAACTGGCAGTTAAAGAAAAATTTATGCACTAAATAATATATTTACGTATTTTTAAAAATTAAATAATAAAGAAAAACATTTAGTTTTTAATAAAGAAAAAATTTGCCCTTTTTTGTGTGATTTAGCGTTTAAAAATACGGATTTAGCTTATGTCTTTTTCGAGCCCTGGCAAGACTGATAGCAACAAACATTAATTTTCAGTGTTAATAAATATGATTTTCCCAATTTTAAACTGAAAACTGCTTTTCTAAAGTATTTTTATATTTTAAAAACGAATTACGTAATTGCATTCCTTCAATTTAATCATTTTCTTTGCTATTTCTACTTCATGATTAGTTATTATCAGGGCCCGCACTTTTATGCAGTTATAAACGCGTTTTATGCGCATAAAAATGCACTAAAAATAGATATACGTGCGCTAAAAATTTAAAAAATATGCAGTTTCAATTATCTTAAATTTTTTATTTGTGATAAAAAAAACACATAAAAATAACAAGAAAAAACAAAAATGGCATGAGGAACGTTAAAATTTAGTCTCATAAACGTAAGTAAGCCACATTAACCACACAAGTAGAAGTTAAAAAATTGCAAAACACAAATATGTATATGTATAAAGAAACGGTAAGACAATCATGTAAATTAAGCCACTTGTAAACGCCCAACTATAATATGCATAAGCTGGCTTGAGCAACTATGCGAATACATGCTAATATTAAGTGTCAAACCATATTGAACTTAAAAACAATTTTCGTTAAATTTTTTGAAACTGTCATTTGCTTAAGCAAAGTGCAAAACTAATCACAATTACATACGAATCAAATGTTTGTTGATTTTGTTTTTAAAAAGCCTTTAGAGATATTTTTGACCCAACATGTTTTCAAAATAAAAGTTTACTGCCTGTTTTTCAAAACAAAATAAAACGGAAGTGATAGGTGCATGATTAAATGCTGATAGTTCTTCTGTGGTACATAGAATTTAAATTAAATTTAAAACAATTATTTTAAATCCTTAATTTTTGTTTAAACTTTATCAAGCTTGTTACGAATTTGTGAACTTAAGTTACCCTCCACAAAATACAAGATGCATAAATAACATATGTATGGCAATATCAATTAACTTAAATTCACCATTGTTGAATCCTTTTACCACACCTTTGAATTGGCAAAAGTTTTCAGCATAATACATAATTGCTTTCAACCACGTCCCCAATCTGGTTGTTATAGGCTGTAGAGGAAGACATTAATCTGGATAATTATTTTTATAGAAATCAATAAATAAATTTTAATCGAGAGTGTCTCCTATCTCTTCTGCGGAAGGGTGTATGGCAAAATAAAGCAATTCAAACTAGTTTTTTTCAAAATATGCAACATCAGCAATACATGCAAAAATATGCATTCAAAGCAAAATATGCACTAACAAATCGATGCCATTTTACTGCAAATTTCCTGATTCGAAAAGATATTTTGTATATGGCAATCTCCGACTGGCGAGAACAAATACGCATTTGCATAAAAATCCGTGCCTTGGTTATAACTATCACAACATAATATTTGCCGTATCAATTTTTTCCTTTTTACTATTGATCCTTGTGCTAATGTTGTTGTGTGTCTTCGCTCGCGAGTTTTATTTTCATTAATCGCGAGCAGAAAAGAATAATTCTTTCTAATGTGAAAAATAAAACTCGCTCGAATTGAATTCGCTCGTGGGCGAGTTTAATTCAAGCACTCTCCGTACTCTGCTTGTGATACAAGGTTATCCGACATTTTGAAAATTCCGTTATTAAAATTAATCAAAAATCGTTTATACTTAATCTACTGAAACGTTTTGGAATGGAAAACTGTAATAATGGTGGTGATACTATTACAATGGAACCAAAATTATCTTTGTCTAATGACTCTAAAGATAAACTTACAAAAGAACCATATAAAGAATTAGTTGGATGTTTAATGTGTTTAATGTTCACCTCAAGACCTGACCTTAGTGTTAGTGTAAATTTTCTAAGTCTAATTTTGTAACTGATAATCATTGAAATCATCTAAAAAGAATTCTTAGATATTTCAAGAAAACAATTGATATGGAACTTTCACGTAGCACTTTGCGTTAAAACATGTCATGTATACAAATTGCTGAAGAACCAAAATAACATCAAAGAATGAAGCACATAGACATAAAATATAGTTTCGTTCGAGATTTAGTTCAAGGATAAATTATTAAAATTATATTCAAATCAACAAAAGATCAAATTGCAGATTTCTTTACAAAGTCTTTCTCTTAAACAAGCCTTGAACATTTTAAAATAATGTTGGATTTATTAAATTGGGCAGTGGTGTTGAAAAATACAATTAAATAAGTACTTGTAAATTATTAATCTAAATATCTTTGATATTTTTTACATGTATTAAATATTTGATTTTCTTGCCATTAGCTTTTAAACCTTTTGTTAATATGAAACAATTAATTTGCCTTTCTCCATATTTTACTCTAACAAATTTGTAAAACTTATCTGAAACAAATTTAAATTGACAAAAATTTTTATATATTTCTGGAGAAAATATTTTTTTATCAGCGAAAGAACAAAGCCATCATTTGGTGAAATAGTAAAAATGAGTATCATATGTATTTTTTGAAGAGGCCTATACATTCGCCTCGAATATACCACTGTACTAATGCCATTGCATAAAGTCTGTTTTCCTACCGATATAAAAAATTTTAATCCCACTTTTGATAGCAGTTGGATATTAAACATTATCATAAACATAAAAGAAGCAAACGAATATATGGGGATACTTTTAGCTTTCTAATGGTACTAAAGTCTATTTTACCCCTTTTGACCCTGAAATTCGGACTTAACTTAAATATAGAAGATAGGGAAACATTTATCAACACATCAGGAGAGTTATTTTGGTAGTCGTAAATAAAAACATTTTCGATTTGGAAGCTACTTTTTGTCTAGTTCTTTCAGTCGATACTTTTGTAAAGCATTTATTTGAGTCTGCACAACACTGAGAAAATAATTTCGATTCGTTCAGTATCGACTTCAAGAATTAAAAATAAAATTGCTTTCAAATCGAAAAGGTATTAGATCACGACTGCCAGAATAAAGCCCCAGGTATAAATGATACAGTGATGTTCGATCAAGTTTACAGAATTTAATTTTTTTCTAAAACAACATCAAATATTTGGTTCCAGCAGCATTCCACACCTTTAATTACTAATATTTTAATACAGTTTTTTTTGATATCTTAGTTCCAATATGTTTGCTATCGAATGACATTAAAATTTTTGAAATCGGCAATTACAAAAAATTAGACTTTTGGCCGATGAAATTAAATTTTCAGCCACCGTGCGTCGTAAGAACGTAGCAGTAACGCGGTAAATCTTTTATGACACGCTTGTTTTTACAAAATTGTTGTTTTCCCTCCCTTTATTTGGATTTCAAATATTTAATATTAAATCATAAAAATAACTTAGGTTTATATTTCGCTTTTTCTATGAGAATTCGTTTGCAATTGGTGCGCCACGGCGTATTCAAAAGCATTAACGCCTCGTTACTCATACGTAAATGTTGCGGACATGTAAACGTTGCTTTTTATATGTTTTATATTTTTAAACAAATTTAATTTCAATTTAATTATAATATAACTAAATATTCAAGCTTGAGGTCTTTTTTTAATTTTATATAAAAACTCAACATTTTTTATTTTTCGAATTTATTCTATGAGCTAAATTTCAGTTATGTATTTTATAAAGCTTTTTTGTAATAGTCATATTCCTTCAATTTTTCAGAAATGACTTTATACACTATCAGACTATTATATTGTATTTTCTGAAAAATTGAAGGAATATGACTATTACAAAAAAGCTTTATAAACTACATAACTGAAATTTAGCTCATAGAATAAATTCGAAAAATAAAAAATGTTGAATTTAATATAAAGTAACCTTCAGAAGGAAATAATTCCCAGTTTCTATTTATATAAAAACTTTAAACGTTTATTTTAACCAATATTTCGTCATTTCTTTGGATGCCTTCTTCACGCTTTTTTCTTTCTTATTTAACAAACAAATTGAACAATATATTAAAATGACAAATTAAAAATTAATTATTATATTTCCTTTTAAAATTTTGGAACTTTTGTTTAAAAAAATTTTCTTTTGTTCAAAAAGGGTGAAACTTTGGTTTGATGGTAGATGTAAACCAAGGCGAATGCATACAAGGTGGGCTTATTTTGAAAACATTTACAATACTGTAAAATATTCTAAAGTTGTGTCAAAAATAATACAACACTGTAGTAAACAATTTTAACAAATATTTAATTTTCTTTTTAATTTTTTTAATTTTTAATGAGGCCTTTAGATCTAAGTCAAAAAAGGACGTAGATACGTTTTTATGTTTGCGCCCGTTAGCTTTAGTGTGATTTTGTTTAAATATTATCCCTTTAAGTTTGACAACGTATCCACTTCATACGGTATTACGTTTATACGGTGCAATTGTGTTCCTACGGAAAATAAGTAAATTATATTTTTCATACAATTTGGGATATTGTTAAGAAAATAGTGTTGACTAAAAGCGTCGTTGCCTTATTTAATAGAGCCCATATCAATTCATGTACATACTTTAATAGAAACATAAATTATCTAAAAAGAGTGAAATATTTTTAATGAAAAATTTTGCAAAGCAACACCAATTTGTACAGGGTGTTTTTGTTTTAGCTGCATGAGAACTTAAAATGATAACACAAGTTAGAAATATTGTTGGAGTGAATTTTTTTAATAAAGCGTGATCCATTTCGAGGTTCCCTAATTTTTTAAAGAAAAAAACACAGAAAATTCAAATTAAATGGGGAATGTTTATTATCATTTGAAAGAACATTCTTTGTAATTTTTTTTTGAAGATTATGTCTACGAAATGTTCGCCGTTGCTACGTCGCAGATGGCCCATCCGTCGAGTCCAATTTTTGATGACTCGTTCGAGCATTGTGACTGGCAACTGGCGAATGACACGCGTGATGTTTTCCTCCAAGGCCTGAATCAAAACGGGTTTGTCCGCATAAACTTAAGACTTTACATATTCCCACAGGAAAAAGTCTAACGGTGTATTATAACACGATCTTGGTGGCTAATCGACTAGTCCAAAACGTGAAATTCTGTGCTCACCGAAGTGTTCTCTCAATAAATCCATTGATTGATGCGATGTGTGGGAAGTGGCGCAGTCTTGCTGAAACCAAATAACGCCAAGATCAGATCACTAGCTTCAATTCCTTATTCATAAAAAAATTTCAGGTAAATAACAGTTTTATTAATCGAATTTCCTAGGGAAATCTGTTTAATAAACCAAGAATAAATCAAAAATATTTTTTATGAATATGGGGGTGATTCTATTTGCGATATTAACTATCACTTAATTTTCATACAATTTAAGATGCCACTATTGTAGCACATCGCTGTGTGTAAATATTCAATTTCATATGATATAAAAATACTAAACTGATAATTATATTACACTCTTGTATACATATTTCGTATTTTACAGACATGTATGGAAAAAACTACGACAATACGACGTTTGTATAAGAATGAATGTACCCGAGTACTTGCTCTAAGTACTACGTGAACAAAGTCATTCTTGTTTTAGTTTTTATTGTTGTTTGTATTGTTAAGTTTATTTTTATTTTTGTTGTTTTAAAACTTTTTGGTTATATACATATGTATATTTTTTATTGTTGTGGTTCTTATACTATAGAAAACCACGTTGCTGTTTGACATACATTTATTCATTCATTCTATTCAATTTCAAATGTATTACAGTGGGTCTGGCGAAAAAAAAACAACCTAAGAGAATCTCTCTAAGTTTGGAATATTTCCATGAGTTTTTTTACATGTATAATTTGGTGGAAATGGCAGTTCAAAAAGTTGTCAAGAATAATTTGACAAGTACTGCGTTCAAACTACGTTATGAAGGTTAAAACTACGTTATGAACGTAAAAACTATGTTATACACTGTTTTCATCAGGGAAACCGTAAATTTGCAATTGCAATGAAGACAGGAACAATAGGTATATTTATCCGTTTCAAAGTTTTTTCTTATGAGTCTTGGCATCGATTTGTTTGTCATATTTTACGCGTGGCAGCATATTTTTGCATATTTAGCAGTGTTCGAAAATAATCCAGGAACGATTGCTATTTTTTAATGTTTGTGTAGATGTACAAAACCCTTGATACCGTTCGTAACTATTTTTAAGAAAGAGCCGAACATGATATAGTGTTCTGTTCTTCGCTAAAAAACAGAACAATTGTAGTGATACTGCAGACAAACAATATATGTATGTATGTTAATGTTCTATAATGTTTCTTTTTTTACATTGATATAGAAATAAACAAACAAACAAATCTTAGCAACGACCGAGTGAGTGTTGTGCATATGTTTTGTTTGTGTAAGATTATTTTGCTGGCTTTTTGTTTTTATTGAATGTGTATTTTGTTTTTCTAAAAAATGTTTGGTTTTGTTACCAGCGCAACAGCAACGAACAAGCACTAACAAGCTAAAGCGAACACAATGAAGTTTCTGGTTTAAGCAAACCCGAACGGAATTAAATGTTTTCATCATTTTGTTCAGTTAGATAAGAACAGTATTATTCTTGTGTTCGAAAGATGACATATAGGGAAACGTTATTTTTTTTAATCCCTGTGGCGTTTTTTGAACGACTTTGTCAAATTGATATTTTCATCTTTGATTCCTCCTGACAAACTGGGTCTTAAGGCGCAAACAACTTCCCCAAGTGATAGCTTGCTTACACAATGTGCATTTTGAGGAACATATTTCCGGTTTCCCTGGAAATCATATTCTTAAAGAGATTTTTTGCACCTAAAGGAGGAATCTGCAATGTTGTCAGACAAATCCGGAATTTTTTGTAACACGGAGTTTTGTAGGCAACACAATATAAGTACCTTGTTTAATGTAGTTGACGGAAATTTCAGAAATGTTAAAAAATTATCGCCTGCTCGTTCTTATTTGTCCTAAAACTAGTTCTCAACTCGGAAACAATATAACACTAATGAATAATAAATCACTGATGGTTTAAACGCTGGTTTAGTTGAACTAAACTTAAATTTATATGAAGTTTAAACTCAGCAGCTATAAATTAGTGTCCCATGTATTTTATGTTGTTAAAAAAATAACATGTGACATCACTACGATAAATATAATGAAATTCATATGGTCTGTATTGGTAGTTTAAACCACAGATTACTGAACAGATATGTCACGAGACGGAAGATTTTTCGTTTGTCTTGTCTCTTTCTTTGAAAGCTGCCCTTTTTTCATTTCTCTTTACATCATCTTTTTTGCCACAGTACAATGAACACAAATTTGTTAAGTGAAGATTTATATGCAAAACTGTTGTAAAAATGAACTCCTAAGTTTACCACAACACGCGTAAATAATATTTAAAAATAACATTATGAAATAAAACAATACAACTAAATAAATTTTTTTCACAAAACACAACGTTTGTTGAACTAATGTATTTGTTTAACGTGGTTTGAGTTTAGTTATTTTTGTTTTGATCACGCCATTTATGTTGATTGTTGCGGCCTGTTTTTTTACATTGAAACTTCACTACAAATAAAGCTTTCTGTTTTTTTCTTCGAAAGCTGCCTCCGCCATTGATTTGGGCCCTTTTCACAGTTAGTTATCTGTGGCTTAAACGCCCAATTTTATGCGTTTAAAGTTGGTTAATATGTTTAGTGATTTACAGATTTGTTGGATTTAACATATTTTCAACCAAAAAGAGAGTTTAACGTGCTCGGGGTTTTTAGCCCTACGTCTAAGAAGTACTTTATTAAAGGCGTACAAAGTTCTATAAGATGTTTAAAGTTCTATTAAAGTTCTATAATATACTTAAATCTGTCCCACTGTTCATAATTGTACTCGTTCGCCACATTCATTTACTCATTCACTTTCTTTTAGATATTTTGCGTGCATATCTTTGTATGAGGGTCGGTGTGTGTATGTAAATTATTGTTTGTTGGGACCTCATAAGTAGTGTAGTTGCAAACGATTAGTAGACTTTTTAACGTTGGCGAGTTAACGGGCCATTATTAAAGTGTTTTCTAGATTTTTTTTTTTATTTTATTGTTGTTATTGTTAGTTGTATTAACTTTTCCCACGACTTTAGATTTAATTTCAATTTGATTTGTTTTGATTATTTCTATTTACTCTGGGTATTCCACACGATAAGCGCGCTTAAATAAACTTGGCAATCAAATGAGACTTAAAAACTGTTAACTATAGAATAATTTTACAATACTGATTAATTATACAAAATTTATTCATCTTGCAAATAAAATTACAAAAAATATAGTAACTACTAAAAATAAAATACATACATATGTATGTATAATATGTAAATATAATCAATGGAATATGATTCACGTTTAAATCAATGACTTCATTTATAAGAAAACTTTAGTGCATTTTTTCGTTTTCGCTGTTGCTGTTGCTGTTGTTTTTATTCGTATTCAGAACTAAATGCGTTGTTAGTTCTAGTATAATTTTATTTTATTTTGAAAACACTTAAAAAGCAAAATATTTAAAATAGAAAACTCACGCATTCGTCATGATTTTTGTATTCGAATTGCTAAAACCATTGCTGGTTTATGGTTTTGTTATAATTTTCACAATATTGACTAAAATAATAACAACAATTGTTTATCAAGTGCATTCTATAGATATTTAATAAAAGTTAAAAAACCAAAAAGCAATCATGTTTTCAAAAAGCATTAAGAGGATGAAATTCAAGGTAAATACTTAAAATGACATTAAATGTAATATTTAAAAAAAATTTCTATTTACAACTATCATAACCTGGGGCGCTTCGTAACCCCTTTGAAATTTTATTAAATAAACGTTTCTTTAAAACAGGGGCCTAGTTACGGCATTCAATATCGAACGAAATTCGTATTGAATTTTCGATCGAAATCGAATTCCGTAATTTGGCCCCATAGATATCCTTTAAGGAATTTGTTCAAAATTAAGATACTCTTTCTGCTACCGTACTTTTTTTTAATTCCGAAAACGAAACCCCGGCGCTGATAGACTAGCTCACTACCGACCGGAGAACAGCTGCCATGGTTACTCTTCCAATCCAGATCACTTTTTGACAGAAGTCGCTCGGAAGTTTTAATGTAACCGTTCTTCAGATATACTGCAATTTATATTATCTTTATATTGGAGGTGCCACGCCTTTTTTCTAATTGAGTCTTTTTGTTGACAGACTTTGTCTATTAGTTAATATAATTTCGTTATGTGTTCCTAATTTGGAAACCTTTACTGTTACCGTTTTCTAAATATACAGAAATCTAAAATGTCTTTAAATGAGAGGTGTCACGCCCACTTCTCCATTGACAGTTGTACATTGATAACCAAGATATTTGTACCAAATTTGGAAACTTGACATATTGACAAGATATAAAAATGCTATTTTATGCCACGCCGACACCTATAATTCCACCGACTTTTTGACAGATGGTGTGCACTGGTATTAAAGAAAATTCTACCAAATTTATAGGTTAGGTTAAGATTGGTTAAGAAGGATTATGTGCCCAATGGCACACTTCATTTTGGGAATTTGTTAGAATTGGATACAAATTTTACATAAATGTATTCTCTGATAAATTGTCTAACACGGGGTTATGGAATTGCACTCGATAGTCTTTTTTTGGGCAGACTTTTAAAGATTGCTAAAATTTCAAAACACAATTTCGGGCGAAATTTCAACGGCAACAAAGTTATTAATCTTGTTAAGCTAAATATACGATATGTTGAATCAGCAATGTTTTTTTGAACAATTTGCTTTCAGTGCTAACATATCGTGTAGACACCAAATTTTTTCAATAAACGTATGCTTACCAACATATGACTGGCATTTGTTAACGATTTCAGCAAACGTTTGTTAACATTATCGAATATCGTCTAGCCACAAAATTTTTTTTGTTTTTCAACAAATATTCTACGTATGTTGACAAATATGTTATTTGTTGAAAGTCGTATGCAAGTTTTTCAGCATACGGCAAATTTGGTTGCATATACAATTTATAAAAATTGGTATTCTTTTATTATACCCTTCATCGAAGGTAAAAGGGTATATATAAGTTTGTCATTCCGTTTGTAATTTCTGCAATATTGATCCTACTTCCTATAAAGCGAAGTTCAAATCCGGTTGTCTCTAGAAATAACACGATGCAATTTTGTGATAATCGGCACACAACTCACTAAAACTCACTTTAAAACGGTTAAAAAACTTGCATAAATGTCTAATTTTTGTTTTTAATACCAAAAATTACTTAACCGACCAAAAATCCCAAATATCTCTTCAATACGGCTAAACTGATACAAATCATGATATTTTATTCAAATTTGGTCAAATTAAGTTATATATGATTAAAAAGTTGGTTAAGTCCGGCCATTTACTACCCTATACCACAGAATATACAAACAAATATTTGAGACTGTACCTTATTTGGGACTCATGGGCAATCATGGACCCGATATAACAACATAAGGTTATGAATCAATAAAACAGTCGCCAAATTTTACATCAATACCAACATTTTTACGGAAGTTATGGTATTGGTAATATTTTTGGGAGTGGTATTTGTATGTGCAATATAGATTTAGAATATAAAGTTTTTGGCCCTAATTTAATCTTCATACCATAATTTTGGTGTGGGTACCAAAACTAATCCATAAAACAAACTGTTGGCCGGCCCATAATTTACCACAACGGTAGAACTGCAACAAATAATAAAAGTCTGAGGTTTTATTAATAATTTTTAGATCAATCCAGTTCTTAAATTTTTACTCAACATAGATATCAACATATAAAATTCAACACAAAAATTTTATGTAACTTATATGTTAAAATGTCATTTGCTGGCATATGATGAATTTGGAAAATTTAGTATTTTCAGCATATCGTTTAGACACCTAACATATTGTATATGTTAATAGAGGTATTTGCTATTATTTTTAAGCATATGAAACAAAATATGCACGTAGAGAAAAAACATGGTTGAAGAATGGTTATAGAAAACATATTATGGTCCCTGCAATGGCAACAAACAAACTTTTGTTGTTTTAAAAAAAACTTTTTTCACTATTGATAATATTTTGTTTCTTTTTAACAATGAAGTGTTTACCTCCCTTGAAACTTCACATATGGTTGATTTTAACAATATAATGTTTAAATAAAATAAAACTACAACTATACACTTAAACATATTATGGTTACCTTAACCATATTATTATCACGGTAACCATATCATGGTTGAATGCACCAACCAAAAGCTATAACCATATTATGGTTGCCTCCAAACATGTTATGGTTAATAGTTAATAACAATAATAAGTTCGAAATTATAATATTTTAAAACATTGTATGATTAATTTTAAATTTAAAATAATATGTTTAAAAAGCAACAACATTCTGGTCGTTTGCATTTTACTTGGTTTACTTAAAATTCTCATTCAGTTTATTTCAATTATTGATTAAAAAAAATAAATTTACGTAGAAAAAACTAGTAGGTAATATGAAGTTCGTCACAGGCTAGAATATTTACCAAAGGGGATTTTTTATAAAAGTGGAACGTAACACCTATCAAGAATATAAAACTAAATAAAATTATAATTTGACACTAAACAAACAAATTGAAAAAATGGATTAACCATAATATGAAAAGCATGCACCATATTATTGTTAATCCTGACCATAAAATGGTTACTTTTGTCAAAATTCTGGGAAATTTTGACCATATTATTTGAACATAATATGTTTAGTTTTGAACATTTCTATGGTTAATATTAACTAAAATATGGTTAATTTTGACCATATTATAGTTGATTTAGGGACAAATTTTGCTGATTTTAAACATGCTATGGTCATATTTAAACATGATATGGTAACCTGCAATCATAATTATTGTTCAAAGCCAACCATAGTTTGTTGGTCTTAGAATATGGTTACCTCCAACCATATTTTTTGTCTACGTGTGTATATCAATATATCGTCTAGACTAAAGACTAAGCTTTATCAAATTCAAATACATAAATATATATTGCTAAAATATTTTAGCGTTTGTACCTAAATATGAAAGCAACAATAACTTAATTTTTATAAACAATTTAAATATGTTTGTGTAAAGTTTCTCGCTTGGCTATACACACAAGTTGATCGAATACACTCTGTTTCTTGGCACGCTACAACAAAACTTGAGATCGAAAAAAAAATTATCAGTACTTTTAGAGCAGGCGATTAGCTTTTTTTTGTGAAACGCTAACATTTATGACTTTTGTCCAGCTAGATTTGAGATTCGTAGTACGCGAACCAGCCAGCCAGCTGGACAGACGTCGTTGGGTCGACTTAGAAAGTGACTGTGATTCGTTAAGTTTACTAATATGTGGGTCTAGAAAAGCAATTTATTTATTTGTTGCACACATCGGACAAATGCTATCGTGGTGTTGGGTATAAAAATTCAGGTTTTTTTTTATATGTTTTTTAAATGTAAAAGTCAAGACAAAATCAAAGAATACTAAAAGAAGGACTTTTGCAAAAAAAAAATTTTTTGAAAGATGTTATCTTAAATACATATCGCACTTGTTCAACAATAGTGTATTAACTCGAAATTTTTCTCTTTTCTTTTGTTGGAAAAAAAACAAAACGTTTTATATGTATTCATATCTAACCGCTGTGAAAATATCATGCTATTTGGTTTACTTTTTGGTAATGAAAAAACGGTTGGTTTAAGAATTCTTTCGCACATATGCGTTTTATGTAAAATTAAAAATTGGTTTGCTTCTACTGAATTTTTTAATTTTGAGTTAATACACTATTGTTGAACAAGTGCGATATGTTTATCATTGGATTTAAACAAAAAATATTTTGCCTTTCGTAAACACACAACTTTAATGTATTTTGTGTTTTAAATACACGTCTTAAATGTATTTTGTATTTCAGATACTTCAATGCAAATATTTTTTCCAAACATTTCCATAACAAAGCACAATAACTCGATTTGAACACTTTTTCGGATAAAAAAAATATACCTACAGTAAACCGCAAAACTAAGAACACGTCAACATCTATTGTAAATTTAGGTGAATTTTTGTATATACAAGGAACAATATTACCACAAAACCCACATATATTTTTGACTTGAAGGCTTAATTTTATTTTAATAAAATAATATTATACATAATTTTTTTACAAATATTGTGAATATATCGGTATTTTTTTTATGTAACCTCATAATATGGGAATGCAAAACTAAGGGCACACGTGGTTAAAATTTGGAATAGCGGTAAAATTCAAAACAGCAAAGAAGAAAAATCCACAGATATTTTGTAAAATTGAAAACCGTTTTGATTCTACTGAAAATTTTTAATTTTTAAGCTAATGCAGTATTGTTGAACAAGTGCGATATGTAATCTGAATACTAAATTTATCAGAAAAAGAAAAAGTACCTAAAGTACCAATTTTTTCTGTTTTTACATCATAAAAAGTGCTAAAGGGTAAAGAGTACCAAGAGTACCAGTTTTTTTTTCATTAACAGCCTGCTCATTAATTTCGAACGTTTACATTAGCATAGAAAATTACATTAAAAACAAAAACAAATTTTTGAACTTTGTTTTTAATGTAATTTTCTATGCTAATGTTAACGTTCGAAATTAATGAGCAGGCTGTTAATGAAAAAAACAAAAACAAATTTTTGAACTTTGTTTTTGTTTTAAATATAATTTTCTATGCGAATGAATATGCTGTAAGTCCCCCATAAAGTAAACTGTAATGTAGGCTATAATCTGAATGTATATCAAATTTAACGAAAAGAGAAAAAGGCATTTTGTTATCCCGTTTTTACACCCTCCACCACAGCAAGTTGCGAAGAGGGTATACTAAGTTTGTCATTCACCCCATATATCTGGGTCCTTGAGTAATTCTAATGGCTAATAAATCACTGATGGTTTAAACGCTGGTTTAGTTGAACTGAACTTGAATTTATATGTAGTTTAAACTCAACAACTATAAATCAGTGTCCCATGTATTATTTGTATGTTGTAAAAAACTAACATGTGGCAGCACTACGATAAATCTTATCAAATTTATTTAGTATTGGTAGTTTAAACGCCCAATTTTATGCGTTTAAAGATGGTTTATATGTTTAGTGATTTAAAGATTAGTTGGTTCAAACACATTTGAAACAAAAATATAGTTTAACTTGCTCTGATTTATAAGCGCTAAGTCGATTTAGCCATGTCCGTCTGTCTATTCGTCTGTCCATCTGCTGAAAACACGCTCACTTTCGAATAACTCAAAAGAAATTAACAAACTTGGCGTCGAATTGCTTGTAGTTATTTTGAGCAGTTTGGGTTTTAAGTCCAGCAAAATCGGTTCAGTAGGATCAGAGCTATGAATTAAAATGTTAAACCACCACCTTAAAAAATTGATAATTTTGCTACAAAAACTAACATAAATGGTGGAACCATGCCCGGAATGATATAAAATTCAAAAATTCGTTTTATTTGACTAGAAATAACACTGTTAAATTTCGTGAAGATCGGTCCATAATTTACCCTATGCCCCATATAAACCCTTCTCCCGGAAAACAGTTTAGTACGCCTAAAACTGTAATAATCTTATAATAATAGAAATTGGTACGTCACAGTTTTAAAGGATTAGAAATTTCACTGTGAAATTTCCTAAAAAAAAGCATACAACTTACTGAATAGGTCTTAATGGCAACCAATTTCAATGCTTACGTCTGTTTTTATAAAGATCAATTACAAAAATATATAGATATATTTGGATCCTACTCCTGAAATATTCGAGCTGTCGGTGGAAGGTATCAAAGATTTGGCACTACCGAATAAAGCGCTCTAACTTGTTACCTCTAAATAAGTACCAATGTTATCCCTTACAAAGCACCCTTTACTATAATCCTAACTGTATGCAATATTTCTTACCAAATGTGTCAAATTTAAAAAAAGTACCAAACTAAAAATTTTCCGCTTGATCTTCTTCTTAAAAGGTACCAAATTTTTCAAAAAGAGAAAAAGTACCAAAGGTAAAAGAGTACCAAGCCTAGCAACTTTTCTTTATTAAAGGCTTCTATAAAGTACACTGCATGTCAATGTAAGCTATAATTTGTATGTATATCGAATTTATAGAAAAGTAAAAGAGTAACAATGGTATCCCGTTTTTACTAGTACCAATTTTATCCCTTAAAAAGTACCAAATATTGAAGTCTTGATCAAATGCAACCTTTCTCGCCAACTTATTAGAACGAGAAAAAGTACCAAAATACTGGTTTTCCCCCCGATTCTTCTCTTAAAATTGTCCTTTATTTGAATCTGGGCTATATGCTAATCGTGTAGAAAATTTCATCGAAATCCATTAAGCGGGTTTCCTGCAAACATAAATATTCAAACATAAATTTTTTTTTTATATTTTGAAGTTTAGTAGCATTTGTTTATTATCTTATCTTTATTTATTGTTTATTTGTTTATTATATTTATTAATTAAAAAAAGTACTGCTGTGTTCTCAGGTTTGCTGGCTACTGCATTTATTTATCTAATTAGTCTTAAATGATATATGATTTGCAAAAACATTTATTGTGCTAAAACACTTTTCTAGGAACTAGATAAACCAATAATTAAACTCTTTTATCTAAGTTATATAAAAAACAATTGTCGAAGAAATTAATTTTATTTTGCTGTAGACCTCTATGAAAATGCTTTTTTTCATAGTTGTGTGGAATGAAAAGTGTTTTATAAAAATACCAAACTATTTTATCTTATCAATATATCTATAACCACCAGTGTTGCCAAAACTTGGTGACTAAAAATGGCTAAATTTACGGAAAAAATGGCTAAAAAATGGCTAAAAATGGGCAAAAAAATGGCTAAAAGCTTTTCTAAATAAAAACATATTAAAATTCAATAGAAAAACAGAAATAATTCATTCAAAGTTGTTTACGGTGAAATTTTAAGTTAATATCAATTTCTTAAATAAGAATAAACGTAAATTAATATTTTGATAGATATTTAAAATATTGAATCACCGATAAATTCGATGTCGTTATTGTTCATCTCATAGGAATCACTAGAACCTATTAATTTTTACTAATTTGAAGGTTAATCATAATCACGACAACATTTTCCCAACCTTTTGAGTCCAGATCTACAATAAAAAACAAGCAAGAAAGTATAGTCGATCAACCCCAACTATATGATACCGTACAACACATTATATGTACCAATTTTATTATTTGCGATTTGTTTTTTGAACACAAGGTTTACATGAACAGCCAGCTAGCCAGCCTGACAAACATCGTTAATTCGACTCAGAAAGTAATTCTGAGTCTATCGGTTTACGTAAAAGTGGGCTTAGGACCAATATTTTAAGGTGTTACAAACATCAGCACAAATGCATAGCACCCTCTACACTATTGTAGTGTTGGTATAAATATTTTATTGTTATGGTGGAAATTTTTACCTAATTGATAAAATCGAATTAACGGTTGCCTAATGTAACCAATTTCTCAATTTATTTTTAACGATGTTTACTCGGTAAAATACCTCTCTACTTTAGCATTAGACCATGGAAGTGGGAGCAACTTATCAGTCAATTCTGAAATTTCTAAAAAAAATTGTTGCCGCCTGCACCTCTTTTTTGAAATACGTGCAACACCGATGTTTGTGATCAACATTTTATTAATTTAATCATTGTTTATAGCGATTTTCAACATTTGTAATAGATGTGATTTAAACGAAACTTACAACTACAATTAGAGTCGGAAAGAACCCGACCAATTGTAGGGGAATGTAAGAAAAGATAAACTCACTGTTTATTGTTGGTGTTTTGTTTTGGCTTTGATATTGTTACAAGTAAGACTTTGAGTGTTTATAATTCTTATTCGCTTTAGGGTTTTATTTGTATAATATTTTTGGCCTTTCTTAAATCTTTGGAAAAGGTTTCCTGATTGAGCTGGCCTAAGCAACCAGTGAAATGCGCATAGAAGCTAGCTTTCCCTCAACAATAAATTTCAATGTACAGTCGAACTTCCCTATAATGAATCTCCACGGGGAAAGACAATTATTTCACTATATAGAAACTTCATTATAAAAAAATTTTTTTTTGTTTGTTTTTTATTTATTTAAAATAATCAGGTATTTTTGTTTGAGCTACATACATATAACTGACTGGTTTTTTTAAATGTTTGATAATGTACTGGGAAGAATTCCAAACTCTTTAGCTATATCTTTTTTCGTTGATGTCCCTTCTTCAACTTTATTAATTACTAATAACTTTTTTCAAGAGAAATGCTACTCCGGTGCGTCATTTTCGTTCACTGAACTCGGGCAACTGGTGTTAAAAGTCAAATCATTAACATTTTTGTTTTCATTTACGATACATTTATTATTTTCTTAAAAAATAGTGTTGCTAACAAGTGTAAAATAAAGCTGCAAAAAATAGTTCACTATATGGAGACAAAAACACACGTAAAATGTATTTTTGGTTGCAAAATTTTGTTCATTGTAAAGAAAAATTCACTGTATGGAAATTCATTATACGGAGATCAAAACACATTGAAACTGGAACGAAAAAGGTTGTGTTCTTGATTTGAGTTCATAATAAGGAGAACTTCATTGTATAGAAGTTTAATATAAGGAAGTTCGACTGTATTTATCAAATATGAAAAACTGGGAATTTAGCACGTCATACGAAATTCGTATTAATAATAAATTTTGTATTCCCGAAAATAACTTTGATAACGACGTTTTAATTGTTAAAAATGTTTATTTTTCTTTTCTAAATCATAATAAAATAAAACTTATTCTTTAAAAAAAAAGGCAAACAAAATTTTATGGCTAAACAAGTTGAAAAATGGCTTAACCATTTTTAAAAGCTAAACAGGTTGAAAATGGCTAATGCCAGCCACTAGTGCCTAAATTGGCAACACTGATAACCACTCTTGTTAAAAGTTCATATCATGTGCCATAAAACGCACAAAACACTTGATAAAACTTTGTGTTATGTATATACTTAATACAGGTTTCTATTCTTTATTAATATTCTGGCATGCAAACTGATACTATTTATAAAGATTTTGGAAAATTGTTTGATAAAGTAAATCATGATCTTTTTATATGCTTCTAAAATGTAGGTCAACATATTCGAAGTGCAGATACCAGTGAATATTGTTTTTCAATTATAATTCTTCAGCTATACTTGTTACATGAGGAACCCTCAAGGTAGTCACTTGGGCTTAGTATTATTCCTTTTATTTCTATTATTCTTTAATGATTTAATATCTTGTATTTAGTCATAGGAAATATTTATGTACGCTGATGATGTAAAACAACTTTTCCCTTATCTACAAAGGCTCAACTACATGTGTCTCTCTTACTCCATGATAATTTAGACTGTTAAAACTTATGGTGTTATATAAATTTAATGCAACTGAATTTTAGAAAATGCAAACATATGCTATTCTACAGAAGAAGTCCAGTGCTCTGTAGATATACACTTACATCCGTATTCAAAAAAATTAAAATAGATTTGAATTGTATTTTAAGAATTAAAACTTATTTCGAATTTATTTTATTTTTTATGAATACGGCAGTAAATATGGATTAATTTGAAAGACTGAAGACTTTCCTCGATCAACAATAAATTTCAGTGTATTTATCAAATATAGACTTCAACGTTTTTTCGCATCATCATTGGGATTTCATATGAACATTAAAACAAATATTTGAAGTCAACTTAATTATTATAACAAGTAAATTTTTTTTAGAAAAAAAGTTTTATTTTTGTTCAAAAAAATAAAAATCAAAAAATAACTGCTTTCATCTGAAACTTTTAAAAAAGGAATAACTGTTATGGTCCCTGAATTGAAACAATAATATTTTTCTTGAGTATAGGATGCATTCACATACTTATTATAATTAATAATATGTATAGATATAATTTGTTTTGCATATTTTTCAAATTATTTAAAAAAAAATAAATAAAAAAAATATATACATATAATTAAGTTTGTATGTTTACAGAATTCACAATCTGATTACAGCGTTTTAAAAACTGCAATCAAAGTAGAAAAACTGCAATTTCTTCCAATTCTTCATTTGTCGTTGGCCGAAAAAAAACTGTTGCTTGTACTTCTGATTCATTAAATGTAAACAGTTAAACCAACTCAAATGCGAAAAGTTGTGCAAAAATTTTCATTTTTGTTCGACAGTTTTTTAACCCTGTCTAATTTTTTTATTATTAAAATGACATAAGTCTAGGCGAATTCATTACAGGTGGTCTTGAAAGTCCTGCTAATAACTTTTTTTAGCTTTGTCACTGTTGGATGACAAAATTTTGTTTATTATCTTTATTTCTGTTTTGTTTTCTTTCTGTTTTTGACAATGGACAATGATTTTACAAAAACAAATTGCTTGTGGTTTTTGTACGAGTTGTACTTGTTGTAAAACCGATATTACCTGTAATGAATTCGCCTTGAATGTCAAGTCCAATTTTTTGATTTTACATTAAAGTAATAATTGAAATTATTCCAATAATTGCAAACTTTTTAGATAGCATCACATTAGAATCAATAATCATTGACACATTTTGATTTCCCCTACGCCATGTTCTGCAAATCGAGTTCGAGTGAAATTGAAATCTCGCGCAAAGTTCAAATAGGATCCTATGTTAAAAGTTTTAAAAAATATTCCCTTTATTCCCTCATACTTTGAAGGCCAATAATCATTACCGAAACTATTCTTAAAATCAGAAAAAACTGTGGTTATTTTTAAAAATATCGAATAGAAAATGGTTTTTTACTTCCAATTTCAGAGCATGGCCGATTCTTTCTTCTAGTAGTTATTCTCTTAAAACTATGTTAGCATATGCAAATATATGAATGTCCCTAATATTTTTTTTTTGGAATTAATGAATGGAATAAAATATTTTGGGTGCTAAATTGAGATTTCCATATCATCATGCCTAAATTGATGCGACAGTTAGTGGAGACAAGGGTAATTCATCTATAAATATATTAATGAACTTAAATTTAAAATAATAAAAAAATACACAAATGCTATTTGGCAATTATTACAGTGCGTGGCGATAATTAACGGCTAGGTATGAAAATATAATGTTATAGTTTCTATTTGTATTTATGAACATACATATATAAAAAATTAATGGTACTTAAGGGCCAAATAAACGGCACAATTGGCTCGACCAACAATCCAAATTTTTACATTTTTTAACCTTTTGTTGGGGTGTTTACTTGTTTAGACAAATATTTGTACTACGTTTGTAGAAAAATCGTAAAATTGTCAAATTGTTTGCGCTTCCTAGTGATAAATTAATAATTTTAGTGAATATGTTGCAGAGTAAAGAAGATAATGAACAAGCATAACAAATTTATCGAGATTAACGTATTTATTAAAACACTTGTGAATGTGATGTAACGTTTACTCGCCAATGAAAAGTGTGAGTTTGACAAGCCGTTTGTGTGGTTTATTTGGACCTTTACAATAATTTTCTGCAATTTCTGCCATTTAATATATATTTATTAGTTTGGTTTCTAAGCTAATCAGATAATATTTCAGAATTAAGATCTATTTAACATATAGGATGTTAGCATATAATGTTAATTTAAATAATAATTATTTTTATGAATATGTTAACAGAATACAAAATTTAAAACGAGTCAAAAATATAATCATGTAGTACACAATTTTATGGCCAATACAGGCAACGAAAAACAATCAGCTGTTTCTTTACCCAAGGTCTACACTAAAGATAAATACCTCAGCAAGTTATCAATAACGTCGGCAGAATAACAGAGCAATACTTCTTATTGCTCAGCTTATGTTAAATGCATGGGAAAAATATTTATGCTAACTCATAATTTGAAAAAAATCATGGAAAAAGGTGCAGTGTAATATTAATTTTATTAATATTAATATTAATTTTGTTATTAAAATACAATTTAATTTTAAATTAAAATGAACTTAGTACGTTTTTAAGTACGGAGTCTAAAATTGGCCTTTACAAAAATGGCGACCTTTTTAAATCCTTTCCTTATGGGAAATGTCAATAGTTAAACTGTACTGTTTCACTATTGACTTTCTCAACAGTACTACAGACCAATTGTTGACCAGACACTGCTTTGTGCTTAAGACATTTACAATTTGCTTGTCATTGAAAATCTAATCCTGACATTGGAACTATTGACATTGGAACGAGAGACTCACAAGTATTTTTGCTAGTTCTATTTCACATTTTTTAAATGAAAGGATAAGAAGGATAATTTATTAAATTTATGTTAGTGCATATCAATTTAAATAAAAATGAGAACTTATAAGTATTTCATAAAAAAAATCCGATCATTTATTATAAGCTGTTGCATCCTTTTTAACTAATTCTGACTTCACAGCTGTGCACCACTAGTGGTGAATAAGGGTTTACAAAGTATGTCATTCCTTGTACAACTTTTTTTGTATATTCTTCTAAAGGCTCAGTTAGTCTTTACGTTCTGTTTCTGTTGCTGTCACTTACAATTACTTAACATGTTCTTAATATTACAAATTAGACCGCAACAGAACAGAAAAACTAATCAATTTCACAGGTTTTTTTTAATAACAAAACAAAAAAAAAACATCTGATTCGTAACAGAACAGAAAGTAAAGACTAATTCTGCCTTAAGGCTCCATTAAGTACATATATGTATTCTGAGTCCTTGAGTAATTCTAAGTTGATTTACCCATGTCCATCTGTTAAAAACAATCTCACTTTCGAAAGACTTAACAGAAAAGAACAATTTTGATGTTAAATTGTTTCTAGTTTTTCTAAGCAGTTTGGAATTTTGTTTGGTTAAGAACCCAAATGTGAAACAAAATCCCTTAAAATTTGATACATTTGATACAAAAACTTACATAAATTGTTGACGAATTGCACCGATTCTTATTAAATTTTGCACAAATTGGTTCTATATGACTGGAAATCACACTACTAATTTTTGTAAAAATTGGTCCATAATTTACCGTAGGCCTCAAGCCTGCTCATAAAACACTTTAGTCCGCCTTAAAAGGAATCTTTTAAAAAACCTGTTACGTTTGAACCTCTATTTTTAATTGGGATGGTGCTATTTACAATTAAAGTTTCCACATGGTTTCATCTGCAAAATAGTATAGGTTTTCTTGGTTGCCACGGTTCTAACTGACTGATAAACTGTAAACTTAATCTCAAAAACGCGTAGTAAGAACCAAGTTAAATTGAATATCTCAGAAAATGTAAGAGAAAACAATTCAAGGCTCGCGAACTGTGTTTGCTTCCAAACAAATCTAAAAATACAAATTTATTAGCAATTTTAATTTTTATTTGAAAAATCGCGTTATTAAAAAAATATGTATGTACATAAATATAAGTTGATTAACCAAGAATTAGAAAAATCAAACATTTGCATAGTCTGCTTTCACACGTTTCATCTTTTGATGCTCAACTCTTATGTTTTTAGGTGAGAGAAGAAAGATGAAAGGGGGTTAGTACGGAGATGCCTGTACTCGGTCAGTACGCTTTATGTTTTTATTCGTTGGTATATGCACAACGATGGCTGCATGTAATTTTTTTTCTTTTCTTTTCTCTTTGATTCGCTGTTAATAAAATTGTTGTTGTTTTGAACCGAAAAAAGTTGAAACCGATTGCTGCGTGTGATTATATTGGCATCTTTAAAAGAGAATTGAAACCAAGTTGAGCATCAAAAAATGAAACGTCTAAATTTAGACATATAAATCAACCCCTACGCACATACGTCGGATTACAAGATACATTTACAAAAGGTAGACTCATTTGGGAGTGTAGGCATGCTGCTCTATAAAAATAACCGACTTGTCAAAATTGTCTTCATATAAAACAAAAACAATTTAACGCACACATGTACAAATTTTGGCTGATATACACGGAATTTTACAATTGGGCTTTAACTGGGGTAAACAGCTAACAAACATACGGGCCAACGAGTCTACCTTGTGTAGTTGTACCATGGCTGATAAGATTTCATTTATAACTGTCACAATGAAAATTAATATCTAATATCTAATAAACATAAATATACATATAATTTTTTTATTTTTTTCATTTAAAGGTAGGAAACTTGGAAAATGCAACACTCACCAAACACACGCCACCAAAAAAAACAATAACTTAGCATAAATAACTAGAAGAAACAGTAATGAAAAATTAATAAACTGGATTGTATTGACCCGAAGTAACTAAAAATATGTAAAAGGCCAACAATTTCTTTCTAATCAAACAACTCATTAATAAAATAAATGACAATAAGAAAATAACTGCAACAATCAACTAAATCAGCGGTCAAATTATTTTCAAATTCAAAAAGGACGCAACAATAGTTAAAGAAAATTTGATTGAAAGAGAGTTATCGAGAGAGAGAGAGAGACAGAGAGAGAGCGATAAAGAACACAAAAGGTAGTTAAGTAATTAGCGAAAGAAACCAATTACAACACATTGACGGTATCTCTCTAACTAATCAAAGACCCATAAAAGTATTAATAGACTCGATAACAAACCAACGCAATAGCACTTAATCAGCGGTTATAACGAATGAACTAACTTTTCTGCTGACTAAAACATTTGACTGGAAGTAAATTAACGGGGAAATAATAGAAAACAAAAACTATTTTACACACCTCAGTCGGTGACAATCTGCGGCAATGGTAGGAACTCTGCAGGAACCATTGGTGCGACAAAATAGCAATGCTCATGTCGTTGATACATTTATACAATCACAACATCAAATTTATTCCAACAGTAGCTTTGTGAATCTAAAACAATGTAAAATCAAAAGACTTTTAATTTTGCTCAGTGTAATTTGTGCAGTTAGCTTGGTGGCTTGGCTATATGTTGACCACACTTTACCCGAATTCAATCAATATCGTTTAGTGAAAAGCTATGACCAAACGCCAACGGAAAATATAACAAATAAATTACGTTTTATACTGATGTGGAATACGTTTTTTGGCGACAAGCGATGGTCGCTACCAGAAGATGTAAATGATCCTTCGTACTTTCGCAAAGATATCAAGTGTCCCGTTTCCTATTGTGTGCTAACCAATCAAAGAGATATTCTGCCTCAAATGTACATGTATGATGCCATACTTTTTCATGCGGCTCAACCGTTTCCCCTTATCAATCCTATACCTAAAAGCAGATCGTGGAAGCAGTTATATGTTTTTGCTCTCATGGAACCACCGGGAGAAACTAAACATGTGCTAAGTGATGAAAATAATTTTTACAATTTAACCATGACATATCGCATGGATTCCGATATTTCGTGGACTTATAATTGTTTTGTTGATAAGGAGACAAATATGCGTATGATACCCTCAGAATATCCGCAATGGCGTTCAGTTCCCAATAGTTTTTATGATTCAACAATAGAGGAATTGTGGCCATTCAAAACAAAAATGGCCGCCTGGTTTGCGTCTCATTGCGAGACTTTATCGCGAAGAGAAAAACTTACCGCAGAATTACAGAAATATATAAAGGTTGATGTCTTTGGAAAATGTGGATCGATGAGGTATGTTAAAGAAAAATAAAATCAAGATTAAATTTTTAGAAAACAAAATAAGAAAAAGAAATGTTGACTTAAGCGTTTTTTTATTTTGCCATTTATTTAATTTAATTTTTTTTACATGTAAAAATTTTCATATTAAATCGAAGGTGTATTCTAAGTCAAATTACAATTTTAAAAGCTTTTTATACTTTAATAGTCTTATTCCTTCAATATTATTCAGGAATATTTTCTACGCACTATCAGAATTTTCGTTTGTATGTTTCTGTTAATATGAAAATTTATATAATAAATGTTACTCACCATGAGAAATAAATTCCCGGATTTTAATTTTTTTTTATTTTAAAATTTTAAGTGTTTTTGTATTTTTTATATTTTAGTAAAACTAAGATTTTGTCTGTTTTTTAGTTTTCAATTTATGCAACTCAATTTAATAAATTTTTTTTTTTATCTTAATTGGCGATTTTTTAATTACGAGAATAATTTGATGATAGATAACTAATATTTATCGATTTTTGTGAAATTTGTTTAGTGGTATTCAATTTTGCAAATGTGAAAGTGTTTTTGTGTTCTTCAATTACACTGTGCTCGAATTTCAACCTTTTTGTTAACAAGCTGGTAACTAGAGTGGCCATAGTGAATTTTTTTTTGAAAAGTTAAATTTTTCGCAATGATAAAAATAATTATGCATATGGGATAAAAATAATTATGCATATTTAAAAATTTTTTTTTTTTGTTCCGAGTACCTCCGTGTTGAGCCCAAACTTTTATTTCGTTACCCATTCATCACTATTTTTGTTCCTGTTTATATTTGAATAACAACAACATCTGACAGTACGTTCCCTAATGCATTTCTTCAATACCCAAAATAATTACCTTTTTATGGAGCAGCAATAGTCTGCAGATAAGCTACGGATAAACTTGCCCTGAATATTCTAAAACCAAAGTTCCAAAAAATAGGTGAATTATTTTGTTTTTTGATGGCTGATAATATTATACTAATGATTTTTTGTGGGATGAAAATTTTTTTTGTAGTGCTTCACAAATTAAAGCAAATACTGATTTAAATCTGTTATTAGTTTTATTGCTCTTTCTGCCGGGTCATTTACAACGGTTAAGTGCGGTGCAGTATTCTTCTTGATTCTTCCAAATTAATGGATCCAATTATTAATTAGACGATGGAAAAAACGCTTGGTGCGAAGAGTGACGAAAGAACTTACATTTTTATTTTCAAACTACTTATTTCATTTGTTCCAGCGTTAAGTTTAATCTTTTCGGAATAACTTTGTCATTTTCGTCATCATGATTGCCAAGAGCTTCAAACCGTTTCCGCTTCACTTCAATATATATCATTTCATCGAAAAATCCAAGAGCAACCGCCTCTTCGGATAAATACCTTTGAAACATTTCGATCGAAATATGAAAAAGCGCCTTTAATGAATTGTAAATCTTGGCGCGGTGCAGATATGTACTTCCTTACCAAGAAACATGAGCGAAAGTTGCAACAACTCCTTATAATCGGCTTGCACATAATGAGATTTCAACGCCTCAAGGCAAAAGTTCTTGTGCGTGTCTATTTCGGCTGCTGTTAAGTTTTTTTGGACTGCTTCATACAATTCTCCGCTATTGAAAGTATCGATATTTATATTTTCCCAGTTTTTTAAAAACGATTAAAGAGAGTGACTTTTGGTGTTGATGTTTTTCCGAAATTTAACTCAAACACAGCTTTAATAAGCAATTCGCTGAAATAATGGCGACACGGTAGAAAAAGCAAATCGCGACCCAATTTACTTTCAAGCAAATATGCTGAGCCTTTTTCAATACCAGGGGTCTAATCTAAACTATCGAATGTTTTTGCATACGATAGACACTGACGTATCGAATGAGAAACTCGAGAAATGTAATGTCGAGTTACTCTATATCGAATGCTACTTTTTCAAATTCAATAAATTTCATTCCATATCGAGAATCGTGATACCAAAATAAATAATTTCGATCAATTTTGCTCGATATCGTTTGCGGTGATTAGACCCTAGCGTTTGTTGATGTTGTGTCAAAAGCCACAATTTGAACGAAATTATCAATCTTCCATTTGCGTAGGAATTTTTCAATACCTTCAGCAATACTTATATTCACCACAAGATTCTTCAAGTTTCGCAATACCAAGGAGTTTTTCATCGTAATCTGCGGTTATAACAAGAGCAAATCGATCAACTTTTCCCTTGCCTTTCATATCTCGTAGCATATAATTGATGTTGGTCCTTCAGAAAATCAACTTCCGGAGCTAAATTGTCCATTTCTATGCCTTGGTATACAATACTTTATCTATCTGTATCAGACGCAACCTCATCTTTGAACAACAAGCAATAATTTAAAATAACAATAAAAAAGACATTATATTGACCACTACCTTGAACTTCTTGTAACTCTTCTTGATATTTTCGCTTGCGCTTTTCTGCTTCTTCTAGTAGCTTCGCTTTGCGTTCTTGTGTTCGTAACATTTTTAAACCCCTACCTGATGTACAACCTGGCCGACCCTTTTCTCTTTGCAACAGAAGGAAATGTTTTTCTCTTCAATAGTCATCGTTTCAAGTGCATCCGCAGCTGCGATATCAAATATATAATTTTCGATCTTTTCTTATCGTTTCTATATTTTTATACACCGTTAGGTCACTTTGTCTTGTTGTCCCTAATAGCACAAAATTTTTAGAAAGGGTGATCAATGGGTAACATCATAAAACTTTGGGCTCAACCTGGAGGTACTCGGAATTAAAAAAAAAAAATTTTAAATATGCATAATTATTTTTATCTCATATTTTTCAGTGCGAAAACTTTTGGATTTAACATTTTTAATTTTTCTATATAACGCTATGGCCAGCCTACTGGGTATCCTAACCGTAATGCTAATGTTTTTTATTTTAGTTAACGCTCTAACAAGAGTAAGAACTGAATAACAATAAGGCCTCCTCCTCTTGAATAATTTAAATATACTCCAGCCCTGGCCTCTTATATATGGCCCCTTGTAAAAGATGCGTGGTACGGAAAATATTCCAATAGAATGGAAGGAAGGCGTCATAGTAACAATTCCTAAAACGTAGACCTGAGCAAATACAGGAATTGGCGCAGGATAACACCCCAAAATACCACCAAAATTTATCATCCTCGATTGTAGAATACTCTCTACGTTCAGAACAGGCTGCCTTAATACAGTGTTCAGATATACCTTTTTTTATTGAGTCAATATTCGGTTTACTAACATAATTATCTTTCTGTTCATATATACACAATTTACCTAACTCAATTAGCGTTTGACAGTTAAAAAAAAACATTGTTTATATAACTACTACATACAACATCCAACGTAAACAAAAATGCACATGTATAAACAAAATTTAAACAACTTTTGACATAAAGGCTTTTGCGCAGACCTGAAAGATGGGCCTTTGTTTAGTTGTAATTGCAGTTGCTAAATGTCAAAACACTTTGTTTATTAAGTTGTGTTTTACTCACTTAACACACCTGTGACAGTGTCTCATTTCAGTTTTACTCAATATTTAAAACAATTTCGTATTAATTAAGCAATAATTTAATTGCAATTTATTGCGTAAAACTCAATTATGGTGCATATCTGAACACGGTATAACCGGCTTAGCTGTTAATGCGTAAACCATATAAATTCATTGAGTATAAGAATCTCGGAATCTCACCATCGTCCGAGTGCTTTATAAGGATGCTCAATGCAAAATTCCATTTAAAGGCATTGACAGTGAAGGCTTCTAAATAAATGGTGGAAATAAGGAAAACCTTGGTTCTTACTGGTATTGGACTGGATAATGACAAATATTCATAGACATTGGAGCAGGTGCCGATGTCGTCATCCGATAAAATAAATATCCAAGAAGTACCAAAACTTCTATTATCACCCATAAGCTACAAGTTTTTCTTAATAAATGTTTAAAGCTGAAGCTCCAACATGCGTAGATGCGTATGATACTTTTTGTGCATTTTATGCATTTCTAACTTCAAGTTACATGCAATGCGGTTTATGCGACAAATTGTTTTTTTTTAGCAACTGTTAAGAGAATATTTTTAATTAATAAAAACAAACTATCGAAAATCTAATTTAGAAGTCGTAAAAAATCTTTTAATGATAAAAAAGGATGATTTAAAAAAAGGCTCATAAAAGGACGGTCAAAAAGGTATCAAATTGATGCTTTAGTATCACAACGGTAACGCTGCAGCGCTGGTCGGAACATATATTGTTACTTCCCTGCAAATAATAGGACTAGTCCAAACACGCGTGTAAAATGTAGCCCACAAGGGACTAGGACTAGTCCAAAAGTAACCAAAACGTATGGGAAAAACATGGTCTATTTAACATTACGATGTCCTAGGGCAGGACCATATAACCCAGCTTTGGATCATAAAGGTGTAGTCTTAAAACTACTCCATTGTATACCAGGGATGATAAATGACATTCCCAAAATTGTACTTAATTCAGTACAAAATTTTAGTTTTTCAAATCTTATTGTACTTAAACCCAAAATTATTTATTACTATTCAATATTCAAGCCAACACTTACGCCACACGGCCAGATTTTTTAGGAGCGTGGTAGATACATGCCTGAAATCATATTTTAAAAATAAATACTATGAAATTATCAACCATATTATAATAAAAAAATTTATTCCAACCATAGCATGTCTTGTGTTATCATTTTAAGTTCTCGTGCTGCTAAAAAAAACATCCTATGCATTAAAATTCAATTTTATAGTTGTTTGAAATATATATTTGGCAATAAAAAAAAATATGTAAAAAGGAGTTTAGACGAAGGTTTTTAGCTTGTTTTTTAGACTTGAAAAATTTGTTCCATATTCGCCGACAAATTTGGTACAGCAATTCATTAATTTCATTTTTCAATTATCCAACCTTTGACCAAAATGTTTATATTTTGAAGCATTTGAAATTTTTAAATTGTACTTAAAATGTCATTGGATTACTTCAGTACTTTTGCAAAGCTAATGGTACTGAAAAAAGTACAATTGTACCGACTTTATCATCCCTGTTGTATACACAAGAGGATTAGTTTAAACTTCGTTTAAAAACATGTCGTTAAAAACGAAGACATGTTGTTTCACCTCGAACACTTTTTAACAATGACACGGACCATGCTTGCATTACGTCGGACCTGTCCATGGAGTAGTCCATTTAATCAAAATGGATCAGCTGGTCCAATATTATTTACAGGACTAAGACTTGTTGGACACAATCATAACCACAAACATTAATGAAAGTTTGCAATTGTGATTGCATTAACCATGTTTTTTCTTTGCGTGTGTATACTTTTGGAATCATTGTTCAATATAAGTCAATCCAAGAATTACAAACACTCAAGTCATATTATGAAAGAAATTTTTAATTTTTAATTTGTATATAAGCAACCAGTGAAATGCGAATAGAAACTAGCTTATCCTCCAACAATAAATTTTAGTGTATTTCTTAAGAATAAAAATTCGGAATTAAGCTCGGCATATAAAATCTTATTAACTCAAGACTTATTTGCAATGACATCAAAGCTTAAACAAAACACTTACAATAAACTGTGAGTTTATATATTCTTACATTCGCTACTATTGTTGGTATTTTGTCTAAGCTTTGATATCGTTGCAAATAAAGGCCCAACTATAATATTATTTAAGCTTCCGTCAAAAATCAACAAAATGCCTCTAAAAAATAAAATCCAAAAAACATTTGATTCCGTACAGAATGTGCGATCGGTTTCGGATTTTGCTTAAGCAAATGACAGATAGATATAACTTATCAAAAAGTTTCTTTAAGTATAGTATGGTTTGACATATGATTTACATACATTCGCTCAGTTGTTTAGGCCAACTTAAGCATATTATAGTTGGGCCTTAAGACTGTTTGTAGTTTTATTCGCTTTACAGTTTAATTGTATAATATTTTTAACTTTTCCAAAGTGTTTGAAAAAAGGTTTCCTGATGATCTGGCCTAAGCCACCAGTAGTGAGAAGAAGCTTCAGAGACAACATATGCGTTAATTTAAAAAAACATTGAAAACAGTTACCCGCGGAACCAAAGAGAGAATATTATTTTCCTGAAACACATGTTTCACTTTTTTGTTTTCCCCTCTGTTTCCAGAAGCACTCACAATTAAAAGACACTAGTAGAATGGTCATAATTTTACTTTAAACATTTTATTTACTTTTAAACTAAATAATTTTAACAAAAAGAATACGGGAATTTTTTTTCTTTTTATAAATAATTTTAAATATGAAACCTTGTTAATTAATTTTTTGGATACCAAGAAAAACTATGATAACTAATTTGCATGTGGCAGTGTAAATAACACTGAACTGGCAAAATAAAATCAAGTAATTTATTTTTATTTTTTTTTTCTCTATCCACTTACAACTACATTTAGAGCTGACAAAAAGTCAACCAATTGTAGTCGGGACTGTAAGAAAAGATAAACTCACTGTTTATTGTTGTTGTTTTTGTTTAAGCTTTGATATTCGCTTAACAGTTTTATTTGTATAATATCTTGAGGAATATCTTATCCCATCAGCAATAAATTTCAGTTAATCAATAATATGAAATAGGAATTAAGCACATTTAAACGAAACCTTGTTAAAAAGATTTATTCTTTTCTTTTTATAGTGTTGTTACTGTTTCCATACAAAACAAATAACACAGGATTTTATGGATTGAATATTGAACAATGCTATTTTAACATTTTTCATTTAAAATTAATATGAAACAATTATAATTTTAAATAATTTCTATACTTTTGCAGAAATTGACTATCATTTTTAATCAACATTTCGCAATGTTAATTAAACATTGATATTTTTTTTCTGTGTGCATAACTAATTTACAGGATATAATTAATCTTTTATCTTATTACAGCTGTCCCAAAGGCTCTTCTGAATGTGACAAAATGTTAGATGAAAACTATAAATTCTATTTCTCTTTTGAGAATTCGCTTTGCACCGATTATATAACGGAAAAATTATACAACATCCTAAGGCGTAATATTGTACCAGTGGTTTATGGCGGTGCTAATTATGAACGCTTTTTACCTCCGCATTCCTACATCAATGTCGAGGACTATGAGAGACCTCAAGATTTGGCCGATTATCTTAAGTACCTGTCGGAGAATCCCGAAGAATATATGCGTTATTTTTGGTGGCGTCAGTACTATGATCTTAAATTTTATTCCCCTTTCTGTGATTTATGCAAACGGTTGCATCAACCTAATTATTTTTTAAAGACACAAATTTATCAAAACATTGAAAAATGGTGGTTAGATGGAAGTTGTCGTTTTCGGTCACGTATTAAGTTTTGAGAGTTTTCAAATAAAATAGAAGAAGAAGAAAGCTCTCTTGACATATGAATAAAGATATAAGGTCACTTAGTTTGAACAACATTTTATTAGAAATATTTTTGTAAGAAACTTTATCAGATTTGTATTGTCCAATGTTCTCATTATATGTATGCTAATACACACTTAATAAAAAAATCTATATACATATGTATAAATAAATGAAAATGCGTTTGTTTGATTCCTGAAATGTTCACAGTTACTTCGTGATGAACTATAAAAATATGTATATTTTTAAATGGTTGTGGCTTCACCAATTATAAAGACTCCAAACGAAATCACACCAACAAATGCTGCAAAACCCGACTAGAAGATGGCACCATCAAAAGCAACAAGCTTAAATACTTAGTAAAGTCAATAACCCCATGGAAACACGGTGAAACAATCTTCAATCAGGTATTTACAGAATTATTAAAGTAAAAGTAACAATTTTGTACAAATAGCTTGGTGATCAGGTCAAAACATCTTTCAAAAAGCGAGCTGAACTGAAAAAGTGAGCATGGAAAAAACAGAAAAACAGAAAAAAATAAAAATTGATTTTAATTAAAAACTTTGTGATATCAATTGAAAAATGAATTAAATTTGTACCAGTAAGCAAATTAATAGTACCAGTTAAATTCTTTTTGATATTAACAACATTATCTGCAGTTTTGTTGTTGATCAAAGTAAACGTTTAATTCACTTGACTAAATCTTTATTAATGGTTTAGTTAAAAGTAAAATAATTGGCGACCATTTTTACGAAAGATACATTTTTCGTATCTTTTGATGACTTTATGTACCATGTATAATCCTGAAATTTTTCGTATCGCTTGAATCTGTACGTAAAATGTGCAGAAATAATATATTAAATTTTAATTTAAAAAATGTTGTTAATGAGCCGATGTTTAAAAATTTTAAAAAAGTAGTTGGTTTAACATTTGTTCTTCCTTTTTCGAATGTATGTGCGGAGAGAATTTTTAGCCAACTAAAACTTATAAGGACTGATCATCGTAACCGACTCAATACTAATACAATAGCAGCTTTAATTATGGTGAAAGAGATCATTAAAGATGTTTCAACATACTAAATCGATGATTATTAGTAGTGCGAAGTTGTTCTGAGGAAATATGAACATTGTTTTTATTTTCAGAAAATTGATACATATGAATTTTTTGATATAATCGCCCTAGTATAAACGCCATAACTCGTACATTATATATATAAATGAATTTGTTTTGATAACATCCAAAGATAGTTACATATGTATAATCATTTTTAAAGTTTGCTTACTGTATTACTGTACCTAATATTTATGACAATTTATTTTATTTATTGATAAAAATGAATTTATTTAATATAATTTTCTTTACAAAATTCATTAAATATGAAATAAAAATGTTATGTTAATAAATGTTAACGTTAAAAACGTATTTTTTTCAAAATGTATCTTTTTGGGAAAAAATGTATCTTTTTGGAAACTAAAATGTATCTTTCTCGAAATTTCGCTGGCAACACTGGTATTGTACACTCAAAAGAAAAATCAATCCATCGAACTCAAATCAATCCGAAGCGTTATAAATAGTACGGTGAGTACGGATTTGCTTGAATCAAGTACAGAAAAATTGATTCAAGTACGGATTTTTAATCCCAAAATACTTAAATTATCCATATTCAATCCCGATTTCGTACTTTAAATAATCCGAAAATGAGATTGATTTAAGTAAAACTAAGATTGAATCAATCTGAAATGGCGCTTGATTCAAGTAATATAAAGTTGATTTCATCACGAATTCATGCTTGCAAAAAACAAAATGGTTGATTTACTTACCCATACTACACCTTACAGAATGATAAAACACAAACTTCATGCCCGATATGGTTTTTAGTTTAGAAAACTTATGTACATATTACTTAGACCAAAAATATAAACTAAATGAGAAGCAAGAGCAGGGTTGTTAGATTTGACGATTTTTTTGAGAAAAAAACAGTAAAATGACGATTGACGATTTTTTGACTAAAAGTCAAAAAATATACACTAGAGCCCTGATTTGCGTCGGTTCTATTTGGTCCGCTTTTTAAAAATAGGTTAAATCCGCTTTGTGTTTTTATGATTTCGATTTCTACATACGATTGCATTTTTCAATGAAGTCATAATCACATGTGAAGAATTTTTCTATTTTCGTGTAAACAGGCAAATTCCCATTTAATTCTGATAGGTAAGTTATTCTAAGTATAGTTGCGTGTTAGGAAGTAAGAAGTAAGTTCTTAATAAGAAGTTGTGTAGAAAAATGGGTGTAAAGAGAAGACAATGCATTAGTGCTGGTTCTAACTTTTCAAGTTTTAGCCGTCAAGTCTTGAGCTTTAAGAGAGAAGGGAAAAGCGAATGTCATTTCTTTTCCTCTCTCTCCAAAAACTCAAGACTTGACGGCTAAAACTTGAAGAGTGTGAACCATCATTTACTTAGTTTGGAACTTAAATTGGACGTAATAAAACGTTTCAAGTTGGGTAAAAAGACTGTTGATATAGACAGAACCCTTGGCTTAGCACCTTCAGTTAATAGCAAATGAGATTGTATTTTTTTTATTGTTTCCTAAGCCTAATCTTTTTGTGAATATAAATAAATTAAATAAATAAATTTTTGTTATGCATTTATGAAAATATATTTTTTCTTATGTATGTATTTCTTTACAAATGATAAATGTATTTTAGTCCACTTACTGAAATAAATAGAATAAAACTTAACCATATAACTTCCGTCGTCACAAATAGAATTTCTTGCTAAAAATTTATATTTTTGAACCAATTAATGCAATAAACTGTCTCTAATTTGTAAAATTTAAATATTTGACGATTTGCTGACAAATTTGTTAAATATTGGTGACGATTTTGACGAATTTTGTTAAAACTTTTGACGATTTTTGAAGAAAAAAGTCTAACAACCCTGAGCAAGAGTTCAAATTTACTTTTAAACCCTTCGTGGTACACATGAGTCTGGCCAGATCTTTTTTCAATGTGTATAAATAATCAAACATGTGTAAGTCGGAGGGTTAAACATGTTCTGTTTTTTCTACAAATCGCTTTTTCCTAACTTGTGTTGTTGTAAATCTAAAAAAAAAACTTTGAAAAACACACGCGTATGCACGCATAAAGGAATGCTATGCTGAGAGATGAGACTAATAAGCTTTATGAGATTAAAACCATCATTTTGTAATTTTACTCTCAGAGTGGCACTACCAACGACAAGTTTAATCTTTTTTTACTTGATTTAAGAATTTAATACTTATTTCAAGTAATTCCGGGAGTGATTTTCAAAAGTAATCCCATTTAGTATTGTTTTGAGTACGTTTTAGTGTTATTCGTACTTGAATTTTTGAGTACGACATGTACTTAAAGTATTCATAAAAAACTTGATTAATCCCGAGTGTTTTTCTTTCGGTGTACACTATCGATTTTCGATAGTTAATTCACGTTGGCAAACTTAACGTTGAAATTACCAAAATAGTGTTACCGAATAGGTAAAAAAATAACTCTTAGGTACGAACACGACCAGATATATGTTTTTAGAAAATTCGGGCATAAGTTGTTGGGACCGGTTCTAGTTCTAACACTTTATATGAATTGGACCTATAACTTTTACATGAGCTTGTCACACATCTATTCTCAATGTACGTGTTTAGTATCAGATAATACTATGCTGGTCTTTCGTTCCAATAAAATTCCAATTAAAAAGTCCTGGAACTTTTTTTAAAAAACGAAATTTAATAGGTCCCAGAAATATATTACACCACCGATTCAAAAATTTTATTATTAAAGTACATAAATATACATAACCTTTTTCTAATAATTTATCAGTTAAATTATTAGTTCAGATCTCCTTACTTTTTGTTCTCATTCTATATTCACAATTCCCAGGACCAGTTCTGTTTGGGCAATTGGCACAAATTACTTGCAGGGATATTTAAGAATGTATTAAAAAAATATTATTATAAATGGCCACCGAAATCTAACAGCCCATTCTACTATAGCAGAACGCACTGCATTCATAGGAATATTATCCATTGTTCGGATAAGGGCACTCCTTAGAGGTTCCAAATTTGAATTGAATATACTGTAAATGCCTAATAATCTCGAAAAGCAGCAGATGTCGCTCCAAGAGTTCAAAGGGACACTATCCCGCTTTTGTGATCGTTTCATGAGGGCTTGCATAAAGTGGGGTGCCAAAACTCGGTTTGGAAAAAGTTGTACAGACCGTTGTTTGAAACCAACACTGGACCTTTAAAAAGGACTCTGCGTCGGAACATAGGACAATAACCAAACACTTTTGGGTTAATTTTTTTTTTTTAATTTTATTTCAACTTAAGATTGGCTTTCTTAAAAATATTGCCGGTGTTAGAGAGCATGGTCTGCACTAAACGTCATCCAAATTTGCGATCTCTAAAGCGTGACCTTATCCAAGCAGTGGACAATTTTCCTATGCATGTAAAAATCTGACGAATAACGTCATCGAAGCAACAATACTAAAAGTAAAGTACAAAGGAGAAAATGTTTTGATAACTCGGATCGATTTTAAACAATCAACAAATCTCAACGGCAGTCATTGCGTGCTTCACGCATGGTCAATTATGTCGCCTGTTTCCGCGTCGGAATTCCATTAGAATTATTTGCTTATGCGCCAGACAAGCAAACATAAAATGTCGTATATCACAAAGCATTGCAATTAACAAAATTATGATATCCTAGCAAAGCAATCGAATCGAGTATGTTTTACTTTTTATTACTGGTTACCTGAATAGTGATCTTATCAATAAAAATGTTAATAGAATACTATACGATTCATATATGTACCAAACCTACATATGTATATGAATAAAATTTTAATTTCATCCCCGCCCTCGTCTTTGGTAGGATTGTTTTTACGAACTGTATGAATAGGACCGTTATTGTGGGAGGAGTTACAGGGTTAATGTGTTCAACAAAAATATTTGCACTAAAATTTTCAACAATGTTGCTAAACATACCTTATACCTCAGATGTTAAGAACACATAACTAGTTTCCGTTACCGATATACTGCACGAACAGGCCAAAAGAGTGAAACTTTAAACCCGCTTTAAAATAAAATTCCGAAGGTATGTTTCAAAACGCCGATATTTATATATACATTTTTTTGTTTTCTCTGCCAGAATCCATTTCAGAACCCCCGTGTGTTATTTTTTTCATTTATTTTATTACATTTCTTGTACATATCTTCTCATTATTTTTTACCAGTGTTCGAAAATAAACCAAAGATAATTTAGCGTACGGTACCACACATCCAGAAGCGATACCAATTTTTTATTGTTTGTGAAGTAAGTAGTACACAACCGGTAATAGAAAATGGTACGTGTATAAGAAAGTATATATTCTCACAATTGAATTTTTTTACCTCGGTTAAAATATTCAACATTTTTTATTTTTCGAATTTATTCTATGAGCTAAATTTCAGTTACATTCAATTTATAAAGTATCACTATCCAGTGTGACACAAAGAATGCCGACGAAGGCCGTAGCGGGCCAGAAAATGCATTACATTCTGCTGGTATCTAATAATTGTAAATTTTTCTGTACATACAATATACCTCATTGCTTTCCAACGGAAAGCTAAGGTAAAATGTAACAAGAAGATACAATATAATAGTCTGGTAGTGTATAAAAAAGTCATTTCTGAAAAATTGAAGGGATAGGACTATTACAAAAAAGCTTTATAAAATACATAACTGAAATTTAGCTCATAGAATAAATTCTAAAAATAAAAAATGTTGAATATAATATAAAGTAACCCTCGGAAGGAAATAATTCCCAGTTTCTACTCGGTTAAAATAGATTTTTTTGTGTATAATTTACAATTTACATCTGTGTTACTTCATATTTAGTATTTTTAAAGTAAACACTTGTTTTTAAACTACATATGTATTCATTCTTCTTACTGATTTTTTTTCAAATCTATTTTTCAAACTAGGAATTAATCGGGTATGTCCTGTAAATCGAAATAAAGTGAATTTAACCCTCCGATGAATGAGAAGGTCTCTAGGTACCTTTTTGCCTTTTCAAACTGAAATTACTCCTACTTCGGCCACTACAACCCCCCAAAGTTACTCTGTATTCCAAGAGTATTTTGTTGCGCATCAAGCCGATCGGATCATTACTTTAGGAGTTATTGAGGTTTTAGTGAGAATAGTACGCGAACGTGTGTACTGAATTTCACTAATAAATGTATGTTTTTGGGCATCATTATAATTTTTTTATTGTTTCAACACATAATTTACTTGTTCTGAACAAAGAGACCTAAACTCAAAGACATTAGGGATGATAATAAAAACAAAAAATTCTAAAAACAAAAATACTAAGAACAAAAAATTCTAAGAACTGGTTTATTGCTAGTAGTATAAAATTATTAAAACTAATTAAAAATTGAAAAAATTATTTTTGTATGTAGAATTTAGTTATAAACAATAAAAACAAAAAAAAAATCAAAAACAAATTTTTTATATGAAAAAACAGGATTTACAAAAAAGGTCCGTAGGGACCTTTTCACACGGCCGTGAAGTTCAAAACTGTCACTCATCGGAGGGTTAAAACTGAACAAATTTTGAAAACGAGTCTGTAAAGGAATTTCATAAAAATATTCCATTTTATGTACTTTTCACTTTAGGTACCACTTATACTTTTAAGAACAACTCTTAAAAAGAGGAATCACTCCCGTAATTTTGTAATTAATTGAAATTCAAATTTCGTTCGGTTTCAATTCCACTTCATTTCGATTTGTAGAACATGCGCGAATATCTTTTTTACCAAATTACTTTTTTTTATCAAATGTGATTTTAAGTGAAGTGCAATCGCCTGCTTTGTTTTTGTTATGTTTCTATATTTAGGCCCAAGGCCCACGATGTTGACAAGAACATTTCTTTCGTATATTTGTATTGAAAGCAAAAACAAATTTTAGTTTTTTATTATTGTGTTCAATATAAATATGCGAAAAAAATGTTCTTGTCGACATCGTGGGCCTGGCAGTTAGTTGTGTACTTACATATTTATATTTGTACGACAAATAAAGGAAATTTAGTACAAAATGATGTGTAGTATGTATTAGTATTAAACAGTTTTATTTCAATTACTATATATTTCTATAGGACATTTTTTAAATTCTGTTACTGATGTAGGTATGTATGTATATAAGAAAATATCTTTCTTATCTGGGTGTTACAGATATAAGAAAGTATCTTTCTTATGTGCGTGTTACAGATATAAGAAAGAAAATCGGTGCATTTTTAGACTTTCTTATATGCGTATTGTACTGTAATAGGAAATGATCAGAATTTGTGATACATTCATACGTATGTATATATTTGCACAAAAACGATACATGTGTCAATACCTAAATAAGTATGTAGCTATGAATGTGCATACTTAAATTTTGTAAATAAATTGTTTTTGGTTTTCATATAAAATGTAACAATGCAACGCACAAAATTTTTGAAGTGGTTTTATTATTTAACTAGCTTAACCCGGTGCGCTTCGCTACACTGCTTTAACCACTTTATCGATTGAGAGATATTTAATATATGCATCCTATGGAAGGTAGTTCCCCCCTGCGCCTACCCGCTATATTTTTATTTTCAAAGTGAAGTATACCATAAGAGTGACTTCTACAAAGTTTGAACTTTCTCACTATAACAGTTTTTAAGATATCCGATATTAAACATTGGCGTCCTATGGGGGGTAACACTTCCCCCGCTGCTATTTTATTTCAATTTTGGGGCTCAGAAGATCCTACTACCAAAAGTTCAACAAATTGCTTGCAGCGGCTCTTATTAATATTTCTATCTATGAGGGATACTGCTCCTCCTCTGGCTACCCCGCCCATTTCTATATTGAAATTTATAGTTTACTATAATAGTAGCTTTAACTACGTTTGAAGACTATCCCTTTAATTGTTCTTCAGTTGAGCGATATTTAATATATGCATCCTATGGGAGGTATTCCCCCATACAAATGGCGATACCAAAATATTATTAGAGTAACGATATTTTGATTGCAGCTTAAACATAATATGATAAATGTATAGAAAGTTATCATGTCATGGCTATCAAATATCATTATATGGTTGTGAGTAACATAATATGTTTTGAAAGTTATCATAATTTAATTGTTAGAAAAATAATTATTTTTCGGTCAACAATACTCAAATTTATAATTGCGATAAACATTAATATGTTTACAGTAACTATAATATTGCTGATATTTAATAAAAATAACAATTATTTGTGTACAACAACAATATATTGTTACAATAAACACAGTGTGCTCGCCGTAACCATGCCCAACCATATTTTTTCTCTGCGTGTGTCTTCAATAAGATTTGTTTGAGGACAACATAAGCCAAAAATAAGAGATGAAAAACAATACCTAAAATTTGCTTCAACTTTTTCTTAAAAATAACGGGGCAATAACGACACAAGAGAGAAATCACAAACAAAAAAACATGTAAAATTATTAAGTTGAATTTTTAAAGTGCGTGGTAAAGGTTAGAGTTTTGCTCTGTTATTTTTTAACAATTGTGATTTGCTTTTTTGTTTAGTATTGTTAATTAATTTGGTAGAGAAATAGCACGCACAAAGTTAGCTTTTTCTAAAAGAATTAATAACAGTAACACTGCCTTTACACATGAAAGTTCTTTCATGAAATTTCTGTATACGTATTATAAGCAAAAATTTCAATGAAATAGACGACTTTCTTGAAAATTTCTTGTTCGATTACACAGGAAAGTGAAAGTTCATTTGAAAAATGTCGTCAAAGCGCAAAGTGGCAAAAATTGTTTTAGTTTTAGAACTAAAAAAACTAGAAATTGAAAACCAAAACAAAAAAAAAGATATGAAAATAAAAAAATCAGTAAATAGGAGGCAGTGGGTTAAGCCATTATTAATAAAAAGATGTGAATTCGATGTGGAAGCGAATTTACCGAGAGACCTACTGTGGGAAGACGACGACAAAGATTTTAATAATTTTTGCAATAGCTTCATACGATTTTTTTTTAATGTCGTTCCTTCTGTAGGATTTGTGGTTCATATCCCACAAAATGGGGTGGGATCGGTACAAATTTATTAATTTAATAATTTGTTTATTGCTTAATTTTGCCTCCATTTTTATTGTTTTTCTTATTTGTAATTTCAGAGTTGCCAAGACAAATACTCACGCCGAACTTTAGGCATTCGTTCCAATTAATATTTATTTTTATTTATTTTCCTAATATTTATCCACTTTAATAAGAATAGTTGTGTTTCAAATAATTGTAGTTAAAAAATATATTAAAATTCTTTATATATACGTCCAAAACAAGTTGCTTTTGTAACTATAATTTAACACAATCCTGAAATTTCAAATGCAAATTTTAAATAGGCAACACTGCTTAGTTTATTGTCATTTGTTTTCATGAAATTGTCAAAAAATCGCTTTCTTCAAATTTTCATTGAAAGCAAGCTGAAAGTTGGGCTGAAAGTAAAAAAATGTAAATGTGTTAGTGAAAAATTGTGAGTGTATTGCGACTTTCATGAAATTACTTTCACGTGTAAATGCTGGGTAAAGTAAGTGAAACACTTTCTGCTGAAAATTTAGTGAAAGAAAGTGATTTAAATGAAAACGTTGTTGAAGCAAGTGTTGAAAATATGGAAAACAGCGCTCCGCAAAAATCGAGTTTAGCAACACAGCTAAAAGATATATTTTTAGAACACCAAGTTGGTAGGAAATTAGGGGACGACCTTCTAAAAGTTTTGCACGAGAATGGAATAGATGTTCCAAATAAAACTAAAAAGCTTTTAAAACGAAAAACAACACCTCTTGTTGTTCGAACTGTGAATCCCGGAGGTTATCATCACTTCGGGTTAAAAAATCAATTAATGAAATTAAATGAATATATCCCTGACATCGACTCAATTGAGCTGGATATCGGAATAGACGGATTGCCACTTTTTGGTAGTAGCACTAAACAAGTATGGCCGCTTTTAGGTAAAATAATAAATTTAAACGAGAAGTGCATTTTTCCTATTGGAATTTATGATGGTGAAAAAAAGCCAGTAAACATTAACTCTTACTTGCACGATTTTGCAAATGAGCTTACAGAATTAACTTCTACTGGAATTTTTTTAAAAAATAAGAGCGTGTCTGTAGTCATAAGAGCATTTATTTGTGATGCTCCGGCTCGGGCGTTTGTTACAGGCCATAATGCATTTCAAGGTTGCAGTAGATGTTTGCAAGTGGGAAGAAGAGTAGAAAAGGTTACTGTCTATTCCTCTATTCCAGGAGAACAACGAACAGATGCCATATTCAAAAATAGGACTTGCCCTGGACATCATTTGTCAATTTTTCGAAATGATCCTACCATTTTAGAAAGTGCTGGTGTAAACATGGTGAGCCAATTCCCTATTGACCCTATGCACCTTATTGATTTAGGTGTAATGAGAAAAATGCTTAAATTAATAGTAAAAAAATTAGTAAGCAAAAAAAAATTTTAATGACAAATTGCTTGTTGTCGGTGGTTGGATTTTTATATTTATAAGTGCAACTGAAACGAAAAAACACTAAAAAGTGTTAAACCGAACACAGCGAAGTTTGTGTTAATTTCAAGGTGGGACACCGATACCAATATTAGTGTTTTGCATAAAATACCGGTATACAACTAAATAATGATAACTTTGCTTAAGAAGCAAACAAAATATGTTAACTCTTATGGCCAATTTTCGGGATTGATATTAAAACACATTTATTTTTAAAATCGTTTTAAAATCAAAATTCTCTTCTTTACTAACAACTTAAGTGGAACTTAAGTCACCGATGTGGTACACTTAATTTCAACTTAAGTTTCCATTGTCATATTTTAGCAAGGTGGCCTCAATATCACAACAATACAACAACAACAGGCAAAGCATGAACAGTCAGCTGTTTTTTCAGACCACCTTGTAAATAATTACATTTGTTTATATATTTTTTTTTTGTATGTATTTAGTAGTGCTACCATACTTTTATCTTAATTATATAAGACTTTTTAAATAAAACTCAAAAAACCAATCCGTATTTAAATACGATTTAGGTTTCTATGAAAATTAACTTTATATAGATTTAAATACAATCCTGAAAATTGGGCATTATAATATTATGATTGACCCATTTGCAAAATAATTTTGAATCAGTTGTGTCGCCTGTTTTAAATATGCCTATGGAATTATTTTGAGTGGTTAAACAATTAAAAATAAATACTGATTAAAAAAAACAAGTGTAAAGAAATAGAAAATATAGAAATATTTCCATTAAAAAAAATTGTAAAGTGCCACAAAATAAAAAATCGATGCAAAAACACTTAAATTTATTTTTATTGTTGTGACAGCACCACTGTATCATAATATGATTACTTCTAAATTTATTACGATAAACATATAAATTTATCTGATTATGATTAACATGGCAGTAATATGATTACTTGTTATCTTATTATGATTAACATGATAATATAATTAAGGGACAAATATTATTATGTAATATTTCGAATATATTTGGTCATAATATGATTCAATAATAATCGTAATATGGTGACTACAATCTTAATTCTTATCATAATATGTTGCTCTTAGAATATATTTACCTTAATATTACATCATAATATTTTGCCCTGAATCATATTCTTATCCTGTTAATCAAAGAAAGTTAAGAAGTAATCATAATATTGTTATGGTAATCATAATTAGTTAAGAAGTAATCATTTTATGCTACAGCACACTCACAAAAATAAAAAATAAATTTTTTGTATCGATTTTTTATTTTGTGGCACATTACAATTTTTTGTTTAATGTAAATGCAATTTCTTTATTTTTTTAATATGTATCTTAAACTTGTTTTTTTAATTTTTAATATTTTTTTTAATTGTTGAACCACTTACCAACAAATAATTCGGCGGATAGTCACATAGTTTTCAAAATGTTTCTTTTTTATACTGATTCAATAAAATATATTTTGTTATAACTTCGGTTCAGTTTGAGATATAAACTGAATATTATTAGAGTAAATATATTTTGTTTGCATCTTAAAAATATTATGATAACGTATAGAAAGTTATCTTGTTACGACTATTATATCATGAAATAGTTGTGAATAGTTTAATATGTTTTCAAAGTTATCATTATTTAGTTGTTAGAAAAATAATTATTTTTCGGTCAAAAATACTCAAATTTATATGTTTACAGTTACTTAAATATTGTTGATATTAAATAAAAAAAAGTTAGAGTGCTATATACGGCTGTGCCGAATCTTTAACACCCTCCACCGACTGTTCGAATATTTTAGGAGGGATATTTATATGATGTCTATTTATTTAATAATAATTTATCTTTATAAAAACAGACATCAGGGGGTCGATTCTGGTTCTGTGAAACTGTGAAATGAAAACTTTTTTCACATTTTCATAGAGTTTCTTATTCTCGTTTAGTGAAAAAATGATAAATAAATTCGAATGTTTTCATATGAGAAGAACAAATGGAATGAAACAAATTGTTTTCACATTTTCACAGTAATGTGATTCTTGTTCTGTGTAACAGTGCAAAGAAGTGTCACAAGCTTTTCATTTATGTCATATTTTTACACATTCATTTTAACGGTGAAAAATAATTTTAATTAAATTATTTAGAGAAAAATATGGACATTGCTAACGATTAATAATAATTTAAAGAAATAAAAATTATAATCTTCTAAAAAGATTCATATTTACAGATTTTTAACTTATTATATTCATATAAAATGCCAATTTTTGATAAAATAAAAAACATTACTGACGAAAAACGTTAATAATATTTTCGTGCATTGAACCATTCCGAATTTATTTCGATAATTCCATTAAAACTAATAATCCTAAAATTTTTTAAATTAATTTTATTTTTTGTGTATTTGTATAATTTTACACTTGATTAAATGACAAAGTAGATATATAATTACCATCGGCGGTGAAGAATTTAGGCTTAGCGACGGCTTAAAGTAAATTTAAAGCCGCCTACAACATGTTTATGTTTTATATTAAATAACATATTACTAAATAAATCTTTATTTGGCTTTTTATTTGTTAATGATTTCACAATTTTTTGGGCTTATGGTCGTTTTTTTAAAGCTTTTGTTTAACTTGCAATTAATGTATGTTTGGGTGGAACCTTGCAACTCAATTTGAAGCAGATATGTTCAATTGACTGAGCTGAAATTATGTACACACGTTCAGTTTTGATGACAATACATTGTAAACCATGGTGGATTAAGTAGGTGTCATCGTTACGGCAACAAATACAACATTACAACAAAATTGGAAATTACATCACCGTTTGCGTCAAAAAATACTTTTAACAAAAATCAAAGCGTGCCGCTGAACGTGATGAAATAAATAAATTTTTAGCCAATTTTTATTTAATTATGGTCAATAGCTCATTTATTTTAATTTAAAATTATCAAAAACTTTATTAAAATACAATAATCACAAAACGTGGACATTTTGTAAACATAAACAAAACTTTGACATAAACCTAGACAAACAATGCAGGAGGAAAAAATCGTCATCTGGCGTAGTGCCTGTTTATTTCACCATGTTGTAAACAATGAAACGTCCTTCTAAATCAAACATAGCAGCACAGCCAAAATGGCGGTCTAGCTATTTTTAATGCAATCCTATAATATAGGTATCAAATGAAAAGGCTTGCTAAGAATAACTCGAAAGCTTAAACGAAAGAAATTAAGGCCCAGGCCCACGATGTCGACAAGAACAATTCTTTCGTATATTTGTTTTGAAAACAACAACAAATTTTGGTTTTTTATTATTGTTTTCAATATAAATATGCGATAGAAATGTTCTTGTAGACATCGTGGGCCTGGCAGTAACTTTTACTTGAAAATTTTACTAGCAACTAATAGAGGCATTACCTTATTTATCATTCATTGTCCAAATTTGGAATTTTTGTTGCAGAAATTCATGATTATATTGCTGAAATGAGTTCCGCTCCAAAATTTTCTCACCACTTTCACAAATAAACTCAAGAATTGCTGCAACAAAAATTGCAGGTCTGGACCGGCACTATGATATAAAATCTTGCCAATTGTCATTACACGATATAAAAACTTGTCGCGAAATTTACTTGTGTAGAAAAACAAGTAAATTAAATAACTTGATGTGATTGATATTAAAAAATAAATTAAAAGTAAAAAACCTTTTTCTAAAACAAGCTTTTATTTTAATACCCTAAAAAAAACTTTCACATAAGTTAATAACATTATTTTCGTAGATGTCAGTTTTATGCCAAAATTATTTACTGCAATAAATATTTTGGGGCAATCAACCCAAAAAACTCATTTGTCAACTCATTGATTGATCGATTTTACATTCAAACTGCTCTTGTTTTTTGTATAAAAACTTGTTTCCGTTAAAAAATTGCTGTTGTTTTTATATATTTATTAACACATTTTATGTAAAATTTTTTCCTTTCCTATTTCTTGCGCGCACTTGAGCAGGACATTGAGGCCAACCTCTTTCAGATGCAATATCGTTCATGAAAAAAACCCAAATGCAACAAATTCGGAATTTTCGGTTTACTTCTTATTTATTTTAAGTTAAAAATATTTACCATGTACATATGTATATATGTATGAAAATAAAAAACAACAAAAACGCTTTTACTGAAAAAATTGTATAAAACAAAAGGAAAATTGTATTTTTTTCTCTCTTCAAAAAAACTCTTTTAGCAAAAATAAATGCTTGCAGCTCAAGCATTAAAAAAACTCGTTTGCGGCTTAGCGCCGTTTCAAAATCCTAAGCTTCGATATCTGCATTTGACTTTTACATTTTATTAATATAGTTACAAAAGTTTCACAGCTACAATGGAATGAAACATTTTTTCATTAAAAGAACGGGAATCGCATTTTGTGTAAATGTGAAATGCTAATGTGAAAAGTGCTCATGAAAACGAAAATGAAAAGTTTTTTTTCATTTCACAGTTTCACAGAACCAGAATCGACCCCCAGCATTAAAATTGGTTGGTTTGAGGTTAAGATCTATATTAAATTATTTAGCAATTTAAATTAGCTTGAGTAACAGTTTCAATTCAAATTTTGTTATCATAGCATTATTTTTTACGGTTTTAGGCGTACTAAACTGTTTTCCGGTAGTAGGGTTTATATAGGGCCTAAGGTAAATTATGGACCGATCTTCACGAAATTTCACAGTGTTATTTCTCGTCCTAAAAAACTGTGACGTACCAAATTTTGTTATGATAGCATTATTTTTATCGGTTTTAGGCGTACTAAACTATTTTCCGGGAGTAGTGTTTATATGGGGCCTAGGGTAAATTATGGACGGATCTTCACGAAATTTTACAGCGTGATTTCCAGTCGAATAAAACAAATTTTTGCAAAATCTTATCTCATTCCGTGCCTTGTTCCACCATTTATGTTATTTTTTGTAAAAAAAAATTATCATTTTTTTTAGGTGGTGGTTCCACATTTTGATTCATAGCTCTGGTCCTACAGCACCGCTTTTGCTGAATTTCAATCCCAAACTGCTTAGGATAACTACAAGCAAGTTGGCACCAAGTTTGTTCATTTCTTTTGAGTTGTTCGAAAGTGACACCGACAGACGGACATGGCTAAATCGACTTAGAATCACTCAAGGACCCAGAATATATATACTTTATGGGGTCTGAGATGAATAATAAAAACACAACTAATTGTGGTGGAGGGTATAAAAAATAAAAATTTTTGTGTACGACATCAATATATTGTTACTATAAACATATGGGGGATTCACAAGGTGCCATAAAGTTATAATGTCTTAAAATAATAACATGAAAAATACGACTGTTGTGAACAACCCCTTATAAATAAGTGTGCTATTTTGAATTTAAATCAGCTGATTTAAAAGAAATATAAAAAATAAATATTTACCTAACATCAAAATATTTTTTAATTCTAATCCATGAATTACTAAATTAAATTAGATCTTATCTGACTATTTTCCATTTTTTAGACGCAAATCACAAATAAATTTTATTTTGTTTGTTTTGTCAGAGTCCTAAGCCGATATAATTTACCGCTGCAAGTGTTTTGTTGCAAAAATCGCTAGCCGCAGGTTAAATTCGGATATTAGCCGGATAAAACTATACCATCGACGGCTACACAAAATAATGCGGCTCGGCTCAGCCGCTCTGCGCATGTCTCTTCTGATAAATTACGACAGCACAATTCTATTAATTTAAGACACTTTTTGTCTATAAAGCAACAACAATATTTTTAAGCCATTGTTAAATGTTAGAACATTATGACAATATAACATGATATCACACCTTGTGAATACTCCAATAGAGTAGTTTCCGTACCCAAGTGTATGTGACTTGGTTTAAGCAAAATGTGTCTTTATTTAAAAAAAATTTTACTTAATACGAACAAAATAAGTTAAAATTAAGACATTTTTGGCTTAATCAAGCAAAATTTAGTCACTAATTCTTTCCGTGTAGTATTAAAATTAAGGCCTGCTCCCAGACAACTGTCCTCCCAAATTTACGGTTTGGGTGCAATATGGTTGACAAAAATCCAGCTACATACATGTTGATAAAATTGAGCTTAAATTATTTTTTAAATTTTCATATTATTCGAATGCGTATTCCTGGAAAATATGGAACGAATAAGACTTTTAAAGTATAAAAGCATTTAAAAATTGTAATTTGACTTAGAATACACATTCGAATAATATGAAAATTTACAAATGGTGTACAAATTTATGCTAAGTTTTATTTTGCATTCATATATGAAAGTATACTTTTTTTTACAAATTGTGTTTCTTTTTCTGTAAATTAACAAAAAATCGAGTTACGCCTCTTTTTATTAAGCCACCGATATGTATTTATGTTGTTAGATATTTAAAATTAAGCAAATAATTCAAGAATACTCAAGCAAAATTTTTTCGTAAATAAGGGTGTTGGCCCGTAAGCGACCACATTAGAAGAACTTAGATGTCCATCCGTCCGGCTGGTTGGTTTATACTTCTAATCGGCACAAAGACCAAGTCTATTAGAAATGTTGAGAATCGGTGCATAATTTCACATAGCCCCTACATACAACCTTCTTTCCGGAATAGTACTAATGAATTTTACAAGGGATGTCCCAAAATGAACGCATTCAAAAGTAAGTCATAAGTTTTACATAAATCTTAACCTCATAACATCATTTTGTTAAGGTGGCTCCATGTTTGCCAATAGGTCTCAAATTATGGTCGGGCTAAGCAACTATAACTACTTTCTTAATTGTTTTTGCAATGTTTTTGGTTAATTTGTTTATATTTTTAAACATAAGGCATTTTAAGTACGCTTTTTTCTTTTCTTTCTTTTTTAAAAAAGGAGTTTGTCGGAAATGATGATCCTATTGATTGACGGTAGATGAGAACAGTGTAAACTGGTTGAAATTTTTAGCACCAACCACGCGTTTCAACGTGCTATTTATTAGTTTAAAAAGACTAAAAATTTAAACCCTTAATGCTATAAACACATTCGAGACAGCAAGCTACCGACTTCAATATGTCAAAAATAGAATACACGTATGTATATGGAAATGATTATTTTCACGACGACACGGCTTCATGGCTGCAGGTTGTTGTCTGTGCTTATTTTGTCGTTGTAGTCGAATTAAACTAATTTCTATTTTTGTCCACTACAAAACAGAAAAAGTGTTGCTAATATTAAAAAATATTTAAGGAATAAGTGCTTAAAAATATTTTTTTTGTTTAACAGAAAACAATACGCTTGAAATTTAAAAAATTTATAACTTTTTAGTATCCTTGAAAGAAGTTCTATAGGAATATTTTTTCGTGCTTACACTTTCTTAGTTTAGGAGTCATAGGACGTAAAAGTTGTAAAATACTTTATCTATATCTCTTTAGCTTTGAAAAGAATCTATAAAATATGGGAATCATTGGAAAATTATTCAAAGTATTTTTCACATGGCGTTTAAAGCATACCGATTAACCAATTTAGAGCCTATTTGATATATATATATTCGTACACCGTGGCTGACTTTTTTTTACAAAATTAGCTTTTAAAATTAAAATTATATCGATATAGAAATTTTTATCTAGCCCTTAGATATTTGCTTAATAAAGTTTTTCTGTTTTGCGGGTTTTCAGCCTTGCGGAACACTTACTAATTATGTACATATTACAATAATAAAATATATAACTATTACATAAATTATTACCACATATATATATTTTTACTAAAACTTATATATATGGATATAATTTTTTAAACCTTAATAAATTTAAAATTTTACATGATGGAGTTACTAATAATATGTTTGATTAAATATATTGACAATATTTTAAGAGTTGTTGAAAAATCTATCAAGAAATATTAATATTTGAAATTGGTTCTTAACGGGCTAATAAATCGGAATTTTTAATCCATCATGTGAAAGATATTTCGAGGTAGTTTCTTACAATACCAATACTTTTTAGATCCAGTTTTTCCTATAAAGTTATTGATAAGGGAAATGTTCGTAGATGCACTTGCTGGGTATCACTTGCTCAGAAGTAAAGTTAAATGTTCCTAAAAGCATCACTTGTAAGAAACTTGGCATCATTCTCATATGTCCAAAGTTGTTTATGCAGTCATGCCGCAGCTCTGAATCAAATTTTTTCTTATGCAATAAATTTTGACATAAAGAAATCGTTTTATTTTTCTTTTGTGATGCTTTTTCTTGTAATTTATAAGAGCACTGTCATTTTTTGTTTCAATATTTTCAATAGAATTTGTCATCGTTATTGTTGATAACATTTTTATTATTATAATTTATGTTTGTCTATTAAACTTTTGAAATTTAGCTCGTGTTCAAAAATTCAAACTTTGCATAGCTGTTGTGCAGTAAAAAAGTATTAAGGTCCAACCATAATGTGCTTAAGTTGGCTTAAGCATATGTGCGAATACATGTAAATTAAATAAGGCATACCATATTGAACATAAGGAAACTTTTTGTTAAACCTAATGAAACTGTCATTTGCTTAAGCAAGGTGCGAATCTAATCGCACATTCTGTACGGAATCAAATGTTTTTTTATTTTATTTTTGTTTCTTAAAAGTACATTTGAGAGACTTTTCGTTAATTTTTGACAGTAGGTTAAGCAAGGCTATGCATATTATGGTTGGGCATTTAGCATTACAACTGCAACTGGTAACCACGCATCAGCAACAACATATATTTACGTACGTACGTACCCAACGTGTTCTGAAACTTTTATGACGTGTGTTGGCGGAACAAAATTTTTATTTTAAAAGCAGTATATATTTTTTTATTTAATCTGCTGTTAAAATTATATTGTTTATTAGTTCCAAAAAAAAAAACAAAATTAACATATTTTAAATGATTTTTAATAAATTCGTTTGTTTTTACGCTATAAAATGTATTATAAATAAGTATTTATACATATGTTTATAGGCTTAAATTAAGTTTGTTACGAGTCTTGAATTATGCATGTTTTTCCATTTCATAAAAGTTAAAAAAAAAATGATAGTGGCACCACTGAAATATAAATACACAATAAAAAAACAGCTGTTTTTAATTTTTCAATTGTAGCTGTCGTCTTCAAAATAATTCAGTAGCTGTCTACACGACTGTTATTGCACCCAGCAGCATTTGTAGTCGTGTGTTCGTGTATCCTGCTGTGGCGAATGTGTTTAATGCATAAGAAAACAAGTATTTAACATGCACAAGTGTTAAGAGTCAGTTTTTATAAAGATTGATTAATAACACTGTGCTACTAGCATTTTACACTTTTTTTGGCAAGCGAGTTAAACTAATTCTGGTGCGCTGAATCCAGTCGTGCTTACCGTTTTTTTTAGGTTGGCTATTGTTTTCGAGATATAACGTTATTTCGAAAATGTAGGAGGTTGCCCAATTTATATTCGCGTATCTCAAAAACGGTTAAGTTTAATGAATAAACTAAAAAACCCGATATTCCGCAATCAAATTAATTAATTTAAGTAAGGCAAAACCTTTTCCTAATCTGCGCAGTCGTTTAAGAAACATAATTTCTTTTTGGGGAAAAACATAATTTATTAGCAAAATTCGAAAATTTCGTTTTGTAAAACGTCATTTAAAATTGCAAAATGCAGCTTGCACATAAATTTTCGTTTTTTGTTCGACAGTTTTTGGTTTTCACTGCAGTTTTTTAAACCCTGTTAAGAATTTCATAAAACGCAACATTTGTATGGGAAATATGTTTTGAGAAAATGTTTAGAACGAAAAACTAATGGAGGTCAGTCAAACTTATTCATTAGTGTTCATTCAAATCTTTGTGAGGATTTGCTCGGAATAGCATTTGATTTTAGACCAATGGTTTCTTTTGAAAAGTTTCTTAGAATTTTTCGTAAATGTTATTTTTGCTATATGACTTTTCCGTTTTTTTTTTATCCATACAATTTGGCCAACCCTAATAGGTTTTTTTTAAATCTACTGATAGCATTGTATTCAATTAAAATTTTTATTAAATGAATTTAAATGTTTAATTTTAATTTAAAGTTAAAATGAAGTGTGGTTCTACAAATTTAGTTACGTGAGTCCAGAAATCACACTTTATGACTTTTATGATGATCCGCAGGGCTGTGAAATATCGCAATTTCTCGCCAAACTTGACAATTTTATATATAAATTTTTTGTTGATAGTTGAATAGTTGGCTATGAATTTGTTTTGAGAATGGTTAGAGTCAAAATAAAAAAAAAATTACCAGAAATATTATGTATGAAATTTGAGGATTCCCTTAAACATCAGTATATCGTCACCTAAAATGCAAAGGGCGTTACAACAAAAATAATTTAAAATCGAGATTGATTAGAAAAATTACATTTCCCAATAAAATTTAAACAAAACAAATAAAAAGTGTTGTTACTCCCTTTTGCATTTTAGGTGACGATATGCATTAAAAGTTAACGAATTTTTTCCATTATAAAATTTACCGCTGGCCTGGATTTGACAATACCCAATATAAAAAATACCCAATTTTACAAGTTTAGTTAATTTTATTTTAAGCGAAAAAATCTATTAATAGTTAGATTTGCCATTTTCACTGATGGGTCGATGATGAGGGGTACGGGTGTGGGGAGGATCTGGACATTAGGTCATATAGGCTTCCTGACGACTGTAGTGTCTTTCAGGCGGAGATTTTGGAGTCTTGAAGGCCGTGGAACTGATGAGGGACAACATTGATAGGGGCTCTGAGGTCACTTTATACATATGTGGACAGACAGGCGGCCCTTATGGCCGTAAGGGGCTGTTATGTGAACTCAAAGCTAGTTGATGATTGTAGGAGGGCTTTGGAGGAAGTCTTAGGAGAGTATATGCTGAGGTTGTGCTGGGTGCCGGGTCACTGCAACATAGGCGGCAATGAAGTTGCTGATGAGTTGGCAAGACAGATGGAGGACCCTAACTGTATGGAGGTGGTTAGGCCTCCAATTTGGAAGAATCAGGAAGTGCCACTGTCCCAGGTTGCAGGGCAGCAGGCTGAGATGGCTGGGCAGTAGATTCCTGGGCGAATTAGGGGATGTCACGGGTTTCGGACTCGAGAATCTGATAAGAATTGGTAATGGGGATGGCCTGGCTGCGTGAGAGGAGACTGGTTGCTGACCGCACGTAGGGCGAATTTGGTTGAGTAGGATTTCTATCGGGGCTGGTCCGAAACCTTCTTTTCTATCTATATTTTAATTCTGACTTGTGCTTTCGCTGTATATTTCACCTACTTTCTATCTCTATATAGCTATCTCTAAATGAGGCGTCACAATGGACCATACTGGTCTCTGGGTAAAGGTGTGAAGGATTCACACCAGCCTTTCTACCTATCTACCTAGATTTATTTATTTAATATGTTTTTTAATTACATAATATTTTTAGGACAATTAAAATTTTAATTGAATTAAAGATATGCTTTCAGGGTTTGTTCAATTAAAAAAATAACTGAGTTAATTAACATATTAATTTAATTATAATACTTTCTAAACAATATTATTCTTTACGAAAAATTCCACGCCTAATTTGTTTTAAAAAATATCAAAATTATTCGTTCCAAGATAATAAATAATACCTTATCAATTTTAAGTTATTTTTTGCGACAAATTTTCAAACAACGTTTATTATAAAAAGCTGTCATATTTAACGCCCATTGACAACGTTATAAATACATATTAAAACATTTGACATATCCTTTCGTTTAAAAACATCCACTACTTAACATGCGCACTACAACGTAGTAGAAATGTCAAGTCATTTTTTTTAGATATTTTTATTTTTTTCCTTAAATACTACCCTTATTTGTCAAATGTCCATAATAAACAACAACTTGTAACTGTCACTGGCACACACATACACACGAACTTCTAAGGTCAACCATCCAACAACTGCCCAAAAAGCTTTTTCGAATATATCCAAAGCTTTTTCTTCCCTTTTTCTAAACGATAAAACTTTTGCAATAAAATTTTCATCATTCAGTGAAGAATTTTCCGATAATTCATACGTGATACGTAATCAATCCAGTACATATGAAAGAAAAAGAAATACTAAAAAAAATTAGATAAATTAATATTATAAACTTTAAATAAAAATATATACACTTAAATTTAAAAACACAAAGAGACGTAAGTTTGATTAAAAAAATTTATTAAAAAAAATGTTGTTTTAATACAAATTCAAGTGTATTTCTAAACGGAAGAAACTAAAAACGAATTTCTTGAATGAAATATAAAGTTTTTTTTATTTCTTCATTGATTTTTATTTTAATAAATGGGCAAAAGTTTAGTAAAATTATTACTTTATTTTGTGATATTTAAACTTTTTTGGAATTCATGTTTAATTTTCATTTAAACTAAAGTGTTTTCTATGAAAAAATTATCTTTTTATTTATTGAAAGCTAAAAGTGAAAAAATCGATTTTTCCCATTCGTTGTGAAAGAATATAGATTTTCCTGTATCTGCTTTCGTCTAAGAAAAAAGTGTGTGAGTGTGTAATTATTTTGTTCTCTGTTATTTCCTTGGATGTGTGAGTGAAAACTTTTACGTATTTTTCGAACTAACACGTTTAAAATACATGTTCTCTCTTATTTAAAGTAACGGCATACTACCAGCTAAATAGCGGTATTTTAACAGTTAGTAGTGTAGCCGTACTGTAACGGTGGTGGTAGATGTAAAAATAATAACAAATTTTTTTTTTTAATTTTTGTAAATTAAAAAACACGTTGTCTTAAAATGGATAAACTCACCCACCACCTGCTTAATTTTTTGCAGATATGAGTGCAGAAAGTGTTTTTGATTTTTCGAACAAACATATTAATTTTTACATGAATCAATAATTGGCTGTAATGCAAAAAAAAAAAAAACAAAATAAGAATTGTAAGTTACAATTTTGATTTTCCAAATGGTATTCCAGCAATTTGGTGAGTTGGCTAAAAATAAAACCCCATTTAAAAATCCCATATTCTTTTATTGACATCCTTTAGCTGCTTTTTTTGTTAAAATTGTCATTGTAGCTTCACTTGTAAATTGTTTCTGATAAACTTTCAGTATGCGTCATATTCAATTTCAAGGCTTTTTTAATATGTACTACATACACAAAAACCTACATAACAAAATACATTTATCATAATTATTTATCCGATATCTGTTGTTCTTCTTGTATCAAAAAAAAAAAAAAAAAAATTTTAAATACTTAAAATTACAATTTCTTATTTTTTTATTATATTACTTTTTTCAGACCGTTTTTCGATGTCTCCTCTATTAGAGAATGCTTAAGTTACCAAAGGGTTTAAAAAAGAAAAAGAAGAAGTCAAAAAAAGATCAAGAACTTTATACCGAAGAAGAGCTTGAAGAGTACAAACGCCAACTAAAGGCAAAGCAGGAGGCTGCTGCTGCTAAATCAGATGCTGGTGAATCCGATGCAGCATCAGATGTTGAAGGTTTAGCACCAACAGCGACAACATCAAATACTGCTTCGACCTCTGAGTTAGCGTCCGCGAACACAACATCAACTGCGGCTGACAACAACGAATCAAACGCCGCCAACGGCAACGCTGCTCAAAAAACCACTGAGGACGACGAATGGGTCAAATTTAAGGCTTTAACTTCAGGTGTTGATACTATCCTCCATAAAACTCAAGACGAATTAGATCGTATTAAAAAAGAATCTTTCTATCAGCGTCTACCATCTGCTGCTGAGAAGAAAAAGCAGGAAGAAGAGGAAGCGGTAAAACGTGAAGCAGAACGTTTAGAGGAAGAAAAACGTAAAGCCGCTTTATTCGAGGCACAGCGGGACAAATTAGCCGAGGCAGTAGTTGTACTTTCCGAATCGGAAGGGGAAGACGATGCTGAGACAGATGATATTTTTGTAACTGAGTATGTTGATGCCATTACCAGTGGTGAATTACAATTGGTAGTACCAGACTCACCAGTCTTAGATTTTGACGACGGTCCCGATCCCTTTGACACTGCGTACGCAGAAAAAGTTATTGTTGGAGCCGACAAAGCTAAGAGTAATAAGAAACTAGTTAGTTTAGGTGCTGCAGTAGAAGTCCTTTCGGGACGTGTAGAGCGCGAAAAGGCACTCGAACTAGCCAAACCTAAGCGCAAGCTACGCAAGGGTATTAAAAATCTTTTACTCAGCGAAAGTATTGATCAAGGTGATGTAGATGAGGAAGATCTATTACCACTAGAGCCCCAACGAAATCTTTTAGACGAACTGTCAGACGATGTACCTGATGCGCAAATTGATTTAAGTGTTTCATTGCATTTGAGTTTTATACAACAAAAAAAAACAGTATCGGACGAGGAAGAAGAAAACGCAGAATCAAATTTACCAGATCTTTCAGAATTTGATACTCTTAAAAGTCCAGAAGACGACGAATTTGCTGAACTTGCTGCAGAATCATTGAACAAGAAAGAAGAAGTCAAAGTTATCACGGAAATCCCATTTCCTAAAGCGGAAGTCTTAACATATATAACTGAAGCTGATTGGGCCGAATTTGAACAATTACAAGGAGAAGAAGAAACTGGTTTGTTTAAAAATGATATTCAAACATTAAATATTTTTAAATTTAATTTTTTATTTTAGATAAATCAAAACAAATACCTCCAAGGCCTACCTGTGGTCCACACTTGGTTGAAGGTGCCATTTACATCAGCGACGACGAAGAAGAACAAGACGACGACCCCTTTAATACTTCATACGCCGAACAAGTTATCAAAAAAACAACTGTTCTTGAAGAAGACGACGATTTTGATCCCAGAGCTGACGAAAAATCAGCTCCACCTGCTAGACCACCACCACCAACGGCTGTTAAAATAATTGCGAAACATTTAAACGTTGATATAGACTCGGAAGATTTTGATCCTTTTGATACTACAGTAGCTGGAGCAGTAATTGTGCTCTCTAAAACAACTTTGAAACAATCGCTTAGTGATCCAGATTTTGATCCTAGAGCTGAAGAATCTAATACTGATCCAGAACCTCAAGTACAAGAAAAAGAACATTTAGTTGCCACACCTAAGATTGAAGAAGATTTTGATACAGCTAGACGTAAGTCTTCTCTGAGTTTAAGTTTACAAAATAAAACTGTAGGATTTTTGGTACCCAACCAAGATTTATTAGGAGCATCGGAAGGAGGAAGTAATAAGAAACCATTAACTCCATATTACGCTCCTTCGAGTACTTCGATTGCAGAAAAGGATTCGGAGGATCCGTTTGATACCTCATACGTACCCGAAAATAAACCATCAGACGTTGAGTTAAAGCACTTAGAAAGCGATTTATTATCAAAGCCCACATTGCAACATAGTCTATCGGATCCAGATTTTAATCCCAGAGCTCCTGCGACACCTGTGCCAGCCGAAGATTTATTGGCTGTTAAAGACAACATTAACACAAAAGTTCTTACACCAGCGCAAGAAAGTAAGGATTTGCCTGACTACTCGGCAGATCCTGTTGTTGATCCATTTGACACTTCAATAGCAGCTAATTTACAACCAGGCCAAGCCGAACTTAAACTTCTAGAAAGCGAATTATTGCCCGAAAGAAAACCGGATATACCCACAGGAGTTTTAGATATCCAAAGCGACGCCCAGGAGTTGGGTTTAGGTGATAAGGTTTTAACTCCTCAATTGCCACACAAACAAATCGTTGTACCAGCAGAAGTTGATCCATTTGATACATCAATTGCTGAAAATCTTCAACCAGGAGAAACTGAAATAAAGCTATTAGAAAGTGAACTTATTGAACACTAAACTTTAAAAGGAGAAGCATAAAAACCAGACAAAATGGCTAATCCCTTTTTAATGGATGATGAAATGGACGGAGTGGATGACCAAACAGTCAATCCATTCTTAGTTCAGGCTAATACTGGTGAAACTAATGAAGATAATCTCTTTGGTGCCTCTGATCCAGCAGTAAACCCTTTCGCATTTGGTGATGATGCTGGGGATGAGCCACATGATCAAGAACATGACATTGATCCGGCTATGAGTTTCTTCGGTACCACTATAGAAGCCGAAGACGATGCTGTAAGTATTAAGTCCTCACAAGATGAGGAAGAAGAAAATAAATCAAAGGCTCCGCCGCCCAGACCATTGCCTCCAAAAACACAAGAGCTTATTAATTCTGTTTCAAATCAAATGGATGAAACCAGCTCAGAGTTATTAGGACGCATACCAGCTACACGTTCTCCTAGCCCGGTATCAATGAGAGACTTACACTCACCTAGTCCTACCCCGGATAGTGGCTTAGCGGATTTATTAGATGTGTCCGATAGTGGTTCTTCTGGAAATACGCATGGTTTTGATATTGACTTAATAGGAACTGGTACGACTACCATGGTTACAAATGATAATCCGTTTGGCATTCCTACCGGCATTCCCACTATTCAAGGTGCAACACCCATGCCTTCACCACCCAAACAACAACCTCCTCGACCTCCACCACCAAGACCTGCTCCGCCTAGGCCAATACCACCAAATGGTCAACAGGCTCCACCAAGGCCTTCACCCCCTGCTCCGCCAGCAACAGTTCCACAAAAACAAGAACAACAAGATATTCCTGCTGATTCTGAGGATTTATTCGACATGTTTGGCACTACTAATCCGCCAAAACCTCCACCACCCAAGAGTAAAGAAGACATTTTAAGTCTTTTCGATAAACCTGCTCAACCTGTGGCCAAACCTGATTTATTAAGTGATGATATAGTACTTGATCCCACAGCAGCTGAACCAGAAACGGAAACAAATGAATCAAAGTCAGACGAATCAGTAATTTTCAATTCCGTCTTAACCCGACCAGATGATAGTACACATAATATCACGTCAGAACCACAATCAGCCATACATAATAAAAATCAATCGAATAGAATAACTGTACAAGAACCAACTAATAAACAACGAGCTCCAACACCAGATATTGAAATAACAACTGTTGAAGATTTACCACGCTCAGATGATGAAGAGGAACAAGAACCGCAACCTGAACCGAAAGAGGAAGTACCAGCGGCAGTAATTGGAACTGATCCAGACCCACCAGCAGAAGATGATGAGGCAGATGTTGCAATCATACCCCAAAATAGTTCAAATGTAGAGTCCGATCAAAGTCCTCCTACTGAATCAGCTCCTACAACTCAGGCCTTGCAAGACTCGCCATTAGAAGGTTTGTCAGATAATATGACAAGTGATGTGGACATTGAAGTAGCAGAACCGGTTATCGAGCAGATGGATACTGGCTTGGATTTTGTACCACAAAGTGGAGCTGGATCCGCCAATCCATTTGCTAGTCCTGATGAGGAGGAGGAAACTTATCCAACAGCTGATATGGTATCTAATATTTTTGCGGCTGATGACACAGAACCATTGGAGGCACAAGAAAATATATTTTCAAGTACGGCAGATACGGTTACTGAAAACATATTTACCAACACTACGGATACGGTAGTAGAAAACATATTTACCAGTACTGCGGACACAGTTGTAGAAAATATTTTTACAAGTTCCGTAGATACCGTGGCACAAAATATTTTCTCTAGCAGCGCAGATACAGTTGTACCAGAGACTGCAATTAACATATTCGCCGCAGATCTCGATCCCGTAGTTGAGCCAAAACCAGCCTATGGCGCAAATATTTTCGCTGAACCAGATGAATTCGATGCATTCTCAGCCAAATTTGATTCCGTCAAAAAGGACAATATTAGTATTTTAGATGGATTTGGCGGAGGAGGTTCGGGAGCTGTGACACCCACTGCAGGAGATGGTACGTTTATTAATTTTTCCGTGTTAAACAGTTTTTATTGTATATTATTGATTTTTAGCTTGGGGAGAAAGTGCTTTTGGAACTCCAAATACGGCACCAGATGCCTTTGTCGACTCAAACGAAGGCTTTGGTAACGAAGATGATGACTTCTATAATATGGCGGCCCCTGTGCGCTCAGATTCTGTAGAATCAGTGGAAAAAGACTTTAATGTTGTTATAAGACCAAAAACTGAAGGAGCAACTGCAATAGCGCCTCAACTAGCTCCACCACCCCCAACACGTACCGCTCCAGCTGGACAATATTCAGGTGATGTCAGTCCGGCAGTTAATCCTTTTGAAGATACAGGTTTTCCAGCACCAGCCCAACAAGATGAGTCTTCTATGAAACGCACAGATTCCCAAGAAACACCCCAAACCCCTCTCTTCGATGAAGACGTTTCTCAACCTTTGGAAGAATTCCCGCGCCTAAACTATGTGGGTTCAGGTTGGGAAATGCAGTTAAGACAGCCAAATAAAAAGAAAATAACTGGTCAGCGTTTCTGGAAGAAAACATTCGTTCGTTTGGTTATACAAAACGATGTACCAGTAGTCCAACTATTTAATCAAGCTTCTGATAAGCAACCCTTCCAGGAACTTCCTTTACAGCCATCATATTCAGTTTCAGAAATAGGAGCTCAGCAATACGACCAATTTGGCAAAATTTTTACTATGAAACTGCAATATATATTCTACAAAGAACGACCCGGTGTACGGCCTGGCCAAGTAACCAAAGCAGAGCGTATTACAAATAAAATTACTAAATTTGCACAGTACGCCATTGCTGGGGATTACGAGGGTGTCAAGGAGTTTGGTAGTGATCTTAAAAAATTAGGTCTACCAGTTGAACATGCACCGCAATCATCACAACTCTTCAAAATTGGTTCCATGAACTATGAAGACATGAAACAGTTTTCCATATGCATTGAGGAGGCTCTTTTCCAACTACCTGCCTTACGCGAGCGAGCTTTGACTTACAAAATGGAAGAAGTGCAAGTTACAGGGGTAGATGAAATATACGTGGAACAAGATATAGAAGGAAAGATACTTAAACAAATTGCAAGAGTGAGAGTATTTTTTTTGGCTTTCTTGACAGGTGAGGGGTGCTTAACACTAATAGACAGAGAGAAATTAAAATAAGATCGTTTCAGGTATGCCATATATTGAGTTGGGTGTTAATGATATGTGGCGCCAGGGTAAAGAAGTTGTGGGTCGTCACGATATTATACCTGTAGCTACCGAAGAGTGGATTCGTTTGGAAGCTGTGGAATTTCATAGTGTGGTTAATCAGGATGACTACGAAAAAACAAGAATCATTAAGTATGTTTTAGGGTGATTTATCATTATACAGGTTATAATTCTGTTCGTGTTTTTTTTAGATTTCAACCACCTGATGCCAATTATATAGAACTACTGCGCTTCCGTATACGACCGCCTAAAAATCGTGAACTTCCTTTACAACTAAAAGCTCAATGGATAGTGACAGGAAATAAAGTTGAATTAAGAGCAGATATTTTGGTGCCTGGTTTTACCTCACGCAAATTGGGTCAGATACCATGTGAAGATGTTTCTGTACGTTTTCCCATACCGGAATGCTGGATTTATTTATTCCGCGTTGAAAAACACTTTAGGTGAGTCGTAAGAGAATAAATCACTCGTACATTACACAATTTACCAAAAAATACAAACATTTATTTTACTAATTTTCTAAAACCTCCAAATTTATTTCAGATATGGTTTTGTTGAAAAGAAGTAAAATATTTATATATTTTTTTTAATATAAGTTTTTTTACTATCTTTTCAATAATATTTTTTTTTAGATATGGTTCGGTTAAATCAGCTCATAGACGTACTGGCAAAATTAAGGGTATTGAACGTATTTTAGGAGCTGTTGATACTTTACAAGAATCCCTTATCGAGGTAACATCAGGTCAAGCTAAATATGAACATCATCATCGCGCCATTGTTTGGCGGTGTCCACGATTGCCAAAAGAAGGCCAAGGTAAAGCCTATCTTTTAAAATTCTGAAATTCATATAATAAATTTTATTTACAAATTCTAGGCGCTTATACGACCCATCAGTTGGTATGCCGCATGGCCTTGACATCTTATGACCAAATACCTAGTGAATTAGCACCATATGCTTATGTTGAATTTACCATGCCGGCAACACAAGTATCGCACACAACAATTCGTTCCGTTAGTGTACAAGACTCGGATTCAGATGAACCACCTGAGAAATATGTGAGATATTTAGCGAGACATGAATATAGGTAAGTGTTTTTTTCTGTGAATAATTTAATTGATTTAAGTTGCAAAATATTTTATTAAAACTTCAATCATATTCAATCAATAGTTCCTAAAAACTTATCACTTTCCACACAACCATCATACAATTTTTTACATTAAAAAAATGGCAAAATTTTGTAAAGTTAGTTCTTTATTCACTTCCGACCGCTTTCTTAAAATAAATTTAAACAAATTAATCCCACATAGCTCTGATGTATGCAAATCATAACCTCACAACAAAATTTTGTACTCAAAAAACGGAACCATTTTGTCACCAGGGGCCTAATTCTGGAAGTCGTAATCGAGAACTTTTTCGATTCGAAAGCAATTTTATTTCAGTAGATTCTTAACGAATCAAAATTATTTTTTCAGTATTGTGAAACTCAAATTAATGCTTTATAACTTTAAAAAATAATTCCGAAACGTTCAGTATTGACTGATATAATAAGATAATAAATTGCTTTCGAATCGAGGCCCCAGTACTTTAAATATATTCTAAAACAGAAAGTTATATAACTACTCCTTAGATATAAATAAACCTATTTTGTGCCACGCACATTTTGTTTGATGTTGTGTATTGATAAAAACGATGCTTGTTTCTTATGTGGAAACTTTGGCTCTTGCCGTTAATTTTGCATGGAAAGTGCCACGTTCACTTCTTTAATCCCACCAATATTTTTAGAGAGGAAACAGTGGCTCTTGCTGTTCTCCAGATACATAAATAGAAAAAAAAGAAAAAACATTGTAAGTAATTGTGACATAAATATATAACAACCTGGTCCCTATCATATCTGCAGTCTTCGGAAACCCCATTTTAATACATACATGAACAGACGGACAGATGGACATGGAAAAATCAACTTCGATACTGATCGGCACCCAGAATATATATATTCCTTATAGGGTCTAAGATCAATATTTCTGATACCACAAACGAAATGACAAACTTATACATACCCTAGGGGGAAAGGAACTAACCTTAACTTGTCACCTAATAGTTCTAACGTAGTAGGGACCGGTTCTAGTTCTTACACTTAATATACTGGGGACTTGTCAGTTTAACATGGCGATGCCCTATGAGGGGGTAAATTGGCACTTTTTGAAACCTTGTAACAGGTCACCGCAATAACCTGAATGGACACATTAAATTTCGCTTAATATAATGCCTGTCGCAGATATTGTCGCGAGAGAACAGATTACTAATGCAACCAACAGTACAATCCAGTCTCATGACTAGTTTTGTGTAAATCCATTTTATTATAATATTGTGTTCACGGTCCACGGAATAAGATCTTTATGAATCATTGACACAAATTTCCCGCATGGTATAACCCTCTCCACCTTTGGTGAATAGTATACAAATAATAAGTCAAAAATTTCCAAAAATAATTCTAATTTCATTGGCGCATATTCAAAAATCATAACTGAAGTCGCATTTAAAAAAACAGAAACTAAAAAAAATTCATAGATAATTATAGATCTTATTCATAAATAACTAGCTTAGTAACTGCTGATTGAAGAAATGCAACCATGCATATTTGCACGTATAGAAAACAAAATGTCGATAATATTTTGAACGATGTATGCAGTAGTTAATTTAAAAGCTTATTAAGCTATTAGAAAACAGTTATTGTTCCTAAAAAATGCATAACTTATATATAATAGTTTTTATATAAATCAATTAAAATAGGGGCTTGTAAAAATATAATTTTTCAAAAAAATTTGAAAGTATTTCTTGTTTTCTGTATTTTAGAGTGACACAAATTTGTTGCCAAAATTGTTTTGCTATTCAAATAAATTATTAAATAATATTAATCAGCTGTTCTTTGTATGTATAAGTTAGTTAACATTTATGGGGATTTCTTTACTGAGTAATATTCTGCATTTAAACTGCCTTTTACATTTCTTTATGTTCTTTTCTGAAAAATGTGTTCTGTTTTGAAAGTGCAACGTGTTCTTTTCTGAAGATGTTCCCCGTAAAAAGAAAAAAATGCTACATTTTCAACACTCATTTTAATTAAAGGGTGTAGCACTAGATTAACAGCTGGTTTTGTTATTATATCGGCAAAAATAAATTGTTTTTATAGTTCGTCTCTCGTATTTTTTTTACTTAGAAGTTAGCGATATAAAAGGCTCCATCCAAGTTATTAACGATAATTGTACTTTATTGTTTTATGCCGAAACTTGTGTTCTTTTGTAAACGTAAAATATACAACACTTCTTAAAAATTAGGTCAACATTTAAAAATTTTGCCAGATGCCATGTAACACTTATGGTACACCTTTTGTTCAGAAAAGAAACCGCCATTAGTTACATCTTTACCCATAATTAAGTGTAAACTTTTTCTGCTGAAAGTAAACAACTGTGAATAACTTAATTAGGTACTTAAAAAAGATAACAGTTAGCGATAATTTATGAATATGCCCCATTTATTTAAAGTATTGACAGTTTATGGTTAAAAAAGTATAGATCTCCTTTTGAACTCAGAATCGAATGTATAGCGAAATTTATTTACCTTTGCTGAACGTGTTACGTACTCCTGCCAAGTTAATGGAAATCGATCCAAATAAATGAATATCAGTTTGGACTTTTTGGAATATATTTTGTTTTGTGGAAATTTACTTAGAAACAAATCTTTTCGTCCATTTTACGAAGCTTATTTCTGGCTAAATGGCTACATCAAAAGGCAAAATTGCCGTATTTTTAGCGAGAAAATTCTCAAGCCGTTAACAAATCAACATTGCATTCATTTAAATTGAATATTTGGTGCTGCTTATAACCTATAATATATTATGTAGCGGCCCTATGCTCCCCAGAGGAGTAAAAGGAACAAATATTTAGTAGAGCGGCAAAAAATTAAAACATAAAACGCAATGAGCGGCATGTGAGCGAGATTTCTGAGCGGCTAAGCGACATCGCTCAGGAATAAAACTTGTTCTAAAATTAAATTGTTTTCTGAGAATAATCATGGCAAAAGAGAATGTGGAGCTTATAATTTCATCCGAACAAGGCGGACCGCTATTATGGCATGCCAGATTATAAAATTTAAAAAAAATATAACCGAAAAATTATTTTTTGTTTTGTCAATCTAGTGTTAACTTTTTTCAACAGCAAATCAAAGGATTTCACAGACATACGGCAGTATTGCCAAAATCTGTCTAGAAATTTGGGTAGAATTGTATATATGTAAATGGTTACATTCACGCTAATGTCGCTTTGCATGATTTATAGGATGAACACCAAGGTCTGTTCGTCGATTTCGATATGTATATATATTTTATAATTTGTTTTTGTTTTAATTGATAGTTAATCGAACGAAGTCTTTGCTCGAAATCGACGAACAGGCCGCAAACTTAATAAACGCATTAAATTCTTATGAATACGATTTTCGCGTTATAACATTAAACAAGCCACTTTTTACAATGGAGTTTTAACAACTAACCGCTCAGAAATTACGCTCAGTAATAAGCCACTTTCTGCTCAAACTCGCCGCTAAGCAGCTCATTGCGTGGCCTCGGCCTTATTGATAATAAGAAAGATGATAAAATAGCGTGACGAATTTTGTAGTAAAAAAAATAAAGAAACTTTTAGAGGGCTAAGTATAATGTGCTTAAGCTTACATACGCAAATGTGCAAATAAATATAATCAAATGTACACAACTATAATGTACTTAAGCAACTTTTCGTTAAGTTTCGTCAAGTGTCACTTGCTTAAGCAAAGAGCGAATCGTATCGTACTTTGCTTAAAGAATCAGCCGTTTCTTGGTTACATTTTGAAAAATATTTAAAAAAAAAACACACACACAATTGCATATTTTAGTACTCTTTTATTTTTGTTTAATTGTTTTTAAAATTATCAAAAAATAAACATGCTCATGGAAGTATAAAAAAATGTTGTCAATGAATTGATATTTTAAGAGAAAATAATTTTTGCAAAAGTTCAAATGTTTGCAACTAAGCGTTAAAGTTATTTAAGTTCAATAAGTACAATATAGTCACCCCAAAGCCCACAATAATTTGCTTAAGCATTTGGCAGGCTTTTCGTTAATTTTTGACAGTAGCTTAAGCCAGCCTAAGCATATTAGGCTGGCTTAACTCTTTTTAAACAATAGAAACAACAACAATATTATAAGAAACAAAATAAATTTTTGGTTTTTTAAAGTTGATAAAAAAGAATAAAAAACATAATCCCGCATTCAATTTTTAAAAACTGTCTAGTTAAATACATCAAATACAAAAATTGAACGATGACGAAAACATATCGAGTCGGTCTGCTGCCGTTTTTGGTTACTTTTCTTCTTCTTTAGCCAGGGAAAGGATACAGCAACAGTTAGTGATGAAGAAAAACATTGTCAGCCCAATTGAGAATAAAAATTCCCCGGGAGTTTTCTCCCTTCTCCCATTTTTCCTATGTAAATTCAATTGTAAAAATGGGAAAAGGGAAAAAAACTCCCAGGGAATTTGGATTCATAATTGGGCTGTGTGTGTATAAACCAGTGTTGCCACTTTGTGGGTAATTACCCGAATTTGGTTTAATTTTTACCAAATAAAATCAAGATTCGTTTCAGTGACGACATTTATTTCTTTTAAATATTGTTGCTAAAAAATGCACAGTATTTTGGACGAAAGTATTGGTTTCTTTTTAAGAAGTCTTCAATCAATAAATATATATTTTCAAAAGTTTGGTAATGAATGTCGCAAGACATTCATGCCTTTTATAGTGATTTAGACCCTAAAGTTTATTCAAAACACCCATTATAAAGGTATTGCAATAAGCATGTTAAACCTTCCCTAGATATATGCAACCAACTGCGGAAGCTAAACTCATTATTTTAGGAGTTTTATTTTATGTTTAATGTTTTATTAATTGCTTTTAAGTCTTTTTTGTTAATTTATTTAAAATGACAATAAGAATCTTAACAGTTTGACTAATATTAATCTTCTTTCAATGAGTTTGTTGTGTTTTTCTTCTTTGTAAATGTATTTTTATTAAATAAAACTTAAATTTTATATCAGGTATAATTTCATTTAAATCGGGTAATTTTGCATCAGCTGAAGTGCAATTTTTAAATTTGCTGGTGGTAACACTGGTATAAACAAGACTTCGTTCAAAAATCATTCCAACAAAAAATGTGTCTCAAAGCCAGCCGCCGCTCTGCTTCTGCCTTCGTCTTCTCCTTCCGTGATAGCTTGGGTGCGCGTCATTGCTTGTGCAAAAATTTTTGTTTGATTCAGCAAAATTATTTGTTTGAAATTTATATGAATTTTAGTAAATTTTTTGTTTGATTCTGTAAATTATTTGTTTGAAAAAATCAGTGTTTCTTTCGGTAAACAAAATGCAAATAAATTGTTTGAATATGCGAATTTGTTAGTAGGACCGATTTCAGACAAAAAATGTTTTGATTGATCATATAGCGAGTATCATGCCATTAGTTTTTTTTAGCCGCTGAAGACGCGCTCTACATAACAGTTACTAATCGGTATAATAATAATAGTTTGTACTATCATAAACAGGGAAACCATAAATATGCAATTGTATGTTTTTCCTTGTGCAACCAATGAAGGCAGATGAAAGACAATATATCTATCCGTTTTAGAGCTTTTAATGAATTTTGCCATTGATTAGCTGGTGTTTATTTTTGCATATTTCAGTGTTTGAAGTATTTGTTTGCATAATTTAGTTAAAAGAGCCATTTTTGCAGCATTTTTTAAGTTCTTTTCCCTTGTTGGGCATATTTTCCCTTTTTGAGGCATATTTTGAGACTTATTACATTTTTATACCCACATTACAATAGTATAGAAGGTGTTATGCATTTGTACTGATGTGTGTAACACCTTAATATATGGATCTTGGACTTAACTTAAAGTATACCTATCGACTCAGAATCACTGTCTGAGTCGATCTAACGATGTCCGTCCGGCTGGCAGGATGGCTTTGTGGATATGCACGTAACCTTGTGCGCAAAGTACAGGTCGCAATTTTGGAGATAATTTGATAAAATTTGGCTTTTAGGTTCTTATTGGCACAAGGACCAAGCCTATTGCAAATGTTTTATAGAATCTTTCCTAATTTTGCGAACAATTTAATTTTTTTTCAGAGTTGGTATCGAAACAACCCATGGAGAATCAACAAATGCTTATTTGGCAGCAACCAAACCTATTCGCGAAGAACCTGCTGCTAAGCCAACTGCTTCACCACTACCGCCTCCTAGTGACTCAGATTCAGACTCTAACTAAGTTAAATTAAATTTAAGCAACATTTTAAAATTATAAAAATTATAAACACAAAATTATATATAAATAAAAAAACATCATACAGTATTTTGTTGATTACAATTATAAAAAAACAATTATACCAAATAGAAAAAAACATATACTCGTTCATTATACCAAAAAATTATCTTAAAAAAATTAATTTAAAGAAAAAAAAGCTAAAAAAATTTACAAAAAAGCTTAAAATAATATTATTAAAACTAAAGTTCCAGAAAAAATAAAACCAAAAATAATTAATTTAAAATATACTAAAGTAATTGTTAAATGTTAAAGAATTTTCATTCCTCGTTTTTTCCCCATCATCCTCTCAAAATTACTCATTAATTGAAGCCATTACATTATTATAAAGAATCATTAAATTCGGTTTAGGAATTCCTTAATTCTTATTCTCTTCGGAAAATTATTACTTTTTTAAAAAAATATTTAAAAAGAAACTGTTAAATCTACAAACATATATTAGTTGACAATAACATTATAAATTTATGTCATATTACAAAAAAAAAATAAAAAAAAATACATACTTACGTATATCTAACATATATTTACATCAAATACATTAAATCATACATAATATTAGCAACGCAAGAAAATAAAAACACTTTAGCAAATTAACAATCTAAATATATATACATAGTTAATTAATAACAAAACTGAAAACTTAATGGAGAAAAAAAGAGCAAATAATTGAAATTAAAAAAAACTTTTATTAAAATATGTGTAAAATTTACCAAAAGTAGTTGGCTGTAATTGAATCTATTCAAACTAACACGCTACTTTACAAATGAGTTCAATCTAGTCATCATCTAGTCATTAACTAAGTAAACTTACTACTGCATTTTTTATAAAACATTAAAACATACATTTAAACACTCTCATTACTCTAACATTTAATTAAATATTTAATCGAAATTAAAAAAAGACATCATAAAATATCAACAAATAATAATCTGATTGTATTACATTGCAAACTTAATTGGCGAGTCTATAAACTCTCATATAATAATGAACGAAATGTCTTAATATTGAAAAGAAATGAAAAAAAGCAATTGATAAAATGCAATATAAACCAACTTATTAAATAAATGTTATATTCGAAAAATTGAAAAAAAAAATAAATTTTTAAATTTAGATCAACAATTAAGAAGGAACAAAAATTACCATTAAACAATCAAACATACAAGATATTATCGAGAAATGTGCTTGCTAATTTAAAATGGAAAGTGTAATTTAAAATCTATGTTTGAGTTCAGCAAATTGATAGATGGGCGGTTCCTCAGAATGGTCAACCAGGAAGGAAAAATAAAATGTTGATAATCATCGTCTTTTATTGTTTATTATTATAAAAAAAAAGTCTATGTTTTTATAAAAGAACGGTTTCATAGCATATCTCAGCTGTTTACCTTGAGGAAGTTGGGCTGGAAACTGGAAAATTTTATATTTTCTTTTTAAGCTACATACTTCTAAAGACATTTTGATATAATTATTTTACATGCAAAAAATATGTTTTGTTTCATTCTTCTCTTCATTACAATAAATTGTAAATTAAGTTGTTTGTTAAGGACAATTAAACAAAAACCAATGTAGATATTTTACTGTGTAAATTGCGGAAAGAGAACTACATAAATACACTTTTAAAATAAATTAATCACTTTTGAATATTCCGTTCCATTTTGCAGATTTTTACATTTCACTACTGTCAGCCAAAGTTGACTTCTATTTTGCGTACGTTCGTGACCACAAGTTTATAACTATCATTATGAAAACTTAAACTTGATGAAATCCATCTTTTGCACATAGAGCTACCCATATACTAGGAAAAGTTTTGTTTTCTATATTATTTGTACATCAAAAGCGTACGAACGTACGTTCGTGACCCCAGGCAATGCCCATATGGGCTAATCCTGCGTTACGAACGTTACATTCGCACGCGAATTTGCGTGTTAAGATTGACTCAGCTGGCGTTCACATTGGAATATTTTCATGAAATCTTTTGCAAAATGCAGTTCTTTGCGAGTACTTTAAAACTTGTTTTAAACTTAAAGGTTAACTGTTTTTGAAAAAAAGTTATGCTAGCTTAAAGTTCCGTTACGGACGTTACAAAAAATGGAAGTCGACTTTGAGGCTAATGTGGCGTTTGCACATTGTTTAGCTAATTTTGCATAATAAACAAAAAAAGTCCGTTAAACAAAAAGCTTAGGCTCTAATTCTGTAAAACGCAACCGCAATGCCAAAAATAACATTAAAAGCAAAAACAATGTCAAATTTTTTTCAAAATTTTGTTGTTGCTTTCTATAGAAATTCATACTGCGTTTTAAAATTTTCAACTCCACAAGATATTCAGCGTTTGAAATTTAAAAATTCAATATGAATTTCTGTGGAAAACAACAACAAAATTATGGAATATTTCTTATTTTGTTTTTGCTTTCAATGTAATTTTTTGGCGTTGCTTGCGTTTTACAGAATTAGGGCCTTAATTTTTGTCTGTTACGGACGTTACGTTATGGACGTTACACTTTTTCCATTTAACCAAATTGTGTATATAAAAAAACATTCATGTATTTAAAATTCTTTTTAACCTTGTAATTATTAATTTGTTAGTTACAAAAAAATTATAGAATATTTCATTATTCTTATAATAGCTTATATTTATTTATTTATTTGTTTATTTAACTGTTTAACATTGTATCTTATGCTTAATAGACCCAGCTGTTCGAGCTACTTTTATAGTATTGTCATTAGAAAAGCCCTAAAATATAGTGATATCTATGATTTAAGAGCTGGCATATTTTTTACATTTATCCATGTTTTTGATATTTCGTCTGATGTAGTTTTGACATAATTTTTACCAACGTAAATTAGGAAAACGCCATTTATGTTTTTTTTTTTTTTTTTGCTAATTTGTGAGAATCTCGAGCGTTTTTTAAGATGAGATTTTGGGCTTTTACTATTGCCAAACTTAACAACAGCGCCAACACCGTCCACCGCTCCTTTTCCATGCGAAGTAGAAAAAAGATTCCATTCGAAACAACTCACATTCTATTCTTTTACGAATTTTGGAATGTTTCTCAGAATTTATTTTTTTTAAATTGACTTCCACAGCCATCAGAAAATATCTTTATTCTATTGAAAGAATGCATTTTTCTGATTTTATAATTAATAATTTTATAAAACAATAAACAGAATTTTTATTGTGCGACAGCTCATCACTTAGTCTGGGATCACACCATAAAAGTTTTCTTTCAGAAAGTCTGAGTTTATTGGTGAGAGGGGAAGAGAACATGCTTTTCTTTTCTCCTCTCTCACCCATAAACTCAGACTTTCTGAAAGAAAACTTTCATAGTGTGAACCCAGACTTACAATGCAATAAGACTTGGCGCAATTATTGAACCAAGCAACGCATGTAAACAAAGTAACTTGTGAGTAACTGAAATGAGCCGATTGCAACACAATTCTGTAATTTTCAGCAAAGTCAATTTGCAATATCAGATCCTTGGGTTGTATTTGCATCTTTGAGGCATTAAAATAGTTTTGCTGCGAACGTGAATGCAGCTTAAAAGCAGGAAGCTTGGCGTTAAGCTCATACATTAATTCGTTAACCGATCCTTTGGTGTTGCATAGTATCATCCTGTTGTTTACCATTCTCCAATGCTTCTAAGCAGCAGTTTTGTCCATGCGATTAACAAACACCAATGGTGCAATATGTATCTGCTATGTCAATCACACATTTTTCACAGCAAGTTTCCTTTAAACACTTATCAAAGTATGATGGAAACGTTGATTCACAGTGTCTAGCATATATCGCTTGGAAATTGGAAGTTGATTAGCTCCAGCTAATATTGTTGCTTTTCTACAAGCAGATTGCACCGAAATCTCATCACGTTCGTAATATTCTTGAATTATATTGACATCATCATCAGCTTTTGTTTGTGGGCACTTTGGTTATTGTATTTGCCAAGGTATTTTTTTTATTAGCATCTCAAGAACTGCGCGTTTCTAAATTCCATTTTTTTGATATCGAAATATTCACCTTTTTTAAAGCTTTGACCAAAGACTGGGCAGAATTATAAGCTTCGTCATTGTTTACTTTTGTTGTTGCGTTTTGCTTATGTGCCTCTCTAAATTTGGCCACTCGTTGTCTATTATCTTGTTTTTTTGCCTGTGACATACTATTTTTTAACTGTTCTTTGATCTTCTCACGATATGCTTGCTTTATTTCTGCTTCTTTAGTTTTACCGCCTGTTTTTAGAAAACGTTAACAAGTGAGTGAGTGAGAAATTATATTGAAAACAAAAACAAATTTTCGTTTTTTATTGTTGTTTTCAATATAATTTCTCACTCACTCACTTGTTTACGTTTTCTAAAAACAGGCAGTTAAACACCAACAGTTTTTCAGTATTATTTTTAAAATTTTTGCTCTGTCTGCATTTGAACTCATTTTAATTAATACATACGAATATATTTGTCAGCACACGCGTTTATAATTGAAATGAAGTTTGGTTTTGAGATCAAAGCAAGTATTTCTTAATTTCTAACGGAAAATCCAGTACGTAAAGATAAATACATGGGCGTACCACCAAATATTTGAAGGGGGCATGGGGGTTGCGGTTTACAACATGGTTAAAAATTAATAATTATTGATTTTCACGAATTATTTTAGGTTTCAGAAGAATTTAAAATTCATCTCAATTTAAGTTGCAGATTGGGGGATCGCATGTTATTTAAACACACTTTTTGTTACTTTGAGGTGAAGTTTTTCGGATTCTCGGCAACCTAGAGCAATTTTAAGCCCAGATTCAGATTCAGCAGTTGAAAATCCATTATACACACTTACTTCCACCTCATAATATTAAAATAAAATTTTTGGGTATTTTCATGCCGTTACGGACGTTACGCACTTTGTAATTTATATTTAAAAAAAAAATGTAATAAAGATATTTCTTTTTTTTCGTCATATTAAAGTGCACAAAAACTCTGTTTAAAAAGCTAGTTTGGAAAACCAAATTATTAAAATGCATTTAAAAACCCTATTTTCCGTTATGGACGTTACACAGAGTGTACCCATTTACAGTTCAAATTTTTAATATATATTAGATAACTTACAAATAGAATTTTAATCTTAAATAAAAGAATACTGAAACGACTGTTTTGCCTACTTTTTGACCATGGAAAATACCCTTTTTTTAAAAGAATACATGAAAGCAAGAGGTACGTTTAGGTTAGCCTCTGCCAAGAATAAACAAACCACTGTAAAACCTTATTGCTTATATATTTTGAAGCTTGAATATGTATCCTATTATTCCATTAACAAACATTTAGATTTTGGGCAACTTTTAATTTCTGCCTTTGGTTTAAAATTTATTGGATTAGCCCATATTCCAAAAATTTCGATTTAACTTTTTCTTTTAACAGCAAAGCCAACGAAGGGCTTTTATTTGGTCCCGTAATTTTCATAATGCAATCACGAATTGCGGTATACACCTTAAAAGCTTAATTTTAAAGTTGCCCGTAAATCAAGACCAGGCACAGTGGTACCAATGGAAAATTTAGAGCGAAAAAACTCGATATATTAAGGTATAAGTACTGTACATATTTAAATAAATAAAGGACATATATATATATAATATTAATAGAAAATCATTTAATTTATTTAAAATTTATATTAATGTTAAATGAAAATTGTTTAAATAACACTGTTCAATATTGAATTTGTGGTAAAGCAACAACAACACTACAAGAAGAAAAACATATTTTTTTTCATCTATAAAATAAATTATAAAAAGAAGGAACTCAGCAAACACAGAATTACACTTTACATACATATGTACTGCCAAACTTATTGCCTGGAAGACAAATATTATTGCGGAAATAATCGATTTCGTATTGCGGAAGATACTTCCTTTGGGAAGAAACGATGGCAATACTTTTCAGCAAAACGAAAGCGATACTTCGAGATGATTAACTAGCAATATCGCCAGATAACCACTTATTAGAAAATAGGAAGATATCGCCAAAATATCATTGGGATGATAAAAAGAAGATTTTGCATTGCAAATTATAAAAGGGAGAAAATAAACAAATACTTTGATTATTTTCATTTCGATGACAATTTGGGGATATTGCTAAACTATTGCTTTGTAGGATATCTTCCATTTGTTTGCAGGAAAAATTTTCGTATTTTTTTTGTTAAAATTATTCAGTTAAATACACAAAATTTTTAAAGTAGAATGATAACGAATACCATTTTGGGCCATTCTGCTGGTGTCGTTGTTTCAATCGAATAAATTCTTCATAAAAATCCCATTGTTTCAACTTTCATTAAACGTGATTAGCAGTAGTGTTTTTGCAATATCAATGTAATTTTGCTTTTCCCTGCGGTAAACGGAACGAATTATGATAGGTAAAAACAAGACATATCACTTACTCTAGAGGAGGGGTAATTGACACTAAACTAGTCATGTGACTGTATTTTGTGCTGGTAGTGGCTGATTCTATCTGGTATGACCTTATATGAAGGAATTCTATCATATAAGCATGGTTAACTCGGGACATTATTTTAACCAAAATTTAATGTATTCATTTAGGTTATTTCAGTGACCTATCACAAAGTATCAAAAAGTTGACAGTTAACCCCCTCCTAGGACATCACCATGTAAAAGTGACAAGTCCCCTTCATATAAAGTGTTAGAACTAGAATCGATCCCTGCCATTAAAAGATTGTCCCGTGACAAGTTTGATGCTAGTTTCCTTTCCCCTAGGGTTACTTTACTGGAATGTTAAATTACCACGAATTATAGTTACTTTAAAAGTTATTGTAAAATCATCTTACATTATCATGAAGAAACTATGAAGTCTCAAAAAATGAACTATCAAAAAATTTAAAATCAATCTTGTTTTTGAAGACTTTACACAAATTTTTTTCTGGGTGCACGGCGCGACTAATTAAAAGCAAATTGGTGCGAGCTGTCGAAATCATTAGACATTTTGCTACGATTTATAGTGACTTCGCCTTGATTTAGAGCCTCGTCTAGGATGAATAAACCTCCAAAATCAGCTGATACAACAGAATGAAATTGAGTTGTTGTTAGATTTTTATCAGTGAAATCCGTAAACCGGTATAGTTAGGCATAGTTAGGCATAGTTAGAACATGACTATGTACAAAATACCTATGTTTATTACATGTGATGTTATTTGAGGCTTTCTGCAGACCAGTGATGTCAACTTTTATTTTTTCATTACCTTACGGCCCTCTTGAAATTACCGTTCTTGAGAAGAAATTACCGTAAGTAAAGATTTTTAATTAAAACATTAATGTCCTGTTTCCAAATGACAGGCGATTGATTGTTTCATTTGTTAACAACACATTATAGCATTTTTTATAAACCATTAATTTAAATGTGTTTTAAGAAAAATCTGAATGTAAATTTTTGTCTTAAAATGCATTTTTTTACCAAAATTATTGTATTTTTTATGAATAATTATAAATAGTTAATTTTATAACATTGCGGCCATTTCATATGTTATTTGTTGATTTTTAAACAAACAAAAAGTTAAATACCTATGAAATTAATAATATACAAGTGTAATTTAATTTGTCTTATTTTGCACTTATCGGTGTTACGAAAACATTTATAGAAACATAATGTTTTTATAATATTTATCTATGTATTTTTAAATTGAAAATCACCTCTCAAAAGTTAAGACTTTAAACCCTACATAGGTATGTATGTAAGTACGTATATTGCTACCGTTTGCGGCCCAAATTTACGCTAAAAAAGGGTAATTACCGTAAGGTTAACATCACTGCGGCAGACTCCATTGAGATGAGATATAAGAGCAATTAAGGGCCGATTGATGAAAAAACTTGGGAGCATTATTTCCGTTTATTATAACATTTATATAAGTCTGTTATTAAGAAATATTTATGAAGGGTATCCGAATTCGATAAAATCTCAACCAAGTCTAATTATTGGCAAAATTGTAATTTGTTATTCGTACACATGATTTGAATATGCAGACTACACAGCCAGTTTTACATACTTAATTAGATCCGAACTTAAGATAAAAAAAATAATACCCTCCTCCCCCGTTTTGGTATATAAAAGTTAATTAATATTTGAGAATGTCATTCGTGAATGAATGGTGCGAATGAAACCTTTTCTTTAGAAGTCGTCAACTCTCATCAAACGATCGTCTAAACCACCCAGTATTGTCAAAGTTTTTTAATTTTTGTGATTTCATTATAAGTTCTTCATAAATGTCGAACCTTTAAAAGGGACTGGTTTTAGTGCGGAGGTTTCTGGTTCGACTATCGCCAGAGACTCTGCACTGCTTACAACAACTGGTTTAAACTCTAAGAGCCAGTTTTTGACATAAAGATCAGCGATTAAATTAGAACTAATCTTTGAAATTCGTTTTTGGGTAGTCGATTATTTCATTTTGTTTCCAAGTTTAAACGCCCAAAGTTGGCGGTTTAAACTTGCGACAGAACTTTCAAAAGTACGAACAGCTTATGAAAGGAAATATTTTTTATATTTTTTTTATTTAAAGTTTTATTAAATATTCCACCCTCAAGCTTAAATATTTAAAAGTAATTATAAAATAAAGGTCAAATAAGAATAAATATCTATTTATAAATATATAATATTATATAACACAATACAAAATTCTCGCATTTTCTTCTTCTTTTTCACGTTAAGAACAGTAATTTGATGACAATTTTTGGTATTTGTTTTAAACTGCCATACTTATACATAAAAGTACTGTCAATTCATATGGCAATGCTAAAAGCTTTAATCTTTCACTCAAAAACGCCACAGAAGATTAAGGCTAGATTAATTTTTTTATAAGATTAACAAATCTTACTATTGATCCTGGTTTAAACTCTAAGTAAAAAACCCGCTCTTAGTTACTTTGAATGACCCCAGTTAAAATATAGTCTGACGAAAGGTGGTTAAATACAGAGCAGTGCAAAAAGATCTGGAACAGTTTAGATAACAAGCACCAAATAAAGCTCTACGATAGTTTTGTATATTTTAAGGAACTTTGAAAAATCTGGGGTATAATATATTCAATCGAAAAGTGGTTCAGTTCGACGATCATAAAAGTTATAGAACTTTTAGCAACAAACCACAAATAATCATATAACTTAGATTACATATTTGCTTATTTTGGCAATCACAACACGAATGTCGAAAATATTCTCTAAAAAGAGTCAAACACTTCAGTTTGGTTGCCCTACAAATCTACCGAGTATGATTTTAATACACAGAGCAAATATACTTACATAATATCAAATTTTCTGGGTATTCCTGGTGATTTTAAAATATTTACGTTTGTCCAATTCACAAGCTCTGTCTTATGTTTTATCGTTTAAATAATACGATTTTTGGTTATGCACGCTTGTTACCAGATAAATTTGTTGTATCGTTACTTTATCGTATTGCTTAATGCTAAGAATGGAAAATGACAATTCAATGAACATACTTACATAGTTAATTAACTTATTTCTTTTTTATTTTAATAATTTTTTTTTAATCGATACCATGAACTTAAACCAGGTATGGGACTTAAAATTTGACGTGAAAAGGTAATAAATATTAATTGATAATATATTAATCAGTAAGAAGAATTCAATTTGCGGTGTTAGTTATCATCGCATTCTATAAAGATTTTTACAAATTCACCAAAACAGGCGAAGATTTCCAGACCTGGGCCCTGTTTCTCAAAACTACACGTTACAAATCTACAAGTAACATAGATTTGAAACAACAACAATAATTGTAAAAAGGATGCTTTTTTATCTTTTTTTACTTGTAGTTTTGGAAAACAGGGCCCTGGTATAAAAAACATGTTTTCAAACAAATAAAACACAATCGTATAATAAGACAACATTTTGTATGAAAATTGCCAATAACAAAGATACAACATTATATAATTAGACGATTAGCCAACGACCACGACGCTAATGCAAGCTTGTGAATTGGAGAATTATTTCAGAGCTAAAAAATCTGACCTCTAACTTTAGCCAAAGTATCCTTGAAATATCAATCCATAAGAGAATGGCGTCAAATGCTCATCCAAATAGGTAACATCATTGCATTTATATGCCAATCTTAGATAGGCTTTCAACCGTGTCATTCGAAATATTCCCCTTGAAGACATTACTCTAAAGGAACTGGCTCTGCTTCAAATACTTTTGTAGTTTTATATTTATTAGTATAATTTTGCAAAAACTTTTAAGTTCTAGAACTGTTTATTGAAATTCAATTAAATACGATCTTAACAATTATAGAAGTCCCATACTAACAAACTAAAACGATTTGAATGATCGCATTGGACGATATTTATTTTGGGCTTCTGCCCCTAATTTTTTTTAGACTGCAAATTTTTAAAACACATTTCATGTCAAATTAAAATTAATTTTACTTTTATTTACTTTTTTCTTCTAAGTTTTCAATGATTTTTTTTACATTTTCCACTTTAAATAAACCACATATTTCAATTTGTTTTGAAATTAGTTTAGTAAATTTTTACCCAAAAAAAATAATTGTAAAGTTAGCAGCTAAACGCACTTAAAAAATATTTAAAAAAAAACAAACATTATTAAAGTATAAAACAATGATATTAACCAAAGAAACCTTAATTAACAAAATACAAATAAATTTAAAAGAAAAAAAAAATTAGAAAAATCTCACCCACAACTTTTCGGTCAGTGTTTGTTCACTACTATTTTTAAACTTATTCTGAATTCGTTTTAATTCTTAAATCAAATTGAATGTTATTTTATATTGATAGCGTAAATGTCTTGTTTAATCAAATAAAATTAAAATAATTTGTATAATTTGATGAAAAAAATCAACTTAACAAAAGAAGTAAAAGTGCCATATTCGGCTGTGCCGAAACTTATATACCCTTCACTGTAGTATTGAAATCCCTGCAATTATATGCGACCCAGGTGAAAAAATTAACAGATGGCATATTTACAATATTTAATATTACTTTTATAAAACAAATATCTGAGTCATATTTAGTCATCACAGCTCACATGGCAGTTATTTAGCCATACTTATGTCATTTATTAAACGAAATCATTTTCAACCGCAATTACATTTCTGGTGAAAAAAAACATAATAAAAAAATTAAGAAAATATGTATTAACAAATTAGAGGCAGCTATGTACCGATCTAGTTGAATTTGAATAGCAAACTATTCCAGACTGTATGTGATTTTAAAATATAACAACCTGGTCCCCATTATATCTGGGGTCTTCGGAAACCCCATTTCAACATACATACGGACAGGCAAACTGACGGACGGACAGACGAACATCGTTTAATCGACTCCACTACTCATTAGGATTCCCAATGTATGTATACACTTTAAAGAGTCTAAGATCGAAATTGTAGATATGACAAGCGAAATGACAAACTTATTTTAGAAACGAAGTTTCCAACAGTGGTAAAGGGTATAAAAAGAAATTTAAACAAAAAGTTTTCATAATTATTTAAGTGTTATTATCTGCAAAACGAATTTAAATAAAATGTTAATTAAGATTTTCCATTTAGTAATTCAAAAACAAAGAAAAAAACTTCTAAACAACTTCAGAAATATTCTCCGAAAATAGAAAATTCATATGATCAAAACACTTTACATTATTTAAAAAAAAGAAAAGTTTTTGAAAACTTATTGTACAATATTAAATATGAATATTTATTTATTAATAATGTAAACTTGATTTCAGCATGTGTTAAATTTATTAAAAATAAAAAATATTTGTACTATTAAATTACTTAAATAAAGCAAAGCATATGTTATACATTAATGGTATTAAGTAAAAAATTTAAATAATTAAAAAAAAAATATATATATATATACAATGCAATTAAAACCAAATGATATACATACTATACATAAATACTTACAATATAAAACATACATAAAACTTAAATAAATAATATTATAAATCAAACAAAAATAGTTAATTGATAAAATAAAGATTACATGAACGAACAGTTTGTTTCAAAAAGTTGTTTTTCTACTTAACGGTACGATACTGATACTGGTTAAACTGATGTCAAACAAGCAGGAGTCCTATATTCGGCTTTGCCGAATCTTAGATACTTTTATCTATAGTATTATAAAGGCAGTTTTTAGAGTTTTAGGTTTTTTCCCTTTACTACAGGTGATAAGCGAACACAGAAAAAAAAACAACGAGAAATCAATTGTCATATTGAATAACATATTCCTCCATTCAATTAACTTTTTTATTGAAAGGGCATCAACAACTGAATATGTAAACACAGAAAAATATCTCAAGAAATTTTGGTAGTACCATTTGTTAAAATTAATATTTTATGTCAATTAAATTTTTAATTGAATCAACGAAAATATTTATCATAATTGCACTTTGAAAAATAGCACTCAATAAAACATTAAATTATTCTACATATTCAATAAAAATAGTATTTCAATTAGAGTAAAGTCAGAATGTTTGCAACTTTTGTCCGCTTGTTAATTATAGAAGGATCTATCACACAGAAGCAAACTAATTTTTAATTTTACATAAAACGCATATGTGCGAAAGAATTCTTAAACCAACCGTTTCATTACCAAAAAGTAAACCAAAGAGCATGATATTTTTACAGCGGTTAGATATGAATACATATAAAACGTTTCGTTTTTTTCCAAAAAAATAAAAGAGAAAAATTTTGAGTTAATACACTATTGTTGAACAAGTGCGATATGTGAAATAAAATATCAGCCAAAATGCTCGCCACGGCTGTAGACCGATTGTATATGAGGAGGTCCATAACAAAATGCAATAAGTACACCATTACATTTTTTTGGATAAACGACATAATGTAATTAAAGTAAGTAGCCTACAAAAAATAATATTTTTCACATTTGAATTATTTTATCCGACAATTTGTTTTAAAGTTATTTAGATAACAAGTTTGGAATTATTGCGTTTCGGTCCTAATTATAAAGTATTTCAGGTTTGTGATGAAAATCGATCGATTTCAAAACGAACGTTTTTAAGAGGTGTGATGAATTTCGAGGAATATTAAAATCCATTTCTGAATTATTGTCTTAAATTTTCGTTCAGAAGTTAGCGTATATAATAATAAATTCAAGAGAATAAAGACTAAAAATAAAAGGAATATGTATATAAAATCCATTTTAAATGATACTTAAAGCTATATTGAGGTTCAATGTCGTTTATGTGCCGAATTATCTCATACTTTAGCTCTCGAATTGTTCTTGGCTTATTGACGTATTTAAATATCCCCAAAGAAAGAAGTCCAACGGTGTCAAATCACATGATCGTTATGGCCAATAAACATCGCCACGACGTGCGATAACACGGCCATTGAATTCCTCGCGCAAAAGAGACATTCTTTTGTTGGCTGTGTGGCAAATGTCACCAGCCTGTTCAGGTCTTGTAGTCTATTTCTGGCCACAAAAATGCTGTTATCATCTCGCGATGACGCCGCCAGCCCATGAAACGTACTAAACATGTTTTTTTTACATATTAAATTATATGTAAGTATGTATATAATATCTTTTGATGAAGGTAAAACGTTATTGGTACTTTTTTTTTCGATCAAAAACTTATTTATTTTCTATTCCTCTTATTCCAAAGGAGCTGTTGTATGGGGGCTAGGTGAAATAGTAAATCTTTTTAACAGGGTTTTTGCTTAAAGATCACCTCGTTTTATGAGGTTCGGAACAAATTCAAATTAAAGGAAAGGGCACGTTCAATGAGTAATAAAAAAATAGTAGGGCCCGTAATGTACTTCACCCAAGGGGGATTCTAGGAGTTGTGGGCTAGTTTTTTTACAATTTCATAAAATTTCTAACTATCTTAAAAATTTTGTTTGGGATACACTTAAGGAATGAATGTAGAGGTTAGGTATGCTAAAAACAAATGTTGACAAAGCAAATAAGGTAGGTTTGGTTATACATTAGACCCATCGAAAGGCATGCTAGGCGCGGCTGTGGCCACATTTCATTGAACCGCCATATTAGTGGCGGCCATGGAGTTCTTTTGGTAATTTGTTCCGCTTTATCCCCACTTTGAGCTCGCTGAGCGTTCCCTTTCTCTCGTCCTATCTCTTTCAATGTTTGGCTGATGTACACGGAAAGAAGTCTATTTTCTAAAGTTATAAATTTTAACTTCTTTCATTCGTTTTGAGCAACATTTTCTGAAATAAAGAAATATACATTAGAATAAGTTATTATTGGCTTGGTTCCAGTTTTATTTTCTGGCGATTTGGTAAATAATTATTTCAATGCATTTTTCCGAACCTCATAAAACTAAGGCGTCTACAATTTTGTATTCGAAAAGTCGTTCACCGACCCACCCTTTAGTAATCCGATCGACTCACACAGTGATACTTACGATATCCGCCCGACAAACTGGCTGAAAGGCTGGCTGGTGGTCTGTCAAGGTAATAGTATTGGGCAAAATCTTTCATATACATACAGTGTGAAGCATAAACCAATGTCCCTCTTTTGAAATAAAACAATTTCTAAAATTTTTTTTTAAAAACAAGTAAGAAAGTTTGTGTTATTTATTCCTGGCAACTCTATAATTTTGCACAGCAAACGTCTTGGTACCCTCTTAAGTGATCTATGTTTAAGTATTGGCATGTCTATTATTTTAAATGTTTTTTTCTTTCTACATTAATAAGGGTACATTTAGAATATATTCAGAGTTATTTCTTGTTGATATCAGTAGATTATTGAAAAATGTGTTAAAAAAATTACTCGCAAAGAGCTATCGATTGAGGAGCGCAATATTATTTTTAAAAATCATCGATTGGGGAAATCATATTCTAAAATTGCTCAAATAACTAATAAGTAAGTCAACAATACAAAAGGTAAGCGCATTCTTCTTAATTAAAATCACAACTTTTCATATGTTGCAAATCGCTACAAGCGACGATTATGAAGCTTCTTTTAAAATAAAAACACAACATACTTTTATACAAAATTCTCTCTGATTCATATTTCAGCCTGTGACGACCTTTATTTCCATTTTTTCTGTTCCACTAGTTTATTCTACGCAAATTTATGTATTTTAATCAATAATTAAAACGAAATGAATGAGAATTTTAAGCAAAACAAGCAACTATGTATTGTAAGATGCAAATGACCAGAATGCTGTTGCTTTTTAAACATATTATTTAAAATTAAACATACAATGTTTTTAAATGTTATAGTTTCAAACATATTATTGTTTTTAAATATTAAGCATAACATGTTTGGAGGCAACCATACCAACTATATAGCTTTTAGATGGATAAATTTTACCATAATATGGTTGCCGTGATAATAATATGGTTAAGTGTATAGTTGTAGCTTTATTTTATTAAAACATTATATTGTTAAATTTAACCATATTTGAAGTATCAACGGAGGTCAACACTTTATTGAAAAAAGTTTTGTTAAAAACAACAAAAGTTTGTTTGTTGCCATTGCAGGAGCCATAATATGATTTTTTTTTAACCATACTTCAACCATGGTTTTTCTCTGTGTGCATACAAACTACTTTCCGGAATAGTTTTTTCGCCCATAAAACATATTTTATTATAGTGGTATTTAGATTAAATTTTTTTGCAACATTAACAGTATTAGAAAATTTGTTTAAAATCGATCCATATTTGACCAGGGCTCCTGTACAAATAACACTCCCGTAAAAAAACTTTAAATGCCATAACTTACTTATAAACGTTGGTATGGCTACACAATTAGCCAACGATTACTTTTAAAAGAGCTACTTTGTCATAGCATTGTACTGGTATTTCTAAAATTGGCTTTTAGAATAAAAACTACTCGTCACAAGCAACTTTAATATGAATCTTAACCTCATAACTTAATTTTGTTTTGCCGCTTCCCAAAAAGAGTGCAATTTGGAATTTGTCTCTTTATATATTGTGGTGTAGTTTTACACGCTTTCATTTAAAATCAATTTGTTCATACAAAAATTATAAAAATGTTTCAATTAACAAGATTTTGTTTGTCGTGATTAATTCCCAATTTTTGTTCTTGAAAAAAACACTGACATTTATTGTTGAAGGGATAAGCTATTCCTATGCGCATTTCATTGATTGCTTACGCAAGATCATTAGGAAACTTCATCCAAGGATCTTAGAAAAACTAAAGATATTAAACAAATTGGGAATTAAGTACGACAAACAAAATGTTGTTTATTGAAAAATTTTGTATTCCCAAAATTTACTTTGATAATAATTAAAAATGTTTAAATAGCTGTAGCTTCTTGAATAACGAATCGAGAACAGGGCGTTAATATGTTATCACTAGGGAATTTCAATTATTTTATTTCCCGTTTTCCCGGGATTTTTCTTGCGTGATCATAATTTCAGAAAACAGCTATTTCTACTTTAAAATGTAGTTTTCTATTCTCTAAAAATTAGCAACTGTGGATGGGTTGCGGATTAGATCAATAACAAGAAGTGAGTTCATATTAAATCAATGTCTCCTGATGCAATAAATCTACTAAAAGCAGAATGGGCAGTGCAACAGTTGATAATTATTACATTTAGTGAAGTGAAGAGTTAATAAAGCACATTAATTCGTGAACAAGTCTTAAAAATAGAAGATACCTAAACATATCACTTCTTTATTGTAACATAGTCATATCTACAAAAACAAACGATATTGGTAAAATGCGATTAAAGTTTTCAAAATGGTCCGATTTAAACATATATTTTGCTATTACTTCGCTTCAGTTTGAGATATAATACAAGAAGTTTACTTAAAATTTCAGATATGACTATGATGCAATGAAGGAGCGATATGTTTATTAGGTGATAAACACACATTTTTTAAATTTGTGTTGGTTTATATAACAGTGAAGTGCGGGGAAACCGAAATAAAATAACATTTTGGAGACTCGTGTTAGATACTACAGCATACAACTTGAAAAACCTTGACATGCATTTGACTGATATAGACGTTAAAAAAGAAAAAACTGCTTCTGATTGTGAATCCGAAGCATGCTACATCAATGGACTTTTAACTATTTGTCGAACCTCGGTAAAAAATTAACGAAATTTTTCGGTAACATGATAATTCGTAAATCAAATCAGAAATATACTTTTTGACGACTTACTAAGCGCCTTGAGTATGTCAGAAAGTTATTTCCTAAGCCGTTAAAATGTTATATATTTACTTAAAATATTTTATCGATTTTATTAATTAACTTTATGATCTCATATCTTGAGTACCTCAATTTTTATTTTGTTTTTATTTTTGTTTTATGAATTAAATTGTTGTGTTTAAGTTATCTTTTTATCTTGTATCTAGAGTAAAATAATACGGAATAAAACCATAATAATTGGTAATAAGAGCGTGAGGTAATAATAATTCAAGTTCCTATTTCAATCTTCAATTAATTTTTTAGTATTGAACCATTTCTTTTACTTTCTTTGTAAACAAGTTCCCTTACGTTTTTTTATAAAAGTTTTTTTTATTAATTAAAAACAAAATTTACTTTGTATTATTTATATGGAGCGGGATCCCGGGATCCCGGGAAATTTAAAATTGCTACTTTATAGGCAAGAGGGCCGAGGGGAAAAGAAAAGAGTACACAGATGCATGTACTGTGAGTACGCTTTGCTTTTTCATTGGTTGTTTAAAAAAAAAAGCACACATGCATACGCACGACTATACAAAATAAAAAACATGTTGGCACCATGACATGAATCCTTTGAACGCCAATTCATGTTCAAAGAAGAAAAAGGATGAATCATGTCAATAAAACATGAGCCGTATACACGCCGACTTATTCACGTATCCACTAAAGTGAAAATGTGCCTCATCACTGAAGATGATTTTCTTCGAAAATTTATCATCCTCTGTTGCCATTTCTTGCCACCATTCTGACCATTGACGACGTTTGGAATGGTCAAGATGCTTTAGTTCTTGAGTCAATAGCTTCTTGTAAGCGTGTAAATGCAAGTCGTTTTGCATAATGTTCATCAACGACGAGCGTGAGAGGTGCAATTGTTGGCACGACGACGAGTTGAAGTGGACGGCTCTTCAGCTACACTATCGCGAACAGTGCGAGCTGTACGAGCATGCACTGGTATTTTCACATCTCCTACAGACCCGGTTTGCTCAAATGTTTGCACGATTTTTTCGATTGTGTATCTTTCCATGGTTTAAATTGTGTTAGTCTGAGATTGAGAAATATCAAGTAAAATGCAGAAAAAAGCTTGACTTTTAGGTTTGGTTCTCAATCAACATGAAATTTGGTAGTTATGTAGATTAAAAGTTCTTACAACAGTGCACTTAAAAACATCCCCCTTTTTGAATAAAAAATACCATAATTCTCAATCGAAAGCATCTTCATACTAAATGCTAAAAAAAACTTCAAAAGTTCAATATCGGCCTTAAATTTTTCAATAACTGCTTAACCGATTTTAATAAAATTAAAACTGTAGAAAAGTTCAAGAAGTCTTCTCTCCAGCAAAAATTAAAAAATTATCTTTATCAGCTTAAAAGTTACAGATTTTTGGCAGATGTAAAACTATTTTCGCCCACTGTGCGACGTACACCCCAGTTATGTTTTAATCAAAACTTAATTGAGTCCATTTTTTGTTATTTTATTTTAATTTCTTAAATGAATTCCTAAACTTACAACGTTTTCGATTTTATATAATATAGGACTTTGCACAAGTTTAAAGATCAGATTAATTTAAATGTGTTATATAAAAAATATATATGGGAAATATGAATCAAATTTAAAAACATATATAAAAAGTTTTTGAAATAACGCTCAAATTAAGATTAGGACGTTTGTCCGTTATCACCTCAAGTTTTATAAAAATTAACGATTTTTACATACCAAATTGTGAAAAATGTGCGGGATTAATATACTAAATGCAAATTAAGCTTTTTTGAATTCCCTTCGTTAAAATTTATTTGAATTAAGTGATCGCAAATTGTAGTTTTTGCGTAGCAACTTGGAGTTAAATTTGCTGGTTTAAGCAAAAAAAAAAATTCATTACTTTTAAAACCATATTGATTATAACACAAAATTATTAAACATTTCAGTTCTCAAAGGAAGTTTTTATCCTTTGAGACCTACGGTATTTACTGTTTTTCATTTTATATTGTTTCCATGTTATTTACTTTTTTTTAATATGTATTACTCCTTTGATTTTGAAAAACTCATAATCTTAATTATTTTTTTTTGTGGCTTCGCTTTTTTATCTTATAAATTTTACTTAAATAAAATGAAATATAGTTTTGTTTTGTAGGATTGTATGTTAAATAAAATTGTGCAAGCGTATTTTGTGTTAAACACTTAAAATCCTCTTACAGGATACTTATACTACATATTACAGAATCTACGGAAACCAAGGATGCGTACAATTTGAAATGAGCATTGTACTATGACCCACACATACGAGTACATGTGGTTACAATCATATTTTTTATTATTTATGTGTATATGTGTGGAGCCGAATGTGCGCGTAAATGCATTAAGAAGTCTACAAGTTAAAAGGCCACAAATAGAAGAACAACTTAAAAACCAAACTTTGTGAAATATTATTCATACACTCACATATAAAAGCGAACAGGTAGGCTCTAGTTAGTAACGAAAAGTAGTTAGTTTAAAAGAAAGTTAGTACACTCCCGAATTCGTACTTAAAATATTCCGAAAATGAAATTGTTTTAAGTAAAACTATTACTATCTCAAAATAAGGTTGATTTAAGTATTATTAAGTTGATTCAATCCCGAATTCTTACTTGAAACAAACCAAAAGTTAAATTAGAAGGAGAATTTTACTATGATGGATTTACTTACCCGTTTTACACCTTACGGAATTTCAATTATATAACTGAAGCAAGAGTTCTCAATTTTACTTTTTAAACATGAGCATAATTTGTTTTCGTCTTGTTCTATTGTTTTTGTTGTTTCTACGCACAACAAGCAAATCAGTGATGTTAACCGTACGGTAATTACCCTTTTTTAGGGCAATTTTGGGCCGCAAAAGGTAGCAAGGTAATTTTATTCAAAATACGGTAATTTAAAGAAATTTGGATTTTGGTATAAATATGCGTACTTACATATGTAGGGTTTAAAGTTTTAACTTTTGAGAGGTGATTTTCAATTAAAAAATAAGAAAAATTAAATCACTCTTGTACATTATTAATTTTATATTAAACTTTTTGTTTGTTTAAAAATCAGCAATTTTTCAACATATGAAATAACCGCAATGTTATAAATTCAACTATAATTTTCGGATTATTTTAAGTACGAGTCAAATTCAAAATTATTTTACTATGTACCTTATTCATAAAAAATAGAATAATATTGGTTAAAAATTTATTTTAAGATACAAATTTACATGCAGATTTTTCATTAAACACATTTAAAATTTATATTAATGGGTTATAAATAATGCTCGTATGTGCTGTTAACAAATGAAACAATCAATCGCCTGTCATTTGGAAACAGAACATTAATGTTTTGATTAATCTTTGCGTAAGGTAATTTCTTCTCAAAAACGGTAATTTTTAAAGGACCGTAAGGTAATGAAAAAATAAAAGTTAACATCACTGAAGCAAATTGTTATTTAGCTACTTGTGAGGTGTTGTTGTAGTGTCTGTAACAAACTTTAACAGTGATGCCAACTTAGCTATTATGGGGTTAGATTTAGCTCTTTTGAATTACTCCCGGCTCGTAATTTTTCCGGTTAGCCCTTTTTTTTAAAAAGAGCTAACACAGGCTCTTTTCAAACGGGATATTGGAACGTTTTTCACGTTTAAAGACCACTTTAGCCGACCGTAAATGTAATGTAACGCACCGTAACGTACTGTAAGCTCGTTTGTCCACATATAAAACATGTGTTCAAAAACATAAACAAAAAAGCATTAGTATACAAATTAATTAATTTAAAGTTTTATTAAAAAAAAGAATATTTTTTTTTGAGCTAATGCTCATTCTTAATTTCTTGAATTCAAAACTAGAACTAAACTTACAATAATCAAAAGCATAATTATTAATACACTTTTTTTACAGTGTCAGCAATTTATTGCTTGCGAAATATTTAAGAAACTTAAGAATTACTTCTGTTTAGACACACTGTCAGCATAATTCGTTGTTGTGGGAAAAATGTTGTGACGCTGAATTTTTATTTTTTATGAATTTTTAAAAAACAAAAAATTTTTTTTTTTAATTTTTTTTGTTTTTTTTTAAACTTCAACGATATCTCTGAAACTACTTGTCAAATTTAAAACCAATGTAAGCACAGCCTTAAGATAATATTGCTGACGAATTTTTAATTTTTTTATAAATATTTTGTAATTTTGTTGTTGCTTTGTACAGAAATTGATTTACCGTTTTAAAATTTTCAACGCCACAAGCAATGAGGCGTATGAAATTTTAAAAACCAATGTGAATTTCTGTTAGAGGCAACAACAAAATTACGAAATATTTATGAATTTGTTTTTGCTTTCAATGTAATTCTTTGTCGTTGCGTTGAGTTTTACAAAATTAGGGCCTTTATGTCAGTTTATTTAATGTGGAAAGCGCCGCCCCAACGCAATCGAATCCGTCAATTTTTGCCGTAAGATCGTGCCCTACCAAGTCATTTGTTCGTATAAAGTTTTATCCTTATACGCCCTTATAAAAAGAGTTAATAGTTTTTTCGCTCTAAATTTGTCATTGTGATCTTTTGTGCTTTTCGTTTTTTTTTTTAACATTTTGTAGACAGCGATGTTACAAAAAAACAGCTGTTAACAATCGTTAAAATAAGTTACTGAATCACACTATCGTTACTGCAAGCGAATATTTATGTCGACAAATATAACGATTGTCGGATCGTTAAAAGTTAGTGAATCGCACCACAGATATAAAATAAAATTAATAATAAATGGATTTAAAACAGAACAGCCTTTGATTTTTTAATTTAGCACTTTTTAGCCCTTTTTTACTGCTCTGTCGGCACGATTTGCCTTTGAATAGTTGGCATAGTTGGTAATTTTACTCTCAGAGTGTCACTATCAACGAAAAGTTTAATCTTTTTATACTTGGTTTAAGAATTTTGTACTCATTTTAAGAAATTCCGAGATTTCAAGTACCGTTTTAAAATTTTCAACGCCACGAGTTATGAGGCGTTTGAAATTTTAAAAGGCAATGTGAATTTCTGTAGGAAGCAACAACAAAATTATAAAATATTTATGACTTTTTGTTTGCTTTAAATGTAATTCTTTAGGAAAAACGAAACAGTTGAGTAACTAGGTCTTTACTTTTCAAAACTAATGGGTAAATAAAAATATATACGAAAGTTTACAGGATTGCATTACCCCTAATGTTAAGTAACAGTTGTATAATTTGATAAATTTTGGTAAGTAAGAGAACAAAACCTTTAAAAATATAAAAACATTTTAAAATGAAACAAAAGCAATAAAGAAAATAAAAATGTTCATAATGATTTTTAACAAAATATATTCGTTTGATATTCAAATTATACTGAACGGTCGTCTTGCAGACGTGTAGAATACAGTGGCAAGCAAAATAGCTTGGCAAGCAAAACCATGTGTAAAAAATATATGTCAATTTGTATAAGAGTTTTTTGCACTGAATTTTATCTAGATGTTAACATCTTTATAAGATTTCTTGGTCCTACTGTAATTTTTTAATAGAGGCCTATATGGGACTAAGCTAATTTTTAAAACTAACCCTATCAAAGTTTGTCAATTGGTATCACAGTGAAACATTTTCAAGGTTTCATTTAAATTTCGGTAAAATAAGACTTTAATTCAGAAATAATTTAAAAATCGCTCAAAGTTCATAAGACTTTCAAAACCGATTGCTCTGAAGTCGATCGATTTTTATCACATACCCGTATTTCTTACCCATCTATGGTAGTGTAATTTTTCATTAAGACTTGAATTTTTGAAGCAATTTCTGTTATCTACTGCACGCGTGTGCAATGCACACTGTGCATGATGTGCTCTGTGGAATATTTAATTTGTTTCAGTCTCTTCGTTAATGTCTGTTTGATACAGTGTTGCCAAAAGCAGAAAAAACACGTTTTGTTAGTTAGAGTCCATATGTTTGCCGCCAATTTAGTTTTTTTTTAAGTATTTGGTAGGTTTTTAAAATATTTGTATATATTTTTCTATAAAAATAATGGCTTAGAATTAAAAATAGACTGGGTATGCATTTGATAGTATTTTAAAAAAGTAATTTCTCCTAAAGCCATTTGTATAAATTACTAGTCAAACACGGCCCGCTTCGCTACCCTAATTGAAATAAAATAAGTAAAATCTATTAAATACAGATCTCGTATATCAATGATGAAAGATTTAGAGATTTTATATTGTCTGTATATGGTAGGTGCCAATCCAATCCAGCCCACCTTTTGACAAATGTTGTTTATTGGCATTTGTGTATTTGGACAGTTGTACTGTCAACGTTCTCCATATATGAAGAAATCTTAATTTTCTTTAAATACGAGGTGCCACGCCCACCTACAATCTGGCAATAAACAAAGGCTTTCTGTGATAAATCTGCTAAAAAATTTATACGTATTCAAGCTAAAGTTTATAACCTTTGATATTACTCATCCATTTATCAAATAATTCGAGTTGACTTTGTTTCAATTATGGTTAATTTTTAATTCTGGCTGTTAATTGGTCCAGATATAAATAACATGTCTAAGCCGATTAGCAGCAATAACACGCAGCGAAAAAACAGATATCAATATGGGCAGCGCCAACAAAACTATTTTTAACAAAAATTTGTAAACATATGATTGTTAAATTTAACCATATTTTTATCACTGGCAACCATATAACGGTTTACTTAGTTCTCCATATCGAAGGCAGAACCATATTCTTGTGGCATCAAAACATTTTATGGTCAATAATCACAAAAATTTGTTTTTAAATTAACAATAGTATTTTCCTCTTTTCTTCTAAGAGCAACATGCTAGGGTTGAAAAACAACTATGCTATTATAAGTGTTAAACAAATTTTTGTTATTATTAACCATAACATGTTCGTCGGCAACCTTAATATGGTTGTGGTTTCTTGTTGGATAACTTATTTAACCATAACATGCTTTCTAGTGCCATCAATATGGTTTAATGAACCATAATGTGCTTATTTTAAATCTACGAACTGAAGTATTAAAAAAAACTTCAGACAACTACAATTCTCCAGCTTACAATTCACCTTTTTACTAACCTTAATTGAATACGGTACAAATACTACGACGCACAGTGGGACAAATCCCGAATCTCACTGGACAAAATTATTTGATAGTCAGTCCATATGGTTTTGTGGCTGCTGAATTCGAAAGAAATAATTAAAAAATTATAGCTCTATTTTTAAAGGAAATACGATAGAGTCTTGCTATTGCGAACTTGGGTGTTAATTTTGCATATAAATTAAGACATTCGCATTGGATTTAAATTTTTAAGCGATTTTTGAATTTGTAAAATTATTTTAAAAGTGCTTTTTCATTGAAATATCAGTGAAATACCTGAATGTGAACTTAATATTCGAAAATTTTCATAAATAAGTAATTAATTGAATTTTTTGTTTTCATATTTGCTTAAATAACCTAATTGTTTTAAATGTTAATAATTTTTTAAGCTTGATGTCTTATTTATTTTTTTTTATTAAACAGGTTTTTTTTTGTTAAAATAATAATATTAATTATATATTTAAATTTGTATTGCTGGATTAATTATAAATATTAATATATATAATATTAATATTTTTATATTAAAAGGAAACTCAAACTTTAAAAAAGCAATATAAATTAAAATAATAAAGAAATTTTAGTGCCTATTTTCCAAAAAAAATATTTTAGTGTTTTTTTTAATTGTTTAATTCTTTTACTTCATTTATAATTTGTACCATTTCACAAGTTTAATTTGCTTCTACTTTTTCTTTTTGCTTCTTTTTTACAATTGACAACCAAATTTGACGTTTTATATTAGCAATAATTGTCAACGAAAATCGATTAACAATTATTGCAACATAAACTGCCAGCAATAAATATGTACAAAAAAGTGCTGTACACATTAAAGATATATTGACATTAACTGCAATATATGTCGCAATATTTATATATGGTATATATGTATGTACTATGTTTATACGCACTACTTACACAGTACAACACATGATTTCGGGACTCAATTCTGATAATTGCTTATGAAAGTAGGCCCAAAAAGAAGAACTTCTGCATCATTAGTTTGGTCATGGTACCTCAATAAATAATTTAAAAATTTATTTTTTTAGGCTCTTTTGTTTGTCATAACTCGAGAAAAACTACTCCGATAAGCTGAAAAAATTAAGAATTACAATTCCTTTAATCTGTTCATACAACGTTTCGCTACATAAGCAACAGTTTCGCAGTTATAAATAAATGTATGAAGAAAAAAAATATTTTTTGCCTAAAAATTTAAATTTTTTATTTTTAATTCATAAAAAATCCAAAACGGTAAAAAAAGTGTCATGTTCTATTACTTTCACGTAAAGTCGCATAACCTATGAACAAAATGACACATAAATCAAGAAAATCGATGAACGCGTTTCGCTTTTATTTAGAATTAATTAAAGGAATTAATTTCAAAAATTTGCTCGAGATATCCACAAAATTCTTTGGAAGAAACATTGATGACTTTATTTATGATTCTCAGAATTAAAAAAAAGTAATAAACAAAAGGTTATTTCATTTTTCTGATTGCGGTACCAACGTAATAAGCGTTAATAAATGTGAGTGGACAATTAAAAGGAAAAAAAGGAAAGTGCCCTTTTTTAATTATTTGGGGTTTTCCGTTAGTTACCTGCATTATTTTTTTAACCGAAATTGCACCCACATTTATGAGTGCACATATTTCATAAGTACCTACTAGTAAAATCTTGAAATATTTGTAGTATTTATAGGTGCTCTTTGATCGATTTTTGTCATTTAACAAGAGTCGACGAACGCTAGAAGTACAAGTGAATTTTTCTCCGGTTTTTAAAAGTGAATAACAACAAAACATATAATATATTTTCCAAATATGGAAAATAACAAGTACCCACAATTGGATAATTTGTATTACGTTTGTGGTCATAAACGTCCCAAAAAGAGGCCAACTGGATCGAAAAAAATTGATTACTGAGGAATTCAAAACAGCGTATTGTCATCATTTTGATGAAGCAGATTTTAGTTGTGCAAATTTTACGCCGAACACAGTGTGCAAAAATTGTTATAATACCCTTATAATGTGGATACTTGGAAAAGGTGGACAGTTTTCTTTTATGATGCCAGTAATTTGGGTGGAAGACTTAACTGGACATGATGAATCCAGGTGCTACGCATGCATAAATTCTCGTCCTGGATTAAACAGAAAACAATTGAAAACAAAAGAATACATTGCTGCTTTTACTGCCACACTTCCAGATGAACGCGCTGCTGGTTGCGATACACCTAAACCTCCGAGTCTGGATACTGTGTACTGTGTTACTAGCAAATAAATATATTGCAAGTAGAGCAAATTGCAGCATAAACAGTGAATGATATTTTTATTTCCGAATAGCTAACTCACGAAAACAATTCCTGAATAACGACACTATTTGCAAATAAGATTTAAAACATTGCCACACTTTTAACCGTTTTACGTTTTTATTTCGATGTGGCACATCCATATGACAACAACAAAAGTAAAATTAACTCAAAATTGTGGAAAAAGAATTCACAAATGCATAACAATGTTTGATTTTTTCATTATCCATTAAAATAATAAAAAGTTTATATACATACAGTGCTACCAAATGAATAAATTTATAAATTTGTAATGAATAAAAATAAGAAACGCAAATAAATTTAATTTAGGAATAGTCTCCTTTGACACCACCTTTGTAGACTCAAAGGAAGATAGTTCCAAATTCATAGAATATCTTCCCCTGTGTCTACCGAAGTGTCGGCAGAGAGTCACTGTTTATTATAACAGTGGCCTTCCTGGACTTTTCAACAGATTCAGAAACCCTCACTACTTTCCAGTCCTGTGTGGGTAGCTGGGGGTTACTGATCAGTATAATTTCCAGGATATCCTTGGGGTCGGATGGCTTAGCGGGGATCTTGGCAATAGAGCCTTTGCGGTACATCGGCTAGAGGTATTGCCCCAATCTTGCCACCCTGCCAAACTTCCCCCAGGGACTCCACGGCATCCTTGTAGAGCAGCGCTGAACGCTCCTTGATACCAGCCGGCATCTTCACTTTGTGGTGGTGGTACAGGGTTACCCCTTACAGTCAGGAACAGAGGGCATCGAATCTTTCTTTGTATGCTCTCTTTGCACAGGTTTCGGAACATGGGAAACTGGATTTCCGGCAGACTGAGTCCGTACCGTCAAGCCAGCACCCGAGGAAGGGGTATTTCTCCCATCCGGACCTGGGAAGCCTTAGAGGTACCTGGTTTCGAAGTCGAAGTTAGTCGTAACGAGTTTTTGCGCACTAGTAGCTGACCGTCTAGCAGAGCCTGACGCAACCACTTTACTGGAAGTTATTTCATATGTTACCTGGTAAGTAGTTATCATTACAATTGTCATTATTCTGAAAACTTCAATAAGTTATTACTAGTAATGGCCTCAGCATCTACTTATTACTTCGATTATTTTCACTACTGAATATTTGCTTACTTATAATCAGCTCAATAACTACTTATTAGTTGTGTTGTTTTTAGTACTGAATATTTACTTACTGGTAGCGAACTCAATAACTATTTATTAATCTTTTAACTAGTGATTTATTGGCTTCTAGTAAGTATACTGTAAATACTTACAATTCATCTTACTCGTAGTTAAATAATAACTAGATACTTTTTTTATTTCTGGTATGTGTATTGTAAGTACTGAATTCTGTGGGCACCTCGAAAAAAAATAAGTAGTTATTTAGCGGAAAAATTAAGTAGTGTTTATTTTCCCCAACATTACTTGCTAACTTACCAGGTAAGTAAAGTTTTTGCTGGGATAACATACAAACTTACAAATAGAAAATAATTGCAATTGATATTTCGGAATCAGTATAAAATACAAAAGTGGCAGAATTCTAACGAGCATTACTGAGTGCTGGCATTGCTAATTGCGTTTGATGCGAAAACTTTCATGTGATTTAAAAAAAAATATACTCTATTCGACTATGCCATGCCGACTTAACTTGAATTGATTATGTGAGTTTTTAAGTGGCTTTGGGCTTTTTTCGAAATTCTTAGTGCTAATTCAGGAAAAAAAATGTGCTAAATCTAGCACTAAACGTGCTAAACTGGCAAGCCTGTGCACAACACTGCATTGAAAACGGACACAAGCCAAACTTTGAAAAGGTGAGAATTTTAGATAAAGAGAAAAGGGAAAATAAGAGATACAAGTTGGAGAGGTTAAGAATACAACAAAAATCGACAAGTGCAATAAACACAAACCCTGCAAATTATAGGACTAGTCCAAGCACGCGTGTAAAATGTAGCCCACAAGGGACTAGGACTAGTCCAAAAGTAACCCAAACGTATGGAAAAACATGGTCTATTTAACATTACGATGTCCTAGGGCAGGACCATATAACCCAGCTTTGGATCACAAAGGAGTAGTCTTAAAACTACTCCATTGTATACACAAGAGCATTAGTTTTAACTGCGTTTAAAAACGAAAACATGTCGTTTTAAACGAAGACATGTTGTCTCACCTCAAACACTTTTTATCAATGACATGGTCCATGATTGCATTATGTCGGACCAGTCCATGGAGTAGTCAATTTAATCGAAATGGATCAGGTGGTCCAATATTATTTGCAGGGGAAAAATACAAAGACAATACAAATGCAGACTACAGCATTGCAATACTGTAGTAATAATAACAACTGTGTTCAAAAAAGGAAAAATTCTCTGCGATAATTTTTAAATTTACATGCATTTATTTTAATATTTTAAGTTTTGTGTTGTGTTGTGTTGTCCACCTATACAAAATACTGTGATATAATTTATAGATGATGTAAACTGACACCAAAGATTATTGTATGTTAATTTTTCGAAAATGAAGATTATAATTATTGTTATTAATATAATAATAATTATTATTATTATTATAAATCACAATATTTTCTGTCTCCTGACGCCTCTGTGTGCTCTTTGTTTTAAACACAGCTTTTCATAAACCCAATTTTTCTTCCTCAGCCAAGTGCGCCAATTGACACGAGCATCTTTTTGAGCACTTGCCAAATTATTCGGTATCCAACGCGAACACATATTTTTGATATTTTATTGTTTATGCAATATCCTTTTGATGCCCGTCTATCTAATTCCCAAGAATGCCTTAATCCCTCTAGAATGTATAAATCTCAACCCAATCGTGCTTTATCAGTTTGAATACTGCATCAATGTTTTCCGGCACAACAACTGTAACATACTACCAGTAGTTATTCAGTGTAGCCAATGTTCAAAATATAAATAGAATTCCATGCATAAATCGTGTTCTTCTGTTAATGTTTAAAAATTATAATTTTTTTTTTTTACAATAAAACAAAAAACAATGCTCTAATGCTTAAACCTGAATGATAAATTGTTTAAAGTTTTGCGCAGACAGCTGCGCACATACACTTAAAACCCTTTTTATAACTTCCGGTAAAGAAATGTGAACTCTAAAAATCTACAATCATGTCCATTGAAATGAAAAATTTGAGTTTAGTTTAAGTTAAGGGATTTTAAAAAAACCTACATACACTTGGTGTTGTATGTATAGCTAAGTTCTTTTATTTTATGAAATGTGATAAGACTTGTTATTTTTTCTGTTGAACAAAACTGATCCATTGTTTTATTTCAACGCCAAATCTACATCATACCAATTTATCTTTTACGTACGCTTACTCATCCAACAGAGAATCACCCACCCATCAGTAAATCTATTTTTCATGTATGAGTATTGGTCTGCTACAACCCTGCAAATAATAGGACTAGCCCAAACACGCGTGTAAAGTGTAGCCCACAAGGGACTGGGACTAGTCCCAAAGTAACCCAAACGTATGGAAAAAACATGGTCTTTTTAACATTACGATGTCCTATGGCAGGACCATATAACCCAGCTGTGGATCACAAAGGAGTAGTCTTAAAACTACTCCATTGTATACACAAGAGGATTAGTTTTAACTTCTTTTTAAACCGAAAACATGTCGTTAAAAAACGAAGCCATGTCGTCTCACTACAAACACTTTTAAACAATGACATGGTCCATGCTTGCATTACATCGGACATGGAGTTGTTCATTTAATCAAAATGGATCAGGTGGTCCAATAATATTTGCAGGGAACATCTGGTCTTTTTTTAAATGCAACCGCATGTTTTATAGTGAAAAAAAAATAATACCCGGCAGTTCGGGGTATGAATTAAGAATTTAATTTTCTTGTGAAAAGGAATTCTCATTAAGCCTCTTGTGTCTGGTTATAAGATGTATAGTTAATTATAAAGGCCCACTTCCTTACCCAAGGGTACACTTAAGATAATAACCTCAGCTACCCTGCTAGCATTTGGAAGATCGTTTTTTCAAATATCATCGGTATGAGTCTTTTTTTAGTACTTTTGGTGATTAAAAACTGATGAATCACTTGTGCGCTTAAAAATCGACACAAAAATGACTCGCGCTTATGACTTAAGAGTGTTTGATTTAAATTATAATAACAAAAACTATTAGAAAAAAGAGTCGAAAATATTACAAAAAATTTATGTCTACATTAAAGATAACAAAGTTTTGACATATAATCTATTTTTGTATACATATGTATGTATATCAGGGATGATAAATGAGAAAACCAATATCGTACCAACGAACTTTTAAAATCGTACTTTTTCGACCCCAATAGTACTAAGTCAGTTTTTTATATATATTTTATTTTATTTTATTTTATTTAAAAAAAAAAATTTAATTCAATAAAAAAATGGTAATTATACATAATAATAGGGCGTGTAAAATTTGTTCGCGTCAAAAGCACATCGCGATTCTTGTTCTTTTCCAAGAAACTTTGCTAAAGAAACCATAAATCAAAAATAAATTTACATTTATTGTGTTAACAATTTTCAATATGTACTGCAGTAACAGGAAAGGAGTAGAAAATAAAATTTAATTTAGCGCTTGTAAAATCTCCTTCAAAATTATTCGGAATAAAATAATAATGGAGTGGTCTCCCACTGTTCCAAAATTCTGTTGATTACTTCTTGACGTTACAACCTTCTTGTTGACGAATATTTGAAAATGTTATGAGTTCGTTCCAAAATAATCTTGAATTGAGAGGAATTCGGCTCTTCTACAATGTAGAACTTTTGCAGAAGCGGTTTCCTATATTTTAAAAAAAAACTTGTCAATATCATCAGAAAATGCACGCTTATATGCTGCCGCTGATACTAAATTTAGAATGTGGCATAAGTAATCGTTCAATAAACAAGTGCAAAAATCTACTCACAATATCGGTGTTCAGTGTTTCGTGCAAATGGTCTTGCAGAAGAGCAAATGCAAAATATCATAGCTGCTTTGTTAAATCCAACAGCAAAAACTAGAGTTTCCCTTAGATTTCATAAAAATACTACGACATTTTGCATTTTCGCAAAATTATTTGCACCAAACACTACACTTTGCCTATATTCATTGGACAGTAAAAACGAGTTGCCATTTTATATCAATTATAAAAATGTAGGTTTGAAAAATTTGGAAATAGTACCAAATGAGTCACGGGGGTACCAGCGTACTTTTTAGCTTTGAATTGTACCCAAAAAAAGTACAATTGTACCAACTTTATCAACCCTGATGTATATATATAAATAAGTTGTCCTATGTTCGTGATTTTATAACTCAAGAACCACTCGACCGATTTTCAAACGGGTACATGCGTTGGAGAGGTCTACTTTCACTGATGGTTTATAAAAAACTTCCGATAGGTGGCGCTGTTGTCATGATATTAAACAAATTTTTATTGGTGGTAGATAGCGCTGGGGTCAAGTTATTAACATAATTAATTTTTTAATTTCAAAAGTTTTTGTTATTCGTGCTCAATTCCCAGTTTTTATTCTTGATAAAAACACTTGAAATTTATTGTTGATGGGATAAGCTATTCCTATGCGCATTTCACTGGTTGCTTAGGCCAGATCATCAGGAAACTTCATCCATAAAGATTTTAGAAAAACTAAAGATATTAAACCAAATAAAAATGTTAAACGTATAAGACTTATAGCAACAGTTCTACTTGTAATAATATCAAAGCTTAAACAAAACAACATCAACAATAAACAGTGGCTTTATCTCATCTTACATTCCCGAATAACAAAAACTTTTGAAATTGAAAATTTTGTATTCCCAAAAATTGAAATTACTTTTTGATAATAAACAGGCAGGTGCACGGCCTAAAAAACACTTAATTGACAACATCTTTTGTAAGTTGTTGTTGTTTTTATTTTGTTTTTCTTAACCTACTTACAACTACAATTAATGTTGAGAGAATTTCAACTAATTGTAGCGGGGAATGTAAGATGAGATAAAGCCACTGTTTATTGTTGATGTTGTTTTGTTTAAGCTTTGATATTATTACAAGTAGAACTGTTGCTATAAGTCTTATACGTTTAACATTTTTATTTGGTTTAATATCTTTAGTTTTTCTAAAATCTTTATGGATGAAGTTTCCTGTTGATCTGGCCTAAGCAACCAGTGAAATGCGCATAGGAATAGCTTATCCCATCAACAATAAATTTCAAGTGTTTTTATCAAGAATAAAAACTGGGAATTGAGCACGAATAACAAAAACTTTTGAAATTGAAAATTTTGTATTCCCAAAAATTGAAATTACTTTTTGATAATTAATTTTTTATTTTTATTTAGAAAATCACCAGCAGCACCGGGGCCAAACAGCTAGTACTGCAATATATGTCGCAATAATTATCTCTGGTATAGACAGACGGGCAGTTAATGTGGGGATGTTCGATCAAGATTCTTCTGCAGAACAAACTTTACATTATGGTGTTTTCTTTTCTATAAAATAATAATGCATTGTAATTGTGTAATATTCTTATCAGGTTACACGCACCCTTATAAAGTGATACAATTTTCTAAATTACAATGGAACAAAATAATAGCTACGTTTTACAGTCAACACTAATGTGTATTTAGCGTGTTAAATATTGAATGCAAAGTTTGTACTAATAAGCGATGCTCACTCCTGTTGTAGCAATTTTCAACAATAAATTTTCTTTGAATTCCAATAAGCGTTAACAACACTGATTTTCAATAATTAAAGTCAGCTGTGTTTAAATATTTTGCTCCAAAAAAATTGCTTTTAAATAAAAGTAAAACAAAAAGTTTTTATATCCATCACAATATAACCAAAAATCACAAAATAGTACGCAAACACAAGAAAAATTTAATAAAAAAGTACTTGCCTGCATAAACAAGTACTTAACGCAGATGCAAAAAAGGCTATTATCTTACACTCAATTATAACATGGAACAAATTTGCCATTGATTTTTGCAGCATATTTAGAAAGGAAAACGACAACTTTTCACATGTTTGCTTATATTTTTAGAATGGAACAAAAACCGCGCGAAAGGTAGCATACATGGAACATTATTGTCAGAAAAGAAAACACCATTAGACTCTGGGGGAAATGCCTACGATTTTGCTTTTAACTGAGTCTTCACCTGAGATATTATCTGATATAATATGAGATAGAACGTCGGCAGAATGAGAGAACAAATTTCTTCATGTTAATCTTCATCTTAAACAGAGCTGCCAGACTTGGGAATTTATCCCCAAAGTTGGGGATTTCATGCGAGCAAAAAGGACAAAGAAAGTCATTTGGGGATTGGGGATTTTTTCGGGGATTTAAAAAAAAAATTCGGGGATTTTTAGGGGATTTTATACATTTTAAATATAATTTTCTCTTCTTTTATTACATGAATATTTTAAAGAGGAAGAATTAAAAAAAAAAATCTTAAACCGTTGATAACACATGATATTATAAAGTTGATTCACTTCCGAATTATTACTTGAAATAAACCAAAAGTGAAATTAGAAGGAGAATTTTTTTTATGATGGATTTACTTACCCGTTTACCCCTTACAGAATTCCAATTTTAAAACAAACACTTGCATCATCCCCGACATAGTTTTTACTTTAAAAATGAGAAGCGAGAGTTCTCAATTTTACTTTTTAAACATGAAAATAATGTGTTTTCGTCTTGTTCTGTTGTTTCTACATACAACAAGCAAATCGTTTTAAAACTACTTGTGTGGTGTTGTTGTAGTGGCCCTACCAACCAAGGCTGGCAGACGTGGGGATTAATCCCCAAAATTGGGGATTTCATGCGATAAAATGGACAAAGAAAATCATTTGGGGACATTTTTAATATATTTTCCCGTTTTGTTGATTAACGCTTATTTTTCTTTGTTTCATTTATTTAATATAAAAAAAAGTAGCAAAACTTTTTCTTGTTCTTACCAAAAATCCGTTTCTTAAAAATTTTGCTCCCGAAAAGCATGATTTTTTTAGAATAAAACAAGCCAACCTTTTCTGGAGCAAATTTTTTAAGAAAAATACACCAAATTGAATTTTTTTTAAAAAAGGCACATTTTTTTGTAGAAAAGAAAACACCATAAGATTAACATTTTTGATGAGTGTGTAAAAATACCTAAAGCGGCCCATACACTTGCAATATTATTGTATATGATATTCGCCATATTATTTCCATTTTGTCCTATATTATGTAATAAGTCGCACAATGGTTTAAATCTTAAAACGATCATTTAATATAAAGGTGAACATAACCTCCATATAGGAATAACATAAACAGCATTGTACAATGTTGCCAACACATTTCACTTTTTTTTCTTTGTGCAATAAAAATCAAAAGTCTTTTGATTGTTCCCAATATATTGTGGCCAGCGTCAAATATCACATACACATTGGCGATATAATTGTACAATACGTAAAATTTAAGAATTTTATTGCAAGTGTTTGAGCCGCTTAATAAATTTATGTTATTATTCTTGAGTGAACAATTTTCAAGCAAATATGCCTTTCCTAAAAATAAGTTTTTTACTAAAAATTTTTATTTGTGGATTTCTTTATTATAATTTTTCTTACTAATTAGCATTTTGGTTTATTTTTTAAAATAATTTTATATTTGGTCAGAAATAAAAACAAAAAAAAATATTAACTTTTTAAGGGTTTGTTTTTTAATTTGGGGATTTTTTTTTATTTTTTCGGGAATAGGAAAAAGTACCTGGCAGCCCTGCTACCAACGAAAAGTTTAAACTTTTTTATACTTGAGGTGTGTGTGAAACGGTAGCAAAGTACTCATGGAAGTAAATTTTTGACACTGTTGAGGAGAATAAAATTTCACTAGCCTTAGGTGCTAGTATCCATTTTGACATTAGCGTAGAACTTTTTGACAATTTTAATTCACCATAGAACTTTGCTACCGTTTCACACACACCCTAAGTTTAAGAATTTTGTACTTATTTTAAGAAATTCTGGGATGGATTTTTGAAAGTAATCCAGTTTAGGATTGTTTTGAGTACGTTTTAGTGTTATTCATATTTGAATTTTTGAGAACGACTCGTACTTAAAGTATTTATAAAAAACTTGATTTAACCCGAGTGTTTTTCTTTCTGTATACAAACAGACCGAACACTATAAATTTATTGCAATTCTGTCAACATGGTTATACAAAGTGCCAAATAACACACCATTAAGGGAGTATGAAACCAATTCCTCATTGTAAAAAAGCTAACAAAATAGGACGCATTGCAGGCTAATGAACTGGTGGGCATTATTGTCTTGACCTACACACAAACTTTTTAATGTAATAGGTTACTTATATAGGTTACTTATATGTTTGTATGTATGCAGACCAGTGTTGCCAATTTAGCCATTTAGTGCCTAGATTTAGCCATTTTTCACCCTCTTTAGCCATTAAAAAATGAGTTTAGCCATTAGCCATTTTTTAGCCATTTTTCAACTTGTTTAGCCATAAAATTTTTCTTGCCGTTTTGCTTTTAAAAGAATAATTTTTATTTTATTATAAAAATTTATAAAACCAAAATATACATTTTTAACAATTAAAACGCCTTTAATTTAAATCACAACTTTTACATATGTTGAAAATCGCTATAAACGATAATGATGAAACATCTTTCAAAATAAAGGAACAGTAGTCCAATATTAAATTTAAAAAATGGATCAACACAAGCATCGGTGTTTCTTTCTGGTTGCTCTCTTTTCCATGGTCTAATGCTGAAGTAGAGAGGGTATTGCGCCAAGTAAACATAGTTAAAAGTAATTTGAGAAATAGGTTACATTTAGCAACCGTTAAGTCGATTTAATCAATGAAATATTTATACCAACACCACAATAGTGGAGAGGGTACTATGCGTTTGTGCTGATGTTTGTAACACCTTAAAATATTGGTCCTAAGCCCACCTTTTCGTAAACCGATTGACTCAGAACCACTTTCTAAGTCGAATAAACGATGTTTGTCCGGCTGGCTGGCTGTCCATGTAAACCTTGTGCGTAAAGTACAGATCGCAAATTTGCAGATATTTTAATAAAATTTGGTACACAGGTATTAATGAGGTGTAGGGTTTCATATAGTCGGGGTTAACCGACTATATTTTCGTACTTGTTTTTTATTGTAGATCTGGAATCAAAAGGTTGGGTAAATGTTGTCGGGATTTATCTTCAAATTATTTAAAACTAATACGCACGAGTGATTCCTATGAGATGAACAACAACGACATAAAATGTATCGATGATTTAATTTTTTAAATATCTTTCAAAATAATAAATAACGTTTATTCTTATTTAAGAAATTGATCTTAACTTACAATTTCATCGTAAATAACTTTAAATGAATTTTTCTGTTTTGTTATTGAATTTGAATGTGTTTTTATTTAAAAAAAACTTTTAGCCATTTTTTAGCCCATTTTTAGCCATTTTTTAGCCATTTTTTCTCGTAAATTTAGCCATTTTTGGTCTCCAAGTTTTGGCAACACTGATGCAGACGTATATAATACAATTAATAATATTTTTTTGAAAATAGCAGTTCATTTTAAACACTCAGATAGATTTAAATAAAGCCAAAACACAAGCAAATTATGATTTTGTTTTAAAAGACTAATGGCCATTTTCTCAATGTACCGTCAAACTGCCAGTTACTTAATGCCAACATAAATTTATTATACCGATAAACTGTCTGTTAACAATTTTGGGTTTCACAATATACCGACAAAAAACATGGTTTTAAGCTGGCAGCACCTCTCAAAATACATGTAAAAGTTGGGAGTCAGCTGATTGAATTTATCTGTACGGCAAATAAAAGGAAAATAAATAATCGGCAGATGAGTGCTGGTTAGCTTTGCGACAGACTAGAAGCAAATGAGACATTGAGAAAACCAAATTTCTTTAATGTGCAGTTTTTCGTTGGGAAAAAAGTTAATCGTGTAATGAGAAAACGGCCATAAGAAGATATAAAATTGGCAATCAAGATACAAACACTATTTGAAAGATAACGAAATTCGGCATATTAAACTTGGTGAAAAATGGTTAATTTTCTTTAGGAATAGAACTTTACCCCAAAGTTTTTGAGATCGGTTCATATTTTTATCATAACTATTTTTGCGGCATAAATGTCTTTAAAATATAAGTATCAAGACAAAATTAGCATTGAACAACTTTAAGAAGTATTATTAGACTTTCAAAATATCTTTACAGACAATTCGCTTGTATTAAGTTTAATAAATTTATTTTACTTGTCTTGAGAAAAACTAAAATCTCATGTAACAGTTTTATTAAAATTATGAATCAAGAGTAGAAACTCAACATCAACATGTCGTCGGCTTAATATGCAAATCTGCTAAGTCCACTCTTTAAGTCAGGGGTTTCCATTTCTTTGCACAATTGTGCAAACCACTACAAACACATATTTTTATGCTCTTCAATTCAGTCGTCGGTGTGACTTCGACAAGTGTACATGTTTAGCGGATGCTATATTATTTTGTTTCAGCTTACACTCAAAAATATTGTGCGGTCAAAAATGCTTTTGGTAACATCCAATGCCTTGCGTGCAATATTTAGAGTCTTAATTTTAAGACTTAAATGCAGAGTAATATAACATTTCTATTTAATTTTAACATAATTTAAATTGTTGAAAATATTTAACAGCAAAGCTAGCGTAAATCTTATTTAGTAACTTTTTTTAACAATAACATTTACTGCAACGTTTAAGCTAACGATATGTGTTTTGTTTGTGAAAAAAAATTATTTGATACCTGTAAAAGGGTCCCTTTTGCTTTCTTTAAAAAGACGTACCTAAATGCAGAAATTATTAAGAAAAAAAAAATAGCCAAAAGAATTTGTTGGTATTTTGCTTGTAAAAATATTTTGGTTTCTGTAACAATCGCGTCGGTGGGTTTTTTCTTTCTTTGAAAACACTTTTCTTAAGTAAGTAGAAATATTTAAAAAACAAGTAAAAAAGTCTTGTTTTGCTACAATTTATGTTTAAATAACCTCTACACATAAAAGCAAATGTGACAGTAGGTTAAATGTTTGGGTAAGAAGATGTGTTTTATTGATGTATTAATGAAACTTTATTGTTTCGCACTATTTTTCGCACTATGACCGAGCCCAAAGAGTTAAGCCTCAGTAAGCCTTTACTTTCTGTTCTGTTACGAACCAGCTGATTTGTTTTTGTTATTAAAAAACCTGTGAAATTGATTAGTTGTTCTGTTCTGTTGCGGTTCAGTTTGATAAAATCAAAAACTTGTAAAGTAATTGTAAGTGACCGCAAAATAAATAATAAAAAATACATTAATTAAATTTTATTTCTTCAAAGTTATGTGCATAAAAGTTATTGAAATAAAACAATGGATGGTGCAAAACTAATAAATATGTCATAAATGGCTAATAAGTTGCTACAGAAAAAGTAACTTTTACAATTTTGAAACAGAACGGCACGGAACAGAAACAGAAAGTAAAGACTAATTCTACCTTTAACCTTACTAATTTATGGTAACTATTTAACGTAACGTTGACCTGCCCCCTGTCCAGTCAAACGGTAGGCCGTCGTACTGTTCAATTAGGAAATTGTGTAGAATTTGCAATTAGGGAAAAAGTAGTTAATCGCGAATTTTTTTCAATTTGTTTAGACGGAAGCACTGACATAAATGATCTGTGTGAACTTGTAATTTGTATTCGATGCGTAGACAGGAATACACTATTTTTGAGTCAATGTTTACTTTAGAATCATTTTATGGAAATGTAACTGGCACGTTGTTGTATGATGTTGTCAGAGAAAAGCTTCTTTCCATTGTAAACATAAACAAATTTGCTGGAGTCTGCACAGATGGAGCCAATGTAATGTTGGGCAAATATAATGGACTTATAGGCCAATTAAAAAAACACGAATTTGCAGTTCATAATTTTCCCTGCATAATTCATCAGACCGCTCTTGCATCGAAATTCATAAATGATACCCCAGCTATGAAGACAGCAGAGGATATAATAAATAAAATTCGAGGAGGACATCAACCGCTTTCCTACCGAACATTTGTAACCTTTTTAAAAAACAAAAATGCTGTGAATTGTGACCTGAAAATGTTTACAGAAGTTTGATGGCTAAGTCGCGGCGATTGCCTGAATAGACTTTATAATTTAAGAGAAGAAGTTCTTCAGTTTCTAGAAACTGAGGAAATAGAAAAAGGTTTAGTCCAGTGTTTAAAAGATAATAATTTTATTTTAGACTTAGCTTTTTTGGCAGATACGACAAGTATGTTAAATGAACTTAATTTGGAATTACAAGGAAAGGAACGCAATATATGCGACTTGTCAAAAATCATTCACAATTTTAAAACAAAACTTTTTCTAATTTTTTCCCAAATTAAAAGTGGTGATTTTTCCAACTTTCTAAAAAATTCACTTGTTTACAGAAATCTCGAAATCGACAAAAGATATGAATATGCCGAAATATTTGAAACACTTTTCAATAATTTTCAAGACAGGTTTTAAGATTTTGTAATTTTACAACCGCTATTAGATCTTTTCGAAAACCCTTTTCGTTGCGATGTAAGCAACTGCGAATTTGATATTCAATCAGAACTAATCATACTACGAAGCGAAGTAAATGCCCCAGACGAAAATAATATTGTAGAGTTCTGGAAAGATTTGGATGGCGAGTTCTATCCTGAACTAAAAAAAAATTCATTGAGTTGCCTCTCTTTATTCGGCACTACTTACCTATGCGAACAAATTTTTTCGGATTTAAAATTTATTTGTTCCAAGCAACGTGATAAATTAAGTTCATCCCATTTGAAAAGCATTCTACTAATACGAAACTGCCATAAAAGTATAAATTTAGAAGATTTTATTTTATAACTTGTATAACACAAGGAAAAAAAATTAAAAATTTTTTGTGTTGCTAGAAAATTTGTAGCAGTTCCTTACCAATTCAATGTCGCTGATTTTAAAACTGCACTTTTTTTCTATTAGCTGTGATTTGCGTGCAATAGTTATTTTTTATGAATTTTTAAAACATAAAAATCTTTAATTTTTTTCAATTGTTTGATAAGATATTTGAAACTGATTTAGAGTCAAAAAGCTTCCGAATAAAAAAAAGTGTAGTTTTAAAATCAGCGACATTGAATTGGTAAAGAATTGCTACAAATTTTTTATCAACACAAAAAATTTTTAATTTTGTACCTTTGTGTTATACAACTTAAAATATATATTACTAACATTTTATTTCGGCTGTAAATAAATGCTTTCTCTCAATTTGCTTACTCTCTGGTACTCACTAATACACAAACCAAAAAATTTTGGAAATCCCTGCTTTAAGTATATTAAGATTTTGATGCCGTGTGGTAGAGAAAGATACGCCTCGTTGACCAGCAGGTAGTTTTTCTTCAATTTGAGTCTTGAACTGTGTGAAACCAATTTTTTTTTGTTCTCCTCTCAAGCTGCAATTATGAAATATAAAAAGTTGTTTGTCTCTCCTGAAAAAGTGCTAAAAAGGAGTTAGCAAGTTTGCATATTAAGCCGTCGATATGTTTGATACCTTAAAGATCATTAAAAGTTATTAGTGACAATAAATGGGGATATTTTATCAGGGCTGTGGAGTCAAAAAAATCTACTTCGACTCTGACTCCAGCCGCTGAAATTTTTAAAGTCCGACCTCGACTCCATCTCCGACTCCTACTCTAACCTTGATGCTAAATGTATATGAAACTGGTACTTATTTTACTTTAAACTCTTCAAATATAGCAAGAACATGATTCTGTTAAAATGTCAAATCGATATGACACAATTTTTATTGTGCTTTATTGACGCACTATAATGAAATTGCACCAATCAAACATTCTGAAATCACACGATTGCCCTGTTTTAAACAAATTTAATTGCCGCTAGTTGGTACAAAGCGAAATGGGTACAAATATTGTCGCAGCACAGTCACACGATTGCTCTTGCTTGTGTTAACTGCGAAAACAGCTGTTGCGTAGCTTTTTTATTTGTTTGAAAGTTCTTGTTGGTTTTTTTTATTAAAAAAATTTAATTTGTATCATATTCTTAAGCGAATTTTTCTTGAATAGTTTTATTTAAATTTTTTAAGAAATTCAAAAAAAAAACATTCTGTTCAACAATTTCGTATGTTAAGGTTCGCATAGAAATATCTTTAATAAAAATATTCGCGCTGAACAGCTAAATATGCTTGTGAATATACATACATACATATTTTTTTAATAACAATAATTAAAAAAAAATTAAATGCAAGCAAATCAATGCATATTTATCATATTTATTATTTTTTAAAAGTAAAAATTTAAAATTAATGTAAAAATCATTTGTTTTAAATGGAATGTAAATAATCCGTTTTTAAATGAATTTTCGTTTGAATTAAACTACATAATATTTTGAGTGAAATTATGATTTATTTAATCAAATAATTACTTAATAGATAAGATTGATCTTCTGTCTCAAGTGACTTTATTCCAACGACTTCTGTTATCTGCTAAATTCAGAGAGAGAGCACTATTTCTTTTTTCCAAAGGAAGATTTTGGGATAGTGTAATCCAAGTGGTCGTTGAAGGCTAATTTATTATCAAGCAGTGCCCTCAAATCCATTGCAACAAAATAATTCAGACAAACTACCTATTTTATTTTATGCAAAAAATGTTTTTGGCTAACTACAGAGAAAAAATAACGACAAATTAATTGTCATATTGAATACCATATTCGTCAATACAATAAATGTTTCAATTGACAAGGCATCAACAACCGAAATTGTAAATATAAAAAATACTTTTGCAAATTAAAATTGTTCACATCCAACAAATATTTTTAACAATGAGTTTGTTATATAAAATAAAATATTTGTTAGCCCAAGAAAGGTGAAAAAATGTTCTTTGGTTGTTGCTTCTGTTGCTATAACGGGACAAAAAAATAACCTGAGTTATTAAAATATTGAAAAGATTATTATTTTCTTCGAAATATCTTTATAACCTGTCTACTATTTATTATTAATCCTCTTGCAGTATACGTTTTAAATACATAAACGTATGTACATATAATGAATGTGTCCAGGAGTTATATGTTGGCGTGTGTGTGTGTGTGTGTGTGTGTATGTATACATATATATAAATGTACTCAGTTCCCAGCAAATACAGAAATACACCCTATGTATTGCCAAACGTATTGCCTAGATGAAAAATATTATTGCGGCAATAATCGATTTCGTATTGCGGAAGATACTTCCTTCGGGAAGAAACATGTCTCGATAGCAATACTCCTTAGCAATACGAAAGCGATTCTGCTAGATGATAAACTGGCAATATCGCCAGATAACCACATATAAGAAAATAAGAAGATATCGCCAAAATATCATTGGGATGATAAAAAGAAGATTTTGCATTTTGAAAAATATTCATTTTATTTAAAATAAATTTTTTAATCACCAACATACATATACATAAGTAAATTATACTTACAAATAAAATAAAGTAAAATTTAATAATTATGTATGTATTTTCCAACAAATTCCTTTAAAATTGCATCCATTATAATTATGAGGGTTGAGTAATATCTGGATTAAGTTGAAAAGGAAACAGATTAATATATTACAGATTTATTTAATTTATATATTTACCTTTTGCAGAATATTTTAGATTTAAAATTTCTTATTTTTTTTATTTATGACGTACAAATATTTTATAAATTTTTTTTCTCTAGAAAATAAAAAATTACTGTGATTATTTCCTTTTAGATGACAATTTGGGGATATTGCTAAACTATTGCCTTAGGGGATATCTTCCATTTGTTTGCAGGGTTAGGTCTGTATACAGAGTAGGGATTTGAAATGGGATTTACCATTGGATTTGTGTATTTCGACTTTAAAATAAATGTACATTTTCATATATAATACAACATAATATGGGGTATTTTGTCTTCTTATCTGTAAGTGCGGTCGTTAAAAAAAGATTGGTGATGCTGAGTGGATGGCTGGATGGTAAAATGTAAAGGAGGAGTTGGAGGACCAGGAAAAATACCAGTGGTTCGTATTGTTAACTACAAGTATGAATGTAATTTCAATAGAGAGAACATTTTATGCATGTAATTCTCTTTTTATGTTTATCCATTTATTTTGTTTTGAAAAAAGAAATTTAATTAAATTAAGTATGTAATTTGTAAAATGAGCCAAACATATTTATACACAGTAAGTGTATTTTTTATTTTTTTTTACATTTATTTAGTATAATGTTCTTAAGTAATATATGCTTAGCTTTGCTTAATTTTGGTAACAAATACTTTTTGTATTACGTGTTAAATTACAATGAACAAGGCGGAGTTTTTAACAATAAATTTTATGAAAAGTTGTTAAAAGGAGGAATTAATTTAACTTTCTTTATTTAAGCTACCTAAGCATTTTAATCATCATCTACACAGTTTTAAATTTTTGGAGTCAAAACTGTTTCTTGAGCATTTTTTAAAACCTCTTACCTCTTCTGGTATTTCCACAGCATTTCATTAATTTTTTTAATTTTCACTTTTCCGGTAATCTTTAGCCCGACCCACAATGTCGACCGCTTTCGTTCATTTACATTTTCAACGATAAAAAGCTGATTTGCGCCCCACTAACAATTTTCAACACGATAAGTCGATCTAAAAAGAAAAACACTCGGGATAAATAAAGATAATTAAGTAATCAAAAATTCAAGTACGAATAACACTAATACGCACTCAAAACGGTCATAAATGGGTTAACATTCCAAAATCAATCCCGGCATTTCTTAAAATTAGTATAAAATTCTTAAATCAAGTAAAAAAAAAAAGATTAAACTTTTCGTTAGAAGTGCTCTGAGAGCAAAATTACAAAGTGGGCGTTTTAATCTCATTTAACTAATCAAAGATTGTTGCAGACACTACAACAACATCACACAAGTAGTTAAAAAACAATTTGTTTGTTGTGTGTAGAAACAACATAAACAACAGAACACGATGAAAACACAATACTTTCATGTTTAAAAAGTATAATTTAGGACTATTGCTTCTCATTTAGTTTATGTTTTTAGTTATATTTGTACATTAAAGTACATTTTAAAGTAAACCATATCGGGAATGATGCTGGTGTTTTATAATAATAAGGTGTAAAACGGGTAAATCAATATTAATAAAATTCTCCTTCTAATTTCACTTTTGGTTTATTTCAAGTACGAATTCGGGATTGAATCAACGTTATAATACTTAAATTAAGCGCATTTAAAACTGTTTCAATCTTAGTTTTACTTAAATCATTCTCATTTTCGAATTATTTCAAGAACGAATTCAGGGTTAAATCAACTTTATAATTCTTACATCATGCGCAATTTTGGGATTGATTTAATCTAAGTTTTACTATGGATAATTTAAGTATTTCGAGATTAAAAATGCGTACTTGAACCAATCTTTCTGTACTTGATTCAAGAAAATTCGTACTCACCATACTATAAGCATCGATTCGGAATAATTTGTGTACGGATGGATGAATTTTTTTTGAGTGTATTCGGCCACAAATGTCAAAATCAATCACTTGTGCTGTGGTTGTCGACAGAAGCTGTTGAAATATTAAACGAAATTATTTTTTAATCAGTGTTGCCAATTTAGCCATTTAGTGGCTAGATTTAGCCATTTTTCACCTTGTTTAGCCATTAAAAAATTAATTTAGCCATTAGCCTCTTTTCAACTTGCTTAGCCATACAATTTTTTTTCGTTTTTTCTTTTAAAATAATAACTTTTATTTTCTTATAGAAATTTTTAAAAGTAAAATAAACCTTTTTAACAATTAACACGCATTTAAATCACAACTTTTACAAATGTTGAAAACTGCTATAAGGGATGACGATAAAACATCTTTTAAAATAAAGAAATAGTATGCCAATGTTAAATTTGTAAAATGGATCAACACAGAATTTACTATAAAGTTGCTTTCACTTCCATGGTAAAATGCTGAAGTAGAAAGGGTGAATCATAACATTCTTTATTACAAACCCAATTATTTTTATAATTTCTCTTTGACCGCTACTCAGTTATTGTCAACATACTTGGATAACAGATATCAGTATGTTGAAACTGGAATCCAGGTCCTGTAACAAGATGGGTACCTCAGGGGTATATTGTTGGGCCACTATTATTCTCACTATACTCTAATGACCTCCCAGCCGTCCTAACAAATTGTAATGTAAGAATCTAAGCGGATGATGTGCAACTTTATACCAGTTGTAGTAATGCATTAACTGGCCAGTGTATTATTACTGTTAATCAGCAACATCAACGTATTTATAAGTGGGCAACGGCAAATGGTTTGAAAATAAATCCTTAAAAATCTAAATGCATAGTTATTCAAAGGCGACTTCATAGACAAAATATTATTCCCAATATATTTAAAAATAATCAACAAACTGAAATAGTCAAATCTGCTAAGAATATCGGAATATTTTTTAATGACACTCTTACGTGGTCGAACCACATTATTTATGCTTGTGGTCGCACCTTTTCTATGATTAGAACTCTTTGGCAGACCCAGCATTGTGCACCCTTAAAAATAAGAATTCTACTTGCCAAAACTTATCTGATGCCTGTTTTACCATATGGTTGCGAGCTATTTGCTAAATGTGATACAATTAGTAAAGCAAAATTGAAAGTTGCATTTAATAACATAGTCCGTTACGTGTATGGACTTAATAGTCGTTCTAGTATATCTTTGTTTTGAGCTTGGCTATATTGCCTTTCCTTAGATAATCTACTGAATATGAGAGTTTAATTTTTTTTTACATAAGATAATATATACCCACAAGCCTGATCATCCGTACGGCAAACTTTGTATTTCAGATATAAGCAGGGGACAAAGCATTAGATCGCTTGGATACAAAAGTTTAATTTCGGAGTGGCATTTTTACATATTCTCAGTATCTCTCTGGAATTCAATACCCCATAGCTTTCAGCTTTTAAGTAACGCACGAAAATTTAAGGGAAATATTTTTAAACTGTTTTCAGCATAACAATTTAAAACATAATTATTTGAGTTTCTATTTGTACATTGATATGTTTAAATTATTTAATTCTGTTTTTTATATAAAATTGTAATTAGTTATTAAGTTGTTAATTAATTAATGATTTATAATTTTACACATTCTCAGTTTCATGCTGCAAAATAAGACTCCAAAGGTACGTTCAGACTAATGAAATATTACATACAAAATGTCGGGAAAAGAACAAAAAAAAATGATGCAAAAACAGCGAAAATTCGCGAAAAATTTTGATATTTCAAACAAGCCATAAAATTTATTAAAAGTGCCTGAAAGCATAAGATATGGCAAAAATTTGGTAAAAATTGCTAAATTAGCGGAAATTCGCAAAAATTGGCTAATAGCAAACCCTAAAATTTATTTGAAATCGCTAAATCGGTTAAAAAAACAAAATGTCGGGGAAAAACCAAATAAAAAAATGTTGCAAAAATAGCGAAAATTCGCGAACAATTTTAATATTTCATACAAGCCATAAAATTGACTAAAAGTCCCTAAAAGTATAAGGAATTGCAAAAATTCGGTGAAAATTGCTAAATTAGCAAAAAGTCTATTAATTATTAAAAATCTTTAAAACTGTAAAAAATCAGAAAACTTACAGGAAAAATTGCTTCTATCGGGTACATGGCTAAAATTATTTGTGGTTGTTTGCTCTTACAATTTTTTTGTAATATCAAATAAATGTTTGCTTAAAAATTACTAAAATGTTTGATTTTTTGTGTTCACAATAGGTTCACATGGGACAAATATTTGTTTCCCGGCAAATACTTTTATTTGCTCAAAATCAGCTGTTATTTTATTTAACACTCAAAAATATTTTGTGTTCAGACTATGTTAATGAAATATTTAATGTTTGCTGTCAAATATTTCATCAGTCTGAACGTACCTTAAGTCTTGTGTATGAAGCAATTCAATTAAATAAATAAAAATAAATAAAAAAAAGTATACCGATCAACTCAGAATCGCCTTCCGAGTGCAATTCACGATGTCCGTCTGGCTGGCTGTCCATGTAAACCTTGTGGGCAAAGTACAGGGCGCAATTTTGAAGATCATTTGAAAAAAATTTCTAATGTGGTGTAGGGTAATATATAGTCGGGTTTGACCAACTATACTTTTTATTTCTTTTTTGTTTTAACTCAAATGGTTTTGTAAATATTGTCATGATTATTATTTAATTTCAACATTAAAACTAATAGGACCGAGTGATACCTATGAGATGATCAATAATGGCATTGAATTTATTGATTTTTAAATGCTAAAAAATTAATTTACGTTTTTTCTTATGTAACAAATTGATCTCAACTTACAATTTTATTGTAATGAATTTTTTCTGAATTTTAAAGTGTTTTTACTTAAAAAAAATTGTTAGCTTTTAAAAATGTTAATAAATATTTAGCGGTTTTGAAATCCGATTTGGAGGGAAATGTTAGAAAAAAGGTGGCAACAGTGGTGAGAACCCAAAGATGCCATTTCTTATATCATTATTTGTTGCAGATCAGCGTTGCCACTGAAAATTTTCTATTCGACCAAACTTAACCCATTTACACCCGCTGTGCCAATTTGGAAACACTTAATTTTTTTCGGCTTACGAAATTTTTTATCGTTTTTGTTTAATATGTATGTTTTTATTAAACGTGTCATATTGCCCTAAGGTTAAGCCTACCATCCGACCAAGCGAAAATGATCCGATTAAATTTTGTCGGAAAAGACGAACAATGGCAACATAATTTTTGTCAGCACGGAGTTTATAAATTTGTCCAAAAAGATGGTTAGAATTAAGTTTGCTCTATATTCCTTTTATTAACTTACAAAAACATTTTACCATAATAAAATTCATTAGCGATGGTGTTCCTCGAAATATCAAACCTCAGTATAATTTAACGACTTCAAACAATGTTAAGAGTTGCAAAACAACCAATTGGCTTTAGGCATTTTTTTTAATTCTTTGCACAAGCAAATTGTGTCACATTGAATTTGAATGCAGCTAAATGATTGAAAAAATATCAAAATTTGAAAATCAATACATTTCAATAAAGTACATAGTTATAACTACACAATTCTAATGTATCGAATGAATGTGGTTTTTTAAATGTGGTTACACAAAGACTCACTTTTTCACCAATAACAACAACTTGTTGTTGGTACAAGTGCAAATTGAAAACCAACTCATGACGTTGTGCGATTAAATTCAAAAAGCAGAACATTTTCTACTCTGATCATAGTGTGCAACAAACTCTGGTAATAGAAACATAAATTTAGTGGCACACCTTAAGTTGCAAAATTCAACAAAGTAAAGGAGTACAAAATCAAACACGCACACACTCAATACAGGATTATAGAACGAAAGCGGCCGACAGTATGGAACAATTAAAAGGCAAAATAGCTGTGGTCACTGGGGCCAGTTCGGGTATTGGAGCGTGCATTGTAAAAGATTTATTAAATGCACAAATGATTGTTATCGGTTTGGCCCGACGAATTGAGCGTGTCGTTGAGCTAAAGCAACAATTGCCCGAAGACCAACAAGAACTTTTGCATCCCATAAAATGTGATGTTTCAAATGAAGAAGAAGTAGAAAGTGTTTTTAAGGAAATCATTAATAAATATGGATTCATTTATATATTGGTCAACAATGCTGGTTGCTTGCATACGGGACAATTGTGTCGTATGCCGGCGGCACAAATTCAACAAACGTTGCAGACCAACGTTATGGCAGTTGTGAATTGTACACGTCATGCTTTTGCTTCCATGTTGGAAGGTAGTGGTGATAAATCAGGTCATGTTGTTATAATAAATAGCATTATGGGACATTATGTACCCGTCATACCGGGACATATTCCTTCTTTCAATATCTATCCAGCCACCAAGCATGCATTGAGGGCTGTTAATGAGGTCTATCGTCAGGAGTTTCGAGAGCTAGGCTCAAAGGTTAAAGTGACGGTAATTGAATATTTATATACATATTTAAATCAATTTAAATATAAAAAGTTGTTGTTTTTAACATTTAGAGCATTAGCCCTGGATTAGTAAATACTGAACTTATAAACGAGAGACAAAAAGAAATGTGTGGAGGAGTTATTTTACAGCCGGAAGATGTGTCGCGAGCTGTAATGTTCACTGTGACCTCACCGCCTCATGTGCATATCTATGATATGATTATTAAACCATTAGGTGACATTATTTAAACGTATTTAAATCTAGATTGTTTATTTTTAAATACATAAATACTTGTCTCATTAAATTCTATTAGCCGTATTCATAACAAAAAGTTAGCCACAGTTTGTACACTACGTACAACGACCTGCTAACAAGAATGCCGATTAAGCTTAGCAGCTTGTTGGCACAGAGTTAATTCATAACGATATTTTCTCCATCTGCAATCTGTTAATAAATCAACTCTGAATTTGTATGATGCCACATTGTATTACTCAAAAATGCAACACGTTTTGCCTTAATCATCGCTGAATTTGTAATTGTTTTCCTTTTTCTTTTGTATTTTCCTTAACATTTTAAGAAGTTTTTAAAATTAAAATATATTAAGTAAAATACAGTTAATTAAAAAAAAAAAACAGTGAATTAAAAAAACCAACAAAACAGCTGTTCTTCACAAGTTGGCAAACGTTTGACAGCTCGTTAACATGAGTTTAGCAAATCGTTAGCCAGAGTTTGGTTAGTGTATTATGAATAAACTTTTTGCTAATTTCATACCAAATGTTCATTATGAATACGGCTGCATATCTATTAAATATTTACTTACATTTTTCCTTAATAAAGAGATTATTAGCTGAATCATATTGTTGGTCTCATGTAGAAAGGTCCTAACTTGATATTTTTCGAAATTGAGTTTTTAGTGATTCCAAAACATTTCACATAAATACACGTCGTTACAAAATTTAATGTAAAAGTATCAAAAATAACGATCTTGCAAGCGATTTTAAAGTTGGATACATACAGTTTCTATTATGTTTTTACCTTTTCCTGTAAAGTGGCAATCATTTTATTTGGGGCCTTCCTACATGAGGCAAACGATATGCGAAACACAACGATGTTTGTATGAATGATATATCGATTTTTAATGCCACGATAAATTATAGTTCAAAGAATTTAGTACTGAAATAGGCAACTTAGGTGGGCCGATTTGTAAGAACAAAAATTTGGCGATATCATACCATCGATTTTTCGATAGCTTTTAACATATCAAAAACCATTTTCAAGGTGGCCAAATTTAAATTTTTTGACTTTTTCACAACTTTTATTTTTATGGTTTTTTTTTAGTAAATACACGGAAAGAATTATTTTCTAAATATGGCTTATTCTAAATATGAACGAAATAAGGTAAAATGAAGATATTGTTCTTCACGTGAAATGCTTTCAAAACGCATATGAAAAAACTTTGGCGGAATATCTATGAAACAATGTTAATAGAGTTGTACTCTGTTCATTTTGTGAGAAAGTTTCTGGCCACATTTTTTTACAACAGCATTTATTTCTCGTGGAATTTTAAGCAAAAGCAAAAAAGTATGAACTGCTTATTAAATAAGAAATGAAAAATTAAAAATTAACAGTTTTTTATTCATCTTTACATACTTTCTATTTTTTTTTATTAAATTTTTTATTAACACACATTATTTTTAGTTAAATACATGTGGGGTTTGTTCACATATTAAAAACAATGTCGCATACTTTGCAGGAATAAAAACGTCAAATTGCACAAACTCGCATGATATGTTACATTGATACATATTAAAAATTTTCGTGTGAAATAATTAATGATGCTCAACATTTTTCACAAATTTGAACAGAGCATTTTTTCGAGTTAGTACATACTTGACTTCTTCCTCGTCACACAAATACTTCGAAGCATGTTGTAACAACTAGGGTGCTCAGAGTATTAATTCTTGTTCGATTAATCAAACATCGATAAATTTCATATCGCTAATTTCGATTAAAGGATTAATGGAAGAATTTACACCGATTTATCGAATAATAATAATATATGGTTTTTCTGTTAAATGTATAATTTTTAAGTGTTAAGTTAAATAAACAAACCAAGTGTATGTGTCCGTTGGAATTAAAAAAAAAACTGTCTTGTTTAGTGAGTAATACAGCATATTTTTTTTTAATTTAATAAAAGTTACAAATACAATTACAAATTATATTCTAACTTAAGGTGCTATCAGACGGGATGTATTTTACATATGTACTGTCACTTTTCTTACCCATATGTAATTCCGTATGTAAGTCAAAATTTCCATTTTACATACGATTCATAATGTTTGCTATCACACCTGCTTATGTTTTTTCTTATGACATAACCTATAAATGTAAACAAAAACTGACTTTTTAACGAGTACATATGTAAAATGCATCCCGTCTGATAGCATCTTTAATTCACCGAGCAGTAGTAACGTAGACCTTCAGCCCTTTATAGTGAAAAAGACCAAAGTCTCTGGTGGGAATCGAACTCGCAACCCACGCACTGATTGACTAGCTCACTACCAACTATCCCACCGGACACCCTAGCATATATTTTTTTACACAATCCAATAATTAATTTCACAAAAAAAAAAATTACAAATGTATTTTAACTCAAAGATTTATATCAATTTATCTTTTTAGCAATCTAATTCATGCGTTTCTCTCGTTAGAATAAGTTTGGTTGGGAAATATTTAACGAAGGATAAATCACAGTGACTATAACATTGTGCTTGAAGATGCTCCCCCAATGAATACATTTTTTAAACAAAATACTTCGATCGATTCTCTTGAGGTAATAATTTGCAGATGCATTGCAAAGGATGGAATGTTCCTGAAAAGTTTTAAATAATCCAAAGTTATAGTGATCCTTTTGGAGCTACATTGAAACGTTTTATTTAGAAAATAATGTTTATGTACTTAAGTACTAATTTTTTCTAAAAAAAAATTTTGTAATTTATAAAATTTCTGGGCTTGCAATTATTCGATTAATTTTAAAATTTTATTCGCTTAATTAGTATTGTGGTTATTTTGTTGAACTATTTATGGTTTTTAATCCAAATTTTTAATATTTTAATTCGGCTCAAGTTCATCAAATTTAATTTTCATTAAATTATTTTTATGAAGAAAGGAATTTAACAACATGGAAATAAATTAAAATTGTTATTGATAATCTTTCATACTTGACCGTGGCCGCGGCTCGAACCATGCCCGGCAGGTTACCATGACATGTTTCGATCGCAACCACTCGATCTCCTCAGATGGATTTGCCGTCTTACACTCGCAGCCATCGACGACTGCTGACGTCAATAATCAAACATCAATCCTTAAACCAAATTGTATTTAAACCTTTTGTAGATCGAAATTTGGTTTTTTTTTTTTTTTTTGAATAATTATCCATTTTAATTGATTTTACATGTTTTTCCTTACTTCTGTTTTAAAAATGTCAGACATCGATTAATCGTTTAATCCAACAAAAAAATTACCCGATTAATTGAAGAAAAAAAATGCCTACACATTAAGAAAAAATTTTAAAAACAACAATGATATTTTTTGACCACATCTCAACCATTTATTGATCGATCTGAACATTTTAACTTATTCTCCATATGTGACAGAAATATGTGACAGCCCATAGAGAAAGGGACCAGTAAGGTGAAGGGAACAGTAAAAACCAACTACACAAAACAAGAGGTAGGGACGACCTACGCGCGTTTTCAACGTTTTATTTAGAAAATAATGTTTATGTAATCAAGTACTAATTTTTTCTAAAAAAAATTTCGTAATTTATAAAATTTCTGGGCTTGAAATTATTCGATTAATCGATTAATTTTAAAATTTTATTCGCTTAATTAGTATTGTGGTTATTTTGTTAAACTATTTATGGTTTTTAATCCAAATTTTTAATATTTTAATTCGGCTCAAGTTCATCAAATTTAATTTTCATTAAATTATTTTTATGAAGAAAGGAATTTAACAACATGGAAATAAATTAAAATTGTTATTGATAATCTTTCATACTTGACCGTGGCCGCGGCTCGAACCATGCCCGGCAGGTTACCATGACATGTTTCGATCGCAACCACTCGATCTCCTCAGATGGATTTGCCGTCTTACACTCGCAGCCATCGACGACTGCTGACGTCAATAATCAAACATCAATCCTTAAACCAAATTGTATTTAAACCTTTTGTAGATCGAAATTTGGTTTTTTTTTTTTTTTTGAATAATTATCCATTTTAATTGATTTTACATGTTTTTCCTTACTTCTGTTTTAAAAATGTCAGACATCGATTAATCGTTTAATCCAACAAAAAAATTACCCGATTAATTGAAGAAAAAAAATGCCTACACATTAAGAAAAAATTTTAAAAACAACAATGATATTTTTTGACCACATCTCAACCATTTATTGATCGATCTGAACATTTTAACTTATTCTCCATATGTGACAGCCCATAGAGAAAGGGACCAGTAAGGTGAAGGGAACAGTAAAAACCAACTACACAAAACAAGAGGTAGGGACGACCTACGCGCGTTTTCAAGGTTGACCAACACGTTCCTGACGTCATGAGATGTGTCGCTTTCAAATAAGACCAATACCAACACGCTCAGTGATGATACACCAAAGATACACGTATTTAAATCTTTAAAATGGTTCTCCTGAACAAACCCCTTAGGTCCCTATCTATTTTGCGCGTCCCACATAACAATGGAAAGACGGTCAGACGGACAAGTTTAAATCAACTTCGTTGTTCATATACTTAATAGGGTCATAGATCAATCACTGAAGAGAATTTCTACAATAAATTCTCTTATATAAATTCTTCATTGGCAACACTGCTTAGCAGTTAATAATAGAAATACGTAGTATTATATTTATGGCGTGGTTAAAACAATTTTTTTCGGGTGCACTTAAACAAGATATCCGACCTTCAAAATAGGTGTTCTATATCTCTCGGCTTCAGCAGATGTGGTACCTAATTATTTAACTCTTGAAACATTTCCCATTCCAATGACCCTGGATCTTAGTTAAAATGCATCTTTAGTTTTAGATTCTCAAATATTTGTATCCTTTCGATTTGCAGAAAAGTAGGAATAAAATTATACTACTATTTGTAAGAAAACTATACATAATAAATAAAAGGGATTTTTACTTTAGACATTTTTTAAATCATTAAGTTGCATTTTATTAAAAATTAAAACTAAAAAACTTAAATAAAACTTAAAGCGAGTTTTGTGTGTTTCTTTACAAGTTTATTTGACTATTTCTTCCTAAAAATTTGACGATTTTCAACCACTTTTGTTGGCAACTCCCACATCCACAATAAACATTTTCTAAATCAACAACAAAATATATTAATAAAGTGACCTCAGTACTACAACAATGCAACAATAGAACAACAACAGGCAATTTGTTTCTAGAATTGTGACGGCAAATGTCAAAATACCTTTATAAAAAATTTAAATAAACAAAAAGAGACACCAAATGCGTGGCACGAAGAAAAGCACTGCAAACAGCTGCGTTACTGAGGTCACCTTATCAGTGCCAAGGCGAATTGACTAGGTGAGGTCAACTTTACAACACCACTGATTCTGTGGTCGGTTTGTCAAAAATATTGCTAATAAAACAAATTTGTTTACATAAAAAACTATTTTGACAAGTCGACCACCGAAAAAAATCACCATATGTTGGCTTGGCCCCACCTTCTAGTAAATTCGCCTTAATCAGTACATTCTGAACAACAACTAAACAACTAAACAACAAAAAAAAGTAAGTGCAACTTTGCAACTACAAAAAGCCGCATTTATATTTATTTTGCAATTTAACTGCTTTTTGTCAAAAAACACTGAACACCAATGCATTTTTTTTATTTTAAATTAGATTTTTTACTATTTTAAAAAAGAAATTAATAATATCACTATAATTATTCGCAGCTTTTTATTTGTTTTATTATAAAAATTATATTTTTTGCACTTTTCAATCAACTTCTTATCAGAAATATTTTTGGCTATTTTGGCGCATAACATAAACGAAAGTATATGTATTTTGACGTTTGGGAATTATATTTGCTTTTCGCCGTGAATACAGCTGATGAACGGCTGACGAGTTGCACTTACCTTTTTAAACACAAAAAACAATGCAAAAGCAAAGCGAATTCAACTTCAGGTGGTGTCAAACCGCCATCTGATTTTGGCAGTTCAAACCAATTTGTTTCAATTTGTTACCACCCATTTCCACATGCAAGTGCAAGTTCGAAAAACTCAATACACTCACACTTTTTCACTAACATTCACACATTTTTTGTACTTTCAGCCAATCGGCTGTTTCCTCGATTTTTCGTTGATCATACGTAAACACTACTTGCAAGAAATTACTTGCATGTGGAAACGTAGGGTTAGAAATGTTTGACATTTCGAACCCTTAGTGCCGGTTCACAAACAAATATTTAAATTTACAGATTTTATACTTTTTCTTATTCAGAATTTTTGTCTATTTTTTGTAATTTAGTTAAATAAGGATTGTTTGCGACATTTTTATCCTATTTGTAGTTAGAATTTTGTTAGGGCTGTATGTGACAAATCACAATTTTAAGCTTGCTAAAATATTTTAAACAAAAGGTAATATATTGATCTAAATTGTCTCGATAGATCCCAAGCAATATAATTCACTTACATTTAGCTCACTTATTTTATCTAATTGCTTAAAACAGGAAATAATTGCAGAAAATAGCGTTAATTACTTGTTCAAATTTCGAGAAGGTCGGCCCATAATCTACCATAGGTCCCAATAAATACCGCTCCGAAAATATTCTAACTGTAGGTGGAGCGTATAAAAGATTCGGCACAACCCAATTCATCACTCTAACTATTTTTTTTCTTTTTTTTTTGGAATAAAATAGCTAGGGAAGTTGGAAATCAGCAGCTTATATCCAGATTTATATAAAACTTTTAAAAATGTTTAGGTTTTAGCGGTATTTTTTAAATAAATAATAAATATGTTGTTTTATTATTTTGGTTTGAGGTCTCATATAAATAACAAATAAAATTCAAAAACTTTTAATAAATATTTAGCGATTTCCTATTACGATTGCATATTTCGCCACGTCTTTAGGTGTAAAAGTAACACAATAGTTAAAACCGTTTAATGGTTAAACACAAGTTAATGCACAGAAAAAATTAAAAATTTTCTCTAATCACCAAATTCATACAATTCCCAACAACAATTCTACCAGTTTAAGTAATTTTATTTTAAGCGCAAAAATCAATTAAGATTTTTTGTTATTTTATTAATGTTTTCATTAAAAATTAATTTCAAAACAACTGAACTGAAATGTTATTTAATCAAAGTTAAATATTGATTTTTTTTTTCATCTAAAAAAATAATTAATTCAATTATCACATTATGTAATTGAATTAAAATACTTTTCAAACAAATTTTTTAATTGATAAAAAACTACTGAACATTTTTTCTTTATGAATAGTTAATCCATGTGACCTTCTCCGAGAAAAGGGGCCTAATGTGTCAAAAAACGGGTTTGGACTTAAAAGTGGATTGTAGTACCTAGAAGGGTGTAGAATAAGATGAAATGCGATTTTCTAAAAACTTAATTTTCCCACACTAGTTCCCTTTTCTCGAAGAATGTCACATATGCCAGAAATCTCTGCAAGTTTTTGTGTAGGGACCATTGAGAGGCTGAAAAGCAAAGTTGTACAAGCGCCAAAACTAACAAAATTGAGTTAGATTCACTTATACTTATATCCTATCATTTTCCAAAAATTTAGTCCTGTATAACTACCCCAAATTGGGCTATATCGACCTTAACTTTGTATTAACCATACATTTAAATATAACAAAAATAAATTTAAATATAACAAAAAAAAAAATTGGGTACAAGAACTTCGTTTTGTGATTTAATGGACTTAAGCGCAATTAATCCCAATCTGTTTACAGATTGATCCTATAACATCTAGTTTTTTATAATAAGCCTGATTAATATTTCGTCCGAAATAAGGCAGCAATGCTTAAAATATGCAAATTATTTACTAACAAATTGATGAAAGAAATTCGTAAAAAGCTTAAAGCTACGGCCACACTCTTTAAATATTTGACCAAATAAGCATGATTGATTGCAAGAAAATAAATGTAGAAATATATAAATTAGGGTGGGGGACTGATGTATGTGAAAAAATACAAGTTCTCGAATCATATTTTAATAGCAATATTGTTTTGCCTTAAGTTAAAACCAATAAAAATTGGTAAATAAAAATTTTTAAAAGTCACATCTTGAGCCCGCGCGGGAGCTCCTAAGAATTAAGCATTTTGAAAAAAGAAATTTTTTAAATATTGATATTTTATTTACTATTAATTATTTTTATTAATTAAAACGGAAAATATTTTTAATTAAACTTAAAAAAAAAATAAAACTTTGGCTCTTTTACAACATAAAACAATAAAATCAGGAAATTATTTAAGCTATTTTTTGTCACAAAATCTTGTTTACTGCCAAATCTGGACATCCCTCGTCTTGATTCAAGTTTCGTCTGTATTAAACCTTCTCTTAATTTTTTTATCAAATAAAAAAATATTTTATTTAATATAAATTTTCCGAAAAATCATATTAAATTGGATAGCTGGGCTTCAGCTTTCAGACTAACTTAAATATTGTTTCGTATTATGGATAGAATTTCATATAAAAGTAGTATGTCAAAAGCATATCTTAAGGCGCTTTTAATAGGAATATAGTAAGTGGAAAAATCAAATCAAAGTTAAAATCAGCACTGCCAGAAGTAAGATTTTACCTTATTTTTTAAGATTTTTTAACCGAAAAAAGATTTTTAGATTTTTTTCCCAAAAACAAGATTTTTTTGTTGTCTAGACGAAGATTAAGTTCAATTAAAAAAAACCTTTTTTACCATTTAAAAATTTTTAACCTAAATACATAATACAATTTAGTACCTTTAAGAAATTAAATTTTTTGTTATGTTTATTTTTTGTTTATTTTATGTATTAAAAAAAATATGGATTGTTTTTATTATTAGAAAATTGGAATTATTTCCTTTCGAAGGTTACTTTATATTATCTTCAAAATTTTTTATTTTTCGAATTTATTCTATGAGCTAAATTTCTGTTATGTATTTTAAAAAGCTTTTTTGTAATAGTCCTATCCTTCAATTTTCCAGAAATGAAATTTAGCTCTTAGAATAAATTCGAAAAATAAAAAATGTTTTTATTATTTATAAAAAAAATAAGATTTTTTCTGCAAAAATAAGATTTTTTTTGGTGAAATTAAGATTTTTTGCTGAAAATTTCTGGCAGCCCTGGTTAAAATGAAGAGCACGCACAGGGTTGCCGTTGACAATTTCGAAAAAGTGTCATAAAAAGGGTATTTAAGAAAATAAAGGGTCAAAAAAGGGTTATTTTAAAGTAAAATAGGGTCAAGTTTATTAGTATGTATTAAATAAACACATTAGACTTAAATAAAAGTAATTATACATCCTTCAATTATAAATCAATCTTAAAACTAAGAAACAATTCACTGGTGGTACATTCCTTTAATAATACGCAAGAATTTGGAAGTTGTTTTTAATGCACTTTAAATATAATTTTTATAATTTTTGTTATTAAATTCTGTTTAATAGAGAAATAATTGTATAATATTTGTCATAAAATTATTGTACTACAGAAATCTTATTAATAAACGACGTTTATAATTCTTGCGTTTTACGTTTTCGATTTTCAGAACACCCCTGAATGTTTATAATTTTTTAGAAATACTTATTCTTTATTTTGTAATTTGTTCTTCACTTAGAGTCCATTCTTCCAGCTCCGATTCGAGAGGAAAGCATGGACTCACAAGTTTCTATATTTAAAGTTTGTTTGCAAATAGTGTCTGTGGACACTATGACGCTGGGCGTTATGACATGCTACCAATTTGCAAATGTATTTTCACAAAACTCGTGACAACTTTCGTAAGGAATATGGAAAGTTGTACTTTATTTCAAAAAGGTTCAAAAAGTGTCATACATTTTGTTAAAATGATACAAAGGGATAAATTAAAAATAGGGTCACAAAAAGTGTCATTGGCATAAAAAAGGGTCAAAAGTGATACTTTAGTGTCACAACGGCAACGCTGAGCACGCATTAAAATTAGTGCGTAAACTATGTTCACATGGTGCCGGTTTCCGATAAATGGTTTTTTTAGAAATTAAAAAAGTTAATTATATTAAATACAAAATTGTGGAAATTAAAAAAATAAAAGTGTATTAATTTGTGTGCTTTAGAGAAAAGTTTTTTAAAAGTAAAAATTAAATGTGGTTAAAGTTTAAATAAAAAATGCATCAAGTGCATAAAATTGCCAAGATGTGTTGTTTTTAGTTTTTTTTAATAAAGAGCTAAATTAGAATTATGTATGTATGTATGTATATATAGTAGGTATGTACATATATTAGGATTATTAGGTTATATGGTTAAGTAGTTATATTAACAGCAACAAAATATATTTTGTTGTTGTGAATATAGCTAAATTGTTAAGGTATACTTATTGCAGGATTGTGCTAAAACATTCATTCGTGCATTTTAAATACGAAATAAATTTAATACTATTATTTAAAATAAGATAGATATACGGTAAACTAAATACTTTTTTATTACAGGTAGTTCGTATATTAAAAAAAATTATAAAAATAATTATAATGTTAACAGCTCCAAGGCAAAAGTAACACATATTTCATTTCAGAAATCCTAGATTTTTTAATGTACATAAATAGTGTTTTGTGAAAATCAGTCACAAATATGCAAAACTTGTGGACGACTTCTTAATTTGTATAGCTCACGGTCATGTTTGGCTTAACGGGTCTGTCAATAAACCTAATTTCCACTATTAAGCATATATGTACCTATAACCTTCAGAAAAAATACCAGTTTTTAACATTTTAGGCGCTTGCGGGTTCACCGCACCTTTTCAAAGATGAAGGAAATTTTATGTATAAAACATCCTTTTCTTTGAGAATAAATAAAGCCGGCTTATTTATTTATTTTTTACAACTAAAGGTATAATAATATAATTATTATACAGTTGGATTGTTAGAGCACTAGCGTCTTAGGCCATCAGCTCTAAAGCCGGCTTTAAAACGTTTTATCTGTTCGTGGTGTTTAATTTCTTAAACAAATTCTTTATGTTTCGATACCTTTTTCCACAGAAACAAATATTTCATTTTTATATTTGAATACGAACGAGAGTTGCATATTTGATAAAAAAAAAACTTCGAGTTTTCTTCGATGACGATTTTTGTGGTATTAATAAAAAAAATTAGTAGGTATAGTTATTGTATTTTTAGTCAACAAACAAGTTTGTTGAGGCAAATTTTTTTAATTAATGCACAAAAATATTAAAAAACGGACATACGTAGTATAGATTCTGACTAATTTTATTCGTATAATTTTATATACTAGGGTGGTCGTTAACTGTATGGATAATATTTGTTTTCTATTTTTACATGCTCTCATTTTTTAGAACAATCGGCGAGGGTTAAGCCGACTCTAGCGACTAGTAAAATATTAATTTAACATAAAAATCGTTAACTAAGAAGTTGTTACAAGTTAAGTTTCCAACATCTTTTGTCTTAAAAAGTTTTCTTTGAATCTCATATTTAACAAAACCTAACTAAAATAAAAAGCACACAGTAGCGGTGATGCGAATTTTATCATTAGAATTAATTTTTTTTTAATTCAGCTTCAATATTTGTCATTGTGTACAAAAAGAAACATAGTCAAACGCATATTATTTGTTTCTAACAACCCTACCCGCTATCACTGTACGTTAAGGGGCCTCCCATAAAAAATTTTCAATACAGACTAGAAATATATTGAAGCAAAAGTCCCATAACTGCCTAGGATTCGCCCCTAGGGGGAGATTATGTATTACAGACTTCAATTAGTTGTTTGTCCTTAACCTTTTCTCGAGACATATTATTTCTGCACTTCTTAGGGGGCTCCCATACATACATATATTGTGTTTTATGAAATTCTTAAATAAAACTAAAATTGTTCGCCGTTTGTGAATAAAATCAAAAGTTGTAAGCAGATTTTAATTATTTAGCTTTTTTTGTTGCAACTTCATTTTTTACATTTTCCAATTTTTTATGATTTTTAAAAAACAAAAATTTTTTTCCAAAAAAAAAAATATGTTTCCTTAAGGAGTTATGATACTTGCTATTTTCTGTATTGGATTTTTTTAGGATTGACTGAATGAAACAACAAATGCGAGAAAGAACAAGAAATACAATTTGATAAAATGTAAACAAAACAAACAATACTGCCCACGTTTTTTCCCCACAAAAAAACCGTCATTAAAGTTAAAAATCGCAAAAAAAGTTAAAAACCGTTTCCTTCGATCAAAAACTAAAAAAATTGGCAACAGTGCTAACAATTAATCTGGAAATGTCAATTTTAAGTTAAAAAATTTTATATTTTTTTTGACAGTTTAGATTATTTATCGATAACACATGAATATTTGTTTGACATTTCAAGATTTTTTATGATGTAATCATACTCTTTACACTTAGTCAGTTTTCCTAAGCAAATATATTTGCACTGTTCTCCAATATAGAAAAAATACAAAAAATAGCAAGTATCATAACAGCTTTAACGACTGCGCATATTACAATTCGACAATTCTTAAACGTAATTTTATTGCACAACTGAATTCAGCATAGAAAAAAATATTGCCGAATTATTTTCAAACTGTTTGAAAATTTTTTTAATTTCTACAAATTTTTTTACTGATTCAATTAATATTTTTGTTTGATTTTTATTTAACAAACAAAAATGTTGACAACTATTCAAAAATATAATTTTTGTTTGAATTGGAAAAATAATTTTTTTTGTGTAGCACAGTGTTATTATTAAAAATAATAAAAATGAAATGTTGTGTGTTGCTGATCGCATAACTTGAGAATGGCTTGACCGATTTTTTCTTTAAAATGATCCCCATGGTCCAACTTAGGTTAATACGAAAAGAAAATTTAGTCCCGCCCCGTTTTTCGATGCCTTAAGGAACTCAGTGCGAACAAATACTCCACTACTGAATCGACAACAAAAATATGCATACGAAACCCTCATGAAAGCTGTGAAAGATGAAGCTGGAGGAATTTTTTTTCTAGACGCTCCGGGTAGAACTGGGAAAACTTTTTTAATCGCGTTAATTTTGGCAAAGATACGCTTGCAGAGTGATATTGTACTTGCACTGGCATCGTCAGGAATTGCATCTACATTGTAGGAAGGCGGTCGAACTGCTCAATTAGCACTTAATTTGCCATTAAATACGCAAACCAATGAAAATCCAACATGCAGCATATCTAAGAACAGTGCGATGGCCAAAGTAAAATGGCGCATAAAAAATATTTGGAGGCATTAGTCAAAACGTTGCAAAATTTACGAAACAATCAAAGCCGATTTGGAGGTACGATGATTTGTTGGCAGGTGATTTTTGGCAACCACTGCTGTCAGTGATACCACGATCAACGACCGCCGATTATTTTAATGCATGTTTGAAGTCCTTTGCTTTGTGGAACATGCGGGTCGAGCTGCAGAAGAATCAATCTCGAGACGTATTTCCTAAACAATTGCTGGGCATAGGAAAAGGCAAAATCCCGGTAGATATTTCAATTTCTGCCAGTTCACCGAATCATAGTCTGAACTCATCCGAAAGGGGTTTCCAAACATTACACAAAATTACAGAAATCATGATTGGTTGAGCGAACGTGCTATGTTAGCTGCGAAAAACATTGATGTCGACGAACGGAATTTTAAGATTCAAAGTGAAATCGCTGGCGAATTGAAGAAGAACAAATGGGTAGGTTCCGTTACTTCTCAGAACGATGTTGTCAACTATCCAATCGAATTTTTAAACTCCCTGGAATTACCCGGACCAGCGCCACATAATCTAGAACTAAAAGTTGGATCCATAATCATAATGTAACGAAATTTAAACCAACCACGTCTTTGTAATGGCACCCGACTTACGGTAAAAAAAACTGATGAATAACGTCATCAAAGCAACAATGCTTAATGGAAAGTACTATCGAAAGTACTAATGGAAAAACCGCAGGAGTCATGTTTAATGAACTCTTCTGGTACATTTGTGTCAGAAATATTACTGGCTGGCTGAGTTCATAAACAGGAACTGACAATACTTGACAAATTCAAGTGGAAACCTTGAAAGTGTTTATTAATAGTGGTTACAACTGCGCAAAACATATTAATAAAGTCTTGCAACTTATGCTACTACTTCGTTTTTATCTACCACTTCTTTAACAACTTTAAATTGACACTGTGGCAACAACAAGTAGCAAAAGTTTTATAAAGTGTTTGTTGGTTGCTTGTTTCTTTTTGTAATATTTTCAAGATTTTCTACTCAAGTACGTTTAATTTTATTTTGTTTTTAATATTTTCTTTTGACTTTACAAAAATATTATTACAAGTGTTATGAATAACATTTTTGTGTTATTAAAAATATATAATTCATTTCTGGATGTCGAATATATGAAGCCTGTAGGCGAATTTAACAAAAACAACTCTTGAACTCTTGTCGTTTTATTTGGAATTTATTCCAAAAAAGGGAAAAAAGCAAAATAACTTAAACGTTTTTTTTTAAATTACAGCAAACAGAAGCAAACTGTAAAAAAAAGTATTTATAAAACACTTACCGACAAAGTAATTCTTAAAATACTTCATGTCCGGCTGAAATTATTGATCTGTAAAACAAAAAGTGAAATTAATTTTAGAAAATTTGTTGCAGAACAAAAATACTAATAATTTTTTTTATTTTTATTTTTAATTTAATGAACCACAGAGACGTCTCCCTACTTCATTTATTTTAAAAACCAAACTGCTGACATTTAAAAGAAAACATAATATTCACTGACAAAGTTTTTCCCCTTAAACTTTTTTTCATTGTTGACTTCCCTACTTCAAACTTTAATTACTATACGTACCTGCTTAATAAAATGCTGAAAAAATGTATGACATGTGTCACACAAGCTCATGAGAACTTAACTACTGCTGATTGCACCAGGAAAGTAAAACTTCTTGTTCTTACGTCATTCTTTGATGCGACGAATTCTACAAGTTTTTTTCGAAAAAAAAATCTATTATGTCAGCAAGTTAATCAGTTGTTTTTATTTCAAGTGCAAGGAGAATTTTGAGAACAAGAACCGATGATGACTTTGAATGTTTTTATGGCCAAAAAGTGCAATTAATGGTAGAGAAATATTTAAACACGTTTTTAACAATTGTACAAAGTTATGTATGTAAAGGGCGTCCAATTTGAGGTATCATCGGTCAATGGAAATTGCAAATCCTTACAGGGAGATGGTCCCAAGCTTTCTGACGTAGATAATATGTGGCCTTAACAGGAAGGTACCACATGGCACTCCGCTAGAGGGACAATATACCTTTTAAAAGAAAAATTAGAAAATCGCATTATTTCTCGTAGAGGAGGAGTGAATAGGCCACCAAGATCGTGCGATTTGACATTTTTAGTTCTTTTTTTGTGGTGTTTGTCGAAATCAAAAGTGTTCAGTAATAATCCTGCAACAGTTTATGAGCTTAAAAACAACAGTGATTTATAATTATGGTAACAGTTTGCGAGCCTGCCGAGACAGTAGGGGTGGCACTTGACCGACATAATTTTTTTTTTGTACCGGAACCTTGTTGTCATAAACTGAAATAAAAATATTTTTAATGTTTCTTAACATTTATTCCCAAAGCAAAGTATATTAAATCTCTATCTCTAACTTTCATGAATATAATTTCTGCGGCATTTTGACAAAACATCTTAAGTAAAATTTAAAAAGTTGAAAAAATGTTGTTAATCATATTAATTTTCATAAAAAAAACAGTACATTTTTGTTTAGTCTGTATTTTTTGATTTTTTGTATTTTGGTTTAAAGTGCACCTACCTCCACAATAAGAAACAAAAATGGGAAACATTTGAACAACACGGGCCTGCAATAAAAGCTTATTTACTTGCCGGGGTAACGTCACAAAAAGTAGACTTTTCGGTGGAAAAGCCCATATGTAAGTTCATATTTTTAACTCAAAATTTAAAATTCCACAATTTAATTTGCAACTTCTTAAATAAAAAATATTTTATGTACTAGCTATATCATATTTAAAATTATTATTATTATATAATAAAGGTACATTTCCTTAAAAAAACAAATTTTTAATGTATCGAGGATTATTATGCAAATAGTGCTATCTGCAATTTTTCAAAACTTTGTGTTAGAAACAAGATCACTGACTGAAGATGAAAAAAAATTCCCAAAACGTTTTTTTTTTATAAATATTGTATTGTGCTATCTAACACGCACGTTTTTTTTTTTGGTAAATAAGTGCTTCATATCTACAGAAGAAAAATAAAGTGATAAAAATTGTTACTACAAAGTAGACACATTATTCATCAAAGGTTTGGGAATTGTGTCTAGATTTCAAAAACTAATATAATTTTAAAATTCGTTGCAGAAATTTTGCAAAAAAAACTGCAAAAAATTTCTTTATGAGTTTTTGTCAGCAATATAAATTATAATTTATGCAATAAAATCTTTGCTGGCTAATATAATTTAATGATATTATACAAGTAAATACATTTTTTTAAGCTTAATACAAACCAGCTAGAAATTTTTTTAAACTTGCAAAAAGAATCCCACAATTTCCAAAAAACAGCCGAAAATTCCCAAAAAATTGTTTTTCTTAGTAATATAATGGCTACCAAGCAAGGGTCTTAGTATTCCTATTGCACAATTGTTAAAAACATATCAAGACATACAAACTCGAACGAGTCGCCCAAAATTGGACCGTCCGAATGGACCACCTCAGACGAAGTCATGGCCAACATTTACATGATATCATTTTCAGACAGTAAATGCCATAAATTGTTCTCTTGACCGATAATAAAAATTTTTAGTTCACTTTCAAATTTATGGGTTAGATTTTACCTTATATATTACGATGAATCTCCCGATACATGCAAATATCAAAAATACCACCTCATAGATGTGTAGGGAATAAAAAAATATTAAAAAATATGGTGTCACTTTTCCTCTATCGTGAAAAAAGTTTCCGCCCCCAAAGCGTTGAAGTTTTTTTTTTTATTTATTTATTTTCATCATTAAATCAGTTACTCTTGTCGTAAAAAAGATCGTTTTTGTTCAAATTTCTATGTAATCTTCAACAATAAACCATTTTGCAGAAGTCTAATGCAAAATAAAATGCGGAAATAATATGGAGTTTTAAAAATCGTTTACGGTGCGGAAATTGTTTTCACCAAATCAACCTTAAAAAGACAGTTTTTAATTACAGTTTTTAATTATCATAACATTATTCCCCACATAGTGCTGGAGTGGTATTTTGCATTAAAAAAAGTTATTACCCTAATGAAGAAGCCTTTCAAAAAAGTATGAATAATCGACATACCTATATCACTAAACTTTTTTAGACAAAAATTGCAAAAAATCGATTTTTCAGAAGTTTAAGTTCAAATGCATTTAACTTCTTAAATAAAAAATATTTTTTTTTTACAATTTGCAAAATATAGTTTGAATATTAATTGATTTGCTGGTAATTTACAACAAAATATTTCAAAGAAATTATGATAAATTTGGTATTTCTTGGATACTAGAAAAATTATAAATTATGAAGAACTCGACAAGCGCATTCACTAAAAAATTATTTTTAGAATCGAGTTTTCATTACATCGAGCAACGGTTAATCATTTGTAGGTATACCGACCCTAATAAATACACTCAAATTAGGTATTTGCTAGAGGTTATGCTAGTTTCTATGCGCAATCTCAATTTACTTAAAATGTGAATTTAACGGGCTTGCTTATTAAGCCGACGTTATGATAAATTTTTAAATTAAAGTTTATTATAGGTACCTACCTATAACTAGCATTTAACCCGCTACTTCGTAAGCGTCTCCTAATCCTTCGTGGAAATATTTTTATGCAAAAGTTTATTAAAAAAAACACCATTTCCCGTATTTCCTTTTTTCGGTACTGTTTTTCCCCCATTTAAGTATCAAAAAAATAGTTACGAGTTTTATCCCCTAAATGTTCGAATTTCGAAAAAGTACCTACCAAATACGTAGGTACCTATTCGTATTTTTTTGATAAGTTTCGAATGTGGTAGGTAGGTACCTATAAACTTTATTTATTTATTTATTTATTTATTATGTAGGTAGGTAGGTAGGTAGGTATTTAAAAAAAAACGATAAAAAGCTTTAAAAAAATTTCCCAAAAAAATTTTATCGCCATCCTGACTAGAATAGAATAAAAACAGTTCTAAGAAAAAATACCTACCTATAACTCAAAACTTTAATAATAAAAATCTTCAAAAAATAAAAATATATTTCCTGAAAAACGCCCAGAATAATATTGTAACCAAACAAAACAATATTTAAAAACATAAAAAATTAAGGGTACAAAAGCAACAAGTGTCAACAACATCACACTAATGTACATATGTACATACCTATATCTTCTTCGTCTTTCCCTATTACCACAAAAACCATCTGATTATGACTTCAAACATTTTTTGCTCGGTAACAACCTACAATGTTTAGCTATAAAACATTCCTATCTACTTGAATACCTTAAGAAAGAAATAAAATCTCAACAATTAGGTACCTACCTACCTAAATAGTTGCGGAAAATTGCATTTAATCATAGGTACATAGGTAGGTACATTTGCACACAGATGTACATACATATGTATGTATGTACCTACATAGGTATTAACGTTTAAACGTTACCATCCATGTCCATTAAACAACATATTATCACCCCACTTTAAACAACAACAACAGGAAATTTTATATACACCAACAACAACAAAATAACAAAATTTGTCCACAAAAACATCGAAACAGTAAAAAAATAAGATGCCACTAAGTTAACATACATAAATACCTATGTAGCAAAAAAATATTGTACCTACCTATATGACTTCGACTGGTAGGTAGGTAGGTATAAACATAATAAGCAAAAATGTTACAACACAAAACGATTCATCAAATGTGTTGAAAAAAATGTCGGCTCATTTTGTGCGTAAATTGAAATGATGTGTAAGAGTGCTTGCTGCAGGCATCTAGTATAGGTATAAATACATTCTTACATACATATGTATGTAAAATACCTTGTATTTGCCACACAAACTTTTAAATTTAAACGACATCAAAAGAAAATAACAAAAATTATCTACGGTTTAACCTTGAAAATACAATAAAAAACACTTTTTTATATAGACTCAAGCAAGTGTGCGAAAATGATGTTAAAATAATAACAACAGAAATTGCTACAACTACCTGTGTATGTCCCACCAACAACTATTCAAATAAAATACAACAATAACAACTACTAAATGAAAACTTACTCTATAAAACTTCTCTCCTTTTTATTAATTTAAAATTTATATGTGAATGTACCTTGGAATTCCAACCAAATTGCAAAAAAAGTGAGACGACAACTGCAGTACTCTCCGCAGTACACTCTTCAAAAGTCTACATCACTAATTTACCGATAAGATTTACACAATAAACACAACATATTGCAACAACAAGAAGCAGCACTTTTTTCAATTTTATTCCCTTCTCAACTTCTCACTAAGTCAATTCATTTCTCCCCACACCTACAAAAACAAAAAAACGTACCCCCTCTTCTAAATAACCATTAAAACTTCCGCATCCCATAGGAAATAAGTTCTCTTTAAAGTTTAAACTAAATAGAGAACAATAATTTATTAAAGCTGCTGGCAGCGCTGCTAAAAATAACAATTCTTTTAAAACAATTTTCATAAACCACAAAAATAATGCAAGCAATCATTAGAAATTAAATTTTATTAGCAAATAAAGAAACATAATTAAGATCTGCTGCGAGAAATACTTACATAGGTACTCTTAGTAAATCAATTTACATTTATTGTGATGAAACTTCATTTTATTTTATATTATTAACAATTAAGAAGTTAATTAACAATTTAATTTATAAAAACACTTTTACTGCAATCTACTTCTTATTAAAATACATATTTCCACTTTTTTTACTATTTTAAATTTAAACTTTTTAATTGCACTAACGAAACAACAATACGCACGCACTGAACACTTTATAATAAATGGTGCGTAAAAGGGAGTTGAACTTGACCCAAAAGCAAACAAAAAGATTTGTTTTTGTAGACACCGTTATTTGGAGAATTTTTGTTAGAAGAACAGTGGGTTGAAAAAAAGGAAAAGTGGGTATTTTTTATTTTGTTTATGTAAAAATTTTAAATCATAAACATTTAAACATTTTTATTGTGAAAAATATTGTGGTTATTTTGTTGAACTGTGCTATGGGTTTTTAAACCCTGTCCGTAAAAACGACTGGGTTCGAGCCTCACTCATGTTAGTCAAGAATGAAATATTATCAATAAATATTTGGATTGAAAACCATAAATAGTTCAACAAAATAACCACAATTCTAATTATTATCAATAAATTTTAATTAATTTCATATTGTAAAATTCCTTTCTTCATAAAAATAATTTAATGAAAATTTAATATAATTTTTATTGTGTTAATCAAATCTGGTAGGTGGAAAGTTTTTGAAAAGACCACAGTAGGTTTAAGTACCTATACACATTAAGGCCCAAGCTTACAGTCATTAGTTAATTATTATTAAACTTCAATGATAAGTATTGGTTAACTAGCATTTTATATTTACTGTATAGGTATTGGTTAACTAAAAGTTTTTATCGGAGCAAAAAATGATTATGCTATCAAAATACAAAAGTAAAATTTGTAGCAGTGTTTTTCTTTACATTTTTATTATTTCTTACCCCAGCTTACAGTACGTTACGGTACGTTACATTGCATTTGATTGCATTTACGGTCGGCTAACAGGGCCTTTACTGCCTGTTTTTATAACACGTAACCAAGTGAGTGAGTGAGGAATTATATTGAAAACAACAATAAAAAACGAAAATTTGTTTTTATTTTTAACTAGCTTAACCCAGTGCGCTTCGCTTCCCCAAAAATGTATTAACAAAGTGACCTCAGTACTACACCAATGAAACAATAGAAAAAACAACAGGCATTTTGTTGCTAGCATTGAAACGGCAAATATCAAAATGCCTTTATAAAAAATGTAAATAAACAAATAAAAAAAAGATGACGCCAACGTCACACACGAAGAAAATCACTGCAAGCAGCTGCGCTTGTGAGGTCACTTTATTAAGGCCTCGTTACTCTTACGTAAATGTTGCGGAGACGTAAACGTTGCGGTCGACTTGAAATGTTGGTAGTTACTAAAAATACGTAAACGTGTCGTATGGTGTTGAAGTGTATGTGTGTACTCGTACGTATGTATGTATGTAAATTATTATTTGTTTTTATTTTGCTCACAGTCTTGTTTCAAAATATGTTGCAAACATTCTTGTTCAAAAACGCCAATACATAACGATATCGGCGCTTTTGTACAAAAAAAATAAAAAAAATTATACATATCTGTGGAATTTATATCAAAACATCTTATGTCGAGATAAGATAACAAAAGAGCTTTTAAAAAAAACTCTCTGAAAAAATCATTTTTATCAAATAACTAGCTTAACCCCCCGCGCTTCGCTACACTGCTTCAACCACTTTATCGGTTGAGAGATATTTAATATATGCATCCTATGAGAGGTATTTCCCCCCCCCTGCGCCTATCCGCTTTATTTTTATTTTTAAAAGTGTAGTATACCATAAGAGTGCCTTCTACATTCTCACTATAACTGTTCATAATAATGCGATATTAAACATTGGCGTCCTATGGGGGAAACCACTTCCCACGCTGTTACTTTATTTAAATTTTGGGGCTCAGAAGATCCTTCTACCAAAAGTTCAATAAAATGCGTGAAGCGGCTCTTAAGATATGGGCATTTCTAGCGAAAAGTCTACTTTTTGTCACGTAACGCCAGAAGTATTTGAAAATGTTTCTCAAAAAATTTTATATGTATCGTTTACTTTTTTATATTTTGGTGTAAAGCGCAACAAGCTCTACATTAAGTAACAAAAGGGATAACGATTGAACAACATGGTCCGAAAATACAACCTTATTTGCAATCTGGCGTTACATTAAAAAAATAGACTTTTAGCTGAAAATTCCCATATTTACCTTAAAACGAGCAAAGATTTTTAAGTTTGATAGCTTGAAAAATAAATCTATATAAGTTCTAAGTTTACTAAAAAAGGTTTTGTACAAAACTTCCTGCTCAATTCGCAGTATGTTTCAGTTTTGTAATGCAACCAAAACCCACTTCCGTTTTTTTAACGTCACGCCAGGGCAGATTTTTGCTTATATCTGCAAATCCTTAGCGTCGATTACTGTAATTTTTTTTCTGAATGTAGAGCAACTTCATTACTTTGTATATATAAAAACCCTTTTTACAAATTTGACTTCGTCATTTAATTTTTTTACATTTTGTGCTACAAATATCACGACACGTCAAAATGGAAATGCCCATATGCGATATTTAATATTGGCATCCAATGGGGGGTACCAATTCCCCTGCCTCTATTGAAAAAATAAGTAGCCTATATTAATTTTAGGGCTCACGTGATGTTACTGGAAAAATTTCGGTTCAGGAGTCTATAATCTAGCATCATGCGATCACAAAATATTTTCGTAATATTACATCATAATATTTTTTCCTTAACCTTAATAAGTTTAGAAGTAATCATATAATTGTCATGTTAATCATAATAAGTTAAGAAGTAATCATACTTTTTTTTGTCATGTTAATCATAATAAATCTAGAAGTAATCCTATTATGATACAGTGGGGCTGTCTGCGTATAGATAGTTATCATGAAATGGTTGTGAGTAATATAATATGTTTTCAAAGTTATCATTATTAAGTTGTTAGAAAAATTATTATTTTTCGGTACACAATAATCAAGATTATAATTGCGGTAATCATTGAAATGTTTACAGTAACTGTAATTTTGTTGACATAAAATAAAAATAACAATTATTTGTGTACGACAACAATATATTGTTACAATAAACATAGTGTAGTTGCCGTAACCATGTCCAGCTATATTTTTCTCTGCGTGGAAGTTATTTTAATTTTTGTAGAAAAAATGTTTACGCTTGATTTTTAAAATCCGTTAAAAATAGAAAAAAAAGTATTTTTAAATTAAAATGTTGTTCATATACATATGTTTGATTTACATTTAATTTGAAAATACATATGTATGTACATAAACATATACATATATGCTGTGGATCTTATAGTATAATATTTACATTTTAGTTTATAAGATCAATATTCAGGTAAACAGTAAAAAAAAAGTAAAATATATTCGATTGCTTTGCTAGGGTATCATAATTTTGTGCATCGCAATGCTTTGTATTATACGAAATTTTTCGTTGGGTTGTCTGGCGCATAAACAAATAATGCTAATGGACTTCCGACGCGGAAACAGGCGACATATAATTGACCATGCGAGATACATGGATTCTCAAGGTTAATGCCGCAAACACGCAATGACTGCCCTTGAGATTTGTTGATTGTCATTGCATATGCGAGCCTTAATGGAAACTGCAAGCGTTAAAATCGAATGCCATGTCGGTTGGAATCATTGGGATCCGAGGTATCAAAACATTTTCTTCCTTGTACTTTCCATTAAGCATTGTTGCTTTGATGACGTTATTCATCAGTTTTTTTTACCGTAAGTCGGGTGCCATTACAAAGACGTGGTTGGTTTAAATTTCGTTACATTATGATTATGGATCCAACTTTTAGTTCTAGATTATGAGGCGGTGGTCCGGGTAATTCCAGGGAGTTTAAAAATTCGATTGGATAGTTGACAACATCGTTCTGAGAAGTAACGAAATCTACCCATTTGTACTTCTTCAATTCGCCAGCGATTTCACTTCTTAAAATTCAGTTCGTCGACATCAATGTTTTTCGCAGCTAACATAGCACGTTCGCTCAACCAATCATGATTTCTGTAATTTTGTGTAATGTTTGGAAACCCCTTTCGGATGAGTTCAGACTATGATTCGGTGAACTGGCAGAAATTGAAATATCTACCGGGATTTTGCCTTTTCCTATGCCCAGCAATTGTTTAGAAAAAACGTCTCGAGATTGATTCTTCTGCAGCTCGACCCGCATGTTCAGAGTCAATTTGAGCGTCCTTGCGTGTTTCCACAAAGCAAAGGACTTCAAACATGCATTAAAATAATCGGCGGTCGTTGATCGTGGTATCACTGACAGCAGTGGTTGCCAAAAATCACCTGCCAACAAATCATCGTACCTCCAAATCGGCTTTGATTGTTTCGTAAATTTTGCAACGTTTTGACTAATGCCTCCAAATATTTTTTATGCGCCATTTTACTTTGGCTATCGCACTGTTCTTAGATATGCTGCATGTTGGATTTTCATTGGTTTGCGTATTTAATGGCAAATTAAGTGCTAATTGAGCAGTTCGACCGCCTTCCTACAATGTAGATGCAATTCCTGACGATGCCAGTGCAAGTACAATATCACTCTGCAAGCGTATCTTTGCCAAAATTAACGCGATTAAAAAAGTTTTCCCAGTTCCACCCGGAGCGTCTAGAAAAAAAATTCCTCCAGCTTCATCTTTCACAGCTTTCATGAGGGTTTCGTATGCATATTTTTGTTGTCGATTCAGTAGTGGAGTATTTGTTCGCACTGATTTCCTTAAGGCATCGAAAAACGGGGCGGGACTAAATTTTCTTTTCGTATTAACCTAAGTTGGACCATGGGAATCATTTTAAAGAAAAAATCGGTCAAGCCATTCTCAAGTTATGCGATCAGCAACACACAACATTTAATTTTTATTATTTTTATACCCTTCACCACAGGTGGTGAATAGGGTATATATAAGTTTGTCATTCCGTTTGTAATTTCTATAATATCTATGTTAGACCCTATAAAGTATATATATTCTGGGTCGTTATGAAAAGCGTATGCATATTTTTGTTGTCGATTCAGTAGTGGAGTATTTGTTCGCACTGATTTCCTTAAGGCATCGAAAAACGGGGCGGGACTAAATTTTCTTTTCGTATTAACCTAAGTTGGACCATGGGAATCATTTTAAAGAAAAAATCGGTCAAGCCATTCTCAAGTTATGCGATCAGCAACACACAACATTTAATTTTTATTATTTTTATACCCTTCACCACAGGTGGTGAATAGGGTATATATAAGTTTGTCATTCCGTTTGTAATTTCTATAATATCGATGTTAGACCCTATAAAGTATATATATTCTGGGTCGTTATGAAAAGATTTAACGATGTCCGTCTGTCTGTTGAAATGGGTTTTCCGAAGACCCCATATATGATGGGGCCAGGTTATTGTACATTTATGTCACATATGGTCCGGAATTGTTTGCTATAGAAATTCAAAAAGATCGGTGCACAAATGGCTGAGATATACGTAAAAAACCACGACTACCTCAATTTTTAAAGATCTAATTAGAAGCGACATAACCTTATCAACGCTGCATTACCATAACCACTGTATTACCAAAATGACATACACATACCATCAGCGTTGCCAGAATTAAGATTTTATCTTATTTTTAAAGATTTTTTGACCAAAATAAGATTTTAAGATTTTTTTCTCAAAATAAGATTTTTTTATTTTTAGAAATAAAGATTATTAACATGAAGTTTGTACAAGATACATAATTTTTTTACCGTTTTTTAAACAGAATATTTTTAAAACAATGAGTTTTTGTATCATATTTGTTGTCTAACTATTGGTTTTGCACACTTTTGAACCCATTGTCTGGCATACACAAAAATACATTATTATTTCTGGGCATAAAAAATATTAAATAAGCATCTTAAATTAGCAGTTGTTCATTTTGGGAATACTGATGAAAAAAATTAATTGTGATAAGAAAAAACGCATTTTTATAAAGTTTCATAAATTAAAGAACAAAAAAGTTCAGGTATTTAGTACCAAAAGGTAAAACTAATGGAACTTAAGAAGCTTTTAGTTTAAAAATTCCACATTCCATGTTTATGATAATTTTAAAACAAAGTAAACAAACATAAGTGCTTAAGAATATCTTTTTAAAAGGTGTACCAACATTATTTTAATAACAATTCAATAAGGAATATATTTAAGAAAATCCATATATTTTCAATGAGCTCTTTTTAAATGCAATTTCCTCGAAATACATTCCATATAAGAACGGTGTCAACAAATATACTGCCTGTTTTTAGAAAACGTAAGCAAGTGAGTGAGT